>CAWUFW010005617.1:0-1301542 GCA_963921515.1 Calotriton arnoldi | reverse complement strand
GGTCGGATTTGTTCCGGGTGCGTGTCGGTCGGTTGGATTCGCGTGTTTTCCGGCCGGATTGCTATTTTCCGTGCGGCTCGGTCGGTCGACTTGGTTTCCTTACGTGTCGGTCGGATTTATCGCGGCTTGCATCGTACTTGGCGTGTCGGGCGCCACGGGTACGTGTCGGTCGGTAATTTTTCCGGCTCCGAGTCGGTCGGTGCTTTTTCCGGCCCGAATCGGAATCGACCCCTATTATGTGTTCATGTATGCTGCGTGCCTCTGCTTGCGAGCCCAATACAGAAATCAACTCTGTTGGCGTTGTCACTGCTTGTTATCATCAAACTGAGTGTTTGGTACAGTGATACCCTATTTGGCAAACACTCACAATTAAAATAGCAGCAAAGGGCGGAGACGCTCAACAACCTTTTACTGCTGTGCAAAGTCTGCATCTGTTATATGCACATAAATGTTTGCCTCTCTGTGCCGCACCCTTCACACACAAGTGACTTTTCTTTCTAGACAAACAAGTGAGATTTTTAACATTCAGAGTAGAATAAATCCATCTTGTGTCCATAATTTAGCACAGGTTTTGACTTACACGAAAAAAACTTGCACTTTTCATTGCACTAAATGACAATTATCATATCTGTACACCACAAAACATTTATGTATCAGCCATAGCAGCACAATCAATAAGCTAAAATTTTTAAAAAAATGCATTTATGATGAGGAACTAATAAGGAAGCTTTTCTTGAGAGAATATGATAAGTTAACTTGTGTTTCTCCCTTTGTTTTTAGACACAGCGTGTATACCTTTGGTCATTTGCTTTATTAAAGATGCAGGGAATGTGGAAGAGGATCCTTCATATATATTCAGGATTCTGTCTCCTCTCAATGGCTCTGATAATGTGCAGTGGCAAACTTTAAACTACAAAGTAATTTTCACCGCAGCGGATGATGGCCCATCACTCTGGAAGTCAGGGACTTCAACTAACCATCTAGGACCCAGAGAGGACCTTATTTACAGTTGGTGGGTGTCCCTTTTGACGTATTAAGAATGCATTGGTGTCACTGGCTCTCTGAATGTGGCGGGCAGGGCAACGTCACTTTTTGAGAGATGTCTCACTCTGCCAAATATAAAAGAAGGTCCTTAAATTCAAGAGCAAACACTTATTTTATACCAGGTCCAGAAACTGGTTTGGGCACATTTTTAATACTGATTTCTTGTAGAAGAATCTCGCAAAAGGAGGACTGTATAAAATTAATATTTCGTTTTAGCTCTAACATTAAAATGGAATCAAACCATTATCGCCAAACTGTGATTGGATAATTTGATTCAGTGTAAAAGTGGCATTGTCTCCATACGTAAAGTGCACACTACACATTCTGTTCTTCATTTTTCAATCTCCATTTTTTTTTATACAAGCAAACATCTATTCAATTTCTATGAAAGGGTAAGGAAATGAGGCAAAGTGGAAACTGACACTTCAAAGGTACTTCAAAGGTACATGGTAAATCCATGACTTAAGGAGATATCACCAAGCTTTTACATTATCAACTGATCCCTATGCAGCCACTAAATACCTAAGCCCAAATTTACTAAGCTTTTGTGCCGGAGCAAGAACGACGCAAAATAATGCAAAGTGGTGCATGCTAATATTAAGGTCTGTATGCGTTGGAAAGGAAACATTTCACAGTGCAAACACGCTTATTCCACTTTCAATTGCTCTGCATTAAGGGGGATTGCTGGGGCGGATCAATGCAAACGCCCATAGGTTTTGACTCAAAGCCAGATCTATTAAGAGAGCAGCCAGACTAGGCTTTCCACCAAAACTACTTCCACTTGAAACAGGTGCAAACAAAGGTAAATGTGCTCATTTCTCAAAAACAAATGCTGCATTGCATCTGTGTTGCAGTGCACAGTACACATCCAATGTGCGGAACCTTTCTGATTTTATCTACGCATAGGAATTTGTAGTGAAGGTTATGTCTCCTGTACTCACAAAACCGCCATGGTGCAAGACTGTGCATCGCGCAAGGCAGCCTTGTTTGAGCCAGCGACATGCGTCTGTGCACCTGGAAGACCCAGATGGATTATTTATTAGTATAAGATAAATCCAAACAACATATGGCTCCTCGCTGGGATACAGAAACATGCATACATTGAATTTAGTCACCTGCAAATTGTCAGTAATCAATATCTGGATTCTGCTATCCATTTCTATATCTCTGTTTATCACTGTTCACTGCTGTTTCAGATATGGTTGAATCTAGGGATGAATGGGTTCTTTGTAAAGTGATTACTAAGTAATATTCACACGTTCTGATTCTCTCATGGCCAAAGACAACTGGATTAAATGAGTTGAAAAAGTGAGACTCTGTAAAGTTTAGCAAAACAATATTTTTTAGGGATGTGCGGTCTAAAAAGTGTTGCAAGGGAACCTGTTTAAAGTTGAATGGAAAATATGGCTGGCGGTGGCAACCCTGTGTAGGACACAGAGTGGGGTAAAAGCTGGGATAGCCTGGTAGATCGTAAACCCAAGGGAGATATCAAACTGAAAGCAGCACAGAGGCGGAGCTCCTTTGTGCTTCAGCCAAACTGGGGCCAAGGCATATCCTGAAAGACAACTGGAGAGAATGGCAGTTGGAGGAATGAACCAGAGGAAATAGGTGGTGACATTTGAGAGGCGCAAAAATGCCTGAACATGAGGCCCAATGACCACAGCTTCACAAGGGGGCAGTGAAGTGGAGGCATGGCAACTCATTAACAGTGGCATCAAGGCACAACTCCTTGTGGGCTACCGCATACTGCCCTTGTCTCTGCCACACTGCTCTTTATATAAGCTAATAGTGTTCATGAACACTGCCAATGCACAGGTCAGGGCTTTCTGCCTCTGCAGGCTCCTGATGACAGGAGGTGGAGGGCACTCACATGGCTGAGCCACGATCCATCTAAAGAGTGCTGGATAAAAGCAGAGCACTCTGTAGAGGGATGTTTGCATTGTGCATGTGTGAGGGGTGTAAGTCAACTACAGCCCTCTCACGTTGACAAGATCCATTTTACTTAGCAGGCATACTACAAATGCCTCAGGCAACATAGTATATCTGGGTTGTCAGAGTGCACTTCAGTGTATGCTTGTGCCCAACAAGAATCCAAACAGAGTAGCAGAGGCTGGATCCCAAGCCCTGTCCCATCTTCTGATAGGGCTTGGATTTCAGCACTGTCAGAAGCTGGGAGAGGGCTGGAGGCAGGTCCTCCTTGTGGCTCTCTGTCCTGCATAGCTTTTCTATTTTTCCATGACCTGTTGGATCCTATGTCCAACGCTGGATTCCTTCCCAGCTACTAAAGTGGAGGAGTCACAAGAAGAGGCAAGGTATGTAAAGAAATAATCTCTTCACTTTGAAATCATCAATAAAGACAGAAAGGACCAACGAGGAGGGGGCATAGCAATCATTCACAAGAACAACATCTCCATAACGGAAACCAACACCTTCAACTACAACACCTTTGAATGCCTAACCGCCAACATTAAGACAAGGGACAAAAAAACACTACTCAGTCATCTCCTCTACCATCCACCAGGCAACACCAACACATTCGGTGAACACTTGTCTGACCTGATTGCTCTCTGCTCACTCCGAGACTCAAACAACCTAATCCTAGGTGACCTCAACCTACATGGAACGAAGAAAACAACTCGCTAATCCAAACCCTGAAGGATCTCCTTCACACCAACAACCTTACCCAACACTGCTCAGAGGAAACTCATTACAGAGTAGCAATCCTAGATACCTTTATTGCCCAACGAGACACAGTCACGATTGACCACATCCTGCCCGTTGACTGGTCCGACCACCACATCATCCTATTCCACATCAACCAAACGATCCAATACCAACCCCCCACGCATGACCCCCCTAAATGGGCAAGAAATCTAACTCAGATCCCCTTGGCTGACCTAGAGGAAAAGGTAAGATCTCTCCTTCCCATCCCCACAGAGGATCTCTCCACAACAGAACTCACCTCCCATTCCAACACAACTATGACTTCTATTCTGGACCAATTAGCCCTCTTGAAACTAAAAAGAGTCAGGAACACTCCATCCAGATCCTGGTTCAACACAGACATTAACGTCGAAAGAAGACAACTAAGAGCTACAGAAAGACTCTGGCGGAACAACCCTTCCAAAATCCTCCACGATCAACTCAAATTAGTTCGTACAAAGTACAAAAAACACATAAAGAACTAAAAAACCTAATTTTTCTGCAGCGCTCTAAACAACGCAAAAAACAGGCCCAAAGAACTCTTCAACCTCATTAGGCAGCAAACTTCCAAGCCCCCTACGTCCTTAGGTCAGGCCTCCAAAAATCGGTGCGACAACTTTGCCAACTTCTTCAACGACAAAATCACCAAGATCGAGCTCTCACTGGACAACAACCACAGTCCCCCTCACAAGATACCACCACCAGGGACAGAAGATCTCACACCCAAGCACCCTCCAAAACCCTGGAAATCCTTCAACCCCATCCCGGAAGCGGAGATAGTCAAACTAATCTCCACCTCCAAACCTTCTTCTCACGTCCTAGATCCTATACCCGCCCAACTGGCCAAAAAGATTAAACTCTCCCTAGCCCCGCTCTGGAGCAAGATGATAAATAGCTCTCTAAGAACCGGAGACATACCAGACTGCCTGAAAGTCGGCCAGGTCACCCCATTACTGAAAAAAACAGACCTGGACACCAATGATCTGAACAACTTCAGACCCTTCTCCAATCACCCTCTCCTATCCAAAATCCTAGAAAGGTGCGTCCTCCTACAACTGACTCAACACATGGACAGCATCAACCTTCTAGACCCCCACCAATCGGGCTTCAGAAAAGGCTGCAGCACTGAGACCGCGATCCTCGACGTCAGAGACGATATCCACAAGTCACTAGATACGGACCAATGCTGCCTACTCATTCTCCTGGACTTATCGGAAGCCTTCGACGCGGTTGACCATAATCGACTCATTAAGATCCTTCAAGAAAGGGTAGGTGTTGATGAGGTGGTATTACATTGGTTCTCCTCCTTCCTCCACAACCGCACCCAAAGAATAAAAATCAGAAACTTCCCGTCTGACTTACACCCCGTCAGCAGGGGTGTCCCCCAAGGATCAGTACTTTCCCTGCAACTTTTCAACATGGAACGCCTCACCAACATACTCAAAAAATCCAACATCCCCTTCCACCTATATGCAGATGATACCCAGATCTATCTTGAAACCTCCTCCATTGATGACATTCAGAGACTCAACGACACTCTAAGAGAAGTTCAACACTGGCTAACAATAAATCATCTAAAACTCAACCAAGACAAAACGGAAATCCTCCTCATTTCCAACAAAGAAGAGAACCCCCAAATCTTAGAATGGCTAAAAGCTATTGATGCTCTCAATGGCAATCTCACCCTGGCTGACTCTGTAAAATCGCTGGGAATCACCCTAGACCCAAAACTTGAGATGGCAAAACACATTGAGAACTCCGCAAAGAGCGCCTTCCTCAACATGAAACTACTCAACAAAATAAAACCCTTCATCCCGCCCAAGGACCTCAAACAAGCGACTCAATCGCTGGTGCTGTCTAGACTCGATTACAGGAATGCAGTCCTCACAGGTACAGCAAAATCCCACTTAGCTCCCCTCAGAACAACCCTCAATGCAGCAGCTAGAATGGGCACCGGAGTTAAGAAATATGATCACATCTCACCCGCACTCAGAGAGCTAAAATGGCTCCCAGTCGAAATGCGTGCCAGCTTCAGAACTGCCTGCCTCACGCACAAAGCCCTGCACATAGGGAAGCCTGACTAACTGGCCTCCAAACTCAAGAAAGCCGGCCAGGCAAGGAACCTTAGGAGCACCAACACTCTACTCCTCATCCCTCTGAAAACACGCAAACAAAATACCGCAGCCCGGTCCTTCGCTGGAAATGCGCCCAAAATCTGGAACTCCATTCCAGTCCATATGAGGACTACCACCTCCTTTGAATTTAAAAGACAGCTCAAAGACCTCTTCCTCAATCGTTCTCTCTCGAACCGATAGCTGCCGTCGAAGCCCACAAGCCAGCACACTGCAGCTCACTGCTATTGGGACATTAAGACCTCTACCTCCCCTACCTCCACGACCCCTGCCTCTATCACCCCTCCCCGAAGGAGGCTCAGTTCAAGTCAACAGACACACAACTTGAATACTACTTGACTTCCATGCACTAATGATGTACATTGCGCTGAGACTTCCAAAGCGCCGTGAGACAATATGTATACTTTTTGCTAGATTGTATGACTCTCACGTGATGACTGTTGTAAAGCGCTCCAATACCTTCGGGTCTGGCCAGCGCTATATAAAACTCCTAAATAAATAAATAAAATAAAAAATCACAAAGTCGTTGCCTTTGTGAGTGACAGTGGATGTGTGAAAGTGAGTGTGTCAGGGAGTGTGTGTGCATGTTTGTGAGTGAGTGAGTAAAAATCAGCAAAAGAATGAGTGTGGATGTACAGGTGAGTGTGTTTCTGAATGAGAGTGAATGTTTGTAACTTAGAGTGAATGAAAGTGAATATGAATGAGAATTGGTAAGTGAGACAGGGAGTGAGTGACAGGGTGAGTATGGGACAGAAAGTGAGTGTGGGAGTGTGAGTGAGTACGAATAAATTAGAGTGAGTGAGGGGGCGTGGGAGAGAGGAAGTGTGAAAGACAGAGAGTACGTGTGTGTTCAAGTATCTCTGTGAGTGTGTGAGAATCAGGTAACGAGAGTGTGAGAGACAGTCTGTATATGTGTGAAAGAAAGAGTGAATGTGTAAGTGTGAGTGGTTGTAAGTGTGAGCATGCTTGTCTATGAATGAGAGTGAGTGAATGTGAGTGTGAAAAGTGAGAGTGAATGCTTGAATATGTTTGTGAGTGAGAGTGAACATGCAAGTGTGTCTAACTGGCAGTGAGGGAAAGTGAGCATGAGTGAGAATGCATAAGTGAAAGAGGTAGGGCGGGGGAGTGAGTGAGAGAGGATTATTATAAATTAGAATCAAAGAAACAAACCGTTGTTAAATTTATACCCATTGAGCAAACCAAACATTGTTTTCCTAGCTACATCACTTTAGCGATGTCACATTGGGAGAGAGGACTTCTCTTTCGCCTAAGAGCTGGGACCATAAGACATTTGCTCTGTTTTCCCCTTGGGTATACGGCAAAACTTGATTCCCTACCATGCCCATGCGATGGACATAGTGGACAAACACTATGTAACTTTTTATTTTTCTGCAAATATTACACGCGATATGCACAATGGCTGCTAATCCCAATTTTCAAAAAATTGTCACCTACTAAATTAACTGATGCTCTCAACTGTATATTACAATTGGAAAATGATTAATTGATCCTGCGTGTTGGTACTTTCCTGCGAATAGCCGTAGGGGCCAGCAAATCTATGCTTGATCCGTGAAGTATACTTGTATTCGCTTTTAACAACATGTATTTTGATTATATCATTGTAATAATTTTATTATTAGCTAATCTGTTTACTGCCTGTTATACTAGGAATTTGATATGTTATCTAATTATTTATTGTGATTTTAATGCTTGCACATGCCTCACTTTTATGGATACGTTGTTATCCGAATAAAGTCTTTTGGAATTGGAATTATTATAAATTATTATCATATATTATTTATAGAGAGCAGCTGTCACCTCAAATGCATCCTGGTGCTTTCTTCTCCTAGAAAACTACAATTCATTCAATGGACCTTTAACATTAATTACATGTGAATAGCCAAGTTTTAAGATATGTCCTACATTGTAAGAGGTCCATAATATTTCTCAGCGATACTAAGTGAGAAATTGAGAGCGAGTGGGGTAGTGTGAGACAATATGAGTGAATAAGGGGGAGTGATAAAAAGGACGTGTGAGTGTGTGTCAGTGTCTGTGTGAGTGTGTATGAGCGAGTGAGAGTGAGAATCAAATAGCAAAAATAAGAATAAGAGAGGCAGTGAAAGTAAGTGTGTGTGTGTGTGTGTGTGTGTGTCAATCAATCAACTTGGATTTGTAGAGCATGGCCAATCACCCACAAGGTTATCCAGGCACTAGGTTCTTGCTTGGATCAGTCGAAAAGCCAGGTCTTGAGTCCCTTTCTGAATTCCAGGAGAGGGTTTGATGTGCGGAAGTGAAGGGCAAGGTCATTCCAGGACTTGGCGTGAGGTAGGAGAAGGATCGCCTTCCACTGTAGCTTCAGTGGATGTGTGCGAGGGTGAGGGAGGCAAAGCGCAAGTGTCTGGAGGGTTGGTGGAAGTTCAGGTGGTGGTTAATGTATGCTGGTCCTTGGTCGTGCAGGGCCTTGTAGGCGAGAGTCAGCATCCTAAATTGGCATCTTTTTTGGATGGGGAGCCAGTGGAGGTTCCTGAGGTGGAGGGTGATGTGGGGCAATTTGGGGAGGTTGAGGATGAGTCTGGCAGCTGAGTTCTATATTGTCTGGAGTCTCTTCAGGAGTTGGATGGTAATTCCTGCGTAGAGCGTATTGCCGTAGTCCAGCCGGCTGGTGACTAGGTCTTGAGTGACGGTTTTCCTGGTGCTGACGGGGAGCTATTTGAAAATCTTTCAGAGCATGCGATGGGTGTGGAAGCAGGCCATGGAGACCGAGTTAATCTGGCATTTCATGGAGAGTTTGCCGTCCAAGGTGATGCCAAGGCTGCAGGAGTGGTCTGTCGGTGTGGATCTAAGTTCGGAGGGCCACCAGGTGTTGTTCCACGGGGAGGAATTGTTCCCAAAAATCAGCACTTCCATCTTGTCCTTGTTGAGCTTCAGGCAGTTGGTCTTCATCCAGTCTGCGACACTCATCATGCAGTTGTGGAAGTTGGTCCTAATTATGGAGGGGTCTTCTAAGAGTGAGAGGATGAGCTAGGTGTTGTCTGCGTAGGATATGATGTTGGGACCATGGGTCCTGATGATGTCAGCCAGGGGCATCATGTAAGTGTTGAACAGGGTGGGACTGATGGATGAACCTTGAGGGACGCCGCAGATGGTGCTCTTTGGTTCCGAGGTGAAGGGTGGTAGGCAGATTCTCTGGGATCGTCCTGTGAGGAAAGATGCGATCCATTTGAGGGCATCTCTCTGGATCCCAATGTGGTGGAGTCTCTTGATGAGTGTGTGGTGGGAAACAGTATCAAACACTGCTGAGAAGTCGAGAAGGATCAGGCCCGCTGTTTTATTCCGGTCGAGGAGGGTTCTGATGTTGTCAGTGACAGTGATCAGGGGGGTCCCAGTTCTGTGGTTGGCACAGAAACTATGTTAAGAGGCATCCAGCAGGTTGTTTCTCTCCAGGTGTTCGATGAGCTGGCTATTGATGGCCTTCTTAAGGACTCTGGCGAGAAAGGGGAGCAGCGAGATGGAGCGGTAGTTCTTGAGTTCCCTAGGGTCAGCGGAGGGTTTCTCGAGGAGGGGTCTGACCTCTGCGTGTTTCCATCCGCTGGGGAAGGTGGCTGTGGTGATGCGTTGAGAATGGAGGTGAGTTTGCAGCTGATTTCCTTTCTCCAGAGGTTGAAGAAGTGGTGGGGCAGGGGTCCGTGGATGCTCCAGTGTGTATAGAGTTCATGATGGCTGCGGTGTTCTGTGTGGTGAGCTGTTCCCATGCAATGAGCAGGTGGTTGTGGGTGGTGTCAGTTGGTGTGAGGAGATTGTAGAGGTCGTGGGTTGGGGTTTGAACTCACTGTAGGTGGTAGATATCTTGTCGTGGAAAAGTCCACCATGGTGTTGCAGAGCTCCTGGGAAGGGTAGATCATCCTACACCATAACATTTTAGTGATATACTCTCATGTATTCATACAAATTCACCATCACAATAAACATATCCATCAACAGGTACTCATCGCCCATCACCCATTCATCATGCTATCACGCAGTGGCCCAATTCAAGTGTCCAAGCAAAGAGTTTAAGTGATTTATCAACTCACCATGGATAAATTAGGTGAGAATGAGGATGGACTTTTCCGAGAAGAAATATGTGCCCACAATGGTGGACAATTAACTTTTTAGATAACTGTGGGCAATGTGGGATAACAAAGATGGTGAGGACACAGTTGTTAGGTTACTACTGCTGAGTGATGTGATTACTGACTGGTGGTACAAAGGCTGTCCTCCGGGAGGGTAGAAAGGTTTGGTGGTTGTGATTAGTATTGTGTTTTAGTCCCTCTTTACTATGTCTCTCACCTTTACACCCTTTCATTTTTAGGCTCATGGGATTCGCAGCAGCCACAAGAGATGCCCTTGAGCAGGGGTTGGATTATTGTTAATGATCAATCTCAAGTGATTGTGTTATTGATGACAGTGACCTGATAGCGTATGCTATATGTTACAATAAAACCATTTAAACCTAAAACACATAAGAAAGTTTAACCAGCGTTCTTGCTTCCATGCCTGATGGAATTCCTGCAGACAAAAAAAGCACATTAAGAGCAACAGTGTGTTTTAAAGGACGAAAGAAAAGATACTCCATATCTGTTGTATCCTTTAGGGATTACACACTAGGGTTGACAGCTTTAGAGGTCTCCCAAATACCTTCATCAATAAATAAGCACCAAATATAATTACATTCCTATATTAATCTCTGTTCTTGCAGCCCTCTTCATAGACAATGCAGTAATTCCGCAGCTCCAACATCAGCTGCATCTGTGGGTGTCTCACTTTTTGAGTCATCGGTAAACAATGATAGAACTACAGTGCTCCTATTGACAAAAGAAAGCTGACTTTGCAAACTGGCCTTTTGGAGGTTTGCCTTGTAGGGGGCAGTATAGTTTTGAACTAGAGAAGGGGAGCCAAGGCAAATTCATAATTTACAATGCATTCTTGTTCTTGCAGAGGTGCACATCTCATTTTTGTGGAGCCCGTGCCCCATTCAACAGAGGGCATCCTTGTTGCATGGCTAATTGTGGATACCACCTTTGTTTTTTTTTGTTTTTTTATTCTTTTTATTGAATACAGGTTCATCTTCTCGCAACATGGTTACGTAATATGATATTGTTGTTCCATTTACACTTCTCCATACATTTGAGTCATCCGATTTAGCTACATAAGTACTTCAGTTGTTAACACAGTGAATTGCTTGAATTAGACTCGCCCCCAATCTGGTCAACTAGATTCAGTTGTCGACTCACTCGGGGGTGGGTTACAAATATTCCCTCTATATGAGTTCCATTTTCCCCATACGCGTTCCCATTTCTTCGGGCACCCCCAATGTATATATGCCGCCCTCTCTGCCACCATTGCTTTGTCCATATCCCCACGCCATTCTCGGCATGGCGGCGCCAATTGCGCCCCCCAGTGTTTAGCTATGTTGCGTTTGGCAAACATGATACCTAGCGTCGTCCAGTCTTGTACTGCATGATTGAGGTCAGTTGGCTCCCATATATTTAAGAGACATCTTTTGGGTTCAGGGGTGACCATCACTCCACAAACTTGTGGGATTGTGTGCATGATTGTTTCCCAGTAGTGCATTATTACCGGTCATTCCCACAACGTATGATAGAAGGTACCGACTGCCCCACACTGTCGTAAACAGAATGGATTATCTGCCTTCCCTATTTTATGCAGGGTTTGTCTCATGTAGTAAATACGATGGAGTATCTTCAACTGGACTAATCTTAATTTTGAGGACATTGCCACGGTCCAGGGGGAGGAAAGGGCCTCTTGCCAATCTGTCTCGTCTAGTTCCCCAACCTCTACCTGCCATTTCTCATGGAGCACTTTAGTTGGGTCCGGCTGGTTATTAATAATTTTGCGGTACGTTAGGGAAATGGCCCTCTTGTCCATCTGCTCTGTTAGTAGCCTATCTTCTAATGGGGATGCTTCTGGGAGTACTGTACCCGCTGGAATGGCTTTTGTGAGTGCATGCCTAATTTGGATATATCTAAACCGCTCCGTGGGTGCCATCTCGTATTGTTCTTGGAGTTGTGTAAAGGTGACGATCTCCCCTTTCTTCCAGAGGTCTCCCACTGTTGAAATACCAATTGAGTCCCAGTGTTTGAAGCCTTTACTAGAACTGAGCCTACCCAACTTTTGAGTTTCCCAGAGTGGAGTCAGTTATGTTATGAGACCCTCCCAGCCTAGCTTCTTGAGTGCTGTGTGCCATACATGAACTGTGTGTGCCGTCGGCCCTAACAGTGATGTTTTATGAGTTTTATTGTATAGTGCTCTCATTATTCCTCCCTCTCCCAATGTGTGTCTGTCAGAGTGGAACGCTGGGTCCGTTTGGGGGGTGTGAAGCCACTGATTTAGCACAATCAGCTGGGAGGCCCAATAGTATACTTGTATATTCAGGAGAGCGATTCCACCATCATACCAGCCCTTTACCAATTTAGTCATAGCTATGCGGGCCGGTTTTCCGTCCCATAGTAGCGTAGTTACTTCAGCCTCAATCGCCTTAAAATAAGTTTGGGGGACCGGAAATGGGGTGTTTTGAAGGGCATAAAGAAATCTGGGAAGTGCCATCATTTTGAATAGTGCCGCTCTCCCGAGCAGTGTCAATGGTAGGGATCGTCAATGCTTTGTGTCTTGGCGTAGTCTTTTCAGCGGTGCCAAGAGGTTTTTTCCGTAAATTCCTCTGGTATTGGTGTTACATAGATCCCCAGGTATTTAAAGCTTCCTCCTGCTATTTGCAGAGTACACCCCTTCGGAAGTTGCGGTGGGGGACCGTGCAGGATGTACAGGATCGATTTGGCCCAATTAATAGTGTACCCGGAGAATTTGCCATAAGATTCACATATGTCCAGGAGTCTACTGATGGATTGCTTGGGGGAGGCTACATATAATAGTATGTCGTCTGCATATAGAGATATGCGGTCCTCCCATCCCTCCGCGCACTTGAGGCCTCGAATGGTCGGTTCCCACCTTATCCAGGCTGCCAGCGGTTCTAGTACGAGGGCAAATAAAGCGGCGACAGGGGGCAGCCTTGACGCGTGCCACGCCCAAGGGGGAAAGCATCCGAAAGTCGGCCATTGACCACTACCTATGCTAGGGGTTTTGTATATAGGAGACATACCCAGGCACAGAATTTGGGACCAAAGCCCATATGTTGAAGGACAGTGAACAGGAAGGGCCACTCCACCATATCGAAAGCCATGCGGGCGTCTAAGGAAAGGATGGCCGCTGCTTCCCGTATCGTGGGTATACGAGCCATTACACCATGCAGGCGTCTCAGATTGAGAGCTGTATTTCTACCTGGCATAAATCCGGATTGGTCCGGGTGTATTAATTTAGTGAGATGTGGTGTCAGCCTAGCCGCCAATGTTTTCGCTAGTATTTTCCCTTCTGCATTCAGCAGTGATATGGGTCGGTAGGACGCACAGTCCATGGCAGGCTTCCCGGGTTTGCGACTAGCCACTATTGTCGCCATTCGCTGGACTCTAGGGAGTTCCCCGGTTGTAAGGCTGGAGTTGTACATATTCAGTAAATGTGGTGCTAGTGTATTCGCTAATTTTTTGTAGAGCTCTATGGGTATACCATTAGGTCCTAGGGCTTTCCCCGACTGTATAGTGCCTATAGCTAAAGCTAATTCGTCTGCAGTTAGGTCTGTCTCAAGGGCTTGGATGTCGTCCTGCGTGAGTGTGGGCTTTTTAATATCTTTGAGGAAGGCCTGAGCCTCCTCAATCGTGACAGAGGTCTCTGGGGTGTAAATTTTTTTGTAATGCCTCGCTAGGTCATTTACTATTTCCTGTGGGTCTGTTATGGGGTCTCCCTCGGTCAGTTGTAGCTGTGCCACCCACCGGCTAGCTTGCTCACATTTATCTAGCCATGCCAGGATTTTCCCGGCTTTATCACCGACTTCATAGATTTTATGTTGAGTGGCTACGAGTCAAGCTTTTGCGTCTTCCCATAAATACTCCCTATAACCTTGCTTCTTAAGGTTAAGGCCATAGGCCGTGTCAGCTGTAGGGTTCAGGGCGTGTATCCTCTCTGCTTGGTTCAGTTCCTGTTCTAGGGCTTCTAGTTGCTTTTGTTTGTCTTTTTTGTGGCCTGCAATTAAGGAAATGGCTTGGCCCCGGAGGACAGTCTTATACGCCTCCCAAAGGGTTACCGAGGAATCGACCGAGGCCTTTCCAAATCTTAGAGATTTTAAGAAATCCCGGATATATTGGGAAAGTTCGCCGGTGTAGAGCCGCCGGGTTTATGTATTTCATCACTACTGGGGAGTGATCGGATATGCCTCTGGGTAGGTGTGTTATATCTCCCAGCCTCCCTATACTATCGGCTAGCGTCAGTACATAGTCTATTCTGGAGAGGCTATTATGCGCTCCTGAGTGAAACGTATACTGTCGTTCCAAAGGGAATCGGAAACGCCACACATCTATGAAATCCAGCGCCTCCATAAAATCTGCTAAGCGGGGGTAGTTACTGCGTTGGTCTTTAGGGGGCATTCGGTCAATTACATCATTCACTGTGGCATTGAAGTCTCCCCCTATGAGAAGTTACCCTTCTGGGAGTGTAAGAAGGAGTGCGCTGAGGGCTGGAAGAGACGTCGAATGGAGTGTCGGGGGAATGTATACTGAGACTATATTGTATGCCCGTCCCTCCCACCGGCATGCTATGGCTGCAAATCGGCCTTGGTCGTCCGTTCTTGTTTGCGTCACGATAAGTGGGAATCGTTTCTGAACCAAGATACCCACTCCTCTTGAGCCTGAGGTGAATGCGGAGTGTGCTACCATCTTGAAGCCCCATCTGTCCATTGCCTTACTCGTCGTCCCCACTAGATGTGTCTCCTGGAGTAGGGCTACGCCGGTGCCTGCCGTTTAAGGTATTGTAGGACCAGTCCTCTCTTTATTTTGTCATCCAGGCCATTAACATTCCACGAAAGAAGTGTTAAAGGGGAGCCTACCGTATTGGGTACTGAGGGCGTGGCAGCTGTTCTGTCAACCAATACCGCGCTTCCTGACATTGCTTGTAGCTAGGAGATGAGAAGCTGTCAGATTCTACATGGGAAGTGCATTTTGAACATTATGAGTGTGAACCTTAAAAAGTGTTATATTAACAATACAAATGAACTCTAAAACAATCAGCGTCGTTCCCTGACCCACCCCCCTCCCTGCCTCCCTGCAAGGCAGATTTAGAACTACCCGCCTCCCCAACTGCGCAGAGTGCTTAGGTCCCATCCCTGATACCAGCGTGGGGGGGAGATTTATCCGTTAGCCCCTCCAGAACACCCCTCTGCTTCGGTGCGTCTCGTTGGCATGTTCATATATAGTGGTTCCTTACGTTGAGAAAAAATGAGAAATAAAAACAAATGGGGGGGTGAAGGGGGGGGAAAATATGTTGATGGAAACTGGTATAAGGCAACCTTAATAGTAGTTCGTATCTGACAGCCGTCTTATCGTCGTGTTGCCGTCCCCAATGCCGTGAATGCTGCGGAGTTCTCCAACTGCGGTTCCTGTAGGTTGCATTCTATGGTTGGGTTGTTTATATTGTCTCCTTCTCATCATGAGTTTTCATTCGCCTGGTGTTGTCACCTATGTAGGGATCCATTACCCATATGAGGGTACTTATTCTTCTCCGCTTGGCTTCGACGATCGTTCCTGCCCTCTCGTCTCTTCTGACTCTGTAGGCGTTCCCTTCCATGAGTGCTGTGCTCTCCTCCGGCCTGTTCGTCCAGAGGCTGGGATCCGGCGCCATCCCTCAAGCCATTCCTGGGCCTCGTCGGGTGTTGCAAAAACCATGTCTTTCCCTCCGCCTCCACTCTCAATTTTGCTGGGAACATCATGGAGTATTTGAGCTCACGGTTTCGGAGCTCTCTTTTTACATCAAGAAATCCGAGACGTTGTTTTGATACCTCTGCTGTATAGTCCGGGAAAATTGTTATAGTACTGTTATCCCTTCGGAGCGGAGGGGCGACACGAGCTGTCTGTAAAATTACATCACGGTTCCGGAAATTAAAGATGCGTGCCAGTATGGGTCTTGGGGGGGCTCCCGGCCTGGGCCTGCCCCCAGGGAGTGTGCTCTCTCTATTGAAAAGTAGGCGGGCAGTCCTCGCGGCTGAAGATGGTTCTTTATGAGGTCCTCAACAAAGAGGTCCAGCGCCGGTCCCCCTGTTTATTCCGGCACGCCAATTATTCTAATGTTATTTCGTCTCGAGCGGCCTTCCTGCTCATCGAGTTTGGCGGCCATAAGCTTGTTGTCTGCCTCCAACTGGCGCACTTGCTTCTGGAGAGCTGCCGTGTCGGTAGTAAGAGTTTTCGTTATTTCTTCGACCTCTGTTACTCTGTTTGACATCTTAAGTAGATCTGCACGGATCAGGGAGATTTCTGTCGATACTGATCCGATACGGGAGTCGAGGGATGCATGAACGTTGTTCAGGGTAGTGAAAATGTCCTGTATGGTGACGTCCTGCCCCTCTGCTGTTTTAGGATTCGCCGTTTGGTTGGCGTCTCGCTCTGGTTGTTCCGAGGGTGCCTTTACATAGGCGTACTTGTCAAGTTTGGGTTGTTGTGTCCCTCGTTGGCCCCTGCCCCCCATTTCAGTAGGTTTCAATCTATTCACGGATGACCCAGGTATGCACTGGGGCGGTACTCACCGCTGCCTGCCTGTTTGGTGCTTGGGCACACACAGCCTTTCGGGTTTCCCGCCGCCGATCGTTCGTAATGGTAGGTTGTCGCCGTTAAACCAAATGGGGGGGTGGGGGTTTTCCTCCTTTGCTCAATACTGTGTTAATGGCATCTCACGTTTCTGCTCCTCCGCCTGAGTGTGCAATGTGGGAGTGCATTAGTATGCCCAATTCGCCACCGTTCCTTTTCCGGTCCTGCCTTGGATCCCCCGGCGTTACTGGTAGCCCATCGATTGCTGTGTCTTCCCAGTGAAATTATTACTGTCTGTGCTGCGTATTAAAGGGCTTTATTTGCACACAGGATTGTCGGGGTGATGCAGGCAGCGTATTCAGAAAGGTTGGCCAGAGGAGAAGGAAGCGAGCTCACCACCTCCGAGATCCCGCAGTGTTATCAAGCCGCTGTGACCTGGGAGTGTGGTCGCAAGCCACTGTGCCGACTCACACTGGGCCGCCGTGAATCCGCTACTTTGAGGGGGGGATTATTGTCACGGCCTGTCTCTCCCAGTCTGCCCCCGTAGCGTGTTCACTGACCTTTCTCCAGATGTGCGCCCCCGTCGCCGGGCACCTGGCACACCCCGCACCAATGTCCTCGTTCTTCCCAGGCTCTGGGCCAATGCGGTCAAGGCAGCAAGCGCCTGCCCCACCCGAGGCGCTGGTCGCGGTTTATGGTGCAGTGCACTTCTCCTTCTCTGCGTCTCGCGCCGTATGGGTGGTCACGAGATGGTTCTCCAGCGCCTCGCTGCTTGCCGCTCGATGCCTCCGAACCCTACCAGGCGATCATTGATTTCCGTGCTACAGGCGCGAACCGTGGTGTCCGGAGCCGGGCGCCCACTGTTCATGGGCCCTCTCGCAAACTTTAGTCCCCGGCTTCAGATGCAGACGTAGGCCACATCGTCACTGCTCGACACTGCCCCACTGTTGTTCCACGGATGGGGCTTGCAATCAGCGTTCGGGATGCCCACCGTCCTCCGACGTCCCCTCCCCCGCTTCTCAGAGCGTTTAAGCCACCGGATGAATGATCAGATCTTCGGGGATGCCGGCTGGGGTACGGAGCCTCTCTAGGCTGCTGCCATTTTCGTTGGCTGCTAGCCACGCCCCGGTACCACCTTTGTTAGAAGAAAAATTCATAGTTAAAGCTGTGCTTATACAAAAGAGACACACCCTTAGGCTGCTCCATTTTTCTTTACAAATGTAGATGCATTAACACACACACACATTTGTATTTGTGCAACTCCATGTCAAGGCTTGGCCCTCTTATTTATAACTGGCAGCAGGCAAGGTTGGCAGAACAAGAAATTGCTTTCAAAACAAAAGATTAGCTCAGGTTAACACTTCCTTAGCTTTTGAAGGTGTTCAGTATGCAAGATAAAATTAAAGACCTGCACTGCTATGGAAAGCAAACATCAGCACATTTCTTTATTTATCAAATGATCAGTGAAATGGCTCCCACATGGTCAACTTCCAAAATTCAGCTTAATGTGAGTAATTAACCGTAAAGTATGGAACAGTGAAATGCATGTTTTACTTGTCAACTCTCCTTGTTTTGCACTGGGTCTCGAATAAAAATGCAATTTTGCAACTTTTTTTAATTCAACTTTTTTTTTCTAATATAGCCTTATAGCCCGCCGTAGCGGGCTATACCGCTATTAAAGGCCCGCTCCAGCGTTAAGAGGCCCGAGCCGAAGGCGAGGGCCTTAGCTGGGGAGCGGGACTTTAGTAGCCGGTATAGCCAGCTACGAAGGGCTATACGGACTATTAGAACATTCTGCCACTAGAGGGCAGAATGTTCTAACAAATAAAACAAAGGCTTCAGGGAGTGCGAGGGGATTGAAATCCCCTCAGGCTCCCTGAAGCCTTTGTTCACAGCCACAGCTGTGAACAAAGAAATATTGAAATGTTGGAGCTCCGGGCTTATACCAGCCATTATAAGCCTGGAGCTACTCCATTGTTTTCAATGAAGCTCCCAACGTTCCAATGTTCTAATAATATATACATTTTTAAAGTTTTGAGTAAAAATAGCTCCAAGAAGCACAAAGTGCCAATAATAGTCAAAAGTCATAGCAGAAAAGGACCTTGGCACAATTTGACACTGACCATGATGGAACGCGGGTCAGATACACCAACCAGGTTGAGCTTGGGCAAAACATTTTACCTTCTGACTTTAGTCCTTTAAGGCTCACTCAACCCCGAGTACACTTCTAAATCTCCCCAGCTCATCACAGGAGGCACTTAGAGGCACAGTATGCTAAGCAGCACCCAGTCCAGGTCCAGTTGCCACTGATCAGCTGGGCAGTTGCAGGAGAGGCCTCTTGTAGTTCGTTATATCCCAGTAGCTTGATCAGGAGGTCAGCCTTATGACCCTTGAAGTAAAATATTTGTCCTGGGTACAAGAGATAGCAGGTCCAGTCCTACAGGGCTCTTCTCAGGTTGCACATTGAGTCCTCGTCTGATCTTCCTCAGGTCCTGGAGTGTTATGAAGTGGGTGCCTGGAGATGCAACATTTGTACCTAGCTAGTGGGTGGGAATGCCCTAGGCACGCCTTTACAAATGGGTTAAAGGTTCCCGGGACTAACCTACCTACTTTGGGAATTTTCAAGATGGTGAAAGTCTTTAGCCACACTAATCTTAGGTTCTGATGGCTGGCGGTGTGTGTGGAGTGTACTGTGGCACTCCTAGTGTCCTCCCACATCAAACACCAAAATCCAGTTTGAGTCAGTCCCTGTACCCCCAAGAAACTCAGGGACAGAAGTCTGTTAGAACAAAGCTGAGTTTTCCAGCGACCAGTCAGTGAATAAACAAGCATATCCCACACATGGTAGGCCTGCAGTAATGTTTGCATTGTGCCCTTTATGGATGGCACAATGGGTTCTACAATCCACAAGTGACATTTATCTTACAGCTCCTGGGTAGACTTTGTTCCATACACTAGGGACTTATAGGTAAGTAAAATATGCTAGTTAGGGGCTTCCCAATTTCATCATGTTGAAAAAGGGGGCACAGGCACTGTACCACTGGTTAGCAGGAGCATAGTTCACAGAGCTCTCCAACAAGTAAAAATAGGGTTCAGCAAAAAAGCTAAAATATCCATGGTGTCCCTGCAGAAAGGACAAATATCCAACAGGCACCAACACCTTCACTGGTACACTGCCACAGGAGCCCGGACACTGACAAAGGGACATTGACATGGGTACAGTGACAAAGGGGCACTGTTCCTAGTACACTAACAAGAGGACACTGACATAGGCGCAGATGCAAATAAGAGCTGTCACAGGCAAATAAACATTGAAACAGTGGGCGCTGAAACAGAATGCTAATACTGACATTGGAAAAGTGATACTGAAATGCTGACATTATGATACTGACACAGCAGCACCAGCAATTGCGCAGCCACAGTGTATTGTACGTATATTAACTTTATTCGATTTTTTCATAAAATCACAAAAGTATACATAATAAAATGTTACAGTCATAAAAATGAGTGAAACACTCTGGATAAAAGCCACTGTAGTTAAAATAGAGCAGGTTAATTTCACAGGAATGAGAAAAAAAATACTCTTAAACATGCACAATATAAAGCATCATAAATTTCACATACGAAGTCCAAGTTAAAAGCAGAACTTATATAAACGCAAATACGATCAATTAAACACAAAACAAGTGCTCATGGCCAGTGCAGAATCACAGATAAGAAGCGAGACATAAAAAAAACATAGAGTAGGAGACTGCAACAGTTGAAGAAACAGAAATGCTGGTCTCACTTGACTAAAATTCAGGGGAAGAGGAGCAGTGGATATATTGATGGCGTAAGCTGTTAAATCTTGGGCAGGTCATAATATAAAAAGTATCGGGTGGAAATATTATCACAGCAGCATGCCTGTAAATCAGTAACTTTTGACCAAGCCCCTTTAGGCAACAACAGCTGATAAAACAGATTTAACCTAAAATAGGTTAGCAGCCTGCAGTGGTAGTTAGACAACCCCAAATTTAAATATGGTTCCATCTCAGGGACTGTTTTGACCATAATAAAATGGAGCATGCAGCGCTTGCACAAGGCCGAGGCCTCTTGCTCCGCTGCCACCCCGGAGAGAAAGGCCTGCTTCATACAAGGAATATCCCCCTTCACAATGCACTCAGGTTCTGCAAAAAGTTCTGGGCGGGCCAATGAGGTAAGAGTTCATTTAATATATAGGAACGATGGAATAAGGGACATATGATCCAGGTTCAAACAATGTTGTACTATGGATCTGTTAAGATTCAGTTCTTCCTTTAATCAAACGGACAACCATAAAAGCAGGGGTCTTAACCTGATGAAATCAGAGATGTACCCCAACCCTGTTTCTTAGTGGGCAATCTCACTAGCTGTGCCCTGGGGGACTTTTAGGAGGTCTTTCAGGAAAGAATTCTCAATAACCTGTAATTGGGTAGCTGACACAAAACCCCAAATATTGCACCCAAAGCAATCTGCAAACATAAACTTAGGGCCTTATTACAATTTTGGTGGTCCTCCTGTAGGACTGCCACTGCCGCGCCCAAAGGAAGACCACCAAGACTGTGGTGCACCCGCCCACCGGATTCTGAGTTGAATCCAGGGTGGGACGGAGGTGCAGCAGTGGTCTCACGCCGGTGGTATGTTAGGCTCATAGGAGAACCTAACTTGCAGACCGCTGCCGTGCAGGCACCGACTGCACTTTCCTGCACGGTGTGGCATGCACAATGTTGTGCATGCCACACTGTGCAGAAACAAAGGTGCAATTGTAGGATGGCACAACATGTGCCCCCGCACACACGTATGACAAGTAGCGGCTGGGGGCCCTGTCAGTGCCCCCTTACCTGCATCTCTGACACCCTTTTCATGGTGAGCTCCCTGCCATGAAAAAGGCGGTGGTGAAACAAGTCGTAATATGCTCGGCGGTGTTGGCATTGGCAACACCAGCATATTACTTCCCCTGTCTGCACTGCATCTGCCACGGGATCCTGGATCCTGGCGTAGGCAGCGGTCCTGTGACGGTCCGACCGCCACAATCAGAATACTGCGGGTGGACCAGCAGTGGTGGTGGTGGTCGGACCGCCACTGCAAGTACAGCAGTCCTGAGGACAGCTGTACTTGCAATATGGCCTTTAGCCTTCTATACTTTAACCCTTTCGATGCCAGGCCTTTTCCCCCCGGTCCCACACCCTTTTTTGACTATTTGGGGTAGTTCGCGTCTAGGCCCCCATACCTTTTTGTCCACATAAGGTATCCATACCAAATTTGTGTCATTTTCTTCCAACATCTTGAGGATTGTAAAGGTACTCAGGATTTGTGGATTCCCCAGGAGGGGATCGAGAAATTAGGCAAAATACAGCTAAATGTTGGGGTTTTTGGGGAAAATAGGAAGAAAAGTGCTGCAGAAGACAGCATTTGGTTTTTCCCTGCAAATGGAATCAACGAAGGGTTTAAGGGGCTGAAATCACAATCTTCTCTGTTTTAAGGAATAGGCAGACTTTTGTCAGTAAACCAATGTTTTTTACACAGTTTTGGCATTTTACTGGGACATAGCCTATTTTTCCTATTTTTTGTGCTTTCAACCCCCTTCCAGTTAGTGGTAGAAATGGATGTGAAACCAATAATGGATCCCGAACAGCTATACATTTCTGAAAATTAGACCAAATTCTGAAATCAGCAAGAGGTCATTTGTGTAGATCCTTCAAGGTTTTCCTATAGAAAGTAACAGTTGAAATAAAGAATATTGAAATTCAGTTGAAAATAAACAGCCATTTGTGCCTACATTTTCACCTGTAACTTCTTCAAACTATGATAGATTTTTGAAAGTTTTATACCGTTAGGTCCATGGGATCCTTCTGGTTGTTGGGTTGTATGAGGCTTGTAGCTTCATCAAGAACCCGAGGTACCCAGAGCCAATAACTGAGTTGCACCTTGCAATGTTTTTTCATTGTGTGCCGGGTATACAGTAATTCACTTGGTAAAATATAAAGAGTGAAAAATCTGTATCAAGTAAACCTATGTATTTCTAAAATTGGAACAGGATATGGAGGTTAGTAGCAGTGGTTATTTGTGCATCTCTGAATTTGTGAGTAGCCATATTAGCATGTGAATTAGAGGGTATTGTTCAAATTGACTTCTTTTTTACATGCTATCTTACATTTGGAAGGCAGAAATGCATAGAATGACAAATAGTAATGACATTTGGTCTACTATTTTGTGTTTCCCTAAGACTCCTGATAAAAATGGTACCTCACTTGTGTGAGTAGGCTTAGTGCCCGCGACAGGAAACAGCCCAAAACGCAATGGGGACACATCACATTTTTCCAGTGAAAATGGATCCTCTTTTTGCAATGTGCACAGCTGAGATTTTGGGCCCTAGCTCAGCCGGCACCTAGAGAAACCTAGCAAGCCTGTACATTTTTGAAAACTAGACACCCAGGGAAATCCAGGACGGGGTGACTTGTTTGGCTCTCACCAGGTTCTGTTACACAGAATTCTTTGCAAACCTCAAACTTTGTCCAAAAACCACATTTTCCTCACATTTCTGTGATGGAAAGTTCTGGAATTTGTGGGGAGCCACAAACTTCCACACACCCAGCATTCCCCCAAGTCTGCCGATAAAAATGGTACATCACTTGTGTGGGTAGGACTGTGCCCGTGGCAGGGAAGGGCCCAAAACATATTGTGGAGACATCTAAATTATGCATCACAAAACAACCTGGTTATGCAAGGGGGCAGCTGTGTTTTTGGTCCCGGGCTAGGAGGCCATCCTGGGAAACCTACCAAACCAATACATTTCTGAAAACTAGACACCAGGGGGAGTCCAGAGAGGTGTAGCTTGCATGGAACCCCCAATGTTTTCTTACCCAGAATCCCATGCAAACCTCAAATTTTGCTAAAAAAATTACATTTTCCTCACATTTCTGTGTGGGAAAGTTGTGGGATCACTGGGCCGACACAAATTTCCTACCACTCAGTGTTTCCCCAGGTCTCCTGATAAAAATGGTACCTCACTTGTGTGGGTAGGACTAGTGCCCGTGACAGGGAAGGGCCCAAAACGTATTGTGGAGACATCAAAAGTATGCATCACAAAACAACCTGGTTTTGCAAGGGGGCAGCTGCGTTTTTGGTCCCGGGCTAGGCGGCCATCTAGGTAAACCTACCAAACCCAGACATTTCTGAAAACTAGACACCAGGGGGAGTCCAGGGAGGTGTGGCTTGCGTGGATCACTCAACGTTTTCTTACCCAGAATCCTCTGCAAACCTCAAATTTTGCTAACAAAATCACATTTTCCTCACATTTTTGTTTAGGATCACCTCGCAGCCACATTGACTCAATGGCATTGACACTGGCATACTGCCACTGAGACACAGATACTTGGACACCAACACTGACGCTGGAGCACCAACAATAACACGGGAATACTGACTTAGAGGCAGTGACACTGGTTCACTGACAAAGGACACAAGCATTGATGTTGGGAAAAAGGAGTAGGGCAGTGGACTGGGAGATTGACATTAAGATAATAATGCTTGGACATAACGGTAGTATAGTAACACTACACAGGGACCCTAACAGAAGGGCATTGTCTGGTGGGACACAACGCTTGGATGCCAACTTTTGATTACTCTCATAAGGACACTAAAAATGGGATACCAACACAAGCACACTGACATGGAGACATTAAATTAAGGAAACATGACATTGATACTGACGACAACACCTTCAAGAATTACTGCCTAGCGACCATGCCTGGGTATCCAGGCTCTGACACTGAGACAATAGGTCACTCACACAGAGCTATTGAAATTAACATGGGGACAATGGCATTCGGATGCTGACATTGGCACATGGACAATGACATAAAAGAGCTGACATGGGGACATTTATAATGGGACACTTACACAGGGGCACTGATACTGGGAGAGTGGTAGATAAGCATTGGGAACACTGAAATTGATACTAAAACACAGACTGGGAGGAGAAACAAAGAGACACTGACACATCTGCGCTAAGACTGACATGGAGAGCCTCACTCAGGAACACTGACAAGCCCACAAACACTATTGCGAAGACACAAATACAAAGGCACCAGCAATGGGACGCTGACAAATCAATGCAACGAGACATGGAAAATGGCATTAACACTAGAACACAACACAAGGGCACCAGCATAGACTAAGATTTTGGAGCAAGTGCACCAACACTGACAGGGGAACTGCCATGTGGGACACAACCAAATGTGCACCAAGACTTGCATATGAATACTGGTAGGGGGGGCACTGTGACAGGAACCCTTGACACTACGACAGTGATGCAAGAGCACTCATATGGGTACAATGACACAGGAACACAAGAATGTTGATAAAGACACTAGAACAGACATTCAGAATACCATCACTGCCAGTGGGACACAGCCA
The DNA here is from genome assembly GCA_963921515.1 of Calotriton arnoldi. Classification (NCBI taxonomy): domain Eukaryota; kingdom Metazoa; phylum Chordata; class Amphibia; order Caudata; family Salamandridae; genus Calotriton; species Calotriton arnoldi. The sequence continues at coordinate 1,276,548 of CAWUFW010005617.1, read as the reverse complement.
CAGATACAATGAGACACTGATTGGCACGTTGGCACTTAAATGCACATTACCATAATGACATTGGATTGTTGGGCAATGATACAAACATTGAGCTGAGGTTATGGGTGCTGGGACGCTTTTATGCGGACATTGAGACAGGCAAATGGACATGTTGACAAGTGACACAAACACTGATATGGGGACAATGATATTTGGGCACTGCTATGGGGATATTTAGAGATGGAAATTGTGACTGACACTAATATTTAGACACTGAGACTGAGACTGCAACACTGACCCTGGGATGTCAGCATAGAGGGACACAGGGTCACTGACATGGGCATGAATTTACACACGGTGCAAGAGGACACATGGATATTAATGCATGGACACAAAGGCTAGGCCATTGAGACAGTCTGGGAGACCAGACACTCAGGTCATGGACATAAAAATGAGCAAGTCTATGATCCCAACTAAATAACAATGTTCTTCAACAGCCCACAGCATCAAGAGCAAATAATGTTGGCAAATACTGCCCACCCACAATAGTTCATAACCTTTATTCTTGAGATAAAAAGGCAATCTCTCAGCTTCCACGCATGATACGTATAAAGATGCCTCAACCCTGCCCAAAATAACCCCAAGCCTTGCCTCAGCCACAGTGAGTTTGCAAATTTAAAAACTGGAAGAAGTGGCCTCAGTCAGACTAGCCCTGCTTCATTGGAGAGGATACCGCTAACACTCATTGGTTGAGTTTTTTTTTCAGCATAGCATTTAAATTGCACTGGTGCCGCCTGCCCAGTCAATTTGGAATCACTGTGCAGGGAACCATTGAAAGAGAACGAGGCCAAGACAGAGTGAAAGCATAAGGGTCCAAGTAATGCGTAATTTCTAAATAATTAATTGAATACTTGCAGTGGACTACAGATTTTCTTAGGCGCCTGCTGCTGGCACTACAAAATGCTGTGGTTGCCAAATAACAAGTCTGCCTAGTTTTGCCTCTTTCTCATGCATCTTTTTCTCACCACTCTGTACTTCCTGTCCTTTTTTTTGTTTACTCTTGCAGGTTCTTTGTGAACCACGGCTTACCCACTTTCTCACGGTTTTCCTATTTATGTCTTCTTCCTTCATCCTTCCTTCTCCCATTCATGCCTTTCCCTGTTAGGTCTGGGTTAAGGTTCAATGATGAAAAATAAATCTCCGTCCCAAAAATATGTGATGTTTCCCACCACCTACAGCCACCTGCACTAAATAAGCACTGGGTCTGAAGCTCTAGAATGATGTGGGGTGTCTCCCTGGCTGGTTCTTGCTCCGGTAACTAGTGAAAGTGAACCAATCGACCCAATCTCTCCATGAGCTGTGCCCATGCTTTCCCAACACCCTGTGCCTACCCTGTCTACTTATCCTGTTGAATATTCCATTGAGCTCACACTCACAGGAGCCAGGTGCAGTCATTACAGTGCTGACTGACAGTGGATCCATGTATTTGTGTGCACCATGTCTTTGTACTCATAACTATGTGCCAATGTGTATAGAACTGCCTTTAAAAAGCATTTCATTATCATCAATGGTTGCCTGTAAAATGTGCCTATGTCTCATTTGCTACACTTTTCGCTAAAGGTATTCTTGCATTTATGTTTTTTTCAATTTTCATCAATTTTACTACTAGTCAGTGGTGCTTTCAAATGAATACTTAACACACGTCGTGAAAATTACCAATGTTCCTGGCTGGCTGTCCTGGTCAAATTATAATAAAACATTTTACAGGTAGAGCAGTACTAATAAGTTAACAAAATACTGAAAATATGTTGCATTCTTTAAAGTATCAACATATTTAGAAGAAATTGTGGGGCGAAACCACACACCCAAATCCCTTTTATGGTGCAGTCTTTCAGTGGAGCCATGACCCCAAGACATCTACTCATGACTCCTGGCCTGCAGAGGATCATTCCCTTTGCTCTTCCACTGCACTCTCTGCTCACTAAAGCACATCTTAGGTCTGTGTGTGAAACATTCTTGATGGCTCAGCCCCACTCCTCCTCCCAATTAACCCACAGACCACAAAAAAGAAAGAGTAGTCAAGGAATACAGGGTCTGATATATAAATCACTGTTTGCAAAATACTGGTTGCAATCAGTGGGAAATTGTGCGAACTGACCATTGTACTTAAAGGTCAGTTTGCAAAATTCCCATTCAGAATGGGTCGCAATCCAACATACCTGATGAACATTAACGAGGTAGGTCGCAAATTCTGACTTACTCTGATTGGATGCCATCAGTGGGAGTGGTAACATGCTGGGGTCAACCGACCACCATGGCTGTGATGGATTTCAAATAAAATTAACTTTTTTTTAAGTACATCCCATTTTCCTTATTGGAAACAAGCTGTGTTGAAAATGACGTTGACATTTTTTTTAAAAAAAGGTTTAGAGTTGGCAGTGGTCTATGCCACTCTCAGCTGTCTCAGCCATGCCATTCTTCGTGTTAAATATTTTCAGGAAAGGTCTAGAGCCCAGGCCAGAAGTAGGAGAAGCTTTTTTCTCGCATGAGTCATAGGCAATTATTAATCTCTAGGGGAAGCTTGAGTGGTTTGCTTCTTTTCTCCCCTTAGCCAAAGATCTGTACAGGAAGATGGAGTAAAGTGTGTGGAGAGGGAGTAAGAAAATAATTTTACCTTGAGAAAACTAAGAGGGCTCTAGCCAGATGGTATTCAGTGCTAATTTGAAATTGGCATGGTCAAAGTGCAAACCAAGCTGCATTTTCCTTTTGAAATAGTCTCACCTGATTTTCACCTTTAAATCGCATACCAAAAAAGGTGTGGCGTTTCTTCCGCAGATTTGCAGGTGCCAGTCCATATCTAATCTCCTTTACTACAATTATCCACGGAAGATACCACGTGCACCAAACAGTCCTGGAAGGTACTTTGACGAGCAAGCTTTTGGCAGAATGTGAAACTACGCACGTTGTGTTTATGCAAATTAATAGAAGATTTCCAGATATAAGAAGCTTTGCCTCACTTCACCAAATGCATAAGTGATTAAAACAAGCTACAGTTTATGTAACATATCATAGCTGCGTAAGGTGCAAGGTGATACACGCAGGGACTGCCACCTGCAAGAAAATACTACATAGCAAAGGGAAAATTAAATTAACAAGAGGAACAATAAGGCTGCCTCTGAAGCTCACCAAAACGAAAAAGACCAAGGGGCTGATTTAGATATCGAAGTAATAACACTCCGAATTTAGAGATGTTCACAGCCCAGCGGAGATCTCTTACTTAGGCAGGAACCAGGGTCACAGCTGTTCCTGTCAATGCATTGAAAGTGCGCCATAGGGCTCCTGTCACACTTTCAATACATTTTTTTATTTTAAAAAAACAAGTTCCTAAAGCAGTATTTTCTTTTTGAAAATAAAGCTTACTCCCATGGTGAGGGGGTGATTAAAATGTTCTCACTTACACTTACCGCCACATTTTTATGGCAGTGTGTGAAAATATAAAGTGGCCATTTGTCCGTCCACTCTAAACAGGTCATGTGGACAAACGGCCAGACCTCCGACAGCCCTAACTCTGTCGGCCTTTGGAGGAGGATTATGTCAGCGGCAGAGACGGAGTAGTCTCTGTCGCTGACATACTTACAATTCTTTTTAACCTGATTCAGAACACACACCACTTATTAATGCAATTGGAGCACACACATTTTAAAAGATACTGAAAATCCTTAATGGCGAAGTTTTTTTTATTTTTCATGTGTTGCGCCCAGGAGCAGTGTAGCCGGTCTTTTGACCCTGCTGTCTGAAACCAGAGAGTAAAAGCGACATGGGATCGGCAGGAGGAATGCATAGCATGACCTTTGCATATTCCGAGCTGCAGGGGATCTGTTTTTAGTCCCCATGGAGACTGAGTCCCATTCACCTAGCCTGTTAGACCAGAGTGTGCCTGGTGACATGTCTGCATGGCCGCATCGGTGTGACACTGCAATGCGCACACAAGAACGGGAAAAGAAGAACTTAACGTTTTTATAAACTACGTAGGAACACCTTTTGGTGGGGAATGCTTTTGTACAATAAGTTGCCAACTATTTAAAAATTGATTAGGACTATCTGGGGGTTGCATAATTGTGTTAACATTAAATGCACATCTATAATGGGCAATCTTTTCATAAACTTATATGGGTGCTGGTCGCCCCAATAGGATTCCATAGTAACTGTTTATTGGGTGAAGCTACATATCTTTGGCGCCGAGTTGGCGATGCAGCGAGCGCAAGGTAAACAGTTTTATTTATTTATTTACTTACTTTACTCCTTGCCATCGTATGTCCGACTCCACTACCCCCCCACCCTACCCCTCCCCCGCCTCACCGCCCCGCAGCACTCCCTCTGCGAGCCGCCACTACTCACCGGTATCCCCAAAGCAACCCCCCTCCCGAGTTAACAAGGCCCCCCCCATAACTGTAATGCTGCATGGCTAAGTTAACAGGTGGGTACCCGGTACCTAGCACTGAGACATAAGAGTAAGACACTTATTAACTCATTGTAATACATTCTTATTACTCTGATCCATGTGTCCTTTTTCCTGTCCCAAACAGAAAAAAACAGACCATATATCTCCATAAGCTCCTCTCTTAACAAGCGAGAGCACCCCAAGGCCATTCTGTGACCACAGCATTTCCTCAGTAGACGACCGGATTGCAACAAGACGGGAAGAATTAGAGAAATGAGACTTTCAGTGAGTAATTGTGGAATAAACTTTCTGATACTTGTACTTACAGTATGACGATCTACCAAAACCTGTTTACCATTAACCGCCACAGAATATGCAAGAATTTAAACACATTTGAGTTTTCATTGAAAATAGACACATAAATGTTCAATTCAAGGCTGCACCCTAGAATCAAACTCCATAGTAGCACGAACACACACCACCAACCTGTAAAGCAGGACACATGTGAAAAGTACAAACAAAGGGATGGGAGGCAAATTTCTGACAGTCGCTCATTCCAGGTCACACTTAGCAGGTAGCCAAGCCTCTGGTATGACTAGCATTAATCAATTGTATTATATTTGATTAAAATCTTTTAATATTGCAGGAAGGCTGTATTCCACCTAATTTGCAGTGCTAGAATAGTACCGTATTATTACACAGCTAGGCTATTTTTATTTCACAGTGAGCAGGTACCAGTGCTTTGTGATAATGGGGTAGCCCATTGGCTTGTTCAAGATGACAATCGAGTCCATAGGGATGACGAATTATAGGTCGCAGTGAGGACAGGGTCTCGAAGGCTTCCATCAACAAAGCAGTTTTACATTCCTCTTGAAGTTGTCCAAACTGGTGATGCTTAAAATTAGGAGTGCAGCAATTTTCAAAACACTCTTGCTTGCAGTGCGATGGTCCTGGTCCCATCGTTGTTAGAACAGAATAATTGGATGGTTTGATACTGCTGCACCTGAGTGGCCAGTGTGTGTGTGGTTGGGGGCAGTTTCTGGAGATATTGCGGCCTTAGTTGCCTCAGTGCCTCTAACAATGAGTTACGGGGTTTTGAATTTGACTGTCTATTTCACTAGAGGTTTATGGATGGATTTCATGGTTAGTTCAATGTTGTATTTTTTCCAGTTGTAAGATGAGTCTGGCTGCTTGATGTTAAATCCTTTGAAATTTTCGAATTTCGTTTTTTGGAGGCCCTCCTTGCATACATTTGCATTAATCTAAGCGTTACAAAACCAGAGACATGGCGATTTCTGCTCCACAATTGTTTCAGGGAACTGGGATTCCCTCCTGAACCTCATCAGTTGGAGGATGGTATTCTTTACCACAATTTTGGTCTATGGAGCAAAGCAGAGTTCATCATCGAATGTAACCTTAATTGATCCTCTTAGAGGGATAGCAGCAGAGCCTCACACGATTATTGAGGTGGGTCAAAGGGTAGTGTATTTCTGGTCAAATTTCCCACCACAGAGAATTGGCAAGAGAACTTGGATCATCGCAAAGAAGCAATGATAGGAGCTGGATTTAGGTCAATTCAACTTAAAGTACTGTACTAAGCATATTATTCTAGGATACAGATGCAGATATTTAGATACACCCATTCAGTGGACTACCTTCGGGGTGCAGGCAAGATGATTCACCCTATCCCGCTCCATGGTTGTGCCTAAGACAATAGACTTATTGCAGCAGAGCATGAGAAAAAACAACATGTTACATACAGCCACATTAAAAACAATAATCCCAAGCTGTGCCTACTGCAAAACTATCACTAAATAAAGCTGTTTGTAAACTTAGCATTAATCGATGTGAACCATAGCACAGCTATGCAGTATTATAAGTGTGCCAACCATTGATGAATGTTTTCTGGCTTTAGACTGGTGCATGGAGGCAGAAAGAGTAACTTATGAAGGTAGAAGATGTCCTCAGAGCTTCAAGAAAATATTGGGTACCGTCAAACATAGGAGATTACACATATGGCTACTACAGGCAGATGGGCATCGCAACATGAAGGGTTACGGGAGTTCAGTATTAGAACCTTAAGGTATATTTGAAAGAATTATTACATTGATAAATTAATCATGGTATCTCAGCGGTGGAACCAACAGCATACTGAATATGTGAATGATGCGACACTGCACTAAATGGCTGATAAAATAAAATAAAAGGAACTTTAAAAAAATCTCCCACCACAAATCAGATATGGCTCAAGACACGAAGGATCTGATTATGAGAGGCCCCTGAATGATGCGATAATTTTCCCACTTGATAAAATCCGACAGCGTGTGTTCAGAATTCATGCTGATAGAACCAAAATCCGCATGTCCCCCGTCAAATTCCGGCAGGTTTAACCTGCCAAAGATTCATGATGGGTGTAAACATTGCAACCGTAATTAGTGGACGCAATAAACATTAAAATAAACAACGCACCACTTATAATACTCTATCCTTGTGCACACAAGTGTTTGCACAGGGACATAATGGGTCAGTTGTGATAAGGCCCTTTATTTTCATGACTCATTCACCCATTCTTGAGATGAATGTGTGTCATTACTGTGCAGTTGTAATTTGACATTATGTTTGGAGATCACCTTTGCCATGTTTAATGTTGGCATTGCACAACGTCGGCAATATTGAACATCCTTGAGCATCCTGCAGGCCACCATATTTTTTTTTTACATTTAATTACCGTGATTGAGGAGGAAACAGAGAGGCCAGCACTGCAGTGCGCCTACTATGCCCTTAATAAAATAGTTTGTGTCACAAGGAGATGATTGCTTGGCCCATTGACACCGAGAGGAAGTTTCAAGTTTTGAATCCTTCAGATCTGGCCTAAAATTCACCAACAAACTAACACCCAGGGAAAAAGAATTCCACCTTGGGAAAATTCACCAGAAATGTCCTGCAGGTGCCCTACCTCCAGAGGAGCCTTGAGTCGGGGAAGCTGCTGGCTCCTGAACATAGAAGAGAGAGGCATTTAATGATTCTTTCAAAGCCTGTAACCTTGGGGAAATCCCTGCCATTTTTTTAATACAACATGGTCGGAAATGTTCACAAATAGTGAGTGACTGAAATGAGCCAACTTTACTTCTCACGGCCTGTGGCTGATGCAATAGTGGTATTCCATCTGCATATCATCTCCAAAATATCGCCCCACCATAATATTGTGGTGAAAGCATTGTAACTACAAATATATTGCAAACAAATATATTGAATATAAGCATGTCATTTGTTCAATAATATTTGAAGTTCAATATATTTTTTACTATATTTAATTTTAATGTATTTTTTCATGTTGTTTTTTTTGGGAAGTTTGGGTGTGTAGTATTTTTAAAAATAATATATTGATTAGTGTTAATTTATTAATATGTTGTTAATTTTGTTTGTTATCTATTTGTTTACATGTTTAATACATTTTTAAATCATATAATAAGTTTTAATTTCAGGTTGAGTGGTTTATTTGGGGATAGGGTGGGTAGTGTTTTCAAATAAAATATGTATGAATGGAAATTAATTAATGCATATAATTATACACATTTTTAAATGAAAATTAAATGTATATGTTTAATTGTTTGTTTTAATTATAAAACTATTTATACTTTTTTAGAATATTATTACACTTTTCAATGAGTTGATTAGAAGTCTCTGAAACCTCAGTTTTAACCTGACCCTAAAAACCTCCGAGCTCTAGAGGTAAAACCTATCTTATCCACTGATCTTCAATGTATGACCGGTGGTATAGACGCTGGTTGTGTAGTACCTGAAACAAGGAGGAGCAGCATCTTCATGAAGATCCTGGTTGGAAGCATCTTCTTAGAACAAGAACTGTGAACTGAAAGCGATACTCAAAGAAATTTAACTTCTGGGCCCAAGAATCATGTGAGTTGTCTTATAAGGATGAAATGTAAATGTAAATCCAGTATTTGTAAAGCGCACAGCTACCCGGAGGCATCCCGGCGCTGGGGGCCGTCGGGAAGATTAAGCAAGCTATTGCCCAGAGTCACATGGTGCTGGGCTGACCTGCCACCGGTGATCGAACCGTGAGCCACAGCGTCCGGTGTCAGTTGCCCTGGCCGCAGTGCCACACCTCTTCCCTTCCATTACCTGAGTGGTGTCCATCTTGAAGCACATTGTACTCAAAATGCCATTGACGACTCTGAGGTTGATGATTAACCAAATACTTTTGCAGCAGGTAGACCTGGCAGTAGACACACTTCTGAAACAGGCATTATTGTCATCATTTTTTTGAGAAGCTCCTATACAATAGTTTACAAGGGCTGCTGACTGAGAGTGGATTCTAGCCAAGACGTTCACATGCTACAGAAACCAGTGGGATTAGCATAAAATTCGTCCCACCAGCCCCCGCATTTCTCCTTTAAGAACAGGAGTCTCGCTCAAGGTTATTAGCCATGTTATGAGCAGGATGAAGCCATAGGGGCAGATTTACTAAACGTCACCAAAAGCAGCAGAGCAACGAAAAATGCTGCGCTATGTTGCTTGACAGGGAGGGAGCATGAGGGCGCCATATCTACAGAGATATGGCGCTCTCCCCCTCTCTCCCTAGCGCCGGTGCAGAATTTTGCTGCTGTGCGTCACTGACACACCTTTGCGCCATAGTGCAAGGATGTGCGAGAGTCTAGCATAGGTTTTGTACTGGAAGGGTTCCCTTCCAGTGCAAAATACTATTCCTAGAAAACTTCTAAAGCCTTTCCTACTTTTTATGTGTGCTGTACAGTGCAGCTCACATGAAAAAGGTGGAAAGAAAGGAGAAATGAAAACATTTCTCATTTTAAAGCCTGGTTTCCGGAGGCGTTAAAAGGAGAAATGTTTTCAAAACCTGTCTCACATTTTGATAGATATGGTTTTGCGTCAAAAAGGATGGGTGATTGCATGGGAAATGCCCACGTAACGCCCCCTTGACGCTAAGTAACAGAAAACAGCTGTGTGTGCTACTTTGCCTTACTTTTATTCAATTTCCAGCGCAAAACAAGGTTTGAGCAGGAAAGTAAATAATACAAAAAACATTTTGCGCTGGTTTGCGTCACTTTTATGATGCATACTCAGCGCAAACATTAGTAAATCACCCCTACTAAACCATTCCTTTAATTAACTAGCTACAGAGTGCTCCAGACAAGGGTAAAAGAAGAAATGTATCTTTTCTCTATATTTTCAGGACCACAAATAAAGAGAGCTCTGGAGCTCTCCTGTATTTTGGCCATCTTTCTACCTGAAACAGGCCTTTGTTCTTCTGTAGCCACAACTACCCAAAATGTAATAATCACTTATCATGAAATTCAAACATTAAGTGCAGTTCCTGGAGCATGATCCATATACAATGCAGCGATTCCATAGCTTCAACACCACCAGTATGGCATACATTGCAGTCTTACTTATTTCTGCATTAGTAGACAATGACAGGCACTAAAGTCCAGATTAGCAAAACTACACCCCATGCATAAATTATAAATTACCCTCCATGCAGTTTTCTATGCATGCAGAGTGATTTTGTATTACAGAAGAGGACGCAAAGTAACATGTAATATAAGATATAGAAATTTGCTTTCACAGTCTGTACATTTTAAAAAAGTGGTGTTCTCTTAATTGTATTGGTGCAGAGGCCCATGCACATAATGCAATCATTGTTGCATGTTGCATAAGTAAGAATGCCCCGGTGGAAGCATTTACTGCGTGACATCTTTTTCACACGCTTTTAGTATTCTTTGTTAGGGGACCTGGTGAGATCCGGAACTCCCTTGGGCTGCCCCCAAAGAGAGGTCCAGACGGCATCATCCTGGAGATGACCTTGCCCCCTTCCAAATAGGGGTCAAATTCTCCATGCCCAGATACCGACTCTGCAGCAGGTGTGCCTTTGTCAATGTATGCGCATAAGTAACCAGCATCTCTGAATCTTGACAGGGTTCTGCATATCCTACAAGGGTAATTAGTGTCCTGGATCCTTCCATGCCTTCAAAGACACCTTCAAGTCTCAAAGAGGCAATTTGCAATGGACCATTCTCAACCAATCCTACCTAAATACAATACCTTCGGGGCACAAATAAACACAACTATTATTAAGAATACATTTGAAAAGTGGGTGTACATTTCGAAATACTTACATTGCCTGAACTCCGTTTGAACTTTCATTGTGTTCTAACTTAACTATCAAACGCTAAAATGTGGTTTGGCCCTCAGAGTGCCATATAAAACTGTCACACATAGAGCATCCAATAATGAGAATGTCCCAAAATATATAACAAATTGGTCACTGTTAGAAATGGGTGTCTCTAGTTGGCAAATGTTTGCACCTTTGTCCAAGTAGGGACCCTTCTTTCTAGTCAGTTGTAAGGGGGATACACTTCTAAAATAACCCCTGCTCACCCCCTCGGTAGCTTGGCACAAGCAGACAGGCTTATCTCAGAGGCAGTGTGTAAAGCATTTGTGCATGCATACAGTAACACAGTGAAAACACTACAAATGGACACCACACCAGTTAAAAAAAATAAGCAATCTTTATCTAAACCAAACAAGACCAAAATGACAAAAATCCACAATACAGTAATAAAAATATGACTTTTAAAAGGTAAAAATAGTTCTGTTCAAAGCAAACTACAGACGCAACACTTTTCACACAAAGTACCTTGGATGCGTCGTGCACACAAACAAAAACTGTCTCAATGAAGGTGATGCGTCGGTTCCTTACACCCAGGGAAGGTGATGCGTCGGTTCCTAACTTCAGGGGAGGTGATGCGTTGGTGCCTTATTACCAGGCAGGGGCGGTGATGCGTCGGTTCCTTACTGAAGGGGAGGTGATGCATCGGTTTCTTACTGTGCGGGGAGGAGTTGCATCGGTTTCTTACTGCGACCCCGTGTTCTTGCCGGCGTGGCGCCCAGATGCGATGAGTGAGGATCGGGGATGCGTCGGTTCTCGATGCAGCGGCTTTGACGCACTGCGTGATTCTCTCCAGCCGCAGTCCCACGATGCGTTGGTTCTTTTAGCCGCACAGCAGGGCCTGCGTCGGAATCGGTACGGTGATCTCGAACTTAGGAGATTGGTGCAAGTTATTCGGCGTGCGGCGATTTCTCGAGCAACGGTAGGCGCTGCGTCGATTTCTTCGGCGATGCGTCATAAACAGGTGCGGATGTGTTGCACTTCTCGAAGTTGCATTACTTTTCCAGTTCCCAGCGGCAAACAGCCTCCAGAGGTCCAAAACAGCAGCAGGCACCTCTTAGCAGGTCAGAACTCCCAGCAAGGAAGTTCAGGGGAGCTGGTGGTGAAGTCTTTGTGTCCCTGAGACTGCAGGACAGGAGGCAAGCTCTATTTCAAGCCCTTGAAGATCTTCCTCCTCAAGCAGGGGACACAGCACACAGCAAAGTCATTGGCCTTTCTTTGGCAGAAACAGCCACTGCAGGCCAACCCCAGACAGCAAACAGCAAAGGGGCAGTACGCCTCCTCAGTTTCTCCAGCTCTTCTCCTTGGTAAAGGTTCCTCTTGATTCCCAGAAGTTATCTAAAAGTCTGGGGTCTGGGCCCCTCTGTTTATAATACAAAATCCTTTCTCTGGTGGCAGAGAAGCCCTTTGCCCAGCCAAAACCAGTTCTGTCCTCTCTGGTGCAGCTGTCCGGCAGGAGGTGGAGACAGCATTGTCCCAGGCAGACCAGGCCCATTCAGGTGTGAAGGAAATCTCCTCCTCCTACTCTAAATACTGCCCAGGTCTATTCAGCCCAGCCCTGACTCATCCAGGAAAGGCAGGACACACATCAACCCATCTGGTGGCCGTCTGAGAGAATGCACATCCCCAGCCCCTGTCATTCATAAGCCAGGCAGTCAATCCACAAAACAGCAGAGACACACAGATGGCTAAGCAAGAAAATAAATAATACAAAGCCAGGAGTGGAGGGTCCAAGGGAAGTTTAAAGACCAGCACGGATAGTTTCCCCAAAACAACTATGATATAACACCTAGTTATCCGCAGGTCTGACAGGCTTCACCAAAACCTTAAGGAGCTAAGACACAGGCAGATGAACTCTCAATCATGCATTGGGGAGATCCTTAAATAAGGACGGAATCCCATCACCCACCAATGTGGCATGCTTCATCATCTGGGATTTCTCCTCTTGGCTGCAACGCCAAGGGCTACAACCCCTCACTGTGAGGGAGGAGCTCAGGGATGTTTTGAGATACTACTCTTACATAGGATCTACTAAAATCCAAAAGATGTGAAGCATTAGAAGGTTTGAATAATGGGCGCAGTGCAAAAAGTGAAGTGTATATTAAAACTAACTACCAAGAGAAAAAAGGCTTTAATTGTTAACTCTTGATGTCACGGTTAAAAACAGTGCATGTGCAGTTTGGAAATAATAACTGCATCTGTCCATAGAACGGGTCTACATGTTTCGGCCAGTTTGACCTAAAAAGTGTCTTGGCCTTCCTCAGGACCTTAGATATTTTATGCTACTGCGTTATAAAGTGAAAAAAGTGTAACTTAAAAATGTGATTTGAAACAAATACAACCTACAACACCAGTAATTTCACTTTTGTAGGAATACAATGTACTGGTGGTACCTGTGGGACAAGCAGAAAAACAGAAAAAGAGATCAAATGCTTGTGTCTGGTAAACTTGCAACTAGTGAGTCATTTATACTCATCTATACACGTGTCTACATATGTCCAGTGAATTTTCATAAATTGTTATACAGTAAACTTATCCGTGAATTACGAGTAAGAAACCTCACCTCACCTGGCAACAGCTCAGGACGGGAAGCACCGCTCTAGAAAGAAATGTTGGCAGGGATCAGATTAAGATCTACAATCTAGCCTACCCGCAACTAAATGAAATTTGTCAAAACAATTCCTTCACATTACAATCCTAGCCAGGATCAAATGCGCGAATACATAGAATTAGCTAATGACAAAAATGATGATTGATATAAATGTACATTCCAAAGATTAAAATGTGTTTGACAGAACATATTGTGCACATCTTTTCAAAGTTGAATATGGGCATGAGCGTTTATCACATTGCAGTATGAATACATAGAATTAGCTAATGACAAAAATGATGATTGATATAAATGTACATTCCAAAGATTAAAATGTGTTTGACAGAAGATATTGTGCACATCTTTTCAAAGATGAATATGGGCATGAGTGTTTATCACATTGCAGTATGAAATGGACTAATGCCCTTATGGACTCATAAGAAAAGGGAAGATAATGTAATGCCACTCTATGTCTTTTGAGCATGACATAGTCTTCTAATGCTGTAACTATGTATAGTCTAAGCGTAAAGGCATAGATCCCAATTTGCTTAAATAAAGCAAATGGCAGATACTGCAATGCGAAAAGTCATCAGGCTATAATAGGAATACTGTTACTAAGCGACCTTTCAAGACCAACAGTGTGGATATCTATTTTGTGGTTATTATCAGCACAGCCGGTTTCATAAAGAAAAGTGGCAGTGACCAAATCTCGAGAACTCGCTTTAACAAAGACCTGCAATTACAAAAAGGGCGCTTAGAATCAGAAAAAGAAAGAGAAAAACAGCGAGACTCACACAGCATGCAAACCGTTGGTATGCGCTTAGCCTTCCGTCGGGACCCCGGGCTTCCAAAAGCTGCAACCGGAGGTAACGGACGGTAGGCTGCAGTGAACTTTTATATGTGATCTCGTACATGCCAGTACCGGTGTGACTAATTAGTCTGAATGCGTGGCCCATTATGATGACGTGCCCGCAACGAACTACCAGCAGGCTCAGAGGCTCATGGGAGATGTAGTTAAATGTGGTAAACTGTGAGTCTTATCATTTATTAACGCCTTGGGTGTTAAATAAAGGTAAAAGCGTCTAGCTCAGCTTATGTAAACACAAAAACGAACCCAACGTGGTTTTTTATATAATGTATGAAAAAGTGCTAAAAAAACGGGCTGTTTTGTGTAAAAAGCGAAAATCGCTAAGTTGCTACAAAAAATGCACGAATGTAAAGTGCCAAGTTTACTAAAGCTGGCTATCGCTAACTCCATCGCCCGAGCAGGCACATCCATAGAAGAAAGGGTGTGTGCCTTATCATGATACTTTGAAATAGAGGTTCAAATGCAGCACAAATTGTTGTGTGGCTATAAACTCTGAAGTGAATGAATTATGTAGGGAACCACATAAGTGGTCTGATGTTGACCCTGTCGCCTATCAAATACATTCCTGGGGTCGGGGTCTGAAATAGTTTATGTTACACATGATATATTTGTCGCAACTATGTTAAGATATAGATTCCAGTATAATGTACACCAGAGTATGGCACAGTTTGTCATGTGATAGTATACTTATAAATTAAATTTCTATACATATAAATTAAAACTCATGTATAGAGCCATATTACTTGTAGTTGTCATGTGGGCCTTGGTCTAATGTTATGCACAAAAGACAGTGTGAAAATTCCAATAGAAGCCCAGGTTAGATGTCCTGCACATCTAACCTGGGCTTCTATTGGAATTCTATAATGCATATTAGCAAGCCCATTATCGCCGTTTTAGCGGCAGTTTTCTGCCGCTAAAACGGCGATAATTTTAACGTGGGTCTTGCTAATATGCCCCATAGAGTGGCATTACATTATCTTCCCTTTTCTTATGAGTCCACAAGGGCATTAGTCCATTTCATACTGCAATGTGATAAACACTCATGCCCATATTCATCTTTGAAAAGATGTGCACAATATCTTCTGTCAAACACATTTTAATCTTTGGAATGTACATTTATATCAATCATCATTTTTGTCATTAGCTAATTCTATGTATTCCCGCATTTGATCCTGGCTAGGATTGTAATGTGAACAAATTGTTTTTACAAATTTCATTTAGTTGCGGGTAGGCTAGATTGTAGATCTTAGTCTGATCCCTGCCAACATTTCTTTCTAGAGCGGTGCCTCCCGTCCTGAGCTGTTGCCAGGTGAGGTGAGGTTTCTTACTCGTAATTCACGGGTAAGTTTACTGTATAACAATTTATGAAAATTCACTGGACATATGTAGACACGTGTATAGATGAGTATAAATGACTCACTAGTTGCAAGTTTACAAGACACAAGCATTTGATCTCTTTTTCTGTTTTTCTGCTTGTCCCACAGGTACCACCATTACATCGTATTCCTACAAAAGTGAAATTACTGGTGTTGCAGGTTGTATTTGTTTCAAATCACATTTTTAAGTTACACTTTTTTCACTTTGTACCGCAGTAGCATAAACTATCTAAGGTCCTGAGGAAGGCCAAGACACTTTTTAGGTCAAACTGGCCGAAACATTTAGACCCGTTCTATGGACAGATGCAGTTATTATTTCCAAACTGCACATACACTATTTTTAACCGTGATATCAAGAGTTAACTATTAAAGCCTTTTTTCTCTTGGTAGTTAGTTTTAATATACACTTCACTTTTTGCACTGCGCCCATTATTCAAACCTTCTAATGCTTCACATCTTTTGGATTTTAGTAGATCCTATGTAAGAGTAGTATCTCAAAACATCCCTGAGCTCCTCCCTCACAGTGAGGGGATTGTAGCCCTTGGCTGCACTAGGCGTTGCAGCCAAGAGGAGAAATCCCAGATGATGAAGCATGCCACCTTGGTGGGTGATGGGATTCCGTCCTTATTTAAGGATCTCCCCAATGCATGATTGAGAGTTCATCTGCCTGTGTCTTAGCTCCTTAAGGTTTTGGTGAAGCCTGTCAGACCCGCGGATAACTAGGTGTTATATCATAAGCAAGAAAATACCCACTTTCTAAAAGTGGTATTTTCAAACACACAATATAAAAATCATCTTTACTAAAAGATCCATTTTTATATTCTGAGTTCAGGAATACTAAATTCCATCTTTCTATCTTGTCCCAGTGGGAAGTTATATTTATAAGATGTTATAAATAAACTGCCATTCTATCCTATGGGACAGATAGCCTTTCAGTAGTGAAAAACGAAATACACTGTATTTCACTATCAGGACATGTCACACACCTCAGTACTTGTCCTACCTTTCACATACACTGCACCCTGCCCATGGGGCTATCTTGGGCCTACCTTAGGGGTGTTCTACATGTAAGAAAAGGGAAGGTTAGGGCCTGGCAAGTGGGTGCACTTGTCAGGTCGACATGGCAGTATCAAACTGTGCAAAGACACTGCAGTGGCAGGTCTGAGTTACATTTTCAGGTTGCTCATGTGGGTGGCACAATCAGTGCTGCAGGCCCACTAGCAGCATTTGATTTACAGGCCCTGGGCACACACAATGCACTGTACTAGGGACGTACCAGTAAATCAAGTATGCCAATCATGGAATCACCAATCCATAAACACAATTTACAGGGAGAGCATGTGTACTTTAGCACTGATCAGCAGTGGTAATATGCCCAGAGTCATAAAACCAACAAAAACAGGGTGCAAAACAGGAGGCCAAAAAGCAAAATGTCTGGGGATAAACTCGCTGGAAAAGCCAGGCCTAACAGCCACCATCAGCATACCATTGTTTCATTTATCAGGAATACCCAAAATAAGAAATTTACGCATTCCAGAGAGCATCGCCCATTGTGTAAACATCATCAATATAACAGACTATTGAACATGAATATCTTCGGCGAATGATAAAGCACAGCAAGCTAAATCAGCTGGAAGCACGCCTTTGTGCGTTAATGTACATACTGTACTTATCTCTGTGGAACCTGTAGGTCACAGGATCAAATACCAGCAAGGGCTACTGAGCCATACATATTTCTGTAAAGTGTAATTTCAGTGTGGGTGTGACCTCTTTGGTTGTTGTGAGGGAGTGGGGCTGCAATAGGTCATTCCTGACTTGAGTGTTCCTTTCAACTTGATGATTGCTAATGGAGGTGTGCCAAAAGCTTCCTTCTCTCTCTTCCTTGGAACCTGGATATCTATAATCCCTTTTAGGTCGGAGCTTGCCCAGCAGCATAGCTTTCTGGTTGCTAAAGACTTATTGAGGACATGTCGGTAACTGACCTGATAAAAAAAACTCTGCCCATTCCTTTCCCTTTTGCCTTTTTGCTTTGTAACTCTAACTTTCTTGCTTTCTATTCAATAGTTTTATTTGTTTTACCCCGTCTATCTAGACTTTGTACTCCAGTGGAGCATAGCCTGTTCACCATCTCTCTGATTGACTTCTTTTGTCCTTCCACTAGTGTCTGCTTTATGGGAACTTTTCTCGTTTTCTAAAAGCACTCCATAAGAGTGCATGTGTTTCGACCATTTTTGGTGTTTTCCCATTTCCCCCAGAACATTTATTTCTATAACATTATAAAAGTTTGACTTTCAACAGTTTTGTCCTTCAATCCATTCTCAGGGAGTTTACAATTTTATATGATTTGCCTTTCCACTTGCTTCTCATGCAGTTTTAGACCATTTTTTTATTTAGGGCTCTTTCTACACTACTTGCACATTTCATTTCATACTGTTAGCACCATCATAATTTAAAAAAATTAAACACACTTTTCTTAAGCATTCCGGAAGAGTTCATGCATTATTATAATTCAGCATTTGTCGTTTTCTCTCAGCACATTTCTTTTTCATAACTGTTAGACCTGGCACTTTTTGCCAGGTTATCCCCAAACTTTTTGCCTTCCTCCTGTATTTTTTTCTGACCTGTTTTTGTTGGCTTTAGGACTCTGGGCATTTTACCACTGCTATTAAGTGCTAAAGTGCATGTGCTCTCTCCTTTAAACATCGTGTGATTGGCTTACACCTGTTTGGCATATTTAATTTACCTGTAAGTCCTGTGTACTCTGGTATCCCATATACCCAGGGCCTGTAAATTAAATGCTACTAGTGGGCCTGCAGCACTGCTTGCACCACCCACAGAAGTAGCCTTTTAAACCTGTCTCAGGCCTGCCATTGCAGGGCCTGCGTGTGCAGTTTACTGTCATGTTGACTTGGCATTTACAGCTACTTGCCAAGCCTGCAACTCTGCTTTTTCTGTATATAGGTCACCCCTAAGATAGGCCCTAGGTAGCCCTATGGGCAGGGTGAGGTGTAGGTAAAAGGTAGAACATGTGCCTTTATTGTGTGGCACGTCCGGTAGTGACAAACAGCCTATTTGGTTTCTCACTGCTGTGAGGCCTACTTCTCTCATAGGCTAACATGGGGAATTTCCGTAAAGATACTTAATTGGTAATTCCTGATCAGAAAGGAGTAGCATTGCCATGGTTGGTATGTTTGGAATAGTGATGCTAAATCCTGCTTATTGGTGTAGGTGGATTTTTCTGTTGTAGAAATGCCACTTTTAGAAAGTGGGTATTTCTACTTGCTTATGATCTTTGTACTATGCAGCCTGACTCCAATCCACGTCTAGGGCAGAGTGACAGCTAGCCTTTGTGCATACTTTCCAGACAGCCATCACACAGGGAGGTTGCAGTGTAGCAGGGATCCATTTGCATACTGAATGGTCTTACTGGGCTCAGAGAGAGGGAGGCGGGGCACACTTACATCTGTATAGGCTTGTGTGTCCTGACCTCACACAAAGGGCTCGTTTACCCCCTATTGTATGTCTGGTGCCAGAGCTGGGTTGAAAGGTGGTGGTGTACACTTCTAAGGTTCTTTTGAAGTTACCTCCACATCAAAAATATTTTGAATATAAGTACAGGGGCTCTGACCTCATGATTTTAGACACTGCGTGGGACTTGTAACCAGATGCTTATGGCTCTACATACTGCACATTGACAGGGACTGCTGTGCTGACAGGAGGGACCGTCATTGGGACTATTTGCTTGCAGTGCTGGCCTGCCTGCCTGCTAGGCTGCTGGAGAGACTGCCACCTCACAAATCACTTCTTTGTGCTGTCCTGCTGCCTGTGCCCTGCTTTTGCCAACAGTGCTCACCAGGGAAGGGTTGGATTACCCACTCCCTGTGGGATCTAGTTAGATTCAACTCAGGAAAGGACCTCATACCAACAAGGTCAACAACCTGCTTTTAACTATGCAGCACTGCCCTAGTGTTGTGGGTTCAGCGCACTGCTAAGATCTCTGTGGAAGACCTGCCTGTTGTTCGTTTCCCGGAAGCGCGCACTACCTAGTGCCCCAGGGGCACAAGCAAGCATCCACTTCTGTAGCTGAGGCTCCGAGTGACATGGCGCTCCTCTAAGCTGTTTCTTACCGCAGCGACCGGAGCAGACCCCCAAAGGCCCTGCCCACACCACACGCCAGAGAGAAGGTATTCCCCAAACCAGGAGCGAGCATGCTGGCTCAGGAATCCTTTGGTAACTTCCTGCACGCTGAGGCCGCCTACATGAAGCAAGGGAAGTCCAGCATGGCCCACCTGTTGCCCCGCTGAGTCAGATGGCAAGAACAGGTACTGTGATGGCTAAGCCGGAGGCACCGTCGTCCTGCATTTTTTCATGGGCGGCTGAGCCCCCTTTTTCAGTATTGTGACAAGCTGGGCTTGTTTAGCAGCTGCACCACGTGATTACGGGCAGCTGCCTTTTACTGCTTGGTGTGGGGGACCCAGCGAGTTCTCTCTGCAGCACCCTGAGGTGTGTGGGTGTGCCCTCATATTAGCACATACCTTGGGGCACTGATTTTGTGTTCGTGGCATTATGGGGAGAATCCTCGGTGGAGGCCCCCCAATCAGGGACTTGCCACATCAAGAAAGTTAAAAAAATTACCGACACAGGTGCTCCGGTACTCTACAGTTTCCCTGAAATTACTGTATTCATTGTAGTAGGTGTGCAGGTGTTCCTGTAAATTACTTTTGGTGCTCACAATACCTACTAACATATAATAGAGGTGCTGGTGCACTGAATCCATGTGTTTATGATGGTATTTTGTAACCCAGGTGTCACGGATGATGTGTGATGACTATAGTTAGTGAATTATGTACTTAGAGTGATATATGGTGATTTGCATGTTTTTGTGCTCTAGCCTAACTGCTGCATTTCATGCCCTGATTTTTACTAATGTATGTCATTTTGATCTTTGCACTGTCAGCATAATGAGTACTATCACAGAATTTCATAAGATGTACAGCATGTCTGATTTATGTAGTTTTGGTCTATGATTTATGTACAATATACGTTATATTTTTATACATTCCTTTGTGGAGTCCCTTTTCTGGTGTGTTCATTGTGTCACTGATGTGAGTATGTTGTGCAAACGCTTTGCACATTGCCTATGGGGGTAAGCTTGACTGCTCTGTGCCAAGCGAACGGGGGTGAGTACAGGTTATCTTTTGTGAACAACTTACTTGCCCTGACAAGAGTGGTGGGTTCTGCCTGGCTTAGGTGCATACCCTAGCCAACCAGAAACCCCATTTCTAGCAATAACGTTATAAAAATTCAATTTTCCAAAACATTGTCCTTCGAGCTGCTCTCAGGTATGCTTTCACCATTACACACCTTGGCCCTTCAGCCCACTCTCCCTTGCACTTTAACTCCACATCCACCCTACTGCACATGGCTGTGCCTCCATTTGGTTCTCTCCCCGTGACCTCGGCGGGTGGGATGTGGCCTAATGGCCAGAGCTGCCAACTTTGGGAATTGGGGAACAGGTATGAGTACCAGCGTCAGCTCAACAGCTTGTGATTGTGGTCAGATCACTTAAGGGCTGATTATGAGTTTGGCGGCCTGGCTGCCTGAGAACCGCATCTGCCTCATATATCACACAGCTGCGTCGGCAATCTTCCACCCGCCGTATTACGAGTTGTACCGTCTGAAACGCCGACCGTGGCCATGCTGGTCTACCCGGCGGGACAGTGGCGGTCTGCAATGTCGGTGGTACATCCACTGACGCAGCCAGGTCTGGGGTCCACCTGCCAAGTGTATTACGACTACACAGTCGTATTTTCGGCCTCCCAGCGGTGGTCTACAAGCAGCGGTATCCCAACGGTGGTTGAACGCCGCGGTAAGCACCAAAAAAAAATCACAACAGTGACCATTGAATGGATTTATAAACTACTCACCTGATGTGCTTTGGCAAGTGAACACGCCTGCAAATCACACTATAAAACACACCCCATCCCTGACCAGCATCCTTTGCTTCACAATTGCAGCCCACAAGACAGACACCAGCGTTTTCTGCAGTTTTAGATAAGGCACCCCTTTTTTTCATCTTTCCATTTAGCACTCTCCGCCACCTGTAATATTTTGTTTCGCACCTTTTTACCTCTATCATGGTTTGTTTTTGATTCATATACTCACTCGCATTTTATTTTTTCACCATGCCTGGGAAAAAAAACAAGCTTCACTGAGCAAGAGTTGACAGTCATGGTGATGACATCATTAGAGTAGAGCCACACATTTTTGGAGCCCAAGTCCCACAGACTCCTCTCAGTAGGAAAACTGAAATGTGGGACAGGATAGTCACCAGAGTGAATGCTGTTGGTGCCACCCTGCGCACACAGGGCAACATTAGGAAAAGGTGGAACGACCTCAGGCTGAGAGTACGTGCCAAGTACAACAGCCACCATCTAGAAGCTCAGAGGACTGGCAGTGCACCATTACAACTCTTTTTCTGGGTAGAGTAGGTCTTGGCCATCCTGCATACTGAGGGCTTGACAGTAATTGAGTAATTGACTCTGGTAAGTTACACTTCAATAACTGCCACAATATTACAATGTCCTGTTTGCTCTCAACTCTGCTTTTGCTATTGTCTTCTCTATCTACTTTCCTAACATGCAATACTCAAAGTATCTGAGATGTTGGGTTGTCTGTGGCAATGTGTATTGCTGCATATAAGAGCACATGTATCCAACTCCATGACATGCCACATGTTGCAATGCTGCCTGTAAGTGCATTACCATCAAAATAGCAATCCAGGACCAATGATATGGGTTCAAATGTAAATGTATGGTCCATCCCAAATGCATGCTGCCAACAGTTTTGGTACACTAACCGTTCGCAAAGTGTTGGTAAAGTGAGATTGAAGTGACTACAACTACCATTAGGCCCGGTCACTCCAATTCTAACTAAGATGCTACACTCCTTTTGCCCCTTCTCACTTGTCTGCCATGTTACAACTGATCTTCACTCATCATGCAGGTCACCATTTCTCAAGTGTTGGTAAAGTGAGATTGAAGTGACTACAACTACCATGAGGCCTTGTGATTGTAACTCTGACCCAGATGCTAGACTCCTATTAGCGCCTTCTCACTTGTCCGCCGGCAGTTCTGGACGTGAGTCGTCAGACACAGAGGGACCCAGTGGCCAGGAGGATGTGAGGAGTGCCCCGGAGGACATCTGCTCAAGTTCATCATCTACTGAGTCATCCTTCGGAGGAAACTCCTGAGTGGTGGTAGTGGTGGGTGCCTTTTGTTTCCTCAATAATCCTAGTATTTTCTGTGTGCTTTGTGCCCTGTTGAGCTCATTATTTATCAATTAATCCAGCAATGTATTGATATTTTATTTTGAATTGCATACAAGTGTTTATTAAAATACCTCAGAGATAAACTGCAGCCTTGCAATCATGCTCAGTTCTAATCTGGCACCTTGTAGCAAGGCAAAGGTAGGAAGTGACACCAGATGCTTTAGTGCATGACTCTGCGCTTGATCCCATCAATATTTTAATCTAGCATTAGGATACTAGCTCCATCTAATACTGTAAGAGGAATTTATAACAGATACACCTGAACGAAAGGGGAATGATTATAGCCTCCAAAATCCTTATTACACTTTTGGAGGCCGCATATTGCTAATATCGCATGAAGTGAAGAGATTCAGGGATTTCTGAAACGTCATCAGTAAATACCTATATTCTGCTACCTCCTGTACTTTCTTAAATCCTTTATACCAAGAAAATGTTAATTCTTTAGAGCATAATGCTGTGACTTTGATCTTATCCATATTGCTTCTTGAACGGTTTAATTTACAGTAATTTGAAAATGCTTTTAGTTTACACTGAAGGTCTATTTGTGTACAATCCATAACGACTAGATAATCTGCCTATAGTAGGCGTGGCCTATGAGGGCGTCTAATTTAGGCGAATAGGAAAGTGTTGATGCTAGAGTTCTAGTTAGATCTACTAAATATATATAAAAGGGCAGGGTTGGGGCATAGACAAAATGCTATCTTAATCCATTATTCACAGAACTCGTATGGACCAGGGTTCCACCAGAAGTGTATTCAACTGGTGTCCAGTTTCTTGTATGTAATTCTCTCATAATAGACAATAGCCCTTGCAGAAAACTCATTGGCATTAGTTTTTCCATAAAATTGCCAGCCCCTTGCTTTGCTTTGAAAAGTGGATCAGGGGCTTGAAATAATCACTGTCTTTCACTGCTGCACCCTCTGCAGTTCTATCACAGTTTCCCGCATGCAAGGCGATAGCACATTATTCTTCTAATTTAGCACACAGTCCTGGTCAGCACCGACCATTCCTGACGAAGGTGTGTGAAGCACAGAATGGGGCTATTGGCCGCATTAATATACTATGACCACTAGTGATTATGGTGTTAAAAATGTACCAAGTTTTTGTGGGAGGACCAGGATTGCCCGCATACTCTTTAATTTGTAAACAGCTCAGCGTTAAAAGTTAGTTAGTGAACACGAACTGTGTATATAGTGTGTAATTTGGATGCCATCTTCTGCAAAGGTATTCATGTTATTTTTGATACTTGGGTGATTTATGTGTTTGTTTCCTGTGGGTAGTACTTTTACTGGACATATATTCTGTGTTATACTGCACCTCGACTCCCTTACATCATATCCTTTGAGGAACGCCTTCAGTTCTCAAAGAAGCAATCCAGAGAATAAAGACGGTGCCTGAGGCCATCGTTTCATCGCAGACCACATACTTTATGCTTGGTTAGGAGGAAACACCTGCACCATCACCACTGATATTGCTAAGATGTCCGTATATCTGCAAGCATCAGGGGAAAAGCCTCAAACAAGTTCCTACATGTGAGACATTGGGTGATTGGCTGACTGGGGTGGGAGCCTTGTTATCCATGTTAGGATGAGGCACAGGTCAACCCTAAATTAACCTGTGCTCAACCCTCTGGTAGCTTGGCACAGCACAGAGCAGTCAGGCTTAACTTAGAGGAAACGCGTAAAGTATTAGTGCAACACTTCCAACAGTAATAAAGTGAAACCACCACACAAAGAGGGTCCCACACCAACCTAGACACACAGAGTAGAATTTAATAAATAAAACAAGACCAAAACGACAAAAATCCAATCAGTAGAACTGGATATATTCAATTTTACAGATTTGGGGAAAAGTAGCGCCAAAAAGTACAAAGCGCCAACCGTGGATATCTGGTTGTGCTGGACCGGGGCAAAGTCACAAGTTCAGTCCGACTGCAATGGAGCGCGGTCCGGATACAGGGACCCAGTTAGGCCCACTGAACGGAGTACCTTAAACCTGGTTTGCAGAGCATTGCAAGGATCCACGTCGAAGATGCACCGCACAGCTGAAGCGATACATTGGTTCCAAGATGTGATGCGACTGTGAAGTGAGAACCTACTTTGTCATTGAGGATTCTGTCGGCGGGGCTTGTGATGCAAAGTCCATTGTTAAAGATGTGGTGAGCAGTGGGGGCGATGCTTTGGTTCCGAAGAGCTGCGAGGCAGCGATGCAGAGTCCAGTGACGGCGTCTAGACTGCTGTCGGTGAGAGATGGAAGGGCCTGCGCTGACGATGCCTCGTGGCAATGCGCAGGTGATGCAAGTCTTTGTGACAAGTCCAATCCACACAGCAGCAGAGATGCGTTGGTTCTGATTGGGATTGTGCCGCGCACCAGAGGAGATGCGCAGGTTCCGCAAGTCAACTTCCAAGGGTCCGGTACAGGGGTGGTATCACTTGGAAGGGTAGATTTACAGATGGCAGAGTCCAGGTGCAAGGTTGTTGGAAGCCTATTATGTCCCTGGGGCTTTAGATTAGGAGGCCAGACAACTAGCCCTTGGAGTCACTTTGGGTTCTGGGTTCAGGAGATGCAGGTCAAGTCCTTCTCACCCAGGCAAGAGTGCAGCAGGCAGCAGGTCAGCACAGCAGAGCAGCAGTTGCTTTAGAGCAGCAGACCAGCAGAGTGGAAGTCATTGTAGCAGTACAACAGTCCTTCCTCCCAGATGAGTATCCACAGTTCCAGAAGTGTACTGAAGTGGTGGTATCTGAGGTCCCGTATATATACACCTAGTTGTGCCTTTGAAGTGGTGAAAATCTTTTAGAGGCATGCCTTTGAAGTGCACTTGTGTCCTGCCTTCCTGGCCCTAGCTCCAGACTAACTACATGGGGTATGCAGCCCTTTGTGTGGAGACAGGACACATCCTGTTCAAGTGTAAGTGGGGCTGGTTCCAGCTCTCCCTCCCATACTGCCAATGATGGTCCACCCTCACACCTAAGCTCCCCATTTTGTATGGTTATCTAGGAGGAATACACAAAGCCCAACTGTCACCCACACCCATGGATGTGACCAAGAGAGAGGCTTCAGGCACCAAATGGCTACGGTAAGAAAATGCCAATGTTCCAAAAGTGGCATTTTCAGAACTGTAATTTAATATCCGATTTTACAATAAGCTAGAATTTTAAATTGCGATTCCAGAGACTCCAAACATGAAGGAGTTACCTGTTTCCATTGGGAAATTACACTTATAAAATGTAATAAGGTAATTCCAATGTTATCCTATGGGAGTGATAAGCCTTGCAGTAGTGAAAAATGAGTTTAAAAGTTTTCACAAACTTGAAAGACCATGTCCAACTTTTTAAATACAATGCACCCTGCCCTTGGGACTGTCAGGACCTATCTTTGGGGTGACTTATATGTTTTAAAAAGGATATCTGGGCCTGACAAAAAGGTTTATTTTGCCAGGTCGAAATGGCAGTTTAACACTGCACACACACAGGCTGCAATGGCAAGCCTGAGACATGTTTAAAGTGCTACTTAAGTGGGTGGCACAATCAGTGCTGCAGGCCCACTAGTAGCATTTATTTTACAGGCCCTGGGCACATGTAGTGCAGCTTTACTAAGGACTTACACGTACATTAAATATACCAATTGGGTATAAGCCAAATAAATGTTTTAAGGAGAGACAACAAGCTCTTTAGTACTGGTTAGCAGTGGCAAAGTGTGAAGAGTCCTATGGACAGCAAAAACAAAGTCAGCAATAACAGGAGGTTTGAAGGCAAAAAGTTAGGGGAAAACCATGCCAAAGATGCCAGGTCTAACTTCACTTTCAATATTTCATTGTCCTTTGGTAAAAATAAAGTGGTCCCAAAATACTCCCTGTTCGGTATTTTGTATCAGCCAAACACATACATGTTGAAAAACCTCCTTACAAAATCCTACTTAATGAACACAGTCATTTATGCATGTTTTTACAATACAGTCTTTTAAACCAGGCCCTGAACAGTTCTTCGCAGCATGGTGTTGGAGGCCGCCCACATCTGAAGTACTGTGAGCATTTCAGGTGGCCATATCTCCAGTGCTATAAAGTCTGATAGCAGGCAGCTCTGAAATAAACAACCAAAGTGTGGAATGATGTAAACACCAAGCTCGCCTGTGGAGAAACCAACATTTTAATCATGTGCACCTGGGAGGATTGGCGACACAAGGAGATATAGTGAGGTGAGGAAATGAATGAAGTGTAAGAGACTCTATTTTCACTGGAGTACTGCTAGAACTAGAAGGAAGAAAGTTGGACTCTCAGAAGTAACCAGTGCTTAGTTTGAGCCGGCGGTTTCTGGTGCTCGGCACAGGCACTTAATTGCCAACACCAGTACTTCTGAATCTGCCACATGCTGACGCTGTTTGTCTAAGTTAAAGATGAGCACACATCAGTTGTTTATTAATTAAATAAACATTTAAAAGGACTAATGCCTGCTGCCAAAGCCATTCTCTTAGCTTTGGGGGCCTGGAATAGTCTGAACTGTCACACATGTAGGGGTGTGATGGTTAGCAGTTGTGGTGGTGCTGTCATTGTCAGCGTGGCAGGGGCAATGGGAGGGTGCAGGCTGCAGTGATCTCCTGAGGAGGGCCCTGACACTTCGTTTTTTACAAATTAAGCACTGGAAGTAACCATAGAAAATACATTTTGCATAGAGAATCATGCGTGGAAAAGTCTCACAGCAGAAATGGAGGAGATTAAATCAGTAAATAAATAACAAAAAGAGAAGAACAGGTGTAAGAAAGCAGTAGTACAGGATGAGAATGTTTAAAACTGGGTGTAGGACAGGGTGTGTGTCTTGAAAATGCTGTGAAGCCTCGTCTTTGAGAAATGAACTTTTTGTCGATTTGTTTGAAGCCTGGAACCCTTAACCCCAGTGCCTTCTCCTCTCGCACCCGCTCCATCCTTTCTTGGTAGGCTCAGGCAGGATGCAGAGATCCTGGTACTTTGGCACTCTGGAGCCTAGTACAAATACCTGGACATTTATCATGTGATGAAGATGAGAGATGGACCCTCGGAATCTATTAGAAAGAAGGACTTTTCTTCTATGCAGATGAAGGGGCTCCCTTTGTTTGCCTTCGGAAGGTGCCATGTTAATCTTGGCCCATGTGTAAGACATTGTAACTTACTCGAACGACTCCACTCTCTAACCTATCTCCCCAAAACAATAATAGGAAAACAACATTTTGGAATAATGCTTCCTATTTGGAAAAATCATAGCGGAAACTCGTCGGGAGAGGGATGAGGGCTGTGAAGGAATTGGGGAGCAAGGAGAGATAGAAACTGTGAAAAGATGGGAGTGTTACAAATAGAGACTAGAGCAGCTGAGAGATGTTTGGGCAGTGAAGAGATTAGGAAAGTGCAGAGAGATGTTCAGAAAATTGAGACATGAAAGGGCTTAGAGAGGGGCCCGTCTATGAACATTACCTGACTGTAGGCAGGTGGAGCTGTTGAAAAGAGGGTGTGGGGTAATAAGGCGGTTTTGGAGAGATGTGTGGTGCGGTATTCTAAATTTGGGCAGATGCTGAAGCTGTAAAAAAATCCTTTGGCTGTGTGAGAGTCTGGGGTGTGGGTAAATGCTGGATCTATATAGAAATGAAGGACTTGTGCTATATTGGGGTTGTGAAATGGTCTTTCATTCTTGAATGATGGGCATTTCACAATCCTGGCATTTTGAGGGTTTATAATTGCCCTAAAGCGAGGTATGTGCTGACGTCCTGCAGTCTTTATGTCAACAGCAGCTGCTGCATTTGAACCCTCCTCCATACTGTTTCCAAGAATGATGCAGTCGCTGCCGGCATGGCTCACGGGTTAGGGGGCGGGTGCGGGGTCGCGCGGGGTGGGGGGGCAGGCAAAGGGTCACGAGGGGAGGGGAGGGTCACGAAGGGAGGATGGGGCTCAATAATAAAAATATAAAAGATTAAAACCTACATTTCTGCTGGCCGGGGTCCCACTTCTTCACTGCTCGGTCTGCTCCTGCTCTCCTGCCTCCAGCAGGAACAGGAAGCAGGCAGCCTCCCTTCCCTCCCCAAAGCTAATCAGAATGCTCCACTTGAGCGCTGTGATTGGTCGGGACGCCGCCCAGCCAGTTGCTGTAGGGGATTGCATGTTCTCCATGTAGGCTGTAATGCAGCCTGCATGGAGAAGTGCAGAGTGTGCATAACTGGTTTGGGCGGCCTGAGAGGGCCGACCAAACCATTTATGCGTACTCAGGAGTGGGGAAACCACTCCTGCCCTGCCAGGGCAGCTCCGCCCACCCGCCCGCCCGAAATGTGGAAAGAAACATAAAATGGTAATAACCAAAAGTTATTACCATTTTATGCTTTGGCTTTCTCGCACTGCGAGAAAGCAGTGGGGCGAAGCTCCTCTGCCCTAGTGGAGGAGCCGCCCCTGGAACGATGTCGAGCCAAGGTCAATTGTAGGGGCCCTCGTTCTGCCCCATCTTGAGATCTGTTTTCAGGCCTTGCCTAGGCTGAGTCCCATACCCGAGGCCACCAACCACTTAAAGCACAACCAAAGACACCTGCCATGAAAGGCGGGAGAAAATCACTAATCCCTACACGAAGCTAATGCTGTTTATTTCTGTCTGCGCTTTGCCAAAGATCTACCCAAGATAGTGGAGGAAAGGAGGCCTACTGGGGCCAAAATAATTTGAGCTTGGGAAATATAGAAGCGAAAACAGTCACGCCTGTATTTGTGGTTTCTTTAATCTCTCAGCGGCTTTTATCAGGTGGCATTCCGTGTTAGCTTTCTGTCTCTCGAGACCAAAGTGCACACATTAGATTATTCCAAAATGCACTTGTATTTTACCTTTTAATTAGTCTCACCTGCTTTCCACGTGTAAATAACATACATAAAGAGGTGTGGTGTTTTTTATAGCAGATTTGTAGGTAGCAGGCTGTAGCTAAACAGGTTACTAAAGTTATCTGTAGCGAGTGCAAAGTTGCATTCCAAATTTGATAAATTGTGTACAAATACAGCCCTCTAGATTTATGAACATTTTGAGGTATGAAACAAAACAGTCATCTTGCAACTATGAAAAGTCATAGTTTAGCCTTCGATAAGAAACATTGCCTTAATTCTTAACTGCATGATAAACGGAATCGCGCAATAGTACTTATCAGAAACGGGGGTGTTTTCCAGTGTGTCACATTACAGACAACAAGGACAAAGTCTGAGATGCCTGTCTGTGGTGTACCTCAGGGCACAAGTCCTAAAAAAAGAAGTGGGGGGACCAACCTAGTTAATCAGTATGCAAGTGGCATCACAGTGCGTGACATCACGGCGCGTGTCATCGCGGCGTGTGAGGCGCGTGACGTCACAGCACGGGACATCACAGGAAGTGGCATCACAAGAAGTGACATCAGATCGTAAGCCCTCACAAATATGTTTAGCAGGTGTATCATGAGTACATTTGAGCACATTTCGAGTATACTTGCAAACCCTCCCGAATTAGGCAGGAGATTCACACTTTTGTACGCTACACATAAAACAATGTTGCCTTTTGTCAGCGTAAAGCTTCCTCTAGCCATAGTGTTTTAAAAGAAATAGTGATATTTAAATTATTACAACGCTTCCTCAGGGGTAGCAAGCGCTATATAAATGCTATTTATTTTGTGCAAATACTGGGAAAGATCAAATCTGATGTTCTTACAGTGCATGCATATCTCCTGAACAGAGCCTGAACAAAGTGAAAAGCTGCCTCTCTTAAGTATGTGTGAAGTGCTAACAAGGTGTGAGCCTTTGTTTCCCCTCTGCTGCATTTGCTTCTAGGTGTGAGGCTCCTGACTGCTGCCAGCCAGGAGACTCCAACAAAAGGAGGCCTGATGACCCCTCAGATTCGTTCTTTGTTATTTGCCCAGCAGGAGTCAGAAATAAGAGAGCCCCATCCCGTCCCCGCCTGCACGTTGTTGTGGATTGAAAGCAGATAACAACGTGCAGGCGCTGCTGAAAGTGTCCCGGTGTTTGGAAATTACACCGGGATGAATTCAGCATCTTTTTCAGTGGGGCCCAACTTCTTGGCAGGGTGGACGGTGTCCACCCTGTGAAAATAGTGGGTGGACGCTGTCCACCTGCGTGTACCCCCGACTCGTGCCCTCGTGTAACTTGGAACCTTCAGTACGAAAACACATTCTGTTGATGTCTGCCCACATACATTGCGTGTTGAGTAAGGCCCCTCCCAAGCTGCTCCCATGGACCAGCTGTTCATGGACGACTCCTAGAAAATAGGCGTTCCCTCAAGAAAAGATATCCAGTTGTTCTCTTCCCCTTGCACATCTTTTCTATCCCACGCCAACAACCATGCATAAAAAACCTGCCATCCGGCCACCCTTTCACACCTCTCTTAGGACTTCCCCTCTGTCTAGCCATGAAATAAACTCGGCAAAAAAATGCCAAGCATAATGTCATCCTCCATCACCTCTCTTTGCCTTCTCCCCCCCCTATATTTCCTCTCTGTTTAATACAGACATCTGCCACCCTCACCAATCATCCTCTGTATTTCTCTCAACCAACCTTCCTAAGTGCCAAACTCCCAGGCAGCTACAGTGCTTCTCATTGGCTGTCACTAAGCCGCTGCAAAGCATGACAGAGCTCCGCTATCTCCCACGTGTTAGTAAAGGAGTTCCGGAAACAGAGAGAAGAAGGGTATGGACGGCGTAATGTTACCACCATGCCGCTATTTCCCTCGGCCCTGTGGATATCAGGGTAGGGGCAGTGGAGGAGATCGCACTTGTCAGTGCCCGACTTTGCTGACATTACAGCAGTGAAAAACACGTTTTATTTTTCCTTCTTTTCACATCATTGCTAGCAGGTCAAAGGCAGCACAATGAAACACAGAAATTAGGTTTTATTTAATTTTATTTATTTAATGCATTTTTATATAGCACACCCAGAGGTGTCAGAGTGCTTTACAATATAACGAAGTAAGTTACATAAGGAGTGAGAGTCTTATAGGTACTCGTGGTGGAATTTACATATTAACAAGTTACAGATACAATCACGATTATAAAAACAAAAGGTGGCACAGTTAGGGTAATACAAGTACAGAATACATATTTACAAAATTGAGCTCACATGAATGTCATGTTGCCATGAGGGTCATGACCAAGGTTGAATTATTCATAGAAGTGTCTTTGGAAGAGAAGAGTTTTTAGATCAAGTTTGAAAATCCAGGTAGAGGCGGTGGTCCGAAGAATTGGAGGAAGCGAGTTCCAAATTCTAGTCACATTACCTGAGAAGGATTGGACCATAAATCTTTCCCTTTTGAAAATAGGAGGTTCGAGAAATACATTTTCAGCATTGCGTGAAGGTCTGGAGCCGCCTGATATTTTGAATTTGTCCGCCAGGTAGCGAGGGGTGGAAGTGTGTATGGCTTTATGAGTAATGCAGGAAGTCTTGTAAATTGACCTAGCTTCAATGAGAAGCCAGCAAAGAGAAATCAGTATGGGTGTAATATGATCATTTCTTTTGGCCCCCATAGATGAAACGTGATGCTGACTGGAGGATGGATTTTAGAGGGGATAGGTGGGATTTGGGGAGGCCAGCAAGGAGAGAGTTGCAGTAGTCCAATCTGGACATAACCAATGATTGGACCAGAGTTTTTAGATCTTGCTCAGGAATGAAATGCTGAACCCTCCAGAGAAGGCGCAGTTGGTAGCGTGCGTTCTTGGCCATGGTGTTGATATGGGATTGTAGGTTGAGTCTTTTGTCTAGGATGATGCCTAGGGATTTGGCGCTGTCAATGATGGTAGGTTTGTTGTTAAGTATGTTCAGATTGTCCATCCATGATTGAACAGGTGGAGGTAGAGAGAAGAAGGAATTCTGTTTTAGAGGGATTCAGAATTAGATGATGAGTTGGCATCCAATCTTGGATAGAGTTGAGGGTGGTGTTGAGGATTGAAATTATGTGTGTGGAGGACACCTTAAGGTAGATTTGGGTGTCATCAGCATAGAGGTGATAATGGATCCCATACTTTTTCAGGAGACTTCCCAGTGGTTCCATGTAAAGATTGAACAGGGTCGGCGCGAGGATCGAGCCTTGAGGGACACCTTGTTCCACAGCCTTTGATGCAGAGAGACAGTTTGCTATTTTCATCATCTGAGATCTGCCCGGGAGTTATGATTCAAACCATTTCAGCAGCGTGCCTTCAAAACCCATTCTTTGATTTAATGTGCTCAGAACAGTTGTGATTAACAGTGTCAAAGGCTGCAGATAGGGCCAGAAGGATGAGGAGACTGGGCTTGCCTGAGTCAAGTACTTGCAGGGCATCGTCGATAACTTGTTGCAGAGCTGTTTCAGTGCTGCAGCCTTGAGTGAAGCCAGATTGAACTGACATTTAGACGCATAAGCACATGAAGCTGACCACACCACTGATGCGGGCTGTAGTCATCGATAACATGTCCCCCCCTGCTTCAGAGGAGGATCTGAAAAAACAAATGGGCAAGGAACTGGACCTCTTTCCTCCTTGCCTGTTCAGGTAACCAAATCAGAAAAAAAGTTTATTGAATCGAGAGGTGAAATCATTCACACACGCATTATTTTTATCTACGGGTTGCCTAGCATAAAATGGTAAAATAAAACAGTAACATAAACAAACAAAAATATATATGTATATATGTATGTAATAACAGCCAACCCTCGAAATGCAAAAAATAAACATAAATATGAAGTTAGCCATGGCTGTTTCAACATAATTAAAATACCACTTAGTTGTTTTTCAACTCTCTGGATATAAGATCAACTATGTATTGACATAAGTGTTGAGTACATAATCTTCATAACACACCCAATCGCCAAATACCAAAAACTATAAAAACAGCCTTTAATGGCAGTGGCTACGACCCAATGGCCAGCTTGAGAATATGGAACTATATTACATCCTCTTGTAAAGTGACTTTGAGCCGAAGAGGAGACACGCCCGGGATGTTATCCCAAGATTCGTATTGATATTTACTGGACAAGTTTTTATAACACATTAACAATTTAGATTTATGGCAGTTAGCTCACTCCTTTAAATGCTGAGTATGAACTGTTTGCTTTACAGAGTTTGCATTGGCTGTAGCACATGTGGACAAATACGTCATGCTGAGCAAATGTATCAGGGCAGGCATTGAAGATAGCCACATTTCAAGTAGAATTCGTCTCTGGGGTGTCGGTCGGCAGAGTAAGATTAAACAGCTTTCATAAGCAATTTACACTTTTGAGCTCAAGTTTACGATTTTGACTGCCAAAAAGGCATATTACCCGAACAGAAGTACTGAAATAAGCGAACATTTCCAAGCTGTCAAGGTATCCCCATAGCACCACTGCCCAGATGGGCTGCAGTTTACAAAACCAAAACTATGTTGTCTAAAGTATGACAAATAGCATGGGCAGTTTAATTTATCATCTATTATGACTTCAAGGTATGGATATTCGCAGATTTGGTCATTTGTTTTTACTGTCGATGGACCACGTTTTGTTTATTGAAAAAGCCACATATTTGTGTTTTTTTAGAAGAATCAACGTGAGCACATTTTCTTTATTGAATTAATGTAGTTGGTGCAAAAGTGTCGGAAGGCATTTTGGTTTTTGGAAGATGAGGATCAGATTGCCTGCGTTAAGCTGGATGGGTAAATCCTGTTGACCTTAAACCCTTGTGTGTATTGGGGAGCAGTCCACAAATCCTAAAGTATCAGACAAATAAGCTATGCATAATGAAAAATGCTGGAGGGTCAGCATGTGCCCTTGCTTCAAACCATTTGTATTGGAAATCAGGGGTTGGAGACCTTATGAGTTGGAGAGACTGACATGTACCCAGGTCTGAGTGAAGTTCTACCATTAAACACAGTACATGTGGATCAGTACTCCACTTTCAGTTTTTAAATGCTACCCTGGGTCCTGCATCTCCAACAAACACCAACATTAGGCATCTAATAATGCTTTGCTTGATGACGTCTATCATGACATCACTCACCAGATGGCCCGTTTCACCACAGGTGTGTCTATCCACATGATCAAATGCTGAGTTATAATCCATGTAGCAGATGTGTAGACTAGTCGATTGTCTCCTATTAGCATTAAAAGGTAATAACAAAAGCGATAAAAGCTTGTCGCAGTAGATCACTGTTGATGAAAAACTTCCTGGGCATGATTTAGCAGGAGTTTTTCAGAAGCCCTTTGGTACAATTAATACAGTAGAATCTTTCATATAGCATACCTTCTGCACCAAGCAGTGCTCTGAGTCTATAACTTGTAGGGTCTGATACAGTGCCGCAATTGCAAATCAGGTACAAAATTGATCCCATCAAAGAATAAAAAATATTCCAAATAGAACAATGCTTGGAGGAAACTTCCATCTCTCGGGATTAGATCTAAACATTTAATTGGGATGCTGCTAAATCCAAGTGTTCTAAATGCATTGCTTAGTTCCAGTAGCTTTGTCACCTCAGCTGCACAGACAGGTTCTACTTCTATTTTCAGATTTTCAACCTCATAGCCTATTTGTCTAGATGTACTTAAATACAACAGAACTATTTAAGGTTGTTACTTATCAAAAGAAATGTAATAGGGTTGCTAATTCTTGTGGGTCACCAAGACCTGACTAATTTGCCTCCAACCACTTTTTCTATTTTGTTTTGTTAATGGCACCAAATAATTGAAGCCAGGTGGGCTCTTGTTTCTCCCAGCCCGAGAATACGTTGAAAGTTCAAACACTTCTTAAAATTGGACGCATGGGAAAATGCAGAGTAAGGAATAGTAATATGCCCCTGTGATATATGAGAGTGAGTGGCCGATTGTTACAGCCATATCTCCCATTTGGAGAAACAAGTCCTAACTACCGTGATATTATTTGTTCAAATAAGATTTTGTCACCATGCTGGCAATGGGAAATTATGCCAGCTTGTGCCAAATGATGTGGAAAATGTCTGCAGGGCAAGGAGGATGACAGAAATGGTCTTCCAAGTAAGAGGATGATGTTCAATCACTTCATAAAAAAATTATATCGTGATTCCACCCCCATACAGAAGCAACTGTTAACAAAAGGAGAGTGAGAGAATTTAGTAAGACCCTCATAAGCTTTGTTTGGCAAAAGTAGCTGCCACTTCAAATAATTACTGTTAGAAATGTGGCTATTAATTTGGAGGAGGGGTGACCCCTTTCAACTTTATAAACACAATCTGGGTAGGTCAAAATACAGCCCTTAGAGACTCTCTCTTCAAACCTGGTAGTTAAGGCACAAGCAGCAGGAAGTCCCCTGACAAATATGCCTTAAGTTCAAACAGTAACAACAATCTTAATATCAAGAATACAAAATAATACAATTCCCAAGCAAATTTAGATAAACTAAAGAAAAACCATAACGAGCAAAAAGACACTAAGATCAGTAATAACTGAAAAAGGAAAACTATAGATATGATTTTTTTAATGTTTTCAGAAAACAAAGTGCCTAGAAAATGTACAGCACAATTAAATAACTATAGTTCATGGTTGATTGATTTGCAGTTGTCCCAGTCCACAGTTTTACTTTCAGACTACTCATGTGGGGCAAGGCTGGAAGCTTTAGCTAGACAAGGCTTCACAAGGCCAGATACCTTTGCAGCGAAGTCCCTCTGAACCAATTTTCAGAATGCAATAATGCTCTAAGCTGGTCAAACCTCGTTTCTTGCCTGCCTTGAGTGTGGCCTTCCTGGGCAAGTCTCAGCACCTTGTCTAGGCCCCTCCTTAGGTGGAAAAACTAAGAACCACTTTTATCCAACTGCTGGGAAAGTTCTTTTTGGTCAGTTTTTCAGCCTCTAGTTCCATAGGGCAGATTTAAAGGTCACAAGGTGTCTCTCCAGCTAGGTCTCTACAAGTTCTAATCCTCTGTAGTCAGCTGGGGCTTCCTAGAGTCAGGGATTCTTCCTGTTTTATTTGACCCTGGAACAAGCAAATAGGAGGACTGCCTTTTGACCCTTGGAGAGCTGTTCCAGTCCCTGGGTGACAGCATGAGTCAGGAGTTCTCTTCTTTCTTCTGAGGAGGTGGTGAGGTGCCAGTCTTATCCGGTGGCCTAGCAATTAATGGAGAATTTTACAAACCCAATCCTGGGTATTTTCTTGCCATATTCCTCCCTCCTCTTCTAGCACTACCTCTTTGCCTTACTATAAAATAACCCAGGAACCATTGTTTCAAACATGAGCACCATTCTGCAACCAGGCAGGCATTTCTTCAGCTCCTTATCCATTCCATAATTTTGATGAGTGCTCCTCCCCTCTGCCAGCATGCAAAGTGGTCCTCCCTCCTGCTGGGATTGGAGCTAAAGTGACTCTGGGAATAAATGGGAGAAGGTTGTGTCAGTCCCATTCAAGATCAGCAGCTCCGAAGAAGAAGAAGAGGTGAGGATGCCCTTTGCCCTGCTAGCTGTCTGCCACTCCCTCCACCCACATCTGGCTATTTTCTATTAATTGGCCAGAAGTTAACACCATCCCGTTTATTTCTGGGCTCAGAAACAACCTATTTTCTTCTAAAACAGACTGGTTAAAAGGCAGCAAAAAGTACATTTTAAAGAAGTTACTCTCCCACCAAAGGTATCATAAATAGATTTTACCATCAAATCAGAGTTTTGAAAATTAAGTAGAGAATAACGTTGAATGAGTTTTCTAGCACTTTCAAAATCAAAGATGGAAAGTAAACATAATCACACCTAGCCCTGCCTTATGGATATCTACAGGTACATAGTGGAAATATGTTTTAGTCCATCAGTTGCTGTGAGGGCACAATGTTTAAATATATAGGGTGTCACATTTTCATATTTTAGGCACCTTGCCTTGTGAGCTTACAATGAACACTTTAGGGTGAAATTAATATATAAAATAGGTTATCTTGAATGGCAAAGGCACTATATCTTGCCATGAGCCAGTACCTTTAATCATCAGCCCATCTGGAGCTCATTGGTGTTCCTGGCAGCCCTGTATTTTTTATGTATATGGGTGAAGTGAATAAAGCTCTACAGCCCACATTGGACATTTAAATCCCACACCATTGGTGCATATTTTTCAAAATCTAGTGTGGCATAAAACATAACATGACATGTGTATTTGTAAAGCGCACGTTCACCAGTAGGTATCTTGGCGCTGAATAACGGATGTTGATTGTTACCCAAATCAATGGTACTCATTTTATCAACCTCAGATGGATGAAAGGCTGAGTGGGCCCGCCGGAATTTGAACCTGCGACCAAGAGGTTGAACACAGGCCCCTGCAGTGGACGCATTAGTCCACTGAGCCACCAGACCCAGCATACAAAAAAGTAGAACAATTAGGTGAAAACAATTATACCAATATCATTTCAGAGCCAGATCACACACCTGCGGCAACGAATGGCCATTCAACATTGCATGGAGTCTTAATACCAGCAAAAACAGGTTTCAAACAAGGTGAAAAATGCAGAAAAGGCAAATTAGCAGCAGTTTGCTTTCTAGGGCCATGGGCTTGTTTTGTTGTGAGTTTTATTTCCAGAAATCCAAAAGGTGATGCTAAGGAGGATCCTTGTGAAGCTTGGCCCATAGAGCCACAACCATTGCAGCCACCTATGGAAGCTAAAGAGGGTCAAGAGGAAAACCATCACAAGATGAATAATATCAGCTCCAATAGTCCATGCACTTCTACTAACTGTACCAACCATCATACTCCCATGGACCCACTGTCCTTCTCCAAAAATGATGGCAAGAACTAGACCCAAGTTATTCTGGTGTCTGCTCTAGAAGGATAATTAAACCCACATAAATCTGGAGGGAGCCCAATGTAAGTAAGGTGGTCTACCACTGTCAAGGCTTGAACAGAAGAAGCACTCTGGCTGGCAGTACCACATTCCAAGGGACCAACCTTTTCACAAATACCCAGAATGAAGATTCCAGCCTTTTGGAATTGAATGAGAAAATCCAGGACACTGATACCCAGCAAGCATTCCAAACAGAGATATGAATAACTCACCCTCTAGGTTCAAGCAAACAATTACTTTTTTCTGGCGCAATGTAATTTTCTAGAGTGTAACCATTTGGAAGTGAATTGAAATCACAAAATCATTGATGCCACTAACGATGATTATCAGATGGAAACCCCAATGACCTTTACATCAGGAAGACTTGTGAGTAAATTGACTTATTGTGGTGTGAAAACAACTCCACAAATTCTACTGCCTGACAGAGAATAATTGTTCATAGTTATATGAACCCAGAATCACTGGGAATAGGAGAAAATGTAATCTTGTCCTGCAAAAATCTTTAACACCCACTAATTCTAGATGGATTTTCCTCAAGTTGTGCAGGGGCGAGTCACCAACTGTGCATTTTCCAGTTTGGACGCTGGCCTCTGAACCTGCCAATAAAAAAAATAAAAATGCTCCTGGTGATAGAAAGAAAAAACCTTCGCTGAGGAAAAGAAGACCTGGAGGAAGAAGACGGCATTCTCCAGAAAGGTCAATATATGCTCCTGGTAATTTAAAGAGGTATAAAACTGACCATTTCACTTGGGCTAACCAGCACTATACCCAATCAATCAATCAGGGGCTTATAAAGCGCGCTACTCACCCGTGAGGGTCTCAAGGCGCTGGGGGAGGGGGGGGGCAGCTCCGGATCAGTCGAAGAGCCAGGTCTTGAGGTCCTTCCTGAACGTGTGCAGGGGAGGGGAGCGTCTGATGTTCACAGGGAGCTCGTTCCAGGTCTTGGCTGCGATGTAGGAGAAAGCTCTCCGGCCTGCTCTGTGTCTGCGGATGCGAGGGTCCTCTGCTAGGGCAAGGTCGGCGGAGCGGAGGTTCCTCTTGGGTGCGTGGAAGGAGACTCTCTCGTTGAGGTATTTGGGTCCGATGTTGTTGAGGGCTTTGTAGGTGTGGATGAGGAGCTTGAAGGTGACCCTCTTCTCGATGGGGAGTCAGTGGAGGTCTCGTAGGTGTTGGGTCATGTGCTCATGACGTGGTGTTCTGAGGACGAGTCTGGCTGCGGCGTTCTGGATGGTCTGGAGTCTGTGTAGAAGAGTTCTGTTGATTCCGGCGTATTTATTTATTTATTGAGTTTTATATAGCGCTGGCTAGACCCGTAGGTATCAGAGCGCTTTACATGAGGATCAGTGAATTACAGGTTACAAGTTACATTTGTTACAAAGCATAATCAAACATAGGATAAAAAAGCAGTGTTAAGGTAAATTCGTCAGAGGAGGGGGAGGAAGGAGACAAAACTGGGAGGCTGGGAGAAACTGTGTCCAATGTCCGGCTGGGTAGGTGACGGCCAAGGGGAAGAACCAGGGCCGATCTCCTCTATAGCTGTCTGGCAGCTCCACCGGGCGTCGGCCATAATGCTCGGACTCCGCTATCAAAGGGAGGGGGAGGAAGGAGACAAAACAGGGAGAAAGGGGAGAAACTGTGCCCAATGTCTGGCTGGGTAGGTGACGGTCAAGGGGATGAACCAGGGCCGATCTCCTCTATAGCTGTCTGGCTCCACCGGGCATCGGCCATAATGCTCAGATTCCGCTGTCAGGGGGGGTGGGGGGTGGAAGGAGACAACACAGGGAGATGGGGAGAGGCAGAGCCGGATGTCCGGTTGGGAGTTGCAGAGATGAGAAACCGCTGTCCGAACAAAATCCAGATGGGCACGGGGATATTGTTTCGGTGATTATCAAGGCGCCATCAGCTGGAGGCTCGATAGCTGGGGGAGGCAGATGCTAGAGAGCTGGAGAAGACAGCGGGCCGAACGGGGGCAAGGGGCGGGCACCATCTAAGAGTCAGGCGTTTTCCTGGCCCGATCGTACAGTAGACATCACATTGCGGAGGATGCGCAGGCAGTTGAAACTGGTGGAGGCGACGGCGTTGATCTGGCGGTTCATGGAGAGGGAGGAGTCGAGGATGATGCCGAGGTTACGTGCGTGGTCTGTAGGGGTGGGTGGCTTCCCGAGGGTGGGGGGCCACCAGGTGTTGTCCCAGGCGGAGGTGCAGGGGCCGAGGATGAGGACCTCGGTTTTCTCTGAGTTGAGCTTCAAGCAACTGTCTTTCATTCAAGCTGCGACGTCCTTCATTCCTTCGTGGAAGCAGAGTCTGGTGTCTTCGGGGTTCTTCGTGAGCGAGAGGATGAGCTGGGTGTTGTCGGCGTAGGATACTATGCTGACCCCATGCTGTCTGACGATGGCGGTGAGGGGGGCCATGTAGATGTTGGAGAAAGGAGAGCTTAGGCAGTGCATTCTAAAGTAGTCCATCTACTTACCAGTCTCTTGTCAAACAATGGCAAGACTTAGACCTACACTTCCTGTTGGCTTGTATATGTGATCCCATCCCCTCACAAGGTGAGT
Source organism: Calotriton arnoldi (assembly GCA_963921515.1). Classification (NCBI taxonomy): domain Eukaryota; kingdom Metazoa; phylum Chordata; class Amphibia; order Caudata; family Salamandridae; genus Calotriton; species Calotriton arnoldi. The sequence goes on along the minus strand of CAWUFW010005617.1, from coordinate 1,235,448 downwards.
CATTGGCAGAGACTATGGGGCCTATTACGATGTTGGGCGGACTTGCGTTGTGATTGGGCCCTAAGTGTCTCTTACAAGTGACAAAGAAGCATAAGTGGAATAAGTACTGGCAAAAATGTGTGCTTGAAGCCTAAGTCTCTCTTGTAAGCTAAAGCATCAAACCTTGTAAACCTTCACAAACAAAAATAAGACTGCTGCAGTAGTAGACAATAGGTTGTGCCATATTAAATCAACAGTGGTATTTCAAGGGTACTCTGCCTCGACTTCCTTCACGGGGTACAAGTTTAGTTCAAAGTAGGGTGTCAAAGGTTTCTCCAAGTCCCAAAGCATCCCCTATTTCTCTGCAGGAAAGATTGTCTACTTTTATGTAGACTAATAAAGGATCTAGAAGAACTAGCAGTTATCATCACTAGTATTGAGTGAAGATCTGCAAATCGGTGGAGATGAGTCAAATGCTAGGAAACTAGGTGGGGGTTGCCCTAGCACCCAGTTTCTTCTTTTTGCTCCCGGGTCCTTTTCTTTTAGGAGCACCAAGGATCTACTCCTCTTAAGGTATTCTATGTTTAGAGTCTTCTACTGCTGTGTAGGAGACTTCTCAAAATTGGTAAGGCCTTTACGCCTCTTGATTCCCTGTGCATGTGTGATTTAGGAAGCACACACCCTGTCTCTCTTTCTTGTATCTGCCTGTATTAGTGCTTTTTGTAATTTATCTCTTTCATCCTGTTAAACTCTGATGTGGGCCAACAACATACATTTTGTACACAGTAGGCCAATGCAGTCGCCGTCTTTACACTGAGCCTACCCTGGGGTCCATTTTTAAAGAGCATCCACTTTCATTGGCTGTCAATGATAATAGTGTAGATATGTATTCTGTTAATCTGAAATCAAGTGCTCTGTTTATGAAGTATTTCTCCTTCCCAAAGAGTAATATCAGCCTTGATTTGTAAAAGCTGTCACATACCCAAAGTACAAAGGTTGCTCCTGGTGTCTTCTACATAGATCTGGATAGGTGAGTGCTCTCAAAAACCTGGGCTCCATGTTCTCAATTCTCCTGCTGCTCTCTCGCCACAGAACCACCCAAGATGGAAGTGGGGGTTGGTGCTTGTCTCCATTTCATTAGGTGTAAGTGTGCTCTAAATTCAACATTCAAGAGACGGATCTAATGTCCAATCGCTAGTAGCCTATACTGAGTGCTGCACCTCAACTGGGGTCCGGAGACCATATCTTTGTGGTTGTCTGTGCCCAGAACTGTGGCTTAGTACATCAACATCTAATCTCTCTCAAATAGGGGAACATGGGAAAATACAAAGGGAAAAATAAATTGAGGCCCATCTCAGAGAAAGAAAACATAGAAATTGGTGGGATTGGGGGGTACCTGACCTTGAAGGGCCCTGTGCCTTTGGCATGGGGAGCATAATGAGACTATGGTCTGGTTAAATTTTTGTTCCTTTTGTTCGACACATAGCATGTGAGCCATATACATACAAAAAATTGCTCTAACTGGTAGGCATATACTTAATTTTAGACACTTAAACTTCTCAGAATTATGGGTGTCAGATAGATCTTAAACATAATTCTGACCATTCAGCCATCAAAATAGAATTACATTTTTCAACTAATGAAGATTGTATGGGGGCAGGTGATATATGGTGGGCAGAATCATATTTTCAGATTTAACCCAATTTTTGCCGTCTTACTACAGACAACTCAAGATGTCTGGTGCAGACTGCATTTTACTCAATACAAAAATGAGTTAGCTCTTGCTCACGATTAATAGCTCACTTGTCAATCTAAGTTTCCTGCTCTTTATTGGTGGCTTTCATCCCTACTCTGCGTTTGTATATACCCTGGAGAATAGCTTGTTTACACTTGCTTTTCATTGGATAGAGTGGGTATCCTTCTACTGCTGACATCATGGATTTAGTTTTCCTTTGTTTGTTGTGTTTCATTGCTTATCACTCCAAGTGAGTACATGCCTTACGCTACTTTGTGTTCCTTTCCACTGTTCCCAGGACTATTCCTCGTTGAATCCTAAAGCTCACTACTTCCCCTTTCTCTTGTCCTCACTCTTTATCATCTTCCTACTAGGTATCTTGTTGTCTCTGTACATTCCCTGATGTGTCTGCCACCGAGCCAACACCCTTGCTCGAGACACCTTTACCAGTACATTCTCACCTCCTGCCAAACTGTCCCGTCCCCGTTCCCTATCACCTCACTCTCCAGTCTCTTTTCGTGCTCTGGTGTTGTTTTCTGCTGCCCTGTCCATCGATCCTGTCACCAAGATGTATTGTTTTTTAGGTCGAGCTTTCAAGACCTCTTTTATATACTTTAGTATATATTTCTTTGTGGGCTTAAAAGCCGCCTCTGCTTCTCATTTGTTTGTTTCAGTGTCCTTTAAAAATCCTTGCTTGCTAGTGGTCAATCTTTCTTTATCCTTCCTTTTGGTCGTTGGTTTCAGCGACTAAGTACTGTGGTTTTATGCTTTGCTTGTTTATCTGTTCTTGAGGGACTATTTTTTTAGTTGTTTCCTGCTCGTCTTACTGTTTGCCTGTATTCAGCTTCGGCATCCGTAACTGCTATTGTTCTGCGATCTCGCAGCTAGCAGTTGCATTGCCAGTGTTTTACTGAAAGCATGAAAATACTTGCTTTGAAACTACAGCGATGCCCGAGTGCCGTGGGCTCAGCACTCTGTGCTTTTCTCTGTGGAGGCCTTGGGATTCCGATTCAGCGTTCTTTTGTTACGATTAGTGCTCCGATCGCATTGCGCACTCGCCAGATCCCCGGGGTCAAAGCAGGGACTGACTCCAGAGCTCCGATCGAGATATGCACTTGCTAGTTCCCTCGGGGCCAAAGCAGGCACCCACTTGAGTGCTCCCTTTCAGTTGAACGCTGAAGGTCCATAAAGCGGGCTAAAATGAAGAACGGGCCATTAATGCTGCACATCAGGTGTGCATGTGTTTATCTTGCACGTTCTGGCTGCTCGCCTGTATCCTTTGCTCTGGCAATCTGTTCAATATCTGTTCAATATCTGTCTGTTTGCCTGACCACACAAATACCCAGAATCCGTTTCTCTGCACAAAGGGGTCTTCCCCGCTGCAAAAGAGGTTTACTGGAAATGACCCTAAGAATGCACCGGTGTGAGGATCAGGTTGGGAGAGGGATTCGGTGTAGCCCGAGCCATTCCCTTTAGCTAAAACCACTTTTGCAGCACTCCACATTCCAAACCTGGTCTCTCTTCAAAAGAGCAGTCCCAGTGTATCCTGAGTTAGAGGACTATATTAGTTTTGATAGGAACACGTGTTGCGGGGAAGAAAGTCTTATTATGGAAGTTTGCATTTAATTATTGTTCAGCGCCTCCCCCGTCAACCTGCCCACACAGTAGAAGGAGAGCGGATGCTTTTATTGAGTTCAGAGAGATTGGAATCTGATATTGCTGTGCAGGTGAAGAGGGAGGGGAGGAGATATGAACTGTTGGTGTGACCTGCAACCTCAGTGATTGGGGTTCCTGTTGTGTGTTTTTGAGAAAAAAATAGAAGCTCCTCACACAAACAAAGGTTGGTAAACTATCTAAAGAATGTGTGTCTGTAAAATGTCTGGATTAGTAAAAAGCTGTGTTAGACAACTGCACGATTGTGCATGAGTGTGATAGACAAACGGGATAAGCAGAGAGCGGGATAACTCTGAGTGTGCTTCTGAGAACCATGTGCCTTTGTGTGAGTAAAACGGCATGAATGTTTGTACACCTACGCGCCTGGGTTTGGGCAGAGGCTCTTTTTTTGCTTTTGTTGCCTGTGGTTTCCTCGATGTTCTTTTTAACATTTTCTGTAAATAGTAGCGGCTCCTCCGCTAAGGTGGAGGAGCGTCGCCCCACTGCTTTTTAGCAGTGTCACTAAAGGAAAAAGAAAATGATAATAACTCTAATTTATTATCATTTTATTTTTTCCTTGTTGTGGCAGGGACGGGGCGGGGCTGCTCTGCTGACAGAGCAGGGGAGGGGAGGAGTTGTTTGCACTCCCTAAAGTGTGCATGAATGTTTGGCCGGCCATTGTGATTGGTTATCGGTAGGCTGGGAGCCAGGTGCATCCTGCTTCCTGCCCTTGAAGCGGGGAAGAGGACCGAGAGGAGGCGGCGGCGACAGCGGGCAGCAGTGGCAGACAGATAAGTGTGATTTTTAAAAAATATATATTATTTCATTCCCTCCCACCCCCGCCCCCACGCCACACACCCCCAAGACCCACCCCCCACCACCTTCAAGTACCAGCTACCACTGGCTGTAAACAATTGTATGGCATCTCACATTGCTGCAATCTCCCCGTCCTCCTCTAGTCCTCCCAAACGTTCTATACTACCTCCTCTCTGCCCTCTCTTCCTTCTTACTGCCCCCTTTGTCTTTCTCTCTTCCCTGCTGCCCACCCTGCCCCCGTTTGCCAACGTTGCACCCATTTTTCCTCCTCTCTGCCCTTCTTTGCCCCTTTTCTGCATCTTATGACCATTCTCTATTTCCCCCTCATCACAAATGTTCAATTCTTTCAGCTTCTTTTACACCTTGCCTTCTTTTGCCTCTTCTTCCTTTTGCCTCCTATGCACCCCTTTCCCTCCTTGCTGCCCCTCCCTTTTCCTTCCACCTCCCCTTCAAGACATTTCTCTGCCCTCATTTTTGCATTCACTCAGCCACCATTGGGTTTCTCCGTCCCACCCTTTTGCCTCCTATCTGGCTCCTAGTACTTTCTCTCTACCTGTGTTTTATCTTTGCCATGCTCTTTGCCACCTTTTCCCCTCAGCTTCACCCCGTTCTTAGCCCTGTTTTCCTTCTGTGCACATTTTCCTTCTGTCCCTTAATTTCCTGGTGTCCTTTCTCCCTACCCAGTCCCATATCCCTCTGTCATTCCAGCTTCATCCTGCTTTTCCCTGTGTCCTTAATGTACCCTTCACTGGTTTTGTGGTACTTAGTGGTGTGGCAAAGGCATCTGGAGCTCTGATTTCGTGTCTCTGTGAATGCGAGCCACAAGTGAGGAGTGTTTCAGGGGTTTCAGGACTTGCCATTGGGTACCCCGCTCCCATTCCTCAGTTCCAATTCTCATACGGCCTCCTTGTTGTAAATGTCAGTCCCACCTAGGGCAACTCTCCGAAATAGCATGGACCCTACAAAACATTTCTGCACCGCACAAACCATGGCGATGTTTAGACTGGCATGTTGTGAAGAGGTGATTAATATAACATGCCCTGGCCAGGTTCCATAAACTCCATTGAAGGCGTACCGTCCTGTGACAGGTTGATTTTTTAAATCGCCCTTTTAATCATTTTGTATCTTATTTGCACCAAGGTTAAGCTTGCAGCCCAAAATGAGTGATGCCTGATGAGTGTGCAAGTTACATAACCCAATCAAGTAATCCATTTCTGTGAACACTGGGGTCTGTAAATGTAACTCAACACTTTGCATATTCAGAAAGTCAGAACGATGTTAAACATTGACACATTTTGAAATTAAGGTTGGGGAAATGGATGTTCTCAAAAGTGCAAAAGAATGTAATTGTTGGTGAGCAGGCACAACATTATAACTTTTTAGGTATTCATAAACATTCCAAGTGTTGTTTCAAACCTAATTGGCAAAAACCACTGTGAATGTCCTGATCATGTTGGAAATTAGTTTCCAGTTTAGCATTTTTTGCTAGAAAATAAGGCACAAGAGACTTTACCGGAGTTGCCAATACATTTTGCTAAATTTTAGGTCCCACCTGCGCCAGCGTATTGACTCTCGCTTCCAAGAGATATTGTTTTGAACAAGGGGCTTGTTCTGGTTTAACTTTGTACAAGCCATTCACTAAAAGGGTAGCTATGTGTCTCTCCATTGTATCTCAAATGCTAATGTATTAATTTGAACTCATTGCCTGTAAGGGTAGGGCGTGGATAACAGGAGAAGCCACATAAAAGCTCAGCTTGCTCTGGACTTGACGTTAAATTAGAAGCACTAGCTAAGCCTGGCTCAAGCTTTTCAGTGGCTTTAGAGCTTTCAGTTGCTTTCAAGCTTTGAGTGCCCCGCCCACCTCTATGGTATATGAGAGCACCTTCAAATTTTTCATTCTGTTTAGCATACCTGGAGCTTTAGTGTGACACACAATTCCACACCACACAATTCACGGCCACATAATTCAAAACAACCCAACATAATTACACTCCACATAATACCACTCAACACAACATAATTCATCTCCACACCATTACACTCTACTCAATACCACATAAATACACCCCACATAAAACCACTCTGTCACATAGCAACAAACCACATAAATACACTCCACACCATGCCACATAATTCCAATCAGCATAATTTCACTCAACGCCACACAGTTCCACGCCACACAATTCAACTCCACACATTTTCATTCCACACCACATAATTTGACACCAAGCCACATAATTCAACTCAACAACACAATTACACAACACACCACATACATCCAATCCACACGACAGAATTACACATCATGTCACAAAATTCAACAGCACACCACATAATTAAACTCCACTGCATCCCACTCCACAAAATGAACTCCCACTCCATGTACTTCCAGTTCAATCAATACTACATAATTACTATCCACATAATACAACTATACAAATCCACTCCACCTTACACAATTCCACGCCACACAATTCCTCAACTAACAATTTCAATCCAACCCACATAATTCCACTACACACCACATACATACACTCCATAACACATGGGTAAAAGGCATTGTCATTTACAATGCCAATAGCTCTAACTCAAACAAATGACAGATTATTGCATTTCCAATGCTTGTTTCCCTAGGGATGTGTGTTTTTTTAGGTCAGTGCAGCTTGTTTTGTGAGCAGGGCAGTTCTAAACTTGAAATAAGCTGAGCTGTCTATAAAAAAAAAACATGGCTAGGAAGAAACAGCTGGAGTAGCACAACTTGACTAGTCCAGTGCTATAGCGCCATTAAATAGCCATTGCCTGTTGCAGCCTCTTTGCCCTCATGCTGCTACAAGGTGGCCCCAGTGCTGCAGCAGGTAGAGGCTATGTGAAGCCGGGGCCAACAGTCTGTGTGTGCGTGTGTCCAAGTGTGCCTGTGTGTCTCTGTCTATAAGTGCCTTAGAGACGTATTGACTAAATGTGGCCCATTTAATAACTAAGATAATACAGGAATTCCCCAGTGGGAAGACAGATTTATAAATGCAATTTGGCTTGACTGCAGACTGGATGTGTGGAGTGAAGCATGCCGTGAAGACAGTATCATTCTGGGTGCCTGTGATGAGTGAGAAGACGAAGCGGTTTTTGTGGAGAGCAACATGACCTGCTGGTTGCAGGATGATTCGTGTTTTATGTTTATAAATATATTTCTGGAACGATCTGTCATGTGCACAGATGCAATTTGGAACGATGTGTACCTTACTACCTGGAGCCTTTGTTCCAAAAATACGTTCGGGATGTGTCATAAAGCAGGTACACTGGTAATGATAGAGCACAACAGGATGTTTTCGGCATGTTTACAGTAATGATGAAGAAATAAGATTCTGGCATAATAAAAGCTCTACTTGACTAGAGCCTGGCTGCCTCTCCTAAGACTGATCAAGGCCTCAAAGTTTAAAGACCTCTTACGTAAAACTATAGCTTTTGTGTAAATTGGCTAGAATGCCATAGAGCTACCTGTACCACACACCCATCGATTCAGGGCAGTTGGCACCGTCAAAGCCCTTCCCCTTGAACTAAAGCGTGTGTGTGAACCGTCCTCTGGCTGAGTCACAGCAGGTGCATACGCTTCCCCTTGATTGGACCTGTGCTCAGCAGTGTAGGCAGCAGTGATGCCATGGGCCCTAGTGCAAGCATTGACCAAAGGCCCCTCAGTGCTGAATTTCTAGTAATGGCACTAAGTCCGAGCGGTGAACTCCGCTTCGTTTGCGGAGTTTTCTGCACTCCGCGCTCCACGGAGCATGCGGAGTTCTGAAAAACTCCCCTTTGTGTGGCGGAGCAGAGTTTTATTCCTCGCTCGCGCTCCCCAAGGTCAAGTTGGCGAGCGAGAAAAATTCACCTCCCGGCGAGCTTTCTCAACGCGGGTGGTCAGATTTCTTAATGTGGGTGGTTGCGGGTGGTCGCGACCGCTCGCGTTGAGAAACCTTCTATTTGCGTTGAGAAAGTTGCTGCTCGAGTAGAAAATTTACTTGAGCAGCAGAAAAGAAACGGCACCCTCTTGCGCTGCACATGGTGCCATTCGAATTGGTTTTCAAGCGCAGGACAAACACACAGTGCTGAAAATCAACGTGAACAGGCATAACCAAGCACACTTCGCCGCTTGCGGAACTCTGCGTAGTGCAGAGTTCCGCTACCACCCAGGCTTAAATGGCCATATGCAATGACAGGTGGGGTGGTGTAAAAGAAGAATATTAATTGGTGCTGCTTTTAACAAGAGAGTAAACACTCCCCTTTGACCCCGAGTAAAGATCGTTAAGATGGCTACACCAATGGTGGCATGGCCAGGGACAAATCCCTATTGGATGTAGTCATGGGTTCCAGTTGTCTATTATCATGCATTTTTAGAAGGAGGCGGAGGACAGACAGAAGCGCATCAGAGCCCCAGCCTAGCAGGGACCTCAGCTCTGGAACCTGCACACTGTAAGACAGGAAACAAAACAGGACCCTGGGAATGCCAGCTCTCCCGAATGCTTGAGAGGCGGGAGAGGCTATCATTCAGAGGGAAACCTTGGTGAAAGTCAAAAAGGAAAACAAAAAAGAAAAATAATGTCATTTTATTTCACATTTTTCTGGTGGGACGTACATACAGCCACGTGTACAAAGTCCCTTTGCACATATGACCCTTGTGATTCTCAAAAAAACTCAGGGGATGCAACCGCAAAACGGCTTTTCACCTGGTACACAAGCCTTTTTTGCAGAGGCAGCCTCCAAAGGGGGCCTCAAGGGCCGGCGCCATAACCAACACCGAGCCCTGGAAGGCTCCGGTTCTGGGTGCCCTAAAACACCCAGAAGCGGAATAGGAGTAGCCCAGCGCACCCCACGGGCGCCAGAGAGGTGCCATGCCCCCCCGGCCAATGGGGGGGTCGGGCGAGGTACAAAGCCCCCAACGGGGGGACACCGCCGGTTGAGGCGGGAAAGTGGAGAGGGGGAATATAAGTCGACGCTCACCCTGTGCAGCTCCTATCATCGTGGAGCAGGGGAGCGGCGCAACAACGATTTTGACCCACCCACCCTCACCTAAGGAACAGCAGTGTCGCAGTGTTGGACAACACGCAAGCGGATAGCGGAGAAGTAAGGGTACAATGGTTGGTTATGGAGACACACTGACAGGGCGGTGTGTAGGAGTAGGGCCACTCACTTTGGAACGCCTCACGGCAGGGTGAGTTGGCCTAACAAAAAGGGGGTAGCAAACGGAGAAGCCACTCACAGCCCAGACCCCGCCAGACGGCAGGGCACAAATGAGACAAACAAGGTAGCGAGTTGGGGCCTAACTCCAGGGAGAAGCTACCCCCCACAAGCAAAGAGCGTGGAAACCAACCGAACAATTGTATGACCCAGAAGTGACAAGAAAGGAGATAAGCCTGCAAAAGAACTAACAAATAAACTGTCAGTGCGATTTACGAATTTATGATGTACACACGATTTACGGCAAACAATGTGTATGACAAGCAAAGTATATGATTTATGACGACTAAAGTATGACAGTTCACAAATGATGATTTATGACCAGGGGTCATACAATTTATGACCAAAGTATATGCATGTATTCGTAATAAAACTGCGGCCAACAATGACCACTGTAACCACAACGCATGTTGGCTGTTTATTCTAAGGAATACAGGGATAGGAGAGTGCATGTATACTGGAGATTAAACAGATCCAGAAGGATGTGGCACATTTAACGGATATGGTTTCTGAATTTCTATCAATAAAAAATACAGGTAAAACATCTAATACTCTTAAGATAGGACAAAATCAAATGGGATCTGTCAAAGGAAACCCAAGTCCTGCTACTAGAACTATCCCTGTAGTACATACAGAGACGGAGACGGAGCCACTTTTAACAGCCACTTCAAAAGTTAGTAATTTTCCAACAATAATTATAAGTCAATGTAACAAAGATAAGGAAGATACTTATCAGGACACAACAGCATGTAAAAAACCGTCATTACATATGGAGAATAGCTATACATATGCTGCTAATAACTACAAGGGGACACTAAATCTCCCTCCTGAGGCAACACCTTACGTCATAGTTTTAAATAATGTGCCAAAATTATTGAGAAATCAGAAGGAAACATACGATATCATGAAGAATCAAGTGGTCCATTGGCTTTGTACAAATACAAATGTTGGGGCGCATATTTTATATCAGGACATAATCATGTTGAGGAGAACAAATTGGCTGGGTACATCGTGGAAATCATGTCAGGGAGACTGTATTGTGGTGAACTTCCGAAATAAAAAATTAGTGGGTGAGATATTGAAAAATCTTATGCATTATGGAAAAGGAGATTGTTTGGACACTACTAATACCATAACAGCCGTTCCATTAGGCTTCTACTATAGACCAAATTATGATAGCCCCAATGCAATTCCTAGATTTAATCCATCTTTGCACATGCCGCTGTATAATAAATACGCGCCACTCCGGAGTTGTAGTGAAATAGATTGACATACAGTTGTTGACCAACAATATGGAAGAAAGGTTGAAGTAAATGCCTACGGTCTGTCAGATGTTGGTAATATAGACTCCATCAAGGAAATCGGTCCAGAAGAACCTTTTTAAGCACTATGGGAGATGTTAATCTCCATACCCCAAGTTCACCTATGGAAAATTGGATAGGTACTCCGTATATAGAGATCTTAGACATTCCTGCAGATGACCATAGTAATAGTATTCCCATCAGTAACCCAAAGAAAGAAGAACTTAGATTATATTACAGTGAGTCCCTGAAAATCATGACGTGGAATATAGCAGGAATTAAAAATAAAATATGTGATACAAATTGGTAACAAATGTTGGATGGTTTTGGAGTGGTAATGTTACAGGAAACTTGGAGTACTGAACCTTTCTGAATAAATGGTCATCAGACAATTTGTACCAATGCTACTTCGTCCAGAAAGGGAAGGGCAAAGGGTGGTCTTGCCACATTAATTGCTGTTACCTCACCACTGATTTTAAAGAAAAGTTTTATTACAGCACAATATTATCAGTTTGTATACCTCGAATCTAACGGAAAAGAAGCAATTGTTGCTATAAATTTTTATAACAACTTGTTTGATAATACAAAGAGTAAGGTAATTAGCTTATTAGAAAAGGACTTAGACTGCTTCCTAAAGGGAGTGATAGGGGAATATGTTTTAGTATGGGCGGGGGATTTCAATTCTGTTAGATGTAGGTGAACCCTGTGGATATTGTGATGATTATGGTGACAAGATTACACATTTTGTGCATGATATGTATGGGGAAGCCATTAATATGGTGTTACATAAATACGATTTAATTGTTTTAGAACCTAATATATCAGAAGGTGAAACAAAATTATATACTTTTGTAGGAGCAAGGTCCTCGTCAAATATAGATCATTTTATAATATCAGCAAACGGTAGTAATTTGGTTGAGAAAGTCCTGATTAATATTAGTCTGTTTAGCGATCATCATCCTTTAAGCTTGATACTGAAAATAGACTTGCCGACCAAATTACGAGGAAAGAGAGCAGATGCTGATATTGACGTCCAAGGAAACAATGGTGTATCCATAAAATGGACGGGTGTTAACCCAGTTATGTTTATGGAAAATATTAGAGAGAGAACACGAAAGGATTTAGAAATTTGCTTGGATAGTTCTTCGAGTAAAATAGCTACCATAACTGCTTTTAGTAATATTGCCAAGGAAATTGCTGGTAATTTAAAAGCCAAAAAGAAGAAGAAAACCTGTGATCTTAATCCAAGATGGTTTAGCCATGAATGCACGAGGCTGAATGGGGAATTGAAATTGGCTCTTAAACAAAAACCCAGGGACCCTGATAGGATTAGTACCGCAAGGAAAAATTATAGAAAAACCTTGGAAAATAGAAAAAGGGAGATCCGTGAGGGCGCCTGGGAGAAGCTAAAGCAGGCAGCTGAGACGAAAGACTCTGTTCTTTTTTGGAAGACAATTAATCATCCATATTTCAAAGGAAATAATGAAGTAAGGATTGATACTGTGGTTCCACCAGAAGACTGGGTGTTACATTTTGAGAAGATCTTTAATCCTGAAGGTTTAAAAATAATTGATTGTAAAAGAGATAAGTTTATAATAGTAAACTCCGTAAAGGCATTACCCATCACTACAGAAGAAATCAAATTAGCCCTTGAAAAATGCGCAAATGGAAAAGCTGCTGGACCTGAAGGGGTGCCTATAGATGTTTTTAAGTGTAACATGGATTTTTGGATACCTATTTTATTGAATGTTTTTAATGTGGCCTTGGGAGGTGTATTACCCTCCACCTGGGTGCAAAGTATCATTGTTCCCATTTTTAAAAAGGGGGACAGAGGGAAGGCTAACTGCTACCGCCCTTCTTCCTTTCTTGATACCTCATCGAAGCTGATGGGTCGAATTATGTTAGAAAGGCTAGAAGACTGGGCTAGTGAAAGTAAAATCTTGACAGAAGCCCAGTATGGTTTCAGAAGGGATATTGGGACGGTAGAGCAGTGCTTAAATTTAGAATTGTTAATAGGGAAGTATACACAGGCTAGGGAAGGGGTACTCCACCTATGCTTTGAAGACCTAACTAGCGCCTTCGATTTAGTTAATCATCAAAAACTTTGGCAAATATTGAAGGGGCTAGGGGCCCTTATTGAAATAATTTCATTTTTATCACAAATTTATGCCTTTTTAACTACTAGGGTACGATATGGGAAGTTGGGGAATGTACACCTGATTTTATGGTAAAGCGGGGGATTAGACAAGGATGTGTTCTAGCTCCGCTTTTATTCTCATTATACATAAATAATGTGGACCCATTTTTACAAAAGTTAGCTGCAGATGCCCCAAAAGTAGGAAAACGCCCCACACCTGTTTTATTATATGCAGATGATGCTGTCTTAATGTCCAGGACTGGAAATGGCCTGCAAATTTTGATTGAAAACTTTGCCCTATATATGACGGATATTGATTTGCAGTTAAATTTAAAGAAAACTTTTGTAATGACATGTGGGGGAAAAGGCCAAAGCACAGACAACATCATGTGGGTGGGGTTTTTATTAATAGAGTATCTACCTTTTCGTATTTAGGGTTGTTATTCTGCAAAAATGGTTCTTGGAATAAGCACATTGAATTATGTCAAATGAAATTTTTAAGAATTACAGAGGGTATATTAAAATTTGCAGCAAAAATAGGAAACAAACCCATACTGGAAATTCTATCGTTGTACAGGAGCAAGTGTGTCTCAGGGGTCTGTCATGGTGCAGCGTTATGAGGGAGAACAAATACGGCTGCACTACAAATAAAGGAGAACAAGTTTTTAAAAGGCTGTTGGCGGTCCCTAGTGCTACTGCGACCGCTATTGTACATAAAGAGTTATTTGTACCATATTTAAGTGACACAATAAACATGGCAGGCCTTATATTTTGGCGAGGGCTCTGGGCAAAGGAAGAAACTAAGTTCACAAAGGATTTAATAATGGACTGCCTAGCCCTTGACCATAGTTCTAAAATACCCTGGCTGGAGCACATTTTTAAACTTTTAATGAAATGTAAAGTCGGTATCGACAAAAACAATCCCATTACAATACAGGATTTTTCTAAAAACAATTTGAAATCAAAATACTTAACTGTAATGGAACAGGAACGGGAAAGCGCTGTCATTAAAAAAAGACTGTAGCTAGTTATTGTGAAGGTCCGTTTATAAGGGGCATTCAGCCATATTTGATATTGGTAAGGAATACCCAGCACAGATTCTACTTGACTAGGCTAAGGCTAGGTACCCTACACCATTTAATTGCCTTTCCAAGTACTGAAAAATGGTGTCATATATTACCACCTTGCCCATGTGATGGTAAAACTTTACAATCAACTATGCATTTTATACTTTTTGTCCTTTTTATATGGGTATCCGGAAATCAATTTTAAAACCTCTTTTTTAAGAAATACCCTTTATAGTTACAAAAATGCGTTTGATTTTGTTTGCAGTCTGGATAACATAAAAGTAATAAGTTCTGTTATACGTTATATACAACTCTCAATTGGGAAAAGAAAAGAACTTGTACATTTGGAAGCACTATTATATGAAGAACAAGATCAATAATTATATTTTATTATGTATGTTTATATACACGCATTTATAAGCACTAGCACTTTATTGCTTATATTGTAGCAGCTTGTACTTTTGTACTAAGATTTCTCCATGCATTGGCACTTTATTAACTTTATATCGACCTGTATGTATTAGCATTTTATTGCACAAATTGTGGTAGCCGTACCAACGTATTATGATCTTTTTATGCACTGATATTTTAATAATTTTATAATTGAATTAATCTCCATGGAAAATTTAACCTGTAAAATCGATTTTAATTTTGAATATTAAGTATGATGTATTATGTGAATATTTTCTTTTACTGTGTATTAGTATGCTATTATGGTGTTTGTTGTATTTACACCGAATAAAGCTTTTTGAATTTGAATTTGACCACTGTAACCACAACGCATGTTGGCTGTTTATTCTAAGGAATACAGGGATAGGAGAGTGCATGTATACTGGAGTATACACAGTGCGGGGGTTATTACAGGGAGTGAGTGGGGGCACAGGCAGATACCTATTGCAGTGTGAAGGACTGTATGAGAGGAAGGTGGAAGTGTACATTGTAGACTCTGAGGCTGAACATTTCAAGCAAACTGTTCTGATATGTGTAAACAGGCCGGCTTTTCTTGGTGTTCAGGGAAATATATTGTGCTTGCGCAGAAAGATATGTGTTGTACAATTAAGTCTGCTTTGCATAACGGCCATTTTTTTTCCAAAAGAGGGGATATAATATGTTTTTCTAAAACACATAGAAACCAGCACAGGTGTTGCTGTCTCTGTGCTCTGAAAATAACGTATTACCGGTAGTCAATTTAATTGTCCTGCATTTACCGACATAGGAAAGATTACAGTCTGAGGAGGCATTTCAGACTTTTGACCCACAAGCCACTGCAGATGTCAGATGCGAGTTGAGATAGAAAGGCACACAACACAAAAGCACCCAAACAAACACACTCATACATACATAAAAGGATACACACATTCTTGCTGGTTTAGACAGCTAAACACACATATAAACATAGACACAAACATGTACAGTTTTTTCAGTTTCAATTGTACAAATAGATGCATACACAAACACACACACACACACCTGCAAAAAAACTGAACATGATGCCACACAAAGCCAAAGGCACAAACATAAACAGGGTCATACCTACCGAACAGCTACCCATTCTGTGAAGGAGTTCTGGACTCGTTATCAGTTCCAGTCTGGTGACAAAGGTCCCTTACCCATCCGCAGTGACAGGACAGAAAATATGTTGAATGTCTGTACCCCACAAGGCTCTTCTGCTAAGAGGAGTTCCAACTGGTACAAACTAATGGCAATAGTCGTGACATACTCTTCCCTTTGCATCCCCCTCTTTCCTCCATCTTGGCTCTCACACCAAAGAAAGTGAGCGGCAGAGAGGATGGGGGTTGAGAAAAGGAGATAAGACCAGTGGGAGAAGGGGGTGGGCGGATGGACGGGCGCCGAGCCAGGTAGATTGGTAGCTGGCTGGGTAGATGGGAAGGTAGGTGGATGGATGACAGACGGGAAGGAATTATTTAAAAACAAGGCAACAAGAATAAGAACTTTCCAAACGTGTGCCTGAGAAAACCTGCAACAATAAAGGAGCTAAGTATCAAAAGGAAGAATATGAGAGAATAGCAATAATTGTAAATGACGTAACACTGACAAACGTGTTTCTCTTTACTTTTATTATCTGAACATAATTCTGATCCAGCCACTGTAGTTCTTGATCCAGTCACATGCTTTAAATGTTGCTAATGATCCCTGAAGTCACCAGAGCACACTTACAGAGTGGTCCGGTTATTGTGGTGCCTGGACGCATTGTATTGGGACGTGCTTCGGTGTTTCCACTTGTGTTTAAAGTGGGAGTGAATCAGTTAGCAGAGCGGTGGACGTGATGGCAGGGCGTACAGACAGGTGGCCCGTGTCTGCACCTCTCGCCCTAGCCCTGAGAGCCCGGGGGCGGATAGGACACCGAGTACAGACACTGCAGCTAATGACACACTAAGGCCTCTCCTCGAGCTGCGTCTTTGCCTGCTGCCACATTTAGATGTAAACAAGCCGCGTCCTTCCTCAACGCCCTGACAGAGTGTTGGACAGAGCGGAAGCGCTGTGGGGGAGGGGAGGGGGGGGGTCATGGGGAATGCCACTCTGCCACATGTCAGAATGAATCTCACTTCAAGGTGTATGAGGGCAGAGTTAATGGAAGCGAAAGACACCCCACAAGGCAAGACAGAACTGCTGGCAGAGAGCGCGAGCGAGACAGAGAGACGGAGCAGGTGCTGTTTTTACTCTCGGTAACTAAGGTGACTGCAGGCAAGGAGACAAGAATCTATCTGTGGCATTAAAAGACGAGTCCTGCTATGGCCTGTTATAGCAGCGTACATTTAGGCAAGCCTGTGTCAGCAGACACACACCAGAAGCATACACCTACGTGTCAGCAGAAAGCTGCAGCTCAGAAGCAAGTGCTGCCATGGAAACCCAAAGCTGTTGGAGCAGAGGACTGGCTTGGACGCTCAGTGTATGATGTCAATAGGACTGAGTGGTACAGAGTGGCAGAAACCATCTGAGGAGCGGATACTTCTTCCCTCTGTGTGAAGCACTGTGGTGGTGACCTGTGGGGGGGTGCTGTTCTGTCGAGTGATGGCCTAAGACCTGCTTACATCCCAGCAGCAATGAAGCCCACATAAAGCCTAAATAAAAGTAAAGTCTTGGCCTACCAGCCCTGGCACTGAAGGAGGCTATGTTTAGGTGGATGTGCACAGTGTGCACAAGAGAAATGCTGTCACTCACAGAGAGGGGACCAATGGCTGACATGGCTGAGCAATTGCTAAATACCGTAGACTTTGGTGGATGGAAGCAAATTGTGAATGACAATTTAAATGACCGATAGATGAATGTCACTAACCCACAGGCCCTCTGTGTACATCTATATGTATATATTTGAAAAAACATGAGCATGGAAAGAATGGCAAAGCTCTACCTATGGCACATGAGCACAAAGCGTGCAAGAGGAAAGACTGCACAGGGGAGGCGGAGGGAGAGGCGGGCAAGGTATTTACCCCTATAAACTGGGAGCCAGAGGAATCAATCAAATCAATCAATCAATCAATGGCTTGTAAAGCGCAACTACTTACCTGTAAGGGTCTCAAGGTGCTGGTGGTAAGGGGGGAGAGCTGCTGGTCCGTGTAAGGCACTTTGGTTCAGTCGAAGAGCCAGGTCTTGAAGTCCTTCCTAAATTGAGGCAGTGACGCGATTGCCTAAGGTGGAGAGGCAGGGTGTTCTAGGTCTTCACTGCGAGGTAGGAGAAGGATCTTCCTCCGGCTGTGGTCTTGCGGATGCGTGGGACCATAGCCAGGGCCAGTTGGGCGGAGCGGAGGTCTCTGGTGGGTATGTGGAATGCAAGGCGGTGGTTGAGGTACGCAGGTCCCATGTCATGTAGGGCATTGTAGGCATGTGTGAAGAGCTTGAAGGTGATTCTTTTGTTAACTGGGAGCCAGTGAAGGTGGCCGGTGGTGTGGCTGCCGCGGGGGATGTCGAGGATGAGATTGGCGGTGGCGATCTGGATGTTCTGCAGTTTCTTGAGGAGTTTCTGGGTGATGCCGGCGTAGAGTGCATTGCCCTAGTCGATTCTGCTGCTGATGAGTGCGTGTGTGACCATCTTTCTGGACTTGGTGGGGATCCATTTGAAGATCTTTCGGAGCAGGCGTAGTGTATGGAAGCAGGATGATGAGACGGCGTTGATCTTTCGGTTCATGGTGAGTGAGGAGTCCAGGATGATGCCAAGGTTCTGTGCGTGGAATGAACCAATGTGCTCGTTTTCAGCTGCTCCAAATTAGGACCTTAATGAATAATAAATGACTCCCATCGGGTGTTCTTCAAGAAAATATTCTGACAATGGTTTTAGCAACCATCGCTGATTTTGCATTCAGTGAAGGCAGGTGCACACCATTCACACATTTTACTAGTACGCTCTTTGTGTTTTCATTGAGGGCCATAGCAATGATCTAATTGTGGTTTATTATCTAATGTTTATTACTTTTGCTAATCTGAATCTAATGTCGGCACTCTGCCTTATGTCAGCATTAATTTTTTCACAAAAAAGAAAAACAATCTAAAAGCTTGATATCAAGGACAGTTTAAAATGAACCGAGGCTTCAGCAGACTCAGTGGCTTTCCTGGGAGTGACCTCCTCTTACCAGCACAAAACTGCCGGAAACCCGCGCCAACAAAAAACTGCGAGTCCTCTCTCCCGGCCCCTTTTGAAGACACGTTAGAAAACAAGTTGGGCAAAGGAGACCCATATATTTGCTGCGATTATTGTTAGTAGTAGTCTATTGTTATTAATATAGGCAGCTGGCTTTTCCTGTTTGCTTTGCAAATGACTGCCAGGAGTGATGATGTCATTTGCATACCAACGCGGGCCAATGCGTCTCATTCAACACACCCTTTGCCGGGCCTTGTCTCAGGTTCAACAATACACTTCAGACCTAATGAGCATTGCTTTGACCTAATCTGCAAATCCCCTTAGAATCCCATCTGAAAAAATGCTCAGCAAATTTAAAATACAAAAATACAATTATAAAATAGGTTAACAACAAGCAAATAGACCATTAGCAGTTCCTACCTCATGGTCAAACTCATTATAGTTAGTTCAGTAAACTATAAGAGTCGAATTTCAGTTTTTTGTTTTTTTTAAATGGTAGTTTCGTTTTATTTCGACTCTTAACTATAACATCGATGTAATCTTTGTTTTTTTCAGTGATTAAAGAACTAACTATAGGTAGTTGTCATAATGAGACATCAAATAGAAAACTAGTTCGAAGCTCCAGTTGTCTAGATGCCACTTGGAGCCCTGAGATGGAAAAGTCTATGCTATTGACGGCTGGTGTTTTACAATTTTGCATTGTTTATTGCCCCTGCCTGCCTTCCTCCTATGCAGCTGATTCCACAAATCAGCTGTGCATGGATAGGGGAACCACAAGAGGGCCATGCACACCATGCCTTCATCTTCCTCAGCTCCTCTCCCCCTAGCTGTACCTTAAAAATAGCAAATACAGGGTGACTCTCTTAGCGGGCCCCATTGGCAACCACTGTTAGACACTCCGATGACTAGGAATACAAGACAATGCAGTTAATCTATAAATGTGTAGTATAGACTTCTACTTTTTTTACAGCAGCGTGGGTTTCCCATGTCCCAGGTAACCCTGGATAAAATGAAAATGGTCGCCCGATTATGCCAATGGTAAGCCTGGAAGCAAGATTAACTCAAATTCCCTCTCGCCAGGATTATTGTAGACTGGACAGCATAGAGGTAGAAATGCAAAGCCAAAGCTCCCATGGTAATTACAGAGGGGCCTAGCTACAGCATATGGTAGCTTGGCTTCAAGGCACAGTGAAACATTAAGACACAGAACTGGTTAAGTTCCAATTAAGCCCTTCGACTTAATGAATGTCTTCTCATGCCTCCATACCAAAGCTGGACACGCACCCTATAAACACTCCTTGGTGTTTCCTCATTTACTAGATGCCTTACAGATGTTACATCACCACACAAAATACTTCTTACAACCAGGGCCTTTAACACGATATTTCCCCATGAAAAGTCAGAAAAACCACATATTGATATACAGGAGTTCTGGAATCCTTATCAGTTCCAGTCTGGTGACAAAGGTCCCTTACCCATCTGCAGTGACAGGGCAGAAAATCACAGCCAATATGCAGATCATCAGAGGTTCCTAATTTGTTAGAAGAAAAGAAAATTATTTGTCATAAATATCCTGGAAAAGAGGACCATTTTACACACACATCACAAAAACATCCAATATTATTGTGCGATGTGCGCACAATAACTTAACGTTAACATTTTGATGCTGGAGTAAAAGCCAGTCACATCCGATTTGGAGTAATTTCTGAGAATTAGAAATAAACACATGCAATGGAGACTACCAATATTATCAGTCATCCTGAGAAAGATGAGACAGGGCATCTCTTTACTCAGTACGTAGAATGCTTGCTGGACTGACTGGGCACTCTCAACTCACTAACAGGAGTAGCCCATCAAAAAACAATAACCTCTTCAAATTTTAGATACCCCACCAGATAACTAGATTCACCTCTTTCACTATAGTAAGAGAAACAACCCACTAATCCGGAATGCCTTGAACAGGAATAACCATTGCAGAAGGCAGAGGTCACAGGCGGAAGACCTTCTCCTTCATACAATCAGCTCAAATCTAGAATTTCTTAAGATCTCATCTCGAGAAGAATAAAGGACGCTTTGGAACACCGTGTACTTCTCAAGGTTTCCCTTAGCTTTGGAAATCTCAGAGCAAAAAAATCCTGGACATAGGTTACATCGCTTGTCCTTCGTGGTTTATCACTAATTCTGCACTTGGACCTTGACTAACGACAGATCAATAAAATGTGGTGTTTCATACACAATAATTAATAATGCATCATTTCTTACTAAACACAATCCAAATGTGGGATTCTTATTTGATTCGGAGGTTAAAACTGAACAACCTGTTCTAACATCGGTAATGAACGATTTAACCATGTGGGGCCGTATCTTGATTGGATGCCTTGGCTTAGTACAGAGCCAAGCATCTGTTTTCATGCATCTGCAAGTGTGTAAAGTGAATTCATCTAACCCGACATTAATACGAGTTCGAGCTTGATTATCTGACGGTACAGCTCGGAAACCGTGAGCAGGGTTTCCCTCTTTCTGTGCTGTGTAAAGTAATGCACTAACACGGAGAAACTCAGGGGTATATTTGCAAGCCCGTAGCGCCACCAGAGCGTCACTTTTTTTGACGCTCCAGTGGCGCTGTGTGCTGGGCCATATTTACAAGGCCACGCAAAGCCACTTTGCGTGGCTTTACATGGCCTTGTAAATATGGACCTCTTTCACGTAGTATTCTGTGTTAAAGGGGCGTGTCATGGGTGTTACTGTGTGTTCTCCCTCACAACACCCATGGTTTTTTGACTCTCCCCCAGGTTTACAAGGATTGGTAAATCTGAGGCAGCGCCAAAAACTAACGCCTTTGGGCATCATTTACAATATTTTGACGCACGGCAGCGAAACAAGCCTTCCTGCTGCGCTGCCGTGCATCAAAAGTAAAGGGCAGAAATACGCCATATCTACAAGATAAGGTGCATTCCTGTCCTTTTCCCCTTCGCTAGCGCACAATGGGCTGCCATGCGCCAACACAGACACCCATGCACCATGGTGCAAGGGTGTTTGCGTTGTTTTGGTGATTGTTTTTGTGCAGGAAGGGACACCTTCCTGCACAAAAACAATCACGAGAGGTGTTTTCCTCTTTCCATAGAAAAAGGAAAAATAAGGAGAAATAAAGATATTTCTCCTTGTTGCTCCTCCCATACGGCTCCCCTGGGAGAAGTAGGAATCTGACGCATTACCAGGTTTACAAAACCTGGTAAATCTGGAAATGCGTCAGGTTCCATGGATGTTGCATAGTAACACCCACAGCAACACCCATGGAACGCCCCTTTCACGCAGAGTAATGCGTGAAAAGGGGCCATATTTACAAGGCCATGAAAAGCGATGCAGGGTGGCTTTACGTGGCCTTGTAAATATGAGCAGGCACACTGCACCACCAGTGCATCAAAAAAAGTGACACACCGGAGGCGCAATGGGCTTGTAAATAAGCCCCTTCAAGGGGAGGTATTAAAGTGGCACAACAAGTAGAAATACTTTAATTTCTCCTTGTTTTTTGGTCTTTCTATGTGTGCTGCATTCTGCAGCACACATAGAAGGAGCAAAACGCCATTAATGATTGTTTTTGTGTAGGAAGGTGTCCTTTCCTGCACAAACACAATCATCCCTGCAATGCAGGCACCCTTGCACCATGGTGAAAGGGTGTCTGCATTGGCACACGGCTGCTGTTTTAGCGCTGGCACAGGGGAGAGCACAGGGGCACACCGTATTCCTGTAAATACGGTGCATCCCTGCGTTTTTTAAATGATGCAACTCGGCGCAGCAAAATTGCTTCCAGCGCCGCGCTGCACCATTTCATTATAAATATCCCACTCACTTTACTGTCTGCAGGTGCATAAAAACCTGCACCCATCTCTGCATTGAGCCAGCATATATCTTTATGCTAAGGCCCCTGTTTCTTTAAAAGATTAGCATTTGCGATATGGTGTGATTTAATGTAGATAGAAATAAGTAACTTTATATGTTCTGATAAATAGAGATGATGTTAGTCACTTGGCAAAATTTCAGTTGCATTTGACCTGTGAAGCTCAATTAGCATAGTATATGGCAAATGCATGGGGGTTATTGCTGTTCCCCTGTTAGGGCATTATAGAGATCTCAGCATTATGTACCTACAGGATTATGACAAATCGAGGTATCCACTCTCCGCCCTGTCAGTATGGTCAAGGCCCAGAGGGAGGCCCTGTAGTGCCAGGGGGCAATAAGGAGACATGGGACACTGGTGTACAGTTATGAACTCCACTTTGAGCGATTGGCAGTCTCTTTATTTATACCTGACGTCGCGCCCGGCCTAAGATTGCGTGCCACAAATGTTAAGCTGCTAGACTGTTAACCCACTGCGTTCCTCCCACCTTAAAGTCCTTGAAGTTGTTGCACTGGGCGATCGCCTGGTTGACAGAGCCTTTAAAGAGAGAGTTGGGTTGTGGATGAGAGCATAACAGGTAGCGCTGACTAGATCCCGTGTTGTTCTCCTGAGGTGGCACCTCAGGGGTTTAAAATGGGGTTTGGTGCCTGGGGGTTCTTGCTGATGGGGGTCGGTTTAACTTCTCCCTTGTTGGATGAGGGAGTTAATGATGGAAGCTCTCAGGTTTCTTCTCCAATGTCTCTTTCCATGTCATTCCTATTGGCTTAAGGGTTGTTGTCTGTTTCTGGTATAGGCATTATTGGCAAGTGCATTTTCTTGAACCATAATATTTTTCTGATCACCACTTCTCTCCCTTTTTGCCATGATCATGGTTCCATGTCTGGTGACGATTATACATATACCTTGCTCATATGGTGTTTTGAATTTGAGCCTGGTCGTCCGTCCTTCAAAATGACTTTGACACCATTTTGGAGGTGACAGTCTGCACTGTGCCTCACTCGTGTGGCAGAAAGGATGTTCTGGGTCCTTCTCTCTTTGCTTTCTTTGGGGTTCATCTTCAGTGGTTCTATAAGGGTTTGGTTAGGAATACCCCGCGAAGGCTTCTCCCAAACATGAGTGCTGCTGGGGTGCACTTTGTAACACAGTGGGTGTTTTGCGGTATGCTCGTAGGAGAAGGACAATTCCGCATTTTCCTTTTGTTCAAAACTTATCCTGAGGGCCTTTGTCATTGTCCGGATAAACCTTCCTACGACCGGTTGGCTTACGGCCATTGAGGAGTAATGTAACGTTGGGTTGTCTTCAGCCTCTGTAGATAATTCTGGAAATCTTTCCCTACTAAGGGGGGAGTCCGTTGGACGACCTGACAACCATGGGTGGACCAAACATCACAAACATCTTCTCCAGAGCTGGTTTTGTGCGGTTGAACACTGTGGATTTTACAAGTTCAACTATGGGGAATTTTGAGTAAGCATCTACGAGAATGAGGGCTTGCCTGCCATCAGACAAACTCCCAAAATCCACACTGACTAGAGTCCATTGCACCGTGCTGGGGGCCTCCGCTATCAATGGTGCTGGTCTGTCTAATTCACTGTTCAGCTGCCATGATAAACACTCGGGGACTCATTTACAATCTTTTGATGTAGGGCAGCGGAGCAAGCCTTCCTGCTGCGCTGCCCTACATCAAAAGAAAACGGCAGAAATGCGCCATATCTATCAGTCAGTCCCAGGATGCTTATTTCCGGTCCGGGGAGAACCCGGCTTGGCAGTTTGGGCTGGACTGTTCCCATGAGGAGCAGGGTCAAGACTGATTTGCATATGTCTGGTTCCAAACTGGGGTGGTATAGTGAGCAAAAGAATGATGGATTTAACCCAGATCTCTTGACTGGGGGTGTATGTTTGATTTATTCAGCATTACGTTCATCATTTGTTGCCACAGCATTTCTCGCAGTGGGATGGGTATGCCTAGGCATGGGTCCCTTGCTCACAGTGCCACTGGATTCAAGCTAGCCTGGCTGATGAGGGGTGATTCCCCCAAAACGGTCCCAGGATGCCTGCTTCTGGTCCAGGGAGGACCTGGCTTCGCTACATTCTTTTGAGAGCTATATGTATTCACTGTCAATATGTGACTGCAACTTTCAGTGCTAAATATCCATCTATGTTGATGATGCTGTATACTGTTGTCCTCCATTGTTTGCTGACCCAACCATTGGCCTGGACCTATGTGGGAGTATTGGACGTGTTTTTCATAGTATTTAGATAAAAAGGCACCTTGTATGCATTAATATATCACCGTTTTGAGTTTGATGACAATTCAGAATTACATCATTGGTGCCCACGCACTTTGTCGTGCTTTGATTACTTGGGCTCAATTATGCATGCAGCCTACATCACTCAACGCTTTTTACTGTTGCTTAACACGTGATAAAAAACACGTTGCATGTACTTATACATCACTATTGGCTATTATTGTTTGGGCCTAGATGGCAAATGAGTGAAAATGGTGCAGTATATTTTCTGTGCACAAGCGGCATATTGCGCTGTGATACTTCATCGTGCTTTGCTAACTTGGGCTCAATTGTGCATGTAGCTTGCATCACTAGACGATTTCTACTGGTGTGGGGCACATGACAAGATACATGTACTTATATATGATTATTGTTCAGACTTAGATGACAGATGAGTGCAAAATGGCGAAGTGTACTTTCTGTGCACGAGCGGTATATTGCGCAGCGATGCTTGGACTCAGTCTTGTAAGGATAATGCTATTTGGTCTGGACTGTGCTATACTTGTTGATTTTAAATGATTAATACTGATGTGGATCATACGCAAGGAATTGCTTCACACAACTTAGCGATTGTCAGCAGGATAAGTGTCTAAAGTTCGAGCATGGGCACCATGTCGCTCATCATGCTTTTAGATTTTTTCTTGTCATCTATTTTATTTTTACACTATACACTGAGCTTTACATTATAATATTGAATTATTATCTGGTGTAATTTCATTTTAACTTGAGGTCTGCAGTTCGTTGACATATGCTTGAAATACACAACTGACGGGTAGTCTATTTTCCGTCTCTATGGTGATCAGTGCTATTTTAAAAGCTATCTTGTTTCTAGCATTTCTCTTGGCGGTCGGACAGTGTAACGGTGAGGCATTTCGAGGTGAATTTATTTCACCGATAAGGCTGGCAGCAATTGTTGTATGTGCAATTAATTGAATAGATTGAACATTTTTTGCGATATTTCTTGTGATAATTTAGTCTATATGTTTCGATTCTTTTAAGGGCTCAACTCTGTGAATTGGCTCGATACTGAGACGTACTGACTTACTTCCTCGGAACCAGCGCACTTTTTTTATACACAAGGTGATATGAGAACTGCGGTTTCCTGGTAAGTTTTGATTTATGGAGCAATCAGTAGTGAATGAATCACTCTTCTTTTTGGCTCCTTCATAGTTTGAAAACTCTTCATTTTGCCTTGCAGAAACAATGGAATTAAGACGGTTGTGAATTTCCGACCCTATGATTGAGAATCTTCTTTTGGATTACTATTGGAATCATTATATGCTACAAGTGGGTAGTAATTTTTGTAATAATCTCTGTTTTTGTTTTTTGTTGGCACTTATGGAGCATATTTATCATTTGTGGCACACTTATTTCTGGTTTCAACCTTGGCATGTGCTTGTCTATTTGTTCGATTTGTTGGGTATTATTGGCCTAATTCATTTTTCGTGCCTTATAGTGTCTCACATTCTAGTTGTTGACTTCACTTCTAACACAGCAATGTTGAGACCATGTTGGTGATGGTTCTTCCTTCCACTGTCAATTTGGGTATGCAGGACGCGTAATCACCCAGCATCTGTAGTTCGTTCAGTACTCACTTATATTGGGGCCCGGCCTTTGGTTTGGTTCTCTACTTTACTTTCCAAATGTTCCTTTTTTGCTTTTTAAAAAGAAATGTTCTTGATACCCTCATATTTGTGTAAGCTATTATTTATTTTCAGATACATTTTTATGGTTCCTATCAGTACCTTTATATGTCCTGATGATGACCTAACAAATTACTAAGGTTGAAACGCCGTCGACGTCCCCTTTGGCAAATCGAGAGGAAGCATTTATTGCACTATGTTCTTGTTTTAATGGGGACAAACATTTGGATTGTTATTCCTCTGCCATTGTGTGTTTTTTGTTTACACTGTATTTCTTTGCATATGTATGTGTAGTGTAACTTTGTGAGCACATACTGTATGTCTGTTGATCTATTGGATTTTGTATTGTATTGTTTTTTGTCACAAAGAATAATTTTAACAAAAAAAACATTTCTACCTTGTTTCTTTGGTTTAAAACACTACATTTTCAGTTTGGTTACATTGCGTATGTTGTCTGTTTCATAATTTTATCCCTGAACCATTGTGGTTTTGGTATTGTTCATTGGCTCCAGGTTCTGGGTAATAGGGCTGCCCCTGTTTGATGTAATCACATTTTTAAAAGCAACATTTTCAAAATTTTAATCTAAAAACAGACTTTACCATCAAAGAGGATTTTAAATTACGATTCATTTGAGTCCAACCCTGACTTTTCGACCTGTTCCAATCAAAAGTTAGCACTTATTAAATGTAATAAGGTAACCCAATGTTATCCTACGGAAGAGGTAGGCCTCACAGTACTGAAAACGAAATTAGGAGTTTTTCACTACCAAGACAAGTAAAGCATAAAAGTACATGCTCAACCATTTAAATAAACTGCACCCTGACCTATGGGGCTGTTTAGGGCCTATCCTACGGGTGACATATGAATTAAAAAGGAAGGTTTAGGCATGGCAAAAGTTATTTTTTGCTAGGTTGAATTGGCAGTTTAAAACTGCTCTACAGCTGCAATGGCAGGCCTGAGACATATTTTAAAAGGCTACTTTTAGTGGGTGTCACAATGAGTTCTGCTGCCCCTTAGTAGCATTTAATTTACAGGCCCCGGGTCCCCCTGTTACCTTATACACGGGACTTATAAGTCCATTAAATGTATCAATGATGAGTACGCCAATTGCAGCATGTTTTAGGGGGAGACCATAAGCGCTTTAAAACTGGTTAGCATGGAAAAGTACACAGAGTCCTAAAAACCAACAAAAAGACGTTCAGAAAACAGGAGGGGGTGAAGGCAAAAAGTTTGGGGTAGCCTTGCAGAGAGGGCCAAGTCTAACACCACCCACCCTCAAGCAAAAACCCAGGGTAGAATAATCAATACCTTGATGGGCTTCCCTGCTTATGGGCTAGAGCTTGGTCAATGGGCCTCCTCTGCAATGGCACTTGGCAGTTCTATGCCCCTCTGAACTCAGTTGAATCCTTTTCTCAACACTCTCCTGGTCTGATCCATGGGGAACCCTTCTCCTTACCTGTGGACCCCATCTGTAAAGCTCCTAACCTTACTTTGCTCACAGATGCATCCCAGCAGGCAGACAGAACCCCTGTGGCCAACAAAGTGATGTGACCCATTCCACCCTTTGGGTCATACTTCTGTCCCCAACCCAAGGAAAACTCTGCCCCAATGGAAAGCAACCAGCAGAGGACACTAACAGATGTCAGTGTCAAAAGCCAGGCCCTAGGCCATCCTCTGCCAGTTGGAGGCTCCAAGCGGGAGTCTTTGGCAGGAATCAATTCCCGCCTTGGGGGCTGGCAAAGAGTTCCCTAACCGCTCCTGAGGGTCCTCTGACATTTTTCAGAGTGGGGGGATCCTGCCCAGGGCGATAGACACCCTCCTTCTACTCTCCCTCCCACCAGCCTAGAGGTGGTAGCCTGAGACTGGTCACCAAGCCCAGGGCCTGCATTCTGAGGCTGAACAGGTGGCTGGCAAACCAGAACCTATAGTGGGGACCACCACCCCCCTCAAAGCTGACACACTCTGTCCATGTCATGCAGAGATGTGCCTGGTACAGGTCTCCAGCTCCCTGTCTCTGTGACAGTGCACAAAGCACCTCCAGGTCAGAAGTGGCCTCAACAGGGTCGGTCTTGGGGTGCTTTGTTCTCAGAGCTAGCTACTCCTCACCCACTGGTCCTCCCACTATGGATTGTTTCCCCCTCCTGCCCCTCCATCTGGCCTTCTGTTCTATCCCTGTGGGAGTAGTAACCCCGGAAACCAGAGCTTTCAGGGCACCCTGGGCCGCCGCCCCTCCATGCTCTTCTAAAACTGGTGGTAACTCATTTCCCAGAATGCAGTCAATGGGCATCTGGGGACTAACTATTACCCTACTAAGGGCCATTTCCTCCCCACCCCATTCAAGGGGTACCAGAGCCATAGGGTGGACAAAGTCCCACCTAAGGGCCTGGCTTACCCTACACACTTGTCTGCTGTACTGATCTAGGGAAACCAACCTTTCCACCACCATGGTCTGGCTGGCACCAGTATCCCCCAGAGCAGCTACATTCACTGTGATCTGATGAAAGTGAGGACTCCCACCCTCAGGGATCACAAGCCTACTCCCTGAGTCTATATCCCAACTAAGGGATATCAAACCATGCTCTACTCTTCGCTCCCGGGGACAACTTACCCCTAAGGCCATATTGAACATCCCTATAGACTTTTCATCAATGAGTGGTTTCTAGGGACAGAGTCCCCTTGTTTGTGTCTTAAATGAGAACACTCAAAGCAACTGGGTTGTAAATGGGACACCCTTACCCACCACCTACCTGAGCCTCCCCCCAGTTTCTCATAAGGGGCATGGGAACTCTTCGCGCCCACCTTACTGTGGGACCTGTCTGTGTCTCCCTGGAACTCCTCCTCACTCTGCTAGGGGAACCTGAACGTCCCTTCCTGGGGTCACGCCCAGGTACCTTCTTTTGGACCCTGGTGCTGAGCCAGTGGTGCGCCTCCTTAGCATGCTCCCTGGGGTCAGAGAGCTTACTATCCACTAGATGTTGGAGCAGCTCTGTAAAAACAAATGCCGAACATGTGCTTTCTGACAATCAAATTGTACAGCCTCTTGTATTCATCCACATTACTGCCCCTCACACAACCATGAAGTGCCTTGCAGACGTAGTTGACAAGTTCCACCCAGGACTGTTGGTGTAGCTTCTTAACATCCCTAAACATTTGTCTATACCTTTCAAAGGTAAGACCATACTTCCAGTTGCAGCAAGTAAGCTGAGCAGTTGCAGTAAGGCCTCTGGAGCTTGTTCTGAACAGGAGGTCAGCCAGCTGACTCTTGGAGTTACTCAGATTAGCCTGGGAAGATGGGAGCAGGTCCAGTCTTCCTTCTCAGAGAGAAGGACAGTCCTCTGAAGAACAAGGCAGCCTCAAGCAGCAGGGTTGTTCTCTGGGAAACAAGGCAGGCCTCAGAAAGCAGGGCAGTCCTCCGGGGAACAAGGCAGCCCTTCTTCTGTAATGTCCACCAGTCCAGGAGTGTACTGATGAGTGGCTCAAGAGGTCCCAAATGTTTTTATACCTTGTGCCACCCTTTGAAGTGGGGGAAACTTCTAGTCCACCACCACATCTGGTTCCCGAAAGTTCCTTCTTTTGCCTTTCTTCTCCTGCCCAGGCTCCATGTTGTTTAGGGTGACAAAAGACTGGTATTAAGTTAATTTGTGAGTGTGTTGGGGGCAGCCCTTTGAAATGTAATTGGGGCACAGAACTGCTCTACCCCTCCCATCCTGGAAAGATGGCCATCTACACCCAGGTTCTATTGTTCATTGTCTGTGACCAATATGCATTCCTGATGGGAGAGCAAAAAACAGACCCAGGCAGATGGAAACTCATAGCAAGCCTCAGAAAGTATAGGCCAGGAAAAGTTCAACTTTTTAAAAGTGGCATTTTCAAAATTGGATTCTAAAATCCGACTTTACCATTAAAGAGGATTTTAAATTACAATTCATTTGAGTCCAAACATGACATTTCCACCTGTTCCCAATCAAAGGTTAGCACTTATGAACTGTAATAAGCCAACCCAATGTTATCCTATGGGGGAAGAAGGCCTTGCAGTAGTGAAAAATGAATTTAGGAGTTTTCCACTACCAAGACATGTAAATCTTAAAAACACATGCCCTACTTTTAAATACAATGCACCCTGACCTTTGGGCTGGATAGGGCCTACTTTTGGGATGGCTTATATGTATTACAAAGCAAGGTTTAGGCCTTGTAAGAGGTCTGTTTTGCCACGTCGAATTGGCAGTATAAAACTGCACTACAGGCTACAATGGCAGGCCTGAGACACGTTTTAAAATGCTACCTCTAGTGGGTGGCACAATGAGTACTGCTGGTGCACACTAAAAGCATTTAATTTACAGGCCCTGGGTACACGTGGTATCATATAAGAGTGACTTACAAGTACATTAAATGTACCAATCAGGTGTAAGCCAAATGTACCATGTTTTAGAGGGGGAGCACAAGCACTTTAGCTCTGGTTAGCAGTGGTAAAGTGCACAGAGTCCTAAAACCAAACAAACACGGGTTCAGAAAACAGGAGGGGTTAAAACAAAATGTTTGGGGGTGACCATGGTCGGAATGAGAACCCAAACAGCCCTGACAAATTTGGCAGACCAGCCCCCTCTACGGTGCATAGTGACTGAGTACGGCGAGCGGGCCTGAGCACTACAAAGGAGGATTTAGGAAACAAAATTGCAAAAATTATACATTTTCCATTATATATTCAATTGCATTAGCTTTAGTAATGGATGACCTCACAGTGTACAAGGATTCCCAGCCATACCCACAGACACTATTATAGAGAACACAAAAAATAAGATGTCAAGCATGAAACATGTATTTAATAATAATAATAATAATAAATGTAACATAAGTGCACACATTCACTGTTAAGCACAGTCAAGTAGCTGAAAGCTCAATGATAGACCACTTTGATGGATGTTAGCATCCTCCACCCCAATAAGCGGCATGGTAGGGCCAGCTTTAGAGCTGCTGGAGCCCAGTGTAACAATATTTTTGGGCCCCGCCATGATCTCCTCCTCCACAGATTTTCACACTTTCACTCTGCATCAGTACCCATCAACTCTCCATAGCCCCCTCTCACAAGTATTTCATTTGTTTTATAGCACCTCTCATACTACTGTATGGTGTCAGAGTACTTTACATCACACACAGAGACAATGAATCATACGTGTGTAAATCAATGTATACATTTTTTTTTACAGAAGACAAAGGTGACTACAAGGTGTAAGACTCAAATGTCATCCATACTGGCAGGCATTTTTTAAGAGTGTTAGGTCTGGAGAAGTACAAAGTCAGGATTCAAAGGCTAACACAGTGGTTAGGATTAGCTTATGAATAATAATTTATTTCTAACCAAACAAACACTTTTAGCGACATTAGAATGAAAGACTGGGAAAAAATTTAACTTTCTAACCTTTATCATGCAGTTGGCATGCAGCTCTTTGATTGCAGTTCATAGCTCACTGTGCTATATTACGTTTGTAACTAATGAACTTCAAGTAACAAAAGGAATTCTATGACAAAAGCAGTAACCCACGGAGCTATCCACATAAAATACAGTTTTGTGATCTGCATGGTATACGTCTTTGAGGCAGGCACGTTAACCCTCTGTGCTACTTTAGAGGAATCACAACTGCCAAAAGACAAACTCCAACTCCTCTTCAGCAGGAACATTAATCACCAGAGTTATCTCAACTTTTTTTATTGTTGCCTGAAAACAGCTGGATATAATAGGAACTCTGCAGAGGGTGCGTTTAAACCCATAACAATTTGCAAAGCACAGTGATAAACCGGCCCCAGTAACAAAACTGGTCCCCAGGAACAAAACTGGCCCCCACCCTTCCAGCCTCCCAGGGAAGCAACGCCTGATGCCCGGTATGGCCAGTCCGGCCTTGGGGGTAATACCACATAGAGGGCCAAGTCTAATATCTACTTATTCAGCGTTAGTGATGAAAGCAAAATTATGATTATTCGATTTGGTGTGGGATCTCTAAAACCTCCCTGAGGCTCGCCTCTTCACAGATATATAAAACCTTAGGAAAGAGTGGGTGATCTGGGGGCGGGGCCAATCCCACTAACACTCCCCTCGCCCCTCTTTGCAGAGGCTACAGGGGCTTGCATTGGCTGCCTATTCAGCATATGTCCCAACATTGATATTTTGTCAGATGGGGAATTCTAGGCCCAAACAAGAGGCCAGTTCTAAGGGCCAGCAGAGAACTGCATGGGAATGTGTGTATCTTTAGGACACAACAATAGAATTCATATATAATAACGTTTTAGTATGGTTGTCGCTGTCTGCTTACCGATGTGAGGGCCTCAGACTACTATCAATTTAACCAGCACTCTTGCGCATCCAAACCCAGGTGAGAGCTTGGTAATCTCACCCATGCCCTGTCCAATGCAGTGTGTGGCAGGAGCAAACCATTTACTTCCTGTGCCCTCTTCCCGCCATGCCACCTTTTCTGGTATCCACCCATCTTTCCCCTAATTTGAAGAGTAGCAGATCGGCTGATTTATTGGCATTTAAAACCCGATTTGAAACTATTCGGGAAAGGATTTCAAGATTCGGCCAACTTTATGTGAAACCGAGCAAACAAACACATCTGAAGTTTAGAGATCTCATTGAAATGTTATCTGAAAATATTTTGTCTTGCTTGTAAGGACTTGTTTAGTTTGCTGTAGCAAAATTTATCAAGCTGCTGATTTAATTTCAGCACTCTGGTACCGACTAAGGGAACAGAAAGAAATTCTTGTCATGGGGTGAAAAAAGCAATCATTGAACAAGGTGTCTGGGAAAACCGCGACCGTGTCGGCGGTCAATGAACTTCAGTTAAAGTTTGTACTTCCCCTCGGTAAATGGCGCATTTATACACATGAATGTGGCTTCTGCACAGAGGCTGGATTGAAAGTCTGTCATTACGCCGAAGAGCATCTCTTAAAGGCGCAAGCACACGGAGTGGTGAGCGCGGGCGCTGGCCATCAACATCACCTCACTAAAGTCCCTCTGTTTTACCTCCCGTGCCAGGGGTGTTCTCCACAGCAGTGCAGCGTGTGCAGTGGCTCCAGGGCCTATCGGAGTGAGGGCCTCTGCACACCAATTATGGTAGTGTTTCATTATCAAAGCATGGCAATCGATGCCGCAGCACCCTAGCCATGCCACCGTTCCATGCCTGCTTATATACATTTCGAAATATTTGTTCTTTACTTTTAAAGCAACCATGTGTCTTTATTTGCAAATGTGATAAAAGAAAAAAAACCTTGAATACTTTCGCATTTACCTCAGAAGGAGTGTCGTTAATCACAATTAGAAAATACCCTAAACTTGCAGGCTGAGAAAGGAACAGAAAAAACAGCTTTCATGCTCATTTAATTAGCAGCACCTTGTCACGTGGCAGGTTGTACCTGAGGTACAGTACAATGCTCCAAGGCCTCTTTATTGTTAATTCTCCATCTGAACTCCGTCAAGGAAATATGGGGGTGCACATTGGAGCTGCAGCACCCCACCGCTACCCTTAGCATCACTGAGCACACTCGAGTCCTGCTTCGTCTTTGTCTCCATACCAAGAGCACTGCTAATGTTTCACTTCCTCCTCCCTGAGGCCTGGAGCTGTGTAGCATTTTAATGCGATGACATTTGACAAGCTTTTATTTATCCTCCACAATGGTTTCACTGTGGTTTGTTTTTTTCTTTAACGAACCTGACAGTTTTGACTATCAGAGCGGAATCACCACTTCGCAGGGTCTCGTTTTCTTTTACCTCAGCTCCCTCGAAGGCGGAGGGGTTCTGCACAGATTTCCAGGTCTAGTCCACCCGCCAAACACCAGATAAGGGCCTGATGTGGATTATGACGGACGGGTTATTACGACACAAAAGTGACGTCTATCCCATCGCCTTATTACAAGTCTGAAAGGATGCAATTCGCTTGTATTTTTTTTTTTTTTTTGTGCAGATTTATATAGCGCAAATTCGACCCGAAGGTATTGGAGCGCTTTACATGAGCACCAATTACGTTACACAAGGACACATTAATTTTTTTGTTAGGCATGGGGAGATTAAGGGGCATATTATCAAGGGCTCTATCGCCGCTTTAGCAGGACTTTTTCCCGCTAAAGCGGCGATAATTCTAACGCCCTATTAGCAAGCTGTCAGCTAACTGCTGTTAGCGACAGCTTCTAAGCGATAGCAACCGGGTTGGGTGCCGCTTGCATGCCAGCGATATTTATCGCTAATGGCATGCAAAGTAGGCGTTCCCAACCTAAAAGCGACTGGAAACAGTCGCTAAGCTCGCTATCGCCTATTAGCGAGGCAGGGGAGGTGATTAACGAACCAGCGCTAAACACGTTTAGCGCTGGTTTGTTAACGCCTGGTCCAGACCTGACTTAGCCATGTAATCCAATGGGAGGTGGATTACATGGCTAAATCCCCTCGCCCTATCACCTAGCTAACACTGGTCACAGTGTGAATATCGCTTGTTTTCAAGCGATATTCACACTGTTCTCCAGGGTTTCTATCGCTTAGGATTTAAGCGTTGCTGATAGCACGCTATCTCCGCAATAGAAACCTGCGATAGCCGGCGATAATTATCCAAGCGCTAACTGCGCTTAGCGATAATTATCGCCGGTTATTGCTAATAGGCCCCAAAGTTATTTGTCCAGAATCACAGGATGTGGAGTGAACCCTAGGCTCGAACCTTGGTTTCCCAGCTCCAAAGTCGGCAGCTCTAGCCGTGAGACCACATCCTCTCCCCAATTAGACGAACCAGATGTCTGTCACAAATTGTAAATCAGGCCCTACATCACCATTGACGTAAATTTCAGGCACAGATGAAGCGCGAGAAGAGATTGGGAAGGTCTACTGATTTAAGTAGATGTAGAACAGAACACTGAACAGGGTAGAACGAAAAGCTAAACCAACCACTGTTAGAAATGGGTGTCTCTAGTTGGCAGAGGTAGGTACCTGTGTCCAAATAGGGACCCTTGCTTCTAGTCAGGGTAAGGGGGCTACACACTTTAGATAACCCCTGCTCACCCCCTGGGTAGCTTGTCACGAGCAGGCATACTTATCCCAAAGGCAAGGTGTAAAGTATTTGTACTCAAAACACACAGTAATACTGTGATAACACCACAAATAGACACCACACCAGTTTAGGAAAAATAAAGTATCTTTATCCAAACTCAACAAGACCAAAATGTCAAAAATCCAACATACCTGCAATAAGAATATGACTTTAAAAGGTTTCAAGCAACTTGGTCCATAGAAAACTATGGATGCGTGATTCTACACAATGTACCTGTAGATGAGTCAAAATTCATAAGGCCAAACAGCCGCATAGAGGGGAAGTTGAGAAACAAAGAGATGCGTCATGATTCTGAGTCCTTGGGGAGGCGATGCAACAGTTCTGCTGCAGGCAAGAGAAGTGATGCGTCGAATTCGGACTGTAGGGGGAAGTGATGCGTCGACTCCAAGACAATTCTGGTCCGCGGGTGATGAGTTGGGAAAACTTGCCGCACAGGTGCGATGCGTGGAAATCCAGGATGCGTTGGTGATCGATGCGGCCATGGCAAGCAGCGCTGTGCCGGTTTCTTCAGCCGCAATCCCACTATGCGTCGGTTCTTGCAGTTGCAGGCGCTGCATCGTCTCTGCAGCGTCGCGGCAGTGGTGCGTGGAAATTCTTCCGCCACAGCGGTGCTGTTTCGGAAAAACAGCTGCAAGAAGGGCGATGCGCCTATTTCTTCAGTTTCTTCAGGTTCTTCCAGCTCCCAAAAGCAGGAACAACCTCCAGAGGCCCAAAAATGGAATAGGCACCTCCTGGCAGGTCAGAACTCTCAGCAGCAGAGTTCAGGGGAGCTGGGGGTGAAGTCTTTGTCTCCCTGAGACTTCAGAACAGGAGGCCAGCACGCACAGGCCCTTGGAGATTCTTCACAGCAAAGTTCCAGTCTTTGTCCTTTCCTTTGCAGAAACAGCAACTGCAGGTCAGCCCCACACAGCACACAGCAAAGGGGCAGTACTCCTCCTCCTCACAGCTCTTCAGCCCTTCGCCTTGGCAATGGTTCCTCTTGAGTCCAGAAGTGATCTAAAGTTATGGGGTTTAAGGTCTACTACTTTTACCCCATTTTGTCTTTGTTCTCTTTATGCAAGGGTCTCTGAGCCCAGTCCAAACCAGTTCTGTCCTCAATGGTGCAGTATGACCACCGAGTGTGGAGACAGCATTGTGCAAGAGAGACAGGCCCTATTCAGGTGTAAGGAAAACTCCTCCCACTATTCTAAATGCAGCCAAGGTCTGTTCAGCTCAGCTCTGAGTCATCCAGAAAGGGCCAGGCACACCTCAATCCCCTCCCCCCCCCAGTGGCTGTCTACAGTGAATGCACATCCCCAGCCCCTGTCACCCCAAAACCAGACAGTCAATCTACAAACAGGCAGAGGCACACAGAATAGTTAAACAAGAAAATGCCTACTTTCTAAAAGTGCCATTTTCAAATTCGCAATTTAAAAACCATCTTTACTAAAAGATGTGTATTTTAAATTCTAAGTTCAGAGTGCCTAAACTTTATTTCTCTATCTTGTCCCAATGGGAAGTTATACTTGTAAGATGTTACAAAGTATTCCCCATTCTATCCTATGGGACAGATAGCCTTTCAATAGTGAAAAACGAAATTGGCAGTATTTCACTACCAGGACATGTCACACACACCAGTACATGTCCTACTTTTCACATACACTGCCCATGCCCATGGGGGTACCTTAGGCCTA
Source organism: Calotriton arnoldi (assembly GCA_963921515.1). NCBI lineage: Eukaryota > Metazoa > Chordata > Amphibia > Caudata > Salamandridae > Calotriton > Calotriton arnoldi. The sequence goes on along the minus strand of CAWUFW010005617.1, from coordinate 1,198,363 downwards.
CCATAGGGGTGTCTTACATGCAAAAAAAAGGGAAAGTTAGGGCCTGGCAAGTGGGTGCACTTGCCAGGTCGACATGGCAGTTTAAAACTGTGCACAGACACTGCAGTGGCAGGTCTGAGATACCTTTTCAGGGCTACTCATGTGGGTGGCACAATCAGTGCTGCAGGCCCACTAGTAGCATTTGATTTACAGGCCCTGGCACACTCAGTGCACTTTACTAGGGACTTACCAGTAAATCAAATATGCCAATTAGGGAGAACCAATTGTAATAATAATTTACATGGGAGCACTTGCACTTTGACACTGATCAACAGTTGCAAAGTGCCTAAAGCATTTAAGCCAGCAAAAACAAAATCCAGCACAGCATCAAAAATACAGGAGGTAGAGGCAAAAAGTCAGCGGAAACCACGTCAAAGATGCCAAGTCTAACAATCACTAACCCTGAAAATTTTTACATTTGTGCCCCATATTTCACAGAGGAAGAGGACAAATTACTGAGAAAACCCACCCCTCTACTTATAGTGTTCAACTCGGTCAACTTGAATCCTTCTCCATAATAAATTTCAAATGTATTACAGTATTCACAGATATGAACTTTCATTTTCTTATCATTATATTATCTTAAACCTAGACCTAGTAACTCCGCTCTGCATTCTAGGTGCTTTACTAGGCTGTATATTTCTTATACATGATGGGTAGGGCCATCCACACTTCTCCATAAACTAGGGGCCTTTTATACAAGCCCATTGTGCCGTCGGTGCATCACTTTTTGTGAAGAACCAGCGGCGCATTTTTCTGACTCATATTTACTAGGAAACAAAAAGCAACCCTGCATGGCTTTTCCTGTCGTTGTAAATACGCCCTCTTTACACGCAGCACTTTGTGTGAAAGGGGCGTTCCATGGGTGTTGCTGTGGGTGTTCCCACGCAGCACCAATGGAACCTGACACATTCCCAGATTTACGAGAAATCGTAAACCTGGGACTGCGTCTGAATGCTACGCCTCCCAGGGGAGGCATAGAGAGGCGCAACGAGGAGAAATGTTTTCATTTCTCCTCATTTTTTCCCTCTTTCTATGCGTGCTGCATTCTGCAGCATACATAGAATGAGGAAATCACCTCTTGTGATTGTTTATGAACAGGAAGGTCTCCCTTCTTGCACACAAACAATCATTAAAACCAAATTACATTTTTCAACTTCTAAGTGTGCTGCATTAAGCACCACACATAAAAGTTCCAAAATGCCATTTCAGATTGTTTATGTGCAGGAAGGGACACCTTCCTGCCCATAAATAATAATTCTCCTCAACGCAGGCACCCTTGCACTATGTGCCTGTGTCTGGGCATGGCAGCAAATTGTGCACCAGCACAGGGGAGAGCAATGGGATCCGTCATATCATTGTAGATATGACGCATCCCTGTGCTTCGGAATTAACGCAGCGCGGCGCAGCTAAATGGCTGGCGGCACCACGCTACGTTAATTCCAAGTAAATGAGGCCCACTGCCCATACCAAGGCCACTGGGTGTAAAGCATTTTGTATTGAACTGAAGTATGCATGTGGATAATTAAATGCAGCAGTACGTATTAGACAGTCTAAGATACAGTGTTAAAAAGTGAAGAAAAAAAAAACTTTCATGAATGCTTCCGTCCCTTATTTCAACCTCTGGCAGGTATTTATAAAATTCCAAGTGTCTTATCCCATCTACAGGGTTGTCATTTTCTACCTTGCAATTAAAACGGCAGCCTTCTTCAGAAAATGGTTGCAGTAAAAATAATGCTGCAATGACTCTTTAGGTGTTACATCCAAAAAATGAGATGAATCCGGCACAGTGTGAGGGCCAAACTGGAAACTAAAATAAGCCCAGGGAAACCTATTTAAACCAGTCCCACATATTCAGGAGGACATAACTGGAAGAGGGCCATGGGGCACATTTGTGGGTCATGGCAGCCCAGCCTGCTCTGAAAGCAGCTTCCTAACCTGCAGTCTACTAGGGAAATTTCAGAGTGGGAAAATGGCCTCGTCGGCCATGGGCATAATCTCCAGCATTCTCAAATGTGACACCTCAGAAATCACAGTTCATAACAGTCCATACCAGCCGCGGTCCATGCAGGTAACAGCGGTGGGGCAGTGGGGCCGGGTAAGGGGGGATTTCGAGGTACGATGCAGAGAGAAAATTAAATAAATAATTAATGTTCCCTCAGCATCGTCCCTCAAAATCCCCCCTTACCCGGACCCCCACCCCCCCCGCTGTTATCTGCACGGACCGCGGCTGGTCTATATAAATTCAAACCTGAAAAATGTTACGATACTCAGTCATGTGTCTGTTTTTGACAATCTTTTTTCTGAATTTCCTCCACTACGTTGCAACCTGTGTTCACATGTTCACAAACTATTGTCATAATTTAAATCCCTTTTGGACTCTGGGGGAAAATATTACATAATATGGCTAGGGTCATTTCCATAATACTGTAATCATTAGACTTGACATTTCCAGCTGGAATAGCAATAACATACCCATGAGTTATAACTCCAAAGTCCCTCTCTAACCTTAAACACATCACTGAAGTAAGTGGTTGATATACCTCAATTGAGCCAATAATTCAGGAACCTGAGATAAGTATGAGAGAGGCCCTGGCTATGGTTGGGAGTACAGTCTAAGTGTCACATCTTTGAGGACCCGTCAAGACCTGAAGGAAAGCAACTCTCTATATATGTTAAATTGTTCCCATGCCCACAACTTCAAATAATCTAAAAAGTAAAAACACTGCAATGCTACTTTTTGATTCCTACACTGTGGATATTTTACTAGAACACAGCCTACCATTTGAAGCAGGCCAGCCATGCAAGTGAAGCAGAGCATATATACTTCTTCCATCGCTCTTTATCTCGAATAAGGGTTTCACAGGCAGTCTTAAACAGGAATAGATATGTTAGCCCATCTGCCCTAGATAGGTCAGATGGTCCGAGGTACTTTGACCGATGGCCCAATATCCGACTGCGGTCAAAAGAATCCCCTGGCGGAGTCAGCATAAGTCCCAGTGTCAGAGACCTAGCCTTTCCACTAAATCGCCATGTTTTTGACGGAGCATCCCATTCTCCAAACTCTAAATGAGGGCCTTAGTCTTTACATGAATGAAACAAGGCAATATGACTGCATTCAAGTAATCCTTTTGTTAAGAACCACTCTTGGAGTTCAATACTATTCTCTGTAATATAAGCCCTTGAAATCTATAGCATTCCTATATTGTGATAGTGAACTACTATGATATGATTCTGTTAAATAAAATTGCTTTATGAATTTCTATTGCCCCATAACTTGGAAGATTGCTTCTCTAGTCCAGTTCTCTGAATTAGCCAAAAGTAATTCCTCAAACAGTTCAACCTAAGAGAGTTCTATTCAACCCATCAATGCACTGAGAAAACATTTTCTCACTTATACAACTGACCACGCTAAAGAACACCCTAACAGATGCTCCCTTTGTATGACCTGCAACTCCAAAATCTCTGGCTAATGGATTAACCTGCTCTTGTTGGCATCACAGGAACATTATAGAAACATATACCAGAATGCATACTTGAACACACAAATACATCGTAGTGATATAAAAGTGATTACATTCAGACATTGTTTTATAAACGTTGTTATATTTTATTGTTACACTTTAGAATGCTCCTAACATCAAAGCAGAATGCACCCCTAGTCCCGCATTTTCAAGAGTTCAAACACAATGAAAAATAATTCCAATGGACTGTACTTAGTACAATCAGACCTAACCAAAGAGATGGAGGCCCAGAAATAGCACTATTAAGAAGAGAGGCATATTTGATAATGAAGTTCAACACAGCCTCCCGAGGGCTGAATGAAATGACGGAAATTAACAGACTGTAACATCCCCCCTGTTTTGTCTTTATTATGACATGCACAAAATGAGCTCAGACGCTGCACGGACTTTTATTTGCTTCAACATCCATAACTCTGTGTCACACCATGAACTACCAACTCCAGCATGCACTTCGTCGCGCTGAATCATTCATTGCTGATACTCTATAAGTAATGGCGGATTGGATGCAAGAAAATTTTCTTCAGCTCAATGCATCTAAGTCAGAGATTATGCTGTTCGGTGAAGCAACTGTGAAGTGGTCCCCTAGCTGGTGGCCAGATGAACTAGGTCCTGCCCCATGTCCAAAACAGGTGGTAAAAAACCTGGGAGTTCGATTAGATCACAAACTCACTTTCAGGGAACACACCACCTACACTGCTGGAGCCTGCTTCCACAGCCTTAGTCTACTCAGAAGAGTTTTCCGTTTCCTGCCATTATCCACTCGAAAAACCTTGATCCAGGCATTAGTCCTCAGCCGTCTGGACTATTGCAACGCCCTGCTGATTTCAGCTAACGATAGCTCCATAAGCAAATTACAGGTTGTCCAGAACACTGCGGCACGCCTGGTGACCAATGCCCCCCCCAGAACCGCATCGCTCCCGCTGCTTCAAAAACTTCACTGGTTGCCAGTGCGGAAGAGGATCAAATTTAAGATCTGCTGTATGGTATACAAGTCGTTAAACAACCTAGGCCCTAGCTACCTAAACAAAAAATTCATTAGATATGTACCTTCTAGACCCCTTCGCTCGGGAGCTAATGCACTGCTCCAAGTTCCGCGTTTCAAAAAAACCCACTTAGGTGGCAAAGCCTTTTACCACCTAGCCCCACGCTACTGGAATGAACTTCCCATACACTTGCGTCAATGCAGAGACTATCTGGCATTCAGAAAGTTGTTGAAAACGTCACTGTTCTAAATGTCCCTCCTTGGTTAACTATGGCTGTCTTAGCGCGGAGATACCCTGATGGGGTGATTCGGGCGCTTTACAAATAAATAAATAAATAAAAAATAAAAAATGCCTGCCCGGCTGATCCATTCACTTCCGCGTTGCTAGAACACCGTAGTCGAAGAAGAACGACGGAATCACTGAGCTTCATCGCCAAAGGCAAGTGCAAATGAATGCGATTTCAGACGCAGATTAGTAACAATTGTATCTTTGGCAGTATGGAGTGTAACAGCCTAGTTTCTGTGTCATTTGGTTTAGTTCTGAAACAACGTTGCAACAGAGATTCTAAATCACGGGAACGAGGATATGTTCCCATTACCCGAGGCAAGTTTCTTTCAAACTATCAGAGCGTGCATGGAACGAAAGCGCGTCTAGCTGAAAGTCGTTTACCAAATGCGCTTACGCTCACACAACAGCCTTGACATTGTAGTCGAGATCTATGGACAATATTAAGTTGACTTTTACTAAATATGCCCTCTCCTTTTGAAACCTTTGTCTCTGCATTTTTCTAACCCCGCGGTTCCACGAACTACATATGCGCGCTCTAGGTCAAGTTCAGAAATACATTTCTAAATAATGCTGCTGCCAAATGGAGTGTACTTGCCTTAAACCGTGTAACTAAAACCCCATAATTCCCCCCTTTTTTTGTAGAAATAACACCAACACACACCGAACGATCAGGCGTAAGGAAACGAGCCTTAATATTGGACATCACTGCATGTTCAAGTATCGATCCAGAATGGTAAGGGTAGTTCCCTTTATAAAATAAGTTCAGTAGGGATAAAGTTTCATTTGAGACCAAGAAATTAAAATACTGTTTTATGTCATAATTGCTTTTCAGTGAGTGACCAAGTCCCGGTCCTGAGGAGAACCCGACAGATTCCAAGGGTTTGGAAACGCGTTGGCCTAGCTAGTTGGAAAGGACATTATTTTGTACAGACTTAAAGCAGTCAACAAACACGGCAATCAGCCTGTTGTTTCACTACATAATCCCAACTAGCTTGCAATGGCAGGATGTATATTTGGACTATGGTATAAAAGATAATGCCGCCATTCACTTTCATTCGCAAATGAAGGACTGGTCTGCCTAACAATTGTTTTTGTACTTGAATGTTTATAATTTTGTATGTTTTATTGTGATTGTTTAATATGCTTTGCAAATAATTAGAACAGGTTGTTCTTCTTTGTAAGACATGCTTTAAAAATCAATGATCGCTTCTCAAAGAGAAAAGTAAATAATGAATGTGAAATAAATCACTAAGACCACTCTATTCGATAAAGTGGCTTTGTTATCGAAAGGTTTAATCCAATTGCAGCACCCAGACATTATACAGTTTGTTATCTATTATTTGGGGCCTAGTTTGGGTGTGTTTTATGGGCCCAACCCCTCCTTGTTTAAAACATAACATCAAAGCAGCAAAGGAGAATATTTCCCTTAGTTCTTATTGGATTACATTTCATTCATATTTTTCTGTGGCTTAGATACAGTCCACATCTTTGAAGTGTGAGCAAGATCCTCATTGAACTAAGTGCTAGGTAGATCAGTGTGAAACTTGGTGTTCTTAGCCACATACCGCATACTAGATCCTTGATACGTAAGGTATGCTCTCTCTCTACAATGTCAAATGCCCAGGTTAAATGTATGTCGTTATGCACCTGCAGCACAGAGCTGGTGCCAGATAAAACTTCTATTGGCACTCCTATATGTTATAGATGAGGTATTTTTTTGGGGGGGGTCCCCCAAAGCCCTGCCTCTTTTTAAATTACTCCTATCCTTTTTTTACCACTTACCACCCCTAGACCCCAACATTATGCATACATCCCTTTACCACTACCCCACTACCCAACCATAAACCCTAAATTTAATATTTCATTTAATTAGTTTCTTTTTTGGGGGGGAGGGCTGCCAAACCTCCCTTTTTATTTTACTCCTAACCTTCATTTACCACTATCACCTCTAAGTCTTGAAATTATTTTAATTTTATTTATAGAGCGCACTGTGGCCATACTGGTATCCATGCGCTAAAATTACCTACACTTCCCTTTACCACTACCCACCCCAAAGCCCTAGAATTAATTTTACTTCTCTTTACCACTAACCATCTCTAAAATTACCCTTACAACCCTTTACCACTACCACCCCAAAACACTAAAATAAATCTGAATCTCTTTCACCACTACCCACCCCTAAACCCCAAATCTAGCCTTACTGTTATTTGTACATATATATTCGGCAGAACATTGCACTTTAAGGATTATTAGGTTTCAAATATTTGTGGTTTATGATACAGGTTATATGGTTTTATTATTAATGAATTTTAATATTGGTTTGCGCAATGAATAATGAATTGTCAAATATACAGTATATCTTGAGCAGATGTGGGATTCATGAGGATTGTAAATCCCAGTGTTGCAATTTTGTTTCATTATTTTGCAAATGTCACTTTAACAAATGTTGCCTTAAGTGTGTTTGAAAAAACATGGGGTATAAAAGAGTTAAAATAGTGACTGTTAATTGTTGTGAGAAAGGCTGCCTGGACGCCGAAACACATCACCAGAGTTTGCCACAATAAACGAACAAATCTGGTGAACTTGAGCGTGCTGGAGCCTGCTTTGTTATTGGGAACGGGCGTTGTTGAAATGTGTATTCCAGTTGCTGGTGCTGAGTCTGACACGCCCTCTCTATCTGGAGCACCGCGGTCGCCAGCTGTTGAAGAGGAGTGTATGGAATTTACAGCCATGGAACCCCCCAGCCTGGAGCACAATAAGCGGTTCAGCTACCGTTGTCCGTTGGTCGGAGGATGCCTGGGAGGACGGTAAGCCTTGCCGCATTAGAGTAAGGCAGTGGGGAGAGAGGAGAGCAGTATTTGACTGCAAATCACAACACCGTGAATGGCACAGCAATTGTGGCAATCAGGAAACATGGACTGGCTGAGGGAAAGAGAATAAGCTGCAGAGAAGCTTTTTAGCGATGTGGATGTGCCTGACGACTCCGGTAACCCAGATGAGCAGGGAAGGAGTGACCGACCAAATGAGACTAAAGATTTAATAAGACAATTGGAGAAACTGCAGAAACGGGATATATCGAAATAGTGGGAGAGCAAGTCCCTCCAATGCTCTCTGGAGGTGGGACGTGTCCAGAGGGGCTTACGAATTCTGATAGCACCAACCTACGAGAATCCCAATCCGGACATGCACTGTGATTGGGTGGAAAACAACGCAGAATCATCAAAGAGGATAATGGCAATACTGATTAAGTATGCCAAAATTGACCGCAAGGTGTTGGTGAAAAAAATTGAAGGGCCGAGAGAGGAATTAAACAAACAATCCGAACAAACGACGATTGCCAAATTAGAGGCAGACATGCAGGCAAGTTTGGCTGAATATGAGCAATGAATTAAGAATCGCAAAGCCATAAAATTCAAAAGGGACAAATTGGACTATCAACGGGGGCAGATATATACGTTCTCAAAGAGATTTGACAATTTAAGTAGGCAGAAAATGTCACAAAGAATGCAAAGCGGTGCATTAGGATACGAGGATAAGGATACGAGCTCCGAGCTGAGCTCTGAGGTTGACACTGACACAGAAGAGAACAGACAGAGCCAGCCTGTACCATCTGTTGAAGATGAGCTACATTGTTTATGGTAGGACCGCAATTTGGACCGCAGGCCTCTGCGAAGTCGGGACAGGAATCCCCGCGAAGGAGGCAGAGGAAGAACATGAGGTGGAAATAAAAAAAAGGGGCAAAACAATCAGCACACAGAGGAAGAAATAAATTAGAGTAATGTGACCAACATCATTAATCTGTCAGACACTGAGGAACTGAATATCTTAGCCCTTGGCTTATGTTTTTGTGCTCCAACTTCTTTGGATTATGTCCAAACAAGGATTGATTGTTTAAATTCATCCAGAAGCTCAAATTGTGCAAATTTCATAAGAACAGACGCATTGCGCCACAACGGACACTGTCACACCCCAGAGATATGGGCAACCCACAAATGTCGGATTTGGAACTTTTAAGGGACATGGACACTATGTCCAGGGGAGATGTGGAAGTTGTCACAGATGAAAGGCTTATTGAAGACTAAGGGCTGGATGTTTTTGAAAGTCCTGTGACACCGTTCAAGCCCAAGTCTATTTTCTCCCCTGTGGCTCCACGTGATTCCATAGATATGTTTTCTGAGCTGATAGGTCATGATTTAAAATTGTTACAATGCCAAGGAAGAAAGGGTCAGGATAGAGAGCTGACTAGTCCTTTCCAATATAAGTACAATCAACTACTTGACAAGATCCGCCAAAGAAAAGATGTAGTGGTTCGATAGGCAGATAAAGGGAGTAAAATTGTCCTGTGGCTGCTGCATATGTGTATGCAAGAAGCGTTAAGTCAGTTGGGAGCTGCTCAGTGCTACTGCAAAGCTGATAAAGGTGTGGCCCACAGTATAAAGATTAGTTATCATGCAGATTTGGCTCAGTGGAGAAGAGTAGGGCTCTTTGCACAAGGGGAATACCTATTTTTGAAGACAGCTTCTCCAATGTTGCCCATCTTATACCTAATACCAAAGGTTCATAAAAATTTGACTACACCACCTGGCCAGCCAATTATTTCAGTTATAGGTGGCCAGTTTGAGAGCACATCTAAATACATAGACTTTTTTCTTCAGAATTATGTCAAGAACTTGTCCTCTTATGTACAGGACATCAGCGATTTTTTAAAGAAGGCTTATGATATCAATTGGGAAGATGGCTATGTTTTAATGACTATGGAAGTGTCGTCCTTGTACACTAGCATCTCCCATGAAGATGGACTCAGAGCAGTTGAATATTTTCTCAGCTCTAGACCAATTGCATTGTTTAAGCACACTTCAATGTTGCTTACAATGATTCGCTGGTGATTACACAATAATAAATTCCTGTTTGGCAATGAGATCTATAAGCAGCTGTGGGGGACGGCCAAGGGCACCTGCTTCACCCCCAGTTGTGCGAATTTGCATATGGGCTGGTGGGAGGAGCAGGTGCAGGCCCAAGAGTTCGCACAGGAGTGGGCGGACAATGTGATTTTTTGGTCGCGCTATATTGACGATCTGTTCGTCATATGGCGGGGCACCAAAGCTACAGCTCAGGAATTTATAGCTAAGATCAACATCCACAATCTTAATTTGCACTTTACGTCACACAGCCAAAGGGAAGTGCAATTTTTAGATCTTTCAGTGTATATTGAGCAGGGCAAATTACACACTAAAACTTATAGGAAATCTATTGCCTGCAACAAAGTGTTGCATGCCCATAGTTTTCATCCTAACAAACTGAAGTTTAGCATTCCATACGCGGATAATCTTCGCATGCGTCGAAAGTGTAGCAGTAATGTGCAATTGAATCAGGTCTAACATGAGCTAGCTGGCAGATTTCTTGCTCGAGGGTATAGTCAGGAGATAGTGGATGGGGCCAGAATAAGAGCAAATTGCAAGACTAGAGAACAGCTGCTCTTTTCTGAAAAGAATAGAGCAGTCCAAAGTGAACAAGAGATCCACTTGATTTCATGCTTTAGTACCAAACATCAGGAACTTAGACAGATTTTTCAAAATCATTGGCACCTTCTTCGAAGTGATCCTGTGATAGGATCTGATTTGCAGGATAGGCCCCTTATTGCATTTCGCAGAGCTAAGTCCATGAGAGAACAGCTGGTAGTGAGTAGTCCATAAATGCAAAGACAGGAGACTTAGCTTGGTGGGAGTGGGGGCTTCAAGAAATGCCATTGATGCAAGGCCTGTAATCATGGGATCAATACCACGCAGGTTTTCTCGCCTTTTTCTGACAAACCTCTAATGATTAGGAAATTGTTACATTGCAGGAGTGAATTTGCTGTCTAGGCTCTGAAATGTACATGTTCAAAGATATGTATAGACAGCACTATTCTTAAAGTAAACCTCCGCATTTTGCAACACATTAGAGCCATCAAAATCAAAGATCAGTCTTACCCTGTAGCACGACATTTTGGAGAGGTCCATGAGAGCAGGGTAGGTAGAGGACCTTTTGTATTTTGTTCTGGATTCAGTCCCCAGTAGAATCAGAGGTGGGAATAGAGAGCCCTGTCTTCGAAAGCTTGAGCCCAGGTACATTCTCAGGCTTAATACGAAAGCTCCAGCAGGCTTGAATATTGAAGAAGATTTATTTGTACATCTTTGATGGATTCAATGATTGTAGTGTAGTATGAAAAAACTCAGCCTAACCCATTTAGGAATGTTAGAAGTGTATATTAATTAGGGTATGAATTGATTGCATTTACCAAGAACACTTGAGCACTTTATATTGGTTTGTTTATTTTTAAAATCAAAGTAATTTTGAACTTTTAGTGCTTTTGGGTAATAGCCATCAGTGTATTCTGAGCTTTCACATTTTTTAGCTCCTGTGGAATGTGCGTCAGGGGGTGAAGCAAGGTCACAGAGGCACAGCATTAGTTGTAAGGGGAAGCCATGATTGTGAGCATCGGGAAGTGCAGGGTTTGCCCATTAGGGCTGAACCCCAGTGAATAAGATGAGGGCGGGGTTTTAGGGCAGCCCTCATCTTTTCTGACATTTTATTCTTGAATTTAAAATTTTGAGTTTTAAATTCCGGACTTGAGAGGTTAAGGATTTATTGTTGTTTACATGGCTTTTTTGGACAGAGCTGTTTTGCACACAACCAAATGTTTGCAAATAGCACCATACATTTAGATCTTGGCATGACTTCTGGCGCTTGCCCAAAAATATTCGGCAGAACATTGCAATTTAAGGATTATTATGTTTTAAATATTTGTGGTTTATGATGGAGGTTATATGGTTTTATTATTAATTGATTTAATACTGGTTTGCTCAATAAATAATGAATTGTCAAACATACAGTATATATCTTGGGCAGATGTGGGATTCCTGAGGACTGTGAATCCCTCTGTTTGCATTATGTTTCATTATTTTGCACGTCATTTTAACAAACATCACCTTAAGGAGTGTTTGAAAAGACATGGGGTATAAAAGAGTTAAAATGGCAACTGTTAATTGTCATGAGAAAGGCCTCCTGGACGGCTGAAATGCGTCACCACAATAAACTAGCACGTCTAGTGAACCAGAGCGTGCTGTAGCCTGTTTTGTTATTGGGAACAGGTGTTGTTGAAAAATATATATATATAAATATATATATATATTTTTTTTTAACATTCATGAAACCCACAAGGTTTTGATTGGCCCATCTGATAAGATCTATATCTTAATTGTGGTGGCTAGCTTATTCACCATCAGAGGGGGGATTGGAGTAGTGTAATTTTTAGCTCCACTCTTACACTTCATCGAAGTGCAATATGTATGTGCACTTAGCACCACATATTCTGTGTGCCTAACTTTATTAATGACAAGTCAAGTGTTTCAATGTATTACTGAAATGCATTCACTGTAGAAACTAGAGATTAATAAATATGTGCACATTAATGTTTAACTTAACTATGAAGAAATGTAGTTCTCATATATATATATATATATATATATATATATATATATATATATATATATATATATAGGTATGTTTCATGTTATATTGCATTTATTTGAAAGTGCTTTACTCAAAGTAAGCATGAACTCATTTACATTTATATTGCTGCATTTATTTTTAAGTTATACGTGCACATATAATGCTGTATTTGAAGTGTACATTTTAGTGTTTCACCATGATAATTTAACTAGGCCTGAATTTGAAATGCATCTGGTTGCCTTGCATGTTCTCTCCTCTGCAGATGCGGTTCGAAGACTTCATTAGCAAGAAAAAGGAGTACTGTGCATTAGTGATAGTGAGACCTGGGAAGAAAATCTTGGCAGAGACGTGAAGAGCTAACGAACTGGAAAAGGTGTCTATTCACTGTATATCAGCAATGGTGTTCTATCCAGGGTCATGTGATTGTCCAGGTTTCATGGGATGGGAAAGTCCTAAGTTGTTGCCATTGTGCACATGAAGTGCAGTTCTATTGGTTCCTGGAAGGGGAGTGTGAGGATCGAACTATGAGAATGATCTGCATGTTTTAAGTAATATATGCACTGTTAGACTTTAGAGCAGATCTCTTTAGACTTTGAGATAGACCTCTCTGCTTGCACTATCATTGAGAGTGTAAAGCTATAGTGTTAGAATTGGGGTTTCTGGTTGGCAGAAATGTGCACTCTGTCCAAGCAAGAACCATCACTCTATTCAGGGTAAACTAAAAGATAACCTGTGGTCACCCTCTGGTAGCTTGGCACAGAGCAGTCTGGCGTATCTAAAGAGACAATGTGTATAGTATTTGTGCAACATACACACACAGTAACACAATAAAAACATCACAAAAATACTCCACACAGTGTTAGAAACATAGACCTACTGCCTATCTCCAAGTAAGCAAGATGGCCGCCTGAGTGGGAGCGTCTCTGGATGCTCCTGGTTTGGGGATTGCCATCTGGCGAAAATCCCCGGAAAAACCACCTCGCCGACCAAAAACTCTCCTACACCCTGGACCGGACTGCGGACCCCGCCGAACCATCCCTCAACAACGGAGTTTCGCTGCCAACTTACCCGGACTTTCGACCTCTGCAGTGCAGATCCATCGCTACCCGCACCCGGCGCTGCTCTACTGCTGTCCAGTTCCCGGGCTGGCCTGCGCACTGACCGGCTGCTGCTGCTTTGGACCGGTGGCTGCATGAGGACGGATGCCATGTCCGTGTGCCCCTGATCGATGGTGTCAGCTCCCGGACCCCCGTGCCTGACCCGGTGAGTGTCGGAGCCGTTGCCCCTGGTGCTGGGGGTCTTGCCCGGTGGAGCGGAGCCAGCGGTGGGAGCTCTCTTGCAGGCCTGGTGCGTGAGGTGGGTTCCCTGCTTGCCGTTCGCTGCTGCAGTCCTTTGTCCCGGGAGTTGCCTAGCCCCGCACAGGAGCATTGGCCGGCTCTGGCTGCGCGGAGGAGCACTGTGTGCCCGCCTCTTCCTGCAACCTCCCGGGAGCGTGTGCGAGGCTGTCGGGTGAGCCCCGCCTCTGGGAATCCTGAATAACAGAAACAGGACGTCGCCAGGCTATTGCGCACCGTCCTATTAAATATTAATAAGGGATCGACGGCTGCCTGGAACCAAAATGGCGGCCCCTTAATCAACTTGGGGATCATTACCCTTCCGGGTTTGCCCATGGGAACGTCTTTTTAATGGAACTATTAGCGCCCGTAATTTCTGCACTCTTCATTTTCCCTCAGATCTGTGAATCACTATCGGCACCTTCTCATTAGCCACATCACCGATAAAGGATAAAGACTGCTCTTTGCCTGACCCTAAAATGGCAACAGTTTGAAGACACCCCATTCATCTTCCACTGCCTGGATCCAAAATGGCGGCCCCTAATCAACTCGGGGAACATTGCTCTTCCTGGTTTGCCCATGGGAACCTCATTTAAGTGGAACAATTAGCGCCCGTAAATCCGCACTCTTCATAAACATTTTGAACTTAAAAAAAAAAAAATACTACTGTCGGTATCTTTACATTAACCACATCACCGGCAGACTGCTCTTTGCCTGACCTAAAATGGCGACTGTATGAAGACACTCCATTCATCTTCTATTGCCTGACCTTGAAATGCTTGAGCTCCCAATACAACATGATTATCCTCACCTCCTGATTATGCCACCCAGGCTCCTTCAATAATAGTGTGCTCCCCGGTGATACTGTCACAGTGCAATTCGGGTTCCTGCACAGTGGGCAGCCTACCTTGCTGCATAACTATCTCTATTGCTGCTTGAGCAGCCCACCTGAGCCACCATGGCTAGGCCTGGCCTGTGCGACACGGGTAAAACGCGTACACTCTTGTCTACCCCCCTAACCTCTCCAAAACCGCCTCAAAATCCTTCAAGCATGCCACCCTGAAAAGACACCCTGAGACACTGATCTCTGACCTGCGTTACAACGCAGACAACGGCATAGTCATTAACGACCTCATCTTCTACTCCAGAAGAACATCTGCCTGGCGCAAAACCTTCGCTCACCACCTCAATGTCCGTGCTACTAAAAACATTCCGTATGGCACTAAGTTAACTATAGCACCCTCCTCAACCCTGCGAGCTGACCTCACCATCACTCTCTACAAAACCGGCATCATTCTGATCCAAGCCTCAACCAAAAACCTGAATAAATTTGCAGACCTATTTACCCTCCTCAGAAACCACATACACAACACTGGTAGGGTATTTAACCCCTGCCTTGATGAGCCCTCGTCCAGCCTATCCAGCCCAACCAACACGTCTAGCCACCCACAAACCCTTCTAAGCTCTTCCAACACTGGCCACCCTAACCACTCCAGCACGTCTCCCAATCTTGTCAACAGAATCACCTCTAGACCTTTGGTCCCCTCCCTACCAGCTTCCCAAACAGACCATGTTACTGGTAAATCCCCAACGACCTACGATACAGGTCGCGCTTACCTTTCCCACACCGTTGAGTCCTCAGCCAGCCTATCCTGCATGGCCAGCCACTCTCAAACCACCCCTAGGGCTCCCCCACTGTCCACCCGATTGACTCCAGCACGCCTCCCGACCCCGCCAACAGAATCACTCCGAGACCTTTGGTCCCCCCTCTACTAACTCCCCAGGTAGACTATGTCACCAATATGCCCCCAATGACTTACGATACAAGTCCCGCTTGCCCTTCCTGCACTCAATCCAACCTGCAAAATGGCCCCAACATAGATCCTTTGGCTTTCAACACAGACTGTACTAGTCCTTCCCCCTTATCACCTACTCACGCTGCCAGAACTGCACCCGAACCACTGCCCCCCTGTCCGCTGGCACCCCTTCTTATAGAGACATCGATTCTCTGCACGCCAGAGCCGCCAAACTAACCCAGAACATTCATACCTCCATCCTAGAGCTAATGAACCTCCTCCACCTTGCTGAACTCTCCCTCGCCAACCTTATGCCCCTGCCTAACGCCACCCCCCATTTGCCAGAGCTTACTAAACAACCTCTTCCGCTACCCCTGAGACATCGTCGCCCCGCAAGCACCCATGCCACCTCTCAGAGGAAGAAACCTGTGCTCTTGTCCTTTCCTACAACCCCTCCTCCGCCACTCCAAGCCCACTAGATCCCACTGAAATTGAAATCCTTGCCATCCTCCGAGACCACAACTATACCCCAGCTATCCCTCACCCTTTAGACGCTAAGACCGAACATGCCATCTGCACGGTTACTATCAACCCCAACAGACCAGCTTCCCTCCGCAATAGAACTGTGGTCAAGAGTAATCTAGCACCTGTTCGCCTGTCCGCCCAGACTCCTAAACCTCCTGCCAAATCTTCTCTATCTGGTCTCTTGATCAATTGCCGGTCGGCAGCTAAGCACGCTGCAGATATTGCTGATCTCATCCTTCGCAAAAATCTTGACTTAGCGATCCTCACAGAAACATGGCTCAACGAATCCTCATCTCCATACCTGGACCTCCTAGTCCCTCCTAACTACATCGTCACAAGGCTAGACAGACAATCTAACAAGAAAGGAGGAGGCATCGCCTGCATCGCCTGCATCTACCGCTCTAACCTTCTGGTCACGGAACTTCTGGCGGACACCACTGAAGCCTGCGAATACCTCGCCCTTGCTATTGTCAGCAACTCCATCCCACTGTGTAACCTGCACATCTTTTACCACCCCCCAGGCAGGAACGACTCCTTCACTGACCACCTCATGGAAATCATCACAGCTAAGAGTTCCAATAATGCCAATGATATTTTCCTCGGTGATTTTAACCTGCACTGGAACGATCCAAAGGATCCGCATGTCAACGCCATCAAGGACCTCCTGGCCGATCAAGCCCTGACCCAAGCCTGCTCACTACCAACTCTCGCAAAAGGGGCCACTCTCGATTGGATTATCTCCAAAGAATCAACAGTCAAGCTTATCTCTATAGACCCATGCGACTGGTCTGACCACCACGCCATCACCTTCCTTCTACCTGACACCCACAAGACATGGGCACCGCAACCGGTGATTCCGAAACGCTGGATCAGAGACACTAAGAATCTGGACCGCAGGGAACTCGAGGCTCGCTGTAAATCAGACCTCCCCCCTGCATATCACATCAGTCAGCGGCCTTAACGATCACTACTCTGCAACCATTTCGAACATCCTGGACGACCTAGCCCCACTAAAACTGAAAAGAACCCAAATCAAAGACAGAAACCCCTGGTTCACTCGATCCCTCAACAACGAGAGGAGAAACCTCCGACAAGCAGAAAGATCCTGGAGGCAGCACCCCTCTACCACACATCTTAAACTCCTCCGCCAAGCCAGGAATGTCTACAACAGAAACATACTCAAGTCAAAAAAGAGTTCTTCAGAACTGCACTAGAGAAGGCCAAGAACAGACCCCACAAGCTCTTCGAGCTGGTCAAACACCAATCTAATAAATTGGCCAAAACTTCAAAAGAAACCCCGAAGTCTCTTATTTCCTCAGAGGAATTCTCCTCCTTCTTTGCTGACAAAATCTCAGCCCTTGGAAACGAACTCAAATCCATCACACACCCTCAAACACCTCTTGACCAGCCTCCTCCAGCCACGTCGCCCCTACGGGTTTCACCCAAAAACCATGCTCACTGGACTGACTTCAAACTCTACGACGATGACTCAGTGTCCAAAATCCTATACTCCCTAAAACCCAATAACCACTTTAATGACCCGCTCCCTTCTAACTGCCTTGCTGTCGTCACCCAATCCATTATTCCTAGCTGGACTACAATAATTAACGCCTCTATCCAGCAGGGCACGGTGCCGGACCCTCTAAAAGCCGGTCAAGTCCTTCCCATTCTGAAAAAGCCGTCGCTGGATCCTGCCTCCCCAGACAATTTCAGACCCATCTCCAACATCCCCCTCTTGGCCAAAGTCATGGAGAAATGTGTGCAGCAGCAGCTAAGTCAACACATCAACAACTTCCACCTACTCGATGACTTCCAATCCGGATTCAGACCAGGGCACAGCACCGAAACCACCATGCTCCACATCGTTGATGACGCTCTCCAAGCTCTTGACCAAGGCAAAACTTGTCTCCTCATCCTCCTGGACCTATCCTCGGCCTTCGACACGGTCAACCATGAAAAACTACTTGAACGCCTCAAACTCCGGATGGGCTTGGATGGCACCGTTCTAGATTGGTTCAGTTCCTTCCTCCAAAACCGGCCCCAGAGATTCCTCGTCAACGGCATCCTATCGGCACCATCCCCGGTCACGGTTGGAGTCCCTCAAGGCTCAACACTGTCCCCCACCCTCTTCAACCTTTACCTGGAACCGCTTACCGAAGTACTACGCACTGCTAATATCTCCTACCATATGTACGCTGATGACACTCAGATCTACATCAAAACCTCATCTCTCGAAGAGATCCTCTCCTGAACGATGCCTTGGAACACACCGTCCAATGGCTCGCTTCCAACCAACTCAAACTTAACGCAAACAAAACCGAATTTCTCCTGATCGCCCCTCCCAATACCAACCTTGAGATTAAATCATGGGTTAAAGCTATCACAGCCTTGAACTGCCCACCGACCATCGTGGATTCGGCCAAATCGCTGGGAGTCACCCTTGACAGCAACCTGAACATGTGTGACCACATCAACTCAATGGCCAAATCTGCCAGATTCCACCTGAGCTACCTCAGGAAATTGAAACCCTTCCTCGACGCTCCCGACCTAAAAATGGCAGTCCAAGCACTTGTCATATCTAGACTGGAATACGGCTGTTCTACCCTCTCGGGTCTACCCAAGATCTCCCTGGCACCTCTAAAAGCCTGCCTCAATGCAGCCGCCAGACTACTCACCGGCACGAGGAAATACGACCATATCTCCCCACACTTGAAAGCTCTCAACTGGCTTCCCCTGGAGGCAAGAATACAGCTCAAAGTAGCATGCATCACGCACAAAGCCTTATATTCGAACTCCCCTGCATATCTGAGGCAGAAACTTGTGATCTCCGGAGGAAACAGAAACTCCCGTTCTGGCAGAGACCTCCTGCTCCAACCTGCACGCTTTCAAAAAAAAAAAAACCTACAACCGAGCTTTCTCAGGGGCTGCTCCTAGAATATGGAACTCTCTCCCTCCTGACATCAGAAGAATCCCCTCTCTCTCTCGCTTCAAAAAGGATGCCAAAACATTCCTTATGGGCAAATTTCTCGCTTAAAACTTGCCTCTTCCTCCACATCAATCTTTGATCTACGGCAGTCTACTGCCTCCTTCTGGATCATCTACCTCACCCCTTCAGAAACGATCATTGACTAACGCAATCTATAAATACGTTATCTCGTCTTGAGTACTTGGATATTTTATTCTGTAAATACGTGCCCTACCTCCCTTGTAGATTCAGCACCCTGTCTCTTTCTTTCGCTCTGTAACTGATGATGCTATGCCTATTCTGTACATGCCTATGTCTCTCTGTAAAGCGCTCTGATACCCTAAGGGGTCTGGTTCGCGCTCTATAAAACTCATAAAATAAAAATAAAATAAAAAAATAAAATAGATACTATTTTTATGAGTAAAAAAAGACCAAAATGACAAAAATCCAATAAGTAGAACCAGAGTTATCAATTTTTCAAGATTAAAGCAAAATATAGTGCTCAGAGTCATAAAGCGCCAACGGGGGACATCTGGTCTTGCTAGACGGGGTAAATTCAAAGTTCAGGCTGACTGTAATTGAGGGCAGGCCAGCTACAGGGTTCACGCCGGTCCCGTTAAAAAAGTATCTTGGATGGAGGAAGCGTCGACGTCAAGGACCCAATGCAAGGAGCAGAGGAGGCGATGTCTCGTCATTGATCCCGTGGATGCAGGCGATGCGTCGGTTCTGAAACACGCAGTCAGTGAAGCCTCGTCGACGAACCCCTTTGCAATGCTGGCAATGCACGGTCGGACCGCACAGTCCATCGTCGTCGAGACACGTAGGCTGTCTGATGCCATCGGGCCACAGCTGCATTGGCGTCGAAGAACCATGCTTCAGTTCCGATCTGCGTGAAGCCAGCAAGCCCTTGGAGTCTCTGGGTTCAAGTGAGATGGACCCAGTCCTTTTCCTCAGAAGGGCAGAGGGCAGCAACAGCTGACAACAGACAGTACTTCAGAGCAGAAAATCAGTTCGTCCAGAGCAACAGTCCAGCAGAGTGGCAGTCCTTGTAGCAGCACAGCAGTCCTTCTTCCTGGGTGAGTTCTTCACAGGTCCAATAGTGGACTGTCTTGGTAGGGTTAGAGGCCCAGTACAAATACCCAGTTGTGCCTTTGAAGTGGGTCTGACTTCAAAGAAGAGTCTTTGAAGTGCACATAGGTCATTTTTTCCGAGCCCTGGCTCCAGACTATCAGCAGGGGGTAATCAGACCTTTGTGTGGGAAGCAGGACACTGCCTATTTGGGTGTGTCAGCTCTCCCTCCCTTCCTGCTCAGGGAGAGCCATAAGAATGTAGATGAGTATGAAGACACACCTAACCTTCCTGGGTTTGTGGCTTTCTAGAGGGAATGTACAAAGTGTAGCAGTCACACACCCCAGACATATATTGGAGACAGGCTACAGGCACACAGAGCAGTAAGAGCAGAGAATAGTCCATGTTCTAAAAGTGGCATTTCAAGAATAGTAATGTTAAATCCAACTTTACCAGTAAAGAGGATTTATCATTACCATGCCAAAGATATAAAACATGATGCAGCCACTCCTTTCTAATCCGGAATTACAGCTTCAAAGTGTATTAAGGAATTCCCAATGTTAACCTATGAGAGGAGTAGGCCTCACAGTAGTGAAAAACAAATGTGGGTGTTTTTCACTTCCAGGACATGCAAAACCTAACAGTACATGCACTACCTTTTTCTTACACTGCACCTTGCCCTATGGGCTACCTAGCGCCTACCTTTGGGGTGACGTATGTGTAATAGAAGGGGAGTTTAAGGTTTGGCAAGTAGTTTGAAATGCCAGGTCGAAGTGGCAGTAAACGGCACACACAGGCCCTGCAATGGCACGCCTGAGACAGGTTTGAAAGGCTGCTTGTGTGGGTGTCACAATCAGTGCTGCAAGCTCACTAGCAGCATTTAGGTTACAGGCCCTGTGTATTATGGTATACCACTTTATAAGGGACTTACAAGCAACCTAAATATGTAAATTGTGTATACACCAATGTTACCATGTTTACGGGAGAAGCACATGCACTTTAACACTGGTCAGCAGGGGTAAAGTGCTCAGAGTCCTAAGTCCAACAAAAAGATACAGTGAAAAGAGGAGGTAAGCAGGCAAAATGTTTGGGGAAGACCACCCTAAGGATGACAGGTCTAACATATATGCAAAACACTTGTTCCCTTTTGAGGTTTTCAACTGAAATCCTCACTATGCTGACACCTTTCTACTTCACCGTCCTATTTCTTAAATTTCTTTGAGATTTCTCATTCTAAACCATCCCCTATCTGAACTTAGATCCCTGTTTAGATGTCTTTAAGACTTTTGCCATTTGTACTTATGTGGCTGCGCCTGTCACATACTAATGCTATTGAACTGGATATATTTTGTCAAAACCTTCTTTCGATTCCTTTATCTGAGCGATGCTTAAATTGCATTGATTTGAACTGACTACTCATTTGTAATAAACCCACTTGACTTTAGTTACCGATTCCTGGTCCTTATTGCGCTGTCAAATGGGTTACACAAATTCTTAATTGTTTTGCTGTATGCTAACTCCCTTTATTCCTCAGTCAGCCACAATGGTTTGTTTCATGGAAATTGTAACTGCGTGCCAATGAGCCATGAAGGTGGTTGCAGAGGAAGGTTGGTTACTGAGGTAAAGAGAGTTAGATTATCCTATTCTGAATTGTCCCAATCCCAGTCTGAGTCCCTATAGCCCATGTCTTCCCTCAGAGGATTTGTGGAGTTCCAGTAGTTCGGGAGACACTTGTGACCATGGAGGAGTGGGTATTAATAGTGTTGCGCATTGATTTTGCTTATGTTTAGCTTGCGGTGTTATGCAGAGATTGAGTGGCGTGATGCCGTAATATTTTGAGTTGTCGTGTGAGTGTAGCGCTTGGTGTAAAGAAGTTCAAGTTGTTATCGGGCTTGATGTAGCCTAAGATCCCAGGATGATAATAAATAGTGTAGAAGACACTATATTATAATTGTCTGCTAAGTTTTGTGAAGCTATATTTCTCAAAACCAAGCCACTTCCTCTGCAGACTTCCTGTTTGAGAAAGGCTTTCTGACGAAACTCATCATAATCCATTTTGTGGCGATAAACTTTGCAGCCATATCCCACTGGAGTGCTGACTCTTTTGTCTGCAGAGAAAGTGGCATGGTTTTGAGAATTAATGGTGTTCCTGGACGCTGTCAAGCACCGGACGTGTAAGGGCCCAGCAATGACTAAATAATCATGTATATATTCACTGAAAAAAACAAAGGTTAAAGTGACGTTATAGTTAGAAATTGTAATATGTTACTTTAGATTAAAAAATCCTTAGAAATTCCCTGGAAAAAAAACAAAGGTTAAAGTGAGTGATATATCTACATGTTTTAAACCTTAATTTCTCTATAACTACTAAACAGAATGACACCAAATCATAAAAAGCACGCTTTCTGGACTAAGATCTTGCTTTTTGTCAAATTTGATGGCGGTGTAGCTGTGTCTAATTATCCTATGGAAAAATGAATGGGGAAAACAAGTTTGGGACCTCCTATTTTGCGCCCCCGTCTTGATTGATCACCCCAAAATTATCCAGGAAGGAGCTGAGGTGGAAGAACATTTTGTTTGCAAAGTTTTGTGAACATTTGTCAAACAGCGCCAAAGTGATAAGAAACCCAAAAAAACATTTTCTATGGCAACATGGTACTAGCTATAACTACAGTGGTGATTGCTATTGGGGGGGAGGGAGGGAGGGAGGGAGAGAGAGAGAGAGAGAGAGAGAGAGAGAGAGAGAGAGAGAGATTACCATCCATGGTAAAGGCATGCGTGGTCAAGGATGTTTCCCCAGGTTGCCACCAAGGATACCCAATAATCTAAGACCTCAGCGGTTGTGTACCTCTCTGGTCTTTCATCCAATATACTGGTGTGGCACCTCTGTAGAATGTCATGTAACGCACCAGCAGCACAGAGCTGGTGCCAGCTAAAACTTCTCTTAGCACTCCTATATTTTATATATGAGGTTATGGTCTTATGTCGTTTGTACTTCTGTCAGCTTCAACTGGTGCCAGCCGACATCAAGTACTTCTCAATAAGCAAGCTTTTTATTATAATCAATATGTTCAAATATTAGTTGGCACAAATTAGGTCTTGCTGTCTTCTTCTTGTGCATGACATTGTGTTTTCATCTTTGTTTATAACATGGGAGTGATATGCAGCTGCATCTTTGGAAGATACCGTTGCACCATGATGACACTTTAGTAATTCTGCATCACCCTTTCCCACTCTTGGCTCTTAGCAGAGTTTATTTTTGTACAAACTTCAGGTTCAGGATCAGTCTCGAAAAATGAGCCAACTTTTGTCACATGCTGAGTCTGTGGTTACTGTCAGTTTTCGTCCTTTTTCACCTTCGTGACACAACTGACATTGCCCATTGGTCACAGCATGGGGATGGAGCAGGTGAGCGTTCACATGTTGATTACCAACATGACTTGGATGTATTATGCATTTGCAGAATAAGTGACTGGCATGCTTACATCAGGGGTATTGTTATCAGAACAGGTGAATCTTCCTGGGCTAATAATTGTGAACTGGCTCTGTGCTGGTACACTCTCTTCAAAACCAGTAGCGGCTCCTGGAGGGAGTGCTGCGGGCGGTGGGGCTGGGGAGGGGCAGGGTAGGGTAGGGGGTAGTAAACTCCGGCTTACGGTCGAACTGAGTTAAGTACATAAATAAATAAATAAAACGAATTACATTGCGCGCGCTGCATCGCCGATTGCGATGCAGTGCGCGCAATGTTATTTGTTTTATTTATTTATTTATGTACTTAACTCAGTTCGACCGTAAGCCGGAGTTTACTACCCCCTACCCTGCCCCTCCCCCGCCCCACCGCCCCGCAGCACTCCCTTCAGGAGCCGCTACTGTTCAAAACTAAACAATACATTTGACTGTGTCTCTTGAAAAGGTCTAGATACTCGACTCAAGCTGGTGGTCCTGCTCTGATATGTCTTTGGTGACTTGGGAATGGAGGACATTTTAAAAACAGCCTGTAAGTGCTTACTGCTTGTCCATCGTCAACCTAGAAGTGTCACCCCCTGCCAACAAATGTCTAATTCTCTTGCTTGTGCTATGACATGGTAGATGAATTAGTGATTTAATGCAAATATTCCGCTATTCCTCGTCAGTCAACTACAGCTCATCTGTTGGGGCACCAACAGCACCACAATTGGGGAGAGGCCAGAGCTGCCGACTTTGGAGCTGGGGAACCAGGTTCGAGCCTCGGCGTCGGCTCAACGTCATATGATTCTGAGCAAATCACTTAGGGGCATATTAGCAAGACCCACGTTAAAATTATCGCCATTTTAGCGGCAGGAAACTGCCGCTAAAACGGCGATAATGGACTTGCTAATATGCGTTATAGAATTCAATAGAAGCCCAGGTTAGATGTGCAGGACATCTAACCTGGGCTTCTATTGAATTCCATAACGCATATTAGCAAGCCCATTATCGCCGTTTTAGCGGCAGCTTCCTGCCGCTAAACGGCGATAATTTTAACGTGGGTCTTGCTAATATGCCCCTTAATCTCCCCGCGCCTACCAAAAAATGAATGGGGCATATTATCAACGGCCAGCGATAATTATCGCTGGCCGTGCTTAGCGACAGATTCCCTATCGCAGGCTATCTCTGGAATTTATCGCCCTGGTAGCGCGTTATTAACAACGCGCTTCTCCAGGGCGATAAAATTCCAGAGATAGCGAAGGTTATCGCCGTTTTGCAGGAACATCGCTGGTTTTCCAGCGATGTTCCCTGCAAAGCGGCGATAACTTCTGCTGATACGACCCTGTGGTCGTATCAGCAGAATCCACCCCTATGTTAGGGATGGCTAAGTCAGGATTTTAGCAGGCGTTAGATTTTGGCGAAAACGGCCGTTTTCGCCGAAATCTAACCTCTGCTAAAATCATGTGGGCTGCCTTGTAAATATCGCGATGTGAACATCAGCGATATTTGCAACGTAGTCCATCCGAGGTACGCCCACTTTGCATCTCATTAGAGATGCAAAGATGGGCGTTGGAGAAAGAGGCGATAATGCAAGGATTCACGCGATAGCGTGACCTTGCTGATTAGGCGATAAAATTATCGCCGCTTTTCGTCCGAAAACGGACGCAAAAGCGGCGATAATTGTTTATCGCCTCGTTGCTAATATGCCCCGAATGTGTCCTTGTGTAACGTATCTGGTGCTCATATAAAGCGCTCCAATACCTTCGGGTCGAGTGCGCGCTATATAACTCTGCAAAAAAAAAAAATGCAACCTCGTATTTCAGGTCATCAGTGGTGAAAGAGATCGGAATGACGTGCACCTAATTTTAAATTGAGAGACCTTCATTATGTTGCCGGCCACAGGTAATTATATATTGTTGGCTCTTTATTTCATTGATGAGCATAGACCTCTCACCCTGCTGTAATACAGGAACAACAATAAACGAATCCATACCCACTGAAATACTAATATTGTGAAATCTGCATTCAACGGTAGCAGTAAATTCAGACCTGGATACCCCTGGCCGCTTCACCCTCTCTTGGCTAACAAAGAAAACCCAGGAAAAACCAGGAAGTAGCTCTCATTTAGTTAATGCATGTTTTATTTAATAGGCTTGATTGTATAGTCAGTGCGATTGGC
Organism: Calotriton arnoldi; assembly: GCA_963921515.1. NCBI lineage: Eukaryota > Metazoa > Chordata > Amphibia > Caudata > Salamandridae > Calotriton > Calotriton arnoldi. The sequence goes on along the minus strand of CAWUFW010005617.1, from coordinate 1,172,724 downwards.
AGGCTTGCATACAAATTAAGCAAGAACCCTGGGAGCTGTGCCTTCATTTAGAGTGAGTAATTTGCCTCATTGTTATGGGGTACACACGATGCCGCGAGGCAGTCATACTGCTTGCCATCAGCACTGATGTGCTAACAACTAAACTGCATCAGTGGCTCCTGGCACGGCACTTCATTCAGGCAACATTATTGGAAACATTGCAAATGGCTGACGTCCTTGTTTATTTTTGACAGCGCTCCACGCTGTGCAGAGTGCTTTACTACTGGAAATCAAGTAACTGCTATATAAATGACAAATGCTTTACACACTGTTTCTTATTAAAGCAGTAAAATGTCTGAAAACGTCTACTATTCTCATCAACGAATTCCAATGAAGTCATTCTGTCGAAATAGAGAAAACAGACTTTGCAGAAGGAAAACAAGCCTAGAAAGAAGGAGTGAAGCCTCCTTTTAACCTGTCAGTGAAGCGTGAAGGCCCAGCGAAGAGAGATGGATGCCTACCGCTTCTTCATTGGACACTGATAGGGGTAACTCACAAGTGGGCACAAGACACAGTGGATAAGAATGAGTAGAAGCAATCACCAAATAGTGCCACTTGCATCTGAGGCGTCAGTCAGTGCCAAGCAAAAAGTCAGTACATCTAACACAGTTTAACTGCATGGCAAACCCTAATTAACTCACGCCCTATGTGCCTCAGAGGCAGGAACTGTTCTCTTCTTAGGTGGATTACAATATTGCACCATAAATAAAGATGCACCTTAAAGGACAAACTGCATGGCATTAAATCATCCAAAACAAGCCAGTAAGGTTGAACCCTGCTTGTCACTCCGGACAAATATTACCCATAAATCTCATGCTCTCTTTTGCTCACTGTGCAGGAAAGAGTCAAGTTACAGAAGGTGATCAACACACTGACAGAAATTCAGTGACTGCTGAAGCTTCATCATGCATGGCCGAACTGCAGAGAGCTTGGAATCTGGATACAGCTTGCCTGGAGCCACTCACATGGGTTACTTAAAAAACAAGCATTGGCAAAGTCAATAGGTCTCGCCTATGGGCGAGCTATTGGCTTCTGCAATCGGGTGGGGGTGGGTAACGGAACACTTAAAAAAAGTGCTAGGAAGCATCCAGAAACAAGATGGGGGTTGGGGGGGGGGAACAGGATGAGGGTGGGTGAAGGGTAAAAGAAACAGGATGGGGTGGAGGGAGAAGAAACAGGGTGGGGGAGAGGAGAAGAAACAGGATGGGGAAAAGAATCAGGAATGGATGGGGTGGAGAAGAAATAGGATGGATTGGGGAGGGGAGAAGAAACAGGATGGGGAGGGTAAAAGAAACAGGGTGGGGGTAGAGGGAGGGGAGAAGTAACAGGATGGGGTGTATTGAAGGGAGAAGAAACAGGATGGGGTGAGGAGAGGAGAGGAAACAGAATGGGGTGGGGAGGGGAGAGGAGAGGAGAGGAGAGGAAAATAACAGGATGGGGTGAGGAGGGGAGAAGATCCAGGATGGATTGGGGAGAAGAAACAGGATGGGGTGGGGAGATGGCAAAAAAGCGCTATGAAATTGCCCCTGAATCACAGCACGAGCAGCGGATTGCCAGCGGAGAGACATTAATCAAATGTAATTAATCTGAGCAATAAAGAGGGACGATGGCAATGAATTGGTAAGTAATGGGCCAGTTCCAAGCCCATTATTGAACAGAAGAGTCTCACAAGCGAGCACACATACGCTAGCGCATGCTCACACAGACTCGACTTAATGGCACCAGACTACAGAAGGATATTTCAACCTGCACAGTTTGACACGAAGCATGAGGGTGAAGCCTATCACTAAAAAGGGAAACTAAAAAAAGGTACTAGTGCCACAAACCATTAATGATTTTTAATCTACTTAAAATATAATTGATCTATTAGCCACATTACACTGCATGATAGGGTAATTTTGACGGTTGGCTGGAATTCCTATACTTGGCTAACCATTATGAGGTCAGGCAACAAGAGGATGGGTACTCCAAGACCGAAACACATAAACCCACAATCAAGGGCGAGATCAGGAGAAAATCTGCAGCTATAAAATCTATGGGAGTGATAAATGTGGCTCTCATTCCCCAGTCTCTTAGGAGATTTATTATAAAGAACATTCAAATTTCCCTTGAGAAGGTAGCTGTCATCAAATGAGTTCTCAGATTACATCAACACGTTCTAAGGAGGAACTGTACTTTAAAAATAAAAACAAACACCATGACTATTTGGCAGCACCTAGTGTACCAAGAGATGGGAGAAGCTCCCAAGAGCAACAACTGCCTTTTTATTTTACTACATGATTACATTTTGAGCAGATCACTGAATTACTTTTTCCTGGTCTGCAATTTTTCAATTAATTTGACAACTTTCCTTCAGGTTGGCTGGAACATTTGTTGTATTCCTCTCCCCTCCTCAGTTCACAACTTCTTATTTGAACGATGCTTCAGAAATCATAGAGTAACTTTTTGTCATGATGAGTATCTACTGTTATCTGCTAAACAAAGGTTGAAACGTTTAATTCTGTGTGGTTAGGCTGCATTCTGTTAGATACTTTGTGCCTCTTGAATGTAATATACGTTGTAAAAGCGCTCTTGCTCTTCTCTAATTAGATCTGATTGAATCAAACAAGATTTTTATTTCATGTGGCACATTATTTTCCCTTTAATCGAGGTCATGTATTACTTTTAACATTTTGAGCAGATATCTTTGCAGGGTATGCCTTTTGTGAAAAAATAAATGTATATGTTTAAGTATCGAAGTAGGTTATGCTATAACGAAAAATAAAGATGCCCTTAATTAGAGACCACAGGTCAGTTATACAGTACCTATGATACACAGTCATAATATAATATTTATGTCTCAAAAAACTGTTTCAATTATGGGGCATAGTACTTATGGTTATAAAATTGTATATCTATTGTACAAAATCTAGCATTGCTTGGGCAGTCTATTTTTTATACTGATGCATGTGCAGCCAGATTTAGACGGTCTTCCCCATACCACCCATCAGAACTAAGCCTTAACTGTTCAACCTTTCTGTTGGGTACACTTCAGTGCTTGTTGGGAGATCTCAAGCCCACACCCCCTGAATTCTACTGGCTCAGCCACGCCTTGGAACACCATGACGACTGTAAACCACAATTCAACAAGTGTTGCTTTTATATGTCGGCATCAGAGCAGTTCTTTAAACAACGTTCTCTGTGGTGGAAGGGGGATGTGGTTTTAGCTTGACAGCTTTAAATTAAGCCAACAAGAGGGTGCAGACGACAGCATCCTGCAGACGTGCAGAGCACAGTTCAGGAATAAATCATTAGGACACTAAAATGGGCACCATGACAGACTGCAATGAGGAAGTGATGAGTCATTGATGTGGTGAATGAAAATGTCCTTATCTCAGTTAACGCATTACACCACTTGCTTGCGATGGTTCGTGTGTTCTGGAAACATTAAAGTGAATGAATCGATGCTGACATTGGAGGGTCCATTTTCCTATACGTTAGGTAGAGGTAAGGTAGGTAGAAGTAACATTTTGAATGAAATGAGTAGAACAAAAGGGTTATATTTTGGCTTAAACAGGATTTGGCAATTTTGTTTCATTAACTAAATGGCCTTCCTTACCTGAATACATCCAGGCTTCTTGGGCTAGGCTTGTTGAGCCAATGAATGCCAAATCCTATCACATTTTCAGAACGACTAACGCCCCCTCTAGTTTCATGAATTTGCTCAGCCACTGAAGACTGCTTTATGTATTTCACTATGTAATAAACGTACTGAGGACCTCGAATCCCTTGCCAAACACCGTCTGAACTCTCTCTCTCCTGCTAACTAAAATACTTGAGTCCAATACCCAAATCTTTTCCGAACTCAAGGAAGTAGCCAGATAAATAGAACTCCCCCCCCCCACCTGCTTTGAACGATGGTTCACACATACACAGACCCAATTCTGCTTATATATGTTTTTGGTCTTGGACTAATAATAATGCGATGCAGCGCGCTCAACGAAATTCGTTTCATTTATTTATATGTTTACTTACCTCTATTCGGCCGTATTCCGTACTTTACTACCCCCCACCCTGCCCCTCCCCCGCCCCACGTCACCGCCCGGCAGCACTCCCACCACGGGCCGCTACTGCAAGATTATATTGTTGGGGAAGCTGTTGGGGGCAGCTGCTGGGTCGTCATCGATCTATAGCAACACATTGGCTAAAAGCAAAAATATTTTTTTGATCTGTAAAACACACCATGCCATAGCAGTCCTTAGCACTTAAGGAAACACTTTTGTGTGTGCATGTGCTCCTTGTGAAAGGGCACAATGCCTTCACTCACATTGAAGTTAGCCAATAGCTCAAGTGGGCTAAATCATTTCCCCATGCTACATGCTATAGTTAGTGCAAGAAAAATGTGAATGACACAACAACAGACCAGTGGATGAAGAGGACTGCCTGAAACTACCTAAAACTACGTACATTATACAGATAATCTTAGTAAAACCAAAAAGTCTTGGATAACACCAGACCTATTTTTTTTTTTTCACGTCAAGGTTTTGGTGCTATAATTTCTTTTTCTTTTATTTAGAACATTAGTCTTGATTCCACCAGCACTAGCAAATCTACATACATGTTACCGATGGAACTGGTTCACAAAAATACTTTAAATATGTTGGAGGGGTCTACTGCATTGGACTGGAATCCTCTAAGGGAATACTAAGAAAAACTGTGGTGTGGAATGCTACATTCACACTTGTAAAAAAAAGTAAGGATTGTGCCTTACATTTGAAAAATATTATCACAAGAGCTGGTTTGAGACATGTTGTCTATGGCTGTATGAAACCAGAGCATTGCACCATTCTGTTGTCCTACCCTACTCGTGCTGAAATAACTACAAGCCTGGCTGCCTTTTGCAATGCTTTAGTAAGCAGAATCTGGTAGAAAGTGTTAGCAATCTCTCTCTGTATAGAAATAAATGTCTTAACATCAGAAGTGGGCGAGCCACTGAAAGATCGAGCCAGATGACGGGCTCTGGATCAACTTAAGGTCCTCTCGGACCTCCAAGCCTGAGAACTGAGCTTTCATGTGGCTTCTTACTGCTACCCACACTCAAACCTCATGGGCCAAGAATGAAAGAGAAAGCATTAACGTTTGATGTTTATCAGGAGAGAGAAAGAGATATACATATAGTGACTGAATTGCTCAATGTAAAACGAGAAAACCTGGCACAAATCCCAGCTTTACCGCTTGACCAAAGTGTGTGATCCTGGTCAAATATTTAATTTCACCATGCCTCAATTTTATTCCTTATTACATACTAGAACATCTGCTATTAAAGAGTTCAGGATGTGTGCTGTACAAAAACCTCTCTTGTGCTTGATTTTAATAGAATACGTATTAAGTGTGCATAACAACTGACTTTCCGCTCAGTTCACTACTGTTATTGTGGTCAGGGCGGGGCCGGAAAGTTTCTAAGTTCACTTTCAATAAATGCCTCTCAATGCAGTGATATAAATGATTTACCAAGGTGAAACCTTTACATACGTTAAAGAAATACACTTTTTTCGAATTCGACCAGACCCTTTCTTACTTGTTGAGGTATCATTCACATTGTGATCAGTCCAAAATGCAAACAAAGGATTGGATGTTGCATATATCATTCATGACATATTCAGTATTTCCTCTTCACCTGCAAATAGCCATTTCCTTGGCACATTAGGTGTAAGAGTCCACATAGGGAAAGGTACCCTTTGCTTTCTGCACTCAGTTCCTGTGCCTGCAGAGGCCATGGGAGAGTAGATGCTCTTGCAGTGACTCGTGCCAGTTCGCAAGTCCATCACCTCTGCCTCAGGCATGCCAGTGAGATGCAGATTTTGAGTTTAAAATTCTCCTGCTGGTTTTAATTTGACTCTTTCCTCTGAAGTCATCATGAAAGGGATGCATAACTTCGGGCCCCCTCAAAACAGAAAAACTCCTCCTGATTAGTGGGAACACACATGCAGTTATTATAAAATGGACATGCACTGAGCCCAGGCACTAATTCTGAATTCTGAATTCAGGTTGATGACCGCATCCCATAGTATTCTCAGGTTTTATACTTATTTTGATGGGTACCCTCTAACGAAAAAAAGGTGTAAATATTTGTGAGGATGTGTGCTGGCCCTAGAAGCAAAAACTGGTTTAAGATCTCTTCAGTTTGGAGCTGTTTCCCCCCACCCACACTTGCATGATTGAGGCCTCTACTTTCCTAAATTGAAATCTTGTTACACTTAATTGCAAGGATGCTGTATCCTTGGGCGGAGACTGTGAAACCACTTCGGGCGCTTTAAGCATTCCTCTTGTGGGCGCTACTAGAGACCTGGGTGCGCCGCAGCTGGAGATGTCCCACAGGCAGAGACACCAGGAGCCACTTGTGTGAAAGCCCTCACTCCACGGGGTAGCCGGTCGTGCCAGCATAGCATTCCAGACTTCCACATCAGACAAGGAGCAGCTCTTGCTGTAGCTGTAACTCTGTGTCTTCTTTACAATTCTGTAAAAACTCAGGAGAAAAGATTAAACACTAATTTTGTCAATACAATTCGAAACAAATTCTAGAAGTTCCTCAGAGGTGGGTGGAGTCTTTATATATTTGTTAATCCCAATCAAAGAAGGTGCCAATGTCACAGTTAAACCCAGGATTCCCAATCCAAGATGGTGCTAACTTCCTGTTGATGTTATTCCCTGTTAAGACATATGTCGCAACACATTCCGCAAGTAGTTTTTCATCACATTCATTGTTCCTTTTACACTTTTACCTCCTTCATGCTCCTTATCGGGATTCCAGCCACTGATGTTTATTTCAGTCCTGTCTTTGCTGCAGTCCAGTAATATTTCTCAGAATCTGCCTCCAGACATTCAGTATTTTTCCTCAGCTCCTGCTTTCAAACATCTAGTATTTATTTTTAGCTTCTGCTTTTACACATTTATCATCAGAGTGTTTTTTTATGCCGCAAGGTTTCTCATCCAATTGACGACTCCATTTGAGGATCACCTGTTGCCTATCAAGTGTAAGGTTAGTGAGGCGGCATTATTGCTACTGGAAGGAGTCGTTCCTATATCTAAGACCAACGGCCTCTGTATCGAGTCCTTGACAGACCTGGAGCACTATCAGCATTCTGTAGGCCTACCTCCAGGAGGGTGTACCACACATTTACTCATGCAATCTTGATTTTGAGTATGGGCCTAAAACAATAACAAAGTCTTATGGTAGTCCAGTATTAGGGTAGTGCCTGTTGGGATCTTTGGGGGTGTAGGCTGAGATTTTTGTGGAGCACTGTTATGAAGGAGCACTTCAAAGTGATTCAGACCTGGCAATATGTTAGGAAACTGTTAATAAATTGGTTAGCTAGTGTGTGTGAGCTGCAACAATGGAGGCAGGTCTGGAGGCACAAGAGTCGTTCCCAAGTCTGAGACCATAAGAAGAGTGAGGATGTTAGTTAATGTTAAAGGTGTAAAACAGAGATGCTTAGATCGTATCTTCTCTCAGTTCTCTACCTTGCACACGCATGGTCTGCTCGGGGTCTCCTTATCTAAGAGGCAGATTTCTTTAAAAAAACAAAACTCTCTTACACTATGGAACAGGACACCTCCTTTTCCAGAAATATAGATAATATAATTTTAGACAACCTAACCTAATACCGTATCTAGACCTGATCAAAGTCTCTTATCCCAAATTACTCTCCATCAGCCTTTCTCGCTTTATTAGATAAGAACATGACCTCTGCCACTACGCGATGTGGCTCCCCTCCTGCAATACAAAGTCAAATCTCTGACAAATTGTTGGTGAAAAGCTATATATCCTCCTATATGGCCTTCAGTCTGGGTTATTTCATTGGTGTGGGACTGAGACTGCACTTCTAAAATTAAGAGAGTACTTGTTTGCTGCATTGGACCAAAGCCAGGTCAGCTCTGTGGTACTCATCAACTTCTCAGCAGTATTTGACTAGATCTACCACACATTTCTAACTAGCTCTCCTGTGGTACCATAAAAGGACCCCTCCGACTCACAGCATGTTCTACTATATATATATATATATATATATATATATATATATATATATATATATATGAATATATATATATACATATATATATATATATATATATATATATATACATATATCCTGCTCCAGTACACCGTTCTAGCGTGTCACTCTTAAGGCGGGTGCTCTAACACGGCGGTGCTCCGTGATAAAATTACAGCTCCAAGGTTCCTCCTCTTTCCAGAAAGGATACCAGCACTCATGGGGTCGGGTTTCCGCAATCTTAGTTTCTTTTTCTTAGCACAGCAAACAAACGCGTTTCGGAAAGGTTCCTTCGTGAAAAAATTTGAGGAATCAAGGAAAGAAATGTCTAAAAAGAAAGCGAACATGACACCGGCACCAACTAGAGTGGAAACCTCAGAATCCGATTTAACGGAAAATGAACAATCAGAGGATGAAACAGCCAGCCCATCTGGAGAACAATGTAAAACTCCTTTTCACGAAGAGTTCAACATAATTTGACAGTCATGGTTGAGAGGGGGGAAAAGCAAACCCCCGGAAGGAGAAGGCAAACCAGGAGGGGTGGCTGGAAGAGGAAGAGGCAACCCGACACCGAAAGTAACACGGAGCAAAAGGAGAGGCAGATGGTGATGGAAGCAGATAATTTGACAATAATCAATTTAACATCTAAGATTTTAACCACTATAGAAGAATCAGTACTCAAATTGGGGTTAACTTTTTGTCCCCACAACCGTCTAGAATTTACACAGACAAGGATTGATCTTTTTAAGTTTGTGCGTAAGCTTAAATTGCATAAGTATTTCAAATTGAAACCAACCATCAGGGAGGCCAGGCATTTGAAATCCCAAAGCAAGGACACAGATTTACTAACAGTCAATGACTTGACTACCTTGGAGGTATTGGAAGAACTATGTCAGGAAGGTTCACTAGAGGGCATCGGAGCGGGTCAAGCTATCACACAAAGAACTAGGTGCCTTGGAATAGAACAAGAGGCACTGATCAGTGGATTTAAACCACCATCGCAATTTTTACCGCAAATGCCATCATATGCGATAGACACCTTATCCGAGGCAGTAATTAAAGACCTAGTAGAATTCCGTGAAAACATGAAACCCTCCAATATGAAAAGGAACCTAACTGAGCCTCAGAGACTAGCCCTGACGAATTTACAGAATGACACAGCTGTGATTTGCAAGCCCTCGGATAAGGGGGGCAACATTGTCCTTATGTCCAGAGAACAATATGTGGGAGAGGCTCTTCGGCAGTTAAGAAACATTAACTGTTATGAATTAACAACATAAGAGGCATATCAGGACAGTATTGTACAATATCATATGTTAATAAAGAAGTGGCATGAAAAATCTATGCTGGACATGGACGAATATCTCTTTTTAAGAATAATGAATCCGACACTTCCAACATTTTATCACTTGCCAAAGATTCATAAAGACAGTGTAAATCCGCCAGGCAGACCCATAGTGTCTTCTTTGGGCAGTCTGACAGAGAACCTCTCTAGATTTATAGACCACTTTCTTTTTCAATCAGTTCTACAACTGTCGTCCTATATTAAGGACACTACTGATTTTATTAACCACATTGAGAGAATACAATGACATTCATCGTACAGCTTAATTGTATTGGATATCACAAGCTTGTACACTTGTATCAACCATATGCAGGGACTTAATGCGGTTAAATATTTTCTACAGAAGAGACCATTGAAACTTGCAGAGCATAATAGCATGTTGATGGAACTGATTGAATTTTGTTTGCTAAATAACATTTTTCTTTTTCAGGGAGACCTCTATAGGCAGGTGTCTGGAACCGCGATGGGCACCTGCTTCGCCCCCAGCTATGCGAATCTATTCGTAGGCTGGTGGGAGGAGCAGGTGGCCTGGTCCACAGATAATGAAATCTGGACCAAAGAGATAGTATCTTGGTATCGATACATCGATGACCTTTTTCTGGTATGGAGGGGTCAATTAACAAAGCAGAGGAATATATAAAACACATGAATCAGAATGATGTCAACCTACGATTCACATGGGAGATTAGTTAAGTGGCAGTGAACTATTTGGACCTGAGGGTGGAGATACAGGATGGAAAACTGTTTACAGCCCTATTCAGAAAACCTACGGCTGGCAACAGCACGCTGCATGCCACCAGCAGCCATCCACCTAAATTGAAGAACAGTATACCCTATGGGGAATTCCTCAGGTTAAAACGTAACTGTTCAAGAAAGTGTGATTTTGATATAGCAATCAAGGAGAGTTTCAGCAGATTTCTAGCAAGAGGATACAGTATAGATCTTTTAGAGAATACTATTAAGAAAGTTGAGAATCTATCAAGGGATGGATTAATCAAAAAGACAGCCCTAGAGAAGACCAGAAATCAGGATGAGGGAAAGTTCCGCATGGTCACAACTTATTCAGACGATGCGGAAAGTCTCAAAAAAATCATGAGAAGAAACTGGCACGTGCTAAAGACTGATATAATCATTGGGGCAGATATTCCACCAGCACCATTGATTACTTTTAGAAAGGCACGCTCACTGAAGGATAGTCTGGTTCACAGTCATTTGGATGTAATTCCGTCCAGAAAGGGAACATTAAATGAGATGCGAGGTTTTTACCCGTGTGGCAAGTGTAAGGCCTGTGCTTTTAGCAAAAGGGTACTTACTTATGAAGTGAAGGGAATCAAGTCCGGCAAGAGAATAAACAAATTCATGACCTGCCAGACCACACATGCGGTCTATTGCCTGATGTGCCCATGTGGCCTCAGATATATAGGCAGCACGATTCATAGTGTAAAAATAAGGATACTTAAACACATGCGTGCTATAGCGAAGAAGGATTTGAGTTATCCAGTCGCTAGACACTTTGCTATCAAGCACAAAAGTAACAGGGATCTACTACAGTTTTTTAGTATTGATTGTGTCCCAGCAAACATCAGAGGGGAGACAGAGTGTTGAAATTAAGGAGATTGGAGTCGCGATACATAATTGATCTCCAAACCAAGACCCCGAATGGGTTAAATAGTGGGGAGGAGTTGATAGTACATCTGGGAACTTAGAGTGTGTAACGCTGTGCCTTTCAGGAGAAAGTAAAAATGACAAGTAATTGCATCTCAGTGGTGAATGTGGTGACCTCTTCTTATCTGATTCATATTCTATAGGTGGGTGCCGATACACGGCGGTATGCAGTGAGCATTGAGGGATTATTGGCAATCCTCAAAAAAAGGGGTTGCCCAATGCCGATCCACGGCGAGATTAGTTTTACGTAGTGGCAAATGATATTGTTGTACATAGAGAGAATACAATTGGAAGTTTTATTCACATAATATTACAATGTGAGACTATTTGAATATCAAATTGTAATTGGGTATGTTTTTGGATTTCAGTAAATGCTTATATAAGTATGTGAATGGGCTTCTTTAGAAATAATGTATACCACTGCAATATGGCGCCTATAGAATGGCGACCGTAATCCCTCTTTTGTTTCAATGACCCATCGTTTGATGTTTAAAAATGGCGCCTCTCAGTGTGAAATGTAAACACTGACGAAGGAACCTTCCAAAACGCGTTTGTTTGCTGCGCTAAGAAAAATAAACTAAGACTGCAGAAACCCGACCCCATGAGTGCTGGTATCCTTTCTGGAAAGAGGAGGAACCTTGGAGCTGTAATATATATATATATATATATATATATATATATATATATATATTATATATCTATATATATACACAGTGATGATAACCAGACTAATGTCAGAAATTTCAATGAAGAGTGAAACCTCCTGTCCTGATGTCCAAAGTCGGATGCATCAAAACTGCTTGTACTTAAAAGCCTCTGAAGATGAAAACTTACTATTTTTACTAGCAGTTTAACTTCTCTCCTATTTGTGTGGTCAGGCTCCTCGGGTGCTGGTAACCTGGATCTGGCAATCTGGAAGTCCTCTTAGCATCAAGCCTGTCTGTCATCCCCCTGGTGGTGAACAATGTCATAAAAAATTGTTTTAACTACCTTTGCACAATCTACAAAATCCAGTGCTTGCCATTTTCCCAGTGGTCATCTCCAAAATTGATTTATCCAATGGAATCTATGCATGGTTTCCAGAAGGGGTGATATGCAAGCTCAAAACAGACCAAATCAATACTGCTTGTCTCACCCCTGGACTGAAGCACCCCAGGCAAATCTCTCCCACTTTAATGTTTCTCAACTGGCTTTGACTAAACTATAGGTAAGATTTTAAACTTAATGCATTGTGCATAACGGTCTTCTACATGCGTAACTTCTCATGTCCGCAATTTGAAGAAAGAGTATTTGCCAACTAGGCGCAAAATGTCAGCCACCCAAAACCATCTCCCCATCCACACTGCATACTTTAGGAAAGAAAGTTTCACATACAAGGATCCCTCCTCTGAAATGTTCCTTCAGTTCCCCTCTGCCTTACAGAAGATTATCGGTGAACCCCAAAAGCACATCTCTTGAGTCAGTCCTTTGGACTAACTGAGAATTTTAACCACTAATTCGGACTCATATGCTTACATGCTGCCTTCGATGAACTTTCAATCTCACTTGATTTCTAGTAAGCTTCATCCCTACCCTATAAATGATTTGAAACCCCCTGTCGATAGTGTCAACACTGCACAAGAACACTAAAATGCATTTAATAACCTATTGATATTGAGATGACTGACACACTTAGTTGACAAAAAAGTCTGGAGAAGTTATTACACTCCCATTGAAGCCGCCTTTCAAGTCCTTCGTCAAAATAGAGAAACATCTCACACTTAATTACTTGGAGACTTCTCTCTGGATGAGTTCCTTTCATCTCATTCATCTCATTACTTCCTGACAAGTGGTGAACACAACTCCTTATCAGGCCTTAAAAAGAACCAGCACGGATGTGACAAGCTGACTATGACTAACTGACAGAGATATGTGACTGCATATACGAGCTGTCTCTGAGTTTGTAAAACTCCGAAACTCATGCATGTGCAAATAGATGCTTTCTGTAGTCCATACTGTCGGACCTCAAGACTTGACTTGATTAAACGTGATTTGATTTTTAGCTAAGTGAGAAAAAGCTGACAAACTGAGTGAAAAATCTAATATCATTTTGTGGTTTAAATAAACTCTACATTTTCTCTGCTCTCCACCAATGGTAAATTGTATATTCATATCAAAATTAAAAACTAGTGATTGATTTTTTTTTTTTTTTTAAATAGTTGTCCTCATGGTTGGGAGCAAAACTTGGTTCAAGCATATAGTGGCCCACATTTCCAGGAATGGATAGCAGGTCTTGTACTAATCCTCAGCGCCTATGTTTTTCTTGGTGCCATTTAAGGAAATTATTTTCTGAAGCATACCTTGCAACTCCCACCCAGCAGAGCTGTCCGCCATGCTGTTCTGTCACCAACCGAGGGGCTGAGATGTGAGGGTTGTGCATCTGACTGGTGGTACTGGACCCGATGGGGCTACCAGGTCTGTTGCTGACTGAAATAGAACAACTATAGGCCTTTAATGAGCTGATTAGAGCCAAAGCAACACCTTTACCATTGACAGCAAACATAGCAGTAATTTAAACTGACTGAAACCTACAGGGTCACACAGAACAGCCACCTCGTGCAGGAGCGCAGGAACCAGCTTCAATTAAAATCTTGGTTTACCATCATCCGGGCTAATTCTCACTGTCACTGAAGCAATAGATATTTGCCGTTGTTTTAGAGAAGATCAGGAGCTGTGCATCACATACATTATAATCACAATCATCAATCTATTTTCAGTCAATAAAGAGAGTTTGGTATGATTAAAAGGGTTTTATTTATCCAATCTTTAATAAATCATCTTCATTAAGGTCACAAGTTAATTTAATCAATCTCAGCTGTTCGAATCTCATTAGAAATCAAAAATCAATAAGTAGTCAATAAATCGCAATAAAAAACACATTAAGCATGTTCCATAATGGAAACAATCCCTATTCTAAAAATCGGGGAAAAGATGTCAGTCAGAATCCATAAAGAGTTCTAGTTTGAGAGACAGTGAAAGAGAGAAAACATAAAGCTTTAACATCAAAAATCAATTTAATAAATCAACAATCATTCAAAACAGAACTTCTCATAAAGAGAGGTTCAAGAACTCAGTAGAGTCTCTGAGCAGCGTGGAATGGGGAAAGTGGATGCATGGAAAAAGTCCAGCAAAAGTCTGGGTCTGCTCTAGGAACTCACACTATTATAGACTACACATTTTCTCAATGTTGCAGCTTTTGGTTTTCTTCCTTCTTCAGCCAGTCAGTCACCTTCCGATATGCTCATGGTATCAGGAACACTCCTCATCTTCTCGTTGAAAACACAATGGCTCTACATAGCAGCTTTCAAAGTTGCTTATTTCTTATCATCTAGTGGTTACATCTAGACTACTGGTAATACATTTTCTTGTTCAAAGCTACTTTCCCATGAGGAAATTTTCATCTGTATCTTCTAAATAACAAAACTTATTTATTAGCAGTGATCATTGTGTAAGAACAAACATTTGCAGAATTAGGTTTAAAAACATTTATGCAAATATTATTCATTATGAAAACATGGAAAGGTCAAGAAATAAATATTTTGGGCACATTAAGCATTTTCTAGTCATGTCAGATTGTCAGGCAATGTTGCTTCAACCATTTGAGGACTAATACGAGTAACTATGGCTGCCTAGTACAATTTTCCATTTAAACACATTTTTATTTTTTCATTAAAGCCTGTACATTAATTCTGCTCATTATAATACACTGTATTATTTTTCTTGATATTATTACTCACTCCTTTGACAGTCTCTAAGTGAGAGCAACAGTGAGTTATATAAAGCTATACCACCTTGCGGTCGGGTGGGAAAGAAATTAAAGTAGATCTTACATGGGCATTAAAGACTGTTGGTGTTCTACAGATAGTTTTCTGGTGTGCAACACATGCTGTGTAATGTGTTTATGTTTATTATCACCAGTTATTGCTTGTGAGATAGTGCTCGTTATTCAAGTAATCTGTACTCGTGCTTGGTTTGGGTACGGAAACCTTCTTCTGTACGAGGATGTGTGCTGGTATTCTGGGTCAAACTGCTCTTTGGTTGTGTACAAAAGTGAAGTCTATAGATTGCTATTAGAAGAAAACTACAGGTTTTTTTCTTCTAAGCTGAGCATAAAACAATATACGGCCTAGAAGAGATCATAGATTTTAGTTTTTATATTTGAAGTTATTAGCTTTTAAGTCTACTTAGGACCCTTCAACTGACCAATGAAGGGACTTATTGGATTTTGAAAGCTTTGAGCATAAAATATGAGTGAACTTCATGAATGTTTTGTGTCTTCTGTCACTAGTTATTTGTATGCCTCAAATATCTTTCTGGTTAAACTGTGCTTGTTGGAGTCTTTGCTGCAGTACATTGACTTAGGGATGCTTCCTTTAAATCTTGCCATGTGTGTTTGTGCTGTTTGTATTGCAGCGGCCTCTATGCTGAAGGCGTTCTGTGCTGTGTAGTTGTTGTGTTAAGCA
This sequence comes from Calotriton arnoldi, assembly GCA_963921515.1. Lineage (NCBI taxonomy): Eukaryota > Metazoa > Chordata > Amphibia > Caudata > Salamandridae > Calotriton > Calotriton arnoldi. Next base: position 1,157,143 of record CAWUFW010005617.1, on the reverse strand, counting down.
TTTCATTGTTATTTGAGGGTGCAAATTTATAAACGTTTTTGCTCATTCAGAAAACTGATTTGGGAAGACGTTTTGAAAATACTATGTGGTAGGTATAATTGTAGTAACTATCTAGGGGCAGGCAGAGCATGTCTGTTGTACCTAAATCTATATTTGTAAGCACATTCATATCTCATTGATTCTGTGTTCATTAACCATTTGGCCTATGTTGAGAATTAAGATGATTGTGGAGGTTATTAACATTTTTACATATATGTAGTTTGTCACTTTCTTATATTCCAAAAACGTGTACAACTGCACTTTGTAGTTTTGTTCTGTACTCAGAAAATAACTTCAGACACAAATAAGGTTCAGCTATGGTTGTATGATGCAACAACACATGCCTTTACCACGTATGACCTTACTATGCAGCCTTTACAACGCATATAGTTTACCACGCATGTCTTTACCACGAACATACTGTTGAGGTTAAATCCCCAGGCAATCAAAACGGTCAGACAATAATCACCAACTCAATGAAACAGCAAACATGATATAGTGAACTCAGTATCACAAATGAATGTATTAAAATCTCATCTTTTTATTATTGTCTTTTTTAAAAACATTTTATGAGAGTGCATATGACAAATACATATAAGACGTAATGAACAAATTATCAAGAATAAACCACATATAAATTGCAAATTAACAATATATACAGAACACCACAATTAAATGAACTATAAATGTTGACAAAGGACTGAAAGCAATGACAAAACAAAAAACAATGGCTATGCGATGGATCTTCTACGCGCGTTTCGGCGCAATCTGCGCCTTCATCAGGAGAGCCACAAATAAATTCTTGGTTGAAAATGATTAGAGTAGCCTTCGAATGATGTAAGGTTACCAACGTGTAAGCTCAAATCTGTTAAGGGAACCTGCGATGCGAACTTCATAGAAAAAGGTACTGAATTAAAGTGAACGATAAAAATACGAAGTATAGGCGATCCTCAATCTTCGCGTATTCAAGTACAAAGATAAGCATACCCCGTGCTGAAAAACGATATTTTAACAGCACACCAAAAGGCGTTCAGATAAAAGCGCCGAAAGAGGATTATGGATTGTCGAAAAGAGAAAGCAATTGTAGATAAGGAAATCAGATGATGAATCCTCGATGACTGCAGTACAAGGATTAGCGTACCCAGTTAGTCGACACGATGATAATAAAATACGGCGTATTTCGTTCAGATGAAAAATCTATATTTGTAAGCACATTCATATCTCATTGATTCTGTGTTCATTAACCATTTGGCCTATGTTGAGAATTAAGATGATTGTGGAGGTTATTAACATTTTTACATATATGTAGTTTGTCACTTTCTTATATTCCAAAAACGTGTACAACTGCACTTTGTAGTTTTGTTCTGTACTCAGAAAATAACTTCAGACACAAATAAGGTTCAGCTATGGTTGTATGATGCAACAACACATGCCTTTACCACGTATGCCCTTACTATGCAGCCTTTACAATGCATATAGTTTACCACGCATGTCTTTACCACGAACATACTGTTGAGGTTAAATCCCCAGGCAATCAAAACGGTCAGACAATAATCACCAACTCAATGAAACAGCAAACATGATATAGTGAACTCAGTATCACAAATGAATGTATTAAAATCTCATCTTTTTATTATTGTCTTTTTTTAAAAACATTTTATGAGAGTGCATATGACAAATACATATAAGACGTAATGAACAAATTATCAAGAATAAACCACATATAAATTACAAATTAACAATATATACAGAACACCACAATTAAATGAACTATAAATGTTGACAAAGGACTGAAAGCAATGACAAAACAAAAAACAAAAAACAGTGGCTATGCGATGGATCTTCTACGCGCGTTTCGGCGCAATCTGCGCCTTCATCAGGAGAGCCACAAATAAATTCTTGGTTGAAAATGATTAGAGTAGCCTTCGAATGATGTAAGGTTACCAACGTGTAAGCTCAAATCTGTTAAGGGAACCTGCGATGCGAACTTCATAGAAAAAGGTACTGAATTAAAGTGAACGATTAAAATACGAAGTATAGGCGATCCTCAATCTTCGCGAATTCAAGTACAAAGATAAGCGTACCCGGTGCTGAAAAACGATATTTTAACAGCACAACAAAAGGCGTTCAGATAAAAGCGCCAAAAGAGGATTATGGATTGTCGAAAAGAGAAAGCAATTGTAGATAAAGAAATCAGATGATGAATCCTCGATGACTGCAGTACAAGGATTAGCATACCCAGTTAGTCGACACGATGATAATAAAATACGGCGTATTTCGTTCAGATGAAAAATCTATATTTGTAAGCACATTCATATCTCATTGATTCTGTGTTCATTAACCATTTGGCCTATGTTGAGAATTAAGATGATTGTGGAGGTTATTAACATTTTTACATATATGTAGTTTGTCACTTTCTTATATTCCAAAAACGTGTACAACTGCACTTTGTAGTTTTGTTCTGTACTCAGAAAATAACTTCAGACACAAATAAGGTTCAGCTATGGTTGTATGATGCAACAACACATGCCTTTACCACGTATGCCCTTACTATGCAGCCTTTACAACGCATATAGTTTACCACGCATGTCTTTACCACGAACATACACAGCAGTTTATTAGAGTTACCATTACCAATGCATATATTTACCACGCACTTAGCATGCAAACCTTTAAAATGCTATTTTTTAAAAATACAAATAAATACAGAAACAAAATAAGAACCATCCAACAATTAAAAAAGGACCTGAAAACATCTGTCTAATCCTCAAGTAAAGCACCAAAATTAAGTTAAACAATTACATTTCCAAGTAAACACATACATTTAGGAACAATAAATACAGTAATGCATGAAAAACACAAAATTATAAACAAAAACTCTTTGCAACCTCAGCTACACTACAAAGAAGGAAAGACAACATATCCCTGTGTATAAAAGCATTCATTTGGATTATATGTATGGATCTAGATATGTATTCCTTTGTATAAATGTGCATAATAATCATGTTTATAAATATATGTTTATTCATTATGTCTGCTTAACAAATGTGCATATTACTTATGGCATTATTATTCTATGTTTATCATGTATATAGGTCACTGAATAAATAAGTAAATTTTTATCATAACTATTTATCTGCAATTGGTTCACTACTGAATAATTAAAAGGAAAAATGATATAAACATAAATAAATTAGCCTAAAGTACAGCAACACTTGAAAGTCTAAGTATATTAAATACAACTAAAATCTAGATATATTACCTTCCTTATACATATATACCTTCCATGTTCTTATATATCTTTATATTTATTACTTTACTCCTAATTCAGCATCTCCAATGCACTACCCTATATCTCACCTTATACCTCTCACAATATATCCTCTAACTGCACTCTCTGACTCATCCTAAACCTCATTCTACTACTCTCTCCAATGCACTACCCTATCTCTCACCCTATAACTCTCTCAATATATCCTCTACCTCCACTCTCTGAATCATCTCAAACCCCATTCTGCTACTATGATCCCCAAAATAATCCTTTCTAGACTCATCCCTCCTCTACCCCTCCTTCCATCATCTCAAACCTCTTTTACTATTCAGATCTCCCAAACAAGCCTTTCTAATCCCTCCTAGACTCGTCCCATACCTCATCTTTCTCCCTAATCCACTTCTAGAGACTCGTCTGCCCTCCATCATTCCTTTCCTCATTCCAAACCTCCTTATACTGCTATGATCTCAAAATAAACACTTTCTAGACCCTTCCCTCTTCTATCCCTCCACTATCCTTTTCAGTCCAACTAACAGACTCACATGTCCACCGCTCGAATTAATTATATATTTCCCTAGACTAACTCACTACTAATCCTTTTAGGTTCCCTGAGTAGCGTGCCATTCGCCGAAGAGCACTCCGACGCCTCGTCAGGGGTAGTAAGCAAGATATAAATGCAATTACAAACTATGACATCAAAAGCACAACAAACTATCAAACAAGTAAATTTTTTCACATGAAATACAAATGAAACTTAACAACCACATTCTATTTTCAAAACAGGAATTTTTTTCCACAGTTTGAAGAGCTTTAAATAACTTTTTTTCTCAACAGATTCCAACAGTCAACCCAACAATTGTTTTATCTCCCTCCAGGAACAAACAAAAATTAGGAAAAAATATACAATACCATAACATCACACACATGAATTTTTCTCCTTCAGATCTTTAAAAAATGGAAAATGCTCATTAAGCCAGCTATATTCCTTCCAAAAGGGGTAATAGACGTTTGAAAGACGGTGAGTACATTTATTGAAAGGAGAGATTAACTGACCCCAGGAGTCATTGGAAGTGGGTTAAAGATTTCTCATCCCATTGTAAAGGCAGAGAGGTTCCTCTTGGTGACATAGTGAAAAGAACCACAGAGCATAACCTCTCTGCGTCTACAACTGTAATTGAAGTAAAAGAAAATACAAACTAAGGGGTCCATTACGATGACTGGCAGATGCACCTCCGCGATGCTGGCGGTGGGAGAAAACACTGTTTTCTGCCCGTGAGCAGCGGTGCACCCGTCCACCATATTACAATGGCCAAACACAGCCCATTGTCCGTCCGCCGTGGTGCTACGTGCACCGCCATCAAAACGCGCCCGCCACCACGGCGGAGCCAACCAATCGAGAGCCACCGCCGTGCGGGATGACGTCCCTCCCTCCGTACAAATTAGGATGCGCGAAACAGTCAGGCCCACCGCTGCGGAGAAACCGGCCATTCTGAGCATACGGAAGCACCATAGCAGAGCGCTAAATCGATACCCGGAGCTGACCGCCATGGACCCTGCACTACACGTCTTCCCGGCGCTGTACATGATACACCTACAGCAAGCCATGGACCGTCGCGGACGCTGACGCAGGTACGCCATCACACAACTCCGATAACAAACACAACCCACAAATCCATGTCCGATGTAAGGTGCCTGCCCCCACCAGACACCCTTGTGGGGACAGGAACACAACCACAGGTGTAGCCACACATGTCCCACTTGCCACAAGGCCACCCCTCCACACCCAGGCCACCATGTCCGCGACCCTGAAATAATGCCCAGTTCACGTGACCGCAGCGGTGAATCCGCGGGAAAAAATGCACACAATGTAGTAGGCTGGGCCAGCGCTAGGCAGGGGCAGTGCGCAAAGTATACAGGGCAACACCTCCACACTAAACACACTAGGCCCACCCACACCATGAAGGGACATGCCACGTGATCTCCCTGTGCCCCCACATGCCCAAAAAGCAGCCAGGTGAACACACACACTGCACCACACAACAAACAACTAGGGAGACAGCCTCATCAGGTGTGGCTGCAGAGTAACACACAGCGTACAAGCACTGGGCCAGGGGAACACACACACCACAACAACACCACACTCATGGCAAGTAAACTGAGTCCAAGCACAAATTAAACACACACAGACAATGAACAAACACACCAATGGACACACAGCCTGCCAAGTCACACAGACATACCCCACACTGACACACAGCAACAAACACAGACCACATGCCAACAGCAATGTAGGACAACAAATAGGCAACTCAAAGTGAGGTGCACACAAATGGAATGGCAAGGAGCTGAACACCAAAAATGTGTACATCACATGCAAGGGAAGGAACACATTACATCCACCCCCACCCAAAAATCCACACATGGCAGTCACAGTGAGTGAAGTCAAACCACAGTCACCTCACTGCAACAACTCAGGGAGACATCAAGGCAACCCATGAATAGGCACAGGGATGAAAGGAAGGGTATGAAGTCCAACCCTGATCAGCCACACATCTGAATCCAAATACATCACAGGAGTATGTCAGCAGCACAACACACAGGGGCCATTGCAACACTCCATGACAGTCAAACACAAGTATGAACCTTCACACAACCCCCACACCCATCACACCAGCAGCACACAACACCAGTGACAAACACACAGAAGCTTGCCAATAATATCCAGTCAAGACACTGACAATTAAACACACCCCCTGGGTGGTATCCACAAACATCACATACACACACAGGTATGGCAGTACCAGTGTACGCACAAAAACAACAGTCAAACACAGAACAGAATCAAAACACACACACAGAACTACTACAACAACAGACAAGACCTGTGCATCTAAACAGTGCAAATCCAATGGGAGCACAGACACAACAGGAGTACACAACCACATCAGTCATGAAAAACGCACAGACAACATACCACAACACATATAAGAAGTGCATCCACTAAAAACAATAATGGAGAACAAAAGGCAGAAATGGGCCCACATTGACACATAGACAGACATACCACAACACCCATCCACTCAAAATGGTGTCACAGTGTACCACATGTCTGCACATGCACAACCATGACCATAGACACATCAAATGTGAGAGGAGAAAACACCAAGGATGCACATAAAACAAGCACGGCAACCACAATAGACCTCAGTCCATGTGACAGACACACAAGTAAGGCACACCACAATGGCAACACACCTGAATCAAACACAACAACAACACACACACACTGACAGGAAAATAGAACACCACACACAGAGCAACTGTCAACTGCATGACACAACACAACACAAACACTGCACACAGCCACATCAGTCACAACACATGCACAGGCAAAGATATCAACATGCTACAACAGCCAAACATCAGGGGGTGCACAACAGGCAAGGACAAGGCAACATCAACTCACAGCACTGCATGCACACCAAGCCTGTGTGTGCACAACACACATACCAGTTACAAACAGAGATGAGTGACACACCATGAACACACACAACAACAATCTAAACATCACACACACACCAACACACCCAGGAAGTCAATCAGACCCCAGCAAACACACATACTACCAAGCCAACACACACAGATGCAGAAGTCTGGAACACAAAAGTTGAAACAACATGATCAGAGGAAACAAGACATTGGCAATGTTGAAGTGGAAAATAGAGCATGTGTCACAGTAAACAATACCCACACAGTAACCCTTTATTTAGCAAGGACACTGACAAGGCAGACAACAGGAGTAAATAGCTTCTTTTTATTTACATTTCACACAGTCATGCAGCAAAAGTCAGACAAGAGCAAGGCCAGTGTCCAGGACACAGTGCAGGTGAGGTACATGAGAAGCTGCACAGGCAAGTCTAGGCCATCAGTTGACAACAAGGCCAGTGGCCAGTCTAAAGTGCAGGTGAGGTACATGAGAAGCTGCACAGGCAAGGGGCAAACAGCAGTGAACAACAAGTCCAGTGGCCAGGACACAGTGCAGGTGAGGTACATGAGAAATTGCACAGGCAAGTCTAGGACATCAGTCGACAACAAGGCCAGTGGCCAGTCCAAAGTGCAGGTGAGATACATGAGAAGCTGCACAGGCAAGGGGCAAACAGCAGTGAACAACAAGGCCAGTGGCCAGGACACAGTGCAGGTGAGGTACATGAGATCCTGCACAGGCAAGGGGCAAACAGCAGTGAACAACAAGGCCAGTGGCCAGGACACAGTGCAGGTGAGGTACATGAGAAGCTACACAGGCAAGGGGCAAACAGCAGTGAACAGCAAGGCCAGTGGCCACTCCAAAGTGCAGAGTGATTACATGACATCCAGCACTGGGAATGTGTGGTACAGTACCCTGCCATGGTCAGCAACACACTCAGGGCGTCAAAAATGGGCAGTCCATGGTACCACTGTGGGAGAGACATGTGTGTGAGGGTGACCAACACTCAGACTTGGCTGGCAGTATGACTGGGAGGTGGCTGTCTGTCGGGGCCAGTTGGGGTACTGGCTCGGGGAGAGAGAGGCCCAGCTGGGGTAGAGCCATCAGTGTTCTGGGAAGCCTGAGGGCTGCTAGGTCCAGGTGTGGTAGAGCCAGCAGTGGTTTGGGAAGCCGGAGGGCTGCTAGGACCAGGTGGGGTGGTGGCACGTGGAGGTGGACTCATGCTTGCACGAGACCCAGTGTGTGTGGGAGAAGTTGGAGGGGTTCCCTTCCGCTTCTTGGGGATTTGATATGGCTTCCCTGTCCTGGGATTAATGCCAAGTGGGGTGTATACAACAGGCACACTCGTCACAAAAGCTGGCTCATGTGCAGATGCTGGTCCCCCTCTGGGGACGTGCTGGATTCTTTGGGACGCTTGGCCCCGGATTGCCTCTGCCCCTGCATCACCTGTTTACCCGGTGTCCCCCCTACAGTGGCCTCCTTCCCCTGCTTCACAGGGCTCTGGATGGGAGTAGATGTTGTGGGTGAACTTGCCTTGGAGCTCTTCTTACGTGTACCCTTAGCAGGCACCTGTTTGTCACTGGGCACGGAAACTGTGTGCTTGTCTCTGCGAGACACTTTTGGGACAGGTGAGTCCTTGGCTGGGGATGCCTCTGAGGCATGTGAGCCTGAGGCCTGCTCCTTGCCATCCTTGCCCTGGGTGTGGCCTGAAGTGCTTTTGCCTCTGCGCTCTGGTGTGGGTTTACCTTTCTGTGGGGATGGTGTCTGCGGCCTGGACTGCTTGGGCTGCTGCTGCCGTGTGCTGCGTGTGCTGTATCTGTCCCTTGATGTCTGGGGTGTGTGGTCACTATCATCAGATGCGGCCACTGGCAGGGTGGTGGGCCTAGGGACTGGAGCTGGACTATGGGATTGGGCAAGTTGAATGGCTGCTGTCACTGCAGAGGAGAGAGACTGTACAGTCCGGTGTAGCCCACCCACGTCGGAATGAACGCCCTCCATGTAAGCCACCACCCGTGCCAATTTTTTGTCATGGTCCAGGAAGGCATTGAGGAGAGCTGTCTGACCCACACACAGCTGGCGCAAAGCTCCACAGACTCAGCACTGATGGCAGCAGGGGGGACAGGGGCAGGGGCAGCGGTGCCTGGGGTGAAGGACACTCTTCCCTTTTTCGTGGTGCGAACACGGGCAGCAACAGTGGGAGTAGCAGGGAGAGTGGGCACTGAACGCTGTGTGGTGGATGAGGAGGCAGAGTCCCTGTTTCCCTCGGCAGAAAACATAGAAGCATCACCGCCGTCGTCAGATGACATAGAGGTCTGTGTCTCTGGCTGTGAGTCCTCTAGAAGACTACAGTCCCCCTCTGATGCGCTGGTGACATCCGTGTCACTATGCTGGTGTGCAGCAGTTGTGCTTGATGCCTCACCACTGGTGTCCGTCCCCTGTCCTTCCGTGCCCATGTGAGATGCTGCATGAGAGAGAGATAGAGGTCGGATCAGTACATTTGCATCAAGATTACAAATATCTGCAAGGGAAGCATCACTAATGATGAACAATCATCCATGTTGGACAACACCATGGGCAGTAACACTGTGCAACCTCAATCCAAACATCGAAATTACCGTGGCATAATGCAAACATGGCATAATTCACCCATGTGATGGACACACAGCCAATTAGCCTGTTGGTGGCTTCAGCTAACCAGACACACATATCCCTCTGTGCACACCTAGGGCCCTGAGGGGGTAAAAGATTCTGATCACAACATGTTGCCACTGTCACATCTTGAGCCAGCAGAAGTGTCCAACACAGAGACAGACTCAAACATATCCGCACACAATGGCCATGAGCACATGCCATCCACCATGTCGTATCTTGGGGCACAACTACAGTTGCACATTGTTGTTAGATGTGTAGCCAGCACAAATCTGACGTCAGGCAATGCACACATTGATGATGGCACACTCAGATCATGCACTCTGCTTGACCCTGACATGGGATGTCCGTGACGACACCAATGAAGATGATACCAGAAGGCCACAACTACAAATATGAACTCAAGGGCCATTACACCAATGACATGGGAAGGTACATGTTGGGGGAATGCATGACTACTGCACCCAACACCGCGGCCACTTACACGCCATTGCATCACACTAGCAACATCACAGCCCTGCACTGGCCCAGGCTTGGAGCACATGCAGCCAAACAACACCCAAAGTCACACTCACAGAATACTCACCACCAGCTTGCTGCTGATGCCCCTTCAGACGTGCATCCAGTTCAGGCTGCGTCACAGCTAAAATGCGTGCCATTAGTGGTGTCATGCTGCGCCGCGCCAACCTGCCGGACCGAGGGATCAGCCCCAGTGTCATCTCGGCCACGTTCCTGCTCAGCCGGCAGATGTCATCCCACCTCTTGTGACAGTGGGAGCGACGTCGTTTGGAGACACCCAGTGCACGCACCTTGCATGCAATGGCCCTCCACACGGCCTTGCGCTGGTTGACTTTGAGCTGCAGACATGGGAGACAAGAGGGTGCAATAATCAGTGTAACCTACCACCATTTCACAGTGCAGGAGCATGACACAGACTCATACCAACTTCAGCCATAACTTCAGCAGAGACAACAAATCTGCGACATTCAAACATCATCATGTGTGAAATACACATTAATGCATGCAGGTATGAGGGTGGACGCAGTACATGCCTATCTCAAAGCCATGCAGGATGCCAGCAGAGAGCAAAATGTGTATGCTGACCACATCTACTGCAAGTTTCTGGGAATACCAAGACATGCAGGACATTACTACATATGTCACTGTGAATACTCACTGTGCCCAACACTGCGCAGCCCTCAAAGCACTTGCCCTTAAACTGCCACACTGTGTCATGGATGTCACATTGAGGGACATGACCTCACAAACGCAAACCCTCATCACAAGGCCTGTCGTTTGCAATCTACACCTCTGCAATGGCTCATTGACGGAGAGTCAAGAGGAAAAGCACAGATTTGACACTCTGTACATTCAGTGTTGTGTCACTGTCTGATTGGGCAGTTAATGTGCAGGCCAGTTGGGGTCACACAGAGGTCCAACGTGGGGCATCTCATCTTTTACATGGAGGGACTATTTGGAAACACAAACAGTGCCAACACATGCGAGTATGTGCACATGCTGGTGGTGATGGAAGGGTCTGGGCACAAGAATGTTGGAATGTACAGTGTCATAGGTGATTGACCAACAAGAGTGTCACCCTGGGGGACTGAGGTCCTGAGCATAGTGCAGAACTAGAGATGAGGCACATATTGAGTCAGAAACAATGCCCTCACTACCCTCTGGACAACGACACTAGCTAAGGCCACAGATGGGCCTGTGAAGGACATCAGGGACACACAAAGACATTCAGACTGAAAATCACTGTCCTGACTCCTGAATTGAAAAGGTGCAGCCACACTGTATGTCTGACAAGACATCACATTTCCCTCACATCTGGATGTGCAGGCAGGCAAACGTGTGGAATAGGCTAAACACACCTTCCCCCTGGAAACAGCATGCTAGGCAGTGCATGACCCAACCCCACACTCTCACGCACATACTGCAGCAGATCAACTTCATGTGTGCCCCCCTACACTCTCACTCACACCCTGAGATACTTACCACGACATTTGGTGCACCTTATAGCCTTGGATACTGGGTGAGATCCTCGTCCACCAGGACCTCCAGTTCCTCGGGGGTGAAGGGAGTGGCACAGATCTTCTCAGTCCTCGCCATCACTGTGGGCAGGAGACAGCAGCAGCGGCAGTTGGTGGTGAGGCGTCTCAGGCAGCAGTCCCTGGAGGCAGCAGCAGGTGAAGGGTGTCAGGCAGCAGTCCCTGGAGGCAGCAGCAGGTGAGGGGTGTCAGGCAGCAGTCCCTGGAGGCACCACCAGGTGAGGGGTCTCAGGCAGCAGTCCCTGGAGGCAGCAGCAGGTGAGGGGTGTCAGGCAGCAGTCCCTGGAGGCAGCAGCAGGTGAGGGGTCTCAGGCAGCAGTCCCTGGAGGCAGCAGCAGGTGAGGGCTCTCAGGCAGCAGGCTCAGTGAGCTGTGGCAATGTGTGGCTCCCTCACACACATATATAGCCCCCAGGGCTCGTGTCTGTGGTTCTAAGCTGCTGCAATTGGTGTTCCAGGTCTGCCTCATTCAAATCCATCCAATGACCGCCTCCGCGGTGGCGGAGCACGCCTACCGCGATTTTCAAACTTGCATCAGGCAACCGCGATTGCGCTTCCCATTGGCTGGCAGGGCATGGTCCATGGCGGTGACACACCGCAGGGGACAGGCGTGCGGTACCGCGGTGGTGCATCTTTCAAGTGCATCCAATGACCGGCCCCGCGGTGGCGGAGCACGCCTCCCGTGATTTTCAAACTTGCATCAGGCAACTGCAATTGCGCTTCCCATTGGCTGGCAGGGCATGGTCCATGGCGGTGACACACCGCAGGGGACAGGCGTGCGATACCGCGGTGGTGCATCTTTCAAGTGCATCCAATGACCGGTCCCGCGGTGGCGGAGCACGCCTACCGCGATTTTCAAACTTGCATCAGGCAACCGCAATTGCGCCTCCCATTGGCTGGAAGAGCATGGTTCATGGCGGTGACACACCGCTGGTGGTAGGCGGTAGCTACCGCGATTCCGGGCACATGCATTGCTATGAGTGACCGGGATCTGGGTGTCGGAGCATGCCAACCGCCATTAGACATGTGCATATGCCTATCAATCCCGCTATGGTGTTTTGGGCCATGGCGGTGACACACCGCTGGTGGCAGGCGGTAGCTACGGCGAGGGTGCAGCATGACATTGTTGACTATGGGCGTGACAGTGTTGTTTGAGCACGTTTAAGGCACCAATGGACACATCGTGCTGTGTCAATGTAATGGGTCATATCTGTACTTCGAACAGAGGTCACTTACAAAATATCATGGCACTTGATGGAATTCAAATGGGCTATAGTAAGTAATGACAGCCTAAACTTCATATCTAACACCAAATGCCACACTGAAAGTACTAATGGGGCACATTACTCCTACACAATTTCATATGTGAGCCCACATTTACACACATTTTCATATCTCACCCCCAAAGTTATCCCCAATTTCATATCTGACCCCCAAATTTAGCCCCAATTTCATATCTGATCCCAATATTTACACACATGTCCATGTCTCACACAATATGTCACTATACAGTACATGATTGTACAAACATTTCAGCATTATTATCATGACTCACCACATGTGTCACACTGTTGTCTGTTTGGTATCACCTGTTACTGCCTTCATGTAATGTTATTGTTCGCAGTAGCAAATCCTACAGTATATGTCCACATGGACATGTGTGTGCTCTACATACTCAAGGATGTTAATTACATCACCGGCACACTTGGCATTCTGTACATCCTTATCATTTTTCACTTGTATCCCTGCCTATGGGTATGTTTTGTCTCCTTATCTGCCAAATGTCATCACCATTACTTGTGACATTGTGTCTGGTATGTGCTCATGTTGTTCGGCCTGTCATATGTGATTTTGTTACATGTATATTTCCACAGTTGTGAGTATGTTGATAGTGGATTTGATGTGTGTGGTGTGTTACGTTGGTACCCACCAAGGACAGGTGCATTGACCTTGTCCACATGAAGAATGTTGGCTTGGTGAGGGACTGTAGCCAAATGTGGGGCTGGTGCTCACTGACTGTTAAGTTTGACATGGCATCTGTGACCAGTGGAAGGTGACCCACAATTGGCCTGGACAGTTCAGCATTGCGTGTGCTTTCATGTGCAGTAAGTGTTTGCAGTTTTGGCAGGGCGCACAATTAGGACACGTGTGCAGTGATATTGAACTGACACGTGTGGATAAGCCTGCTATGGTGTGGTAGCCTTTTGGGGGCACAAGCTGGTCCTGCACTGTGTGGGTGAACTGATGGTGCTGTTGACTCAAGCTAATGATGGCATCCAAGACAGGTGAGATATACCTTGATAGGGCTGGCTGTGGCACCCATCTAACTCAGACTTTTGTTGTTCTAATGGTACCAGAGGCCAACATGTTATGCACAGCCAGCATCTTTGTCTGCAGAGGAATGTTGAGAGTCCGCTTTGTTGTTCCTGACAGGCTGTGTGGCATGCGGCTCAGGATGCTTTTGATAGTAGTCCTTTGGTACCTGTGTCGTGCGATGACATCCCCTGTTGTTATGTGCATGAGGCTGTTGTGTCTTCGGTATTTACTCAGTATGTTCATGCGCTGACTTTTAGGTGTAGTGGTGTGGCTTTGTCCGGGTGGTGGTGTCGGTTGTTTCTGTGTCACTGTTGTGTGTCCAAGCAGCTGGAGTGTTAGCTCCATGGCAAATGTTGTACTTCAGTTGTGTGTCTGGGCAGTGCTAGCTTCATACTGCATGTCATAGTGCAACTTTAGTGCAGATTGTCGTTTGTCTACAGTCCTTTTGGATCACGTACCTTATCCACTTTTTGTGTGCCACATTGACAATATGTGTGCCTGCTGATGATATTGTGCAGTTGTGTTGTTGTGTCTTGATTCACGTCAAGACTGCATATGCATATGCTGTTCATTATTAGTCATTGACTGACTTTGAATTGTGTGTAACAGCATGTATGGCATGTCTACTGATGACAGTGGATATTGGCACAGGCTTGTGAATATGTCTGTGAGTGTCTCTAGACTTGTGTGGATTAGCATTGGCTCACATTCCATGCTGAGTCCTTCAGAACTGGATAAATTGTGTAGTTCATGTGTCCCCTGTCATGTTTGCACAAGAATGTGTGGCACGTACAGCAGACATTTCGAAGCCAGCAGTGTTTCTGTTTCACACATGTCCTGTATCATTTACTGCCCGTGCTGTTTGCACCAGATTCTGGAATGTGACTATTACCATTCACAGACACAGTTTCCATGTTTGTTGTTCTCACAGTGGTAATACTGAAGAACTGTAGTACAATGTGATCTCTATGTGTCACGACTATTGACTTGCACTGTATGTTGCATTGTGATGCCAGTCAATGTTTGCGCTGTGTGAATCAGAAGCTACGGAGTTGTGCACAACTCATGGTCTGTTGCAATGACGTGTCCCCTTTCATCTCACCTAGGAGGCGACCTAATGTGTATCGTCCTGTCACCCTGCTGGCTAACATTGAGGATGATGACGTGATACGCAGATTCCGTCTGGACCGCACGAACATCCAAGACCTGTGTGCCATGTTGGATCCTCACCTGCGGGCTGGCAGGACATACCCAACAGCATTGACAACCGAAACCAAGGTGATGGCGGCACTGCATTTCCTGGCTAGTGGGTCATTCCAGGAGACAGTGGGCATTGCAGGGGGGATGTCTCAGCCCACCTTCAGCATGGTGCTAAGGGATTTCCTGTTGGCCATGATGCAATACAAGGACCAATACATCAGTTTTCCAAGGTGTGCGGCTTTGGCGGATGTAAAGGCGGATTTTTATGCCCTTGGCCACATCCCGAATGTTGTAGGTGCTATTGACTGCACACATGTTGGCCTGGTTCCATACAGGCACGGGAACACATCTATCAGAATCATAAACATTCCCATTCCATCAATGTGCAGGTGGTGTGCCAGGCCGATATGATCATATCGCATGTATGTGCCAAGTTTCCAGGCTCTCCACATGATTCATACATCCTGCACAACAGCATTGTGCCCCAGCTGATGGCCAATCTACTTCCGGAGCGGGCATGGATTGTGGGTGAGTAGGCAGAGTCAAGTTGTGTGCTGTGTGTGCCATGCTGTCCTCTGCCACAGTTGTATTACTGAATCGTTATGTTTATTTCACACCTAGGTGACTCTGCATATCCCAACAGACCGTGGTTGCTGAGCCCACTACGCAATCCTAGGACACTGTCTGACGTCCGCTACAACAATGCCCATGGTAGAACACGTCGGGTGGTGGAGCGAACCTTTGGTCTCCTAAAATCGAGATTTCGCTGCCTGGACCGGACCGGAGGGGCACTCATGTACTCACCGAAAAAGGTGTGTCAGATAGTGGTAGCATGCTGCATGCTGCACAACTTGGCCTTACGGAAAGGAATACCCATGATCCTGGACGATGATGACCAGCCAGGGCCCCCCCCTGCGATCCCACAAATGTCCAGTGACGAGGATAGTGGTGAGGAGGAAGGTGTCGACCAGCGTCAGCAGCTCAT
The DNA here is from genome assembly GCA_963921515.1 of Calotriton arnoldi. NCBI lineage: Eukaryota > Metazoa > Chordata > Amphibia > Caudata > Salamandridae > Calotriton > Calotriton arnoldi. The sequence continues at coordinate 1,141,147 of CAWUFW010005617.1, read as the reverse complement.
CAACCGCTACTTCACTTGAAGGTGGGTGACGATGTACAACTGGTCCATTGTCTGTTGATGTAGTTGTTTGGGTGGAGGTCTATGTGATCTTTGTGAGTGCATCCTGTTGTTGACTCAGTGCTGGCTGCCTATGTGTTGGATACAGGGTATGTAGGAACTGCTACAGGATGTCTATGTTGGTACTGTTGCACATTGTTATGTGTGCATATTGTTGTACAGTGAGGACATGTGTTGTGTGATGGCTGTGATGCCACCACCTGACTAGTGACTTTTGTTCTGCTGTCTTTTGCTAGGTCCCTTCTGCCTCCCCTTGCCTACAGAGGATCCATGCTCCTGTGACATTATAACCATGGTAAACATTCAACATAATGTGATAAACATGGAGCAGACTCAACCACCTTTTTGCGTTTTTGTAGTTTATTTGCAATGGGTATCTGTGAGAGGGAAGTGGATATTTACATAAGTGTGAATGGTGAATCTATGAGTTGGCAGTGATGGTAGATGAGACAATCAAGTAGGCACCACATTGATGTGGTGAGACAGTCCAACAAACGGATGCCATTTCCATGGCAGTGTGGGTAAGGACAGTGTTCCAAGTCAATGGCAGGGTGAAGAGTGTTGCCATCATGGCTGGCTCCTTGACTGGCGTTTGGCAGGTGCTTTGCCACGGGTGAGTCCCAAGCTTTTCTTTGGACGGCCCCTCCTTCTTTTGGCAGGGGGGGCATCGTCTGCTAGGCCACTGGGGTCTGAGGAGTCACCCCTCTCCGTGCCCGCAGGGGTGGATGATGAACTGTCATCCTGCGGGACAACGGGGGGAGGTGGAGGTGTGTGATGTGGCACTGGCCTATCCCTCAGTACCGCCACTAACTGGCCCATGAGGTCCACAATTTGTCCCATACGGTTGTCCATGGACCTCAGCAGACGTTGGAGCTCCAGGGCATCTTCGTGGGCCTGGCCCATTTGTGCCTGTGTTCGTTCATAGGCACCCACGACTCTGGTGATGTTAGCCAGGGCTTCGGTCACAGTGTCCGGTGTTGTTGGAGTCCCACTTGTCCTCCCACCTGCCCTGCTATCACTGGCCTGTTGCCTCACCACTCTAGCCACACGCCTGCCCTCCACAGTTGTTGGTGTTGGCTGGGCATCCTCTGTGGCTGGGCGAATGTTGCAGGCAAAGGTGGTAGTGGTGGTGGTGGTGGTGGTGGCGGCACAGGTCGTTCCAGCAGGGGTCAGCATTGTTGTTGTTGCTGATGGTGGGGGGCAGTGGGATCATGTGACCGGTTGCGCCCTGGCACACCAGATGGGCCGGCTTGGAGCTCCTCATCCAAAGAATCCAGGGACTCCGCATCCAAGTGTCCATGTTCCGGGGGAGGAGACTGGCTTTGCAAGTTGAGGTTGTTGTCCTCTGCAGTCAGTTGTTGGTCACCTGAGGAACAGAGGGTACATGGTCATTGACTTACAGCCATATGGCTTGCTGTGTTTGATGTCTCTTATTTACATGTTATGCAACACAGTTACGTATTTCATGAGTTGAATGTCTGCACAGTGTTGTTCGTCATGACATGATGTGGAGGTACATACATCTTGTTCCATGGTGTGACAAGTCATTGGATGCCATGGCCAACTTGACACTCTTTGTATGGGACTGATGAGTTGTCATCTGACATCTGGCTGCCATGCAACTTGATGTGATGCATCGAGGATGATTACTCTCCCCGACAGATGTTACATATGCACATGTACTAGACATTGTCACATTGTTATCTCATGCATACCTTTGTAATGTTCTGTGATTGTATTTATTTGCTCAACAGACCATGCCTTTTTATTGTTACTAGGGTCCTTCATGCTCAGCAGCCATGGAATTTGCACATGTCATTCTGTGCAGGGCATATTTGGTCCCTGATTTGCTTACACATGGGTTTAGTTGAGTCACAGTTCTGTTTCTGTCACAGTTACATACGCATCGCTGTCTGCATTCTATCAAATGGTATGTAATTGGGGTGTATTTTGTTGTGAGGTATGGCATTGTGTTTGCATTAGCTCAATGCTTTCGTTGAAGAATGGTGGGGTGCATGCACTGGCTGATTACCTGTGCAGTTGGCATCTTTTGGGTGGACTTTCTACCACATGCTTCTGGGTGGGAGGGAGTGCTCCTTCATGCTGAGGGATGGGGCAGGGTGTGCCTGGTGGGAGTTGTGGTGCAGGCCTCCCTATTCCAAAGACACCTCCCTGGAAAGATGGCTACCTACCTGTTAGGTGAGAGTGTAGCACACAATGGCTGAAGCATGCTTCTGGGTGGGGGGAGTAGTCCATCCTGCTCAGCTATGGGCCAAGGGGGCCTGGTGGGAGTTGTAGTGCTGGCCTCCCTATTCCAAAGACACCTCCCTGGAAAGATGGCTACCTACCTGTTAGGTGAGGGTGTAGCACACAATGGCTGAGGCATGCTTCTGGGTGGGAGGGAGTGCTCCATCCTGCTCAGCTGTGGGCCAAGGGGGCCTGGTGGGAGTTGTAGTGCTGGCCTCCCTATTCCAAAGACACCTCCCTGGAAAGATGGCTACCTACCTGTTAGGTGAGGGTGTAGCACACAGTGACTGCCACATGGTTGTGGGTGGGGGGAGTAGTCCATCCTGCTCAGCTGTGGGCCAAGGGGGCCTGGTGGGAGTTGTAGTGCTGGCCTCCCTATTCCAAAGACACCTCCCTGGAAAGATGGCTACCTACCTGTTAGGTGAGGGTGTAGCACACAATGGCTGAGGCATGCTTCTGGGTGGGGGGAGTAGTCCATCCTGCTCAGCTGTGGGCCAAGGGGGCCTGGTGGGAGTTGTAGTGCTGGCCTCCCTATTCCAAAGACACCTCCCTGGAAAGATGGCTACCTACCTGTTAGGTGAGGGTGTAGCACACAATGGCTGAGGCATGCTTCTGGGTGGGGGGAGTAGTCCATCCTGCTCAGCTGTGGGCCAAGGGGGCCTGGTGGGAGTTGTAGTGCTGGCCTCCCTATTCCAAAGACACCTCCCTGGAAAGATGGCTACCTACCTGTTAGGTGAGGGTGTAGCACACAATGGCTGAGGCATGCTTCTGGGTGGGGGGAGTAGCTCCATCCTGCTCAGCTGTGGGACAAGGGGGCCTGGTGGGAGTTGTAGTGCTGGCCTCCCTATTCCAAAGACACCTCCCTGGAAAGATGGCTACCTACCTGTTAGGTGAGGGTGTAGCACACAATGGCTGAGGCATGCTTCTGGGTGGGAGGGAGTGCTCCATCCTGCTCAGCTGTGGGACAAGGGGGCCTGGTGGGAGTTGTAGTGCTGGCCTCCCTATTCCAAAGACACCTCCCTGGAAAGATGGCTACCTACCTGTTAGGTGAGGGTGTAGCACACAATGGCTGAGGCATGCTTCTGGGTGGGAGGGAGTAGCTCCATCCTGCTCAGCTGTGGGCCAAGGGGGCCTGGTGGGAGTTGTAGTGCTGGCCTCCCTATTCCAAAGACACCTCCCTGTGAAAGATGGCTACCTACCTGTTAGGTGAGGGTGTAGCACACAGTGGCTGCGGCACATGATTCTGGGTGGGAGGGAGTAGCTCCATCCTGCTCAGCTGTGGGCCAAGGGGGCCTGGTGGGAGTTGTAGTGCTGGCATCCCTATTCCAAAGACACCTCCCTGGAAAGATGGCTACCTACCTGTTAGGTGAGGGTGTAGCACACAATGGCTGAGGCATGCTTCTGGGTGGGGGGAGTAGTCCATCCTGCTCAGCTGTGGGCCAAGGGGGTCTGGTGGGAGTTGTAGTGCTGGCCTCCCTATTCCAAAGACACCTCCCTGGAAAGCTGGCTACCTACCTGTTAGGTGAGGGTGTAGCACACAATGGCTGAGGCATGCTTCTGGGTGGGAGGGAGTGCTCCATCCTGCTCAGCTGTGGGACAAGGGGGCTTGGTGGGAGTTGTAGTGCTGGCCTCCCTATTCCAAAGACACCTCCCTGGAAAGATGGCTACCTACCTGTTAGATGAGGGTATAGCACACAGTGACTGCCACATGGTTGTGGGTGGGGAGAGTAGTCCATCCTGCTCAGCTGTGGGACAAGGGGGCCTGGTGGGAGTTGTAGTGCTGTTTGCCTGGACACATACTACACAGTAGATGTGGTCTACCTTTGTGATGTTTGAGGTGGTGTGTATGTAAAATCAATGTGACCTGTGTGTGTTTTTGGGGTGCAGATGTGTGTACTTGTGCCTCAGGGATGTATCTTTGTAGTTGTGCAAGACAGTACATGGCAGTTTCATGGTATACATTAGTTGGTACTTACCAGCCTCCACTCCCTCGGGTATTCCTTCAAGACTCTCTGGATGCAGTATGGCAAGCACCTTCTCCTCCCACGCAGTGAACGGTTTTGGTGGGATGGGAGGGCATCCACCAGTCGCATCAGCCAGCTCACGGTTCTTGGCCCTCCTCTTCTTGACAACACTCTTCAGGTCATGCCACCGCCTCATGATTTCATTCTTGTTGCGGGGCACATTCCCTACTGCATTGACCTTGCCCACTATCCTTGCCCACATGGTTGTCCTTGTGGCTAATGGTGTCTGTTGGACCATGCTGCCAAAAAGTTGTGGTTCTACTCTGATTATCTCATCTACCATTACTGTCAACTCAGTGTCAGTGAATTTTGGCATTTTGTGATGTGCCATGGTGTGTGCTGTGCTGATGTTTTGGGGTGCAGTTGTGAGGGTGGTGTAGGTGGTGTGTGTGTGTGTTGTTGTGCTGGTGAGATGTGTGGTGTTTTGCCTATCCAATGTGCTGCAGGGTTTGGTTCCTTCAGGGTTGGAGTAGTGCAAAGGATTGTGGTCAGGGAAGGGGCTGGTTTTATGCTCAGCTATGTGGGTGTGTCAAGATGGTGTAATGCAGTCAGGTGTCCTGTGTGGGTTGTCCTGTGATTTGTATATTTAAATTTGCCATGGGGGGTGTGTCATTGGGATGTTTCAGGTTATTCGGGGGGGGGCAGGGCTAGTTGCTTGTGTGCATTTGCTGGCCTTATAGTTGGTTTTGTTACTTGGCCGCCATTTTTTTTGTGGAGCATCCACAGCGATGGCTGTGCTGCAGGGCTTCCGCCGTATCTCACATTCATTACTATTCGCGACCGCGGCGGACGGAGACAGCGGAACGTACCGCTGTGACATCGGGGATATCATAATATCATTGGCGGTCACTCCGCGTGTCTGGCGGCGGGTTGATGTGTTTCCGCTATGTTACCTCCCGTTGCGGTTGCATTTTCACTTTCTCTGCTTCCTACGGGTGGTTTTTCGATGCCTCCTACCACCGCGGATGGAATATTTTGGCAGTTGATCCTAATAGGGTCGGCGGGGTTTCCGTGGTACCTGAGGACGGTGATTTACTGCTACCATGGCGGTCGGAATTTTTTCCATCCGCCATCGTAATGACCCTCTAAGTCACTTGTGGCCACCTCCAATGAGCCCTGTGGCTCATTTGTAAGGTGGGGTAGCCCAGAACATCTCCATGCACTTTGCCAGTGGTATCCCCACAATCACAAATCTAAGAATAATGGTGCACCGACAAAAACAGGCAAGTAATCACAAAAGAGTAACTCCTCAAACATCCTCTGATATTAACATACCCCCTGAACTAATAGAATCCTTTAATCACGAACCTTGTCTTCTCTAATCCATCAAAGGACCCAGGAAGCCCACCCCCAGGGCCAGAATTTCTAAAAACGGGGAGGGAGACATGCAGCATCCTCCCTGAGCCATGACAGGCCTTGGGAGCCATCCCAGGAGCCAAAATGTTTCAGATTGGGGAGGGCTTCACCCTCCTTTTGCCTCTAAAGACCCCAGGGATCCCATCCCTGGGGCCGATTACTTCAATTAAGGGAAGGGGGCTGCGCAGCCCCTTTCCCTGAGCCATTAATGGCCCTGGGGACCCCATGCCCCAAGGCCGGCTCACATGATATATCTCAGGGCGCCCACTCCCAGGACATAACAGTTTACCTTCCCCCAACGGCCCGGGCAGGGAAACCTGTGTTTGCTCCCGCTTGGTGGCAGCATTTTTAAATGTCCCACCAAGCAGGAGCAAACACTAAGGGGCCGATTCTGATTCGGGTTGGAAAAGCTTCCCGACCGAATCGGTTGGGAAATGGTGTCCGACCCACTCGGATCGGGAAAGTCCGACCGGCGGAGTAGGATGCATCCGGATGCTTCCAGATACGATTTGGTTGAACTCCCATTGACTTCAATGGGAACATTTGTTCCTAACCGCATCAGAATTGGGCCCTCGGTCGGGAAGACACGTTCCCGATCCGATTTGGAAGGAGCAAATGCCGTTAGGAGGCCTTCCTAACCGCATCAGAATCAGGCCCTCGGTCGGGAAGCTTTTCCAACCCGCATCAGAATCGGGCCCAAAGTCTGTCCCCAGCAGGCGGGAGCTTTAAAAATGTCCCACCAGCTGGGAGAAAGCTTTTAATCTGTTTCACTGCCCACACTGATGGGGGCAGAGAAACAAATAAAAATAATGGTCCAGCCCTGAGGGAGCAGGATTAGTAGCTTCTCCCTGCAGGCAGGAGCAATATCAGCTCCTGTTGCACGCGGAGAGCTGAGTGGGGCTTTAGGGGACTTGGTGCTTCCCCCCAGGCCCCCCAACAAGTTTATGGTGGGTGCCCTGGGTGGGAACAAGGGCACCCATCTTTAATGATGTGGGCCCTAGGGGACGGGGTTTTGGGACCGGAAAAGGCTTGGGGAGGGGGGCCCTCCCCGTGGGGGGGGCTCCCCTTTTATTTTGAGTTGCGGCCCTGGGGGATTGGATCCTAGGGCCTAATAGTGCTTGGGGAGGGTGGCCGCAAAGCTCCCCTCCCCTATAATTAAAAAACGGCCCTGGGAGATGGGGTCCCTAGGGCCTAATAAAGCTTGAGGAGGGGGACCATGCGGCCCCTCCCATTTCATTAAAAAAAGGCCCTGGGGGATGGGTCCCCATGGCTTAATAAGGCTCGGGGAGGGGGCACATGGACTGCTCCCCTATAAAAAAAAAACTAAGGTCCTGTGGCCAAGCCCCCACCGCACACAGCAGGAGGTGGCTTTACGTATGGTAATAAAATATTACTTTTGTTAAAAAAAAAAACTGAAAAACAAGCATCTGCTAACTATAACTGGTGAATTTATGTGTTTTTTTTAGTTCAATATGTTAGTGTTGTCACTGACATATTCCCTTAACTATAACATTAATTTTACCTTTTTTCCTGTGAATACATATATATATGTAAACATATATTACTATATTTAACTTATTCAAAATAAATATAGAAAAATATATTTAAAGTTTATTTTTAAAAAAGACTTCATAATACTTACCAATCCTTACATATAATAACCATAATGTGTAGTAAAGCCATGTGTTATAAAGACATAGGCGTGGTAAAGATGTATGCGTGGTAAAGACATATGCGTGGCAAAGACTGCATGGTAAAGGATGATTCCCTTCAGAAAATAATCTCATGTCCATAATCAACACATGGCGTTGTTGTGTAAAGTACTTTTTATAAACAGGAAAACAAAACAAAATTCCTTGTTTATTGTTCTTCTAAAAGAATGACTTCAAATTCCCATACCTTTTTTGAAGTGCAGAAAATTAAATACTTTGCAAAATACTAACTATGCCATGGAAATCAACACAGAGATGAAACACTTTACTTTGCATTTGGGTTGTCCTGTTCTTGACAGATTAGTTTGTTCTGAGTTCAGGGAAACCCAACGCAGCTATGAAAATGTAAAAAGTATAATTTTGGGGACTTTAAATGCCAATTAATACTTTTATAAATACTGTTTGGGTCATCAAATACTGATTTGAAAATGGGACTTGATCATGGATGTCATTTAGGGGTCGCAGCTGCGACCCCTGGCTTGCCCCTTGCATCCCTTGGCACTACCTTTGTGACCCTTGTCCACAGAGATGGAAAAATCAGTGCCAGCAGCACAGTGGCAGCTCTTCCTTATGTACATCGGTTGGGGCTCTACTCTCTTTGTTTTCTGTCAATTTCTTTATTACAGAAATAGTGAATAATATTTTATGATTTACCATTAGTGTAATAAAATGCAGAATACAATTAGCTGGAATACGACTTACCATGGCAGCTGAGGTAAGTAAAAAATGTTTTTAAATGTATGTTGTGTGTGTGCCTTTGGTGTGAGAGTGTTTATGTAAGAAAGAGTGCATGTAAGGGTGAATGTATGTGTATGTGTAAGCGTGTGTGTGAGTGAAAGTGGAGGTCAAAAAGCATGTGATATCACTTCTGCTTCCCTTGGCATTTTGGTAAATTGATGTCCATGGAGTTGATCCCTGTGAGGCTTGTTGCTCTAGAATTCTGATAATACCAGTTCTGAGGCTGTTCCTTACTGTACCGTTCCCATCACTGCCTCAACCAGTTCACGGAAAAAATGAGACTAAGATTCACATGCCAGGCTCCTGTCTGACTAGCCAGAGTTTCTCACCACAGAAAGTAGATATCTCCAAACGTCTGAAGTGAATCAAGATTTTTTTATATGACAATAATTAGTGCTCACCAGGAGCTTTAATCAAATACATCTATATAGGTTAATAATGCAAGTATTCGCTGTGCACTGAAGGCTTTTACCCCCCAGTGCTGCAGACCTATGCATTGTTCATCCAGAAAGTAAAACAAATGCAGATCAACAACCCTTCACCCTTAAATGTCCCCAATCTTAGCTACCACTTAATAGTACAAACACAAGTCATGTAAAAAGACATACCATTAAGGCCACAGAGAGCACATTTTAAAGGGTACAAATTCCATCACTCGAATATGGCCCCAAATGATACTCAATAGGCTGGAAAGTAACAGCCAGAGCTGCCGCCTTTGGAACTGGGGAACAAGGTTCAAGTCCTGGCATCAGCGCAACACCCTGTGATTCTGGGCAAATCACTTAAACCCACTGAGACTAAGGGCCCGATTCTGATGCGGGTTGGAAAAGCTTCCCGACCGAGGGCCTGATTCTGATGCGGTTAGGAAGGCCTCCTAACGGCATTTGCTCCTTCCAAATCGGATCGGGAACGTGTCTTCCCGACCGAGGGCCCAATTCTGATGCGGTTAGGAACAAATGTTCCCATTGAAGTCAATGGGAGTTCAACCAAATCGTATCTGGAAGCATCCGGATGCATCCTACTCCGCCGGTCGGACTTTCCCGATCCGAGTGGGTTGGACACCATTTCCCACCCGATCCGGTCGGGAAGCTTTTCCAACCCGCATCAGAATCGGCCCCTAAAAAGGAAAAAAATATCTATGTGACCTTGTGAAATGTAATGTGGTGCTTATGTAAAGTACTCTAATGTCTTTGGGCCAAGATCACGCTATATAAAAACTGAAGAAAAAACAAAGAAAAAGTATGTTGGGAACACTGTTCTTGTTGCCAGCACCAGATTTGTTGAAATCAAGCAACTGGCCTACTCCAAACACACAGCGTGCAGGTCACCCTGGAAAAGTGTACAGAGCTCATCTATTTCAATCTGTTTTTGGCTGCTTTCCAGCACTATGATGTAATTGCTCAATATTTAAATTTAGGAAGTAGAGGAAATGAGGGGTATCCAATCAAATCTTGGATCCAAAAGCTATTATTGAGCCTGATTCAACCAGGCTGGCCCAGTGAAATATGCTGAATTTACCCCAGTGTAATTTGATTACACCAGAACATACTCAACAGCGCCCATACTTATTCTGCTTTCTGTTCAAAGCAGCAACCTGCAGGAGGTGAGAGGACTTTCTTATTTTCACTTCCAGCTGGGCCCAAAATAAAAGCCTGATTTAAAGGCCTATCTGCCCTCCTTTTATTGGGCTGTCATCTGGCTTGTAGCATAACATCTAGATAAGAATGCAATTGAGGGAAACAAAGGCATACAACTTGTTATCACTCACAAGAACTAAACAGAAACTATGATTTGGAGTAAGGTATTTGACTTTGCTCAACCGCTGTATATAAGAGATACCCAAACACTGTAAGAATGTTGGATGTATCGGTCTGTATGCGTAATTACACAAATAATGATTTAATTAGCAGTTACTAATTCATTTATTTATTTAATTCTTTTATAGTGGTACTCATGCCAATGAAGGGTATCGAGCTTTACATCACAAGGACACATTATTTAAAGACAATAAATCATATAAGTGTGTAAATCAATGTAAAGAAATACTACATGAAGGGAAAGGCGGGGAGGGATTAATGAGACAGACTAATCTGTGTCTACAAGTTACTTTTGAATCCAAATATGTATTGAAATAGTTGCAGGATGCTGTTTAGAAATTAGAGGAGGATTGTATGCTGCTAGCCCAGATTGGTGAAAACTGGAAGGACAATAGTAGTATTGCAGTTCACATGTTACCATGTTAGTATTATAGTGTATCAAAGCTCATGATCAATATAAGCACAGACAACAACTGCACGCATTTTACTAAAGACTAGGCTTATCACAATATCTGGAAATGTAGCTGGCAACACTGGATAGTAAGACAGAAATAAATAAAGAGCTATTTTTAAAAAAATGTTTCATAAGACAATGAGAGTCACGAGGTTTAGGAATCACATATCATCCGTATTAGTAGGACGCAGCAGCCAGACTGATCCTCAACCTACCCAAGAGAACACACATCACCCAACACCTCAGAGACCTCAACTGGCTCCCCATCCACAAGAGATGCCAATTCGAGCATCCTGGCCCACGCATACAAGGCCCTCCACAACATCAGACCACACTACATGAACCACCCCCTTACCTTCCACCAACCCACCAGGAACCTGTGCTCTGCACACCTCACCTTTCCACAGACTACTCGCATCTGCCGCAGCCGCACCAGAGGACGCTCGTTCTCTCATCTCACCTACAAAACGACGATAACCACCTACGCACCGCACCTTTGCTCCGCCACTTTAAGAGAGAACTCCAAGACCTGGCTCTTCAACTGAACCCTGCAGCACAGCACCTGGATACCCCCTGGGGTGATAAGCAGCGCTTTACAAATATTCCTTAATTGATTGATTGATAGGCATTATATGTTAAGCGTGCTTGGTTGGGGGAAACACAATGTCAGGATTTAAAACTTAATGCAGTGGTTTGGTTTGTCTGTACTAATAAGACTTTATTACAACCCAAATAAACCCTTTTAAGCAAAGTTAGAAGAACAACAGAGTAAGAAAAAACAAGGCTCTGAGCCCATGTCATGCAGTTAGCAGGGAGTTCCTTGATTCTGGTTCACAGGTCACTGTGCTATATTAGAAGGATTGCAACTCACGCACCACAAGTAACAAAAGATTCTCTTTCTCAAACGCAGTAGGCCACTTACCTATCTACATAAAATGCAAATCTGTGATCTGCATGTTAGATGATGTGCTTTGCAGCAGGGGACATTAAACCTCTTTGCTACTTAATGAGTCAAAGCTGCGACTAGACAAAACACAGATCTCTCCTGCAAGTGCATTAACCAGCAGAGTTATCGTACCATTATTATTATTATCCCCTGAAACTTGCTGAGACCAAACGGATCTCTGCAGCAGGTGCCTTAACCCCTTAAGATACTTTAAAATGCAGTGTCTCTGTGAACAATTAAGTGAGCCAGGAAAGATTTACTGTCACTTTTGTCCTTATAGCAATTTGCTTTGTGGCAGTGTTTTTTATATATATATATATCATCCAACAGAGTTCGCGTACACCTTTGCCCTTTCCGCGGCGGCGGGCTTCTGGCGAGGTCGCGAGCCTCTCAATATACACACCAATCCTTGTGAAGATACACAGATTGTGCCAAGCCCAAATTCGTTTTCAAACGTGGTTTATTATTATTCCATCTGGCAAACAACACCCGACGCGTTTCGGAGCAGCCGCTCCTTTCTCACGGGTCCGAACTATCCCAGCAGGATTGTTAAGAGAGCTAGCAAGAGAGCTGCCAATTGCAACCGTGAGGCTCTGTTAGAAACAGTCATTAAACCATCTACTGTCAGACCTATCTGTGTTACTACTTTTAACACAGCCTCCAATCATATTCAGAAAATCATCACACGACATTGGCGAATCCTTAATTCCAACGGAGTAAACCTGGATAAACCATTGTTTTCCTATAAAAGGAGCAATAACATCAGGGATCTCCTAGTTCATACCAGACCCAGGCCCCAATCTCAGAGTATTAACATCGCGGCCCGGGCTAGTCGACCTGGACTTCTTTACCACCTGTTATTGGTCACACGAGATGTGGGTCTTGTGATGTATGTCATCTGACTGCGAATACCAAAACCATAGATATTGGGCTCCCCCATCCGTGGGAACAAAGAAAACATACAAATTGTAACTCCATGTATGTTATTTACTTGATCAAATGTGCATGTGAGCTTATTTACATAGGCATGACCACGAGGAAGGTAAAGATTAGAATAATGGAACACAGGTCTACCTTTAGATGCCAGAGATCTGTGAGTCGACTTACCACACACTTCAAAGAAAAAATCATTCGGCAGATGATTTTTTCTGGACTGTCATTGACAAGCCCTTTATTTTCATGAGGGAACAACGATGGGTTTACAGGCTACGCAGTCATGTGAGCGGCCTGAATGATGATATTCCCTGGAACAGCCTAAATTTCTAAGTATCAATTGAATATCTGTCCTTGATATACCGTCCTGTTCTTAGTGTTGAGCTTTTATCCCATTCTCTGACTCCTAATAGCGTTCCACGGCTGTGTATATTTGTTGCTTGCTATTTCCAACATGGCCGAGAGGGTGACGTTGTAGTCGTTGTACGCACTCCGCGCTAACACGTGTACGTAGTGGACGTCTCCCTCACTGTCTATGTAATGACGGTTGGAACGCCCATGTAACATTCTACACGGTGTTGGGAGTGTGCTGAGATGACGGATACTAGCTCACCTTGATGAAGTGAGTGGGGACGAGTTGGTTTTGTCTGGAGGGTCTTATGACATGCATTATTTTCTAGAATGCCCGTTTTGAACTTGACAAGGTTAAATTACTTTTTAGGTAGTTCACGAGAGCACATCAACCTCCTTCATGGTTGTACTGTCTTTGTCTCAGTGCTGACCTTATATTCTTTTTCTGACTCCTAATAGCGTTTCACGGCTGTGTATATTCGTCACTTGCTATCTCCAACATGGCCGAGAGGGTGACGTTTTAGTAGTTGTACGCACTCCGCGCTAATACGTGTGCGTGGTGGACGTCTCTCCCTCACTGCCTATGTAATGACGGTTAGAACGCCCATGAAACACTCTACACGGTGTTGGGAGCGTGTTTAGATGGCGGATACTAGCTCACCTTGATGAAGTGAGTCGGAACGAGTTGGTTAGTGTGCAGGGTCTTATGACCCGATTGAGCCTTCTGAAATTAATGGGACTCATAACTTTGTCCCGGAGGGCTTGTGTGTTTGACCGGTGATCCCCGCTACCACGCACAAGATTTTCCTGTATTTTCCCTTTGTGATTTTAGTTTACCTGCATTTTTAGAACTCTTTCTTTTTGTATTTTTCCTTTGTCGAAACATAGAGTGTGACAACAGGGAGCTACTTGCACCCCTCGCCAGTTCGAGTTTGACTTTATAATAAACTCGGTAAGACTCTTGGAATGGAACTGGATGGATGGTATTTTCTATCGTAGGAAATCTCTGTTTCTGTTTTAGATATAGTCATGGGGAGTTTATTGCGTTGGACTTAGACGCTTAACTATACCTTTACTTTATCTACTTTTTTAATAACATGTTTTTAAGATTAATTCATCAGGGCACAACCACCGAGTGCAATATAGGGGTAGTGCTACTCGTACTTTGCCGATTTGGCTAGACGCATTAAGGATCATGATATATCTACGTGATTTTGGGCACTTTATACTATCCAGGGATTTTGTATAGATGTGTTTTTTTAGGGGGCCACCTCTCACATTGATTGGTTGGGTTATGAGGTGGGGCACAGCACTTTTGCACTCTGCACCTTACTTCTTTTGTGCTTTTTTCTTGATTTTATCCTTTACAGGTTCCTCATTGAGAGCAAGGGGCTCCACTCCCTGTACCAGAGTGCGCACTAAAATAAGGTGCCTGTTTTTTCCTTTACCCTTGGATTTTAAGGAGGTAGGGATTTTATCCTTGTTGGGATTGTTCAGGTTAAAGTCCTGAAGAAAGCCGAGGTAGTAATTTCATTCGGCTGAAACATGTCGACATTTTAGCAGAGTGGGGGGGTAGGGCTCTCTTCACTAGTAGCCATTACCACCACCCACCGGTCCGATGAGGACCATGGTTTGTGTCTGGACAGTGTACCCACCATTAAAGATAGAGTAGGGACACACTGTTACCAGCTTTTTAAATTTTTTTCTCTGCCACATTTTTTCACCTTCTTGATCCCACATAATTTGTTCACTTGTTATGTTGTGTGTTTGTTTGTTTCCCCCTCCCTATTGCTCCACCTCCAGCGTTGGCTAGCGCGGAGGTGTGTTTAGCAGGCCCTATGATGAAGCATGACACAGCTTGCTGTGTGTGAGGGCAATTTTACACACACTGTTTGTGCCCTTCTCTACACCTTTCTACCCCCTCTATCGATTAACCTTCACGATTTATGATCCTGTCAGTCCCTGGTCTATGTTGTGTGGATCCAATTAATTTTTATTACTTTATTAATTGATAAATATATTAATTGTGTTAATTTAGTTTAGGAGCGGGTTGTGTGTTTATAGGGCAATAGGGTGGGAAGAAATGTATTATAATTAAGTAATTATTTATTAATATTTATCGGTATTGATAATTAATTTATTGTTAATCAATTATTAATTGGCAATTAATTTGTATTAATTATTAATTTTTTGGTATTGATAATTAATTTATTGTTTATTAATTATTATTTGATAATTAATTTATATTGATTAATTCATAATTATATTAATTGTATTAAATTTTATGCGAAGTGGGTTGTGTGTTTATTGGGGAATAGGGTGGGAAGTAATTTAATGTTATTAAAGTAATTTTTAATTTTCATTTATTGGTATTTATAATTAATTTATTGTTAATTTATTAATAAATTCTTATTTAATTTAAAAAAATTATTTAATTGATAAGTATGTTATTGTTAACCGCTACGCTATCCAACACTTTCCCTACTGTTGCAATCTTTGGAGTGGGAATAGTAATTTTTACCCCTACGCTATCCAACACTTTCCCTATTGTTGCACTCTCTGGAGTTGGAATAGTAATTTTTACCCCTACTCTATCCAACACTTTCCCTACTGTTGCACTCACTGGAGTGGGAATAGTACTTTTAACCCTTTCGCTATCCAACACTTTCCCTACTGTTGCACTCTCTGGAGTGGGAATAGTAATTTTTACCCCTACGCTATCCAACACTTTCTCTACTGTTGCAATGTCCGGAGTTGGAATAGTAATTGTTACCCCTACTCTATCCAACACTTTCCCTACTGTTGCACTCTCTGGAGTGGGAATAGTAATTTTTACCCCTACGCTATCCAACGCTTTCCCTACTGTTGCACTCTCTGGAGTTGGAATAGTAATTTTTACCTCTCCGCTATCCAACACTTTCCCTACTGTTGTACTCTCTGGAGTTGGAATAGTAATGTTTACCCCTACTCTATCCAACACTTTCTCTACTGTTGTACTCACTGGAGTGGGAATAGTAATTTTACCCCTACGCTATCCAACACTTTCCCTACTGTTGCACTCTCTGGAGTGGGAATAGTAATTTTTACCTCTACGCTATCCAACGCTTTCCTACTGTTGCACTCTCTGGAGTTGGAATAGTAATTTTTACCCCTACTCTATCCAACACTTTCCCTACTGTTGCACTTTCTGCAGTTGGAATAGCAATTATAACCCCTACGCTATCCAACGTTTTCCCTACTGTTGCACTCTCTGGAGTGGGAATAGTAATTTTTACCCCTACGCTATCCAACACTTTCCCTACTGTTGCAGTTTTCGGAGTGAGAATAGTAATTTTTTTCCCTCTGCTATCCAATATTTGTGTGTATTGTTTTAGTTAATGTTGTGTATAATTAATTTTAAAAATATTAAAAATATTGTAGTTTTTTAATTTGTTATATATATTTTTTATAATTTCTTTTATATTATTTTTGTATGTGTATATATGTATTTATACTTTATAAAATGTTTTTAATAATTTACAAGTTATTAAATTAATTATTTATGAATATTATTAATTAAGTATATATATTATATTTTATATGTATATGTTTAATTTATTTTAACATTTAGGGGCCGATTCCGATTCGGGCCGGAAATCTCTCCGACCGAGCCGGACCCGGAGAGATTTCCGACCGAATCGGACCCTAGCAGTCCGACCGAACGAGTACGATGCGTTCGTAGGCTATCGGACTCGATTCGGTCGGACTCCCATTGAAGTCAATGGGAGCCGGTCGTACAACGCGTACGCGGGCTCCCATTGACTCAATGGGTGCGAGGCATACAAGGGCGCTCCCTACAGCGGGTACGCCTCGCAGCGACTCGCGACGTACACGCACAGGTATGGGGGACCCATGGGTCCCCCCTGTGTGCGACTCGCGCGGCTACGCGTACAGGGGGGTCCGACACGGACCCCCAAAGTACGGCTCCGACTGCTCTTTCGAGCCGGAGTGCGCGGCTCGGTCGGACTGCTCGCGGCGCGCATCGTACTTACCCGGGTGGGGAACATCTCCATTGCGCGGTGCAAGTCGAGTCTGAGCGAGTCGGTCGGTGCGGTTAGACCCGGGAACGAGTCGGTCGGAGCGGTCGGGACGCCCGGACGAGTCGGTCGGCGATTTCGCATCGTACTCGCTCGCCCGGACGCGCGTACGAATCGGTCGGGCAATAGGGCTCCGAATCGGATCCGGTTAAGCCGACTCCGATTCGGAGCCCTACCGGCCGAGATCGGAATCGGCCCCCATATGTATTAGTTATTAATTTTTAAACATTTTTAAATATTTTTAACTATGTTTATTTTAATTATATGTATTATTTACTTTATTTTACACAATTTTTTTAAGATTAAAAAAAACCGATAATTTTTACGATATTTTTGACATCAATATTTTTTTCTCGATATTTTTGTACTTACCATTATGTAGATAGGATGTCGATATTCTTGACTTCGATATTTTTGTCACGATATTTTTGTACCTCGATATTTTTGTACTCGATATTTTGTCAGTGATTCTTCCTTTACGCCTAGGATATTTCAAAGATTACATCACTGGCAAGATGCAAATCAGAAATCTTACTAATACCTCGGATAGTGAGGAATTTAGCAAGTGTTGGAGTAGCAGGGTTGTCCACATTCAAAATGAGGATTTGGGGGGTAAAAAACACTGAAAAATGTTTACAAATTGTATGATGTATTTTGTATTACTATCAGTCCCAATCACTACAAATAAATACTGACATCAGATAAATCAGAAATTTCATTTTATGTATGGTCCTGGTAGACCTCTGCAACATTCAGACCGTCAACCATCAAGCATTCATACACAACCTGAAAACATGCATGGGCTTCACTGGCAAAAGCCTTCAATGATTCACATTCTATCTCACCGACAGGCAACAACTTATTTAGATAGGAACTACCAGATCTGGTACTCTCCCCATCACCTGTGGAGTCTCCCATTGCCCATTGATCCACACTGTCACCTATAATTGTGTATTTTTTATATGGAACAACTGGGAGCCATCCCTGCAGACAGCAACATCTAGATCCACCCAGTATGCTGATGACACCCAACTCTGTCTCAAAATTTCCACAACCAACAATATAGAGGGATTCAAATTCTGCTTTGAACACTTCAAAACCTGGAAACCTGATGCTAAACCCCATCAAGAAAGAATTCCTCCTGTTTGAAAACAATGACAAACATTTGCTGATTTACTCATTGAGGCTCTCCAACTTAAACCTTTCGGGATTTACTTCTTAAATGACAGAAAAGGTCAGACTCCTTTGCTTTACCCTCAACTCAAACTTCTCTCTCAAAGAACACATTGCCAACAAGATCAAAAACAACCTGGTTCCAACTCTCACTCTGAAAAAAAGTGATACGTTTTTCGCCAAAGATTAGACTTCCGAACAACAGTTCAAACCTTACCTTCTCTCACCTAAATGGTGGCAATGCCCTGTTCAACGGCATCCCAGAGACTGCCCTCGCTCAGCAGAAATGCGTCCTTAAGCAGCAGCATGGTTAATTAAGAGGCTAAAGAAATCTGACGACAGCACTACTGTACTAAAAGATCTACAATGACAACCCGAGCATCTTCAAGATCAGCTATATCCCTTACACCAAGACCCTGTCTACCTAGCTAACAAACTAACAATATTTAAAGGTCATCGTGAGACTATCACCAGGCTAGATACTAAACACTGCAGGAAGGAGAAAACAACCCTTCTGAGCACACACCCGAGGCTCTGGAACATCATCCCTTCTGAAATCAGTACAGTCACAATCCTCCTACAAATCGAGAAGAAACTGAAAACTCGCCTCTTCACGGAACACTACCTCACATAGGCTAACGTCTCACTCCTTCCACTAGCTCTACCTCACACCTCTGTTCCTCCCATGTATCCCCACTGTGCCCTGCCCCTGTACAGCATTCCCTTGCTAGGGAGATAGGTTTGCACTTTAGAAATATGAAACATATATTATGCCATCAGAAGAGGAGGAAGCAAATCACACACAGGGGATGGAGGAAAAATTATGTACCAGGGAAGTAAAATGCTCCTCATGGTGGCACCACAGTCAGTGGCAGCTGTTTAACTTTCAAAGTTATGGAACACACAGGGCCTTTGTGAAGAAGTTTGAAAGTGGTGTGGTGCAAACACCCATCTTGGTTAACACCCAGTGAGTGAAAGGAAGTGAGAATGCCTGCCTTCTTCCAAGCTGTATGGGGTATGGGATCCACATAGAAAAAGATACATTTTTCCTTCCATTCTTTATTCTTTTTTATTTTTTCATCATTCTTGTGTCTTTAATCTATGGGCTTGATTTAGAGTTTGGCTGATTGAGGGTACTCCGTCGGGATCATGAAGGACTTTACCGTGGGACCTCCATGCACCAAATTTAGAGTTGTCCAGCAGCTGTACAAACAACTCTGTACGTTGACAGGAACCACCACTGTGGCAGTTCCGGTCATTTGACAGGAGGTACAGTCAGCCATAATGTCTTTCCAAAACATGCTCTCAAAGGGGGGCGGAGCTTGCCTGGCTCTAAGATGTACAGTAAAGCTACCATAATCAGGCTTATTATCCTGCATAATCCTGCAACATTAGGCGATAAGAAGAAGGCGCTTACCCCTCTGGCAGGCTCAGACACTATACCGGTTGTGACGGTGGCGTTTGCTGGCTGCCCAGTGCCCTACGGTGTGGCGTTGCCGGATCCTGAGAGGAGGCCGAAGCGTGGCCTACGCAGCTGGGAGGCGAGAGAGGCGGCCGGGTGAAGATTTGCCCCGGGACTGCCTCTTCCGGGGACATAGCCTGCGCTGCCTACTGTGAGAAGGTACAGCTAAGGGGATGCCCGGGCTCGCTGCTGCCTACAAGATGAGTTAAGCCCGATTGCTCACAGAGGTGACGCTGATCCGCTTCCGGCTGGGTCGCGGCCGGACTGGAGTTGCGACCGCGGTGAAGGTAGGAGGCCTGGCATCCCTCCTCCCAGAGACTGAGGTCCTGACTGCCTCCCCCGCCGTCGACCGCTACACTTGCGCCTAGCCTGGAGTGGGAGGCCTCGCTAGGCCCCTCGAACTGGGAAATCTACAGTCGCGGAGACCGCCAGAGTTCAGGGTTGCCGCTGCGAAGTGATCCTGCCTATCCTTTCCTGCAAACCAAGCGAGTTGCTGCCATGCCTGGGTCACTACACCTCTCAAGCTGCTTTTGGGGACAGGCGAGGTGTTTCGCTGGAGGCTACAGAAAGCACTGTGCTTTCTGCTGGATGAGTCGCTGGAGCCGACTTACGGGCTTATGCAGCTTGAGGGGGTGCGGTGCTGGAGCATACTAACGCAAGAATGCTGAGGCCTGGACAGTGGCGCCTCAGCTGATGCGGCTTGGCCTTCTCAGAGGTAGACATGCTGGGGGATACGCAGATCCTAGGAGCCGATATGACGTGGGAACTCCTGGCCAACTTGATAAGCTTAGGAATTTGGGGGTTTATCGGCATTGAGACTCCACATTACTGCAGCATGCCACGATCCTGACAGCCCTCTGCGAAGCCCTCGGCTGTGGATAACTAGGCACTGGTAGGCTGGGAGGGCAGTGTACAGTCATAGAGCCTCGCTTTATCTGCTCTTGTACACACACACTGCCATTCGGGAGCGGTCAGACCCAGAGGAAGGCGATATGGGGAGATCTGACAAATCCCAATCTAAACTACAGTTTGAGCCACGAAAAACAGCCAAACAACAGGATGCAGACAAAGCCGCGTTTGAGTCTGGCTCTGAGGCTGGAGAGATCTCAGAAGACCCCGATCTAAAACAGATTCTAGCAGCGATGCAAAAGAAGTCTGACTAAGATAGATGGAAAGATAGATGCCTCATCATTTTGCATGGACAGAATGTCGGAGCGCTTCGATAAGCATACTGAGAGGCTCGATCTGGTGGAAAAACAAGTGTCAGAGGCTGAAGATTCTTTAACCACTAGCTCCCAGGCACACAATAAGATGGATAAACTAATACAAGTTATTCAGGCCAAAGCCGAAGATCTGGAGGCGAGATCTTGACGCAGCAACATAAGACTGGTGGGAATAGCGGAATCAACCAATATCCCAAACATGGAACTTGTTACGGTTAAATGAAAGATACGTAGTCCAGTGATGTAGTTCAGGATCACAGCTTTATTCTTCAAATAGGATCCATATTAAGTCTCATGCTAGGCCTCATACAATGCCCCACCAGGAGCAGCCTCCTTGCCGCTCAGCCCTTCCACACCAACTGATTCCTTCTTACACTCAAACACTCTCAACATTCTGATGACATCACATAGACTGAGCAGCAAGGCATAAGGGCAACAACAGAGAGGATGCATCATTCACTTACTAGATTACAACACATCCCCCTCATCAAAATTGTAAAAATACAAGCATGCGAGATCATAGCACATACATGCAATATGACCGACAATAAATAAATGTGCGGAGGTGGACATACACACATACGAAAGTCAACAAGCTTCAAAAATAACATAACGCTACAAGAATAACATCAATCTTCAAGAGCATCGTCAAACACCCCATCCCATCCCATCTTGAAAAGATGAGAGAAACACAAAAGTGTTGTGTTCTTCAAATCGCACGCCCAACACTCGAAGGCGTACACTCTAAGAGTAATTATGCAACCCCTAAACACAGGGCGATACACATACCACAACCAAAACAAGGGTAAATCCAGAGAAGCTAAAGAGAAAGTAGTCTTCTCATGTGCGCACCCGTAACGCACAGTCCAAACACCTCTCACGAGGCAACAACCACTCACAGGGTACATCCAATACAAGTAAGACAGAGAAGCTACACAAAAGGTAGATCTCTCATGTGCGCGCCCGTAACGCACAGTCCAATACCTCACACGAGGTAACAACCAATTCAGAGGGTAAAACCAAAACAGGGAAGTCAAAGAAGCTTCAAAAGAAGGAGTCTTCTCATGTGCGCACCCATAACGCACAGTCCAATACCTCACACGAGGTGTGCGCACCCGTAACGCACAGTCCAACACCTCACACGAGGTAACAACCAATTCAGAGGGTAAAACCAAAACAGGCAAGTCAGAGAAGCTTCAAAAGAAGAAGTCTTCTCATGTGCGCACCCGTAACGCACAGTCTAACACCTCACACGAGGTAACAACCAATTCAGAGGGTAAAACCAAAACAAGCAAGTCAGAGAAGCTTCAGTTTCAGAACATGACATGACCAGGGACACTACACTCTCTCTCCCTCTATTCATACAGATACAAAACAAGGACACTACACTCTCTCCCCCTCTCATACAAATACAGGATCAGGTACCAGTGAATGGTACAATCATCACATAAGAAACACACATGAAATTGAACCTTAAGGAATGACACAATAAAAGCATCTGAGCACAAACAACATTATGAAAAATGCACTGTCCCAAGAAAACAATAAGCTAAAATAAAGAAGGTAGTCACCGTTGTCAGTAAACAGCTAAAGTCTGGAACATGTGAGCCACAACCAGAAAAAACAGTACCTAGTAGGAGGATCAAGCAACAACAACAACAGTTCAGCAGAAAATCGTGACTGTCAGAACGTCTTCAATTTCTTCTTTTGAATTAACTGGATCACCAAATGTCTACGAGGTAAGGAGGCGGTCAGCGGACATCAGAAAACGCCTCAAGATGTGAACCGGAATACAACTGGAATACAGAGATCCTCGAAGTGCTTGGTTGGCAAAAACATGGTTGGCAAAACGGGAGCGTGCATCAGGCAATAGCCAAAGGAAAAGATGGATGCCAGCCACAAGATGGCGGCACGTTTTCAGCGTCGTGCTGGGTGGCTCACGGCACGCTGAAGCAGCTGGGCGTCTCTCAACAGGAGCAAAAGGAAAGGAGAAAGAAAGTAATGGGGCACACATCGCGCGACAACCTGAGGTAAGTGGCACGCGCTAGATGTGTAATTCAAACTGCAATGCGGCGGTTTATATTTCAATGGCG
Source organism: Calotriton arnoldi (assembly GCA_963921515.1). Classification (NCBI taxonomy): domain Eukaryota; kingdom Metazoa; phylum Chordata; class Amphibia; order Caudata; family Salamandridae; genus Calotriton; species Calotriton arnoldi. The sequence goes on along the minus strand of CAWUFW010005617.1, from coordinate 1,118,485 downwards.
CAGCAACAAAGTCTTGACAGGAAAGCGCCAAACACAATAGAAGTAGTGCCACAGCAAAACCCTAGATGATCAGAGCAGTGCCGATGCCGCACAGTACAAAACGCTGCAGAAGAGTGCTCAAAGGGCACAAGACTGGGAACACGACAAAACTACTCTGAGACTGTCCCAAGGAGCAGGAGGGCAGACTTCCTCCAAGACAGGCAGGCAGTGGACAGTAGACAGGCAGGTAGGAACTGGCACCTTAGATCACTGGTAAAACGTTCCCAAAATCCAACAGGCAGCAGGAACCAACCCAAATCCAAATGTACAGTACTCACTAGTACACGCAAATAATGTCCAGGTCACAGATGATGTTCTCTGTCAACATGTTACAGGACAGGAACAGTTCAGCAAAGACCGGCAAACAAAGATAATGAAGGAAAGTCTAAGACAAACTGGCACTTACTGGTTGGGGCGACCAATGAAATGGTCACTGGTGGGGCATTAGGGGTCCACAGGTTGTAGTTTCTTCAGTTTTAAAAGTCCAATCTCCATTGAAGTAGCACGCAGGTTCTTTAAAATCGTCGCCAGTGTTACGGTTAAATGAAAGATACGTAGTCCAGTGATGTAGTTCAGGATCACAGCTTTATTCTTCAGATAGGATCCATATTAAGTCTCATGCTAGGCCTCATACAATGCCCCATCAGGAGCAGCCTCCTTGCCGCTCAGCCCTTCCACACCAACTGATTCCTTCTTACACTCAAACACTCTCAACATTCTGATGACATCACATAGACTGAGCAGCAAGGCATAAGGGCAACAACAGAGAGGATGCATCATTCACTTACTAGATTACAACAGAACTCTTTGTAGAACAGTTACTGGTCTCCCTCCTGGGCAGAGATACATTCTTGAGTGTGTTCATTGTAGAGCACGCTCATCGCTCCCTTGCGCACAGACCAGTCCCGGGGGCCCCTCTGCGACCCATAATTGCCAAACTGCTTAACTATCGGGACCGGGAGGCAGCCTTATGTAAAGCCAGGGAGCTGCGCACATCACGATATGAGGACATGGACATTTCCCTGTACCCTGACTTCACTCAGCAGGTCCAGGAGGCAAGATGACTGTTTCTCCCGATCAAGCGGAGACTCTGTGACCTTAACCTTGATTACAACATTATGTAACCGGCTAAATTGCGCATACAAGCCGATGGGAAAGCATTTATTTTTACTGATCCGAAGCAGGCGCTGCACTTCATAAAAAGGCGGGAGAGTGGAGGCCCTCTCCGGGAATCCTCGGGCTTGCCAGCTTCCAAAAGAGATGAGGTCCCAGAGCTTGATGAACAGTGAACTCAACTGGACATTTAGCTGGTTGCATAATCGGAATATGTTGAAGCGGGAGCTGCGAATGGAAACGTGTAACTAATAGCTATGTTTGATAAGACTGCATAAGACTGCATAATGCTCCTGATACGGTAGGCAGTTGTGTCTATGCCAGAGTAGCAGGCTGAGTTATTAAGACTCTCAGTAAACCCTAGATGATGCAACCAGATGGGCATTGATAATCTTACAAGTTTTGCTGAGCCCAACCATAGAGTTGATTTCAATGAACCCTGAAGAGCCCAGAGGGGTAGCATGTTAGATGTGTTCATGATCCAGGATGCGGAATAGGTTTAACGCCGGTAACATCTGCCCCTGTGTGTTACTCACCTCTTGGCTAATGAACCTATGTTTGGGTGGGGGAGGGGGAGTTTGTTCTGGGGTTTGGGTAACTGGAGGGGGTGGGTACTTTTTCGACTATGCGTAGAAGGGGACTGCAAAGCTTGGGAGGGGGAGTTTATGGTACAAGTACAAATACAAAGAGGAATGTTCAGGCTTCGCTGTGTTGGCTGGTAATGCAAGGAATTAGAACATTGAGCAGGACGCTATGATGAATACATTTCCGCCAAATGATGTAACACCTCAACTGCTAAACAGAGTTCGATTCTTGTCCTGGAATGTGAGAGGGTTATATGACTTCAGAAAAATACGCAAAGTAGTAGCTTATCTCAAGCATCACCACGTAGATGTGGCACTCATCCAAGAAAGACATTTGGCCCCCAAGAGTAATATGCTTACACATCGACGGCTCCAGGGTAATTTTAATGCAGCAGGGTTCACTTCACATGCTAGGGGTGTGCTCATGTGGGTTAACTCGAAGTCTGGAATTACTTTACAAGAACTGGATGTGGACCCATGTGGTAGATTTGTCGTACCTAGATGCTATAAAGACGGGTTAAATGTCAAGGTACTGAATGTCTATGGCCCGAACTATGACGATCCTCTCTATTATCACACAATAGTCTCACGTATCCTTAAAGGGCCTGATCTCCCACTGATCTGGGGCGGTGATTTTAATTGCGTACTTGACCCAGCCCGTGATCGCTCAAGGAGCCCCCTTGGAGGCCTTCTGCTGCAGCCAGGGCTATAAAAGACATTATTGAACAACTTGGCCTGCTAGACGTCTGGCATTGGCATTCCCCTGTTACCTCAGGGTTCTCTCTTTACTCTGCTCCCCATGACATTCACACCAGGAAAGATTTTTGGGTTGCTTCTAAATCACTTAGCTCTAACATTAGAGACTGTATACCTCTCCCTCGTACATACTCGGACCACTCTTCTGAACTCCTAGACCTGGCCTTACCCCCAGGTGCAGCGCCCCCTTCACTTGGAAGTTTCCCTCATACTCCCTACTGGATCCTGTGTTTAAGGCAGACATTGCCTCAGCCGCCGAAGAGTTCTTTGCAAATAACAAAGGCTCGGTAGCCAATTTGTCCACAATATGGGAAATGTTTAAGGTTTTTATCAGAGGAGTTGCCATATCCAAACACTCTGGGGCTCTTCGCTCACTGCAAGATAGAGGTACTGCGCTAGAAAAGAAGCTAGCGGGCTAGAGTACAATTTTCAACTGAGGAGAGAGCTACACACACTTGAGGAAATCAAAGCTACAATGGAAGAGTACCAGGAAACAGCTGACAGCGAAGTGAAGCATTTGGGCAAGTACGCCATAGCTAGAACATATGGAGAGGGGGAACATCTTGGTGCTGTCCTGGCAGCTATGCAGCGCTGTAAAAGAGAAACTAGCACAATGGTTTAGATTCTGGGCGAACATGGGAGTCAGATACATGGGACGTCGGTTATCGCAGAGATATTTTGCAGATACTACACTGATTTGTATAGCTCTAGATTAGACCCGAACGAGGAGTGCATGAAGGACTATTTGGAGCATATACAAATGATATGGCTCACCAATTCACATAGAGAGTACCTGATGGTGCCCCTGGAGCCCAGCGAGATTCGTAGAGAACTGCTGACCATGCGCGACGGCAGCGCTCCGGGAACCAACGGCCTAACAGTGACTTTTTACAAGACCTATGCGGACTTATTAATACCGCACTTAATCTCCCTCTATGAAGAGATGGTGGAGGCGGATAGAATGCTACCTACTATGAGAGAAGCCCTGATAATATCTATACTTAAGCCAGGGATGCCGGCAAACAAATGCTCCTCCTATAGGCCCTTATCATTACTAAATGTAGACACTAAGGGGCCGATTCCGATCCGGGCCGGAAAACGTACCGACCGACTCGAGCCGGAATTTATTCCGACCGACACGTACCGGTGCAGCACGACCCGCAAAGTACAATGAAAAGCGTGCAAAATCCGACCGACTCGTACGGAACACAATACGAACGACCGAACTGCGTGGAAAACAGCTATCCGGCCGGAAAAGCACGCGAATCGAACCGACCGACACGCACCAGGAAGAATCCCAAACGAAACGTACCCGCGAACTCCGACCCGCCAAGTACGATGCAACGCGTGGAAAACACGACCGAGTCGCACAGAGCACAAGCCGTACGACCGACACGCATACAAAACAGCGAGCCGAAGCAACCCAATACACCGCGACCGACGCGTACGCAGCACATAAAACAGCACAAACCTAGCGTGAACGACTCGGAGAAGCTCGCACGAGACAACTGCACGGTCCGACTCGGTCAGAAGAACGTCTCCACAATGCACAAAAAGTACAAAGGGAAAAACACACAAAAAAAGGCCAAACAAGCAATTACAAAGCCAATAAATACTGGGGGGGGAAACAGGGAACAAAGACACACCCACAACTCCACCCATATAAAGGACACAAATCTCTACCATGATCCTTTGCAAATTCAAATTACCTGCCAGCACACAACACCAACAGACAGCAACCACACACACACTCACAGCTCATCCATCACACAAGCCACACACCATCAGCACCTCAACAAATAGCACCCTCACATACACCCAGCAAAACACACACTCACACACCCTCACTTGCACACCAACACACATCACTCACCACCACCACCCATCACCATGCCCCCCAAGAAGAATCCAAAGTTCCTAGATAGTGAATTGGAAGTCCTGGTAGATGAGATCCTCAGGGTAGAGCCACAGCTGTTTGGTACACTGGTCCAACAGACCCCCATGTCGCAGAAAACCAAGATGTGGGCGAGGATCGTCGACAGGGTGAACGCACAATCACCATGTTTGCGCACAAAGGAAGACATCCAGAACAGGTGGTATGATGTGCGCAGGAGGGTCAGGGACCTACTGAAGAAGGATTACATCTTGAGCCAACACACCGGCAGTGGCCCTCCTGCCAAACCACTATACCTCAGGCCCTGGGAGGAGAAGGTGCGGGCCATCCTACCACCAGTGAGCGTATATGGACTAGAAAACATCCCAGAGCCTGGTGAGTACACAACCAATATACCCAATATTGTGTGACAATACACACACATCAGTGTCAAGGGGATAGTCAAACCATGCACCCTTAGCAAATACACAGCAACAAAAACAGAATCATCCCAAGATGTGTATGTCAGTCAGATAAACACAACACATGCCATCTCATAGTGATATGTAACTGTGTCATGACATGTACAAACCCTACAACAAATAAAGCTAGGCAGTGGCACAAATATAACCAACAAACACTGTCAGATATGTAGCCACCACTACAAAACCACCACACAGGGAATCCCACAGAAAGGAAGGAATTCTGTGTATGCTGGTCAAGTCAGTGTAGCCAATAGCATCATGGGAGTTGTAGTCACAGATATTGCCCACCCTCACAATACGCCCATCAACACCACTCTGAACCATGCTCACATCACAGGGAGTGGAAAACAACTGACAAGATGGCTGACACTGGCTACTGCTGTGGGGAGCACAAGGCCCTGCTGGGAACTGGACACCAACCAACAGCAGGACACCACTGCCTGACATCCTGAAAGACAACTTGCACTCCCTGCAATGAAAGCACGTTCCATGGTGGGATATCTGGCTGGGTGGGAAGGAGGACTGACAGCTATGACCATAGTTACCAGCAGCTTTCCCCGCACACACCCCTAACACAAACTACACACAACACACCTGGGAAAATGCATTGCCTCACACTAAAATTAATTATCCCACAAAGAACCACCACCCTGGGTCATGCTGTGGGAAGCACAGTGACACACATGGGACTTGTAGCCAAACAAACGCCAGGACAACACTGTCAGCCATCCATTCAGCACAGGCACACTACCCCACAGGGAAGCAGAGTCAGAAGGAAGGAAGTATGGGCATGCTGGGAAGGGGGGTGGAGGCAATAGCATGATGGGAGTGGTAGTCACAGCTCAACATCCCCAAACCACATGGCCCAGCAAGCTCACACTGAAGCATGCACACCTCACAGAGAGTGGAAAGCCCCATCAAAGATGTCTGACACCGGTGCTCAGTTGTGGGGAGCACACGGCCATGCTGGGAACTGGCCACCAACCAACAGCAGGACACCACTGTCAGCCATCTTGCCATTGCTGTCACACCCACACACAGTGAAGTACACTCAAAAGGAAGGAAGTATGGGCATGCTGGGAAGGGGGTGGAGGCAATAGCATGATGGGAGTGGTAGTCACAGCTCAACATCCCCAAACCACATGGCCCAGCAAGCTCACACTGAAGCATGCACACCTCACAGAGAGTGGAAATCCCCATCAAAGATGTCTGACACCGGTGCTCAGTTGTGGGGAGCACAAGGCCATGCTGGGAATTGGCCACCAACCAACAGCAGGACACCACTGTCAGCCATCTTGCCATTGCTGTCACACCCACACACAGTGAAGTACACTCAAAAGGAAGGAAGTATGGGCATGCTGGGAAGGGGGTGGAGGCAATAGCATGATGGGAGTGGTAGTCACAGCTCAACATCCCCAAACCACATGGCCCAGCAAGCTCACACTGAAGCATGCACACCTCACAGAGAGTGCAAAGCCCCATCAAAGATGTCTGACACCGGTGCTCAGTTGTGGGGAGCACAAGGCCATGCTGGGAACTGGCCACCAACCAACAGCAGGACACCACTGTCAGCCATCTTGCCATTGCTGTCACACCCACACACAGTGAAGTACACTCAAAAGGAAGGAAGTATGGGCATGCTGGGAAGGGGGTGGAGGCAATAGCATGATGGGAGTGGTAGTCACAGCTCAACATCCCCAAACCACATGGCCCAGCAAGCTCACACTGAAGCATGCACACCTCACAAAGAGTGGAAAGCCCCATCAAATATGTCTGACACCGGTGCTCTGTTGTGGGGAGCACAAGGCCCTGCTGGGAACTGGCCACCAACCAACAGCAGGACACCACTGTCAGCCATCTTGCCATTGCTGTCACACGCACACACAGTGAAGTACACTCAAAAGGAAGGAAGTATGGGCATGCTGGGAAGGGGGGTGGAGGCAATAGCATGATGGGAGTGGTAGTCACAGCTCAACATCCCCAAACCACATGGCCCAGCAAGCTCACACTGAAGCATGCACACCTCACAAAGAGTGGAAAGCCCCATCAAATATGTCTGACACTGGTGCTTTGTTGTGGGGAGCACAAGGCCCTGCTGGGAACTGGCCACCAACCAACAGCAGGACACCACTGTCAGCCATCTTGCCATTGCTGTCACACCCACACACAGTGAAGTACACTCAAAAGGAAGGAAGTATGGGCATGCTGGGAAGGGGGTGGAGGCAATAGCATGATGGGAGTGGTAGTCACAGCTCAACATCCCCAAACCACATGGCCCAGCAAGCTCACACTGAAGCATGCACACCTCACAAAGAGTGGAAAGCCCCATCAAATATGTCTGACACCGGTGCTCTGTTGTGGGGAGCACAAGGCCCTGCAGGGAACTGGCCACCAACCAACAGCAGGACACCAATGTCAGCCATCTTGCCATTGCTGTCACACCCACACACAGTGAAGTACACTCAAAAGGAAGGAAGTATGGGCATGCTGGGAAGGGGGGTGGAGGCAATAGCATGATGGGAGTGGTAGTCACAGATATTGCTCACCCTCACAATTGGCCCATCAACACCACTCTGAACCATGCTCACATCACAGGGAGTGGAAAACAACTGACAAGATGGCTGACACTGGGTACTACTGTGGGGAGCACAAGGCCCTGCTGGGAACTGGGCACCAACAAAAAGCAGGACACCACTGACTGACATCCTGAGAGTCAACCTGCACCCACTGCAAGGTTGGCATGCTTCATGGTGGGATAACTGGGCTGGAGGGAGAAGGATGTCCGGATGTCAACCAAATACCACCAATGCTGGTCATGCACACACCTCAACATTCACATTGAAATGCTTCATGTTGTCAGGACAATGCGCTACACCAATATCAACAGCTGACTGTGACAACTTAGGACAATGCAATGTACAGGCCCGCATCCAGAGGTACAGTCACAACTGTCTGGTGTTTGAACCATTGATGCCTGTAGAAACATTACATACATTGTGTGTCTCTTCCAAATACAGGTGATGATGGGGACACAGCAGCAGACGCTGAGGAGTCCCTGTCCCAGGCTCCGGGGGACACTGAGCTCACTGGTGTGGAACAGCCTCTGCCCACCTCGGATGACGAAGACCTACCTGGCACCTCCGCAGTGAGTCATCATGCAGCACCAGCAGGACCACCAGCTGCACCCCCTGCACCCACCCCTCCAACAACTGCCAACACACAGACCACCCCTGCCGACACGGACAGACCAAGGACCACCACCACCAACAGCACACGGACCCCGGCCCAACGTGGAGCTACGGACAACAACACCAGCAACAACCCCCAAGGGGGCCAGGGTCACCTGTGCGTGCCACCGCAGGTCCTTCACGTGTCGCCAGGGGTGGTGGGAGGGGTGGTAGACATAGGTCGCTACTTGCAGAGGGGTCTGGACTGCATGATGACCCACAACTGGTACGCATAGCTGATGCGTACCAGACTAGCACCGGAGAGTTCAGCCAGGTAGTGGGGATCCTCAGGGACATTCAACAGCAGCAGGCTGCCCATCATGCCCGCTTGGACTTACACATGTCCCGCATGGAGTCCAAGTGGGACACAGTGCAAGAACAGACAGCGGTGCATAGGGACATATTGCAATGCCTCCGCCAGATTTGCACCAACATGTCAACACCTCCCTGTGTGCCCACAACACCTGGTGCTGCAACAACTGCAACTGCCACAGGGAGGGAGGATGACTCTGGCGGAGAGTCCCCTGCACCGCAGCAGCCTGCACTTGAGGGTCCCCCCCAAAGAAGAGGGGTCGTCCGAGGAAGGACAACTGAGAGGCAGATGGCCATGCACAACCCCCAGGAAGCCAACACCTGTTCTGGAATATCACCTTTGTGCCCAAACTCTTCACCCTGTCGAATGCAACACAACTCTCCCACATGACATGGGGAGCTCAAGTTGGACCAATGTATCAGATGACTGTGGACTTTACTCTGGACATTTCTGCTACCAGGACTTCCAAATCATCTTGGAACTTTGGATTACAATCACAATGTACAGCACCCACCATCCTGTGCACTATACTCACACATGTATGTCAATAAAATCACTAATACACCATACTTGCCTCTGTTGTGCCTCCAACGTTGTTTCTGAAGTGGAGATGATGATCTGTGAAATGACACTGTGCATGCTAACTGCTACAGCAAGTACAACACCGGCATGTGAGTCATGGCAAGGTGACACATATGAGGGAGACACACCACCAGGGCTACACAACACATAAACACCAGGGCCATCTGACTCATCGCCTACACTGATGTTGCCAGTTAATACGGTGCAATGCACAGACCCAACACCTATTCCCAGTCTGTGTCAACTAGCCCACTGGTGCAGTAAGCGAATGTCAGTCAGATGTGTGACCACAGACAACGCACATCACAAAGTGAAGCACAGGTTTATTACACATTTGCAACATGTTGTAACCACTACAGATGCAAGGTAATCCCACCTGGCAGTGGCACACAGTCAACAAGTGTAGAAGAAAGGAAGTCCATGGGTGTGGCGCACATCACCTGTAGGGAAACGACAGCTACCACCCTGGAAGTTGATTCACGGTGTCGGGGGATCACAGTTGACCAAACAACTCTGAAAGTACCCTGTGAAGGACAGAAATGACACACAGTCAAAAGCACTGAAGAACAGGACAGAACTGCAATACTCATGCCCAATACATGTCACAAGAAACCCACCCAGAACCAAGTTAGCATGCCAACACTGTTGGGGAGTACAGACTACCTGTAAGGACACATCGCTGCACGCATCCAGTCAAGTAGCACATGGACACACTCAAACAGCACCAGAGCACCACCAACACATATCATGCAAACTCACATCATTGACATAACATCCCTGGATACTCACATTCAGCTGAAGAAGTTGGTGATGAGCTGTGTGCGGACATCACCCTCATCATCATCATCATCACTGGCATCGTGGTCCAGCCCAGGATCCTCCACAGGTGGCGGATGTTGGTCATCGTCATCCAGGATGAGAGGCAACTCCTTCCGCACTGCCAGGTTGTGTAGCATGCAGCAGACGATGACAATCTTGCACACCTTTGCTGGGGCATATGGGAGGGCCCCTCCTGTCTTATCTAGGCAGCGGAAGCGGCTCTTCAGGAGACCAAATGTCCGCTCAATCACTCTCCTGGTCCGACCATGTGCCTCATTGTAGCGCATCTGGGCTGGTGTCACAGGGTTCCTGAGGGGTGTCAGCAACCACGGCATGTTGGGGTATCCGGAGTCACCTACATACAGACAATTGCACATTAGCTGAGTTGGAAAAGAGGGTGGAACACTACATTGCAGAACACACACAATGGTACAAAGTCAGTACACACCAACAAGCCAGGCACGCTGGTTCCGCATCTGTGACATCATCCTCGGGATGCGGCTACTCCTCATCACGTAGGCATCGTGTGCAGAACCGGGGAAACGGGCACACACGTGTGAGATGCTCATATCTGGAAGACATACCACCAGTGCATTGACCGAATGGTAGTGTTTGCGGTTCCTGTATGCCTGCTCTCTGGCCTGTGGTGGTACCAAAGCCACATGTGTCCCATCAATGGAGCCAATGACATGCGGCATCCTCCCCAGGGCATAGAAGTCACTCTTCACGTCAGTGAGTTGTTGAAGTCTAGGGAAATAGATGTACTGGTTCAGGTATCTCAACATAGCCTCCAAAACATCGCGGAGCACACGGCTGAACATGGTCTGTGACATCCCACCAGCAGACGCCACAGTGTGTTGAAAGGTACCGGTGGCAAAGAAGTGTAGGGCTGCCATCACCTTCACCTTGGGGGTCAGCGCTGTAGGGTATGTCCGGCCAGGTTGCAAATGTGGGGCCAACCGCACCGTCAATTCCTCAATCAGTGGCCTGGTGAAGCGGTACCGTCGGATGCAGTCCCGTTCAACCACTGTTGCAAGGTCAGGGAATGGCCGATGGACAGCTGGTGCCCTGCAGTGCATAGGTGAAGAAAGAAAGATTGTCAGTCACCCCACATATGTGGCATAGACCAGACTCAATATCACATGATACATCATTACGAGACACAAGTACATGATGCGTGTGCCGTTCCGTAAGGACATGTATGGCACCTACATGGCTAACATCTAACATCACAGTTCAACATGTTCCCTCAACAAGTCCCAGGTTGTGCTATGGGATATCATTAGGCTGTGTCACAGTACCCATGTACTGCTGTCACGTTCCAAACACACACCACAGTGACATGTGAGGACAGATGTGCCCCAGGCATCACAGCTCATCGACAGGTAGATTCCCAGGGACCCTGTATTGCCACATGGACACTGGCATGACATGGTGCATCATTAATACACCACAGCTAAACAACCATGACCCCCACAGGTAGTGGTCCCTGTTGCCTCGGCAGGACAGACATGGACGTCTGTGACACACACACGCACAACATCAAAGTCCATGCACAAACAACGTGGATGTGGAGACTGTCTCCCATTGTGCACATGGAATCAGAGACATTGTAAACACAACATGCACACAGACTGTGGAGGGCCATCACAATTGTGGCAATGGGTCACCCTGGGACGTACATACCGTCCCACATGGGACTCAGGGGGTATGTGACATGACATACACATACACAACCGTGAAATGTGACCATGCCACATGCCCTGAAATGAACAGTTGCACACCACAGTGTTCATGTGCACAACACACCAAGGATTCTGTCACCATGAACACGTGCACAGCCTGGGAGTGGCTGCCCCCAAGTGCCACCCAAAAAACAACATGTTGACCCCCATACACGGAACAGGTAATGCAGCCTTACATGCCTTAGGATAGAGTGTGGACAGGCTGTGGTGTTGTAGGTGTGCCCCTCACTCCCTGGGAAGTATATGTGGCTGGCATATGTTCACCTGTGACAGGCATGGTGACATATGCCAGTGACTTGTACAGGGACGCGTTGTACAGCAATGGACCGATCGGTGTGCCCGGCCGGCCCATTGCATTCAATGTGAGCGGGTACGCGTTGTATCCTGGGTACGCGTTGTACAGCAATGGACCGATCGGTGTTCCCGGCCGGCCCATTGCATTCAATGTGAGCGGGTACGCGTTGAACAGCAATGGACCGATCGGTGTGCCCGGCCGGCCCATTGCATTCAATGTGAGCGGGTACGCGTTGTATCCCGGGTACGCGTTGTACAGCAATTGGCCGATTGGTGTGCCCGGCCGGCCCATTGCATTCAATGTGAGCGGGTACGCGTTGTATCCCGGGTACGCGTTGTACAGCAATGGACCGATCGGTGTTCCCGGCCGGCCCATTGCATTCAATGTGAGCGGGTACGCGTTGAACAGCAATGGACCGATCGGTGTGCCCGGCCGGCCCATTGCATTCAATGTGAGCGGGTATGTGTTGTATCCCGGGTACGCGTTGTACAGCAATGGACCGATCGGTGTTCCCGGCCGGCCCATTGCATTCAATGTGAGGGGGTACGCGTTGAACAGCAATGGACCGATCAGTGTGCCCGGCCGGCCCATTGCATTCAATGTGAGCGGGTACGCGTTGTATCCTGGGTACGCATTGTACAGCAATGGACCGATCGGTGTTCCCGGCCGGCCCATTGCATTCAATGTGAGCGGGTACGCGTTGAACAGCAATGGACCGATCGGTGTGCCCGGCCGGCCCATTGCATTCAATGTGAGCGGGTACGCGTTGTACAGCAATGGACCGATCGGTGTGCCCGGCCGGCCCATTGCATTCAATGTGAGCGGGTACGCGTTGTACAGCAATGGACCGAACGGTGCGCACATATTGGCTGGGGCCTGGCATGGCAACGGACGCGTTTTCGAAGCTCCAACGAGTCTGATGCAGTGAATTCAGTTGGCCAGCCACAACAATGTTGCAAAATCATGGGTGTCATGAAGTTGAAGATTTGAAGGATGCTGTGGGCGTGTATTAGTGCTGCTATTCCATGGATTGGTCAGATTCAGAAGATGCAAACGACTTGGACCTATCACTTTGGACACATGGGACAGTATCTGCCTCTGCAGCACACATATAATGCTGGCTGTTCCCCTGAGAGCTCACTTGCCTGCACTACATGCTCCAGGACGACATCTGCCACCAACACTGCTGCTGTTTATGCATCCTCTGGCTCCTGCAATGGCACGTACTGTGGAGAGAGCCCCAGCCTTCAGCCTTGAGGAGAACCAGGCCCTGCTGGACAGCCTCCTTCCACAGTACAGCAAGCTGTATGGGAAACCAGGGGAGCAGGTGAGTGTGCTGTCCACTGCATCACTAATTGTGCATGTTGTCTGACTAGCAGGACTTTCAGTGTGCACACCACTGGCTAGCATGCCCACTGAGTAGTTGTCACACCCCAAAGTGTGTAGTTACATGCACTGAACTGGTACAGTGCATTAACAGTGCATTCCAACTAGGTTTACTTCCCATGCAATGATACCATGTAGTGACTGCTGGCAAACTGTTCATAGCCATTGTTGCACTGCCTGTGTACATCATATGCCCCTGTGATTGAGACATGTATATCCAACTGTGTGATGCACGTATATGTTGCATGTGTAGTAATGGCCTTTTCACTTTGTCATCCTCACAGGTTGATGCCCACCAGAAGCAGGACATCTGGCTGACCATCGCCCGGAAAGTAAGATCCGTGGGGGTCTACAGGCGCAGGATCCGCAACTGCCAAAAGAGGTGGCAGGACCTTCGTGGCTGGACCCGGAGGATCGCAAGGGTCCAGCGTGAAGCTGTCGCCTCCTCGCAGGAGGGGCGGACACCGGACCCTGACCCCCCACATGCTCCGGATCCTGGCGGTGGTCTTCCCTGACCTGGATGGGCAGCTGAAGGACAGACAGCAGCAAGGAGGGGGTGAGTCCATGACTGCACTGTGCACTTTGTCTGACATGCTATGTGCCCTCCTCTGGCCTGGTTAAACTTCCACAGTACATCAGTCATGTGGTCCAGGACCCATGTCCCTCATTTGTGACATGCCCACTTCTCCTCTGATACGCATATGTGTGGCCCTTATAGTCAGGAAATTGTGTCATTTGGGGACTGTGTCATTGCATTTTGCTTTGCTCAAGGTGGGGGACAGCATTTGTTCCCGTGACTATGTTGTGCGATTCATGGGTGGGTCAATTGCTTACACAATGCCTAAGTTCTGACATGTGATCTGGGTGTAACTTTGATATGTGGTCCGCTTGCTGCTCTGACTCACCACATGTCCCTGGGGAATTTGGCACACACCCATGCTGCTGGTGGGAACAATGTTTGGGCCTCAGGAGTATGTGTATCCAGTGTGTCACACATGCTTAGCCACCTGCCTACTGTCCAGGACTCATCCCTCTTACAGGTGGAGCTGGACAGTCATGCCTACTCCAGGGCATACAATACACTCTGTACTCCCACTCCCGTGTATCATCTGGCATGTTGTGATCAGTGAAATGTACCCTCAGGTGTCTGCCTCTGTCTCATTGTGCTGTGTCTTCGTTGTCAGGACTACTGGTATGTTTATCGGTTAGGGCTCAGCATGCCATCTGAGATGTGACCATGATAGACGATACTTCTGTGACTTATAGGTGTCTGATCACTTGACTGTGCACACAGGTGTTTGCGACTGTGACTTTCAGGCAGCTGTATTTTCATTCACAGCACACTGTGAGGTGCTCATGTTCAGTGAGTTGTGTTTCATGTCCCCCATATGTCCAGTTGGTATGACGTGGACAAATAGTAGTACAGATGATGTGGTTTTTGGGGGATGGACATGTGCACTTGTCAGTCACATAACTTGCATTCCCCATGCCCTCGGATTGTGACACAGTGCAGACTGTTGTTGGCTGGCTGCCATGGCCATGTGACTTGAGACAGTAATGTATGACTTTGCACGCATTCCTGTGTCATGGCATTAAACTTCCTGGGACTGATCCTGCAGGGGAGTGACATGTGCAACATGCACCCCATTGTGGCATTGACTATCCGGACATGGGTGCATCATGGTGTCTGGTGCTGGTATGCATCACATGCATTTCTAATTAGACTCTGGCCATCCCTTTATCCGGACACCTGCACTGACTCAGTGGCAAGAGATGTGATGTGTGCATGTTCACATACTTCACCGTGTTCCCTGCAATGTCCAACAACTGTGTAGGTGGTGCATGTGTCCACACTGGGGTCTTACCATCAGACAGGCACCAGACAGATGGGTGCAAGGGCAGGAGGGTTGTGAGTCCCATGGTTGACCATCAGACTGACAATTGGCTTCCCCGAATCTGTGTGAGGACTTTAGGCAATGTTCAACTAAGGATGCCAGGGCTTGCTCTGTAATGTGCTGTACTTACTGTGGTGTGTGCGGTCAGTGCAGGTGACTGATGTTTGTCTGTTTCCCTAATTGTTTGCAGATACATCCACGGCCACAGGAGGGGACAGCTCCACGGACCAGGAGGAGCAGCGGAGCCAGACTGGGTCAGCATCGGACGAGTGGTCAGAGGGACCCAGTGGCACGGAGGGCGAGGGGAGCCACACCGAGGAGTCCTCAGCACCATCCACCTCAGCTGGGGACCACAGCAGCTCGGAGGATGACTCCCTTGTGGAGGCGGGTCTCAGCAGCCACCAAAGGCCAGCTAGTCTGTCTGGGCCCGCCACCACCACCACCACCACCGCCCTCCCATTGGCTCCCATTCCTGAGGTCCGTGGAGGCTCCCGTGCTCGGGAGCGTGTCTCCTTCGTGCCAGGCACCGCAGCCCCTGCCCCTGTGTCCCCTGCTGCCCTGAGTGAGGAGTCTGTGTACCTCCTTCGGCAGCTCCATGTAGGGCAGACAGCAATGCTGAGTGTCCTCCATGCACACACCACTCTGTTGACACAGCTGGTGTCGTTCATGGAGGGCATCTCGACGGGTATGTCTGCCCTACAGAGGAGCAATAGGTCCATGGACTCCTCCCTGATGGCAGCAGTGTCCCTCCTCCAACAGTCCCTCACCCCTCCCACCTCTGCCCCATCCACACTTCCTGCCCCCTACCTGTCCAAAGCACATGCACACCTGCACAGTCAACCAAACACACAGACACGAGCAGCACAGACACACCCAAGAGTAAGGCAAGACGTGCACACAAGCATCCTCAGGGGACTGATACCACAGACACAGGGGATGGGGAACACACACACACACAGGCATCCACATTCACTCCGCAGTCCTCCAAATCCTCTCCCTCCAAGACCCCTTCCCTTGCCTCGCCTGCTACCCCACCTACACAGCAGATCTTCCTGTGTGACCTCGGCCTCTTCCCCTCCATTCCTGCTGATCCAGCATACCAGGGGAAGAGGAAGTCCACCCACACAGAGAGGAGTGCCGCTCGCCCCCGGACACCCTCCCCCAGGCGCAGGCAGACACAGGAGCCCATTAGGAAGTACCCCCGGAGCAGGAAGAGCAAGACCCCACCACCACCACCACGCAGCTCCAGCGCCCAGTCTCTCTCCTCCATCCCCCAGGCCACCACTGCACAGGTTCCCCCGCCACACCCTGCCCCAGGTTCCCCCACACACCGATACCGCATCCCCAGACTGCTTAGGCCCTCCCCCTGCCACTTGCTCTTCCACCCCCAACCCAGACGCTCTGCCTGTCAGTGGCACTGTTGTGGGGACCGGGTCCCCCCTCTGTCCTGCCCACCTCATCTGCCCACCCTTCCACTCCCTTGGAGTCATGCACTGCAGTGGAGTCCACAACCACCACGTCTGACTCGGGCACTGCAGTGGGTACCCAGTCCACTACATCAGTCCAGCCCACTGCAGTGGTTGCAGCACCCACACCAACTGACTTGTGTACCACAGTGGTGCCGGCCCCCCTGAGTCAGACACCTCCACTGCAGTTGCCGGTGACACTCCTGCACCCACCACCCCTTCACTGCCTCACTCTGCCATCCCCTGATCCTGTCCCTGCGGTGCCTGGCCTGCCCCTTGTATGCCCCTCCAAGGGGGATGTCCCCCAACCGTACCAGTGCAGGCAAGCAATGTGTGACCAGTTGTCACTTCTCACCCCGTTGGTACTGTGATTTTGGACTGGCCATTGGCCTTAGTTTCTTTTGGACTTCCGTGTTTACCCTGACATTTGCTGAATAAAGCCCCTTTTTGTTTACTTTTGGGTTTTCTTTTGATGTACATGATGTGGATGAGTAGCATCCTGCATTTGCAGTTGTAATAGTGTTCACATCAGGACGAAGAAGTGTTGCAGTGATGGACTCCATGTGGTCCATGGGATATGTGTCCTGTTGTAGTCTGGATCTATGGCATCCTTTGCTACAGTCTGAGGGTGTAATGTTCAGCATTTGACACAGGGATGTCCTTTTTGCATTTGTAAATGAACATCTTTGTCTTACACTGATGCACATCTGGTGGGCTTACCACTGTTCAATGTTCCGATTTCCCTGACTGTGTGCCCAGCTCCACTGGACATGCAGTTTTGCACATCAATGTCGAAGGACTCATCTGTGTATACAGTGCAACTTGCTTGATACGTGTTTGGTGTGTGTGCAGATGACTGA
This sequence comes from Calotriton arnoldi, assembly GCA_963921515.1. Taxonomy (NCBI): domain Eukaryota; kingdom Metazoa; phylum Chordata; class Amphibia; order Caudata; family Salamandridae; genus Calotriton; species Calotriton arnoldi. The sequence continues at coordinate 1,101,047 of CAWUFW010005617.1, read as the reverse complement.
CGTGACACTCCCGTACCCAGGCTGATGTGAGCAGAGCCTTCTGTGTGTTGTGGTTGTTGACTCACTGACGGAGTGTTCTGCTGACATGTTTGGGTCGTGCACAGACAAGGTTTGGCACAGCGGACCTTCCATAGGAGTGGAGTGCCCTCATGGCAGTGTGTAATCTGTTGACATTGCGTGGGCCTGTCTTGTGTAAGCATGTCTGTGCGTGTTCCCTTCCCTTTTCCTACACAGGCTGTGTCCCTAGGGATGTTCCTGTTTGTGATGCTTGCTGAGTTGTTCTGTGTTCATCCAGCATCTTGGACCTGGTTTCTCTGTGATGTGGGTGCATGGCAAACTAATGTTCATGAGGTTGTCATCCCAGGTTGTCTTTGTTGTCAGTGCTGGGGATGTGGGCAAACGCAGATGGGACACATTCAGGATTCCCCTTGGCACTTGTTGTTTACACGAGTCATGTGATTTACAGTTTGTGTTAGCTTTCAGTGATTGTGACACGTTGTGTGTGTGACTGCTGCCACTGCTCAGGGTCAAAGCTGCAATGTTGGTAGTTGTGTACGTGTGTTCTTCGTGTGTCACCTTGGCTTCTTCATTGGTGTGTGACTATGGCCAGGATCCCATTGATTGTGGTGGATTTCACATCATGCCCATGTACGGCATACTGTGCTGTGTGTCAGACATTGACGAGTCTTGTTGACTGGCCATGTGTGATGGGTTTCTGCACCTTAGTTCCCACCACCACCCCTGGTATTGTCATGGGTGCATGTGCAATGTCACCAGTCCATGTGAGCTTCACTGCTGCACATTGGTGGAGATCAGGGTGTGTGGTGTTGAGTGTGTGCAAAAGTGAGTTGTTGCACTTCCAGACCCCTACCTCCATATTGGCCTTGGCTGGCAGGCCGTGCTGATTGATTGGAGCTTGTGTAGGTGTGATGGTAGTTAGTTGCTCAGGACACATGGCTGGGGTTCACAGTGTGAACGACATCTGACATTGTCATCACAGTGGGATTATCATGCAGGCTAGTGTCAGCACAATATGGGGTCCCTGGGGGTAGTGCTGTGGTGGGTCTGTCTCTTGCTGTGTTAGTTGCTGTTCCTACAAGCTTGTGTGACATGTGTAATTTGTTCTCCCTCTCATCTAACAATGCCTGATTGCCCACTTAGGGGTTTTGGATCCATGAGTTACTTTTGTGTGGCACTGTATGTGCATCTGTGTAATTGGTATTCAGGCCTCATCATGTGTTGTGTGGTTGCCTGGGGACACTGGCACCCCCCCTCACCTGTTGTGTTTGATGTGCAGTGTGGGTCTGCCTGTTTGGGTTTGTGCATCTGCACCACTGCATTGGCATATCTTTAGTGTGCCATTGGCTGTATGTTATTTGGTGGGTTTCACCTGCTGTCCCTGGGACTCCTAGGTCATCAGTCAGCACAATGATCATTGTTTGTGTGTCCCATTGCTGCCATGGTATGTTATTTGTTCACCTCACATCTACAGTCTCCACAGGGTATCTCCATTTGTGTGGCCATTGGTGCAAATATGTGGGTCTGCAGTATGATGGTCACTTCTGTCATTGTGTCATTGATGGATGTTGACAGTGTCAGCCCCCATGGGTGATGTTTGTCTGCACATGGCCAAAGGTATGTCTTATTTGCCTCCCCCAATCTCTGTTGCTATGGGACACAAGCACTACTTTGCCACTGATGTGTTTGTTGTTCTGTGACCAGGAATCATCCATGCAGTTTGGCAGTTGCAGCTTTTTCAATGTCAACACTTACATTTTGGTCACTGTGATGATGGGGGTTTAGACCCCATTGCCACAATGTTCAAGATGTGCTTCAGCTATGGACCCCACACTTACCTTTTGGTCACTGTGATGATGGGGGTTTAGACCCCATTGCCACAATGTTCAAGATGTGCTTCAGCTATGGGCCCCACACTTACATTTTGGTCACTGTGATGATGGGGGTTTAAACCCCATTGCCACAATGTTCAAAATGTGCTTCAGCAATGGACCCCACACTTACCTTTTGGTCACTGTGATGATGGGGGTTTAAACCCCATTGCCACAATGTTCAAAATGTGCTTCAGCTATGGGCCCCACACTTACATTTTGGTCACTGTGATGATGGGGGTTTAAACCCCATTGCCACAATGTTCAAAATGTGCTTCAGCTATGGACCCCACACTTACCTTTTGGTCACTGTGATGATGGGGATTTAAACCCCATTGCCACAATGTTCAAAATGTGCTTCAGCTATGGACCCCACACTTACCTTTTGGTCACTGTGATGATGGGGGTTTAAACCCCATTGCCACAATGTTCAAAATGTGCTTCAGCTATGGACACCACACTTACCTTTTGGTCACTGTGATGATGGGGGTTTAGACCCCATTGCCACAATGTTCAAGATGTGCTTCAGCTATGGGCCCCACACTTACCTTTTGGTCACTGTGATGATGGGGGTTTAAACCCCATTGCCACAATGTTCAAAATGTGCTTCAGCTATGGACCCCACACTTACCTTTTGGTCACTGTGATGATGGGGGTTTAAACCCATTGCCACAATGTTCAAAATGTGCTTCAGCTATGGACCCCACACTTACCTTTTGGTCACTGTGATGATGGGGGTTTAAACCCCATTGCCACAATGTTCAAAATGTGCTTCAGCTATGGACCCCACACTTACCTTTTGGTCACTGTGATGATGGGGGTTTAGACCCCATTGCCACAATGTTCAAGATGTGCTTCAGCTATGGGCCCCACACTTACATTTTGGTCACCGTGATGATGGGGGTTTAAACCCCAGTGCCACAATGTTCAAAATGTGCTTCAGCTATGGACCCCACACTTACCTTTTGGTCACTGTGATGATGGGGGTTTAAACCCCATTGCCACAATGTTCAAAATGTGCTTCAGCTATGGACCCCACACTTACCTTTTGGTCACTGTGATGATGGGGTTTAAACCCCATTGCCACAATGTTCAAAATGTGCTTCAGCTATGGACCCCACACTTACCTTTTGGTCACTGTGATGATGGGGGTTGGACCCCATTGCCACAGTGGTCATGGTCTGCTTGCATTGTGGGGGCCACACACATTTATGTGTGACACATGTGATAGGGGGTCACATTGTATGTTCAAAGTCATGTTCAGTGTTGTAGGCATTTGACACAGTCTACACACGCTTGTCATGGTGTTGGGGGGGATGTCTTTTTGTTGCATTCCTTATGTTGGTGTGTGCTTGTTGTGTCATACATTACCCATCCTATGAGTGGGGGTGTTGTTGGTGGTAGGCATCCAGCCCCCCATGGGTAGAGGTGGTAGTAGTGACAGGCATCCAGCACCCCTGGGTAGGGGTGGTAGTAGTGACAGGCATATAGCACCCCCTGGGTAGGGGTGGTGGTAGGGGTAGGCATCTAGAACCCCCTGGGTAGGGGTGGTGGTAGTGGTAGGCATCTGGCACCCCCTGCGAAGGGGTGGTAGTGGTGGTAGGCATCCAGCCACCCATGGGTAGAGGTGGTAGTAGTGACAGGCATCCTGCCCCCCATGGGTAGGGGTGGTAGTAGTGACAGGCATCTAGCACCCCCTGGGTAGGGGTGGTAGTGGTGGTAGGCATCTGGCACCCCCTGGGTAGGGGTGGTGGTAGGGGTAGGCATCTAGCACCCCCTGGGTAGGGGTGGTAGTGGTGGTAGGCATCCAGCCCCCATGGGTAGAGGTGGTAGTAGTGACAGGCATCCTGCCCCCATGGGTAGGGGTGGTAGTAGTGGTAGGCATCTAGCACCCCTGGGTAGGGGTGGTGGTAGTGGTAGGCATTTAGCACCCCCTGGGTAGGGGTGGTAGTGGTGGTAGGCATCCAGCCCCCCATGGGTAGAGGTGGTAGTAGTGACAGGCATCCTGCCCCCCATGGGTAGGGGTGGTAGTAGTGGTAGGCATCTAGCACCCCCTGGGTAGGGGTGGTGGTAGGCATCTGGCACCCCTGAGTAGGGGTGGTGGTAGTGGTAGGCATCTGGCACCCCTGGGTAGGGGTGGTGGTAGTGGTAGGCATCTGGCACCCCTGGGTAGGGGTGGTGGTAGTGACAGGCATCCTGCCCCCCATGGGTAGGGGTGGTAGTTGTGACAGGCATCTAGCACCCCCTGGGTAGGGGTGGTAGTGGTGGTAGGCATCTGGCACCCCTGGGTAGGGGTGGTGGTAGGGGTAGGCATCTAGCACCCCCTGGGTAGGGGTGGTAGTGGTGGTAGGCATCCAGCCCCCATGGGTAGAGGTGGTAGTAGTGACAGGCATCCTGCCCCCCATGGGTAGGGGTGGTAGTAGTGGTAGGCATCTAGCACCCCCTGGGTAGAGGTGGTGGTAGGCATCTGGCACCCCCTGGGTAGGGGTGGTGGTAGTGACAGGCATCCTGCCCCCCATGGGTAGGGGTGGTAGTAGTGACAGGCATCTAGCACCCCCTGGGTAGGGGTGGTAGTGGTGGTAGGCATCTGGCACCCCCTGGGTAGGGGTGGTGGTAGTGACAGGCATCCTGCCCCCATGGGTAGGGGTGGTAGTAGTGACAGGCATCTAGCACCCCTGGGTAGGGGTGGTAGTGGTGGTAGGCATCTGGCACCCCCTGGGTAGGGGTGGTGGTAGGGGTAGGCATCTAGCACCCCTGGGTAGGGGTGGTAGTGGTGGTAGGCATCCAGCCCCCATGGGTAGAGGTGGTAGTAGTGACAGGCATCCTGCCCCCCATGGGTAGGGGTGGTAGTAGTGGTAGGCATCTAGCACCCCTGGGTAGGGGTGGTGGTAGTGGTAGGCATCTGGCACCCCTGAGTAGCGGTGGTGGTAGTGGTAGGCATCTGGCACCCCCTGGGTAGGGGTGGTGGTAGTGGTAGGCATCTGGCACCCCCTGAGTAGGGGTGGTGGTAGTGGTAGGCATCTGGCACCCCTGGGTAGGGGTGGTAGTGGTGGTAGGCATCCAGCCCCCCATGGGTAGAGGTGGTAGTAGTGACAGGCATATAGCACCCCTGGGTAGGGGTGGTGTTAGTGGTTGGCATCCAGGCCCCTATGTGTATATGTGGCATTGGTGATAGCCATCCCGCCCCTATGGTGCTGCTGTTGCTGGTGTAAGTAATTTCTGCATCCCTATGTGTGTGTGTGATTTGTCGGGTACGTGTGGTTTGTTTGTGTGGTGGGTGTCTGACTTAACTTCTGCGTCGTACGCGTCCGTGCCAGTTCCGGTAATAGATGTAGAATATTGGTAGGATCGGCACGATGGGATTCATGGTTGGTTCGTCTCGTTCGTCTTTCTCTTTGCTTCGCCTCGTCCTCGTCGCTGGCGTGTTCGTCTCGTAGCCGTGGATCGTCTTGTGGCGCGAATCGGAGCCTATGTGCGCCTCTCCCGGATGCTTTGACGTGCCGTGCGTAGCGACGGGTTCGGCGCGTACGGATGGCGCATCGTACTTGTCCGGCCGGACGGGGCTGCATTTTGGCTTCCGTGCGACTCGATTCTGCGTTTCCGGATCCGCCTCGGTCGGAGAACAGGACCTGTATTGGGTGAGTACGACTGGGTCGGGATTTGGGCAGTTGTGCGCATCGTACTTGCTCGTTCAGACGTATGTGCGACTCGGTCGGGAAACAGGCATTCGCCTGGCTTTTTCCCCGGCCGAATGGTATTAGGTGCGCCTCCGACCGGGATCGGAATCGGCCCCTAAGCTGTTTGCTAAAATACTGGCTAATCGTCTAGCCCCTCTGGTACCAATACTGATCGGCCCAGAACAGGCAGGTTTTGTACCGGGGAGAAGCCTAACTTATAACCTCAGAACGATATTCGGTGCTATCCTGAATATTAACACAGAGATCAAAGCTGCAGCAGTCTTTTTGGATGCTGAAAAAGCGTTTGACTCTGTGGAGTGGGCGTTCATGTGGGCAGTGCTCAGACGCTTTGGGGCGGGAGACGTTTTCCTGCGGCTAGTGGGTGTCTTGTATAATGTGCCAGTGGTTAGAGTGTGGGTGGGCAATATAGTAACTCCTCTCATTACAATATCTAGAAGGTACCGGGCATGGGTGCCCACTCTCACCTCTACTGTATGCCCTAGTGGCTGAGCCATTGGCTCGCGCCTTGAGGGAGTATCACGGACATAGAGGGCTGCGATTCAGTAGATACCGGCTCATTTTCTCTTCCTAGGCAGATGATATGCTCTTATATGTTCGAGACCCAGGTGAAAATCTTACACTGGTGCTTACTGAGGTCACGACTTTCGGGGCTATATCAGGCCTTAAGGTTAACTGATCCAAATCTATTATTTTTCCACTCACACCAGCTATGACCCCTGTGGAGCTTAACTTCCCATTACAATGGACCACGGACTCTGTGCGCTATCTTGGCATACTGGTGCATACTGACCCTAACGTAGTATTCTCAGATAATTACAGAAGAGCTATTGCTAGACTGAAGGAGGATGTTGCGCGGTGGTGCCGCCTGCCTCTTTCATTGGTAGGGCGTATCTCTTTAATGAAAATGATTGTCCTCCCTAGATTCTTGTTCTTGAATATCCCGATGCTTCTCCCTGGTCTGACCCATGCAGTTCTCCGCTCTCTACTTATTAAACTCTCCTGGGCAGGGAACAAACTGCAAGTTAAGTGGGACACATTAACCTTACCCTATTCGATGGGCAGCCTTAATGCCCCAGATCTAGAGCTGTACTACAGAGTGGCACAATGCTCACATGCTCGCAACTGGATCCATGGACCACAGAACTTGCTGCATCTACATATTGAGGCAGTTGCCACCAACCACTATACTCTCCCCCATGTGCTATTCGGAACACCTGAAAAGACGGGTGTATTGAACTCCATAAATACAAATGTCCATGCTTGGCACAACCTACTAAACAGACAGGGGGGTGCCCTATTATGTTCTCCTTTGATCCCGATCGACTGGTGCTATTGGTTTTTGACTGGTCGTGATAAGGAAGCTGCCTCCACACTGAAACAATTAGGCATCCTGCGGATGGGCGACCTTTTTCACGACGGTGTTGCGCGCAAGTGGGAAGACTTGATAATAGGGGAGCGAGTAACCACCCCCCTAGAGCAATACCACTTTCATAGAACTAGGCATGCGCTGCGAGAACATCTCGGGGAGAATCTGCTGGAACCCATGGAGATCCCATCGCTCTCCTGCATCCTGCGTCCCACTCCTCCCACTAAGATAGTTACAGTCATATACAACCTGACGCAGTACGCCAGGGAACCGATGCACAATAAGCCCCGACAAGACTGGCAGAGCGACCTAGACATGATAATCGATGACAACATCTGGCTATACCGCTGTGAACTGACTAAGCACATCTCACTTAACGGCAAACATCGACTGATCCATTTGAAATATCTTAACAGGGTTTATTACACCCCAGAGAGGCTGAAGCATTATGGCTTACGAGAGTCGGCCGCTTGTCCTCACTGTGGGAAGGAGTGGGCGGGGTTTCTGCTTGTTGTCTGGCTGTGCCCCCGGATTGCTGGCTTCTGGGACAAGGTCTTTCGCACGATAAACAAGATCACAAGCCTTATGCTGACATCAGACCATCTGCTTGGCTCCTGGGTTACAGTAACAACATATGCAAACAATCCAGACGACTGGTGGATATGGGTCTACTTCTCGCTAAACGTAGGGTATCCATGCGCTGGAGTACCGCCCCAGTGCCGACTATGGCTGAATGGGAGAAAGACATGCTCTATTGCAACACACAATCGGATACTTAAAGTGAACTCCTCCCCCCACAGACTCGACCCAAACGTTTCTGGGGACTATATCAATAATACCTGGTGGGGAAAGCAACTGGTGAGCCTGAGGGAAGCTAAGACTATTAGGAGTTGATATAAGGTTGGCCCTTCTGAATATGGGCAGGTACTAGATGCTGTGCGGGAGAGTTGTTCATGTTAACCCAATATGAATGTATACGCTTGAGATCTGCATTGTATTACCAGCTAATTGCTCATACCACTGTTGATAGTATTCGCTCTGTTTGGCATATATGACTGTATCATCGGAGAATACCGCTGGCCCGCTCAGCTAACAGCCAATGCAATTATGTACTGTAATGGGTAACTGTATTTACTTGCAAAAACCTTAAATAAAACAACAACAACAAAAAAAACATGTTCTCAAAGTGAGAGTTTGTTTCTGGGAAATAAAAAACGAATTAACCTAAACCCTGGGACGATTCTCTGAGGGAGTGGGTGTCTTTATTGTTTTTCTCCTGTCCCCTACTGCCAGGTATTTCCTGGCGATGACTTTACACCGTTCACCCTAAATAGGGCGGACAGTGTAAAGGCCTTCCTCTGACTACTATGGACATATGGCTATGAAAGAAAACTTGATTTTGAATAACTAAATTAAAACTTCTAAAAATATTTCGAATGAAAAAAAATCTATTTCTGTTCCCTTATACTAACTTTTCATTTTTAGCAAATACATTTTGGTTCCCAAACATTAGCATGCAATCTTAATATTTGCCTGCCACAAATGGACTTTTTGCCTTAGGTGTTTATGTACGACCATCAAATGGCAAGGAGTGCCATCACCATTATGTCAGGGTCAGGTATCATTACATCATGCCCACAATCAGCCAAACATTACCACCACTATGCCAGGGGTGGGTTATGCTAAATAAGGGCACCAACATGCTGTAAATACCCTCAATATTCTGATGATTATTACCACCAACAAAATATCAGAATTATTATGTGAGGGTCAGGTATAGCATGCCATGAGTGTCCAAAATATGCTAATGGTTACTATCATAATACCAGAACTAGAGTTATTCTAGCCTCAGGCTCTATCATTCCATGGATGCCTGCACTGTGACAAGAATACCCACTTTGTGAGGTTTTTGTATAACGAGTATAACTGGAATTGGAGTCAAAGTACTTTACATTGAGACAGGAAAAACGTAAGTTCAAACTTAAAATGTTGACACAAATATAAAAGCAAAGTTAAAGAAGCTCTACGAGGAAAACTGTGAATACTTTACCAATTATTGTACCAAGCACTCACATGTGTACTGTCACCTGGACAGATTCTGACTTTAATGCTCATTTTTTGTCAGATACCAGGGATGCCATCATATGGCTTGGAGTTTCACCACCATTATGCCAGGGATAGCAAGATATGTTGAAAACTACCAGTGTTAAGCATGGACAACTTTTGTGCCAGGAACAGCAGGAATATTGTGCAGGGTGCCCATATTGGCCTTGATTATGAGTTAGGTGTAACAGTAATTACCGCATACCACAGTAAATGGCCCATGACTTTAGCGAATCATGTGATCATAAGTTAAAAACAGCATGTGATGTTTAGCACTTTGACTAAATACCGCAAGTCTGTAGCCCACGTGCATTATCTAACACATGTGATATTTACTGCACGTTTTATTTACTACAAACAAAAAATAACGCATGGTAAATAACACCTAATTACAAGTATGAGAAGTCATCCAAAACCGTGGAAAATACCATCTTAAAATAGCTTCAGTCAAAAACGGGTGGTAAAAACTCCTGAAAGTGTAGGAAATTAAAGAAAACCTTTAAAACGATACAAAAAACTAAAGACCAACACAGTGATAAAAAAAATGCAGTACACGCATGGTTTGAGCAGAAAAAAAGTAAAATCTGACACACAACTGCACCCAGGACCAGACCTTTAAAATCAGCCATGGACAGGTGAAGCTCTCACAGGTTGGTTGCAGCAGCTCACACTTTCATTCTGCAGTAAATGCTCCTATTAGACTACAGTAATTAATAAGCATTGGTCTAAATAGGGCATAAACACATTGCTTATTAATTACAATGGTCAAATAAGGGCATAAAGACGTTGCTTATTAATTACAATGATCTAATGAGGGCATAAAGACATTGCTTATTACTTACAATGATCTAATAGGAGCAATTAAGAAGTTGGTGGATTCTTTCCCAATCTTTGGGGCCTATTACGATGGCGGTCGGATGTCGACCGCCCGGCCGGCGGTGGTGCCCGCCGGACCGGCGGTGGAGATCCGCCCGCACCGCAAGCCAGAAAACCGCTGGTCCAATTAGGATGGCGGTGGCGACCGCGGCGGTGGGAAATTCCGACTGCCGCTTTTCTGCCACTCGCCATCCGCACTCCTGCCTGGCGGGCGGAAAAGGACCGGGATAATGGTGGCGTTGCAGAGCAGGCTCCGCCAGCTCGATTATGATGCCGGCGGTAGCCAGTCTTTCCGCAGAGGTCAGACCGCCATGGAAAGGCATGCGGAGATTGTCTTCCGGGGGCCCGTGGCGGGCCCCCGATGTTTGGGGGAGGTGAGGGTGCACTGGGGGGGTACCCATGGCCCCCCCCAAAATTCCCCTGTAGCAGGTGGCAGGCACTGTGCAGTGACTGCCACGTAGTGCAGGGAAATGCTGGACATGCCCATTTGGACATCGCAGCAGTGCTGCGGGTAGCAGCAACCGCCGCAATGTTAAGGCCCGCGATCTGACCGCTGCGGTCGGATTTTGAGCGCGGGTCATCGTAATTCGACCGGCGGTGATGCCGCGGGCCATGCGGGCGGTCTTTTCTCGCTACCATGGCGGTCGGGGAGGTTTTCCGACCGCCATCGTAATGACCCCCTTTGTTTGAACTTTCATTGTATTAGCCCTTTGCATAGACCATGCCATTGCCCATTGCCTTTTTATGATCACCTCTTAATGTTTTGTTTCACTACTGCACACACTTGCACTGTGTGATCACCTCATTTCAGAGCACAATTACTGACTTTTTGTAGGTCCTTTTGTACAGTGCCCTAACTAATTGTTGATTGAAACACAGGGGGAAATCTGTTGCTATTTGAATTCATAATAATCAAGGGTGTTAGGACCTTGTGTCTGGTAGTGAAAGAGGAGGAGGGAAGTGAGCAGTAAGCCGGTAGCTTGTTACCTTTTACACTCAGGCCCCGGCCTTCATTATACTTATACCTCTGCTCCTCCGTGCCCCTTTCCGTTCCTCTATTTTAAAACACCACACTGCCACCCGCCTACTGGCCGCCTGTCAATCTGCCTGTACTTACCTACCTGCCGGCATTTTACTCTCAGTGACTACTGCCAAAGTGAACGAAGGAGTTCCTCCTGCCATTGAGTTTGCCCGGTATTCCGCTATCTATGTAATACCATCCCCATTCCCTCTATGTGGTTCCCTAACATGGTGAATAATTTCATGTGTACGCGATGGCTAAACTAGTGTTATTTTAAATATTTATTGCTCCTTGAAAAAAATCCCTTTGATGACGTTTTCAGTTACCATAACGTAAATTCCCTGCTCCATTGTACATATGCTGTGCCAACCGCCTCACTCCTTTGGACATACTTCATGTCCGTCTTTCTTCTCATCTTGGCAGACAGCTGTATGTCTGCCTTCACTTTTCATTTTACATCACCGATAACCGGATAACTCCGAGTCGCGGCAATCTTCTAAATGCCTGCGCACGGTTCCGGTTTGCTCAATACTTAAGCCCATGTGCACGTCGGATCTGTGTTACCGACCACCGGCAAACAGACTGTGCAGATTTGCTGAAAGCACGTATTACCGTGCACCGCGGAACGATTATTCTTTTTAGGTAAGAGACTAACAATACACCATCTTTACATCTATACATCCCTGGCATATGGGGCTTTGTGGAAGCTAAACAATTGGCTTCTTTTATTACAGGAGACAATTTTAAAGCGGACATTCTACCAATTGCTGGCCCGCATTCCTTATTAGTCACGATTCAGTGCCTGTTCTTCGGTAAGATTCTCAGCTACCATACTTATTTAAATTTTGAAGTTGCCCTTGTGCATTCGAGCACGACAACATGCTCCTTTTGTCCCTTTCTTTTCTTATAGTTCCACCCCAGATCTTGACCTACATCTTCTCTTCCTCATCGTGATCGCCAGTTCACACCCTCAACAGGGGTAAGTGTCCCCACTGATCTACAAGTGGCTAACTAATAGAGGAGCTCTTATCCCCTTAACCCTTTACTTATTTCCCTTTCCTTTCCATCACCAGAACCCAGCTGGGTCTCCCTGTGAGTAATTCCTCTTTATTTCACTCACGGTTGGCACACATTATTCTTCACCTGAACTGCGCGGTTGACAATCTAGGTAATTCTATGTCCTTGATAACATGAGCCACCACTAGTATGCTGTTACTAGGTCCATATATTATCTTATACAAATTTCACTCTTTTCCCAGATGTTCCCAGTATCATAGGTCCTGATGAGACCCCACATTCTAGAGAGGGTCGAAACGCTGTCGACACTTTTGATGAAAAACGAACCACTGACATAGCACTTATTATTGTATAAAGTTGCTGTATATGATGTAAAAAAATTCAGATATGGTCGTTTGATAAATAGTGAAACCTTGTAAATATTGTCACATTGTGTCACTCAACTGTTAGGTTCATGCTACACTTGGGACACTTCTTCACAAATGCTTTCTTTCCTTTTTGTATAAATTCTGTATATGGTGTGAATAATACAAATATATGTGTATAACAAAAATCCTTGGTGTTTTGGTTTTCTCTCTATGACATCAGTATAACCCTTTTTATCGCGATTGTGCACCAATATATTATATACAGAGATATATTATCCCACAGGAACCGTTGTTTCTTGTAATATTGAGTTTGCCCGGAGCAAGGAGCGGAAAGGTCCAATGGTCTAAAAGTATAGTCCGAATCTTAGGTTTTTTATTTTTACTATTACTAATTTTTCTATGTACTGCTCCCCGCTATGAAACTGCTACAAAACTGCTATAAAATTGCAGTCACGGCTTGGAATTAGCCAGGTATTGTGCAAGTATTGGAAACAAGTATTGAAATCTGACTTTTATAAATCCTTTGAATTATGGCATACAAGAAACTTAGAACCAGAACAATTCATATGAAAAGACTGGGCACGGAGCATTCCTTATGAAAGAATAAGTCCAAAGCATCCCATATCGGAGCAGTGTCGGGTACTGTTGAAATACCAAAATTCTTTCCTAAACTACCAAAAACTAGTGACTCAACAACAATTGCTGAACATGGAAATTCACAGGAACTAAAAAAAGATATGAATTTAGTCCTTGAGAAATTAAACCTCATCAAAAATTTGGAACCTGATGAGAAACAAGAAAGTAATCAGCCCATTGACTACACAAAAGGCCAAGAGCATTGGGAGCTCTTGGAATCAAAATTTCAAATGGCAGAGGAGGCACCACTTTTAATATCAGTAATTAATTTTACTCTACCAGACATACATTTTAATCCCACTCTTCCCCCAGAAGTACCTAAAACAACAAAGGGGACCCCACAGTTATTTAACAGTACACCAAGTAATATCCTTGGCCAAGTGGAAAACTTCTTGCAGTCTCCAGATTTTCGGTTATTTAATACTTTGCAATCATCCAGCAGGCAAGATCCAGTATCTAGTGCTTTATTTACACTACAAAAATTTTTGCACTCAATACTGGTTCTTATGGAAAATCATATGGAAAACTCAGATCAGATTTTGGAAACGCAAACTGGAATACTCCAATACCTAGTGGACAAAAAGAGGAAAAAACTACTTACTCAAAATCAACAAACTCTTCTAAGAAAACCAGAAAAAAATGAGGGAGAAAAAGAACAAAGTGTCAAACTCTCGCTGCTATCTGAAAATCATCTTCCAGCCAAGATACATACGGCAACACAGACTAGTTCAACTCGACGATAAAATCTTCTCCCTTCGTAAATTATTGAAGGAGTCCATAAGTAAGTCTAACACACAAGAGGTTATTTCATTTTTTCCAATCTTCGATCTGAAAAGAAGATAAGAATCAATAAATCAATTAGCAAAAACAGAAGAAATGGTTACTCCCGGAACTTTGACTGCAAGGAAGTCCGGACCTATACCAAAGCAAAAGGAAAAGAGTAACAACAGACAAGGCAAAGGTAACAAGAAAAGAGCAAAATGTAGATTCTCCAAACGAACAAGGAAATTAAAATTTCCACAGTCACTGTCTTCAGCACAGAAAACCCCAGCTAGTGAAAAAATCTCGAAGTCTCCAGAATCTGCCCACATTAATGACCAGCATTCATCATTGCACAAAACTAAAGAAGACCAGAAACAATTAAACCCTTTTACGCCAAACTTTTATATGGACATCACAAAAGATCAATCACCTACAATTATTCTAGACAAAGAAGCCCAATATTCTTTGGGGAATCCAAATGAAAAAGGGAAGCCGACTGATTCTTGTATCCTAGAAATTACAGATCTATTTCTTGTGGGAAAAGATCCACTGAATTGCTGGAGAATAGTAAATCTTTTGCAGAAGATACACTCACTACATTCACTAACCACTTCAGGAATAAAATTACTAGCCTTCCCAAAGAAGTCCCAGCTTACAGTGGAAAATGTTGAATTTTGGTCAAACGTGATTCCTTCTATTATCTTAAAAGAGAGAGATACCCTTCATAAAAACAGATTCAACGTAGTTGTAGCCAAAGAAAATGTAATGTGCTACAAAAACCAAAAAGAAAAGTACAACAGCAAGATCTCTTATCTCAATCACACATTTCTTGGTCCTGGAGCTCAAATGAGCACACCCGAAGGAACGCTAACTATTTCCATTAAAGATGGAGTGCGACGAATTTTGAATTACAACCTTAAAAATCCTGTAACACAATCAAAGGAACATCCTTGGTCGTGGATCTCCAGCAATTTGAACAGTAACAAACAGTGTAGGGTAAACAAACTCCCTTTTTAGTAGCTCTTTGAATATCGCATCTTGAAACATCACCGGGAAAGGCCCGGAAAAGTTAGCTCTGATCCTGGAAAATTCCCCGGCGATAGTGACTTTGCAAGAAACATGGACTTTAGAATCTTTTGACTAAGAAGATTACTTTGTGTACAATATCCTGGCTGAGGCTGTGAGTAGGGACCTTGCAAAAGGAGGTCTTGCAATTTTCTTAAGGGAAGATATTTTCTGGGACCTGGAAGTAGTTAACATGTTCCTCCAGAATGTTCAATGTTTAAAGATTAAGCACAGGAAAGAAAGCCCCAACGGCATTCAAGATTTGCTAATTTCTAACATTTACACCCCCCCAGGACCCTCAAATGATTCTCTTATGACAAAAACGTTTGAGAAAATAGACCTGGTCATAGAATCCAAAGGGTATCCGTCAGTAATGATATTTGGGGACTTTAGTGGAAAAATCTCAAATGCTCTTTTGGCTAAATGGGGGATCTATGCACATGAGGAAGCCTTGTCAATAACACTACCTTTATTTCCAGCCAAGGTAAAAGCTGATAAAAGGGGGAAAATACTTCTTGCTTCAGTGGCCGCAATGAATGGAGTTATATTAAATGGAAGAACAGAAGGCGATATTCCTGCTGCTTACACGAGAAAAGGGGCTTCTTGTTCCTCAATTCTTGACTATACAATTTGTAGTTTGGATCTTTTTGGAAAAGCGCAAACATTGAACATTAAAAGTACACAGGAAAGCGATCATGCAATTTTATACTTGGGAATTGAGATCCTAGTGCAATCTACTGCTCCATGGTCTTTAACTAAAAAAAATGGAACTGCTGAAGTAGAATAAAACAAGCAATTGCAATGCAAACGGTCTCGGCTTTGGGACCTTATATGTATTGTATTTTATATAAAACGTTTATTAGTTTTATTTGATATTTTAGTTACTTTCTTGAAGTAGATTTGCTTTAGACTAGATTTATGGAACCCGAACATCCATATGCGACAATTTGAACAATTTATAACTAATTTGGCAAATTTTCATTAAACGCTGGTTTAAACTTAAGTCGGCAGACTGTAGGTGGCTAGAGAAGCAGCTACGCAATACTGTGTGTATGAGAAAAATCTGCAATACGTCATTATTCTTTGTTGAGGCTGGTGCTCGCAGAAACAGAAGCACACGCCTACATAATAAACATCTCCAAAGGGCTGCACCGCGAGAAACTGGGTCAGCCCCGAAGAGAGTGCGCGGCTTTCACTCACAGCAAATGAATGACTGATCGAAGGCTGCCCAATGCACAGGCACAACAAGGGATCAATAAAAATGAAGCATTTGCATTTGACATCCTATCTCCTTCGTTACTTAGGTTAAGGTGCTGTGATACTGATCCTTAAAAGAGACACGTTGTTTGGATACCAGAGCTACACGAATTGTAATGCGCGGTACTACCTATGTTCATATTGCATTGAAAACAGCGACACGCATAGGGGATGCAGGTACTGATGGGCGATGCTGCATTGGCATGAAACCATGGCAATGTCCAGGGATGCTGCTACCTGGCGGGCACAGCGATGGCATCACGACGGTGCTGTAACTTTAGAATAAACAGACTAAGGGGCCGATTCCGATTCAGGCCGGAAATCACTCCGACCGAGCCGGACCCGGAGAGATTTCCGACCGAATCGGACTCTAGCAGCCCGACCGAACGAGTACGATGCGTACGCATGCAATCGGACTCGATTCGGTCGGACTCCCATTGAAGTCAATGGGAGCCGGTCGTACAACGCGTACGCGGGCTCCCATTGACTCAATGGGTGCGAGGCGAACAAGGGCCCCCCCTACAGCGGGTATGCGTCGATGCAACTCGCGCCGTACATGCACAGGTGGGGGGACCCATGGGTCCCCCCTGTGTGCGACTCACGCGGCTACGCGTACAGGGGGGTCCGACACGGACCCCCAAAGTCCGGCTCCGACTGCCCTTTTGAGCCGGACGGCGCGAGTCGGTCGGACTGCATCGTACTTGCCCGGCCGGGGGAACGTCTCCATTGCGCGGTGCGAGTCGTGTCCGTGCGAGTCGGTCGGAGCGGTTCGGACCCGCGAACGAGTCGGTCGGCGATTTTGCGTGCGCTCGCATCGTACTCGCTCGCACGGACGCACGTTCGAATCGGTCGGGAAAGGGGGCGCCGAATCCGATTAGGTGCCCTACCGGCCGAGATCAGAATCGGCCCCTAAGTCGGGTCCGGTGGCCGCACGTGCTGCAACCCCACACAAGCAACCCACAAACGGTCCTTGCAAGCAGTGTCCGTTAAACGTTTATCCTGCCATTTAAAGGCACAAGCGAACGTGCGTGCTGTTCACTCAATACGCAACAGGAGAACCGAGGGTTTTACAAAATGACAGCTGCGATGAGGCATAAAAACAATGGACGCGCAGAAGAAAATGTGAATCATAACCCGACAAAAAACATGCCGCGTCCAATTCATTATTACATGGAAGGTTGCCTTTTTGAAAACAACCTTCAAGTTTGACATAAATGGTTCAGTTGCCACGCTGGGCTTCCTTCGTCCAAGATTGAGACGTGTGAGCACCGAAAACAATAACGGTAGGTTCACAAAAGGCTAACAGGTTAAATGCATCATAATAAATGACTGCACCATTTCGATATTAAAACAATCGCATTAAGGATGCCGGGTACTATACAGCTACGCACAAGGGAAGTGGTGATTAAAACATGTCCTACCGCTGATATAAATACTGGTGCGACTGGCAACGCAGCAATATGTGAATTAATAAGAAAAAAGGATGCACTCCATGAACATTATCAATTTTTCCTTTCAGGGCTGCTCACTGTATTCCACTGCAAGCAGGTATTTAATACAACAGCCAGTGGATTTTTTTTTTTTTGGGTGAGGAGAATCCTTTCTCACAATCTCTACGTATGGTGGGCTTTAGCGTGCATATAAAACGAAAAACATAAATTGAGGTTTGTGCTGAACCATGGGATTTAAATTGGAATATTGCTGCACTGCTAGTAGACGGAGGAGTGTCCTTTTAGCGCGAGGCAGACCACCACCCCACAATTCCCCCCTTCTTTTCCTGTCACAGTGGGAAAACCCATACGCCTCTGAGTTCTTTATGCTGCAGTAGTTGTTTCTCACTCAGTGATATTTTTTGCAGAAGACTTTTATTTCCAGCCATTCGGCATCCTTAATTTGAATGTTATGTCAAAGCAGTGATGAAATATACAAAAGGGAGCTATGTCAATCACGGCCACGGCTTTCCAAATCCTCCTCTTTCAAATATCAATCTACAACAGAGCAAACACGAGAAGGAAAATTAACGAGCTGCACACAAGGAGCGCCGACCGGTGACTGGCCAGGCCGGCCGCTGCTTTTGCTGTCTCTGCCTCCCACAGTGATTTGGGAAAAACGCCACTGTTTTGTCTCGCATGCACGCGATGTAAGGCATCGCACGCATGCTGGACAAAGAGTGCAAATTGACCCACCAATCACACGCCAAACAAGCATTTCCTAATGCAATAGGACTCGTATTTACGCGAGCCCTGTTGCATTGGAAACGGGAGGGTGGGGGTCCAGGAAGGCACGAATGGGAGTGGGGGGGTGTGAGGGGGGGGCCAAAAGGTTACGGACTGCGGGAGGGGGTGGGGGGGGACACAGGGCAAAAATAGTTTTGGAGTAAAGGGGCCAATAGCCAGGGAAGGATATAAATGACAACATGCCCGTCAGGAGGAGGGACTAACAACCTGAAAACGAATCAAAATGCAGCATTTAAGATTGAAGCCAATGAAAACATAGATGGAAAGTGGGCGGAGCTTCCCCCCACAATACTGTATACAGCATCTCTCGACGAGACAGCGCATGCGCTGCCTAGCCGAGACCTAAAAATGGGCGGATAAACTGGAACGCTAATGCAATTGATAAAATTAACACTGCAATTATTTCTTCACAACTAGCCTCTTGTAGAAATGTAGCGGACCCTATAATAAGCTATGAAGATACTGTTTCAGTAATTGTGGCTTCCTTGCAGGGCCAATCTATTGAGCGAGATAAGTGCAAGAGATTTATGAAAGTAAAGCCCCCAGACTGCGAAACATCAAAATTAAATAAACTGATCAGATTGCAATTTCAAAACTATTCTGGGCACAGGCAGAAAGAAATTGCAAAGTTGAAAAAAGTGAACAACGAAAAAGGGAGAAAAAACGCCAAGATCAAAAAGATAAAAAACTGGGTAGATATTCAAATAGCAGTAAAACACAAAAATAGTAAAGCCTTTTGGAGGATAGTAGCTAAAGAAATGGGGACAAGAAAACCCCTTCAATCATCTCCAGTATCATCCTCTGATTGGGAAAAATACATACTTGAGTTATATAAGCCAAACTCACAGAATTTGGGGAAATTAAGTCAATCTCCGACCGCAAAGGGGAAAAAGCTTCAAGATATCTCACCTCCAACATCAAAATAAATAGCCCATTATATAAAAGCTGCAAGATCTTCTACAGCAATTGTCCCAGACAAGATCCCTTTTAAAGTCCTCCAAAGTAACCCGGAAGAATGGAGCAAATTCTTAGCCCCCTATTCTCCCACTGTTTTTCTACTGGGAAAATTCCAAAATCCTGGCAGGGGAGCATCGTGGTTCCCATTTTAAAAAAAGGCTCTTGGACAATCCCTAACAATTATTGACAGATTACTCTATTAGATACCACCAGGAAGATCTTTGCAGCTTGTGTTCTGGATCATCTGAAAGACTGGGCATTCTCCAGAGGAGTGATTCCTATGACGCAGGCCGGTTTTCACCCAAAACACTCTGTAACAGACAATATTGCAGCCCTACAGACAATAATAGATAAATATGTAGTATCGATGTTACAGGTCGTTTACTGTGTTTTTGTCGATTTCACCACTGCTTTCGATAGTGTAGATAGGCCAACACTCTGGAAGAAGTTAGTGAAGCTAGGAATTCCCAACAGACTAATTACTATAATTATCAAATTACATACTGCAACATGGTGTAGAGTCCAAATGGGGGGAGAAATGGGATTAACCCGATTAATACATACGAGGAATGGATTAAAGCAAGGCTGCCTTTTGGCTCCTATCTTATTTTCCCTTTATATAAGCGATCTCCCAGAGTGTTTTTTAAAAATGTATACTTTTCCGCCAAAAATAGCATTCAGTAATATACATATTTTAATGTATGCTGACGATTTAGGAATTTTAGATCTTACTCCAATAGGCCTACAAAGAAATTTTAACGTACTGAACTGATTTGCGAAAGAAGATTTCCTCGTCCCAAATATTTCTAAAACAAAAGTTGTACATTTTAGAGGGAGCAAACAATATTTTCACTTCAGTTGGACACTAGATGGAAAATCCTTGGATGTCGTTAAAGAGTATACCAACTTGGGGCGAATTTTTTCCCAAACTTTACAAAATTCCTCCCATTTTCAGCATATTAGTCTTAGGGCTCACGTTGGCGCTACAGAGGTTTTACTCTTTCTCTGGGAATAGACATTTTTACTCCTTGCTCGAGGTTTTTCGCATGAAAATACCTCTTACGCCCAAGAACACATCTCGATTAAGTCTTGGCAACCATTAAAAATAAGGGAAGGGAACTTATTACGCAAATTGTTAGAAGTTAATCCAGCTGTCCCTGTCCAAGCAATACGCTCAGAGTTTTCTTTAGTTAGCACTTAAGCCAGAGCCATTTCTAACATAATTAGATGGGCTTATAATCTTACACGTGCTGACCCAGGAACTTTAAGGTATATTTTAAAATTGTAGACTTTTCCTAATAAGTCCTTACAGCATACTTTTAACAAGAATCTTAGCACTGCATTAAATCTGTCCCATTGCACTGGAGCACTTTTAAAATCTTGGACACCAGCACATCTGAAGCTCTTCGTAAAGAACTTGACCCCAAAATTAAGTTGCGAACTGGATGTAGAACGCTGCTCCTAATTAAAATATTTTGCACACTTAGTAGACAGTTTAGAATATAAAACCCCGCAACGATATATACGCTTTTCATTAGAGCATAGGGTATGGCGCACTATTATCCTATTGCGGATGGGTATTCTTCCATTAAAAGCTTATACTTCTTAATGGAATAATCACAAAATTATAACAGGGATCTGTGATTTATGTAATGGAGGAGAGCAAGATTTATTACAATCCCAAATTCTCTCAGTTTATAGGCTTTACTAAGTATATGTGAAACACCAGTAGGACAGATAATTCATTAGGTAGTTCTAGTTGAACAGTTCTATTCCCTACAAAATGAATTACTTTAAAAGGGCCAATAAACTTGAGTTGGAATTTGTTGTGTCCCTTAAGCCTTAGATATTTTGTTGACAGCCAAGCCATCTATCTAGGAAGTAATTGTGGACTTAGGCAGCAATGTTTGTCAGCATTATCCTTGTAGCTTTTCTTTGCTGTGATTAGGTTTTCTTGAGCTGAGTGTTGTATTTTACTTATATGTTCCTGAAATTCTTGTTTTGATGATCTCGAATGAGATGGAATCAAATCTAAAGCAATCATTCTAGGATGTACTCCATTTGCACAGTAAAAGGGGGAATACCCAATAGAGGTGCTAGTAGCACTCCTATACATAAATTCAGCAATTCATTAGGCGTGAACCCAGGCTTTATCAGTTTGGAGCAAGTGACAAACCAAGATCTGCTCCAAGCTCTGGTTGACCCCTTCGGTATGACCATCTGTTTGTGGATGGTGACAGGAGGATACTCTAGCCTCTATTTCCAGAATTTTAAAATTAATTGTGGCCCTTGATATAAAATTATAACAGATGGGATGCCGTGTAGTTTGACCTCAGTTTGTAAAAACACTATTGCCAATTAAGAGTATGTTGCTAAACCCTTCAGTGAGATGAAATGGGTCATTTTGGTTAAATGATCAACAGCTACTAAAAGAGTTATGAATTCTCCTTGTGATTTTGGCAATTGCACAATAAAATCTAGTGACGTTGTCCCACGGCTGGGGTGATACGGGTAAAGATGTAAAAGTCTGGTAGGGACTAAATGAGATATATTCCCTTAGGCACCTATTGTACATGTTTTTACACATTCCTTGGTGTTTGTAGAGATAGATGGCTACCAAAATGTAAGAGAAATTCCTGAGTTTTCTTTTCCCCTAGATGCCCTGCGATTATACTTTTTTTAACATTGAAATGTTAAACATAGAGATATTTCATATAAATAAGCATGAACATCCCCCCGGACAGTTAACAGGCATACGTAACAAAGTTGGCAAATTGGACATATCAACGCAATTCCATGATCCCCTGGTACCCCGCCTCCCACTGGTCACCCGACATTTGTAGGAAAGAGTATGCTACTACAAACTGGCAATTCTACCTAGGAGGAGAGACAATAGTGTGCTGGCCATGTCTCAGCCCCTTTGCTCCAATCTTTGCAGAGTGGGCCATCAATAGCCACTCATGTTGCAAATACTGGAATAATATCATCCCCTGTCAGTCACAGCATTTACTCCAGGGATTCCTTCTCTGCATGAAGAGTCAGATAAGTCTTGAGCAATCCCCAAATGTCTTTAGGTCTTTAGCAGATTGGGGACGACTTCCAGAATGCATAGTTTTCTTGACCCTGCCATGATACTTGAGTGAGACCATTTCATTGCTTGGGCTTTTAACCCGATAGTTGAAAGTCAAACGCCATTGACATAGCATAACTTAGACTGAATAACCCCCTTGTGATCCTGTAAAATGTATTGAACCTTTGAGTCAGATAGGCAGTTTTGTGACTGGTTCTTAAACTCTGGTACTGTCACTGCTCCTAATATTTTCTCTGAGGGGATAATTAATGGAGGGTTAGTATTTGTCTAAGTAGCTGCGTACGCATACCGGGATAAAGCATCCACTTTTCCATTTTTCTTTCCCGGAAGGAATTGAATGACGAAGTTGTAGTCATTAAAAAATTGTGCCCCCCTTAATTGACAAGCGGATATTACCAGGGCTGATTTGAAGAATTAGAGATTGCAATGATCAGTAAGAATGGTAACTATGTGAAGTGCCCCAAGAAGATAGGCCCTCCATTACTCAAATGACATCGTTATGGTGAGTAATTCTCTATCGACTATTGTATAATTTTGATCAGCTTGACTTAGTTTTTGTGAGAAATAGGCTACTGGGTGTAATTCCCGGATTTTAGGGTTTCGTTGTGACAATACCCTTCCCACAGCCACATGAAAGGCATCAGCCTTTACCAGTAAAGGTTTCTCGGAATCTGGTGGTCCAGGTCTGGGGCACTCACACATTTTTGCATTCTCTGCATCTTCATTCCAGTGGAATTTGACATCTTTTCTTAACAGTTTGTTGTTCGGGGTCACATTGTTTGAAAAATGTTCAACATCAAAAACCATAGTACCTTCTTCACACTCTGGAGTGGCTTCCACTGTTCTATGGCTTCCACTTTCTTTGGGTTCATCTGAATCCCAGCTAGAGTGATAATGAATCCTAGGAATTACATTTTTGTGAATTAAAGGATCAGCAAATGAGAGAAGGAGGCAGGGATACCCTGGAAGGCTGGGCTTAAATTGCCTCAGCTCTCAGAGTGAGCAGATTACTCATCATTGCTTTTTCTAATACAAATTTGGTTGTGATATCAGGGAAAAATTTAAGGTACTCATTGTCTGTGCATGGCTATGCAGCACTTCTACTACTAGGTTCTGCAGTAGAGTTCAGTAGACCCCTCTGTCAATAGCCTTCTTGTTGCTCCTCTTGACTGATGGGCACTGCCCAAATGCTCACCATTCAGGGGCTGACACTGGTGAGATGGAAATCCTGATTTTGGGCGCACCACTGGAGAAGGACTGAGTCATATTAGTGTTTTTTTAAAAGCATGATATTCCAGGAGGAGTGTTTCAGAGTACAGGAGGTAGGCTTCATCATGTCATGGATGCCCAAAGTACGCCAATAATTACAACCATTAAACGAGCTACAGAATTATGCTGTTGTTGGGTCTCATCATGCCGTACATGCATAATTATACCAAGAATGATCACCAGTATGGCATAGTCAGAATTACTAAGGCAGGAGTATAAACCATGGATGAACATAACAAGAATTAGTACTATATACCAGAGCCTGTATTATGCTAGGAATAGGCACAGACTTGCAACGGGTGCCTGTAAAATACAAAAATTACCAACGATTTACTTGGGCTAGAAATGTAATGCCAAGAGTAGTCACCATTGCGCAATCACTATCCACAATATGACAAGAATTACCACCCCTATGTATGGATCTATGCTACGGGCCAGTACCGTCATGCCAGGAATGTGTCTAATGTGCCAAAAGTTATCAAAACAATGCAAGGGCCATCATTATTATGCTAGAGGATTGCACCATAATGGCTTGGTTGCGCAGGGCCAACATTATTATGACAGGTGTTAAAAATAAAACACAACATGTCGGAAGTCTAAAGTCCAACTAGCGTTTAATGCCAAATAGCAGGCAGTACAGCAAAAAGATCAAATACAACTGTCACTTCAACTGACCAGGGCTCTCGCTATTAAATGGTCAGTTTGAGCCAAGAGCTAAAATGCAATGGAAATAGCCTACTATATATGCAATTCATATCCATGCAAGTGAATGCAGTATGACCATGTGACAGAAATGAGTTACTCTCAGTGATAATTTATCTAATATAAAGGTGTCAGGATCTTCCTCACAAGGAAGCGCAGAACATCCTTGAAGCGAAGATATCATTCTTGTGTACAACAAAGACTCCATTATTTCTCACAAAATCCTTTGCCAAGTTTGAAATTAAGGTTAGGCTCGTGCAGAATGTGCAAAGTACAATACTGAGTACTATAGCTTTCGCAACTGCTAATGTCGTAAAAGTCTTGCAAACAATTCAAGGTTCAAAAAAATCGAAGGCAACATTGATCTTTGATTAGTAGTTAATACATTCATAAATACATATGTGGTTGTTAACATAACTGTTCATATTAATATATATGAACATAATATAAACAGATTCTACATTTTGTTCACAAGGGGGTGTCCATAATAAGCCAAGAATGATCACTAATATGCCAAGGTATGCCCAATAAATCTATATATGGTTCCCCTATATGAGGTGTGTTCCGACTCTTCTCAGTCTTCCAAGCACAAATTGCAGGCCCTGCAATGTACTCAACAAATACTGGGTTTGGCACTGCTAGGCCTTTAACACAGGTAAACATCATGCAGTGGAATTATGCAAGTGCTAGCCACACCCTTCCCCTCCACCGCCAACTCTGCGAGTAGCTCACACTTAAGCACCCATGCCGATAAAACAGCTGGCCGACGCGTACCTGTAAGAAGACGCAGCAAAGGCAAGATAAGAAGCAAAAGATCAGGCAAAGGTTCTCAAGTGTTCTCATTACATGAACACATAACTATCAGTAGAGATTATCATCCTTGTTTCTGCTGATGTACAGTCAAGTTTTTGATTTAGCTTATTCATATCAATTATACAGATAAAGTGGCACATGATGGAGGAACCTTGATTGCAAGAACTCGCCCTTTTGTTGAGCTGCACATAATCCTGAAAAACAAGTTTACAAGTTTTATGACTGAGGAAAGCATTCAGAGCTTTTATTGGTATGTACCACAATACTCACATAAAAGTAGATTTGATAATAAATTAGAAAAGCAAACTCAAGAGTTTTGAAATTAATAAAAGAAAATTTGGTATGGGTGAAATTGTAAGTCCTAATGGGAAATTAGATTTGTGTCAGTTTTTTTAAAAGAACATTTTCTGCAAAAGTGAATTCACATTTATCTACCTTAGAAAATTATTATCCTCTACTTATTATCCTCTTGTCCCTCAAATTAGTAATGTATGTGGGAATCAGGAGTAATGTTTGTTCTTAAAACAGAAATTAGAATAAGAATGTTCAGCTCCCAGTAGCTTTAATATTAAATTGAAACTACAACGATTTTTCAGAAAGGTAAGATTAGACATAACTTTACCAAGATTCCCATTCCCACCACTAATAAGATGGGCGCTACATGGTTAGGACCCCCTCCACATTTACGCCACATGAACATTTGATGTCACATAAGGTACTAGTTTTTGAACAGTTTGTACTCCAGGATGTTATGGAGCTTCTTAACCAAAGGAGTTTATGAAGTATAACATCAGCAAGGAGGAACACTTGAGTCTAGAATCATTGAAGAGGAACATGGATATTGTTAACAAGTCTGCAGATAAAGGTGGAGCTAAAGTGGTGCATAGCGGGGAGGATTATAACACAGAAGTACCTACACATCTAAGTGCACAAGAAAGTTACTGTCAGCTACAAAGAGATCCCACGCAGGAAGCCACTAAATTGATCAAACGACTGAAACAAGGGGGGCTAACTGAAGGTTATCTAAGTGAATTGGGATTTGAATCCCTTTTAAGAAATATCCACGTATGACTACAATATCACCCCCCCTAAAATACACAAACTCTTGTAGAAACCCACTAGAAGGCCGATAGTGTCAGTATGAAGGCTCTTTTTTGAACCCTTATGAAAGTACATTGACTTATTTTTTAAACCATGGGTGCATAGCAGCAAGTCATACATAAGAGACACCATAGAGGTCATCAAAATTGTTGAGAATCAGCCATTTATCCCATCAGACTAATTTTTGGTGACATTGGACATAGTCTCCCAATATATGAGTATTCACAAAAGCAGGCACTTGAGGTAGTATGAGAGGTTTTGAATAAGAAGGAGAGTCCCACTTGGGTCCCCACAGACCTTATAGTGGATCTATTGAGAATAGCGATGACCAAAAACTTTTTTGTCTTTCAAAATGATTATTATTTTCAGACCAAGGGGGTTGCAATGGGATATGGATTTGTTCTGGATCTAGCCAACCTCTTCATGGATAATTATGAGTGCACTCACATACATATATACTACGAAAACCCTTTTTAGACAACATTACATCATGCAAGAGGTATATAGATGATATGCTGATGGTATGGAGTGGTGAGGAACATGAACTAACCGATTTTTTCTTATGGTTAAATGAAAGGTCTCCAGATTTCAAATTCACTGTTACCTACAGTAGAGAGATACATTTTTGGATCTCAGTATCAGAATAGAGGATGGAAAACTATACATCTATTTGTAGTTTCCCTGCCCTGGTACCCGATTAATGCAGGGGGTCCTTGAGTTCTGATTATGGAAAACTAAATATAACTTTATTTAGGAAGCCAACTGAACATAACGCAGTGTTGAGATGCACAAGCCATCCCCCTAGAAACCTAAGGGACAATCTCCCATATGGCCAATTTCTCAGCATCAGAAGAAACTGTTCCAGCAGGGTTGACTACTTTAAGGAATCAGATCTTTTATTTCAGAGATTACAAGAACCAGGCTCCCCCAAGGGTCTTTTGAAACAGGCTCGTAATAGAGCTTGGGACTGTCCTCGTGACACCCTCCTTGAGACACGTGATAAATCAGACACTGCAGGAGGAAGGATGATTTGTGTAACTACATTCTGTACCCGTAGTCATGATACCGAAAAGATAATAAATAAACATTGGGACTTTCGGATGAGTTGAATACAGAAGGAAAACCACTGTAAGCCTCTAAAAAAGGCAGAAGTGTGAGGGACTTTATGATCAGTTCAGTGCTCAAGACTTGTAATCCTCCTAGTTTGAGATCCCAGTGGACATTACCTCCCATAGTAGGTCACAACAAATGTGGAAGATACAAGGCATGTGAGTTGACAATGGAAACTAAGGGATTCAAACATAAGGAACACAACTACACCCTGAGACTCCACACCAATTGCAACAGTACTGATGTGGCATATGCCATTAAATGCAATAGGCTGTACATAGGGCCAACACGTCAGAGAGTAAAGACAAGGATTCTACAACATTCCAGTTGCATTCGCTGTAGAGGAAAGCGGGCTCCACTAGTCGAACACTTTGTTTCATCTGATTATCCTGTTGAGAGCCTAGGATGGTTTGTTTTGGAAAAGGTTATTCCTAGCCCAAGAGAAGGTGGCACATCAAATGTGTTGAATATGAGGGAGTGCAAATGGACACATGTGTTAGATACTGTAAAAGAAGGATTGAAAGAAATTGAGAAGATTTCCAGACAGGTAGCACTACTGAGTAATGGCCAGATTTGGATCTGTAGATATGAAATAATTTTTCATTATCACTTATAATCTATGTCTATTTCACTCTGCATGTAGTTCCAGTTGGATGCATAATGTACGTCCTTCTTTGTTTGCATAGACAATTGTTAAATCATTTGGTTGATATTTGTCAGATGCGGAATGTACGTTCTGCATCGACAAGTGTAAAATCATTATAAGAGTATGATTATCTGTAGCTTTGTACGATCTTTAACTCAAGCACGACTGTAATCTATAATGTGCTGGTTCACCAAACTATTGTCACGTGGCGGTATTAGGCCTGGTTAAGTAATGTCATTTTACATGCTCACTTTCTTAAGTTGCCTTCTCTGCCTAAACACAGTGACATTTGCCAGGTTAGGGGTACAGATGGTGCACTGTGAGCTGGCAGGACTTAGGCCAGCATATCCGGACGGTGTGCAGAGAATCAGTCTCTCACAATTCTAATGGTTATTTTGCCCAACAAATGCACAGATTTACTTGAGAAAGTATAAGCTGTACAACACTATTTGTATTTGGCAATGCAGAACAACTAGCTTAGTTTGCATTTTTGACTTACACGTAGGCTTATTGGTCTTGATTGTTATCAAACAACACATGTCTTAATTAGTATGTGCCACTTGCATTTGTATACAGAGTGGTCCATTCTGCATCGCAGCAACTAAGTTGCATGTCCCCAGGTTCGATGTCAGAGCAGGATCCATTAACTTGACACTAGATACAATGTATCTTCCCTTAAGAGAGTTCCTTCCCTAGGTTCTCAACCTATCGGGACACATGAGAGGGTCATGGACTGCTTCCCCTGGGCCCGACATCTTGGTGGACGGAACTTCACACACTGGTAAGCGTGCACGCTTACTTCGGCTGCCGTGCCTCTATTATCTAGCAGGACTCTTCTGTCACCTCTCACCACTATTGCGGCGTGGAAGGATATTCACTAGTGGATTATCAGACGATTCAGTCATACCTTCCCAGTAGGAGGTGAGAGTTTAAGTGACTAAACCCTTTTGTTAGTTGGTCTACGATCTTTTTAGACGGGGCATTACTAATGTTTAATAAAATATTTTTAGGATTCATTCCCACTGCCAATTGGAATTAGAGACAAGCACATTTGCTGCTCCTTGGTAACAAAAGGGCCCATAGATTTCTTGAAGGTTCATGGCCTCATCCCTTTTCGGGAGGTGAGTCGACTTAATACATATTGGGGATAAATTCCCTTATTTTACCGAACACAGTCACTGACTGATGCATATGTTTATGTAGGAGTTACCCCCCATGGAGGACTTCCTTATAACAAGCACCTTAATTGTACATCCAAGATCCAGGAGATTATCAGGCGACCCATTCTATTCATTTCTGTTTGACTCCGGGTAAAACAGTACCGATGCAAAATGTTCCAATAATGTAAACTTATGGTATATCCACACATGCGGTCTAATATGGCATTGTATTTTATTACACAGGCTGCATTCGATTTTTGTCCTGATGAAGATCCGCATTGATGTTTTTATTAAACATGACGAATAAGGGTTGAAACGTTGACGATTTACATATCCTGCCTGTACTAGACTTTAAGTCCAGCAATAAGCAGAAAAGATAAACCCCTGCACAGTCGGGACTACCGAGATTGTCTGTTGAAGACGGGCATTTTGTCCCGAAAATGTATTGTTATAATAATTTTGAAATATCATTCTGCTTTTATCATTGTTCATTAAGTCGCTTGATTTCACCAATTGCGCTGCACGAGAACGTTTTTCACGTCACATTAAAAGCAGCCCTTTTTTGTTGTTTCATGTAATTTTTATATAATAAGACTGAATATATGAAAGAAACGTGAAAACGAACACATGTGTATTTGTAGTTATTTATGTGTGTAAAGAAATTGAGAGAGTTATATATTTCCTCCAGTGGTAAGGACAAAATGAGCCCAGCAGAGCTGATTGTTCTTATATACTGTTACATACCCAGGTTCAGAGGGACACAGGGTTACCCCAATGTTTATTCATGCTCTAAAATGTTGGCATGTATGTCTTCTGTAGATAATTCCCATTCACCAGAGTAAGAGGCCCTCACTTCAACTCACCTTCAGCTCTGGCTCCTTAACTCCAGTGGTCTTAATCTCACAATAATGCCGGTGCTTGTGTGATCAAATGCGCATGATGTGGGACTGCAGTTGGAGGTTTATCACTCGAACCAGTATTTCTGGACTGAGGAGTGCCTGGCATTATCTGTGGATGAGGGAAAGTAACTTTCAAGCCATCTGGTGCAGATTGTGACTTTCCAAATGGAGCTGGCATAGGCGATTGACAGAGAACTCCCAAAACACGACTTGGTGTTATTTAGCAAAAGAGTGAAGTCAATAAAGCAGCTGGTCAGTGGAGACGTATAAGAAGCAAGCATTGACTGGTTGAGATGCCTTACCTTCTGCAGTTTATGTGAGCCGCTTCATGCTAATTATTCTATTTGGGTGGAGGATCAGTTTACACTATGCATGCAGGCACTGTGTTCTATGTATGAAAAGTCATCAGTGGGGTCATTATGACAGACCACCTCTACATCAACTTTCTCAAACACCATCTCACGAAGTTCAACTCATTGGTCAACACCCAAACCCACAACAACCCAGAGTCTCTTTAATTTTAAAACATCAGCACCATTTTGCTTCGTTGCCAGACGCCATTTTGCTTCATGCCCAGGATTGAAGACTCAGGAGTTAGCAAAAAAACCGAAAAATAAAAAATCCCACCGCAACGACTGCAAACTTTTAGCGTGCCAGTGCTATAATTAGTCAGCAGATATGGAAAGAAACAGTTGTGCTTGTGTACCGAGTGTTCACTCAGATGACTTATCAAAGTATAGCACAAGTTGTTGTGGGTGCTGGGAATAATTATTTGTGAAGATCTATTATTTTGTCATCAGTAAGGCTCCAATATGGATAATTGATATCACTAAATACAGTCCAGTGCATGCGTTGTATTTTTTTCCTTTCCCCATATGGTAAAAGGGGTTGTGGCCTGAGTTATACAATCACGGTATCCTTCATTTATAAAACTATGAGAGATGTACAATACTTTGTAGCCATGCACCACCCCTCGTGACCGGGCTCGGTCCGAGGGTATAAATAAATGGGCCGAGGTCGCACGTGACCTTCGGCCAGCACAGTATATCGAGTGAACGCGTGTGTCCTTTCAGCGCGCAATCAAGGGCACAATCCATACCTCTGCTGCGCCCGTTACACTGGCGACGAGGAGGTGAAACTACCCTGCGTCCCCCCACGCTGAAAGGCCGCTGGCCCGGCAGACCGTGTGAGAGTGTGTCTGCCCAAGGGAAACTGCCGTCGCCCACCGCACCATTATCTGTGAGGCCCGCTTCTATCTGTAGTCCGTGCCTGGGCGGTGAGTGCGCTATGGACAGCAACAGGCCGCTCCGCTCGCAGCGGCGTGTGAGCGGCTCCAGGAGGAGCCGTGGTAGGTGACGTCAGCCCCGCTCCTAGCCAGCCCCGCTTTGAAGCCCAGGCCCGCCGTTCGTGTCTCGCAACGCGAGGGCAGGGCCTTCAGGCCAGGCACGCGGAGATATCCCCGGAGAACGACACCGGAGGCCAGGCACAAGCGGAAGGATACGCCCGAGGGGTCCGATCGCAGCTAAGGCCACCAGGGACTGCCTGACACGATCAAGCCTGCAAAATAAAAGGGAAAAGAAAGGAAACAAGGAAGGAAGCCCAACAGGAGAGTCCCTGGAAGCAAGGTAGCCCAGTGCAGCATACCGGCCCTATCATTAAAAGAAGGTCAGTGGGAGTCCCATAAGAGACACTGTGGGGAGGCACAGCGCCCAGAAGCAGAAAAGAGCAGCACCACTACAAGTGCATTGCGCAACAGGCAGCTGTTGTAGGTGGAACGTCACTCCAGGCTCATCATGGGAGACCCCCACCACCACAGCAACCGGCACAAGTACCAATAGCACCATACTCTCATGCGTCAGTGACGCCAATACCCCCATTCAGCCAGCTCGCTGACCCAGCCACCGCCGCGCCCAGATGGAAGCTCTGGGTAGGTCGCCTAAACCACTACTTCACAGGGACCCGAGAGACGGATGGGATGGTGAAGCGCTCCCTGCTCATGCACTTTGAGGGAGACGAGCTCTACGAGCTGGTCGAGACATTACCCGACACGGGGGCGGCGCACAAATATGATGCAGCCATTGCAGCGCTTAACAGATACTTTGACCCGCAGATGAACCCCGGCTACGAGCAGTTCAAGTTGTGCCAGGCCTGACAAACAGAGGCAGAAACAGTAGATATGTTCTACACCAGACTTCGGAAGTTGGCACGCACATGCACAGGCATCGACCAGAACAAAGAGATTAGGGCGCAAATTACACAAGGATGCAAGTCCGTCGCCCTGCGGCGCCAGATGCTCCGACAACTGGGGATTTCCCTTGATGAAATTTTGGTCCTCGCTCGCTCCCACAAGCTGTCAGACAAGCGGGCCGAAGAGATGGAAGCGGTTCGAGTCAGGAACGCTCCGGCTGTGTCGACGCAGAAAGTAGTGCAGGTGAAAGAAGAGACCGTGGAGGTCGTGCAGAGGCGACCTGCGCCAAGCCAGAGGCGAAACACGGGTGGCGGGATCGGCGGCAAGTGCGGACACTGCGGGTTTGATCACAAAGAGCAGGACAGATGCCCGCAAGAGGACAAACATGCTCAAAGTGTGGCAAGGCCAACCATTACGCCAGCGTCTGCCGCAGTAGCGGAGGGAGATCCCGCGGTGGTGCACCCAGAGGGCGGTCGACGACCCTTCGTAACCTCACACTCGAGGAGCGTGAAAGCCCCGTAGCTCCACCCGAACAAGGCGCTACCGCCTACTACGAGGACGACGACGACACGTTTGGCATCTCCTTCGCAGGGAGGCCGGGACACAAGGGGCGTCCCCCCCTGATGTGTAGCATTAAGGTCAACGGGACCTCGGTACACGCCCTAATTGACAACGGGGCATCAGTCAATATAATGGACTCTGACCAGTACAAACGACTGTCAACCAAACCAAGGTTAACACCCAGTGCGGCCATATTCTACACATATGGAGGCACAGACCCGATACCACAGCGAGGGATGGTGGAGGTCGAGGTCTCAAATTCCAAGTACTCTGTGAAAACTAAGTTCCACGTAACCGAAGGAAAGAAAGGGACGCTACTGAGCTGCCACACGGCCGAAGATTTGGAGCTGGTTTTCTTTGCCAAGCAAGTCCACCAAAATCACGCCGAGGACATGATGAGTGAATTCCCGCAACTCTTCCAGGGGCTGGGTAAGCTCCGAGGACACCAAGTGAAACTACACATCGACCAGGCAGTCCAACCGAAAGCACTCCGGCATCGGCGCATACCTTTCCACCTCCGCCCCCTGGTGGAGCAAGAACTGCAGACCCTGGAGGACTTGGGAGTCATAGAGAAGGTATCGGGGCCCACTCCATGGGTGTCCCTGCTGGTGGTGGCACCCAAGCCGAAGCAATCAGGCGCAATTCGGCTGTGCATGGATATGAGGCTCCCTAATCAGGCCATCCGGAGAGAGAGACATGTGACCCCGATGATGGATGATATAGTGGCGGACTTGGCAGTTCGGGCTTAACTGTTCCCATGAGGCACAGGGTCAGACTGATTTGCATATGGCCATGTCTGAACTTGGGTGGCGGAGTGAGCTAAAGAATGATGATGGATTAAACCCAGATCAGTTGACTGGGGGTGAGTGCTTGCAATGTTCAACACGCCGTCCATCATCCCCTTTGGTTTTGCTATGTTTGCCCTAAGTTGGCAGGGTATGCCCAGAAGTGGGTCCCTTGCTCACTTTGCCACTGGATTCAAGATAGCCTGGCTGATGACGGCTGTAAGCCAGAAACCGGTCCCAGGATGCTTGTTTCCGGTCCATGGAAGACATGGCTTGGCAGTTCGGGCTGGACTGTTCCCATGAGGCACAGGGTCAGACTGATTTGCATATGGCCATGTCTGAACTGGGGTGGCGGAGTGAGCTAAAGAATGATGATGGATTAAACCCAGATCCGTTGACTGGGGGTGAGTGCTTGCAATGTTCAACACTCCGTCCATCATCCCCCTTTGGTTTTACCCTGGACTTGAACGGCGCCAAATGGTTCTCTAAACGCAACCTGAACTCCGGATACCACCAGTTGGAGCTAGCGCAGGAGAGCCGTTACATTACCACCTTCTCCACGCACGTGGGCCTCCGAAGATATACCTGACTCAGCTTTGGGGTGTCATCCGCAGCGGAGGTGTTCCAGAACACCATCAAGGAAGCCCTCTCCGGCCCCGTAGGCGTGATCAACTTACGCGACGACATCTTGATATATTCGCAGAGTCTAGAGGAGCACCATGCCCGACTGAGAGCTAAGTTGCAGAGGCTGGCAGACTGTGGGCTCACCCTCCACAAGAAGAAGTGTGCCGTTTACCACGGGTCGATAGACTTCTTCGGCTATGTTTTCTCGAGAGATGGGCTTCGCGTCGACCCCCGCAAGGCGGAAGCCATCAGGAGTGCCCCAGTTCCGCAGAATCCCATGGAAATAAGGAGCTTCTTGGGGATGGCGACGTACTGCTGGAGGTTCCTCCCGAACCTCGCCACCGTGCCCAAACCACTCCGGCAGCTGACAAAGACTGGAACACCCTTTGAGTGGATGCCCCGGGAGGAAGCGGCGTTTCAAGGCATCAAGAAAGCGCTTCTAGATCAGACAACGATGGCCTACTTTCATCCCAAAAGGAAGACAGAGCTCGTAGTCGACACCAGCCCGGTGGGGCTCGGGCAGTCCTCCTGCAGGAAGACACCAAAGGAATCTGCTTCCACCGTGGCATACGCCAGCCGCGCGCAGTCCCCTACAGAAGCCAGATATGCACAGATAGAGTGAGAGGCTCTGGCCATACAGTGGGCATGCTATCATTTCCATCTGTACCTGTGCGGTCTTCCCTTTCGGGTGATAACGGACCACAAGCACCTCATACCGCTGTTTAGCGGGTCCAAGCACCTGGCGCCCCCAAGGATCGAGAGATGGGCAGTCCAGCTACAGGCGTACTCATTCCAGCTGCTGTACTGACCAGGTGCGGACAACCCGGCCGACTTCCTGTCAAGGCACCCCACGGCGAAGGAGGGAGAGTCACTCCAAGGGGATACCGCAAGCACCGAGGCTTTCATCTGCATGATAGAGGACAGTGCCTGCCCACTGGCCGTGACCAAAGAAGATCTTCGCAGCACCATGGATGTGGATGACACCATGAGAAGAATCAAAGAGGCCCTCAAAAAGGGGCAATGACATCAGTTTCTGGATGGGGTCTCTCTGCTCACCGCGGAAGAACAAAACTCCAGACGCCAAATATGGAGAGTACGACACGAACTCAGCGTCAGCGGATCCGGACTAATCCTAAGGGGACAGAGAATCGTTGTGCTGAGGGACCTACGCCAACGAATGGTTATGCTGGCTCATCAAGGTCATCAGGGCACCGCCAAGACCAAGGCCAGACTCAGGGCGAAGGTGTGGTTCCCCAGCATGGACGACATGGTGGATGAAGAAGTCCAGAGGTGTCACCCTTGCACCATCACCGGCGGTGACCCTGCTCCCGCGCCCATACTCACGGAGGGACTGTGTCGCACGCCATGGGCCAAGGTCAGTGTCGATTTCAGGAGTTTCCCGGCCGGGCGGCACACCATGGTCGTCATGAATTCCTTCTCCAAATTCCCGGTGGTGGAGTTGGTACCGTCCATGGCGTTCACACATGTCCAGCCAGCCCTGGAAAAGATCTTCGCCATCTTTGGATTACCGAAAGAAGTAAAGTCAGACAACGGACCTCCGTTCCAGGGTCAGGACTTCCATGACTTCCTAGAGCGCCGGGCCATTCGACACCGCCATATCACACCCCAGTAGCCTCAAGCCAACGGCGAGGTCGATCGGTTCATGAGGACCCTCAACAGAGCCCTTTGAATTGGCGTGGATCAGCACCAAGATCCGGAGACATGCTTACACCAGTTCCTGCTTGCATATCGGCAGACACCCCACTCGACAACAGGGTGTGCCCCGGCCACGCTTCTGCTGAAGCACTGACCAAGAGATCTCATCCCCGAAGACCCCGAATGAACGCCGCCTAGCCTGGATATCGAAAATACCCAACAGCAGCGAAAGACCACTAATGAGGAAGCGACAGCGTGCAGAGGAGCCCGAACACTGGCTCTGCGCGTAGGGTCCAAGGTGGTCCTCAATGATCGTCACCCAGGCTGGAAGTTTTGCACGCCTTTTGAACCGGAGGTGTGGACAGTCACATGAGTGGAGGGTACCATGGTCACAGCTCAGCGAGGACGCCACACTGTGGTGCGAAACGTGTACTGGTTCAAAGAAGCTCCAGGAATCCCGCCTGCTGGCAGGGTATCCCCAGAGGAAGACGACGAACTGATGGGACATGCCCATGGAACCCGCAGGGGACCTAAGTGCGAGTCCGAAGCCTGCATCCGAGGGGGAAGCGACGAGTGCCCAAAGGGGAAGCCCTGACGATCGACCACGGCATGGAGTGTCGGAGAGATCCCAGGAAAACACTGCAGTAGACACAAGTGAAGGGCCCTCCCGAAGCCAACGGTATCTGCTCCGACCTAGCCCTGCGCCCAGCCAAAAGTTGAGAGACTTTGCGTGTTAAAGCGCTGTGCCCTGGCGGGCCCAGGTCTAGGACTGCAGCATCATGATTCTTTGTTGTACTTTTACTTTTGTTCTTATGTTCCTTTCCTCTTTCCTTTCACATTTTCTGTTTACCATCTATCTAAAGGAAAGGAGGGATGTAGAGGGCCATCCGGCTGCTACAATACTTTGTAGCCATGCACCACCCCTTGTGACCGGGCTCGGTCTGAGGGTATAAATAAATGGGCCGAGGTCGCACGTGATCTTCGGCCGGCACAGTATATTGAGTGAACGTGTGTGTCCTTTCAGTGCGCAATTAAGGCCGCAATCCATACCTCTGCTGCGCCCGTTACAAGAGAGAGGCATATGTCAAAATGGCTTCAATTGAGTTAATTAGCTCGAAGTGCAGCTTCTTGAATGTCACAGTCAACGATATAGGCACAGAAACCAATACATTTATAATCACGAAATTATAATTACGTAGCCAATTACAACAATCACAGATCTGGCCTTTCCTTCGTGAAAGTGTTCGTTAATATGCAAAACTGAATTTTTCTGGCAAGCATGGCTCCCGGATGTAGCAGCTTTAAAGTGGCTATTTTTAGATCAGCACGAGCACTTCCAACACGGCTGCTTTGCACAGAAGTGTAAAGTTGCCAGCCTCCTTCAAAGCAGATTTTTGACTCAAGATTGTGACGGAAGGCACATGATTAGGACTGTAGTCGGCACACACAGTAAGGTTCTGCCCCCACCTTCCTACAAAAAACAATGCTGCGGCTTCTATGGGAAAATCAAATACGGAGCCATGAGACCATGCAGAGCTAATATTTATGTATTTATTTATCCAGCGACACGTCTGCCAAAGACATGATGACGCAGGAAGGGGAGGTGAAAGAGGAAGAGACTGCATGCACAATAATCAACAAAACTGGAAGGTTTTAAGAGATTTTCTCCACTGCAGACAAAAAGAATCGGGGGCACAGGAAGGGTATTCCAGTCTTTGAGGCCAGGATGAGCACAGGCCCGACCTCCTACCCAACCCTAATGGATGCGCCGAATGGGAAGTAGTAGAATAAAATTAAGAAGCAAATTGCACGAGGATTGACGGGTCGAAAAATGATTACACAGGCGGCAGCATTTGGTGCCATAAATAAAACTATGTGCATGAAACACATTGCTTTAAATGTGAATTTTTGGGCAGTGGGTAACCAGTGGAGTTGTTTGCAGGGCATTGAAGCGCGGCCAAACTTCACCAGGTGGTAAATCGTCAGGACTGAGAGAATATGGATGTTCTCTGATTTCTTCAGAGCATGACTGGAAGCCCTAAATACAGGTTGTGGCGACAGTCCATGCGGGATAAAAGCTTAGATTGGGGAAGTATTAAACCCCATCCTAATAGGGGAATGGGTCTACTGTCTGCAGAGGTAATCTTAAATGAAACATACGTTTCTCCTTTCGGTTCGATGGGTCCAGAGACATTTCTTAAGATTTTGACGCAGATATTGGTGAAAGTGGTTATAAAAACCGTCTCATCTGTGTTTAGTAAAATATAAGGTATGGCTCAGGACTTAAGCCTACGAATATATACTAACAAATCAAATAGATCTTGATCTAGGATGAGGATAAACATACAGAAAAGAAAGTTGACCATCCAGCACAACATAGAAGGTTTCTATCTAGTTCACGTATTAGAGAGCCTCCCTAAAGTCAGAACGAAGATTATTAATGATAGGTAATCTGTGGTGCCTAATTTGTGCCCCTGGTTGCAGGTGGTAGGCATCGGCTCTCATATTTTAGGGCCGGGTTTTAATTTTCAGTATGAAACTTTGACCCATGGCAAGAGAGAGAAAAGCAGGAAAGGAAGAAAGAAGATGGAAAAGACGAACACAGTAACAAAGCGAGAAATAAGGGCTGAAAAAGCCCAGGAGATAGAAATGAATGAAATGAAATTTGTACTTGTAAAGCGCACCCATACCCCCAAAGGGGTGTCCAGGCGCTGTACGCATACCGCTGTGGAACCCTTCCTGGCTTTTCCCTGTGAAATGTCCACTCCTGGGCACCCCCAGGGTGAAGCCAGGCATCCCAGCGCTGTTGGGGCGATTAAGCAAGCTATTGCCCAGAGTTGCAGAGTGGGACCCATGATTAGAATAGGCACCGAGGCGAGAATTATCAGGTCCGAGGAAATTGAGCCCAAGACCCGCCGAGGCGGGAATTGAACCCTGGTCAGATCTCTGCATCAGGGTCTGCTGCTCTAACCAGTGAGCCACACTTCTCCATAGAGGTAAAGTTGAAGTGAAGAAAGAGCCATGGGGTGGCATTAAGAATAAATCGGCTTGGAATTCAGCAATCCAACATTTGGCACCAGCAGCAACAGGCTTCCAAGAAAAAAGTTTGAACCGTTTACAAATTAAAAATACAGTAATAACCCTCACTGGATTGGGTCCCTCCCTCGTTGGGCTAAGCGGGGGTCAGCCCTAGTATTATTATTACCCTTTACAGATTAAGCACTGGTAATAGGCCTTCTATCCCCAATTCCTTTATGTAGCCCAAAGCATAGGGTGCAGAAAATGAACCGCTTGTGGGATCAACAATAGCCAACTCAAGTGTGCTTTCTGCACAGATAACATGCCTACACCTCAACATGTAGAACCCGAGGCACTGCTCCATTGTTCATAGCCAAAATCTAACACCCAAATGTACACCGGAGACAAAGGCCATCGCCTCACCTCAGGTCCGCAGACGTTCTTGTAGTAGCATGAAGGTGGGGGAAAAAGATGCTCACACTCAGGGTCAACCAATCTCCATTTTCAAATCTAGATACAGTGCTGACCCCCCTCCCGCAACCACCACCTTTCAAGAGCCCAGGCACTGCCCAGACTATGCCACTTTATTTCACAAAACAGCAAGTTCAAAGATAGACCATGGAGCATTTTAAAAAGTTCATTAGTACAATGTCAGAGCGTGGTTTCTATAAGACACATATGTTAAAAAGTTAAGAAACTCTCCTGCAGGGTGAAATGGTCCTTCCCTGAAACTCGTGGTAGTCGATACAAATTGCACCAGATAAATGCCGAACACCTTTGGGTTGGTTTTTATTAGATACCATAATTATTGAATTCGATTGTGGCCAAAGTGTCTAGACAACATTCATCAGTGGGACACAGTGATTAGTAGAGCACAGTACGATGTGCAGCAGGGAGTAAAAGTTGATATGCATAAGGGGACGCAGGTGATGTGCATCCCAGGATCACAAGGTGATGATATGCAGTACAGGAGTGGGTGGAAAAACTAAACGTCTTGTGTCAAGACTGACGCTGCACCCAAGCAATGACTGATGCATTGACACGCACTAAAGCCAGTGGTTGAAAGGGCAGAACTGCGGGGCTATTTTTTAGCATAGATGTTTGGTATGAACAGGCAACCATAGAAATTCAGCAGTTAGAGTTATCTCAAGTAACTCGTGCCAAAAGGAACCTATAACTAACGCCCGCCATGCACAGTTTTCTCATCAATAATTTTATTGTAAATGTTTCAGTGATATTGTCAGTGATGTCATAGAAGATGTCCAGACTGATGTAATATGAGGGGTAAGTAACAGAGCATGGCAAGGGCACGAGTTATAATTACCTTAGGGTACGAGGTATAGTTACTTGAGATAACTCTAACTGCTGAATTTCTAAGGTTTTGTGTGTGTAAATTGGGAACCTAACTATAACATCCTGTAACTTGTTTTTTTAGTGAATTTCTAAGGTTTTTTAAATTATATTTCCTAACTGTTAGACCTGGCTTATTTGGTCAGTGTTTCCCCAGTCTTTTATTTGCTTCTGAACTCCTGTTTTTGACTGTATGCTGAATTGCGCTTTTGCTGGTTTTAGGACTCTGGGCACTTTACAACTGCTGACCAGTGCTAAAGTGCAAGTGCTCACTGTGAAATTATATCTGCAATTGTTTTATCCATGATTGGCATATTTGATTTACTGGTAAGTCCCTAGTAAAGTGCACTGTGTGTGACCGGGGCCTATAAATCAAATGCTACTAGTGGGCCCGCAGCATTGATTGTGCCACCCACATGAGTAGCCCTGTAACAATGCCTTAGTCCTGCCACTGCAGTGTCTTTGTTTACAGTTTGAACTGCCTTGTCAACCTGGCAAGTGCAACCACTTGCTAGGCCCTAACCTTCCCATTTACAACATATAACGCACACCTACGGTAGGCCCAAGGTGCCCCACGGCAGGGTGCAGTGTATCTGAAAGGTAGAACATGTACTGGTGTGTTTTACATGTCCTGATAGTGAAATATTGCTAATTTCATTTTTCACTATTGCAAGGTCTATCTCTCCTATAGTTTGTCATTTGGACTGACTTGTAACATCTTACAAGTGTAACTTCCAATTGGGAACAGATTGAGATTTGGAGTTTGGGGTCCCTGAACTCACAATTTAAAAAAACATCTTTTAGTGAAGTCGTTTTTTAAATTGCGTGTTTTAAAATGCCACTTTTAGAAAGTAGACATTTTCTTGCTGTTCCATTCTGTGCCTCTGCGTGCCTGTGGAATTGGTTGACAGTTTGGCTGTTTGTGCATTCACTCTAGACACTCACACAAAGAGAGCTGAGGTGTGCCCTGCATATCCTGATGGCCCAACACCAGGCTAAGCTAGAGTGGTGGGAGAAGTTGTCACTGACACCTGATTAGGGCTGTGCCTGTCTCACCCAAAGCTGTCTCCAACCCCCCCCTGTAGAGTGTCTGGAGCCAGGTCAGGGAAAGGCAGGGTCTTGTGCACTACAGAGACTTTTTCTCTGAAAATTGCCTACTTCAAAGGCAGAAACTGGTATAAGTACTGGAGCTGTGACCCCATTACTTCAGAACACTTCTGGACTAAAGGAGAATCTGCCCAGAAGAAGAACTGGATGCTGTAGGAGGAACTGACACTCTGCTGGTTGCTTTGTTGTGCTGGCCTGCTGCTTGCTGCTTCTGTCTTGGGCAGTGAAAGGACTGGAGGAGCAGAGCCTGCAGGGGGATGTGGTGGATCAGGATTCACCTGGGATTCACCTGGGAGGAAGGCACCTTCCAGGACAAGCAGCAGTGTCTCTTCCAGAGGTCTGTCCCCAGACAGACCTTTGGAGGCATCAGTTTGAACTGGAAAGGCTTAGGATGGAGGATGAAGGGAGCTTCAAAAGGATAAATTGGCAGTAGAGGAGAGAAATATGATGCTACCTCAGGAGGTTTGCTTAAAAGAGTTGGACTTGAAGGCCAAGTCCTGCACAGGTGATGGCAGTGTTTCATCCTTGCAATCTGAGAAAGTAGTGCACTGGGCAAAGCTTGTAGGGAAAGAGTATACCAAAGGATTTGACATCCAGAGATGGTTCCAGGGCTCTGAGGCAGCGCTTCACATGAATTGGGCCCCTGAGAGAAACTGGGGGGCAGACATATGGAATCACTTCACAGTGGAGGGGAGGGATACATTGCTGGCCTTAGGGGACGCATATGCACTCACCTACCCAGAGATGAAGGCAGCCCTCCTTACCCGGTATGGTCTAACACCTGAAAAATACAGGGATCAGTTTAGGCAGAGTAAGAAGCTTGATTCTCAGACATGGCTTGAGTGTGTGGATTCTTTTTGCAGAGCACTGGATGGTTGGGTGAAGGACAGTGAGGTAACAGATTACCAGGGGCTGTACAATTTGATTGCATGGGAGCACTTGTCTAGCCTGTGTTTACCAGAGCCAGCACTTGATGGACAGCAAGCTTACTGATCCCAGGAATCTTGCTTAGGAGGCGGACCACTGGGTGAATACCAGTGTTTTCAGGAAGGTGTATGGGGAGACTCCACCGAGGGAGGGCAGAGTCCCCAGCAGCAGAAGGGAGGGGAAAAGGGTAAACAGAAGGAGTTCTCTAAAGGGCCTCAATCTAGTTTCCAGGTTAAGGATTTCCGCCCCTCAGGAGATAGGAAATGAGGATTCTCTTCAGGTAAACCTGCAGAGAGGGGATCCCAGAGATGTCTTTCTTGTGATCAGGAAGGTCACATGAAAGGGGATCCCAAGTGTCCCAAGCAGGCACAGCCCCCCACTGCTGGTCAGACACCAGGGGTGACCGGTGTAGTGCTTGGGAAGGAGTTGGTCCCAGATGGGTGTGGGGACCCAGCTGAGACTACCCTAGCCTCACTAGGGGACAGTGAGATGGTCCAGAGAACCTTCATGCCTGATAACACTAGGAAATACAGGCAGTGTGTGGCCGTTAATGGACAGAGGGTGGAGGCTCTGAGAGACACAAGAGCCAGTGCGACTACTGTCAGGTGTCACCTGGTGTCTGAAGTGCAAGTGGTCCCTAACATACTTCACCAAGTAGTTGCAGTAGACAACAGCAAGCACTTTTGTAAAGTAGCTCAGGTTACCTTTGAATGGGGGGGTCTCAGGTCCTTTGAAGATTGCTGTGAGCCAGCCCATCCATGCCTGTGGATTGTCTGCTGGGAAACAACCTGGAGCACACCACCTGCAGGGAGGGGAATACGGGTCCCACTTGGAGATGTACGGATTGCCTTAGTGTGCGTGCCTGACCACACGGTCCATGGCAGCCCAGGGCAATCAAGAGAACCTGGAGTCTTTAACAGTGGCCAAGGTGTCTGCCAAAAAGAGGAGGGGCAAGGTTGTGAGAAACCTGCTCCTGAAATTCCCAAGGTCCAGGAGGAGGCTGAACCTGAGGGGCACACCCCAGAATATTAAGGGGTAGAAGTGGCCAAACTGGAGAAACTACCTGAGCTGACCCATTGGCAGCAGGAAGGGGGTCCCACCAGGGAGGAGTTCCGTGCTGCGCAGAAGGAGTGCTTTACTCTTTTGGGTCTTAGGCAGCAGACCGAGGACCAGGCAGCTGGCAAGGAGCTCAAGTCTCACCTGATCTACTGGGAAAAAGATTTTCTCTATAGTGACCCTAAGGTTGTTGAGCCTGGGGCAGCCTGTAATGCTGGTGGTACCCAACTGCTTCACAGCCTTCCTACTGGGCCTGGCTCATGATGTGCAACTGGCAGGACATTTGGGGCAGGGCAAGACCTTTGACAGGCTTGTCACTCACTTTTACTGGCCCCAAATTAGAATACATTCTGATGCCTTCTGTAGGTCCAGCCAGACTTGCCAAGCCAGTGGCAAGAGTAGGGGGGGTGTAAGGCTCCCCTGCAACTGTTCCCTGTCGTGAACATCTCTTTCGAGCATTTGGGCATTAACATTGTGGGGCCTCTTTATCCCAAGACAGCCATGGTCAACAGTTTCCTCCTGGACAGTGAAGGCCCCCGCCGTAGCCCAGGCACTGATGGGGATCTTTACTCGTGTGGGTTTGCCCAAGGAGGTGGTATCTGCCTGGGGAACCAACTTCATGTCCATGTACACGAAGGCCATGTGGAAGGAGTGTGGAGAGAACTACAAATTCACCATCCCTTACCACCCCTAAAGTAATGTGTTTGTTTGAGAGATTCAAGAGTACCAAGAAAGGCATGATTGGGGGTCTGTCAGAACCCATGAGGCATAAGTGGGACGTCCTCTTGCCATGCCTTCTCTTCGCCTACAGGAAGGTACAGCAGAAGGGGGCTGGCTTTAGCACCTTTGAGCTGTTGTACTGGCACCCTGTGAGAGGACCTCTCAGTTTGGTCAAGGAGGGCTGGGAGCAAGCTCCATGGAAGCCACCCCAATATGTATTCAGTTATATGCTGGCCTTCCAAAACCAGACAGCCCGCTTCAGGAAACTCACTCAGGCGAACCTGGAAGTAAGCCAGGAGGACATGAAACATTGGTACAACCAGAATACCACTCTGGTTGAGTTTTAGCCTGGTCAGAAGGTGTGGGTGATAGAGCCAGTAGAGCCCTGTGCTCTACAAGACAAGTGGTCTGTCCCATATGAGGTGAAGGTGTGCAAGAGTGATGTCACCTACCAGGTGGACTTGCAGACTACTAGGAACCCCTTGAGGGTCCTGCACGTGAACTCCCTCATACCCCACTTCGAGAGGTCTGAGTTGACCATGCTCTTGACTACTGATGATGGGGTGGAAGAGGAGAGTGAACCTCTCCCCGACCTCCGTTTGCCAAGGAGCAGTAGGGTCAGTATAAGGTGTGATCCTCTCCCCTACACTGACCCTAGAGTAGCAGAGTGACTGTCGCCAGTTGCTGGGGCAGTTTGCCACTCTGTTTTCACTCAGCCCAGGAGTCACTCATTGGTGCACTCATGACATTGACACTCGGGATAGTCCTCCTGGGAAGCACAAGATTTGCAGGCTGGCTGACAGAATGAAGGCTAGAATTAAGGAAGAGGTTGCCAAAATGCGAACCTTAGGGGTGAATGAGCCTCCAGCAGTCTTTGGTCCAGCCCAGCAGTCTTGGTTTCAAAGGCTGCCCCAGCCGGTGCCACTCCTGAACTGCTTTTCT
Organism: Calotriton arnoldi; assembly: GCA_963921515.1. NCBI lineage: Eukaryota > Metazoa > Chordata > Amphibia > Caudata > Salamandridae > Calotriton > Calotriton arnoldi. The sequence goes on along the minus strand of CAWUFW010005617.1, from coordinate 1,056,070 downwards.
GCGTGGACTACCATGGGCTCAATGTTATCACTAAGACTGATGCGCATCCCATCCCTGAGCTGACAAGCTCATTCATCGGCTGGGAGCTGCCAAGTTCCTCAGTATATTTGATCTGACGTCTGGGTACTGACAATTGCCTTGATTGATGGGGTTAGAGAGAGGTCCGAGTTCTCAACCCCAAAGGGGCACTATCAGTTCTTTTGGGTTGAAGAACGCCCCAGCCACCTTTCAGAGGTTGGTCAACCAGGTCTTGGCTGGCCTTGAGAACTTCAGTACCGCTTACCTTGACGACATTGCGTTTTTCAGCTTCAGTTGGGAGGACTACTTGCACCACCTCTGGGAAGTGCTGAAGGCCCTGCAGACTACAGGCCTCACTATCAAGGCCAGTAAGTGCCAAATAGGGCAGGGGTCTGTGGTGTACTTGGGGTACCAGGTAGGGAGCGGCCAGGTGGCGCCCCTAAAACCAAGATTGACACCATTCTGGTATGGGTACCCCCCAACACCCAGGCAGAGGTGAGAGCCTTTTTAGGTTTCATCGGGTTCTACCGCAGATTTGTCAGGGATATGGCACCATTGTTGCCCCCTTGACTGAGCTGACTTCAAGGAAGCAGCCACGTCAGGTGATCCGGACTGAGGCATGCCAGACCGCTTTTGATACCCTGAAGGAGGCCATGTGCACGCACCCGTGTTCAAGGCCCCTGACTTCTCCAAGGAGTTTGTGGTGCAGACTGATGACTCAGAGCATGGCGTGGGAGCTGTACTTTCGCAGCTGAACAATCAGGGCCTAGATCAACCCATAGCTTTCATTAGTAGGAGGTTGCTTCCCCAGGAACAGAGGTGGAGTTTAATTGAAAGGGAAGCTTTTGCTGTGGTATGGACGCTGAAGAAGCTAAGGCCCTCCTTGTTTGGAACTCACTTCCGGGTTCAGGCAGACCATAGGCCCCCTCAGAAGGTTAATGCAAATGAGGGGTGAGAACCCAAAACTGTTGAGGTGGTACATCTCCCTACAGGGAATGGACTTTACGGTGGAACACCGTCCTGGCACTGAACAAACCAACGCTGATGGTCTGTCCCGGTTCTTCCGCCTTAGTGAAGAGAACTCCCATGAGGTTGGGTAGTTCTCCCCACTTTCAGCTGAGGGGACACGTGTTAGACCTGTAATCTTTTGCGTGTGTTTCCCCTGTTTCTTTTTGTTTCTGGCCTCGTGTTTTTGACTGTATGCTGCATTTTGTTTTTGGTGGTTTTGGGACTCTGGGCACCTTACCACTTTTGACCAGTGCTAAAGTACAAATGATCCCTGTGTAAAATGCATCTGTGATTGGTTTATCCATGATTGGCATATTTGATTTACTGGTAAGTCCCTAGTAAAGTGCACTGTGTGTGCCTAGGGCCTGCAAATAAAATGCTACTAGTGGGCCTGCACCACTGATCGTGCCACCCATATGAGTAGCCTTGTAACCATGTCTCAGACCTGCCATTGCAATGTCTGTGCATGCAGTTTGAACTGCCATGTCGACCTGGCAAGTGCAACCACTTGCAAAGGCAAACCTTCCCTTTTACTACATGTAAGGCATCCCAAAGGAAGGGCCAAGGTATCCCCATGGGCATGGTGCAGTGTATCTGAAAGGTAGGACATGTACCGGTGTGTTTAACATGTCCTGATAGTGAAATACTGTTGATTTTGTTTCTCAATATTGCAAGGTCTATCTCTCCTTTAGGTTATCATTGGAGCTGCCTGGGTAATTAGTCAGAGCCTCTCTGTAGTTTTCCATTTCCATAAACAATATAAACCCATGTACTTTTCATACCAAGACACAACCTGGCAGTAGATGCCCTGACTCCTACCAATCGATCTCCTCAGCACCTCCACCACTCCAGGCAGGGATATGGCAACCTTGTATGTCTTTAAAGAGGTGACGCTCCACTCCCCATGGGGTATACCTCAGAGGAATATGGCCATCATTCCTCCTGGGCTCATTGAAATCTGGGAGGTGGGAAAGATCTTGGTTTCTCATGCTTAGGTCTCGGTCATTTTGGAACAAGATAGTAACTATACTTTTTTGGGACCCATAACGTTCCCACCAACTTCTTCAAACTCCCATTCCCTGTCCTAATCCCAAGAACCTGGTAGAGGTGACGTGATTATATTTTAAGCCTCCACGTTCACATAAGAGTGGGGCTGTCCGGGGAAGCGACCCTCACCTGGCTTTCTAACAGTCTCCCGCTTTGTCAGATTCCTTCACATTGACAGATGCCATTTGCTTCCATGGCAGGACCGGAGGCTTCCACTAAGCCCTTCATCTCCTCAGAGGCAAACAGTACGCAGGTTAGTTCTTCCTCTGATACATTCTTAAATCCAACCAATGCCAGATCATTTGAGGAAATATTCCTTAATCTTTTAATGTTTGCAAATATACTTAACAACCTAGATCTATTTAGGAGTCGACTAGCTGAATGCCGTGTTTTCCTTTTTGCTTGTGGCTTTAGAAATAACTGCGGCAGCACCCTAGACTTAGAGTCACCTCCTACCTGTACAGGAGGAGTCTTTTTTAAAACGGTCTTAGTTTCTCTTTTTATAAGGATAGCAACTATGAGATGCGGAGTTAAGTGGGAGTCTCCCATTGGTACTTTGACTCCCAGTGGCCTATTACTACAGTTAGACATTTGTTAGTTTTTTCTCTTCATGGTAATTTCCTCAACCTCCCTATGGCTTTCTGACCAGATGTCCCCATGGGAATTGACTTCATACTTATGACAGGGGTCACCACTCAGAAGGTTGTCTGAGAGATCCCACTCCATGCACGCTTTTCTACTTCCCCTCCTTCTAGGAACCCCAATCTCAGCAACAGGATAATACTAAACTTTGACAGGACCCTTTTTTCTCAAAGACACTCCCCCTTTTCAAGACTAGGGGGCCGAATCCGATTCGGGTCGGAAAAAATACCGACTGACTCGGTACGGGATCATAGTCCGACTGACACGTACCGGAGTTGCCCGATCTGGGAAGTACGATGAAATGCATGTGAATCACGACCGACTCGTACGGAACTCAAGGTGAACGACCGACCCGGACGGAAACAAGCTATCCGGCCGGGAAACCACGCGAATCGAACCGACCGACACGCACCAGGAATAAACCCGAACGAAACGTACCCGCGAACTCCGACCCGCGCAGTACGATGCAATGGGTGCAAAAGCAGACCGATTCGCACGGAGCCCAAGCCGTACGACCGACACGCATACAAAACCCAGCCGAACAAACACAATACACCGCGACCGACGCGTACGCCGCATATGAAACTGAGCTGAAACACAGCGGCAACGACTCGGAGAGGAGCGCACGAGATAACTGCAACGTCCTACTCGGTCAGAAGAACGACTCCTACATGCACAATAATCACAAATGAAAAAATACAAAAAAAGAGGGCCAAACAAGCAATGACAAAGCCAATAAATACAGGGGTGAAAAAAAATGGAACAAGAACACACCCCCAACTCCACCTACATAAAGGCCACAAATCCCTACCATGATCCTTTGCAAATTCCACTGACTTGCCAGCACAGAACACCAGCAGACAGCAGACACACACACAGCTCATCCAACACAAAAGCCACACACCATTAGCACCTCAACAAATAGCACCTTCACACACACACACAGCAAAACCTACACACACACACCCTCACCTGCACACACACACACATCAATCACCACCACCACCCATCACCATGCCCCTAAAGAAGAATCCAAAGTTCCTAGATAGTGAATTGGAAGTAATGGTAGACGAGATCCTGAGGGTAGAGCCACAGTTGTTTATCACATTGGTCCAACAGACCCCCATGGCACAGAAAACCAAGATGTGGGCGAGGATCGTCGACAGGGTGAACGCACAATCACCATGTTTGCGCACAAAGGAAGACATCCAGAACAGGTGGTATGATGTGCGCAGGAGGGTCAGGGACCTACTGAAGAAGGATTACCTCCTGAGCCAGCACACCGGCAGTGGCCCTCCTGCCAAACCAGTATACCTCAGGCCCTGGGAGGAGAAGGTGCGGGCCATCCTACCACCAGTGAGCGTATATGGACTAACAAACATCCCAGAGCCTAGTGAGTACACAACCAATATACACAATATTGTGTGCCAATACACACACATCACTGTCAAGGGGATAGTCAAACCATGCACCCCTAGCAAATCAACAGCAACCAAAAGATAATCATCCCAAGAAGTGTATGTCAGTCAGATAAACACAATACATGCCATGTCATAGTGATATGTAACTGTGTCATGACATGTACAAACCCAATACCAAATAGAGCTAGGCAGTGGCACAAATCTAACTAACAAACACTGTCAGATATTTAGCCACCACTAGAACACCACCTCACAGGGAAGCTCACAGAAAGGAAGGAATCCTGTGTATGCTGGTGAAGTCAGTGTAGCCAAGAGCATGTTGGGACTCGTAGTAACAGATAATGGGCAGCCTCACATTTGGACCATCAACACCACTCTGAACCATGCTCACAACACAGGGAGTGGAAAAGGACTGACAAGATGGCTGACACTGGGTACTGCTGTGGGGAGCACAAGGCCCTGCTGGGATCTGTGCACCAACAAACAACAGGACCACACTGTCAGCCATCTTGCCATTGCTGTCACACTCACACACACTGAAGTCCACTCAAAAGGAAGGAAGTATAGGCATGCTGGGAAGGGGGGTGTAGGCAATAGCATGATGGGAGTTGTAGGCACAGATATTGCTCACCCACACAATTGGCCCATCAACACCACTCTGAACCATGCTCACATCACAGGGAGTGGATAAGGACTGACAAGATAGCTGACACTGGGTACTGCTGTGGGGACCACAAGGCCCTGCTGGGAACTGTGCACCAACAAACAGCAGAACACCACTGCCTGACATCCTGAAAGCCAACTTGCACTCCCTGCAATGCAAGCACGTTGCATGGTGGGATATCTGGCTGGGTGGGAAGGAGGACTGACAGCACTGACCATAGTTACAAGCAGCTCTCCTCACACACCCCCTCAACACAAACTCCACATAACCCACCTGGGAGAATGCAATGCCTCACACACCAAATGAAGATCCGACAAAGAACCACCACCCTGGGTAATGCTGTGTGAAGCACAGGGACCCTCTTGGGACTTGTAGCCAAACAAACGCAAGGACAACACTGTCAGCCTTCCTGTCAGCACAGGCACACTACCCCACAGGGAAGCAGAGTCAAAAGGAAGGAAGTACGGGCATGCTGGGAAGGGGTGTAGGCAATAGCATGATGGGAGTTGTAGTCACAGATATTGCTCACCCTCACAATTGGCCCATCAACACCACTCTGAACCATGCTCACATCACAGGGAGTGGATAAGGACTGACAAGATGGCTGACACTGGGTACTGCTGTGGGGAGCACAAGGCCCTGCTGGGAACTGTGCACCAACAAACAACAGGACCACACTGTCAGCCATCTTGCCATTGCTGTCACACTCACACACAGTGAAGTCCACTCAAAAGGAAGGAAGTATGGGCATGCTGGGAAGGGGGGTGTAGGCAATAGCATGATGGGAGTTGTAGTCACAGATATTGCTCACCCACACAATTGGCCCATCTACACCACTCTGAACCATGCTCACATCACTGGGAGTGGATAAGGACTGACAAGATGGCTGACACTGGGTACTGCTGTGGGGAGCACAAGGCCCTGCTGGGAACTGTGCACCAACATACAGCAGAACACCACTGACTGACATCCTGAGAGTCAACCTGAACCCACTGCAAGGGTGGCATGCTTCATGGTGGGATAACTGGGCTAGGTGGAGAAGGATGGCCGGATGTCCACCAAATACAACCAATGCTGGCCATGCACACACCTCAACATTCACATTGAAATGCCCCAGGTATGCAGGACAATGTGCTACACCAATATCAACCTCTTACTGTGACAATTTAGGACTATGCAATGTACATGCGCCACAGGCATCACAGCTCATTGACAGGTAGATTCCCAGTGACCCTGTCTTGCCACATGGACACTGGCATTACATGGCGTATCATGTACACGTCAGAAAAACAAACATGACTCCCACAGGTAGTGGCCCCTGTCGCCTACGCAGGACAGACATGGACACCAGTGACGCACAACATCAAAGTCCATGCACAAACAACGTTGATGTGGAGACTGTCTCCCATCGTGCACATGGAATCAGAGACATCAGAAACACAACATGCACACAGACTGTGGTGGGACATCACTATTGTGGCAATGGGTCACCCTGTGACGTACATGCCTTCCCCCATGGGACCCAGGGGGTATGTGACATGTCACACACATACACAACCTGGAAATGTGACCATGCCACATGCTCCGAAATTAACTGTTGCACATCACAGTGGTCATGTGCACAACACACAAAGGACCCTGTCCCCATGAACACATGCACAGCCTGGGTGTGGCTGCCCACAAGTGCCACCACAGAAACCACATGTTAACCCCCATACACAGAAAAGGTAATGCAGCCTTACATGCCTTAGGAAACAGTGTGGACTGGGTGTGGTGTTGTAGGTGTGCCCCTGGGTCTCTGGCAGGTATATGTGGCTGGCATACGTTCACCAGTGACAAGCATGGTGACATATGCGACTGACCTGTACAGGTACACGTTGTACAGCAATGGACCGATCGGTGTGCCCGGCCGGCCCGTTGCATCTGTTGTGTGCGGGTAAGCGTTGTACCCGGAATACGCGTTGTACAGCAAAGGACCGATCGGTGTGCACGCACTGGCCATTGAATCTGTTGTGTGCGGGTACGCGTTGTACCCGGAATACGCGTTGTACAGCAATGGACCGATCGGTGTGCACGCACTTGCCATTGAATCTGTTGTGTGCGGGTATGCGTTGTACAGCAATGGACCGATCGGTGTGCCCGGCCGGCCCATTGCATCTGTTGTGAGCGGGTACGCGTTGTATCCCGTAATACACGTTGTACAGCAATGGACCGATCGGTGTGCCCGGCCGGCCCATTGCATCTGTTGAGAGCGGGTACGCGTTGTATCCCAAAATACACGTTGTACAGCAATGGACCGATCGGTGCGCACGCATTGGCTACGGCCTGGCATGGCAACGGACGCGTTTTCGAAAGTTTAACGAGTCTGATGCTGTGAATTCAGTTGGCCACCCACAACAATGTTGCAAATGCATGGGTGTCATGAAGTTGAACTTTTGAAGGATGCTGTGGGCGTGTGTAAGTGGTGCAATTCCATGGATTGGCCAGATTCAGAAGATGCAAACGACTTGGACCTATCACTTTGGACACATGGGACGGTATCTGCCTCAGCAGCACACATATAATGCTGGCTGTTCCCCTGAGAGCTCACTTGCCTGCAGTACATGCTCCAGGACGACATCTGCCACCACCACTGCTGCTGTCTCTGCATCCTCTGGATCCTGCAATGGCACGTACTGTGGAGAGAGCCCCAGCCTTCAGCCTTGAGGAGAACCAGGCCCTGCTGGACAGCCTCCTTCCACAGTACAGCAAGCTGTATGGGAAACCAGGGGAGCAGGTGAGTGTGCTGTCCACTGCCTTACAAATGTGCATGTTGTCTGACTAGCCAGACTTACAGTCTGCACGCCACTGGCTAGCAGGCTCACTGAGTAGTTCTCACCCCCCATAGTGTGTAGTTACAGGCACTGAACAGGTATAGTGCAGTAACAGTGCATTTAAACAAGGTTTGACTTCCCAGGCAATGATACCATGTAGTAACTGCTGGCAAACTGTTCATAGCCATCCTTGCACTGCCCGTGTACAACATGTGCCCCTGTGATTGAGACATGTATATCCAAATGTGTGATGCACGGATTTGTTGCATGTGTAGTAATGGCCTTTACACTTTGTCATCCTCACAGGTTGATGCCCACCAGAAGCAGGAAATATGGCTGAACACCGCCCGGGCAGTAAGGTCTGTGGGGGTCTACAAGCGCCGGATCTGCAACTGCCAGAAGAGGTGGCAGGACCTTCGGGGCTGGACCCGGAGGATCGCAAGAGTCCAGCTGAAGCTGTCGCCTCCTCGCAGGAGGGACGGACACCGGACCCTGACCCCCCACATGCTCAGGATCCTGGCGGTGGTCTTCCCTGATCTGGATGGGCAGCTGAAGGGCAGACAGCAGCAAGGAGGGGGTGAGTCCATGACTGCACTGTGAGCTTTGTCTGACATGCTATGTGCCCTCCTCTGGCCTGGTTAAACTTCAACAGTACATCAGTTATGTGGTCCAGGACACATGTCCCTCAATTGTGCACTGCCCACTCCTCATCTGATACCCAGGTGTGGCCCTTACAGTCAGGAAATTGTGTCACTTGGGTACTGTGTCCTTGCATATTGCTTAGCTCAAGGTGGGGGACAGCATTTGTACCCGTAACTCTGTGGTGGGCTTCATGGGTGGGTCCATTGCTTACACAATGCCTGGGTTCTGACATGTAATCTGTGTGTTACTTTGATATGTGGTCCAATTGCTGATCTGATTCACCACATGTGCCTGGGGTATTTGGCACATACCCATGCTGCGGTTGGGAACAATGTTTGGGCCTCAGGAGTATGTATATCAAGTGTGTCACACATGCTTAGCCACCTGCCTACTGTCCAGGGCTCATCCCTCTTTCACGTGGAGCAGGACAGTCATGCCTACTCCAGGCCATACAATACACTCTGTACTCCCACTCCCGTGTATCAGCTGACACGTTGTGCTCAGTGAAATGTTCCCTCAGGTGTCTGCCTCTGTGTCATTGTGCTGTGGCTTTGTTGTCAGGACTACTGGGGTGTTTATCGGTTAGGGCTCAGCATGCCACCGGAGATGTGACCATAGGAGACGATACTTGTGTGACATATAGGTGTTTGATCACTTGACCGTGCATACTGGGGTATGCGACTGTGAAGATCAGGCAGCTGTTTCCCATTCACAGCAGATTGTGAGGTGTTCATGTTCCGAGGGTTGTGTTTCATGTCTCCCATATGTCCAATCGGTATGACGTGGACAAATGAGAGTTCAGATGATGTGGTTTGTGGGGGATGGACATGTGCACTTGTCAGCTACTCGACTTGCATTCCCCATGACCTAGGATTGTGACACAGTGCAGACTGTTGTTGTCTGGCTGCCCTGCCCATGTGACTGGAAACAGTGATGTATGACTTTGCAGGCATGCCTGTGCCATGGCATTAAACTTCCTAAGAGTGATCCTGCAGGGGAGTGACATGTGCTACATGCACCCCATTGTGGCATTGACTATCAGGACATGGGTGCATCATGGTGTCTGGTGCTGGTATGCATCACATGCATTTCAAAATAGACTCTGGCCATCCCTTTATCCGGTCACCTGTACTGACTCAGTGGCAAGAGTTGTGATGTGTGCATGTTCACATACTTCACCGTGTTCTCTGCACTGTCCAACTACTATGTAGGTGGTGCATGTGTCCACACTGGTGTATTGCCATCCGACAGACACCAGACCGATGGGTGCTAGGCCAGGAAGGATGTGAGTGCCATGGTTGACCATCAGACTGACAATTGGCTTCTCCTACTCTGTTTGGGCACTTTTGGCAATGTTCAACTAAGGATGCCAGGGCTTGCTCTGTAATGTGCTGTACTTACTGTGGTTTTGTGCGGTCAGTGCAGGTGACTGATGTCTGTCTGTTTCCCTAATTGATTGCAGATACATCCACGGCCACAGGAGGGGACAGCTCCATGGACCAGGAGGAGCCGCTGAGCCAGACTGGGTCAGCAGCCGATGAGTGGTCGGAGGGACCCAGTGGCATGGAGGGCGAGGGGAGCCACACCGAGGAGTCCTCAGCACCATCCACCTCAGCTGAGGACCACAGCAGCTCAGAGGATGACTCCCTTGTGGAGGCGGGTGTCAGCAGCCACCACACCCCAGCTACTATTGCTGTCCCCGCCACCACCACCACCACCGCCCTCCCATCGGCTCCCATGCCAGAGGTCCGTGGAGGCTCCCGTGTTCGGGAGCGTGTCTCCTTCGTGCCAGGCACCGCAGCCCCTGCCCCTGTGTCCCCTGCTGCCCTGAGTGAGGAGTCTGTGTACCTACTTCGCCAGCTCCATGTAGGGCAGACAGCAATGCTGAGTGTCCTCCATGCCCACACCACTCTGTTGACTCAGCTGGTGTCGTTTATGGAGGGCATCTCATCGGGCATGTCTGCCCTACAGAGGAGCAATAGGTCCATGGACTCCTCCCTGACGGCAGCAGTGTCTCTCCTCCAACAGTCCCTCACCCCTCCTACCTCTGCCCCATCCACACTTCCTGGCACCCTACCTGTCCCAAGCACATGCACACCTGCACATTCACCCAAACATACAGACACGAGCAGCACAGACACACCCACTACAAAAACAAGACGTGCACGCAGGCATCCTCAGGGGACTGATACCACACCCACAGGGGATGGGGTACATACACACACACAGGCATCCACAGTCACTCCGCAGTCCTCCGATACCTCTCCCTCCAAGGCCCCTTCCCTTGCCTCACCTGCAACCCCACCTACACAGCAGCTCTTCCTCTGTGACCTCGGCCTCTTCCCCTCCAATCCAGCTGATCCAGCATACAGGGGGAAGAGGAAGTCCACCCACACAGAGGGGAGTGCCCCTCACCCCCGGACACCCTCCCCCAGGCGCCCCCCATCCGCAAGTCCCCCCAGACCCGGAAGAGCAAGACCCCGCCGCCACCCTGCAGCTCAACCACCAAGTCTCCTTCCTCCATCCCACAGGCCCCCACTCCACAGGTTCCCCCACCACACCCTGCCCCAGGTTCCCCCACCCACAGATACACCATCCCCAAAATGATCCGGCCTTCTCCCCCTACCACTTGCTCTTCCAGCACCACACCACCCGCTGCGCTTGTTTGTGCCACTGGTGTGGAGAGCGTGTCCTCCCCCTCTGTCCTGCCCACCTTACCTGAACCCCATTCTACTCCCCTGGAGATAGGCACTGCAGTGGAGTCCACTACCACCCTGTCTGACTTGGGCACTGCAGTGGGGAACCTGTCCACTCCATCTGCATGGCCCACTGCAGTCGTGCCGGCACCCACACCATCTGACTCAAGCCCCCCAGTTGTGCCGGCACACACCATGTCAGACACCTCCACTGCAGTTGTCAGTGACTCTCCAGCACCCACCACCCCTTCCCCCTTCTGGTGAGCCCTGATCCTGTCCCCCCCGTATGCCCCTCCGAGGGGAATGTCCCTGATGTGTAGCTGTGCAGGCATGCAAAGGGTGACATCTGGCACTGTCACCCTGTTTGGACTCTTGTTATGGCCATTGGCCTTTGTTATATTTCTGGACTTTCACTTCTTCACACACAAATGCTGAATAAAGCTACTTTCTGTTCTCTAGTGGTTTTGCTTCTGATGTACATGATGTTGATGTTGCTAACCGTGCCCTTGCTGCACTGATGGTGATTTTTGATATCAGGGAAATGAAGTGTTACTGTGCAGGACCCCATGTGGTCCAGGGGAATGTGTCCTATCCTGGTGTGTATCCATGTCATCCTTTGCAGCAATATGAGGGTGTCATGTTTTCAATATTTGGCAATGGGATTTCCTACTTTTATTTGCAATATCACATCTGTGGCTTACACCCCTGCACATCTGTTGTGCTTGCCATTGTTCAATTTGTCTATTTCCCTGACCGTGTGACCATCTCCACTGGACATGCAATTTTGGGCATCAATGGGGAAGGACTCATCTGTGTGATCAGTGCAACTTGCTATACATGTGTGTTGGATCTGTGCAGATGGTGTCGGTGACACTCCCATGACCAGGCTGATGTGACGAGAGCCTTCATTTTGTGCTAATTGTTGACTGAGTGACCAAGTGTACTGCTGATATGATAGAGCCCTGCAGAGACAACGTATGGCACAGCTTTCCTTACACAGGAGTGGAGTGCCCTCATGGCAGTGTGTAATTCCGTGACATTGCCTGAGCCCAAGGTGTGTGTTGTGTGAGCATGTCTGTGTGTGTTCACTTCCGTTTTGCAACACAGGCTGGGATCCCTAGTGATGTTCCTGTTTGTGATGCTTGCTGAGTTGACCTATGTACCACCCAAATCTTCGCACTGGGTTCTCTGGGATGTGGGTGCATGGCACATTACTGGTCATCAGGGTGTCATCCATAGGTGTGTTTGCTGTCAGGGCTGAGTTTGTGGGCAAACGCAGATGAGACACAGTCAGGATTCCCCTTGGCACTTGTTGGTTACACAAGTCATGTAATTTACAGTTTCTGCTAGCTTTCAGTGATTGTGACACGTTGTGTGTGTGACTGCTGCCACTCCTCTGGGTCAGAGCTGCAATGTTGGAAGTTGTCTATGTGTGTTCTTTGTGGGTGACCTTGACTTCTTCATTGGTGTGTGACTGTGTCCGGGATCACATTGATTGTGGTGGATTTCACGTCATGCCCATGTACAGCGTACTGTGCAGTGTGTCAGACATTCACGAGTCTTGTTGACTGGCCAGGTGTTATGGGTTTCTGCACCTTAGTTCCCACAACCACCCCTGGGATTGTCATGGGTGCATGTGCAATGTCACCAGTCCATGTGAGCTTCACTGCTGCACATTGGTGGTGATCAAGGTGTGTGGTGTTGAGTGTGTGCAAATGAGAGTTGTTGCATGGCTAGAGCCCTACCTCCATGTTGGCCTTGGCTGACAGGCCGTGCTGATTGATTTGTGCTTGTGTAGCTGTGATGGTAGTTTGTTGCTCAGGACACATGACTGTGGTTCACAGTGTGAACGACATCTAGCTTTGTCATCACAGTGGGATTATCATGCAGGCCACGGTCAACACGATGTGGGGTCCCTGGGGGTAGTGCTGTGGTGGGTCTGTCTCTTGCTGTGTTATTTGCTGTTCCGACAAGCTTGTGTGACTTGTGTAATTTGGGCTCCCTCTCATCTAACAATGCCTGTTTGCCCACATAGGGGAATCCGATCCATGAGTTACTTTTGTGTGGCACTGTATACACATCTGTGTAATTGTGATTCAGGCCTCCTCATGAGTTGTGTGGTTGCCTGGGGACACTGGCACACCCCCATCACCTGTTGTGTTTGATCTGCAGTGTGAGGCTGCCTGTTTGTGTTTGTGCATCTGCACCACTGCATTGGCATATCTTTAGTGTGCCATTGGCTGTATGTTGTTTGTTGGCTTTCCCCTGCTGTCCCTGGGACTCCTAGGTCATCAGTCAGCACAATGATCATGGTTTGTATGTCCCTTTGCTGCCATGGTATGGTATTTGTTCACCTGACATCTACAGTCTCCAAAGGATATCTACATTTGTATGTCCATTGGTGCAGATATGTGGGGCTGCATTATGATGGTCACTTCTGTCATTGTGTTATTGAGGAATGTTGCCAATGTCAGCCCCCATGGGTGATGTTTGTCTGCACATGGCCAAAGGTATATCTTATTGGCACTGCACTGTTTGCCTCACCCAATGTATGTTGCTATGGGACACAAGCACTACTTTGCCACTGATGTATTTGTTGTTCTGTGACCAAGGATCATCCATGCTGTTTGGCAGTTGCAGCTATTTCCATGACAACACTTACCCCACACTTACCTTTTGGTCACTGTGATGATGGGGGTTTAGACCCCATTGCCACAATGTTCAAACTGTGCTTCAGCTATGGACCCCACACTTACCTTTTGGTCACTGTGATGATGGGGGTTTAGACCCCATTGCCACAGTGTTCAAAATGTGCTTCAGCTATGGACCCCACACTTACCTTTTGGTCACTGTGATGATGGGGGTTTAGACCCCATTGCCACAGTGTTCAAAATTGTGCTTCAGCTATGGACCCCACACTTACCTTTTGGTCACTGTGATGATGGGGGTTTAGACCCCATTGCCACAGTGTTCAAAATGTGCTTCAGCTATGGACCCCACACTTACCTTTTGGTCACTGTGATGATGGGGGTTTAGACCCCATCGCCACAGTGTTCAAAATGTGCTTCAGCTATGGACCCCACACTTACCTTTTGGTCACTGTGGTGATGGGGGTTTAGACCCCATCGCCACAGTGTTCAAAATGTGCTTCAGCTATGGACCCCACACTTACCTTTTGGTCACTGTGGGAATGGGGGTTTAGACCCCATTGCCACAGTGTTCAAAATGTGCTTCAGCTATGGACCCCACACTTACCTTTTGGTCACTGTGGTGATGGGGGTTTAGACCCCATTGCCACAATGTTCAAAATGTGCCTCAGGTATGGACCCCACACTTACATTTTGGTCACTGTGATGATGGGGGTTTAGACCCCATTGCCACAATGTTCAAAATGTGCTTCAGCTATGGACCCCACACTTACCTTTTGGTCACTGTGATGATGGGGTGTTATACCCCATTGCCACAGTGGTCATGGTCTGCTTGCATTGTGGAGCCCACACACATTTATGTGTGACACATGTGATAGGGGGTCACATTGTATGCTCAATTACATGTTCAGTGTTGTGGGCATTTGACACAGACTACACACGCTTGTCATGGTGTTGGTGGGATGTATTTTCAGACATTCCTTATGTTGGAGTATGCTGGTTGTGTCATGCATTTCCCGTCCTATGTTTAGGGGTGGTGTGGGTGGTAGGTATTCATCCCCCTTTGAGTGGGGATGGTGGTAGTGGTAGGCATCCAGGCCCCCCTGAGTATGGGTGGTGGTAGTGGTAGGCATCCATCCCCCTATTAGTGGGGTTGGTAGTAGTGACAGGCATCCAGACCCCCTTGAGTTGGGGTGGTGGTAGTGGTAGGCATACAGCCCCCCATGAGTAGGGGTGGTGTTGGTGGTAGGCATCCAGGCCCCCCTGAGTAGGGGTGGTGGTAGTGGTAGGCATCCAGCCCCCTGAGGGTGGGGATGGTAGTAGTGACAGGCATCCAGGCCCCCCTGAGTAGGGGTGGTGGTAGTGGTAGGCATCCAGCCCCCTGAGGGTGGGGATGGTAGTAGTGACAGGCATCCAGGCACCCCTGAGTAGGGTGGTGGTAGTGGCAGGCATCCAGGCCCCCCTGAGTAGGGGTGGTGGTAGTGGCAGGCATCCATCCCCCTAAGGGTGGGATGGTAGTAGTGGCAGGCATCCAGCCCCCCCTGAGTAGGGGTGGTGGTAGTGGTAGGCATCCAGGCCCCCCTGAGTAGGGGTGGTGGTAGTGGTAGGCATCCATCCCCTAAGGGTGGGGATGCTAGTAGTGACAGGCATCGAGCCCCCCTGAGTGGGGTGGTGGTAGTGGCAGGCATCCAGCCCCCCTGAGTAGGGGTGGTGGTAGTGGTAGGCATCCAGCCCCCTGAGGGTGGGGATGGTAGTAGTGACAGGCATCCAGGCCCTCCTGAGTAGGGGTGGTGGTAGTGGTAGGCATCCAGGCCCCCTGAGTAGGGGTGGTGGTAGTGGCAGGCATCCATCCCCCTAAGGGTGGGGATAGTAGTAGTGACAGGCATCCAGGCCCCCTGAGTAGGGGTGGTGGTAGTGGTAGGCATCCATCCCCCATGAGTGGGGATGGTAGTAGTGACAGGCATCCAGGCCCCCTGAGTAGGGGTGGTGGTAGTGGTAGGCATCCAGGCCCCCTGAGTAGGGGTGGTGGTAGTGGTAGGCATCCATCCCCCTAAGGGTGGGGATGGTAGTAGTGACACGCATCCAGGCCCCCTGAGTAGGGGTGGTGGTAGTGGTAGGCATCCATCCCCCCATGAGTGGGGATGGTAGTAGTGACAGGCATCCAGGCCCCCTGAGTAGGGGTGGTGGTAGTGGTAGGCATCCAGGCCCCCCTGAGTAGGGGTGGTGGTAGTGGTAGGCATCCATCCCCCTAAGGGTGGGGATGGTAGTAGTGACAGGCATCCAGGCCCCCCTGAGTAGGGGTGGTGGTAGTGGTAGGCATCCAGGCCCCCCTGAGTAGGGGTGGTGGTGGTGGCAGGCATCCAGCCCCCCCTGAGTAGGGGTGGTGGTAGTGGTAGGCATCCAGGCCCCCCTGAGTAGGGGTGGTGGTGGTGGCAGGCATCCAGCCCCCCCTGTGTAGGGGTGGTGGTAGTAGTAGGCATCCAGGCCCCCCTGAGTAGGGGTGGTGGTAGTGGTAGGCATCCATCCCCCTAAGGGTGGGGAAGGTAGTAGTGACAGGCATCCAGCCCCCCCTGAGTGGGGTGGTGGTAGTGGCAGGCATCCAGCCCCCTATGGGTGTGTATGGCATTGGTGATGGCCATCCCACCCCTATGGTTCTGCTGTTGCTAGTGTACGTCATTTGTGCATCCCTATGTGTGTGTGACATATTTCGGGTACGTGTCGTTTGTTTGTATTGTTGGTGTTTGACTTACCGTCTGCACCGTACGCGTCCGTGCCGGTCCCGGTAATAGATGTAGAGTATAGGTAGGACCTGCGCAATGGGATTCATGCTTGGATCGTCTCGTTCGGGTTTCTCGTGTCTTCGACTCGTACTCGTAGCAGGCTTGTTCGTCTCGTAGTCGTGGATCGTCTTGTGGCGCGAAACAGAGCTTATGTACGGCTCGCCTGGATGCTCAAACGTCCCGGACGTAGCGATGGGTTCGGCGCGTACGGAGTGCGCATCGTACTCGTCCGGCCGGAAGGTGCTGTGTATTTGCTTCCGTACGACTCAATTTGGCGTTTACGGATCCGGCTCGGGCGGGGAACAGGAGCTGAATTGGGTAAGTACGGCTCGCTCGGAAACTGGGTTGTTATACGCATCGTACTTGTTCATCCGGACGAATGTTCGAATCGGTCGGGAAACACGCATTCGGCTGGTTTTTTTTCCGGACGAATACTGTTAGGTGCGCTTCCGGCCGGGATTGGAATCGACCCCTAGGTAGGGAAATTTTTAAATATACATCTCATCATCTACAGCATGAACAGTAGAAGACGTCACATCTTGGGGGACAGAAAGAGGACTGGCTCGAGCATAATCCATTTTGATCCCCCCTCCCAGGGTAACATCCTTAGCCCTATCCTTTAGTGATTTGCTGATAGTTTCAAGCAGATGGATCAGCTTAACATGTTTATTGTTCAAAACCAGGGCCTTTAACATTCCCTGAAAGGTTACTTGCATAAGGGAGAGAAGGTTCAGCATTGACAAATCTTGGGCAAAATCAGAAGCATTCCCCAGGGAGTTAGTCTCATTGGTTAGCTCATGCTTGTCACCTACACTCTCCTTCGTTGGGCGAACAGCCAATTCTTCATGCTCAATAAAGGATATTCGTTCAGTTTGAGTGCTGCAAGATGGTTCAGTCAGGACTACACCAAACCCTACTTACCTAAAGGTTATTGGTCAGGTTGAAGACCTTGGGGGGCTGGCCTCTGAGCGGTGTCAAGCCTGACCTTTAAACCCTTCATCAAGTTACACTTGATAACTCCAGCTCACCCAAACCTTGTCTGGCACACTCAATCGCAAAATGGGAGAACTCCACATCAATCTCTTTGTCAACGGGGATACTGAATTGAGTAGCCTCGAGGGCCAAATGGACTGAACTGAGCTGGAGATGTGGTTTGCAAAATTACTGTGCTTTGCGAGCTTATCCAGAAGTGGGACATCACCCCTATTTTGAAATATACATTGGGGCCCCACTGCAGGACATCAACAAGGGGTGTCGTAGTTGCTGCCAACTCCCCCTTTCCTTTGTCCTTCAGTAGAACAACAGTGCCACCCGCCCCACTATCACCCGAAGTGCAATCTACTCCAGAGAACTGAGGGGCATATTAGCAAGACCCACGTTAAAATTATCGCCGTTTTAGCGGCAGGAAACTGCCGCTAAAACGGCGATAATGGGCTTGCTAATATGCGTTATGGAATACCAATAGAAGCCCAGGTTAGATGTGCAGGACATCTAACCTGGGCTTCTATTGGAATTCTATAACGCATATTAGCAAGCCCATTATCGCCGTTTTAGCGGCAGTTTCCTGCCGCTAAAACGGCGATAATTTTAACGTGGGTCTTGCTAATATGCCCCTGAGTTTTCACTGTCTCAGCAGGGGTAGAAGATTCTGTTGTAAAAATTTCATATACTTTAGTTACACCTTCCATTCCATCTACAATTGTCAACTTTCCATACTAACAAATTCATTCCTGTCATCAACATTGTCCTTGCCCAAGCTCAGATTACTCGCCCCCTCACTCAGCTTGGAGATTGGACTCCTTACTTTCAAATGTTTTGTGACAAAGCCCCGCGGAGAGAACGTCGCAACCGACCGTATTGACTTCTGTCTCTGCTTTAAAGACTGGTTCCTTTTTGTCTCAGGAGGGTGAGTGATGGGGGTCTCAGTAACTAGTATACTTGGTGGTGACTCAGATGTAGGCTCCACCATTGACTCCATCATAGGGGGTCTTGACTTGACCAAAAGGGCTAGATGCCATGTGATCACCCCATAAAAGGCTGGTTATGTTATAAAAATGTATTAAGCCCCATAAAAGGCCGGTGAGATCGCCAATAGTGTTTCAACAATCTATTGTTATCTAACAAGCCGCTTCCGCTGCATTTTATGGCTGTGGGGGTACAAGAGCGTGGAGCATAGGCCCCACAGTGAATTCTCTCAGGCAGTCCATCGCACTGAGGCTCCCCAAGACAGACACCTCTACTTGCTCCCGGTCTGGATCCTCAAAAACATTTGAAGCAGAGGGGGAAGGCTCCACCGGGAATCACATTTTTTGTTCCCCTTCGCTGATTGGGGCCATCAGCCCCGGCTGTCCAACTTCTCAGTCTCAGTAGGCGCTGTGACAGAATGAGGCTAATAAAAGTTAATGGAAAAAGTCACACAAGAGTCAATGGCTTTCAAAATCCTGGCTTAAATTGATGCCTGACGAGAGAGAATAATATTTGCAGTGGTGGTACAGGAAGCAGCAAGCAATGTTGGACCCCATTTATGCCAAAACCGGCTGAAGGGAAACAGGAAGACCCAGAAGCACACAAGCCACACCATCTCTCCAGAGTGGCCGCTTCTGGGACTGGGATGTCCCACACTGTACACGCCTAAAGTGCTCCTCCTTTCCACGCTCAATCTTCTATGCTTACTACAAAAGCCAAAGTGTCAAGAGTATGAATATCAGAGTGGAACAGGCAAAAATTATAGGGGGAACGGTATGGGGGGACTGGCAGCCACAGCACTTTGCCACTGCTCGCCACCTGCAGAGCTGGAGGCCACTGACCCACAGACCACTGCTTGTTGTGTGATCGTGGTTTGTACCTTGGGGGTAGCCAGCTACGATGTCCCGGTAATTCCCCTACATCAACAACGTGCTCCTCGTCTCACTCTCTCTGTGTTCCACAGCACTGCTCTCACAACACCAGCTCACTCCTCCAGTCCGCATTAGCTCTCGCTCCTCACAGCCATCAGCTCCTGCCTCACAGCCAAGTTGACAGGAGTCATTGGGGGAGCAGATGGCCAGTGGCAGGCAGTGGCCCCACAGCAAGCACAAGCCACACTGGCCTAATGTCGGGCGCTTCTGTGCGAGGCTGGGTGAAACTGCATCCTAGTGCTCTCACGCTGACACTCACTCTGCCTCTAACCGCCCCAATGGGGCCGCACTCCTGGCAACAGTCAGGGTCAAGATCCAAGGCCGGCTAATGAGTGCTGAGTGCGGGGGTACGGTTCACCAGCTGGGGAGCGGGGGAACAGACACCAGTCCAAGCTAGGGAAGACCATCATTCCGCCTTCCCCGTTTCCCAGCAAACACTGTAGCGCGTCACTGCTTCTTAACACAAAGCTGAAAAGGGGCACAGGCACATTTTTCTTACTGCAGGGCTTTATTCCCCACGCCACTGCTTCTGTGCAGTTCCTGCAGTGGCTTCTGGTTACAGGGACCGGGGGGCCAGAAATCACCAGACTGCGGAGTACTGCCGCTTTGCTCCTCGCACTCTCTGCCACACCCCTCACTTGGCAATTGACTCTGAGCTCTGCGCAACATCTCTTGACCATGCATGTATGCATCGTACCCCGCATAAGTGAAATCAAAGTAGCACATCTGACTACTTTATTTTCCCAAAGGGGAATAATCCTAGAAGTATTAAAGAAGACACTAGCAAATGTTTTGCAATGTCATCTAGAATACTAAAATGTAAGTGGATGTGTAAGTGGCTGTATGAGTGTCTCAGGAGATGTGTGAGTGCCTGTATGGGTGTATCAGTGCATGTGTAAGTGGCTCTCTGGGTGTGTGAGTAACTGTGTGGGTCTATGAGGGGGAGTGTAAGTGGCTGTTTGTGTGAGTGCCTGTTAGGGTCTATGGGAGTAGGTTGTGCATGTATACATGGGTGTGTGAGTGACTTCATGAGATTGTGAGTGGGTGTGTGAGTGGCTGTGTGGGTGTGTCAGTTGCTGTGTGAGTGACTATATGGGTGTGTGAGTGGGTGTCTGAGTGGCTGTGTGGGTGTGTGAGTGGCTGTATGTGTGTGTGTGTTATTAGGGATGTAAATGTCTGTGTGTGTGTGTGAGTGAGTGAGTGGCTGTGTAGGTCTGTGAGTGGGTATGAGAATGTCTGTATGGGTGTGTGAGTTGGTGTCTAAGTGGCTTTGTGGGTGTGCCAGTAGCTGTGTGAGGGACTGCATGGGTTTGTTGGTGGATTCACACAGGGGTCGCAATGAGCACCAGGTGGATCTGTGGATCGTCCTGCATGCAAAAAAACATTATCCCACATTTTCCTCTCCAAGAGGGGTCCTTCACAGACCCCTGAATCAGTACCATGGGGTCAGGATACCACTATCTGACCCCTTATATCATATATTTTTAATGTATTGCCCCGCCCCGAGAATCATGTCCCGATTCAAAAAATGGTGGTCGCTAAATTTCTCTTAGGTTGCGGTGAGCCAATCACGACATTAGTGTTGGCACGTAGATCTGCGGATCCTCCGTGATGAAGCCGCGTCTCTAGATATACATAAATTTGTTAACTTTAATAACTCCAAAACTACTGAACAGATTTACACCAAATTACAAAAAACACTCTTTCTGGACCAATGAGCTAGCTTTCTGTCAAATTTGGTGTAATTCCGTTCAGCGGTTCGGGCTGTAGTAGTGTCTAAAATCCCTCTTGCATGGGGAAAACACGTTTTGGGACCACACCCTTTTTCTCGGCCCCCACTTGAGGGATCACCCCAAAACTTTACAGACAGCAGCTGAAGTGACTGGCAAACTAGTTTTGAAAATTTTGGGAAGATTCATCAAATGGAGAACACAACACAATTGACAGTACGAGTATACAGATCTCTAATTTGAGACTTTTTCAGATGGAAAAAAAAAACACTCCACAGAACAGGGAGCTTGGTGGAAGGCAGTGAGGATATGCAATTAGACAGAGTATCCACCAGAAAGAGTGTTACCTAAGGTATGTAACTTGTTCCTTCTGATGGATACCTGAAACTACAAATCCCTGACCTTTAGAATAAATGCCAAAGCAGTACCTCCCACGGTGGAGGGTCTTGAGAGTGGACGCAGTCAGTAAATCCAGCAGGACCGAGCACACAAAACATCCTTCCTGTCGGACCTAGCTGCCAATGCAGTAGTGCTTCATTAACGCTGACACCCACATCCCGGCCTGACAGATGTCAAGGACACTGGTCAACAAAGGTATCCCACCTAGTGTGATAAAAGCTCGGCACTAAACTCTTGTGGCGTCAACCGCTCAAGCGCGGGGAAGGAAGCAATTCCTTTTTGTTAAATAACCCTCACACACTCTAGTAGTGTCATGCTTCATCATCAGGTTCACCCTGACTCCTAAAGGTCAGGGTGGGCTCAACCGTGTTGGAAGGGGATGTGGGGAAGGGGATGGCAATCCACGATAATTGTTTTGTTCAAAGAGCAAAGATCGGCACAAAGTCGAATACACCAAGACTATTTTTATTGAGATGACAATAGTGGAAACCCACTCAAATAAGTCTGCGGTTCAATTATAATATTTTGTCACTTTTTGTCCGATAATTTTTTATAGTCTTCCCTAACACTAAGGGTTACCGGTCTAACCTTATGTTTGACAGGAATGGCATCCACTTTCAATTTGTTAAGGTGTTCAAAACCTTTCACACAACCAACTTTAGAAGAAAAAGCACTTTTATACCTGTCCAAGATAGCACTGAGATCAGGTTCCATACATAGAACGGAACAGATGAGCATTTCTCCTAAAAGGAGCTTTGAATCCTTTGGAAACGACAATTACATATATATCTTCAATAGTTAGAACTACATTATTGATAATGTCCTCATCATTTTCATCCACATAATTCACCCTCAAGGTAGCATGTTTCACACTCTTGCACACACTTTGGAAATTGGCTATTTTCTTGCATTTAATGCACCGTTTCCCAATGACAGGACAAGAAGATGAACTTCCAAGGTGGAACACACTGGCCTTTCAAATTCCAAACAAATACTATTCCAAAAAACAAACATTGGCAACAGCAAATATAAATAGCAAGAAACAAAAACTCCATACAACACAGGCTGCTTCTTAGCCAATGTGTAGCAGATAATGCAAAGGTTTTTCCACCTTGACTGAGTCCTTTTCTGCACTGCCTTACCTTTCTTTGCCCCTGAGAGCCCCATAAAAAGTTGCTTATCCACCCAATGTCCTTTCATGCGGTCAGTGTAAAAGCTCAAGGCCCTTCTGGGGTCTAGTCCATGGACACTGTCCTCCTCTTTTGAGGGGTGAGGCAGGGAAAACAACAATGACAATGTGATGGATTATGCAACCAGAAAAGGTGTCACAAATTTAGGCAAAAAGGCTGACTTTGTCCTCAACACCAGTTTGTCTCTGAAAAAAGTGGTGTAAGGCGCCTGCACCAAAAGTGCCTGGAGCTCACTCATTTGATGAGCTGAAGTGTTTGCAATGAAGAAGACGGTTTTGAGATAGTAGACGCAATGAGCAGCTGTGCATTGACTCGAAGGAAAAAGACATGAGAAATGTTAGAACCAAATTAAAATTGCACTATGGCATCTCAAATTGTTTAATAAGAAACGTGTCAAACCTTTAATAAAGTGCATCACTACAGGTGATGTAAACTAGGACGGATGGTCCGGTAAACGCAAATAAACTAAAAGGGTTGACAAGTAACCTTTAATGGGCCCACTGCAAGACAACAAAACATCTGACAGTTTGGCTTGTTAGGGGCCTGTGTTGCAGACCCCACATCAGGCCACAAAGTTGTTGCAGAGTCTATGTAGAGGGATGCCACATCACAGGGATTACATCCACAACCTCAGGCAGCAGATCGAATGCAGTGAACTCTGACGTTATGATCAGAGTCGGTAAAAGAGGAACCAATGGAGGTCTTGGTGCCAGAATGAAAGTTGCACCAGAGTTGGTGCAGAACCAGAGGCAGGTTCCCGGGTGTCACACAACACCAAGGATGGATCTGCCAGTGGTGGGCTAGAGGCCCATTGGGTCCCTGGGTTTGGAAGGCGCACCAAACGAAACTGCAAGAGTACCAAAAATGTGCAGCATTGCCCCTCAAAAGGCCTCGCCCTGTTGTGAAGTCGCTGATGGCTTGGTAAATTCAGGATGCAGTGGATCAGTTGTGGAATCAGCTCCTTGATTGAACATTGGAAGCAAAATTGGTTGCCCCCTTGATGCCCTACTAACTCCTCTTTGCGGTCAAGCCCTGTCTAGCTGAATGACTTCGAAAAAGACCTGTCGCAGAAATGGCTTTGGGAGAAGGAATGGGTCTGGGACCTCGACTTGGAGCGGGACATATGTGAGGTGACTTCTTTCTGAGTTTGGTAACATACAGCTTTGTTTCATG
This sequence comes from Calotriton arnoldi, assembly GCA_963921515.1. NCBI lineage: Eukaryota > Metazoa > Chordata > Amphibia > Caudata > Salamandridae > Calotriton > Calotriton arnoldi. Next base: position 1,032,302 of record CAWUFW010005617.1, on the reverse strand, counting down.
GTCCCTGATCTCCTTTGGGTTCATGAGGGCACAAACACCAGAGGCAGACCTCATGCAGGTCTATCAACGACATTTGTGTCGGACAGTCAAAGTATGGTTTGAATTTCTGTAGGGTACATTGTTCCCTTGCACACTGGTAAAAAGAATTTTAAAGGATTAGTCAACTGACGAAAAAGGGAGCAAAGCTCCAAATCCGCATTCGACGGCGAAAAAGAAAGGAACAGGCATCAGCAAGTAGCAGTGGTGCTCATATGTGGCTCTACTCCATCACTTCCAGGATGGATCAAGGCCAACATAGAGCTGCATGACATCACCTAGCGGCACACAGGAGCAATGGTAGGAAAACCACCAGATTCAGTCAGGCACCTGGTGAATATTGTAATGTTGAAGAATCTGCGGGTTAGAAGTATTCATCAGAAAAGTTTCTAATTGTTGAGATAGCCCAAGCTCTGCAACAAGAAGTTATTGCAGTTGAAACTGCGATGCAAGGAAAGGACTATGGCCCATATTATGAGTTAAGCAGAACAGTATCTCTACAATCAATAAAAAAACACATGATTTCGTTTTTCTGGGTGTAGGACAATACCTGGTAAAACCTAATGTTTTCCAGTTAACGTTTTCTTTCTGCTAAAAACAAGAGCAACATGCATGCAGAAAAGGGCCCCAGAAGTAGCAAATAGATAATGGGCCCAGTATTTCTGAGTCCAGCAATGTTTCCTTGACTCCAAGCACACAACATGTAATAGCTGGGGTGGAGATACTGCCCAGAATTACTAACTCAGGCCCTAATATATCCGTGTTCAGTTATCAGTCAACTTGGAATGTGTGCCAGATAGGGCTATAGGGGCAAAGCATCAAGAGTAATACATAGGAAAAGAAGACTTTTTAAAATATTTTTATTGCAAATGTTTGGTACAGCATCCACATAGGGCCAAGAAGCAGCTGAGTGGTTTTGTCATGAAAAAATGTATTGTAAGAGAAGCATACAACATGAGCTGGTGAACATGGATCAATGTGTTTTGTGGTGTCAAAGTGTAGCTGGATTACAGAAATCAGGTGATGAGGCATGAAATCGTGACTAGAGCAAATCTGGACAACACATTACAGTGGTCAAATGCCGAAGTTAAGAAGCATTAAGTTATCTATTAGACTACATTTTTCATGAAATAGACGAACGAAAAAGAGCAGAGGAAAGAGGACACCATTTTAGAAAAGCAGAAAAGGAAAGCATAAATAAAAACTACACACTGGGGAGCAAAATAAAATGAAGTATAGATTACGATGGAAGTTAAGCACAAAGATGGAAGAAACACAGGATTAAGGTGTGAAAGAAAGAAGAGGAGGGTTATGGGAGGTAGAACTTGAAAGAGGTCAAAGCACCCGACCATCACTCATACAAAGTGTGGAGAAATGGCACTAGCCACAGGGACCACTACCTTTACTGGGAAAGCACTGCAACACATTTCCTTGTCTGACGACAAATGAACAACCTTCCACTCTCCTCCTTCATGACCTATGTCAGCTTTAGAGACTCTAGATCACTCCATAATAAAATCCTCCACCAAACCATTAGCACAAGGAATGAATCACTTCAGTGTTTTTTTCTCATTTCAATCTGAAAGCTTTTTCATCAGTGGACTGAGACTGACCTTCTTGATGGTGTCCACAAAGGATCAGTACTGGGTCCTCCACTATCGTCTTGTAACACTACCTCCAATCACGCATCTCTAATTCACTCACTGCAATTCGACACTGGATGGCCTCAGGACCCTTGTGCTAAACTCTTCCTCTGCCCCATCACCTCTCACTCCTCTATCCACTTCCCTCCCAACAGTCTGACATCTAACCATTGCCGTGGCAGCTAAAAACCTAGGTGTAGGAGTTTTTTGCAAAGAACCTAGGAAAGATATTTCCAAGTCACTCGTTTCATACCGCCAAGACACCAAATAATTTTCTAGTACTTAGCAAATTAGATTATTGTAACAGCTTGCAGGTTGTCCTCTCTTAATTCTCCTTTCTCACCAGTGGACAAGGTATTTACATTTGCAACTAGAACCTTATTCAACTAATTCTGACAAACACCACCACTTCTCATCGTCATAAATTTAGGTGGCTGTAAGCTAAAATAGGGTTTCTACAAGTTGTTGACCATTGGGTTTACATTGGCTCATGGTATTTACAGCCCTACCTCAACACTTTCATTCCTGATGTGCTACACGCCACCAGAACTTGCGTTCTGCAAACCAGAACTTGCTGGTCACACAAAAACCGCTATGTGCTTCATCAAGATTTCAGTCTCTCAATTCCTAGACCGCTGCCACTGGAACTTACTGCCCCCTGATATCTGGGCTTGGGCTACACTCAACGAGTTTGAAAAGTAGTCTAATAGCCATCGCGAGGGCTTAGATACAAAGAATACCTAAAAACTTACAAAATCTGTCTTAAACACATACATATAACTGGTCAATGCTGGACCACTTTCAGTGTATTTGCCTCGCTGATCATTTTCACAAATCAACATCATTTTACAATGTCTCAATCATCTACATCTACTCTGGTTTGTGTGACCTACTATAACTCCGTTTCTTGTGGGATGCCATTTTCTGCCCTTACGTAAGGCATTTGTTTGAAAACTCAGCCACTTATGTCAAATGAATACAGGTATCCTGCCCTTACACTTTTTCCCATTTCCAGCCCTCTCGGAAAAAGAGGGACAGAAGTACGAGGGAAGCAAAAGACAGGAGAGAGCGAAAATCAGACAAAAAGGGGAAGAAAAGTAAGTCGGTTTGCAGCTAGAAGAAAGGAAGGCTGGTGACAAAGGTGATGAAGAGAAAGGGAGTTGAGGTGGTGAAGCGAAGAAAATGTTAGAATGGGATGTGTGCTAGAGAGATGAGGGAAGGAAGGTAAAGGGTAGGAGGGAGAAGAAGGAAATAAGATCAGGCTGATCCAGCGGTGTACTAACAACAGATACTCTACTACCATATACTCACCTGGGCCTATAAACACCTACACAGATCCAAGTAGACCGCTGGGTTTAGTTTATATTTTCCATATTTCAGGATTAGTTATTACTTGTTCATAACTAACCTTTCACTGATCAAAAGGTTCTTTCCTCTGGTCAATGGACCATTAGTTGAACTAGTTGATGGTGATAATTAACATAACTTATTAACTATTCTTTATTTAAAGAAAATAACCACAGACTCAGGAAGTTTTAAAAACTTTATCTAAATTAAATGAAGGTGAACCATCTCAAAGTTTCAGTACAAACACCCTCATTCATAAGATTGCAAATCAAAATCTTTCATTAAGGAAAATTTTCAGACACATACAATAACCATGTCCGGAAAGGAGAGGACAGAGAGAGAAGATCATCTACATTTACCATGAATTTATAGTTACCAAGGCTGGTGTGAAGACCAAACCCTCTGGCCAAAGGGCTGGTAAGGGTCCCCCGGGATAGATCAGGAGACAAAGACTTCAGGACAGAAATCAGGACAGGATACTTCACCTCTCTAAGATACCGACGACTGCATCGCACCCCTCTCTGGCACTCTCTTCCTCCTCGAGTTTCTTCCGCGATCTTCTTGTCTAACCCAATTAATTAAAAATAGATGGTTCTGCATTCAGAGTCTTCATCAGCATCTCACAGCATCCTTTTCAGCATCAGCACCACCCATAGCACCAACAGCATCCCGAGCTCTGCAGCATTCAGTAAATCTCCGTCTAACTAACTAACTAAAGCTACCTCAGTTATACCTTTTTGTTGACCATGTACCACCTACTAAAGTTTCAATACCACAAAAATACTAACTCTGATTGGACAGACAATGGGGGGATGATCATTACACCATGCTTACATATTACTTTTTCCATTGCACTATTGTTCGCAAAACCCATCCCCTTAAACTTTATTCTTTTCTTTAGTTCCCATACATATCCCAACTTTATTTGATACAATAATTTCAACATCATGAATACAAGTTTTCTTGGATGAACTCTTCACCCTCTGTTCACAGGGCACCTCATCCTCGTCCTTGGACGGCTTTCAAATCCTGACTCATCCTTCCGGGTTCACTCTCGTGTAGGCATGCGCAGACTTGAATCAGTCAGCTCAGTTCAGACAAACGTGAAAGGCCCATATGCGCACTAATAATAAAGTCAAAAGAGGAAATGTTACTTTCACAAATAAATGGTTTCACTGTATACCACCCATCTCTACTCTAACCCAATATACTTATTAATACCCTTTCTGCATTAGCATTAGTAAAATAGCTTATTTTCTATTCAGCTAAGCAGGTGCCGTGCATGTGAGATTTCAAGCCGCCATTTTAGTGCCTTCTGCTCATGCGCAAGAGTTTTCCCTCCAAGCATTAAATGTCATACTACGTAGATGCAGTTGACGCATGCGCAGTAAAGATTTCCCAGTTAGAGCGATTTTAGTCCTTCGTTCATATTGTTAGCGTTAGTAAAACACATATGCAAGCTTCTCTAACCCATGTGTCTTCTGTATTTGCGTGTTATTATTTACAAGACGTTGTTAGTAATTCGCTATCGGGTTAAATGAGAGGATTGCTTCCGAGCAAGTCTCCTTTACGAGTCCTTGCTCCCTCAAGGCAGTGGAGATAAAAGGGGTGAAAGAAGCATAGGGAGAACATGAGGAAAGAGCAAAAAGGGAAACTAAAGACATACTGTACCATTATTTCTATTTAATCCTGGCAGCGTACCCAAGTCCAACATTTAGCAATGACTGAGGAGAGCTTAGTGTGCCCCTCACAGGGAAGTTTACATAGCATCAGAAGGAAATTCCCTTTGCACCTTCAGTTCAGCCGGCATTGGAGTGGAACGTTTCTTAGCCCAGCAACTAATATTAAACTTGCCTGTTATACAGCAACATACCTAGATGGTGCTGTATTGTCTGAGGCAACAGATTGCAGGCGGTTGTGCAATAGAGAGAAGGAGGAGTTGCCACTCACTTGGGGGAGAGGTGAGAGATGTGTTCCAGTAAGGAATCACCAGCGTATTTACCAGTCTCAAGACAATGCACTATGTGCATCAGTGATAGATTTGCTATATGGGCAGAAGGGGGGGGGGGGCAAGCCGCAGCCATCTTACAGTTCTTTTGCGCATCACTTATACAGGAGGAGCACCACTGGCTCTTGGGGTTCACGCCATTGTAAATGTTGCTTACCTTCCGCAGAGTGGCCATGTCCAGGATGGCCATGGAGGTGTCACCAGCCTCAGAGTCACAGCACATGGAGCGGGTGTGGCCATGCCACAGTTTCAGTGGTTGACTTCCATGAACGTGAGGTGGGTACCTCAGTGTTTAGCAACCGTGGGGCTCGGTCTCCATGAGAATTATACTACTGTTGTACCAATGAACATTATGGTGCACATGCTAAACGCCATACTTCATGATTTACATTGAAGTTATGAAGCGACCGTCATTGGGCCCACGTTCTCGGTCTAGATTACAACAGGTTTGCCATAACATGTTAAACCTAAAGAGATAACTGGATCAGGACTCAGCAGAAGGGTAGCCAGTCAGAAACTGTGGGGCAAGTCACCAACAGGAGAGAGATTAAATCACTATAGCGAGGGAAAATGCGCCACTGCCAATATTTACATGCAGTTCCTAGGAGGACAACGTGCTAAGTGTTGATATTATAAAGTAGCCCTAGTTTCCAATGAGGGATGTCCGTGCGCTCTACAATGAGCAATAAACATCAATCAATCAGCATTTGTAGAGCCCCGCACTGTCACCCCTGGTGGGTATCTAGGCGAGTGTGAGGTCTCAGTCAAAAAGCCAGGTCCTGACGAAACGGAAGGAAGAGGGAAGAAACAAGCAGAAAAAGGCAAAACAGAGGCCAAAAAAACGAGCAAGAGAGGCAAAACACAGGACAGAAAAAGGCAAACCAGAGAGCAGAAAAATGAGCAGAAAAGGCAAAACAGAGCTCGAAACAAGCAGAGGAGGCACAAACCGAGGGCAGCAGGTAGACAGGTAGCAGAGGGTAGCGGACTGTGGGCAAACTGGACAGGAAAACTGTTGTAGGGGGAGCTGTCACAAGGACCTACTCAGGGGGGCCGCGCTGCGGCCTCCATTAAGTAGGACCTGGGGGAAGGGTGATGTGCTGGGTGGCAGGAGGCGGGAAACAGTGGGAGGAGGGAAACGGCAGGAGGAGGAATGAAAGGAGCAGAAAAAGGCAAAACAGAGGACAGAAAAGCAAGCAGAAAAGGCAAAACAGAGAGCAGAAAAGGCAAAACAGAGGGCAGAAAAACAAGCAGAAAAGGCAAAACACGAAAATAAACAAGGCACCTTAATCTCAGAAATACATTTAATGTAAAAAAACAAATCACCAAAGAGGGCATTAACAGTCGCGGCCGGTAATTTTAGGAGTAAGGGGAGTAGATGGGACACAAACGCACCCATGCACATACACTCACATACACATGCACTCATACACGGGTGCATACACACACATCCATTCACAACACTCATTACCAAATATTCAACATACACACATGCATGCACCAAACATCATTTTTTGAAAAATCACAGCTCTGTCTGGAAGGTCTAAGGAGGATTGGGACTGCTGCCTTACCTCATTGGTTGGCCTTAGGTCAGCCAATGAGGGAAGGCAGCAGTCCCAACCTCGTCACTGAGTGAGATTGCTGACTTCACCCCTCTCTGTGACAAAGTATCACTAATTGGCACTCGACCCTGGGCGCTTTAGGGCTTGAAATTGAAGAACCCAGGTCTGAGGCAATGAGTGACACCACCCCTCCTCACCGAGGGGGAGGGCCTCAATGACCTTTGCTGAGCTGAGGAGGTCATGCCCAGAGGAGCTGTGACATCCTCAGCCCAGCAAAGTTCAGCTCAGGCAGCCAGAAGCCTGCACATTGAGTGCATGTCTAGCTCCTGGATGCCTTACCTGAAAATGAAGAGTCACTGTCAGGCAGACCTTTGCTCAGCCTGACAGACACTGTGCTTGAGGGGCAAAAGGTGAGGGGGCGTGGCCCCTCAGCCCAAATGGACCTGCCGTGGCTGGGCATTAACCTTCATTTTTTTTTATTTTTTATTTTTTATTTTATTAGTTAAATATCCGGCAAATCAATACATACATTTTACAATTCATTTTATACTATATTATAAACCATATAAAATCCTGCTTATACATAAAATCAGTAAATCAAACAAAAAAACATTTAAAAATAGCTAAAACATAGGGGAGCACATAATTAATATTCCATTATCTTACAGTTCATTCTATATTAAAGAGCGACCTCACTCTCAATGGTCGGATGACATTTCGCTTTATCTCTCCATCTCCTGATAGGGGCCCAAATTCTCAATCCCAATTCCCTCATCTTCCTACCTCTCCTTATATAGAGGGTGGATTCCAGGTTATACATCCCTAAAAGACGTGTCAACCACATTTGAAAGGTGGGGGAATTGGGTCCTTCCAGCCTGCTGCTAAAAGTAGCCTGAGGACTGCTATACATATAAAAACAAAAGATTCATTTTCCTTACTAAGGCCCAGATTACTATCATACCCTATTAACATTAAGGTCGGGGATAGTTCAATCTTAGATCCTAGCAGCCCCTCCCAAAAGATCTCAATCTCTCCTTGAATCATACTTAATTTTCCACATTGATAAAACATGTGTATCAAATCAGCTGGCCCTTCTCCACACCTTGGGCACTTATCATCTACTCTCTTTCCCCACTTATACAATTTTGCTGGGGTGTAGTAAAGATTAAATAGGGTTTTATACTGTTGAGCTTTTAAATTAGTTGATCGAAATAGCTTTCCTGCTAAATGTAATGCTTTATACATATCTACATCAAAATCATTTAATTCAGTTACCCAAGTTGCTTCAAATTTTTCCATATCGTCTTGTAAATTCAAGAGCAGGGTACTATATATCATCTTTATTTTAGTTCCACCCCCTACCAAGTACTCCATAAGATTGATTCTGTCCCCCGGAGAAATCCGTGGCCTAAAACCCGATAAATATTTCTGGATTTGTATATATTTAAAGCCTTGATTTGCCGGGAGCCCATATTTCTGCTGTAGAGCACTAAATCCCAACATTTGATCTCTTTCATATATATCACCTATTTTCCTTATACCTTGTTGATCCCAAATCCTGCCCATCCTATCATACAATAGTTGCGGCAATATAGTTGTTTTCCAGAGGGGGTATAGTAATTTATTTTTGGGATTGCCAAAATCTTACATGCCTTCTTCCAAACCTCCCATGCATTTACCATTACCTTATACCGCATTTTCTTATAGTATCGCCTATCTGACATACGAAGTAGAAACCCCATAGCCTCTCCACCTAATATCAGCTCATATATTGATGGGAGGATATAATTACTTGTATTTATAACCGTTTGGTTCCTTTCTGGGTCTAGTAATATTGCCATCTGGCTTATTAAGCAAGACCATTGATAAAATCTGACATTCGGGATTGCTAACCCCCCTTAGCAGCGGTAAGGACAAATATTTCATGGCACGTCTAATTTTCCCGTATTGCCACATAAAATTTATAAAAACTGATTCAATTGATTTCATAGTTAATTCATCAATCATAACTGGAATAGATCGGAACAGATACAAAATCTTAGGTAGCATAGTCATCTTTAGTACGTTACCTCTCCCAATTAATGATAGACGCATACCATCTATCCTTTTTAGATCCGCTGAGATTGATTTTACCAACGGGTCAAAGTTATCCTTTACTATTTTATCCACTGCTGCACTGATTCTAACTCCGAAATACATTGCTCCTTCTATACACCTTATATCATCCATTTTAATATTCTCTGTACACACTATTTGGGTCTTACTTTCATTTAACAAATAGCCAGACCTCTGACCAAACTCCCTAGTTATCTCAGTTATTGCCTTAATTGCTCTGACTGGATCCGGAGTTAATACAGCCAGGTCATCCGCGTATGCCAGCAACTTGGTCTCATAACCGTTAGTTATTATAGGCTTAATATCTTTACAACCCAATAATCTTATTATCAATGGCTCAATATATAGGGCGAACAATATTGGTGAACAGGGACAACCCTGTCTAGTCCCTCTGGAAATAAAGATATTATCGGAGCTATCCCCCATTAACTGAATTTTGGCCTTTGGCTCCGAGTACATTGCCCTGATAGCCTGTAGCATTCTTGGGCCAAACCCCTTTCGTTCCAATATCCCCCACAAATACGTCCACTTTACTCGGTCGAAGGCTTTTTCCGCGTCGAGAAGGATCATGGCCATTCTGCCCCCCGTGGCAGCCTGGACATCAAAGAGCGTAATGGTACGCCTTACATGGTCAGTTGTTCCACGCCCCGGTACAAAACCATGCTGCCACGGGGAGACCAAACCGCCAATGACCCCTCCCAACCTTTTCGCTAGCACCTTAGAGTACACTTTAGTATCTGCATTAATGAGGGATATTGGACGATATGATGCTGGATTGTCCTTTGGTTTCCCCTTTTGTGAAACACCACTATGTTGGTTTCTTTCCAAGATTCTGGGATATTACCCGTATGCAATATACCATTAAACAAGTCCAACATAATAGGGGCAATCACACTCTGAATACATTTATAAGCTTCTAAGGGGATGCTATCGGGGCCCGATGCCTTCCCTGATGATAGTTCTTGAAGGGCCTCATTCACTTCCTCTATCGTAATATCCCTTTCTAATTCTTCTTTTGCCTGTCTGTCAAGCTGAGGGCCTATATCCTCTACCTCCATCCTAGGGGCTTCCGTGATATTCTCTTCTTTATATAGCTTTTGATAATAATCTTTAAATACCCTAAGGATATCTTTTACCTCCGTATATACTTGATCTTCTTCCCGTATATCTATAATTGTATTCCTAATACTTTGTTGTCTAATTCTTAGTGCTAATAGTTTACCTGCCTGTTCTCCTGTCTCATACAACTGACCCCTATGAATTTGGTAATCGTCTGCAGCTTTCTGTGATATCCATTTTTGCAGCTCAGATTTTAGGGTCAAAATCCTATACTGGATCTCCACACCCTCTTTCCCCTGACCTATATCTTCTATATGTTGTTCCTCTGCTACCATTAATTCTCTTAGTAATCTTCCACTTTCCATCTCCCCTTCTTTCCTTAGTCTGGCTATAAAACTAATTGTTTCTCCCCTAAGAGCAGCTTTGAATGTGTCCCAGACTATATTTTGAGAGGCACTATATCTATTCATGTCAAAAAAAGTTTGGGCCCACTTCTTCAAATACTCACAATAATTTGGGTTTACTAATACCTTCCTATTAAAAGTCCATTTTGCATAGCGTTTATGAGGGGAATCAATTTCCAAATATAAAACCAGTGGGTTATGATCTGATATTACCTTTGGTAATATCTCAATCCTAACTTTCATTATTACTGTCGCTGATATTAAAAAATAATCCAGCTTTGTATATTTTTTATGTGGACATGAGAAATAGGTAAATCCTGCCTTGTTTGGTTCTTTATTCCCCCAGACATCTATCAGCCCATGACTACTGATTAATGCACTCAAAGCCCGATATACTTTTGGCTTTCGTCCAGTATATGGCTTATTACTAGCCAGATCGACTGCAATATTAAAATCTCCACATACTATCATTGGAGTTGACCATGTCGTCAGTTCAATTTCAAGATGAGCAAAAATTTCAGGTTCATCTTGATTAGACCCATATATAGTACATAAAGTAATTCCAATTCCAAGCTCCACCACCACCCATCTCCCCAGGGTATCTATTATTTTACGCTTCACACCACCAAGAGCCGTTCTACCCAATATCGCTACCCCCCTAATAGTAGAAGTCTGAGAGGAACAGGCCAATAGTTCATATCCTTTTATATTTAACATATTTCTTTTGGCCCAAGGTACGTGGGTTTCCTGTAAACACACCACATCGAAATAATTTGATCTTACAAACTCCCCTAATCTTTGCCTCTTTCTCCAATCATTTAATCCCCCTACATTTACAGTACATATCTTAAGCTTCCCCATTCTTCTTTATAGAGTTATTCCATCCTACACTACTTTCATTGATTAACTGTTTTATTCGCAGGCCCTTCAACCATCTCTTTATCAAATGCTGGGCATTAACCTTCAAAAGTATAAAACAACATCAAAGGGAGAGTAAGGTAATCAGGTAAAAAAAAGACTGTCATGCGGAACAGTAAAAAAGAGCGGAATGATTGTGGTAAACACCTAAAAACCCTGCTTTTTAATAAAACTGAATAACTTTCAATTGTCTTTTTGTATGCGTTGTCCGTAGCGCTAGGACGCCTGAGGGTAGCTATCGCGCTTAATAAATGGTCTTTTCATTTCATATGTCAGTTGAGAGAAGGCACGCAGAGGTGCTAGAACTAGCACGGACAGGTGGTAGGCAAGATTTTGAATTTTTAGAAGAAATCCAGGTCCTGTAGAGAACTGCAGCACGGGGACATCAAACTATTCACTAAATTCCATATAGGCATGTATTACTAATCAACATGGGTTCATTTATTTTAATCACAAACATTTGATGTAGTTTTAATATGAACTGTACTTTTCTAATCCAACTCAAGACTGATTAACATACAAGGAGTGTCGGTATTTTTTCAAAGACTCACAGACCTGCACAAGGCTTAGAGATATTACGGCTATAACAAGAGAGAAGGATGAGCAACCTTAGACCTGTGTTTTTCAGCTCTCCGTTGAAGTTATAAAATAAACCAAAGAACACTTTTCACCCACCTATCGGACTGGAACACATTTTTATTACAGGGCACTGTTTCTGTGCATGGTTTATTTAGTAGGGTATTTGCTAGTCTTGTATTGTGTAGCAATCTGAAAAGAAATTTCAAATAAGCTGAGTGGAGGGACTACTTGTACAAATGAGTACTACAATAGTGCAGCTATTCACAATACAATCAATCAATCAATCACGGCATTTATAGAGCGCGCTACTCACCCGGGAGGGTCTCAAGGCGCTGGGGGAGGGGGTAAGTTACTGCTCGAACAGCCAGGTCTTGAGCTGCTTCCTGAAGGAGAGATGGTCCTGGGTTCGCCGAAGGTGAGTGGGGAGGGAGTTCCAGGTCTTGGCTGCCAGGTAGGAGAAGGATCTTCCTCCGGCGGTGGTTCTGCGGATGCGTGGTACGGTGGCGAGGGCGTGGCTGGTTGATCGTAGCTGGCGTGTGGGCGTGTAGAAGGTCATGCGGTCGTTGAGGTACTTTGGGCCCAGGTCGTGGAGGGCCTTGTGTGCGTGGGTGAGGAGTCTGAACGTGATTCTCTTGCTGACGGGGAGCCAGTGCAGGTCTTTCAGGTGTCCGGTGATGTGGCTGTGTCGGGGGATGTCCAGGATGAGTCGTGCGGAGGCGTTCTGGATGCGCTGGAGTCTTTTTGAAGTTTGGCTGTGGTTCCGGCGTAGAGGGTGTTCCCATAGTCCAGTCGGCTGGTGACGAGTGCCTGGGTGACGGTCTTCCTGGTTTCAGTGGGGATCCATCTGAAGATCTTGCGGAGCATGCGCAGGGTGTTGAAGCATGAAGATGAGACGGCGTTGACTTGTCTGGTCATCGACAGGGAGGAGTCCAGGATGAAGCCCAGGTTGCGTGCGTGGTCCGTTGGCTTGGGCGCGGTGCCCAGGGCCGGGGGCCACCAGGAGTCGTCCCAGGCGGAGGGTGATGAGCCCAGGATGAGGACTTCCGTCTTGTCTGAGTTCAGTTTAAGGCGGCTGTTCCTCATCCAGTCGGCGACGTCTCTCATCCCGTCGTGTAGGTTGGCTCTGGCGGTGGTGGGGTCGTTGGTGAGGGAGAGGATCAGCTGGGTGTCGTCGGCGTAGGAGATGATGTTGAGGTTGTGTTGGCGTGCGATGGCTGCGAGGGGGCTCATGTAGACGTTGAAGAGGGTTGGGCTGAGTGAAGATCCTTGTGGAACGCCGCAGATGACTTCGGTGGCTTCGGATCTGAACGGGGGAGGCGGACTCTCTGGGTTCTTCCGGCGAGGAACGAGATGATCCATTCCAGTGCTTTCTCTCGGATTCCGATGTTGCTGAGGCGCTTCACTAGGGTGCGGTGGCAGACGGTGTCGAACGCCGCGGAGAGGTCCAAGAGGATGAGGGCAGCTGTTTCCCCGTTGTCGGTTAGGGTTCTGATGTCGTCGGTGGCTGCGATAAGGGCGGTCTCGGTGCTGTGGTTGGCCCGAAACCCGGACTGCGAGGGGTCGAGGGATCCATTCGTCTCGAGGAAGGCGGCAAGCTGTCTGTTGACGGTCTTCTCGATGACTTTGGCCGGAAACGGAAGGAGCGAGATGGGACGGTAGTTCTTGAGGTCGGTGGGGTCCGCCGTTGGTTTCTTCAGGAGGGCGGTAAGCTCGGCGTGCTTCCAGCTCTCCGGGAAGGTGGCGGTGTGGAAGGAGGAGTTGATGATGTCCCGGAGATGGGGTGCGATGGTGGCGTCGGCTTTGTTGAAGACGTGGTGTGGGCAGGGGTCGGTTGGTGATCCGGAGTGGATGGAGTTCATCGTGCGGGTGGTGTCTTCGGTGCTGATCGGGGTCCAGTTGCAGAGGGTGGTGGTGGCGGGCGTTGGTTCGGCGGTAGGGTGCGTGGTTTGTGCGTCGAAGCTGTTATGTATGTCGGTGATCTTGCGGTACAAGGGAGTGCAGGAGTAGAGTTCAGAGCAAATTTGTCTCACTTTTACTTAGAGAGTGAAACCCCCTCCCATCGCCATTTCTTTCTACATAACCACAACAAGAATGAAAAGGAAACAGCTATTTTTGCAAACAGTCTAAAAGTTTAAATCAACTGCTTTCAGGGTTGGTTAGAGGAACTTTTAGTGCAGCACAGTACTGGTGGGTACTAAGGGTTTTGGTGGAATATTACAATGGGCGATAAGGGCATGTTTTGATCATGTTAAACGGCCAGCAGAAGAAATAGGCTGTCATTCTGCCTTGGCATACTACATTTGTCGAAGAATGCAAGGAGTTTCTTTTAAAGCTCACCTCTAGGTGAATTTCCTGAAGCGGTCCATATACTCTTAAATTCTCTTTTTGCTAACATTGATGTCTTACTTTCTCTTTAAATCTTCTATGCCTGTATGAAACCTTTTTATTTTTTTTTCAAGGAATTTAATTCATCCCTCAACAGTGACTGTCTGGCACAGTTTACATACAAACTTTGGATGCAACTGATCTCTTCCAAGCACCTGCAAACCAAAAGTTAGTGATCAATATTGATTAACTAACCTAAGATTAGCTAATGACTTAAAAGGGCAACTTGGCTTATACATGGCCCGCTGGCTGCCCCCAAAGATTCATCTGACTCTGAGGAATTAACTTAAATACAAAAGCGAGGACCCAGAATCTAATACGGCTCTTACTCCTAAACTAACGCAGGTGGCAGATTACAGAGATAATATGTTCCCCATCTCCTGTAGTCTGCAAAACCTCTAGGAGGTGAATTCTGAATCTGTTGCAGCCACCCCAGGAGCTAATTTGATGCTACTACGAACATTGAACAGCAAATGTCCAACATAGATCCAAAAGCAGCATGGGTTATCATTGCTGTGTTGTCTTCTGAGAGCAGTGGTCTCAATTCCGTTTCTTGTGCGAGACCTCTATGTTTTTCAGTGAGTCTCGACCTCATCATTCTCTTTTACATGCTTTCAGTGCTAGTCTGCTGTCCTGCATCCAGACATTGTTATCCCATCAGCAGCATACTTACTCGACATGAGTCTATCTCAAAGTTACCCCAAAGCGGAAGTTTCAGCTGGGAATAGACTGCATAGATCTAGAAGACCATCCCCTAAACCACCACCAGACCATGCAGCAGCTTCATATAAATATTAAACACCCTATGGGAAGAGTGAGAAGCTTGCTGACAAAGTTCTCCCCTTCCTCACCACCTAAAAGGTTACACTGAGCAAGAAATCCTCAAACTACTTGATTGAGGAGGAAAACCCTACTATTCACTGTAGTTCTTGTACCAGAATCCTATGGTCTATTGCCTCAAAAGGGGCGGAGCAGTCCAGTGACACAAAGAGTGCTGCTGAACTCGAATCAGCAATCTCTAGCAATCTTTTCCCAACATCATGCAGCATCATTTTGGTGGTCTGAAACAACATGAACTAAGACTGGAGATCTCCCAACAGCCTGTTGATTTCCATGTCAGCTAACAGCTAGTCTGTACCTACCATCTCCTGAATCTTTCCCAAGGTTGAACCAGCAGCATTAGGTCTATAGATTACCGGGTTTTAGGAATCTTTCATCAACCAATTTACTCTCTTATCCATCCCGACTACAGGTTAAAAAAAAAGATAGGAATCACCTAAAGGCACGATCATGTTAAATGAACAGCCAGTGTCTTTAAAGAGAGATTGGATAAGCACATTCTTGCTTAATATCTAGTGTGTTCTGTATGTCAAGTACTAGGATTCAGGCCATGTCTTCAAACTGATTCTTAGTACTTCACCCACGGATGTATTTTGTTTTTGCATTCTAGTACTTGTACAGCTATCCCTGAAATTGCTCAGACTAAGCTTTCACAAGACTACACTGTTGCTATTTAGTTCAGTTCACTCCAGCATAGAGGATACTGTTACCTATTGAACAGTTTGTGAATAGAAGTAATAAACATAACTAGTGCCATCAGCACAGAGGTACTGACTATGCCCAGTGTTGGTAACCTATAAATATGTCAAGACAATGAGGATTTGAAATGGTCCTGGTTTTGACCTGTTCCTCAAGCGAATGACATGGCCAGCCACCCATAGGATAGCATTGTTTTTGTGAGAAGTGAGCGAGGAAATACAGAATGGTAGGACTTTTACTAATGGCATCAACTTTCAGTCAAAAGGCACATACATTTGAGCAATCAAGTAATTTTAGTGACTGTTTTACATCTGCTGTGCATTTTGAGTATTAAGTGGTTTAATCCATGGAATCGCTAGTTTTAAAAAACATGCTAGGGTTGATAGCGTTGACTGGGTGTGAGGCAAGCCAGAGGCTAAAAACTGCTGCCACCCCTCATGCCAAACATTATTGAAAATAGCCTTGACAAAACAGGACTTGCCGTGGTTGCAGTTTTGACAGGATCCTGTCATTTAAAATATATGTCCAGGGACTGGTTCTGATTTTAGCATTGGCAGTATACGAAGTAAGGAAGGACAATTGTCACTGGCAGTGAATTACCAGGTTTACTTTTATGTAAACATAAGGAAATGGTGCTTCACACTAAACATCAGAAATGTCCAAATTTGTAATAGCGAACTCCTGCCTGCACAAGGCCCTACTTCAACCCAGCCCAAGCTGCACAAACTCCCTTCAACCTCTCCAAAAGGGGGAGGCTTCAGAATGTAATATTATACCCCCCATCTGTCTCATTTAGGTGAGAGGAAAGCACATTAGGCAGCTGGTTTTTGGGAAACCCAAAGAAAGTGACCAAATTTATGGTCCCCTCAGCACAGAGAAAGGAAGGAAAGGTACCACCAGAAAGGGCTCGCTATCCTCTTTCCAACAGTGTCTTACCTGAAAGAATTCCTGCTCTGGCTGTTGACACTTCGTTTTCTGTTTTACTACTGTATGCAAGCTCTGTAAATCCCGTGTCAAAGTTTGTTTTCTTGCTTGTTTTTTCCAGTTGTGCTGTTTTCCTGGTTTCCTTTTTAGGTCGAGCCTAGACAGCGCATGCGCTGTCGCAAGACCTGTAGTAAATAGAATATCAAGGGTAATTTCTCCTGCCGCTTGCCATTGGTTAACTCTGGCATTGCTCTTCTTATCTGACTTACTGTTGGCTGTTGATCCGATACGTCACTTCCGTTTTTGTAGGAAGCAGCACCGACCAACTACAGTTTCCCTACACTGTGAGTGTTTATATATTATTTTGGGGACTACTTCTTTTTAGGTCGAGCATCACACACACACATGCATACATAATCAGCACGGCGCCCTTTCACGAGCACCACGCTGTTAATGGTTTTATTGTTTCCTCCACACCCCCCCCCCTCCCCCGCTCTCCGTTCTCACTCCCCCCTGCCCACCCTGCTCGTCAGTCACTGGGCTCCAGCTTGTGTAAACAGCAGGCGCCTATCTTTATGCGTTGCTCACCACACATGCAACGTTACGCTTTAACTTACAATATTTTAATTTTACTGCATGGCGCCCTTTTACAAACTACTTATTTATTTAATTTACAAGTGTGTGACACGCATACATACATTATCAGCATGGCGCCCTTTCACGAGTGCTGCGCTGTTAATGGTTTCATTGTTGTCTCTTTCCAAGCTCCTCCACCCCCCCCCCCCCCGCTCTCCGCTCTCACTCCCCCCTCCCTTCTCCCCCTCCCTCCTTGTTTAAAGAGCTTGCTGGAGCTCCGTTGTCATCAAACCTATCACTGAGGAGGGGCGCTTTACACTCATCATTGCAGTCAATCTGGTAAACAAAGATGCCCTGCAGAGAATCCACTTCATCGATCTCGCTGCCTCCTTCCTCTGCATTTCATGAAGCAAACATAATCCACATCCATAAAACCACTGAGAAACTGACGCTTGTCTACCTGGCACATGCAATGTGGAAATATTGACAGAAATATTCAATAAATATCAGAACCTGCAGAAAACGGTAGCTGAGCATCATATTTACTTGTCAATTAGGTGTGAGCAGAGTCTATGTCAATTACGTATGAGCAGAATGTATGTATTTTTTCCGTTTTTCTCTTGTTATGCCATATATTGGCAAACTATATTTGCCCCCTTTCCGATGATGCAACATCTTGTGCGTGTTCAACATAATTTGTGGCAAGAAATGTCCATGGTGGTAATATTGTGGTCTTGGTTTCTGTTCCCCACAACCGGAATTTTGTATTCCTGTACACTCGCACTCTCTATCCGAGTCGCGCTATATCCTCACCTCGTGACACTATGCTGCCACCCCCCAGTTTTTTTGCCAGCACCACATCACATCCGCCCACTGCATACGTCCATGTCTGACCCGTGCAGCACCTCGCAGTTTGCTCGTGTTAAAGATCCCTTATGTTGTCAGTGGCTGGACTAGAGGAGCCGTGTGGGGGACAATCATTACTTATTAGCAGTAGGTTGACCACCTTCAGCAGTAGAGAGAAGCGTCAGGATTCAGCAGGTTCAGTAGCAAATCTCCTCTCCCTAGACTATTCTTCTCCATTCCGTTCCTCACACTGCGTTTCTTGTTCTGCTTCCTGCTCCACCCTTCCTTATTCCCTTTAGTCACCAAACTACCTACTCACCATCAGGATCTCTAGGTCTCCTGCTCAGCTGGGCTCCCCAGATACTCCTGCACGTTCTCATTGACAAGCTTTTATTATATCTTAACGTGTTGTTACACATAACACAGACCTTACTGTATGTTACCAGGGCTAGTGTACATGCATTGATTGCACTGAAGTTTGGGCCTCGCAGACTGGCCGGTTCAATACTAACGTGGCCTTTTCACCTTTAGGCAAACCTATACATTGTGTGTGCTCAAATGTCATGTATTATCAGTTGTTCTTATTCACAAGCCATAGTAGGGAGTTTTCAACTCTCTGTAACAGTTTGCATTATGCGTGTGTTATGGAGCTGCTCTGCAAGTATAAACGAGCTTGCATGCTTGCATACCAGAGAAACTGAAGTGGTACAATAGAAAGAGCTGAAATCTGAACGAAAGCGTTGTTTACTGCCCCATGTAATACGCAGAAGATGAACATGAGAAAACCCCTCTTTGCTTTATAGACTACATAGTATAACAAGCATTTGCAATGCAATAGGTCTCGCATTTGCGAGAGTTTGAGCTATTAGCATTGTAAATGACAATGCCTTTTATTTATGTTTTAAAAACCAAAACATAAATAAAAGGCATTGTCATTTACAATGCCAATAGCTCAAACTCGCGTAAATGCGAGACCTATTGCATTCCAAATGCTTGTTATTCTGGTTTTTCCCACAACACAGTTTTTTCCTGCCGCCCAAGCCCCCTGCCCTCCCCCCTCCTGCCTCCCGGACAGCCCCTCCCACCTTCCAGGGCCACTTAACGGAGGCCGCAGCACAGCCACCTGCAGCAGGTGCGCCGCTGGCATGCCAAAGGCAAGCCCGTCGGCTCCCGTCTGTGCCTGGACCGCTACCAGTGCCAGAAACCCTGGCCCCCGCACTCCCACAGGTACTCCACTGAAGAACTCCATGACCTGAACCCCGCACGTAACAACAACTGCTGCCTCGTATCACCACGCTCCACAGTGGGACCTTTCACCTGCATCACTGCAGGTTCAGCGCCACCCCAACTACGACCAACAACACATCGAATAACGCTGTGCAAACTTCAGATGCTGACAACCACCAGATCACTTCACTGCCTCCTGATCAACGCCAGATCACTCTGCAAATACGCCACCGAAATCTGGCTCACCCCCACATTGGCATCAGATATCGTCATGGCAACTCCCAGCGGCTACAAGATGAAACACCGTGACCGCACCAACAGACATGGAAGGGCATCGCCATCGTACACAAGGAATCAATCACCTGCACCATCACCAATGACAACACCATGCCGCTCATGGAACAAATGAATTTCCAGCTTCGCGCCGATGCCAAAACCACCATCAAAGACACCCCTCATCCGGACCGACAGGACCACAAACTAGCCATAGCAACGCCATTGCCGAATCCAACACCCCGCTCGCCGTTGAATCAGAACACTACATCTTCCTGGGAGACCTCAACTTCCACCTGGACGACTCCACCGACACCAACTCCACCGACCTCCTGGAAAGACTAGACAAAATCATCCTCAAGCAGGTAGTCACCAACCCCACACACAAAGCAGGACACACGCTAGACCCCATCTTCATGTCCAGCAACAGAATCAGATAGAGTCACACCTCGGAACTTACCTGGACGGACCCCTCCATTGTACACTTCACCCTCACCGGTCCTCCGTGCACAGCCCCCAACCGACACAGTGCTTCCTATCGCAGCTGGACCAAGGTAACTCAGCAGTAATGGTCCGATCCCTCAGCAGCGCGTAAGCCAACATCATCACCAACCTGAACCAGACAGTAAGAATTTCAACGCCTGGATCACCAGCACTGTGAAAGCATGGAAACAAGCCATTTGTTTCTATTAACATAGGATAATACAATATCAGTATTCATTCTCCATCGAGGTATATGCTTGACAATATCCTTGATGCAATTTTTTAAAGTATATTTATTTGCCATAGAGAAAAGAAGAAGGGAGAAAGAAGAAAACTAAAGTGGAAGACTGGGACTGAAAAAAAGAGATGAATATAGGATGTAGCCCATATAAAACAACAAACAAGACAAACAAAACAGAAAAATCCCTAAGGGGCGAAGACATTAATTCAAATATTGAGACAGTGAAGGTGCAATACAAGTGGAAATATGGCGCCATGGTACCTGCTGAAGAAAGAAAAATGATTACAAAACCGATGAGGCTCACTTTTATGTGTTAAGTACAGAAGCTTGAGAATCCATCGCAACTAGAGCTTGAAGATCCAAGTAAGCACATAGAAAGGAGGAGAGGGAGACTGATGGTCCAGTATACACTCTCCCTAAGTATCACAATGCAATATAAGTATACTGTTCCGAAATGTGGCAGCTACAGAGAGATTATCCCTGCTTGAATGTGGGTGCCCAAGGAAATATGAGCCTATAAGCAAAGTTGCCCTCAATCACCCAAAGGTGACATGCTTCATCATCGGGCACTGCTCATCGCCAGGCCAGCGCTGCGATTCATTGCGGGCCCCGCGAGAGGGTGCTTTATTGAAGATCATTTGATTGACGCCGTAGGAGCACTGTAGGGTCTGAGGTGGAAGACCACACAAAATAATAGTGGGAAGACCGCTGAAAGGTGTGGAATAAAATCAGTAACCACCCAGTTGTCATCAAAAGTTAATACTTTAATGAAAAATCACCAGGTGGTGCCGAATTAAAAAAGAATGCAAACACAAGGAGATAATGGACGGAGCGCTGAAACTTTTCAGACACTCACTCCCAGTCACAGATCTGGGTAGAATCCATCATCATTCTTTAGCTCACTTTGCCACCTCAGTTCAGACCCAGCTATATGCAAATCAGTCTTGACCCTGTGCCTCATGGGAACAGTCCAGCCGAACTGCCAAGCCAGGTCTTCCCTGCACCGGAAACAAGCATCCTGGGACCGGTTTCTGGGTAACACCCTTCATTAGCCAGGCTAGCTTGAATCCAGTGGCAAAGTGAGCAAGGGACCCACGTCTGGGCATACCCTGCCAACTTAGGGTGAACAAAGCAAACACAAGGAGATAATGGACGGAGCGCTGAAACTTTTCAGACACTCACCCCCAGTCACAGATCTGGGTTGAATCCATCATCATTCTTTAGCTCACTTCGCCACCTCAGTTGAGACCCAGCTATATGCAAATCAGTCTTGACCCTGTGCCTCATGGGAACAGTCCAGCCCGAACTGCCAAGCCAGGTCTTCCCTGAACCGGAAACAAGCATCCTGGGACCGGTTTCTGGGTAACACCCTTCATCAGCCAGGCTAGCTTGAATCCAGTGGCACAGTGAGCAAGGGACCCACGTCTGGGCATACCCTGCCAACTTAGGGTGAACAAAGCAAACACAAGGAGTTCGGGCTGGACTGCTCCCATGAGGCACATGGTCAAGACTGATTTGCACATAGCTGTGTCTGAACTGGGGTGGCGAAGTGAGCTAAAGAATGATGATGGATTCAACCCAGATCTGTGACTGGGGGTGAGTGTCTGAAAAGTTTCAGCGCTCCGTCCATCATCTCCTTGTGTTTGCTTTGTTCACCCTAAGTCGGCAGGGTATGCCCAGACGTGGGTCCTTTGCTCACTTTGCCACTGGATTCAAGCTCGCCTTGCTGATGAGGGCTGTTAGACCGAAACCGGTCCCAGGATGCTTGTTTCCGGTACAGGGAAGACATGGCTTGGCAGTTCGGGCTGGACTGTTCCCATGAGGCACAGGGTCAAGACTGATTTGCATATAGCTGTGTCTGAACTGGGGTGGCGAAGTGAGCTAAAGAATGATGATGGATTCAACCCAGATCTGTGACTGGGGGTGAGTGTCTGAAAAGTTTCAGCGCTCCGTCCATCATCTCCTTGTGTTTGCTTTGTTCGCCTAAGTTGGCAGGGTATGCCCAGACGTGCGACCCTTGCTCACTTTGCCACTGGATTCAAGCTAGCCTGGCTGATGAGGGCTGTTAGCCCGAAACCGGTCCCAGGATGCTTGTTTCCGGTCCAGGGAAGACATGGTTTGGCAGTTCGAGCTGGACTGTTCCCATGAGGCACAGGGTCAAGACTGATTTGCATATAGCTGTGTCTGAACTGGGGTGGCGAAGTGAGCTAAAGAATGATGGTGGATTCAACCCAGATCTGTGACTGGGGGTGAGTGTCTGAAAAGTTTCAGCGCTCCGTCCATCATCTCCTTGTGTTTGCTTTGTTCGCCTTAGTTGGCAGGGTATGCCCAGACGTGGGTCCCTTGCTCACTTTGCCACTGGATTCAAGCTAGCCTGGCTGATGAGGGCTGTTAGCCTGAAACCGGTCCCAGGATGCTTGTTTCCGGCCCAGGGAAGACATGGCTTGGCAGTTCGGGCTGGACTGTTCCCATGAGGCACAGGGTCAAGATTGATTTGCATATAGCTGTGTCTGAACTGGGGTGGCGAAGTGAGCTAAAGAATGATGATGGATTCAACCCAGATCTGTGACTTGGGGTGAGTGTCTGAAAAGTTTCAGCGCTCCGTCCATCATATCCTTGTGTTTGAATTAAAAAAGAATGGCATGGAGACATAGGAAATGATGGTCCAGGTCCCTGCTTGTGAACAAAGAGTCGGTCGCTCGTAGGCTAGCTCTTCTGCTATGGTCTATGTTATAGGTCGACATGTTTCATGCCACAAGCAGCTGTTAAGCGGTCTATGGGCATTTCATCAGGACCAGAAACTATAATCTATGACCTAATCTTCTTGTCAGAGTGAGAGGTGCTGCAAAAATTCAATAAGTTATATCACCTCACTCAGGTAATAACATAGATAAGAAATCATAACCGTAACACTGAGCAATATATTAAAAGGACGCTCTGTTCTGGATCACCCTCCTGAGATATCAGGGCAGACCTCCGGCAGACATATGAGGTCTCGTGGACACAGGAGGCCACTAGTCTTATCCGCGGATGGCGAGGGCGAGGATAGTTGCACAAGAGCACACTAGGAGGAAACAAGTGGCCTTGTGGAATGAAACATGTTGACCTATTGTATTGTATTGTAACTGCATTTGTATAGCGCTTACTACCCCTGATGAGGCGTCGAAGCGCTTTTCGGCGAGTAGCACGCTACTCCGGGACCCATAGAGGATTAGTGTTGAATTAGTATAGTGAAACATGCAAGTAAATTTTAAGTGGTGGATATGTTAGTCAGTTATTTGGATTCGGAAGGATAGCAGAAGGATAGAAGAGGAAAAAAGGTTTGTATTTATATAGCGCTTCTTACCCCTGATGGGGTGTTGAAGCGCTTTTTTGGTGAGTAGCACGCTACTCCGGAAACCCATAAAGGATTAGTGGTGAATTAGTATGGTGAAATATGAAAGTAATTTGAGTGGTGGATATTAGTCAGTTATTTGGAGTGAGAAGGATAGCGGAGGGATAGAAGGGAAAGAAAGGTTTGCATTCATATAGCGCCTGTTACCCCTGTTGGGGTGTTGAAGCGCTTTTCTGGCGAGTAGCAGGCTACTCCGGAACCCATAAAGGATTAGTGTTGAAAATTAGTATAGTGAAATATGAAGTAGTTTGAGTGGTGGATATGTTAGTCAGTTATTTGGATTGAGAAGGGTTGGGGAGGGGTAAAAAAGGGAAAAAGGTTTGCATTTATATAGCGTTTGTAACCCTGATGAGGTGTTGAAATGCTTTGTTGGCGAGTAGCACGCTACTCTGAAACCCATAGAGGATTAGTGGTGAATTAGTATAGTGGAATATGGAATTAGAGAAGTGAACTTGTTAGTCTGTTATTTTGATTGAAAAGGATAGTGGAGGGATAGAAGAGTGAAGGATTTCTTTTTTTAGGTCATAGCAGTAGGAGGAGGCTTTTGGATGAGTAAAAAGGATTTTTGGAGGGGAAGAGTCAGAGGGAAGAGTTTAGAAAGGTTTGTTTTGGGGGATCGGTATAGTAAAAGAGGTGTCAGATGATGCAAGGAGGGGTCGAGTAGGAGAGAGTCAAGAATGGGTTATTTTGGGGAACATAGAAGTGGTATGGGGTTTGGGATAAATGAGAGAGTGGGTGTAGAGGATATAATGATAGATGTATAGGGTGAGAGATAGGGTAGTGCATTGGAAAGTGTAGTAGAAAGAAGTTTGAGATGAGTCAGAAATTGGGCTAGAAGATATATTGAGAGAAGTATAGGCTGAGAAATAGGGTACTGCATTGGAAATGCTAAATTAGAAGAAAGTGATAAATATATAGATCCATAAGTACATTGAAAGTATATAGATGCATAAAGGAGGTAAGTATATGCAGATTAAAGATATTGATAGAGGTACAGGATGAGAAATAGGGTAGTGCATTGGATATGCTTTTTCAGGAGAAAAGTAACAAACACACAGATCCAAGTACATGGAGGTACATAGATGCACAATGGAAGCAAGTACATGTAGACCAAAGATGTTTTTTTTGTTTTTATAACAACATGATTATTCTACATGTTTATACAAAGCAATACACAAAGATAGGTACATATCTATAGTGAAAATAAATGCTTATATACAGAGGGACACATACATAGGGTGGGTATTAATGAATGGGAAAATGGGCAGCATTTCTGGCCCAGGTCCCGACCAGTCTCGAACAGGCTCAAACAGGCACTCACCCTTGTCCTCTCCACCCTTAGCCTTGACGCCCGGGCTGAGATGCCCTAAGCCTTGGCCGTTTATAGCCCTAGTAGTCAGGTGACCCCTTCAGCCAATGGGAACACTAGCCCTAACACTATCCAATCACAACACTAGCCCTAAAATCTAGAACCAATAGGAGACCAGGACCTTACAGCCAATCTTAGCCCTAGTCCAAGCACCCAATCAGTTTCAAAAACCCTGATCTCTACGTCCAATTAGGCCCTAGCCCTACCAGTAGTCCCGACCCTAGTCCAAGCAACCAATGGCACAGGAAGCCCTAGTCCCTACTTCCAATAGAAAGCCTAACCCTACTCTTAGTCCCACACCTAGTCCAGCAACCAATAACACCAGAAGCCCTAATCGCTACTTCCAATTAAAGGCCTAACCCTAGCCCTAGTCCCACCCTAGTCCCAACAACCAATAACACAGGAAGCCCTAGTCCCTACTTCCAATAGAAATCCTAACCATAGCCCTAGTCCCAACCCTACATTGATTGAATCACAGACCCAGAAACCAATCAGAACCCTCAAATACCCAACCAATGAGGACACTAACCCTAATCCAATAGAAACATCAGATACAACCACCAATCAGTGTACACATGTACCAAACAATATCAGACTATATAAGGTCCCAGCTACCTCAGGCAAGGTTTGCTGGCCAGGGAGTTGGAAGCTGCTCCTCTATTCAGAAATCTCCTAGGAGACAGACAGGCTCAATCCACACTTTGGACTTCTGCAGGTAAGGCCCTAACAAACTTGTTCTCTAACAACACTATTTGTATAAAGCTTTACTCCCTCTCCTGGCCCAAAAACGAAGTGCACAGTCCCTATTAAACACAGTTTAAACAGCTTACAGCAGATTACTGCTGTCTCGGGGGGGAAGGGGGGGGCTGGTTTCACTGACTTGTTAACACAAAATGGTCGCTGGGGGTGCACTGCTTAACATGTAGGTCTTAGCACAGAGCAAAGGAGACATTTGGAGGGAAAAACTGATAGTCACGGGGAATGAGAGGGAAAAACTATAGAGTTTGGACTGCAAATCCCACAATTCAACAGGTTAAATGGAAGCAGTCACGGGCAGGAAAAACCACAAGTTCAAACACAAAAACATGGGATAAATTATGCAATCACTGGCAGGTTAAAACTACAATTTTAAACTGTAACAACCACAGGCAAAGACAGGTAAAGAAATTTAAAAAGAAAAAAATAAGATGATGCAATCACAGGTAGGGAAAATCGTTTTTTTAAAAACTTTTTTAGGAAAGAGACAGCACTAGTCTGCCTCCTTACCACTTCCTGGACTCTGCTCACTGCAAAAGACACACAATTGATGGACAGAATGCAGAACAAATCAAAACATTCACCCCCAGTCAAGAGATCTGGGTTAAATCCATCATTCTTTTGCTCACCATGCCACCCCAGTTTAGACCTGGCCATATGCAAATCAGTCTTGACCCTGTGCCTCAAGGGAACAGTCTAGCCCGAACTGCCAAGCCAGGTCCTCCCTGGACCGGAAACAAGCATCCTAGGACCGGTTTCGGGGTTTCACCCCTCTTCAGCCAGGATAGCTTGATTCCAGTGGCACAGTGAGCCCGGGACCCACGTCTGGGCATACCCGGCGCACTTAGAGCGAGGAAGCAAAAGACACACAATTGATGGACGGAATGCAGAACAAATCAAAACATTCACCCCCAGTCAAGAGATCTGGGTTAAATCCATCATTCTTTTGCTCACCATGCCACCCCAGTTTTGACCTGGCCATATGCAAATCAGTCTTGACCCTGTGCCTCATGGGAACAGTCCAGCCCGAACTGCCAAGCCAGGTCCTCCCTGGACCGGAAACAAGCATCCTAGGACCGGTTTCAGGGCTTCACCCCTCTTCAGCCAGGATAGCTTGATTCCAGTGGCACAGTGAGCCCGGGACCCACGTCTGGGCATACCCAGCGCACTTAGAGCGAGGAAGCAAAAGACACACACTCTGCTCACTGCAATCTGGGCACAGGTAGGCTGCAACTCACAATATGGAGGAGAATGATTTGGGGTGCACCCAGCAAAGCCTTAAGGGGCCTGGGCAGGTGTGAGAGGAGGGCTTAGATTTGCTTGGAGCTGGGGAAAACCAATAGCTGTCCTAGGTCTGCTGGCCTGGGGTGGGGCTGGGACTGGGGAGCTGCTCTATTCAGAGATCTCCTAGGAGACAGACTGGCTCAATCCACACTTTGGTAAGACCCTAACAAACTTGTCCTCTAACAACACTATTTGTATAAAGCTTTACTCCCTCTCCTGGCCTATAACAACAATAACTCTCCTTATACAGAACAGATGCCTTGATGGGAAGCTAAAACATGCAAGACTGATCTGGATGCCGAGGGATAGCATTTCAAAAAGCTCTATCTCCTATGTGGGTATTTCCAAGATGACCACCATGAGATTGCACTGTATGCTGAAGTGAATAAGGACTCTCCCCAGTGACCTGATCCTGAAAAGAATCTTGTGAGCGTAAACCAAGGAGAGTGCTATGGCCGTGTAGGCATCTCCACTGCCGCTGCAGCAAGCCGAGGCTTTGGCAGGTTCCGTGCCTCTTGCTGTTATTTGCAATAGAGATCTGGCCCTTCCAGCTTTGGCTGCAGATGCTTCTAGTTACATGGCCTTGGCTGAGCTGTGACACATTAAAAGTGAGCCCAGGGACTGGCGGAAGTGAAGTCTACCAGGCGTCGCAGGTCAGGATACCACATGGCTGGAGTATCAAAAGAGCATCTGGAAGAGGAGAAGAACATCAATCCATGGTGAGCACTGTCCAAGATTGAGGACCATAGCCAAGCATTTGAGTGTGGTGGTGAGAGGCGTGCCTGGGGCTGACTAGGATAGAAGACGCATCAGCTAGAGCGATTGAACTTGTCCTCTGTTTGGCACAGGAGAAGAAAAACGGGCAAGAATTGAACTAGCAACAGTGATAAGAGAAAGGAAAAGGTAGGAAACAAAAGTGTGGTGTGAATCCACACCTAGAATATTGGACTTACTGATTTGAAACGAGAGGTGTCTTCATTACCACAAACATTAAAGAAAGATCAACCGTGGTCAGTGTAGTGTTGCAATAAACCAGGCGACACCAAACGCACGGGGAGATGTGTAGTTTAGCCTCACATGCGTAAGTATAATGGTATCGCCTGGCGCACGGGCAGGGAAATGAATAAATAGCGTGCGTAAGTCGGGCATGGCCAGTTACTTAGTAGCCACCAAGGACCACTACAGTCAGCTCCAGAACTGAAGCTGTGTGTTGACGAGCTTTCCGCAACTAGATGAACCAGCATTGAATTATTGATCAATAAAGGATTTAATTGATCAGTAATAACTCAGCCCATTGTGGCATAATTGCAAAACAGCGGCATCCACATGAAACCCAATGGCCAATGTCTGAGCAAAGATGCCAAAAATCAATTCTGTAATTGAAATATTTGTGCAGAGCAAACAGGATAAAATTAATAACTGTGAACCATCTTAAACCTCTACTCTCACTGCAGAAATAGTGGACACTGGACAGCCCCGCCAAGCTACATCTCCCCTTCACAAAAGGAGATATTCAGATAGTACTGCAGGAGTTCAAAAAGAACCACCAGCTTTAAGAAGTGGTTTTGCAGAGACCTTATCTGACCTACATCATTCGTTATAGAAAGCTGAAATCGAATTGAACAACCTGAGTAGGATTGCACACAACAAGCGCATAAACACGATTAATTAACATGAAGGGGTGACGCGGTTGAGGCACACCAGCGTGAAGGGTCCTATAACCCGGAAGACTGCAAAAACCATCCACGTAGCAATAATCGAATTTGGGACATCAACCGTGATGTAAACAATCCAGATCTCGCAAGATAGTCCCAGGCTTTCTTCACATGCTTACTAGGAGACCCTGATGACAGAGAAATGCTCCTGGATCTGAGCCATCAAGTGTACTAATTGTTTCAATGATGCAAGAAATTAACAGGAGTCATTTCTTCCACAAAAAATAGAAATACTGACTGCCTCGAGGAAAATGCACTCTGTTCTAGTTAAAGGAGGCACTATTACCCTATATCAAGACAGCCCGCCTGTAACTTTGGCTAAAAACAGGGAATTTAAATATATAATAGTACATTTGAGGAAGAAAAAAATCCCCCCACAGATGGGACTTGTCCGTCCGCCTACTCTTCGCTATGGCCAATAAACAAATCATAGCCAGAACATCTACTGAGGAAAGAGAAAGCCTGAATATGAAGACCCTAGAGGCAAACGACAATGCTACGAGCAATGCCTAGAAAAATTAATCCCACAGAGCAGGGATGAGGGAAGTTTCCCAAAAAGCAGAAATACATGCAAACAGACTGATGCGACAACATTTAAGAGACCTGATGGAATCCCCGTGGGAAGAAAATTGAGTAGCACCACGTGACCTTCTGTAGTGTAGTTCCTATTTCCCTAATAGGCTCTGCACATTGGAATAATATAACCTATAGGCTTGACATAGGACTAAGGTCGGTATGTCCCTATCGAGGATATTAAACTTAATTACTTGTGCCAGCTAGCTCAGAGGCCACTAGAAACTCCTTGAGAACAAGAAGGGAGTAGTTTCTGGCAACCGCATAAACATGACCACTTTGTTTCCCTTTAGAATCGGAACACATCTCAGAATCGTGGAAACAATAGATAACAGTTTCACTCAGTCAATCGTGCATGCTTAGTTTCTACAGAGTTACACAGAAAGGAAAGACGGGCGTTTCAATAAAAGGGTTTTATTGAACAGTCTTGTTTCTCGTGTAAGAGATATGTGCTGTTATGATCACAAGACAGTATGCAAGATAAATAATGTACAGCGTAAGCAGTAGAAATAAATAATACTGCGCTAGCATTATCTTTTAGCATATATTCACGTACATAAATAACATGAGCTAAAAATGCGAGTACTCATACGATGAGTCTCTAAGCTAGTTCTACCCCAATGTACCTAACCTGGTCTAGGTGTAGGGAAAGGTAAGAAGTAGGTGGAGTATTCTCTAGTATGGTATACTAAGAGTATGTTAAGTCTAGTATGCCAAGAGTCCCTCTAGGTTCTAGTCAGCTCCATACCTTGAGAATGAGAGAGGTGGGAATCTCTTGCCGGATCTGGAACTCTAACACCCCGCGAAGGAAGTAAGAACACTGGAAGCTGGATTTGTCTGTGAGCAGGAATGACAGCGTCTTCTCAGTGCGTCAGGCCGGGATACGGGCTCCTCTGAAGTCGAGGTCTCCTCTAACTTGCTTGGGCAAGGGAAGGTATATTTATACCTGGTAGGTGTCCTGGAATGTTAGCATTGACGTGAAGTCGGACAGAGGAAGACGTCAGGAATGAACCCTTAAGGTATAACGGTTCATACATAATAGATGAGTTCTTGGAGAAATCAATAGTCCTGTGCTAGGGGAACTCCCGAAGCTTAAGGGTCTGGTTTCTAAGAACTCGTTGTGATGTTAGGGTGGACGGATGTTGGGGACCATGCCTGTATTTGGAGTGCACGGCTAATGCCTAAATAAGGACTGGGATTCTATGCCTATATAAGGGCAATGCGAATTGTGCCTATATAAGGACATGATTCAGGAAAACCTATATATGGACACTTTTGAATGAACGATAATACTAAATGCTAAACATTTAAATGCTAAACATTAAATTGAGTACCACATATTGCTAAAAACATTTCTAAAAGCATATTAAAAGAAGTTTAAAATAAACTGTTGAAATGCAATAGGTACTGTACATTGAAGCATCGTTTTCATTCTAAGCATATAATGGAAATAAATGCCACATGAATGAATAAACAGAAATATATGCATATGATGAAATGGTTGATAAGGTTTCAAAAATCAAAGCCATTGCATATCATGGTATTAAATGAAATGTTAGACAAGTAAGGTGACAATGTGTCCCTGGAAGTATTCAAAGAAGTCCGTTTTATAAGACTAGTTCTACTGTAAGCAGATTGTTTTTTTGCCATGTCATTTCAAAAATTAAAAAGAAAAAGTTCAATTCTGGGAAAAGTTCCAAGTTTGAAAAATATGAAGGCCAAATTTCATTGCTTCCCTGGTACACTGTGAGCCGAATCAAAGTCAGTGTATGGGTCTGGCGTAAACATTAGATCATCTATTTCCGTAGCCAAAATATCGTCCACCGAAGTTGGTGACATTTGGAACACCTCGTTCAGAAGGTTAATTGCACAGAGATGAGAAACATCACCTTCAGCAGAAGATGCAATGTTCGTGTCCGTTGTTACCTGTGTGCCTGTTGATCCATCTCGTACCTCAGCAGCTGCCAGAAGCGTCTGTGAGATCTCAATGAATGCCATCATCAGGATTGGTAGCCTCTGGGGATGACACAGAGCATGGGCCGTTATCGGGTCCAGCAGAGTATCGACATCCATTGGCATGACTGATGGGAGTGTTAGACAGGTGTCTAGCACGCATTCTTCACCGCAAAACAGGCAGCGTAGAACAGGTAAGATGCAATCTTGCCAGATTGGTCTGAATGACAGGAACCACGTTGTATTAAGTTCCCGTAGATGAGGCATGCCCAAAAGCTGTACTATTCGTTCACGGCATTTCCGTTCAAGGAGAGCTTTCTCAACATCGCTCGGAGTGATGTTGGCGAATAGGCTTGCCATAGCGTAGTAGTAGGAATAGAAATAGAATTCCTGCAACAAGTGCTAGAATTAACGGCACACCACTAAACACCGAATGTGCGAAGTTTGGGATGATTCCGAGGACAGCCTGGAAAGGTGCTAATAGTCCGGAACAGATGGTCTTAAATACATGTACAATTCCGCTAGTATCAGACATGTTTAAGATACGTCCCATCATTTCTACGAAATGTATAGGGCAGTTTGTACGAATTAAAGCCTGTATCTCAGCCGAGGTCCTTGCAACTTGTAAATCATGGATTTCTTTGGCCGAGGTCAGAGGCACTGTTTGTTGTATAAGCATGGCTTTCATTCTGCTTAAAGTATCAAATCATATAAAAGAGACATTCAACGAAGGCCATAGAGGCGACTCCCTGACTGTGTCTATTGGGGCAAACAATACTTGCATACAGCAAGTGACCCTGGAGTCGACCGTTACCAGATATGGGATGCCTGGCAACATGCCACAGCAACTCTGATCATTCAACATGAGGTAACTCCCATTAGAAAGTTGGCCAAATGTTGGATTAATCACAGTAGCTGGTGTACCCTGCTGGTGGCAGGACACATTTGCCACAGAACCATTACAAGCCCCGTTTAAAGAAATGTCCTGACAAATCAGTGAACCGCTTAGTGCACTTTCACAGTGTGTACCGCTCAGAAACACTTCACGATCCCCACTCCAACATCTATATGTGTAAGGTAAATTATAGGATGTCTTAATGTATTCTTTACCCAACCTTTCATATTTGCCTTCTTGCATTTGTTTGAGGCAATACTGAAACTGAAAAGTAGTTACAGGCAGAGTGATTTTGCCATGAATAAGCCATTCTGTAGCTGGTTTTTCTGCCACTGCGAATGGTAATTTTTCCAGTTTTTCAATGCTCAGCACTGTATACTTTGCTCCTCTTTGTGCCAGTTCGATCTGTTTATCAGTTAGATTGTATTCTGCAAACAGAGCCGACGTGTTGATAAAACACCAAGGCACATAGCCCGCACGCAAAGATTGCAGCGTCCAGCTTAATAACATAATAGAACGTAACTGAGATTGGCCTTGCTGTAACATGGCTAAATCTTGTTCCAGTATGTCAATAGCAGAGGATACAATGTTGTCCAATCAATAAATTCTGGATGACAAAGTTGTTAACCCGTTGTCGACCACAGTGAGAGTTTTCTCTAAGTTAATACGATCAAGTTCACGTATGCGTTCTGCGGCCTCTGCCTGTGACACCTTCCATGCTTCATTATAAGCAGCATAGATGCCGGCATATATGAAACGTTTTTGACGGGGATTTCTTGGTCCAAGCAAGAATTTCCTACGGTCTGCGTCTTCTTTAAGTAAAGATAAGTGTTGTTTCACATCCTTAAGTGTAGATTTTTGCAGCCAATTGATGCATCATTTTCCTACACTGTATGTTGTTACTACCCCCGGATGTTGTCTTTGGACGTATCGTGGGTCTGGCCTGTGAATAGTAAAGCCCTGTGTTTTATTCAGGAATCTTTCTTGACAGATGTTTGTGTCTGTTGGCCACATCAACCATTTTCTCCAATCAGGATTTGTTCTGTTGATTTGTAGTATTGTGTCAACTGTAACCGCTGCCTGTGTATTGTTATTACTGGCAGGTGTTGGTACAGAAGGTGTTTTCATATCTTTGATCTTGGCTAAACCAAGGCAAGACGTTTGTTGCACAGTGTCATTCAAAAACATTATTTGCTGAGGGATGATACAGGCTCTAAACAAAGTTTCTATCCCCTGCACTTGCCAATCTTTAGTACCCCAGACAGATTTTGTGTCTATCGTGTCTTTCCACAAGTCGAAACCATGTCTAGACAGTTAGGCAATAAATGCTGCAGAGTAAATCTGTTTTGTATTAGTTAACATAATTTTCAGTCCTGTTTTGTTTACATTTTTATAGTAAAATGTTTCTGGATCAGATGTATTGTATCCTGAAAAATATGGAAACTTTTTAGCAAATGTTTTTGAACTACCTTTTGGTGGTGTAGGACAATGCTCCCATTGGTTAAACATAAACACATTTCTAGGTGTTGCAGATTTATGCAAAAAATGATGACCATAGTGGTTATAGCAATACAGCTGTTCATAGTCTGATGAACCCTCTAAATATTCATTATTAGAAAAAGCAGCAGACTTTTCTAGGTCAAACATCATATCATTTACAGTTTCAAAGTCCCAATCATCAGCATAGGTACTGGATGAAACAAAATCACTTAGTGAAATCTTAAATAAATGTGGAATGTTCAAATGTTCCGTAGGGCCGAAGATATCGAAATCTGTTTTGTCCCACACTATACCATCCTGTATAGGAACGGCTGTGATGTTCACTGCTGACAAGTCTCTTGCTTCACGATGGGATGATTTGTGAGGTTTCAAAAGTAAGTTCACATCTTTACTTTCAATGTCCAGATGGATGAATCTGCCATTTATAAGCACGCTCATAGTCATAACCAAAGCTAGCCAAAGCAGAAAGAAAAATATTCCAGAAATAATCCATAGTTCAATCCATGGTGAAACCAGATAAGTCTTTCTCAAAAAATGAAAAAAGTCTTGTACTTGCTGTTTAAAGGTTTTTGATGCTGGCAACGTCTCAGGCTCACTCGGATCCTCAGAAAACGTATCAAAGTTAATGAAATAGCCAGAAGCAGTTCTGTCAATTGTTGGAATTGCATCAGGATTTGTAGAAATCGCTAGAACCAGTTGATCACATTGGTGTAGACAGGTGTATTTGGACGAACTGTTACTTGAGTTTCAAGAGGGATGAGTTCCATAGCATTGTTGCTCAGTCCTTCATCTGTTACTGCTGAATTCGCGATGGTTATCAGTCTTTCAGTCTGAACCTCTTGGATAGTAGCGAGAGGAGTGCGTCTGCTACTAGGTCGGAGTCCACGAGGCCTACTATTTAGTATTGGCCACATACTGTGGTTTGATGAGGTCGATGGACACAAATCTTTTCTCCTTTTTCCAGCAAGGGGCGGCAGAAGTACTGTTCTTGTTCCGTGTACGGCTAGGACAGGTACTGGTTGTCTGTAAGAAGGTCCAAATTCCTTCTTGTCTGCAATCTTCTCTCTGACTAGATCCCCAACTTTTGGAATCCAGACAGGCCTTGCTGGGACTGCCGGTTTTTCTCCAGTGGTGGTTGGCTGCAGGAACACGTTGCTTTGTTTCGATCTTAGTTCATTTAGATCCTGTAAAACAGTCAAACGATCTTTGATATCAAAGGGTTTATTTTCCACCACTGTGCCTTTACATTCGAGATCAGGAACCCACATTCTTGTCCCAAATAGGACCTCATATGGAGTGACCCCCCCCCCCCTAGAGAACTTCTTGGCAAATTATTTAATGAGCGTGGGCCCCCATATAGATGTTTGGCCCACCCATCACCCGAACCTAATACCCTAGCTGTTATAGACTGCTTTATGTCCCGTTTTTTCCTTTCCACAACAGAATTTCCCTCAGGATGAAATGGAGAGGAGTACCACAATGCAACGCCCAGACTGGCCATGGCTTCTTTGTAAGCCCGAGAGCTAAACGCAGGGCCCTGGTCAGAATGTAGCGTGCCTATTGCGTATGTGCCGATAAAGACTCACAAATCTTTTATAACAGTTCGAGCGTCAGCCGAGCGCTGAGGCCATATCCATAGGAACCTAGAGCATGAATCCACTGCGACCATTATATATTTATAGTTACCGTCCCTTTGCAAGGGACCGCAGTGGTCCAGGTAAACACAAGCTACTGGTTTGTCTGAAATTAACAAGGGTGTCTGCGCTAGGCCTGGGCGGAAAACTACGCTACGCTCGCGTAGTTTGCGTAGTTTGCGCAACTACGTGCTACGCGAATTGCACGTAGCACAGTGCAAAAACGCGTAGCGGGCATTTTTTGCTTGCTCGCGGTCCTCAACGTCAAGTTGGCGACCGCGAGCGAGCAAAATGACATCCCGGCGAGACTTTTTCCTCGTTCGCGATCAGCAACATCAAGTTGCCGATCGCGAGCGTGGAAAATAAACCTCCCGGCGAGATTCTCAACGCGGGGAGGTCAGGTTTCTCATTGCGAGTGGTCGCGTATGCTCGAACCGCTCGCGATGAGAAACTACCAGTCCGCGTTGAGAAAACTGCCGCTCGAGTACAAATCTACTCGAGCGGCAGAAAACGACCGCTTGCACTGTGCAAGATGCCGTTTGCAATGATTGCACAGTGCGGACAAGCATCCGGCACTGTGCAATCATTGTGAACAGCATTTCCTACCGCACTACGCAGTTCGCGTAGTGCTACGCGTAGCTCGCGTAGTGCGAAGTGCACTTCGCGTAGCTACGCGTAGCGCTACTACGCGAACTACGCCCAGGGTTAGTCTGCGCAGGACGTTTCACTGTGGAGACTTTCATCTGTTGCCAAATTTCACATTCCAGAACATAGTTCTTGGTCTGTTTCCTAATGCCAGGCCACCAATATCTTTGTTTCAGTAAAGATACTGTTGCAGAAATACCTGCATGGGCAGAGGCTATCCCTGCATGTGCTGCTAGGATTAGTCCTAATCTACGTTCCTTGTTTGGAATTACCCTATCCCCCACTCCAGGGATTCGAGCAAAAAGAACGTTGTTCGCATCAATTACATAAGAGTACTTGAGTGGAAACTTTTTGGTAATGCTGCACCACTGCCTTTGCTCGTAGCATTGACAGCCAACAATATCTCACTGTCTATTCTCATTTTTGAACGAGTGATCGCAGCTACGGAAGCCGTCTGAACAGCCCCCTTTGCGGCCTCGTCAGCCAATGAATTCCCTGCAACATGAACGCCATCACGTTGATGACTCAGCGTGTGTATCACGTGAGCCTTTGGTAGTTCGCTTTTTAACTGAACTACTTGTTCCCAAAGCGTTTTATGCTTTATTGTGCCACCTTTTGCATCTTTGAACCCATTTTCAAGCCAATTTTGTATATATTCATTATACGACTGCACACAGTAGAAAGAATCGCACACTATTATTGTGGGGAATTCTCGATCTGTACTTTCAAGTGCCAGTTTGAATGCTTGTAGTTCAGCTCGCTGAGCTGTACAATCTCCTAGAGATTGAGTTTTAGTGACCATCGGTCTGAAGTTACCATCGCGCATGCGACCTTTAACGATTGCGCACGCTGCACTGTAAGCTTGCTTACTCCCTGTAGCGGGTTGTGCGGATCCGTCAGTGTAAATTATGAATTCGTATTGATCGAGAGGCAGAATTTCAGTGGGCAGAGGACATTCATGTTCATATTGCAGGAACGCTTGTGTTTTTAAATCAGGATCAAAAACATATTCAACATCTGTTGCAGCAAGAGAATTAACCCATTGTATCCATCTAGGATGTAATGCTTTAGCATTTGGAATGCTCGCTTTAGTTACCGCCTCTAAGGCCGGTACTGGGGTTACGACAATAATGCGTTTCCCTTGGGCTAGAGCTCTTTCTTTTGCTACAGCGGTTTGAACTGCTGTCAGTATTTTTTCAGTTGAAGTGAAGCGCATTTCTGCTTGTGTATACAAATGTGATTTGTATGCTATTGGTACTTTTTCACCCTCATTAAATGTTAAGTAGGTGAATCCGCATTGACCCGAAATTATTCGGATCACTAAGTTGCGTTGACTTACGCGTGTTTGTAAGTGATTTGTTGCTAACATGTTAGCTTGGAGTGAACGCAAGATTTCTGTGTGTTCATGTGTCCAATTTTTGATTGAAAAATCAGGTTTGATTAATGCGTAGAGAGGTTTAACCCTTTCTGCGTAATTTAGAATGTAAGTTCTTCCAAAATTTAGGAAACCCAGGATGGATTGTAAATTTTTCAGCATTTTTGGAGGTTGGAGCAGCGCACACCTTTCTAAAAAGTTGGCTGCCAAGCTCTTGCCTTCACTTGAAAGCTCATATCCTAGAAAAAGGACATTGAGATGGGCAATTCTGGATTTTTTAAAGTTGAAGTTATAGCCCTCGGAGGCGAAGCCCAATATAATGGTGCTCACCCTGTTCAAGTGCCTATCCAGGTCATCGTCTGTCAGATAGATGTCATCGACATATGACAATGCCTCATTATCATAAATTTGTAGTAACTCTGTTACCCTCGCTGAGAATAACCCCGGGCTGTTCTTGAACCCTTGTGGGAGTCGACAAAATTGACGATGGGTCCCCATTATTGAGAAAGCTGTCAAGTACTTGCTTTCAGGTGCTATATTTTGACAAAAGAAACCATTTGAGATATCCAATGTGGTTTTATATTTTTTACGCACAATATTATTCATTAATGCTGTACTATGTGCATTTTGCACTGCAAATGTTTTAGAACAAGTGTTTAGGTGTCTGTAATCCAAAACTAGACGATATGTATTGTCTGGTTTGGAGACAGGAAACAAAGGATTGTTCATTGAAGAGGTGCATGTTTCAATCACCCCTTGGTATTCAAGTTGATCTAAGATCTCCCTGACCTGTTTTTTAGCTTCTTGCTTTATTGGGTACTGCCTTTGTGCAGTAGGTTCATTTTTTAGATGTATTTTATGGTGAGGTGAGTCCTCATCCCATCCTACATGATTTTTGTATAATGCTGGGGCCTGGGCTACTGCCCATTTCCTGGCATAAGTATATTTTAGGTGAATTGGAATATGGTTGGAGAAGGCAGGCATCATAATGTCCTCACCATGTGGGCACTCCCTGACAAATTGTGGTGGCCAGTCTTTTCTGCTAGAAGTATATCATAACCCCTTGAAAGTTTTTCCCAAAAGAGTGTTTTCACCTTTCTTGGTATGTCTCCCTCCATTCGGACTGTTATTTCATATAACTTTTGTGGAGTACTAACCCTGGTGTCTACAGTCTCTACTGTGATGTATTCATTCAAGTCCACTATCTCCAGAAGTTCCTTCAGGTTCTGGCGAGCAATTGTGACTTCTGCCGCACTGTCCAGCATTGTCTGAGCCAATTCTCCGTTCTTGAGTTGTGTTCTCAGTATCCTCGGCATGTCTGATCTTCAGACCTGCTACCTTCTTTTTGAGAATTGAGGTTTTGATTTATTTTTCGGAACGTGTTTGTCGTCTTTCGATTTCACGTGTTCTTCTCTATGTTCTGACCGTCCTCTTCTTTCCGATGTCTGTGACGAGATCTGAAAGGTACGAGAGGAACGTGTATCAGTATCTTGATACCTGTCAGGTTTTTTTAAATTATCCCTATTCCTGAGGTTATACCTCCTTTCAGAGGGCTCCTTTTGAGGAGACCTACCTCGAGATTGAGAACGTTTTTCGTTTGAATTTTGTTTATTAGTTTCCCACTTCTTTTTAGAAGATGTAGGAGTTTGTTTAATAGAGTCCTTCTCAGGACTTTCAGATAGTTTTGACTTCAATGGTCTTCCACCTAAACTATCTCTGCCTAATTCTGCATAAGATTGTTCTATTATTCTGGGTAGTTCTGTTTGATGTTCTGTAACATCGAATTCCCTTAATCGTTGGCGGATCGCCACTGCTGCTGCCTCCCCTTTAATATTAGATAATATTATTGTTGAGACCTGGTCGAAATTTTTCAGTAATTTCATACCTAAATTCAGAGCAAGCTCTGCCCCGTATTCGTTTTGAATTTGTTTCAGGACATCTGGTATTACTGCAATTGACGGAACACCATGTGTTTTAGTAAAGATGGCAGCAAAGACTGGGCCCCAAGTGGTGCAGTCTTCCAGTTGTGGTGTGATCCCCATTGGTAAACAGATTGTTAGGATTCTGTGTTTCTCATAAGGGCTAGTATTAGGAAATACTGCTTCTATTTGAGTAATTTTTTGAGCTATCCAGAATGGAATTTGCTCACGTTTTGTGGGCATTTTACCCATGACTTCGTATAGAGTCTGTGGTGTAATTTGTAGTGTATTTCCCTGTTGAGGGGTTTGATTTGGAATGGTTAATGGTGGTTGGACTGTGAAAGTCCGCATGACATATTGGACTAATTGTCTGTAAATTTTTATTAACTCTGTAAGTTGAGTAAGTAATTCCTCGTCTGACATTATATCGATGTCAGGATGAGGTGTGTAGCCGGCTAGAATCGGTCATGTTGCTCCTGGTCTACCTAGTGGACCGAGCCTGGTAATGTTTTTGTGATGTTTTAGGGCGCCTTTAAACCAGAGCTGATGCTCCTGGTATGATAGTGGAATTTCAATATCCTCGAAAGGAATATATTCCTCTGGTGGTTCATCTTCTTTGTAGAAGTGAAACAGTCTTGTTACTGAATTTGATTCAGGGAATATTATCCATGAATAGAATACCTCTGTCTGAAAAGATTCGTGTGCCTCTATCACGAAAACTGCTCTACCGCCTCTTGGTGGTAGGCCATGTTTTATAAGTTTTAGAGTGATGGCTCTTCTTAAGTTTGGATGGATGTCTATAACACCCTCCTCGGTTTCATTTAAACCTGTAAAGTTAAAAGCTGCTACGACTGGGTCAGCCGTAGCTACACCATTCTCGGTGTTATTGTCTCCGCGTGTGGACATTTGTTTTTTGAAAAATGTAGAACAAGTTTCAAGGAAACAAAAAGATAAGGTGCACAATATTTTGGAACACTGTATCCTTCAACGTTGAACAAACCAAGCAACTAATATATAGGGTTTTTTGTCCTATTTAGTTTTGGCGGATATTTAACCCTACCCACTCCAGACGTCTTATGGAGTATGTGAGTAGGGGTCTCTGAGAAAAGCACGACTGAGTTACTGAGTATCTAGCGTTAAATTACTGCCTTACCAAACGTTTGGGTGCCATGTAGTGTAGTTCCTATTTCCCTAATAGGCTCTGCGCATTGGAATAATATAACCTATAGGCTTGACATAGGACTAAGGTCGGTATGTCCCTATCGAGTATATTAAACTTAATTACTTGTGCCAGCTAGCTCAGAGGCCACTAGAAGCTCCTTGAGAACAAGAAGGGAGTAGTTTCTGGCAACCGCATAAACATGACCACTTTGTTTCCCTTTAGAATCGGAACACGTCTCAGAATCGTGGAAACAATAGATAACAGTTTCACTCAGTCAATCGTGCATGCTTAGTTTCTACAGAGTTACACAGAAAGGAAAGACGGGCGTTTCAATAAAAGGGTTTTATTGAACAGTCTTGTTTCTCGTGTAAGAGATATGTGCTGTTATGATCACAAGACAGTATGCAAGATAAATAATGTACAGCGTAAGCAGTAGAAATAAATAATACTGCGCTAGCATTATCTTTTAGCATATATTCACATACATAAATAACATGAGCTAAAAATGCGAGTACTCATACGATGCGTCTCTAAGCTAGTTCTACCCCAATGTACCTAACCTGGTCTAGGTGTAGGGAAAGGTAAGAAGTAGGTGGAGTATTCTCTAGTATGGTATAATAAGAGTATGTTAAGTCTAGTATGCCAAGAGTCCCTCTAGGTTCTAGTCAGCTCCATACCTTGAGAATGAGAGAGGTGGGAATCTCTTGCCGGATCTGGAACTCTAACACCCCGCGAAGGGAGTAAGAACACTGGAAACTGGATTTGTCTGTGAGCAGGAATGACAGCATCTTCTCAGTGCGTCAGGCCGGGATACGGGCTCCTCTTAAGTCGAGGTCTCCTCTAACTTGCTTGGGCGAGGGAAGGTATATTTATACCTAATAGGTGCCTCGGAATGTTAGCATTGACGTGAAGTCGGACAGAGGAAGACGTCAGGAATGAACCCTTAAGGTATAACGTTTCATACATAATAGATGAGTTCTTGGAGAAATCAATAGTCCTGTGCTAGGGGAACTCCCGAAACTTAAGGGTCTGGTTTCTAAGAACTCGTTGTGACGTTAGGGTGGACGGATGTCGGTGACCATGCCTGTATTTGGAGTGCACGGCTAATGCCTAAATAAGGACTGGGATTCTATGCCTATATAAGGGCAATGCAAATTGTGCCTATATAAGGACATGATTCAGGAAAACCTATATACGGACACCTAAAGCGGAATACAACACTTCCTGAGGCTCACAGTCAGTCAGTCAGTCAGTCATAATTGCTTTATTCGATCAATCAAAATCATAAAAGCATATAAAAATACCCAATATTCCAAAAAGATAAAATATATAACATTCATAGACCATCAATGATAAAATGCAGGGCTAAAAATTCCATGTTAAAATGTACGACATACACATTAAATTAAAAAAAGGGGAATCTATTGCACAAAAAGATAGGACATTCTTAAAACGTCTGATATTTGGGGAACAAGAAGAAAACACATAATCGATCCGGCACATAAAAATTTACTTTCTTTTACTTCTTGCTCTAACTGCTGCGACTAAAAAACTGGCAATATTAAAGATTTCCCAAGGACTGTTCAGCATCTGCAGAAACACTAGGGCCGGTCTAACCTGCAGGAAGCCTTTATCTTTTAAGATTGGGAAAATAAAACGCTTCCGGGTTTGCAGGTAGTGATCGCAGAACATTACGAAGTGCATAGTGTCTTGCCTCGAAAAACTGTCGCAGGAACAGGGGCACAGGTCCTCTGGCCTGCTCCAGCCCAAGGGCTCAGCCAACAGGAAATGTAAGAGGTTAAACCTCAGTCTGAGGCTCACACTTGTTGTCACATATGAGGATACTGTTGTGATAAATCTCTAGAGGTCGTAAAATCATTTTAAGATAATTCACATAAGTAAATAACAGCCCAACAACCTAAAATTAGTCAAATTTACCAGAAACTTGAAATCTTAGGCATTGTTTTTTATTTGGGGGGGGGTGGATAAGACCTAGGCCCCAGACTAGACATACCACTGAAGCTGCACACTTGATACCCATTCAATTTGTTCACTTTTGTTCTAAGTATTATGTTATTGGTTATTTTTATGTTTTTCTATTTTTGCCTCTCCACTTAGTAGTTTAAGGACTTATATAGGACACAGGGCACGGTATAGAGCTGAGATACATGGGACTGTTTGCGAGCGACGGAAGAGTGCACAAGTAGAGTTTCTCCTAACATTTACCCCACTAAAAAGTAAGTGTAACCCCTCTATGTTTCAGAGAGGAGTATGCTTTATGCTGCTATCCAAATCTATTGATAAAAGCCACAAAGGGGTTATACTTTCCCTAAATGTACAGGGTCTTAATTCACCTTTGCAGAGGAAAATTCTTTCAAAATGGCAAAACAATATATTTTATCGTTACAAAAGGCTCATCTAATATCCCAAAGATATGCCTAGGATACACTCCTACTGGTGTCAACAACAATTTAATTCTCCAGGCCCATGGAAAAGAGGGAAGAGTGAGTTCTGAATGGGAGAGAAGTTGAATTCACCGTAAATAGTGCATACCAAAATAGAGAATATGGAATAGTAAAGAAAGGCGGGTTAGGTATACTGCTAATCACTTTGTTCTTTGTTTATGGGCCAAACAGCAATAAGGAACAATTCTTTTCGAGCCGGTTTCCGATCATAGCAGACAACATTTTTGGGGGAGGGGGGATTGGAGGTTGGGGGGTAATTACTTCAGGGAGGCGACTTCAATACAATATCACATACACACATAGATAGGTCTCTGGCAAG
Organism: Calotriton arnoldi; assembly: GCA_963921515.1. Taxonomy (NCBI): domain Eukaryota; kingdom Metazoa; phylum Chordata; class Amphibia; order Caudata; family Salamandridae; genus Calotriton; species Calotriton arnoldi. The sequence goes on along the minus strand of CAWUFW010005617.1, from coordinate 989,182 downwards.
TTATAACACTGAAAAAGCTCCACCGTCACTCACATAAGGAAATAAGGAATAACCATTGATCTAAACGGGGCGTGGCTAATGAGCCAAGGATAGCAGACATGTGAGAATGCTGCTCCACGCCGGACCTTTCTTTATCCTGTGCCATCCGACAACTGGAGGAGATTTTGGCCATTCTGGCACCTTGTTACTAGGGGCAGTTTCCTAGGGCTTCTTTGTGAAAGTTGGCAACCCCGTTGCTGGTTTGGCAGAAGCCATCGGGTCGGCACAACATTAGCAGCCCGACATACATAATGGTGACCGGAGCCTAATGCCGCTGTTACCACCAGTTGGAACAGGCTGAGCATGAAATGTTATGTTAACAATTATTTAAAAAGCGCGCGTTCACCGATTGGTTTCTTGGCGCTTGGTCTAGGATAAGCTGAGGCTGTGTTAATCTGTCCTGCACTTGAATTAATTATAGGCTTGAGCAAATAGCCAGGTCTTAAGAAGCTTCCTGAATTTCATGAGTTCCGTGCATGCTCTGATGTTGGGTGGCAGGGAATTCCAGAAGCCAGGCGCCAACACTGCAAATCTACATCCACCTTGTCGCTTCAGCTTATAGGCGGGTATGGTTAGCAGGTTCATGTGAGACGAGCGCAAGTTGCGCATGGGTACGTGCCTTTGAATGAGGTTGGAGATGAATTTGTGGTTTGGGCCATGTAGGGACTTAAAAATCAAACAGCCCACTTTGAAAGCAGAGCATTGTAGAATGGGGAGCCAATGCAACTTCCTCATGAGGGGAGAGACGTGTTCCCACCTTGGTTGCTGAAAGACCAGCCTAGCTGCCTGATTTTGAACCAACTGCAGTCTCTTAATGAGATACAGTGGTATGCCAAAATAAAGTGAAGTGGCATAGTCTAAGTGGGAGATCACCATGGCTAGAACAGCCTGTATTAGTGCTTCTCTCGTGAGCAGTCTGCTGATTTTCCTAAGTTGGTGATGACAGATCGAGGTTACTGATGTGATTTGGGTTTTCATTGATCGGTGGTTGTTTGTTACCAGCTCAAGACTTTTTGCTGATGATGACGGAATGGAGTGCGCGCCCAGCTCGTTTGGCCAGATCCGACGACTCCAGAGGTTCTTGGTACCTCCTAACAGGACCAGTTCTGTTTTATCCGGGTTGAGTTTCAGTTGGTTGCTATTCATCCAATCCCGGATATGTAGCATGATAGCTTGAAATTCTGATGCCAAGTCAGGGGTATTATTGATGGTGAATATAAGCTGTAAGTTGTCCGCATAGTTAAAAGTGCACACCTTCCTGTTTTTTAGGGACTGAATCAATGGAAGGAGGTAAAGATTGAATAGGTGGGGGATAGTGAAGAGCCCTGGGGTACTCCACAGGTAACACTCTTTTTCGGCGCTGTGAAGTCGGATAGACGGACTGATTGCGAGCGGCCCTCCAAAAAAGACCGTATCCATCTGAGGGCTGATCCCTGAAGACCAGCGGCACTGACACGATCGTTTAGGATGTTATGATCGACCATGTCAAATGCTGCAGACAGGTCCAGCAGTACCAGAGCCTGAGGAGACCTGTTGTCTATTTCATTCTGAAGAGTGTCCAGGACGGTCAGTATGACTGTCTCGGTGGAATGAGCTGGGCGAAAACCTGCTTGGCGGGGATTGAGATATTCTGACTGTTCGATGAAGGCACATAGACATCTAGCTACATGAGATTCAAGTGCCTTAGCCAGATACGGAAGCATGAAATTGGCCGGTAATTAGTCAGTATCTCAGGGTCGGCCCCTGGTTTCTTCAAGAGGGGACAATAATAGCCTCTTTAAAGGCACTCGGGACAATGCCCTGAGTCAATGACTCATTTAGAAGAGAGAGTGTAGGCGTAGGAAGTAGAGAGAAAACCTCTTTTAGAACATAGGGTGGGCAGCTGTCCATTGGGATCCTGATTTTACTTTGGACAGGAGGTCTGGGAAGTCCAGTCTGTCGATCACTGGAAACTGCTCCAAGAAGTGGGGGGTTTCCAGTATCGTTGATGGTGCCCTAGACATAGTGTTCTTTAAAATACTGTCCTTGATTGCAACGATTTTATCTATAACAAAAGTGTTGAGAGAATTACACAGCGCTTGGGATGGTGTAGGTTTCACTGTGACTCGATCGGGGTTCGAAAGTTCATTAATGATGGAAAAAATTTCTTTCGACTTGTTAGAGGAGTTCATGATTTTGGCGGAAAAGTATGTGGTCTTAGCTGTACAAATAGCTTTTTTATAAAGTTTAAATTTGACTAAAAAGATCTCTCTCTTAGCCGAGGAGTAGCTACTTCTCCAATTCCTTTAAGCTTGATGGAGGGCTAGTTTCTGAATTTTTAGGTCTGCTGAAAACCATTTCTGGGCCTCATGGCGCCGGACTGAATTCACCCTCCTAAGCGGGGTGTGATCGTTGCAGGCCGCTGTGAGCCAAGCAGTGAGATTATCAGCACTGGCTGTAACAGAGGACTGAATGACGGCAGCTGTATTGCTCAGTGTGGCCAGGAAGGAAGTTTTATCCAGATTCTTCCAATTCCTGGCCCTAGTCCCTCTGGCAACTGGTGGAGTGATCTTCATTATATTGTTGATGGTGAACTGTATTAAATGATGGTCAGACCATGTTCAAGGGGAGACTGTCAAGGCAGAAACTGGGGTATTAACCGACCAGACATGGTCTAAAATATGTCCCTTGTTGTGCGTGGCCAGAGTTACCCACTGGGTGAAATTCAGCCCATTGAGTAGATCATTCAGTTCTTCCGCGTGTGGCCCGCCCAGAGCATCGTTGGCCCAGTAGTTAAAATCGCCGATCAGTAATATATTAGCATGGTTCATCGAAAGGTGAGCCATCTGTTCGCCCAGAGAGTGGGGGAACAGGGGCATACTCTGGGGAGGTCTATATATTAAGACGCAGATCAGTGGAGCCGATGCAGACCCTAGTTTGATAACTAGGTTATCCACCTTGTTTAAGGCTAATGGTGTTAATGAGGTAAATTTTAACTCCTGACGTATGATGGCAGCAACTCCCCCACCTTTCCTAGGGGGCGGTTCGCCTGCAGGATATAGTAGTTGTTTGGGAGTGCCGCCAAAATGTCAGGGGCAGAGTCTAGGGATAACCATGTTTCTGTTAATAGGAGAATATCTGGGTGTGTTGTATCTAGTAGATGGAAGATGTCTAATTTGAGTTTAGGCAAGGAGCGAGTATTCAAGTAGATGATGCTTAGCTCAGATGTTTTTGCGTGGTCTAAGCACCTATGGAGTCTATTCTGGTTGAGTTCTGTCTTGTGTTGGGTGTCTGTGATTTCTGGAAAGACTGACCTAGCCGCCATGATTCCCAGCTCGGTCAGTCTACAACTGACAGAGGGCTCAAGTGGCTGATCTCCTGATCAAAGGGATTTTAGACAGGACTGAGTATAAGTCAGACAACGGGCATAGTGACTAGCCCCTAGCCCCGCACTGGCACGGACGGGCGCAGACGGGCTTGCCTTTGGCACGCCACCGGCGCGCCGCTGGCGCTCCCACGCTGCAGCCGCCATTAAATGGCAGGTGCCGATTGACTCCTCCTCCCCGCCTCCCGTGGTACCGCCCCTAATGGGAGTGTCACCAGGAAGTTTAGCTCAGCCCTGCGGTAGCAGGGAGCCGAGCCGGTGAGCGAGTGAGAGGTGAGAGAGTGAAACGATCGATTTTTTAAAAAGCATCAAATTCATAACAGTTTTGGCAAGTTTAAAACAGGTTTATAACAACCGACGTGCGGCAGAGTGGCAGCACTATCCATAAACCTGTCGGGATGAGTTGCCCGTGAGGTGCCCCTGAGCAGCGGCATGAGGAACTGGCTCTGAGCAGCTTAAGCCAGTGAGTGGGACGGGTCACTCCAGGCGACAGATGCTGTCTACTGGGAAGCGAGAAAGCTCAGGGCCCAGCGCTGATGAGTGGGGCCATGTTTCGGCCAGGGTCTGCCTGGTTATTCCCCCCCTGTTGTGTGCGGACACTGGGGAACGTGACTGGAGGCTGGCTGGGTGACTCTGGAAGTGCATGGTGCACCCCTTGAGGGCCGCGATCCCTGAGAGGACACCGGGGAAGGGCCAGCATTAGACTAGCGGCAGGCCTCCTGCAACACCGGGGAAGGAGGACACATGAGTTTCCTCAGCTGGACCTCAGCCGGGGGTCACAGCACATGGCCCTGTATTGAGTAAGACGTTGCAGAAGACAGAAGTCAGAAGTAGGTGGAGGTGCAAGCAGGGAAGAGCAAGCGGCAGAGTGCTGAACGGCAGAGCGGTAGAGCGGGAGAGCTCCAAGTGCCGAGGCCCGCTGTGACACCATATCAATACTGGCATCAGCATTAGCTGCAATGCAACATTAATGCACAGGTCAGCCGAAACCGTAGCCACCACCATAACCGCAACTGCTTCCGCTGCTGAACGCTGAGAGCTGGGGGAAAGAAGGCAGAAGGCTGGAGGTGGGGGTTAGCGGTCTCCGCCCGATATCACAGAGGCGGCCGACATTAGGCCAGTGCGACTTGCGAATCGGTGCGCTTTTAGGAGCATCAATTACCTCGCTAACCCACCCGGCTCCAGAAGAGGACAGCGGAGGCTGGATCTCAGTAGGATCTCGGCAGGACCTCGGCAAGCAGGAAAAGCCAGCTATTTGACAAACTCAGCAAAGCATAGCAGAGGCGCGCGGCAATCCCTGCGCCCATCTCAGCTCAAACCCCAGACTCAGACTCAGTCCCGGCCACCCAATATCTGGTCCGCTGCAGGGGTGGCCTTTCCATCCACAGCACAGCACAGTAGGAAAGGCAGCAGAGCCCCAGTGGATCCAGGGGTGTCAGGCCACCGTCAGTTTTTGGCAGTTCTTATAGAAAGAGAGGAGGCCTGAGCGCTATAGCCTGGTCTTTGAGTGGCTTGCAGGGGGTGATGGAGCTTCCGCACAGAACCGCACAAATTCAATCAATACCACAACCAACCAACACCCCAAGCCCAAACGTCAAACAAACTGCTATCACCGCATATCGCCCTCCGCAGTCTACCACAGCCACTAAGGCAATACAAACAAAAAGAAAAAAAGAAAAAGCGGTCATCAACAAACAGACCACTTTCAGCAAGAAAACAAGAAAATCAAGGCAGAAGCCCTAAGCCTACAGTCAGTCAACCATTAAATCGAATAGAAGTGAGAATAATGAGATCGGGAAAAATCCGCCAGGCAATTACACGAAAAATTAGGAAAATCTCCCATTCAAAGGACCTCACCCTCACCCCAAGTAAAAAAAGAAAACTACCAGGTGAAAAGAGAGGCTGGTCTCAGCACCAACACCAGAACCAGCACTTTTCAATTTTGGCGGAAAAAATGGAATACAGAAATCCTTCTTTCTAAAGGACCCACTGGCCGCCATATACGCCTCATCGGACGAGGCACCTGGTCTGCCTAGTCCCATAATCCCTAACAAATTGGGCCAAGTAAGTCCTCAGACACAAGGATCCCCAATAACACAGGCTCAATAAACTCAACCCAATGAAAGTACCTCACATTTCCGGGAACTCAGCCCAGAGGCATGCGTAGAGAAGTCGGCCCAACAGGGGACAACCATAACAAGTAGACTGATAAAAACAACTGCACAGGTGCACACAAGTGAAACACCACTGGACTCGACCAAGGAAGCGGCAAGTAGAACAAATCAAGGCAAGAAAGGAGCCACAGAAAAAGCCCCTCATGATAAAAATAGTACCCAAGAAACACCACAGGAAGGAGCTTGGATTTGCTCCTTCTCATTATCAAACAAACCTGATCTCCTCCAAGCCTTGGAAATTAACACATTAAACCAAGACGCAATCCATCCAGCTAATTCAGGGCAACGCCACACTGCAGACCCGTCCATAGGAAGGCCAGTCGGGGAGGAAGGGGGGGCAGCCTCCATACCAGTAAAACTAATCTTCAGCATTGACCAGCAGGACAGACATAAAAAAGAAGACATTGTTCAATCTCCAGTAAGCCGGAAACTACAGTCTTCACCTATTACGATTTCATCTGTAAGTGGAATCGAATTAACATCGGGGATTTCCCCGCAAACGATCCCTATGGTAAAATGGAGTGAAACTCTGCTAACAACACTACAGCAAGCCATAAAGGCATTAAACTTTCAATCAGACAAATTAGAGGTGCAGATTGACTTAATGAATCTCATAGCAGAAAATATAGCATGAATAAACTCAAAACTGGAAGTAATAACAGCTCAATTCACTAAAGGAAACAATACTAACATACAAGGTAATGGCCACTTACTAAATTCCAACTATGAATGTGGACAAATAATAGACAAACTGGCTTCCCTTCCAGAAATTCTCACAGGAATATTACACGCGATACAACCAATAGAAAAAATGGAACCCATAATCACAATATAACAGAACAATGAGAATCAAGACCCAGTGGGACACCCCAAGACAATAATCCCTGTGCAAGTCGGAAGTGAAAAAAACAAGGAAGCAGAGGAAATGAGACGTATAAGCAAAAATCAGGACGTTGGTCAATCAATGCCCATTCACAGCCCACCGAGCGGAATATCTACAAAAAGGCAACAAAAGCGAGCCAGGAAGGCCAGGCTTAAGTTTACTAAACAAACAGCCCCGGGAGCTCGACAAATGTATCCACTTTTCACTCAACAGTTTATACCCAGCACAAAAAATATAAGTAAAATAGAAACAATAGTTGACATGTTCAGTCCAGGGTCAAACTTGCCAGATCTCTCAGTCACTTCAAATAAATTAACACAAAGCAAAGTTCACCGCCTGATCAAGCAAACAGAAATGAACAGATAAAATAAAATGCAGTAACCAACACAAAAAACAAATCCAAGGTAATCCAAAGTTTGAAAGTCCAGCACCAAGGCCAGAACAAGAACACACAAGCACAAATCATGAGGGTAAACCAAAAAACCTAAGGGAACATTCAGTTCCAGCTCTAACAGTGATCCAGCGGGTTACTAGCAACGAGCATTCATACACCAAATACTCACTTGGGCCCATACATTCATACTACGCTAGCAATTTCCGCTGGTGGGTCAGTTGTACTCTTTATCAAATCCCTGCTACCAATTACTTTTCTGATTGAAGAGTAATGACTTACCAATGGATCCTTTGCCAATTGGGAAGTTTAAAATGAGTGACATTCATTACAATTCATAATCTTGAAATAATCACTGAGTCAGGAAGTTTTAAAATGTTTATCTAAAAGATTTAGCAGAGTAAAGTACAGAATTTCATGATACTTAATCGCATATCAAGGATGAAGTATAGAAATCAATTATCGATTAATGACGGTCCCTCAGAAAGGAGAGGATAGAGACAGCAGCGCAACTAAAGGTTGCATTTATATTTACCTAAAGTGCGAGAACCAAACCCCTTGGCCAAGGAGTTGGAAAAGATAGGACCCCGGAAGGATGAAGAGCAAAGACCTCCTCCAGGTTCAGGACAGGACCGGTGACCTCTCTATCAACGACGCCTGCGTCGTTCCCCTCTCTGATACTCGACTTCTCCTCGATTCTCCCGTGCCTTCCTTCTAATGGACTCCACCGCCCCCCACCTCCAGACCTCTCTGGACAGCGGTTCAGTCTGCAATCGATCAGCTTGTTCGGTACGCCTGTTCTTCTGTGTCTGTCAGCGTCTAGTCTAGAAGTCTCTCTAATTAACTAATTCTATATCTATTATACCCTTCTACGCCCATGTACCTCCCATTAATGTTGCAAAAATATGGGCCCACTACTTCTGATTGGACAGGGACAGGGGGTTGATCCTCACACCACATCGATTTGGTTCAATTTCTTAAAGCCCATTGTTTAGAAATACCGCCCATCACAATTAATACATTTGCTTTATTTCCCACCCGTCTCACGACAAAATATTATACAATGTTCATGTAAATTGTTGCTTTTCAGTAGGAACATCATGGGTACAGCAGTGTTGGCCATCAGGTCACGGCCTTGGACGTCGTCCAGGTTGACTTCATCCTTTTCTCTCTGGGCAGCCACTCAGGGCGCATGCGCAGAACCATTGTCTCTCGAGTTTCCAGTTCACCAACCCCAGGCCCATTTTACGAACTAATAAAAAGTCAAAGAAGAAAAATTAAAATCACAAATAAATTGTTTCACTGTATACCCACTCTTTCTACTCTATTCCCATTTACTTATAAATTCTGTCCCGCATTAATAGCGTTAAGAAAACGACAATTTAATTATAACACGAGAGCAAGCTGCTGCACGTGAAAACATAAAGCAGCCATTTTAATACACACTGCGCAGAAGCAAGAGTTTCCCACCAAGCAAAGAAAGACGTCACACCACGTGATATGGTTGAGACATGCGCAGTAAAGTTCCCGCGTTTTAGCGGCCATTTTAGAACAGACAAGCGTTATTTGTTAGTTTAAACACATAAGCAAGCTTCCTCCTTATTTATGTTCATGTATGCAAAAGTTAGTATGAACAATACAAAGTTTAATAAATTAATACTATGAGACGATTGTCTCCGAGCAAGTCTCATTTGTGAGTCCTTGCTCCATCAATCCCCTCTCTGATGGCGTTTCTGAGCCATCAAATACTACCCACAACCAGATGCCAACTTTTAGCATAAAATGTTTTCATTTTCGTTTTTTACACTTTCTATTTTTCACATCCCCTTTCAGTTTCTTGTATAATTCACTTCTCATATCTTCAAGTTCAATTGCGTCAAACTTTCTTTTCTTTCCTTTTCCTGTCACGTTATACGATTCATTCTTTCTACAACATTTGCACCATATTATTATTGTCAATACTATTATTGCTATCCCTGCTAAGGGTACTAATATTTGACCTATAAGTCCTTTCCCTACATTAGCAAACCAGGTACCAATTGACGCAATACTATTTGTCAATCTTTCCCATACACTATCGACTTCCAGTGGTTTTAATTCCTTCTCAAGTTTCGTTATATTCTGTATGTAGGTTTCAATTTCTGCACTTTTATCAGGTATGTAAGTGCAACAGTGTTTCGTCTGCAATAATTTACAGACTCCGCCCTCTTTTGCCAATATAATATCAAGAGCAAGTCGATTTTGCATAACCATAGATCGAATCGCAACCATCTCCGCATTAATCATTAGAAATCCTCCAGCAGTGTCTGTTGATAAACGATCAACCACTGTAGATAATTTACATATTTTCCTTGAGTTCAGAATTATCCCCACTGAAGGTATCAATGCACCAAATATATCACCTACAATTTCTGAAAAACTAGCTCTTTTACTACGTGTTAATTCACTATTATTTTCATTGCTCCCAGTGTTTCTTTTTACGTGGTACATCTTTGGAAATACTATTCCAAAGTTACAACTTCCATACCACCGTGCAGGAAGCCTAAAGTAAGCCTTATTCCCACACACATAATAGATTCCAGGAAAAACTGAATCTGTTCCTCCTTTTAGTCCCCAACCTCCAAGAATTAAGAAATTGTGCTCACATTCACTGGTACCGATGAAAACATTGTTATAATCAGTCTTTAACCTATGTAGACAAATTTTCCCTGTTTTTACAAAATCCAGTGCCATAGCAGCTTGAGCCTTGCCAGGTGTGTAACTCCCTTTTTCTCAGCCCAAGGTGGCAAATGAGCCTTATGCTCAGAAGCTTTCTTTTGGAAATCTTGTCTTCTATCTACTAAATTCAAAAATATCTTTTCTTCTTCATGTAATGAACATGTTAGATTGCTTCTATGTGCATGTGTTATATCTATCGATTTCATTGTTAAGAAAAATTCTCCCATAAATTGTGCATCTTGGCTACTAAGCACTGGGTTCATATTCTTTCGAATTGGAACCTCAGAAAATATCACATCTAGGTTTGAATAATAATACTGAAGTCTCCCTGTTCTATAAAATAAACTAGTCAAAACACTACATGATATGCCATAAGTTAATGGCAAGTGATGATATGTTAACCCTTCTGCTACTGATTCCGGTAACTTCATACAGACATAACAATTACTAACCTCCATGGTATCTACATATTGAAACAATAATTTTGTGAAAACATTCAAACTAGTGTCGTTACCTGTTACTTCATGATGTAGTTCTGATTCATCTTCTGCCTCTAAATTTACTCTATCACCCTTTAAATTATCTATCCTTCCCTTCGTTTCGTTGTTAATCTTCTTATCTGTTATCATAAGGTAAGGAATTGCTACAATCACGACTAACCATACTATAAGCACCATTACCAGACTACTTATGCATATTGCACAGCGGGGCATATTAGCAAAACCCACGTTAAAATTATCGCCGTTTTAGCGGCAGGAAACTGACGCTAAAACGGCGATAATGGGCTTGCTAATATGCGTTATGGAATTCCAATAGAAGCCCAGGTTAGATGTGCAGGACATCTAACCTGGGCTTCTATTGGAATTCCATAACGCATATTAGCAAGCCCGTTATCGCCGTTTTAGCGGCAGTTTCCTGCCGCTAAAACGGCAATAATTTTAACGTGGGTCTTGCTAATATGCCCCAGCATCTTTTACAACATTTCCTTTTTGGTCTCCCAGAAACTCTATCGTCAGACATTTTGACAAGGAAGATTGCTCTTCTTATCTATTTTCAAGTCTTCTTATATTATCAAGGTGGCTTTATTTCTTTTTCATAGGACAGTTCCGCACTGGTTCCTTCGTCACCACTTTCATTTGATTCTGAGCTTTCGTAGTCTTCGAGAATAATATAAGTCCAATCAGGACCTTTAAATTTGTTGTTCACAAGTTTCAGTCTTTTGCTTCTTCGTTTTTCAGTTCTATTTTCTTGTCCCGTTTGACTTGTCACTTCGTTTACTTGTTCTGGATCTTCACTTCTGGTTATTATGTGGTATTTTACTCTTTTAATGACACTAGGCCAATGATCACCTTTTCTGATTTTCTTTGTTTGCACTGTCTCTTTACTTTTTATTTCTTCTTCAGAAATTCTTTTATTTTCAGGTTGTGGCACAGTTTGTTTTTCTTCAACTCCGGTTTCTTCTGCTATTTGTTCTTTTTCAGGTCTTATTGGTTTTTCTTCAGCTGCTCCGCTGTGAGTCTCTAGTAACTGATTTTGTTCTTTATTTACGTCTTCTTGTTCGAGATTCTCGGGATCTTCTTTTTGAATGTATTTCTCTGGATCTAACTGGTCCTGATCAGGGCTTATTGCACTTTGTACTTCTGCAGCCTGACCGTGTTCTTCTAAACCTGTCTGTCCCTGCTCAAAATCTGTTGGTTCGTCATTATTTTGAGCCCAGTTTCCTCTCCCTATCTGGTCCTGCTCAGGTTCTCTTATTGTGTCTTCTTCTTCTTCCTGAGCTGCTTCTTCTTCACCTATCTGATCTTCTTCAATTTCTTCTAAATTTGCTTGACTTCTTGTTCTGTGGTAAATTTCAGGAATTTCCACCACCGGTATCCAGTCCTGACTTGTGCTCGGTTGTTCTTCTTCAGCTTCCCTCGAATCTTGTTCCTGAGATTCTTCAGCTGGGCAACCTTCAGCTTCCTCAGTGATCGATACTATCTGAGGATTTTCTTCTTCAGGATCTGGTACTCTTTTGGTGTGGCTTACATGAATCCAATTAGGAAATCCTGCATACTTCACTGCCGTGTTTGTGACCAGTATGACCTGACAAGGTTCGCCCCACCTAGGTGATAGACACGTTTCTCTGGTGTGATTCTTCACTACCACCCAGTCACCGGGATTCAGATCATGTTCTTATTCAGGCTGCCTGGAAACTGCGTCTTCTCCAACCTGGTGAGAGACAGAACGCACTAGGTCAGCCAATCCTTTGCAATAATCCAGAACCATATCATCAGATATATTCAGCAGTTTATTTGTGGGAACATGTGCTTGTCTCATTGCTCTTCCTATCATTATCTCGTGTGGACTCAATCCGGTATTTCTATCAGGAATGCTTCTGAGTCCCATTAAAACAAGTGGCAATGCATCCGGCCAATCTAATGATGTTGATGCACACATTTTATCCAGTCTGGATTTTATCGTGCCATTCATCTGTTCAACCACTCCAGAAGCCTCTGGACGATATGCACAGTGCAATTTTTGCTCAATTTGGAATGCTTCACAGATTATCTTAATCACTTCACTGTTAAAATGCTTTCCTCTATCTGATTCCAAAGTTACTGGGAAACCAAATCTAGGAAGGAGTTCTCGTAGCAACAACTTTGCGACTGTAATACTGTCATTCCTCCTGGTAGGGTAAGCCTCCACCCACTTTGAAAACAGACACACTATGACAAGTACATATTTCAGCCCTCTACATGGGGGTAACTGAATGAAATCAAGTTGCAATCTCATAAATGGACCCTCCGCCTTTCCAATTTTTCCAAACCCAATTATTGTTTTTCTTCCTGGATTATGCATTTGGCAGGTTAAACATCTCTGGCAAAGACTCTCTGCTACGGCCCTAAACCTTGGATTGTACCAATTTTGTCTGAAGAGCCTAATCATTGCATCTCTCCCTACGTGTGTGTCTACATGATACATCCTGGCCATTTGTGAAAGCAGACAGTCAGGCATGACTGATCTGCCATCGGCACAAATCCATACATCATCGTCTGCCCTTTGAGAACATCCCATTTTAATCCATGTACTTCTTTCATTCTCATCAGCATCATCTTGCAATCGTTTTACATCATTCCATGTTTCAGGAGGTGCATACAGCATAAGTTGGCAACTGATTCCCATTCTTTCCACCCTTTTATCTACTGACAATCTATTTTTGGCGCAATGTTGAGGCACAAGATCTGCGTATCTGTTGCCGACTACCACCCAGTCATCTCCTGACTGGTGTGCGGCACACTTCACCACAGCCAATTCTTTTGGTGATTGTATTGCTTCCAATAGTTCTTTTACGAACTGTCCATTTTTAATGGGGGATCCTGAAGAAGTCATGAAATCCCTTTGCATCCATAGTTGGCCAAAATCATGCACAACCCTGTAACCATATTGGCTATCTGTAAATATAGTTACTTTTTGATTCCTCCCAATTTTGCAAGCCTTTATTAACGCAATCAATTCAGCTATTTGTGCAGATTTGACTCCTGGTAAATAGGATGCTTCGACTATTCCAGTTAATTCACACACTGCATATGCTGCAGTTAGTTTTCCATCTTCATGCCTTTGGCACGAACCATCAACAAACAGCTCCCTGTCTGGCTTCCTGAGCGGTAATTCCTGAATATCAGGACGTGGTTTCGTGCATAACTCTGTGACTTGTAAACAATCATGTTCCTCTTCGTCATCTTTAACTTCCTCATGATATGGGTCTGGTAGTAAGGTAGCAGGATTTACTATTGTGCACCTTACAATGGTCACATTTTCAGCACCCAGTATTATTCTTTCATATTTAGTCAGCCGACTAGGAGCAAGATGCTGAGTTCGTGTTCTTGTCAACAGAATCACAACCGCATGTGGAACAAACACTTTTACAGGGTGTCCCATTACAATTGACTCACTTTGTTCAATGCTCAAACAGGTAGCCGCCACTGCTTTTAAGCAGCCTGGCAACGCGGCTGCCACTGGGTCCAATGTAGCAGAAAAATATGCTATAGGACGTCTGTCTAAACCATGTCTCTGAGTTAGGACTGAAAGTGCACCATTTTCTCGCTCATGACAGAATAATGCGAATTTTCTCTTATAATCAGGCATGCCTAGGGCAGGTGCTGCACACAGAGCATTTCTTAATTTTACAAAAGCTCCTACGCTCTCATCATCCCATTCAACTGGGTCTTTTTCCTTCTTTTTCGTCATTTGAATTAAGGGCTTTGCTAACAGAGAAAATCCTAGTATCCATTGTCGACAATAACCTACTATTCCGAGGAACATTCTCACTTCCCGTTGGGAGACAGGCATTTGCATTTTCTTGATTAGTTGTACTGTTTCAGAGGTTATTCTTCTTTTTCCCCTCTCAATCTGGTGTCCTAGATATTTGACTGCTGTTGTACAAAACTGTAACTTTTCAGGTGAAACCTTATGCCCTTCTTCAGCTAAGTGATTTAATAATGCAATAGAGTCAACAATACAGTCCTCTCTGGTGTTAGATGCCACCAGTAAGTCGTCTATATACTGCACTAAGACTGAGCTTCCTGGCATCACTAGTTTCTCTAAGCACTTTTTCAATATCTGATTGAAGATGGAAGGACTTTCCGTGTACCCCTGAGGAACACGATTCCATACATAGACTTTGTTCTCAAATTTAAATGAAAAAAGATATTGGCTATCTGGGTGCAAGGGTATTGAAAAGAACGCTTGGCATAAATCAATCACAGTAAACCATCCTGCACTCCAAGGAATCTGGTATAGAATTACGGCAGGATTGGGCACTATAGGACAACAGGGTTCCACGATCTTATTTATTTTGCGCAGGTCTTGAACAATCCTATACTTTCCACTAGGTTTCTTCAAACCCATGATTGGTGAGTTACAAGGGCTACTCATCACTTCTTTTAATATTCCCTGTTTTACCATTCTGTTTATTTCCTCAATGACTCCTGCTTTTACTTCTGCACTCATTTTGTACTGTCTGGTATTTGGGAAAATTGCACCTTCCTTTACAGTAATTTTAACTGGGTATATTTTGGCCATAAGTCCTACTTTCTTTCCCGTGAAATCCCATACTATGGGATTTACTGTAGTTTTTAATTCTTCTGGCAACTCGTCTTTGGTAATCAAAGAGAACATCTCATCTACTTCTGTACCTTGCTTTGCAATCATAAATTTATATACATGGTCTTCATCTGGGGTCTGAATTGCCACACCATCTGGTGTGCAGAAAATTGTGCAATTCATTTTACACAACAAATCTCTGCCCAGTAAGTTTACTGGACTAGAATCACACACTACGAATTGATGCATTTCTCTAAAATTTCCAATTTTAACTTCCATTGGTTCGGTAAGAGGTGTTCTAATCTTTCGATTAGCTACCCCCACTACTAGGATAGCTTCTCCAGAGAGAGGAAGGTCTGGGATGTCTGCTGTTCTTACAGTAGACCTGGTAGCACCAGTGTCCAAAAGGAAAGTAATATCATTACCTTTCACATTCCCTTCAACATATGGACCTGACTGATCTACCGGTAAGGACGCACCAAGTACGCACTCCTTCTCCCCCTCTCTTAGGCACCATCATAGACTGTACGTTCAGAAATCGTCCTGTAAAAGAAATTGTGAGGTTACATAATCATTCTTACCACTTCCTCCTTGATATCCGACGTCTGTACCGTGCTTTGCTCTGCTTACATTACCCTGTATAGGTGCTGGTGGTAACTGGCTCTGAGGATTTACACCCTGCTGTGAATCATTCTGCGTCTGTAGATTTAAATTTTGATTTGGGCCATTATTATTCCGAATCTTTTTACATTCATCCTTCCAATGTCCCAATTTTCCGCATCCATGACAAGGAAATTTCTTTTTAGCCTC
Source organism: Calotriton arnoldi (assembly GCA_963921515.1). Classification (NCBI taxonomy): domain Eukaryota; kingdom Metazoa; phylum Chordata; class Amphibia; order Caudata; family Salamandridae; genus Calotriton; species Calotriton arnoldi. Next base: position 973,718 of record CAWUFW010005617.1, on the reverse strand, counting down.
TTCTCTGCTCATTCGTCCTCTCATTTTTCCACCATTCCCAGTGTCACCATTCATTCCAGAATCCTTTCCCTGATTCTCACTTGGATTATCCAAGTTAATTCCCTGTTTCTCAGCCATTTTTACCTGAGCCCACATCACTTTCTCCTGCAATTTCTTGTGCCTATCCTCAATGTCATCTCCACAATATTTTGCATATTTCAAGATTTCATCAATTGGTTTCCCTTGCCAGCACAACATGTGCTGCTTAATCATCTGACAAATCTCTGGCTTCAGACCGTAAACAAATCGGTAGACAAACTGACTCATGTTTTTATCTCCAATATCCTCAAATCCACTATACTGTTTGAATACCTGTAATAAACGTTCATAGTAAGCGCGTACCGATTCACTGGCTTCTTGTGTAGTTCTGTCTATTTTCACCCAATCTGTTTCTTTTGGTGGTATTTGCCCTTTCAGGTAAGTTATTACCTGCTGATACTTTTTCATGACATCGCTTGACGGGGCACCTGTCTTTGGATCTCTAGGCTACTCTTCACTGGGCCAATCAACTGTGATTTTACAATCTGTCCACAAATCGGCAGGTACCACTATGTCGAACAAGCCATCCAAATCCTTCAACAATACATTTGACACCTTCACAAACCTCTCAACCTGCTTGTACCATTCAATGGGTTTTTCTCTCAATTTTGGGAAATCATTCGTAAAGGACAAAATATCCTGTCTGCTCCATGGGACATGTACATATCCCCCTCCTGGAACTTCTCGCATCGGGTACATTTGATCTGCTTTCCCTGTTTCCTTCATTAAATATTCAGAAGTTGTTCTACTGTATCGTGCCTCTTCCTTTTTCTTTGTCCATCTAACTTTCCATTTATCTAGGTCTCCCCATTTCTGCAAGACTGTCATTAATTCCCTTATTTGTAATTTTCTTCCAGAGGCATTCATGTTTTCTAAATCTTTGTCTGAAAAATCTGCTCTATAGGGTTTCTGCAGCACTTTTGACTTCCCTATTTCAATTCCCATCTGCAGGGCTAAATCTGATAATTTCTCATGGAATATCTTTACATTTCTTGTGATTCTTCTCCACACGAACAATAGTTCTTCTTCATCGTAAGTATTTAGGCGATCTACCCCTACATTTCCTGCTATTATTTCTTCTAATTCGACTTTTAGTTTATAAATGTCCATAATCTTTGGGGGTGAACTCTGTCTATCTGATCCTTGTGCCCATCTTTCTAAGTCTTCCGGAGTAACTACTGTGGCACTTTTGGTTCCTGATGATGTTATTATGTTTACATCTTTCGAGCAACCAGGTGTAGCTCTTCTGGGGGTACTATTTGCAGATTCTCGAATGGGCAAGTCCATTAATGAGATCATAGATTCACAATCACTAAAGTGATCCTCAACCATTACTACTGTTTCAGGTTTAGGAACATTCACAGGAATAGGCGTAACTAGAGGCTTGGGATAATTTACCTTGTCACCATATAAGGGAACCACTGGACCAATTGTTACAGGTATGGTCAAGGAATCAGGATGTACATTTAACTGTGTTATTTTCTGTATTAATTCTGCTCTGTTTTTATCTATGGCTTCCTTTTCTTTATCGTGAAGTACCCTACTAGCTGGGGAATCATGCAATACTTTTGGTACCAATGGTGTCCTTAACCCGTTTGCTGCTTCGAACGTTCCGCGCCAGTGCGGAACGTTCTATTAAACGGGCGGGGCCGCGTCGGCCAACGGACGTGCGCAGCACTACCGAGGTAGTGCTCGCGACGGCCGTTGGCCGACAGCAGCAGCAAACGGGTTAACAGTGGTGCACTTGGGGTGCATCCACTTGTCCCTTCCTGATATGGTGGTGGGTTCTTTAATATTTCTTCCATAAATTCATCTTCGGAATCTCCAAATCGAGTCAAGTGTTTTGTCTTTTCTGTGCATTTGCTCCCTATCGAATCTTCTGCCATTAATATTGGATACAGACCTTCTGTAAGCATTGCTCTTCTCCACTGTTTCATCTGACCGTCCCTTGACTCATTTTGGTACCTAGGAAAAAATCCCCGCTAACCCCTATTACTTCTGGATCGGTCACGTTCAAATGCCTCAGTTTCCCACTCCTCTAAGGCATCGTATTGGGTTAGTCTAGGTCTGGGTTCTAAATCATTCATCCTCAATCTCAAATTTTGAAGAATTCTCCCATTGAAAGTACCATTCTCGGGAAATGCTAATATTCCGTCATTCTTGGTATATTCTATCCAATTCTCTATCCATACGCAAGTATGATAACCTCTCTCCATCATCATGAATGAAGCGGGCGTTTTAGCTCGTGGAATGATAATTCCTTCCCTAGTTTTGATTGGTTTATCCTTTTTAAAATAATTTTTAATCTTTTGTAGAACGGACATTTTTCTCTTCTCTCCGTACATCTTGGGTAAATCTCGATGTATGAAATTATATTCTGCAAAGCCTAGGAATCTCCTATCCGGACGAATTCCTATTAAAGTTGGATCACATTTTAACATACAATCTCCACTATCCACTAGGATTTCAGCTTCTATGGTAACAACCAATCAAATTCCAGCTAACTTTTGTCTCTGAACCAATCCTAGCGTGGCCTTTCTGTGACGTTTGTCTGCCTACCCCTCCTTTACAATCTGCGCTGTTCTGTCCCTCGCTGTTTTGACCAATCCCAGCGCGGCACCTGTGACGTCAGTACTACTCCTGACTACTGACCCCTCCTTTACAAGAGTCTTTCCACGCCCGCTGTTTCGACCAATCCCAGCGCGGCGCTTTGTGACGTCAGCTTCCTCTCCGGCAGCTGACCCTCCCTTTACAAAATCGTACGCAAAACTTTATTTTCCCTACGACTTTAATTAAAATTCAGTAACAACATAAAACATTCGCTATCGTGCCAGTTTCTCTAAATTGGAAAAGATAGTTTCGTCCACTCTTAGTAAAACCTTTCCGTTTACTAAACATACACTACGAGTAAAACCCTTCCGTTTACTCTTCACGCAAGCTTCAGAAGTACCTGTTACTTCTTCAGTGTTACCCTTTCTAGGTGATATAACATCAAATTTTCACCAGCCTTATTCCTCTTGCTATTACTCATACGCATAGAGTCCCTAACAAGTACTGATAGCCCTGCCTAACTTTTCAGTACTATTTCTGCCTGACAGATAACCTCACTGCAGTATGGCTTCCACTTACCATCCGCTATTCAATTTCCCCGGGGATTTCTGGACAACGTAAAACAAACTTTAAACAATAACGGATGTTAGTTCATAGAAGTACAATCCTCATTACCCAATTAACAAAGCACAACCATCCTCTGATAACCAGAAAACTGATCCAGAGGGTTACTAGCAACGAGCATTCATACACCAAATACTCACTTGGGCCCATACATTCATACTACGCTAGCAATTTCCACTGGTGGGTCAGTTGTACTCTTTATCAAATCCCTGCTACCAATTACTTTTCTGATTGAAGAGTAATGACTTACCAATGGATCGTTTGCCAATTGGGAAGTTTAAAATGAGTGACATTCATTACAATTCATAATCTTGAAATAATCACTGAGTCAGGAAGTTTTAAAATGTTTATCTAAAAGATTTAGCAGAGTAAAGTACAGAATTGCATGATACTTAATCGCATATCAAGGATGAAGTATAGAAATCAATTATCGATTAATGACGGTCCCTCAGAAAGGAGAGGATAGAGACAGCAGCGCAACTAAAGGTTGCATTTATATTTACCTAAAGTGCGAGAACCAAACCCCTTGGCCAAGGAGTTGGAAAAGATAGGACCCCGGAAGGATGAAGAGCAAAGACCTCCTCCAGGTTCAGGACAGGACCGGTGACCTCTCTATCAACGACGCCTGCGTCGTTCCCCTCTCTGATACTCGACTTCTCCTCGATTCTCCCGTGCCTTCCTTCTAATGGACTCCGCCGCCCCCCACCTCCGGACCGCTCTGGACAGCGGTTCAGTCTGCAATCGATCAGCTTGTTCGGTACGCCTGTTCTTCTGTGTCTGTCAGCGTCTAGTCTAGAAGTCTCTCTAATTAACTAATTCTATATCAATTATACCCTTCTATGCCCATGTACCTCCCATTAATGTTGCAAAAATATGGGCCCAATACTTCTGATTGGACAGGGACAGGGGGTTGATCCTCACACCATATCGATTTGGTTCAATTTCTTAAAGCCCATTGTTTAGAAATACCGCCCATCACAATTAATACACTTGCTTTATTTCCCACCCGTCTCACGACAAATATTATACAATGTTCATGTAAATTGTTGCTTTTCAGTAGGAACATCATGGGTACAGCAGTGTTGGCCATCAGGTCACGGCCTTGGACGTCGTCCAGGTTGACTTCATCCTTTTCTCTCTGGGCAGCCACTCAGGGCGCATGCGCAGAACCATTGTCTCTCGAGTTTCCAGTTCACCAACCCCAGGCCCATTTTACGAACTAATAAAAAGTCAAAGAAGAAAAATTAAAATCACAAATAAATTGTTTCACTGTATACCCACTCTTTCTACTATATTCCCATTTACTTATAAATTCTGTCCCGCATTAATAGCGTTAAGAAAATGACAATTTAATTATAACACGAGAGCAAGCTGCAACACGTGAAAACATAAAGCAGCCATTTTAATACACACTGCGCAGAAGCAAGAGTTTCCCACTAAGCAAAGAAAGACGTCACACCACGTGATATGGTTGAGACATGCGCAGTAAAGTTCCCGCGTTTTAGCGGCCATTTTAGAACAGACAAGCGTTATTTGTTAGTTTAAACACATAAGCAAGCTTCCTCCTTATTTATGTTCGTGTATGCAAGAGTTAGTATGAACAATACAAAGTTTAGTAAATTAATACTATGAGAAGATTGTCTCCGAGCAAGTCTCATTTGTGAGTCCTTGCTCCATCAACAGTATACAGTGAAACTAATCAAGAGAAAGAGGTACCAAAATCAAATATAAAAGTGTTAGGAAAGCAAATAAAAAATCAAGACAAAGAGGCAGTAACACCGACAGCAAAAATGTTAGGTAATCAAACAATAATAGAACCGGGCAAAAGAAACCTAATACAAGTCATCACAAACACGCAGGGCCGTGTTTGTAGATTACACATTGAAGAACCAACAAGGGCAGAGTATTCATGGACAGGAACAAGACTCAAAACAGGGAGCCCGGTTTGCGAAACAACAAAAAGAGTTAAATCCAACACCTTAACATAAGATCGGGTCAACCAAGAGAACTCAGGCCAAACAAGTCAAGCCACCCACGAAAACTCTGAGAACCAAATAGGCACAATCAGGTGAAAAATTATTCAAGTTACACAGTTGAGACCATACCAAAATTGATATTTGCGCCAGAATACCCAACGAAGGGGAGACAGGATACATTAAACAGAGGCAATCTGCTAAGACTGTTTAAAGAGATTCAGGAACTAAGGAGCATAACAACTGCAAATCTCCTAGCAGTAGAATTCCAGCAAACGGAAAATAGACCTGAAATAGAAGCAACATTAACTACCTGGACTTCCAACGAAACGGTGAACCAGATTTATGCAACTAGATCCGTCTTCGAAGCTTGGGGAATAATTTTAAAGCACCACAAGCGCCCTAAATACCCGTATCCTTTGCTACAAAAAAACCAGAGGCATTCTTAATAGAACAATTCATAGAAAAGGGTCCATAGTCATTCCTGAGGGGAGCAAGAAATGTTTCACCCAAAGTACAGAAAAGCCCAGCCCAAAGCCAGAGAGAATCTAGGCAAAGCCAATCATGACCCAAACAACAGACAGAAGACAACCAGGACTGGTCATAGGTACCCAAGGTCCTGAGTCAACAGCGGACCTGATGAAAGCACGGGGCACCAAAGGGATGAAACTTCTGGGGCCCAACTCAGTTCACATAAAGAGGACGTCGTTAAGATCTGTTCATGGAAAGTCCACGGATTCGGAGAAATGTGCCAAGACTATGAAACTTTGACCTTTTTACAAAGTTTCGATTTAATATTACTTCAAGAAACATGGAACCTAACCCCAAGTTCAATAGCAGGCTACGAAGAACACCACGTGCTGGCAGAAAGATTTTCCAACTTCGGTCGCCCTAGGGGCGGCTTGTCAATATACTCCACCGTAAAATTTGACTGGATTTCAGAAGAACTAGACGCGGGAGAAAATTGGCTGCAAGTTTTTAAACTCGATTGTAAATGCCCCACACATACAAAGACCTGGCAGTTAATGATCATAAACGTATACATTCATCCTGATAAAAAATGAAAGAAAGAAAGATTGACCAGTCAGGTGAACCTGATAAAGGTGCTGCAAACCACCCACCGCCACTGTGAAATGATCATTTCAGGGGACTTTAATATCAATTTTGTAATGAGTAACCTGAACAGGAGAAAGAGTCAAAGCGAGCCCAAAGCCCTGAAATTAAGACAAGAGCTGGAAGCACTAGGGCTAATAATTCTGAATAGATACACAAAGGGCGATAGACCAGCAGACATTACGTTTTTGAGCGGCAATAGGAAATCAACCATAGACTACACCTTCGTCAGCAAGGAACTTCTCCCCACGGTCAACGCCTTTCAAATCAGCCCCCATCCGGAAAGCGACCACTTTCTGCAGGAGTTGAATATAAACATCCAACTGCACCAGACAAGTAACACAAAGGTCTTAATAGAAATGCCAGTAAGTTACAATCTAAGAAAACTAAAGTGGCGTGGAAGTAACATAAAACAAATTATGGATGCTGTATACAAATATGCAAATATCACAGAGACCCTGAGCAATCAACATATTGTATATAAATGGGAGAATCTAGGAAAAATCCTATTAAAAAAATTCCTAGCAAAACCAGCAAGCCAGAGGAATTGTGGAACAAGGAACAAACAGTAGTATAACACACAGCTGCGTGACAAAAAAAGAAAAATTGCAAGAGAAGTGAGAACCCAGGCCGCAGCAGCAAGAAAAGGAACAACAACGGACAAGAGTAAAATTACAGAAATTAGGAAGAAATATAGGAAAGAATGCAGGGAGGCAAAAAAGGCGCATAAGGAAAACATTTGGGGTAAACTACTCTGGGCAGCAAACTGCCAAACAGCAGGGAATTTTGGGGAATAATAAACAACCTAACAAAAGGACTGAGACAGCATTAAAACGCAGGAATAAGCGAAGAAACATGGAAACAACATGTCCACAAATTGTATAGTAATCCCCAAAACAACAAGAACACAAAGGAGATTACGGTACAGGAAGTCGTTCAGGAGGGAAGGAATAGAGCAACAACCTTCAGCACCCAATCACAGGAAAGTATGAAACCGGGAGGAGATCCATTAGACTTAAGCACCTATGGAACCAACACGCTAACTGACACAAAACAAATAAAAGGAATAATAAAAAAACTAAAAACGGAAGGAGCTGCAGGACCGAATGGCCTACCAAACGCACCATTCAAGCAACCACCAGAATTTTGGGCAGACTATTTCACGCCTCTTTTCAACCACAAATACAGTCAGAATAAGATACCAACTTCTTGGAAAGGGAACATATTCCATGCAATATATAAAAATGAAAGTCGCACCCAACTAGAGAATGATAGGCTGATAGCCTTAATCGACGTAGAGGCAAAACTATACGCATTCTGCATCCAAGCATGGTTGGAGGAGAAATGTGCAATCCCAAAATTCCAAACAGGATTCAGGCCTGTCATGGGAACAACAACAAACCTAGCAGCCCTGACTATTTTTAAAGAAAAGGCCATAAGAAGAAAATCTCGACTGTTCGCATGTTTCATAGACCTAAAATCGGCATTTGATAGAGTTCCACGAGATCAACTCTAGGAAAAATTGAAAGCATGGGGGCTACCACAAAAATTAATCGATGCCATTATAACTCTACACAGCGACACATGGGCTCGGGTGAAACTCGGAGATGGCAGTAAAGTCTCAGCCAAGATAAACATCAATCATGGCCTGAAACAAGGCTGTGCAATGGCACCAAGCTTATTTAAGATGTACCTTGCAGACATAAACAGTTACCTGTCAAAAGCCAAGTGCCACCCACCCAACCTGGCAAACGAGTTAATTTCATACCTCCAATACGCAGACAATATAGTGGTTTTGAGCCAAAGTCTGATCGGTCTGCAAAGAGTCATAAATGACCTGATAAATTACCTCGATCAGCAAGGGTTGGAGCTGAACAGGAAGAAAAAAAAGGTGGTGCGCCTAGTGGACACCCAGTTCAGCAAATTTAAATGGCACGTAAAGGGCGAACAAGTAGACGTGACAGGCTCATATAAATATTTGGGAGTAATGCTGGGGTGATGTATGTCATTCATGGATCAAAAAAGAGAAATGAGAGCTAAAGCCCAATCATTAATTTTGGCATACAAATTGCTGAAAAAGAAATTGAGCTTCCCCTCCTACAACCACCTGTTGAAAGTGATGGCAGCCCAAATATTATCAACCTTGACATATGGCTTGGAAATATGGTGTGGCAAGGAAACTGAAATACTGAATGAGCTCCAGACCAAGGTGCACAAGGCCGTTTTTGTTCTTCCTAAAGCTGCATCCCCAACACAGATCTGTTTAGAATTCGGACTTCAGAACCAGAAATATCAAAGAATGAACACCTTTGTGAAACTACGTTGGAAGTTCTGATCATCAGAACTTGGATCATTGAATAGCTTATGCTGGGCAGAAATCAAGGCACAGATGGACCAAAAACTATCCACTTCATGGGGTGAACATCTGGGAATAGCCTTAGTGGAATTAGGTGACCAAGAGGCATGGGACAGCAAGGCAGACAGGGCAGCATTTAACAGGGCCTGAAACAATACCGTAAATAAAATGTCCTTCTGGGAAGATCAAAAAACCCTGGCCAAACGACGACATGCATGGACAGTAATAAATTCCTACACACACCTCAAGCCGCAAGGCTATTTATCAGCACACTTTCATCTAGAGATAAAAAGGAGTTTCATTCAGTATTGACTAGGAGCACACGACTCGAAGAACTTGCTACCAACATGGAAAATCAAAAATCAAAATGCAAACTGCCGCTTATGTGGAATCCATAAGCCATTTGATGTGTGTATGCCCCACAGCCAAGTACTTAAGAAGGACACTTCTTAAACCAATTTTTAACAAACTAAATATCCACACCTCTAGGCAAGCCGTAATCCGCTGGATGGAGGGATATCCAACATATTGATTTGACGAGGAGTAAAATTACTCATACAAATAAGTAACCTCCTCTGAAAAGCGTACCCATAACAGTCAAAGGGCCACACAAAGGGACAATTTTTTAAAAACTTAAACGGAATGAATTTATCAGAAATGAGTTTTTAATATTTGTGTTAAATATTGTAGATACAAACGTAAACTATTTTATGGGAAATACAATTACTTTTTAACTGTTGTATATTGAACATTTTATAAAGTGACAAAAAGTATATTTTATTCATTGCACTTTATGGTTATGAAAAAACCAAATAAACATTAGCTTTTTGACTTTTTGACTGACTGACTGACTGATTGACTGGCCCTGCATAGCAGCGCAGGGTGAAGGCTCCCAGTTCACGAGCTGCTGCACAGGGTGGGCAGGGTACTTTGGGGCCTATTTTGGTGATCGTGCCAACACCAAGGCTGCTACGAGGTGACAAACTGGGGGACTCCCCTTATGATTGACGCCACCAGGTGAACCGGGAAGGGGGCTGCCTGATCCATACTGGAGATGCAGGCTCCTGGGGCTGGCTGGCCCTGATGGCTGGGAATATTAATGACTACCGGATGCCCCAGAAGGCCCACGTGGCATGCAATGCCAGTACAGAAGATAAGGGAAACCCACTGGGTGAGAGGACTGGAGAGGCCTAAGTGGAAGTCAGGGGGTCCTGATGGCTACAAATTGGAATTGTTTCCAACCTGAACACTGAGAGGGAGAGGCGGTCACTACCTTCAACCTCTTGAGCCTGGAATGGTGCTCTTAACCAATTGTGGAGGGCCTGTAGGGAATGTACAGATAAAGACTTGGGCCTACTGGGCTGCAGGCCTGCCTTAGACTTAAAGCCCTGGATTTGCGCACTCATCCTGTACTAGGGCATCTCATATAGGGCAGCAGGGTGAGAGCGACACCAGCTGAGTCTGCAGGGACAACCCCCCCTCCCCACTGGCGCTTGCCTTGGCCCAATACAACACTATACGGTTTGAGTCATATTGGAGTGCTGTCTTTGACACCAGCTTGTTACTATCTCCTGGTGGGACATGCACTTACTGGAATGCAAGGCCCAGGGTTTGCCCCTGCCCCCGGAGAAGGGAGCTATGCTATACCGCTGCATTCAGCTTGTGCATCTTTGGGGCTAGTGGTTTTGAACTTGGCTGAGGCCTCTGCTATATCATCCATATGTAGAAGCCAAAGACCAAAGCGGCGGATGCCCAACCTGGCCCGGGGAAGTCCTCCCAACTTCTGGCCACGAACCCTGAGGGTACAGATGCCCCTTCTGCCTCCATCCATTTCCAACTGGGCAAGATCCTTGCTGCCATAGCAGACACCAAAGACACCTTCCAACAAGCTATTAGTGCACTATCAGTGGGCCTTAGCCTCTTGCAAACACTGGAAGTTGACAGACCGAGTTAGGGAAGTGGAAACCACTGTGGGAGTGCTGCAGCAGAACACCAAACACTGCCTCATCAGATAGATGAACTGTCTGACAGGGTACACATTTTAGAGCATAGGGCGGAGGATGCAGAAGGCCGGTGTGGCACTGACCCACACTGCACAGATGCTTGAATACTCTCATGCTATCAAGGCCTCCTTTTACTGATTGGATTGTGACTTGCCCATTTGGTTTTTACGGCATAGACAGTTTGCATACACACACGATGTGTTATTCCCCTTGATTCCCGGATCTGGGATTAGTTACGCTAATGCCTGACCCATCGATTTTCTGAAATAATTCCTCTTAAAAATGATTTTATGCATATGGCCAGGCTGAGCTGAGCACAACTTTCTTGGTATGCAACTGTTTACTTGTCAACTATCCCGGTTTTTGCACTGCTCTGAGAGGACACTTTAGCCTTGAAAAAGTCCAAAGGACGAAACATGTGTCGGCTGCTTCTGTTTTCTAAGTGTATCAAGATTTGAGATATGTACAAGGAATAAAACTACATACAAAAGAAGAACTATTATGGACTGCACATGCTTTCCCATTTTGAAATAGCTGCTCTGATTTAGCATTATTATGTGGACTACCTTTGTGATCTTCGGTACTTTTGTTGTTTACCTACTGTTAGGTTGATTCGACTGGTGGAGCTTTTGTCCCTAATGTTTGTATATCTGCCGAATTTTTGATGTATCCTGCACTTAGGATTGTCAATTGAGTGTTATGTCATAAGGTCATTATATTATTTATTTCAAAATACCAATAAAGGATTAAAAATAAACATTGATCTAAAGTTGGCAGATGTTTGGCGGGATCAACATTTAGAAGGGAGAGATTATACACTCTTCTTAAATGTGCATGAACCACACCAGGATAGACTATTTTCTGGTAGCAAGACCCCAAATACTAGATAGCACAATAGGACACCTGGTCTTACCTGATCATGCTTCGGTTCAATTCACATTAGTATTAGACTCAACCCAGAGATCCCAGGCTTCTTTATGGTATATTAATGGAACATTCTTTGGAATTCCACATTGAGGCATTCTATAAAAACATCCCTAGAATATTGTTTTGAAGAGAATGACAAGGGGGAAGCCACAAGGGACGTAGTTCAGGATGCAGTGCAATCATAAGGGAGTTTACATCACATTAGCAAATGACAATTTTATATATATATATATATATATAATATATATATATATATATATATATATATATATATATATATATATATATATATATATATATATATATATATATATATATATATATATATATATATATGTGTGTGTGTGTGTATGTCTGTATAACTGTTACCTACTGGTGATTGCCAGTACGTAGTTATAGGGAGTTTACATCGCATTAGCAAATGACAAATATATGACAAAATTAAACTAAATTTGGCAGAAAGCTAGCTGTTGTTCCAGAAAGAGTGTTTTATGTTACTAGGTGTATATCTGTTCAGTAGTTTTAGAGCTATTTGAAAATAATCAAAATTTGTATATCTAGAGGCGTGAACCTTTTGTAATGCCTTCATGGAGCTTCGCCAACCCACGTGCCAGGAGCAGTGCTGTGATTCGCTGAGTAGAAAGGTGCGGCTGCCATTTTATGAAGCGGGCCACGGTCCCGAGGATGAAAAAAAGGTTAGAAAATATAGAAGGGGTCAGGGTAGGGGTAACCTGACGACATGCGTGCATTGTAGGGGTCTCTGAGGGACCCCTTATGAGTTTATAAATTCCCAAAACCATTTTTTGTCATGGACCTGTTGCAAAGCTCAGAGTGGCTACCCCATGTACCATCAAAGCGGAGTCGCGAACCTTGCCGAAAGCATAAAATATACATTCACACACTCACTCGCACACTAATGCATGCACTCACAGACCCATGCAGAGTCACACACTCAGTCACAGACCCACTCAGAGACTCACACATTCACTCACAGACCCACTCAGATGCTCACACACCCACTCACCGACTCATGCACCCACTGACAGACTCACTCAGAGCCTAATGCAACTACTCACAGACCCCTTCAGAGACTCATGCACCCACTCACAGACCCATTCAGATACTCACGCACCCACTCAGAAGCTTATGCAACCACTGATGGACCCATTCAGACACTTACACACCCACTCACATATCAACTTACAGCCTCATGCGCCCACTCACAGACCCACTCAGAAGCTTATGCACCTGCTCAGACACTTACGCACCCACTCATAGACCCACTCAGAGACTCACGCACCCACTCACAGACCCACTCAGAGACTCATATATCTACTCACTCATCCACTCAGAAGTTCATGTACCCTCTCACAGACCCACTCAGAGATTCACACACCACTCATATAACTACTCAGAGACTCATGCACCAAGTCACAGACCCAGTAACTCACTCATGCACCCACTCACTCACCCTCTCAGAAGCTCATGGACCTGCTCACAGACCCACTCACGCACCCACTCACAGACCCATTCAGAGACTCATGCACCCACTCACAGACCCACTGAGAGACTCATGCATCTATTCCCAGACTCACTCAGACACTCACGCATCCACTCACAGATCTACTCAGACACTCACACACCCACTCACAGACCCAATCAGAGATTCACACACCACTCACAGACCTACTCAGAGACTCATGCACCCATTCAGAGGTCCAGACATTCATGCATCCACTCACAGACCCATTCATATTCTCATGGACCCACTCAGACACTGACACACCCACTCACAGACCTACTCATATTCTCATGGACCTACTCACAGATGCACTCAGATACTTGCACACCCACCAAAAGACCCAGTCAGACACTCACTCACCCAGTCAGAACCTCGTGCACCCCCTCAAATGACATCACTGATTACATCATTCAGAAGTGTAAGTGATATCATTTGAGATGTCATCAGTGATGTCACTGACCATGTCATGAGTGATGCAATATGTGAGGTCATAAGCAGTACATTGCAGGGGCGTAAGTTATATTTAGCTCAGGTATCTATAACTGCTGAATTTCTATGGTTTTGTATGAGTGAAATCTTAGCCTAACTATTATGTCCCTGTAACCTTTGTTTTTTTCAATACATTTCTAAGTTTTTTTTAATTCTATTTCCTAATTATAACGTCCCTGTAACCTTTGTTTTCTCTCAGTGAATTTAAAAGGTTTTTAAAAATTCTATTTCCTAACTATAAAGTCCCTGTAAACTTTGGTTTTTTCCAGTGAATTGCTAAGGTTTTTTTTAATTCTATTTCTGAATTAGAACGACCCTGTAACCTTTGTTTTTATAAGTGAATATATATGCATATAGAGAGAGATCCTTGTTGAATCAATAAGAACGACACGAAGCCACATACAAAAAATCTACAGAAAGTTGAAAAAAGTTAGAGGAGAATTAGAGATGTTACCTATGAAAGATGCTGCGAAAAACATGCTGTATTCTAACTAGAAACACTATGAAAAGGGATATAAGGCTAACAGAATCTTAGCATACAAATTTAGACAAATGCAAACTAGAAATCATATACGCCACATAAAAGATGAATAGGGTATCTCACAAACACCGGTCATATTGTAGGCACCTAATGCTTACTATTCCATGTGATATCAAGCCCAGAAGCATAAGATTGCATTACAAGAAAGATATTTGAATGATTTCATATTTTTTCATGTTGGTCTTCAGATAGTGCTAGGATTAGAGAACCCCTGAAGAAGTGGGCATTGCTATTGTTAGTCTTCAAAATAAGATGACCCTGGGGCTGGATGGCTTTTCAGTCTCCTTTACAAGGCATAATACAATTTACTGACAAGACCATTGTCAAGTTTTCAACTAATTTTTAACCTCACACACACTTACAAAATCAGTGTTAAAGTCTAAGGTGACTTTGCTACTAAAATCGGACAAGAACCCATACAGCCAACTCCATATCCCCGACTATATAATTTGATGTTAAAATATATGTATTTATAGTGGCAGTTCGTTTAAAAGATAATTATCCATTGATGATGATGACATCAATCTTTCAATTCAGATTTATCACACATCAATAGGCTAATGATAATGCAAGAAATGGCAGTCGATCTGATCAACCCTCCTAAACAACAGAAGAAAAGAGTGATGCTTCTCTGACTTGATTGCAGTAATAGTGTTGGCTAAAACTGAAATAGGCCCAAACAGGACTTCCTTTATCCTAGTTAATTACAAATTCCCCCTGACTAAAATAAAGGTTAATTGTGAACTCTGCATCATGACCTGTGTCCCCTATCACCCTTTATATTTGCATTAACAATGGAGCCATTGATTCTTTAAATTAGCAATATTCCTTATATAAGGGAAATGGAAGCAGATTAGGAATTACATAAGCTAGTACCGTTTGCAGGCGATGTACATTATTTTAACTGAACTGAAACCATCAGTGCCACCTCTACATGAGGAACTGTGTGCTTTTGAAGGAGTGTCCAGCTTCCAAATGTACTATAAGAAATCATCAGGCATGGTGATATCAGACCTAGACACCTCTTGGAAACACATGGCCTGACCGTGCTCAATGCCCAATAAAATACCTGTGCATAAACATCAGTTACAACCATATTGGCAAGTAATATTTCTCCTTTACTGGAAACACTATGCAAACACATAGTTGGGGGAAGATTGAAATGTGTTGTTTCGACAGACACCAAGCATTACAATAAACTTCCTACCCAGACTGTTATATGTAACACAAATATCACCTCTTTCATTCCCAAAAGCAACATTGTTACACTACAACACAAACTATTAGTATTTGTTTGGGATGACAAGACCCCCAGAGTTCCTAGAGCCACATTACATTTAGAATGCCATCATTGCCCTAACACCAAACTCTCTAATACTAGAGCAAAATTGTTTAGCAATCACACTATACCACATATTATGGTTATAAATCAATTAAATAGATCTTTATTCAGCACACAGCCATAAAAGACATGAATCATATGTACTAAGAACAATAAAACCTTTCCACCATGTAATAATACAGATAAGCAGCATAACAAAGATCTATTTGGATATCCTGCACAGTTCATAACAGATAAAAAATGAATACAAATTTCAGTTTAAAAATTATTAAATATATAGATCTTAAAAACAGCTAGATGCTATAGAATCCCATCACATACGGATACAATTGTACCTTTTTCTAATGGCTAAAGCCTGTCTAATGAAATTTAACAACACTAAGCAAATTTCTAAAGTACCTAATTTTTGTAAGAACAACAGGCCTTCTTCGTATGGAGTCAAATTTGAGTTTCGGAAGATGGGGATCAGAAATGCATGCCTAGGTTCTTTATATAGAGGGCAAAACAATTTAAAAAAATGGGCCACACCTTGTTTTGCAGTAGTGTTACAATGGCATAAAGATAAATCATTTGACCATACGCGTTGTAGGGGAAAGGCCGCCTAAAAGTGTATTAAACCCAATCTAAAATATGTCAAATTACATTGATGGATGGGGTTAAAAAACCGAGATAAGTAAGATTCCAGGCTGTTGGAGGTTGATAACAACACATATCTATCAAAGGAAATCATTGACGTGGCCCTTTGCATCGTCAGGTCAGTACAATAATTAAAAAAACATTGTTTGACTTCCTTTCTACTTTAAGTAGATATCGCGTGAGCATTTCCCAACATTTCTTTTAAACCTATCATCTATGTCTTCTTAAAGTACTTTAACCTTGGGATCCATGCCCACCCATCCAAAATTAAACAGTCCAACACAAAGGATCTCACCAGGGCTGCCTCCGGGTTTCTTTACCCATAACAGGAGTGGGGCAAGGCTTAACAGATCCTCCAGGTAGGTAAGATGTATTTTCTTGCGACAGATTATGGTAGCGGTCTACGGGAAAATCACAAGAAGCCTCCATACAAAATGGTTTTCTACCCTCTGGAGAATAGATAAGGTTGTGAACCCACACAAACCTGCTCTATAAAATGTAAGGCACTTCACACCTCACTGCTAGAGATTGTTGTTGTTTGTTTTCTTGCACTTTTGGTCAGTCGAGTGATCGTACTGTCACTTGCGGTTTTAAATCATGTTTAGGGTTTCCACATTTAAGGTGACTTGTATTCACCCAACATGATGAGGAGTTTAATTCTCTCCCGTTTACAACACAATGTAGCACTTTCTGTTTATACTACTTATTGTATCATTCTCAGCCCTGAAGAAGTCGCAGGACACTGTCCCATTGTGACGAAACACGTGTTGGCTGCTTGCTTTTTGATGTAACTAGGAATAAAAGACAAAGAACAGACTCACTTGGACCTTAATGACAATTTTTGGAGCACATATGATTAGATGAACTCTTATCAAATAATTGTAAACGTGTGCACAGGACTTTGGTTCATAGCATTGTGCAGGATCCTTTCCTAAACACATTATGGGGTTATAGGGTGTTTCCCCGAACCTGTCTGCACCGTATATATTAGCCATCCAGCACACTATACGCATATTCAGCAGAGCACCAAACTTCCTAGACCACCAAAACCCCACATTTAAGAAATATCTTACTCTTTCAGGAAGGGCAGCCGCAGCGACACACTTCACGCAACACTAGCTCTACACCTCACTATGGACAGAGACAAAGCTGCAGAAGAGCTTTTTGAGAATTTAGCTAGAGGCATAACAATTAGTGCTGCCTCAACTAGTGGAAACCCACAACGTAGAGAGGGACTTAGAGATAATTTCTTAAAGCTTGAGAGACTCAAAAAAACGGAAAATTCAAAATGGTGGGATGGGGCCACCTTAAAACAATACCTGAGACTGAACAGGGTCCCTAGAGATCTTCCCCACCTATGATGATCTAGATGAGGACCTTTTGAAGAAATGGGAAGAGGCTCTTACGGCCAATTCCAACACACTTATGAACATACTTATAGAAAATGCAGAACGCAAAGTAGCCAAACTTCAGGCAGAGATCACTTCTCTAGAAAAAGAGATCAGAGAACTAGATATCAGGGAGGCAACCAAAAAGAATTATGTAATTCTCAATGACATCCTACAAAAACACCAGAATGATATTAAAGAAAGAAAAGCTAGACAACTTAAAAGAGATGAGATTGATTACAAGGAGGGAAGAATTTTCACCTTTGCCAAGAAATACGACCAACTGTTCCAAACAGGTCCACACGGAGACAGATCAACCAGATTGGAAACAATATCAATATCCTCTAGCTCCACCTCCCTCAGTGCCCCCCAAACCAGTGATAGTGAGGCTGATAACTACACAGGTGCAAGGAGTGAGGCTACAGAGACCAATTCTTTTTTGAGGGAGGTACAGAGAATACGGAAAGGGAACAGAACACAGGCCCCACGGGGAGATCAAGACACAAGACCCACAGAGGCAAAAGGTCAGGACAAAGAAGAATACAAAGGAAAGTTGAGGTCAGGAGACGGGAGGAACAAATAGACAACACAGTGAGAGAGGTTCAGGTGGTCAATCTCTCCTCCAAAATACTCACTGAAGACATGATCTCTCTACTTGGCAAAGGTTTGAGTTTCAATCCACATGAACAAGGGGACATCTGTAGACTCAAAATAGACTTATTTAAGTTTGTAAGGGGTCTCAAGTTAAGGAAACATTTCAGTTGTAACCCAACGACAAATAAAAGCATTATAAACATTCCTAGTGACAATGTGTCCAATGTACAGAGTATACGCGATGTTCAAGCCACACAATTACTTTTGTCACTAACAGATCTAGAACAGTCACCATACAACATGGAGAGACTTTTAGAGGAACTCAATATTGACACAGACTACACTATAGCCAGTGGCCTAAAGATCAAATCAAAATGGACACCCACTCTTCCAGGGAGGAATTCCATTGACACCTTTTATAGGCTGGTACTTGAGGGCATTGACAAATATGACAACAGGAGGGCAAAAAAAAGATACAAACACAGAGACAATCTGAATAAGGGAGAACGCATAGCCCTTAAAACATTGAGCTCTGATGAAGACATTCTAATCAGGGAGGCAGACAAAGGGGGTAACGTCGTGGTCATGAACCGGGATGACTACAACCAGGAAATCTTGACACAATTGAACGATGAAACCTGTTACGAATTACCCTCGCACAATCCAACCTGGCCTTTAACTCTTAAGATCAACAAATACTTGGCAGAATGGCTCACTGCAGGATTAATAGACAACGACGAATACATGTATATGAAGGCTTTTAGACCAACCTTCTCTTGGTTGTACACTCTACCCAAGATACATAAACATCTGCCCTTCCCACCTGTCAGACCCATTGTCTCAGGCATAGGTGGTCCCACTGAGAGACTAGCAGAATATGTTGATCTATTCCTGGGACCTCTTGTACAAAATTTACCCTCTTTTATCCAAGACACTAAGCACATCTTGAGTATTTTACCAGACCTACAATGGCAACCAGACATGATCCTAGCAACCTTGGACGTAGTGTCACTGTACACTAGCATTAAACCAGATCTAGGCCTGCAGGCAGTAACACGACTCCTACACAACAGACCAGCAACACAATGGCAACATACTACCATGCTTGTCACCATGATGAATCTAATCCTACATAACAATTTTTTCATTTTTGAAAAACGTTGGTATAGAAAACAAGAGGCGTAGCCATGGGCTCTAAATTTTCGCCCTCCTTTGCGAATTTATTTATGGGCAGTTTAGAGGCAGAATGGATTTGGGGCCAAAAGGGGGCACCATGGATCGATTCCATCATTTTTTGGGGTCGTTATATAGACGATTGCCTCTTACTCTGGTCCGGCACCCAAGAAAAACTGGAACAATTCTGTACTTATTTGAACTCCAACAACTTTGACATGAAATTCACTAAGGAATTTAGCAAATCCAACATCACATTTTTGGATGTGGAACTCTACATCAAAGATGACAGATTACACAGTCGACTTTTCCGCAAAGAGATGTCATGCAATTCAGTCTTACATGCAGACAGTTCACACTCGACACACCAGATTCAAGCCATCCCCTATGGAGAATTCATGAGGGCCAGGAGAAATTTCAGTGAAGAGACTGAGTTCCAAAAATGTATTACTGACATGAAATCCAGATTCAGGAAGAGAGGATATACACCACAAACTATTAAGAAAGCAGAGAACAGAATCGGACGTATACAAAGAGAAGATACACTAAGAGACAAGGTTCGCACACAACAACACAATCAACCAGTGAGAATGGTTACAGACTATAATGATATGAGCTATACAGTCAGAAGAAGCATCACCAAACATTGGGGGATTCTACGAGCAGATAGATCGCTAGATGACCACATTGCCGCTCAACCACAGATCACCTTCAGGCGAGGTAAAACACTCAGAAATAGACTTAGCCCCACAGTTCCACGGGCTCGTGGTGACTCCACATGGCTAACCCCACGAACAATAGGTTTCTACAAATGTGGCTCTTGTGGTACATGCAGATGGGCCAAACATGATACCAAGGAATTCACCGGTTTTGACAAAAAGAAATACAATATAAGACACAACATCAATTGTAACACCAGATTCGTAGTGTACATTATCGAATGCACATGCAAAGGACAGTACGTGGGCAGCACCTTCAGACCCCTTAAGGATAGGACTGGGGAACATGTAAGAGCACTACACCAACAAGATGCCAGATATCCCATGGCACTACACGCCGCTTTGTGTCCGTCTCAAGGTCCACAGAAACGTTTCACTTTCTATGGTATCGACGTGATAGAACCAAGTCCACGAGGCGGAAACAGAGAACTAAAACTCAGACACACGGAGGCCACATGGATAATGCGCCTTTGGACGGTGGAACATGGCCTCAACAGCGATCATGAAATGCAGTACTTCCTGGGAGACTCACTTTCTAAATGTTGGAATCCGGTGTCACACAAAACTAGAAAGAATCCGTCATCGCAAACAGAAACGGTTAATGTCAATGCTGTTGTTTTTTCACCTGCAACATATCCAACAACTGTAGAGACGTCACTAAACAGATCTGGTGATAAAGGTTGATAAAGTAGGAGTAGCCTACCATTCCTATGACATATATAGTTACTAGGCTCATACAGATATTATTGTACACACATTTGAATGATGTTTTATAAAAAAAATTGGTTTTATACCATAGACTTTTGTACACCACTTTAGTCCAAATACTGTATCACATTACATTGTAGGCACTATCTCCGCCCACATAATGCCTCTTATTCTCCATTTCAAGTACTAAAAGCTCTGTTATGCACTGACATTTGAAATTGAATCAAGCTTGAAATTTCAAACCATAGATTTGTATATACTATGTTCGCTTTTGCATTGAACAAGACGGTGTTGTGTAACTTATTTAATTCCTCATGTTTACTACTACAAACATCACATCGTGTCTGCCGTCAGGACGAGGATATATGTTTCTCTCTTTATTCAGGGATCCAGGTATCTCTGTATTAGTCCACTTGTCCGGATGTCAACCCCTTCGAAAATAATGCAGAACAGACGACATACACGCGCACACTTTTGCTATAATCATCCAGCGCCCTGTAGATATAATAAGCACACTGGCTCAAGTGCCCCCACCGTTCAGACTCTAGCTGCAATTTCAGAGGCAACGGAAATAATCGAGAATAAGTCACAAACACGGACTTCCAATTAATAATCATTGCGCGTCCTATAGATATGATATGTACAATTTTTATTTAGTGCCCCCACTATCCAAAATTCAGCTGCCAATTATAGACGCATTTTAAACGTAGAAACTTTTTACTTTAATAGTCATCTGTAAATTGCAGTGCCTTCGACTTTAAAACATGCGCTTCTTATGGCTGATCACCATCAATAAAGCTTCGTCCTTCAATTTGCCGCCCAAGAGCTATGCGCTCTAGTCTTTTTGATAGGGAGTGACGGTATAAATAATCATTTCCGGGTAGCTCCTCTGTCCATATCCGTAGCAGAGAACACAGCCAATGCCGCCGCAAATCTCAGTGCACACGCTGTAGGTAAGAAATTTCTTCTTAGTGCCAGGAAACTCTGCTAATATACTACTGTAGCATCAATCTTTGTTTATCTGTACCATAACGGGGCATGATCTGCTTTTCAGATCTAGAAACAGATGAAGCGGTTTACTCACCCTCCCCTGGTTTGTCGGCACGGTCCCACGTAGGATCACCACTAATTAGGTAAGAACCTGGCTTTAACCACAAACTCACTACAGCGTTGTCATGTAACACTTCACTAATTTTGATGCTTAAAATTCAGCCTTTTTAA
The DNA here is from genome assembly GCA_963921515.1 of Calotriton arnoldi. NCBI lineage: Eukaryota > Metazoa > Chordata > Amphibia > Caudata > Salamandridae > Calotriton > Calotriton arnoldi. The sequence goes on along the minus strand of CAWUFW010005617.1, from coordinate 951,761 downwards.
CTATATTCACCTCGTTATCCATTTAGGTGCTTCCTATTGGTACACACCATTTTAAAACATTCGCGGATCTACAAATAACTTTCTATATTGGCCAGCCGGGTTGGAATTATCACCGGCAGAGTGGTGAGGGCTCTTGTTAATTTTTACAATCACTCTATTGTATTACGTTGCCTCCTTGCTCAAATCTAGTACTGTTTCCCCTAAATAGGGTTCTCTTGATTACCTTATTACTTTAGATCTTAAAGAATCCACTTACATGAAGTACAGGTAGCAATTCTATTTACTACAAATACATACAGAGTGTATAAAATCATTCCTTTGCAAATAATGCGCAGCGCTTTACTTCCTATGATCAGGATCTAAACCTTAGAACAATTTTTCATGACGCAAACTGATGCGGGATATATGGTCTTCACAACATAAAATGTAAGGCACTTCACACCTCACTGCTAGAGATTGTTGTTGTTTGTTTTCTTGCACTTTAGGTCAGTCAAGTGATCGTACTGTCACTTGCGGTTTTAAATCTTGTTTAGGGTTTCCACATTTAAGGTGACTTGTATTCACCCAACATGATGAGGAGTTTAATTCTCTCCCGTTTACAACACAATGTAGCACTTTCTGTTTACGCTACTTATTGTATCATTCCCAGCCCTGAAGAAGTCGCGGGACACTTTCCCATTGTGACGAAACACGTGTTGGCTGCTTGCTTTTTGATGTAACAAGGAATAAAATACAAAGAACAGACTCACTTGGACCTTAATGACAATTTTTGGAGCACATATGATTAGATGAACTCTCATCAAATAATTGTAAACGTGTGCACAGGACTTTGGTTCATAGCATTGTGCAGGATCCTTTCCTACACACATTCAGGGGTTATAGGGTGTTTCCCCGAACCTGTCTGCACCGTATATATTAGCCATCCAGCACACTATACGCATACTTCCTAGACCACCAAAACCCCACATTTAAGAAATATCCTGCTCTATAAAGCCCTGCCAAAATGCATTTACTTTTATATAGATGAATCATCTCCCGAATAGGTTTCTGTAACCAACCTATTTGCAAATTTAAAAATAGCCTCTATGTTCATTCTAAATTGGTGTGCTCTTGTAGTTAAAAATGAATACCATTTAAAAGAAGAGCAAAAAAGGATTGCTTAAATATATTAAAATCAGACACTTTCTCCAAACAAGTTTTCCCCATTGTGTATGATTTGGATCTTGTGCTATTAGGACCACAGGTCATTATAAGTGATTTAGAATGATTAATATTTAGGTCCAAGCCATTCATGTATGAGGAAAAAGAATCTAATAAAATCTGTAAACCGTTTGCTGTACCGGCAATCAGGGCAGCATCGTACGCATACAGGAGAATTGGAATGGGTTTTTCGTGGGATGTCCTTTCCCACCTCAATAAAAGAAAATAGAGATCCCATTCATGTAGAGGAGGAAGAGGAAAGGAGCAAGAATACATCCCAGTCTCACTCCCCGTGTGGATCTAATTTGGGAGGTAGTTTCACACTGTAAGCCATAGCGGACCCCGACAGTAAGATTCTGATGTAAACATTTGATTGAAGCAAGGAGTTCTGAATCCACCCCCATACTTTCCATCAGGGCCCAAAGTTTAGATTGGTTCACCAGGTTAAAGGTCGATAAGTTGATGAATACAAGGTGCAAACTTCCTTTTTTACCATAACATATTTCTCTGCAATCACATAAAGGTTTAGGCACTGATCTACAGTCCCTAAGCCTGGTCTAAAACCAAATTGCACATCGGACAGAATATTATTTTCTGTGGCCCTCAATTCCAGGCAGGACAAAAAAAACTTTTCCTAAGATCTTCATGCTATAATCTATGAGTACCTATCCCCTTTTTTGTACACTGGCATTATAATAGCTGTATGCCAAGAGTCAGGTATTTGGCCCTTCACAAGCCTCCTAGGGACATTTGTTAGCAACGGTGCCCAAAGATCTTTCTTAGATTTACATATGTCTGCAGGGACCCCATCAGGACCCAGCACATTTCCCAGGGCACATTTCTTGATGACATTCACTATTTGCTTGGTTTCCATTACCAAACAGAAGGATTGTGAGACTGTGACAGGGATAGTAGAATCATTTGCTGAAAGGTTGGGCAATGAGTAACTAGACCCGGAATCAAAAATTTCTTAGAAGTGGGCCACACATAAGTCCGCTGGGATTACTACTTCCACCCTAGGGCATCATCCTCTGCAAAAAACAGATGGCTAAAAAGCTCACAAAATGCGTTATTATCCATCAGTCTCGCCGTTTCTACAAGATTCTCCCATGCTTTTTCTTGGATCTCGGTCTTTCTCAGCTCAATAATGTATTTATATGCTTTTCTTGCACTCTGAAGACAGTGGTTGTCTTTTAAGTGAAGCCTTCAGCTGTTTATGAGCTAAGGTGCAGACTGAATTAAACCATCTATGTGGCCATCTCACCGCCGAGGGTTTCTTTGAGGTCAAATTGTCAGAGATGGATTTACAGATAGTATCAAAGCACAGTATGACTGAATGGGCCACTGATTCTTCAATCAGGCAATTTAAAACATGATCCATAATATGTGACACTATTTGACTATTAAAAGCTTCAGAGTCCACCTTAGCCCATTTGATTTTAACACCTTGATTCTTTGAATACTATATTTTTGGCCCCTTATCCTCGAGAGGTTTTATTAGCTGCTGATATAATACTAACTTAAGGGGATTATGCTCACTCATGCATTTTGCTATAATGTTAAAATCCAAGAGGGAGAGGATCAGTTCAGATGATATAAAAAATAAAATCTATTGTATTCCCTTTAGAGCTACCTGTAAAGGTTGGGAGTTATGGTTATCATTTAGGGTCAGGTTTCCGATACAAAACCCTATATAGTAAATGAAAATACTTTAAGATTATTGGACTTGACTAACTAAAAAGGCACAACCACATTTCCACCCTCCCTGACCCTAATTACAAAAAATCCAGATTTTAAACCCAGAATAAGGGATTGATGCGTCAGTGAATGGAGGTCAGGCAATCCACCACAGTTTGACAAACGTCATTCGCAGTGCCAACTATTGAGCAGAAATGAATGTGTTGAGTTATTCAGCTTTTCACGATCAGTTAATTACTGACTAAACCACGTACTACACTGCACAAACATAGCTAAAACAAAACAAAATACTAAGACAAAAAACCCATAGAACAACTTACTACGCAAATGTCAGAAGAAAGGTGTATCTAGGCCATATATAAATATATATGTTGGTGGGAGGAAGCCTTGCAGTTCCAATTTTCAGAATAACCCTGGTCACACCTGTGATGAAGAGCTAAAAAAATCTGCCTATCTGACTACAATATAATGTAAATTCCTACAAAGTGTTCACTAGATGATATTTCACTCTGTTAGGAGGAGGAGGATTTTTAATAGCTCAGATTTATGTTGCAGTGGGTGTGGGGACAGAGGCACATACACACAGATCTTCAAGAAGCAGGATCACCAACGTGAAATTTCCATTGAAAACTACAATCTGACCTAGGCATTGTACAAAAAAAATCCAGGTGAAAACAGCAAACTGCCACTCACAACTCCGAGAGGACATTTGTTGACATATTGGTCTAAATGATCAGAATTGATAGCGTGGAAGGAGCCAAAATTTTACTTTCCAGTACCAGTTCAACTTGTGACTCGCGAAAAATGGGCTCCAACTCCACATCAAATCTTCATCTAGGTGACAGATCTTTGCCATCATTTTTGAATGAGAGCTAATTCAAATCAAGTCATCATTATCCTAAATAACTGTTTAAGTTCAGTCAATGATGAGTTTTAAATCTGTTTCAAAACCTTTATTTTCATTAGGAGATTAGCAAATTATTTTTATTATTTTTATTCAATTAGTAAGTCAGATAAATCAGTTTAGAGAATTTATCAAAGAAAGCATGGTTAGAGTCATCGATAATGGAAATTAAAAGCGTGTTCCATAAAGGAATTAGTCCCTATATTTAACTAAATGGTATAAAAAGCTAATAGAATTCATAAAGAGTTCAGGAAAAGAGCGAGCTCAAAGGAGCATCAAGTTCGAAATCAAATTAATTAGTGAAACTCCCCATTAAGAGAAGTTTGTGAAACTCAGCCCAGTCGCAATCTCCAAAAAGCATCAGCATACAGTTCCAGTAGCAAACTGAACAAAAATAAGCCTCAACAGGGAAATAGGGGAAACAGGTGCAGCAGTAGCTACACCCATCAGGATAGAAAAATATAAGGAAGCGTCACCTCCAAAGTGGCAGGCAACAGTAGAAGCCGTCAGCAGTAGCCGCAGCAATGAAAAGTCATTTGAATCTAACTAGAAACACACACTAATGTAAAGGGCAAGAAAAACAACGGGTAACAATGTTGTGGATCAGGTCACTCTGGTTCAATGGGAAGACATCTTTTGATGGTTAGCAGCCTCATTCTCCCTTGCCCACAGAAAACACATGTAGTCCACAGTCTACTATCAAATATGTAACCGACATCGCTAAACATTTGTATAGCTGGAAATGTCTAACCTTGGCTCCCAGGGAAGTTTCTTGCAGTGTCTATTCTATCATTTATTCAATGTTTCACCGAGTAACAATGAACTACACTATAGACATAAATAATTGCTTGCAAATTGTTTAGTTAAGTAATGTTTTTAATATTTCATATAAGTAAGCGTTATTGTTAAAATGTGTGATTCTCTATTCAGCATTATATGAATATGAGCTAGATAGGAAGTTCAAGCTTGGTACATCAAGAATACTTAACTGAAGAAAGGAATATAGTATATAAATTCGGAACATACTGCAGCTATAACAAAATCTAACCAAGTCACGTTAAGGTCTCAGTTCAGAGCACCATTATTGCATGGCGTAATTTGGGGCAACGTGCTAAAAAAAAACACACTCTATATCCCCGCTCTCCCTCTTCTACACCATCCAAATATATTAGTTGTGCAAGAACCAAAAGTGCACGAGTTGCTGGCCAATGTCAGCCTGCGAACTATGGGTGATATGTTCCAGGCAGGATCATTCGTTAATCCCCCGGATCTCTTCTCAGACACAACTCAAACTCCACTACTGCTCTCTAATTATTAGTGTCTGTGGATGGCCGTCAAAACTATCCATTCATCAGTTCCTCAGGAACCTCTAGTACTTCAAACGGTACAAGTATTGTTATTAAGCCCTACATGTGAGCGCCTCATAACCAAACTATATAATGCGGCTCAAAATGAAAAATACATGGATTCCAACCCCTCTTTAGATAGGTGGAATGCTGTACTTGACATGCCTTTATCTACAGATGACTGGGGCTTTTGCTGCACCCTTACGAATATACTAACCGAAAATTGTAACTTACGCATCATCCACTCAACATTTTTACAGCAAGTATATACACCTATGCAATTACACAAATATGGACTGTGGGGAGATGCAAAATGTGTACAGTGGTGGGAACATGAGGGCAGACTTTCAGCATGTTGCAAGTACTTGCCCATTGGTGAATCTGTTTTGGACAGAAGTGATAGATGCTGTGGGAACTATGCTGTCAGACGCTGTCCCCAATACTCCACAAATCTGTTTATTGGGCCTAGTGAACCCTTTAAAGCCACCCAATCGTAGATTTACAGCCGTAGCCCTGTTACTTGCCAAGAGACGTATAGCTATGAATTGGGGAAGCAAGCAAGCTCTTAAATTACAATGTTGGATAAATGACATTATATATTGTAAAGAACAGCTGGGAATCTATGCGGAGGAGCTACCTGTGCCCTCACGGCCAAAAGACATATCAGGTCCACTTGTAACATATTTGCTGTCGCAGTCTAATACACCAGTTGTTGATGAGATGTGTTGAGGGGGTGGTAGTTATTTGGAAGTAGGGAAATGGGGTCATGTTGTACTCTATATGTTATGTCACAACAGAGGGGTGTGTGCTTCATGTAAGGTTGTAGTAACTACAATAATGCTTTATTGTATGTCATGGATTTATATGACTAAAAACCAATTAAAAAAGGTCACGTAAAGGTCAAGCTATCAAATAAATTTTTGCATGGTTCAGCAATTTGTAAGGCTTCTATTTGCTAAAAAGAAATCTAACATAGACCTACCAGTGAAAATTGATGTCTGGTACATTTTGCACATTTTGATTACGGGTCATTTTAAAGTGTGTTTTCATGTTAATATCTAAGTCAAATTAACATTTTTGTTAATTCATTATTATGTAAATTTTCAATTCCCCCGTCTAATTGTTATTGTTACCATCACGCTAAGAACATTTCACAGGAATTTCTTCAGAGAGCACTTTCATCATCTGTTAAGTCTCACCTTTTTCTTTTCTGACCCAGATATTTTTAATGGTCTCATGTACTCATCATTCATGAGACGATTAAATCCCAAATCATTTTCAAATCTCTTATTTAATTTTTATCTTTTTTGTGCAAAATATATCTACAGCTCAAAAATAAAGCATACAGAAATAGTAAGCAAAACCCAATAAGTATTACTGACTTCAAAGCTTTTAAAATACCTCCTACCGCTATTGTAAACCAATTTTCAATAGTTTGAACTCCTTTCCCAAAATTTTCAGACACTAGGGGGCCGATTCCGATTCGGGCCGGAAAACGTACCGACCGACTCGGTACGGGAATTTAGTCCGACCGACACGTACCGGCGCCGTCCGACCCGCGTAGTACGATGAAATGCATGTGAATCACGACCGACTCGTACGGAACACAAAACGAACGACCGACCCGGACGGAAACAAGCTATCCAGCCGGGAAACCACGCGATTCGAACCGACCGACACGCACCAGGAATGAACCCGAACGAAACGTACCCGCGAACTCCGACCCGTGCAGTACGATGCAATGCGTGCAAAACCAGACCGACTCGCACGGAGCTCAAGCCGTACGACCGACACGCATACAAAAGCCAGCCGAAACAACACAAAACTCCGCGACCGACTCGTACGCCGCACATGAAACCTAGCTGAAACACAGCGGAAACGAGTCGGAGAAGATCGCACAAGACAACTGCAGCGTACTACTCGGTCAGAAGAACGTCTCCTACATGCACAAAAAATACAAAGGAAAAAATACAAAAAAAAGGGCCAAACAAGCAATCACAAAGCCAATAAATACAGGGGGGGGGGGAAAATGGAACAAGGACACACCCCCAACTCCACCTATATAAAGGCCACAAATCCCTACCATGATCCTTTGCAAATTCCACTGACCTGCCAGCACAGAACACAATCAGACAGCAACCACAGACACACTCACAGCTCATCCATCACACAAGCCACACACCATTAGCACCTCAACAAATAGCACTCTCACACACACCCAGCAAAACCAACACTCATCCACCCTCACTTGCACACTCACACACACATCAATCACCACCACCACCCATCACCATGCCCCCAAAGAAGAATCCAAAGTTCCTAGATAGTGAATTGGAAGTCCTGGTAGACGAGATCCTGAGGGTAGAGCCACAGTTGTTTGGCACATTGGTCCAACAGACCCCCATGGCGCAGAAAACCAAGATGTGGGAGAGGATCGTCAACAGGGTGAACGCACAATCACCATGTTTGCGCACAAAGGAAGACATCCAGAACCGGTGGTATGATGTGCGCAGGAGGGTCAGGGACCTACTGAAGAAGGATTACCTCCTGAGTCAGCACACCAGCAGTGGCCCTCCTGCCAAACCAGTATACCTCAGGCCCTGGGAGGAGAAGGTGCGGGCCATCCTACCACCATTGAGCGTATATGGACTAACAAACATCCCAGAGCCTGGTGAGTACACAACTAATATACACAATATGGTGTGACAATACACACACATCACTGTCAAGGGGATAGTCAAACCATGCACCCTTAGCAAATCCACAGCAACCAAAAGATAATCCCCCCAACATGTGAATGCTAGTCAGACAAACACAATACCTGCCAACTCATAGTGACATGTAACTGTGTCATGACATGTACAAACCTAACAACAAATACAGCAAGGCAGTGGCACAAATATAACCAACAAACACAGTCAGATATTTTGCCACCACTAGAACACCACCTCACAGGGAAGCTCACTCAAAGGAAGGAATTCTGTGTATGCTGGTGAAGTCAGTGTAGCCAATAGCATGGGAGTTGTAGTCACAGATATTGGTCACCCTCACAATTGGCCCATCAACACCACCCTGAACCATGCTCACATCACAGGGAGTGAAAAAGAACTGACAAGATGGCTGACACTGGGTACTGCTGTGGGGAACACAAGCCCCTGCTGGGAACTGTGCACCAACCAAGTGCAGGACACCACTGACTGACATCCTGAAAGCCAACTTGCACTCCCTGCAAAGGAAGCACGTTCCATGGTGGGATATCTGGCTGGGTGGGGAGGAGGACTGACAGCTCTGACCATAGTCACCAGCAGCTTTTCTCACACACCCCCTTAACACAAACTCCACACAACTCACCTGGGAGAATGCATTGCCTCACACTCTAATTAAATATCCCACAAAGAACTACCACACTGGGGTATGCTGTGTGAAGCACAGGGACACTTTTGGGACGTGTAGCCAAACAAACGCCAGGACAACACTGTCAGCCATCCTGTCAGCACAGGCATACTACCCCACAGGGAAGCAGAGTCAAAAGGAAGGAAGTATGGGCATGCTGGGAAGGGGGTGTAGGCAATAGCATGATGGGAGTGGTAGTCACAGCTCAACATCCCCCACCCACATGGCCCAGCAAGCTAGCACTGAAGCATGCACACTTCACAGGGAGTGAAAAGCCACTTCAAAGATGTCTGACACTGGCCTCAGCTGTGGGGAGCACAAGGCCCTGCTGGGAACTGGGCACCAACAAACAACAGGACCACATCGTCAGCCATCTTGCCATTGCTGTCACACTCACACACAGTGAAGTCCACTCAAAAGGAAGGAAGTATGGGCATGCTTGGAAGGGGGGTGTAGGCAATAGCATGATGGGAGTTGGAGTCACAGATATTGGTCACCCTCACAATTGGCCCATCAACACCACCCTGAACCATGCTCACATCACAGGGAGTGGAAAAGGACTGACAAGATGGCTGACACTGGGTACTGCTGTGGGGAGCACAAGGCCCTGCTGGGAACTGTGCACCAAAAACAACAGGACCACACTGTCAGCCATCTTGCCCTTGCCGTCACACTCACACACAGTGAAGTCCACTCAAAAGGAAGGAAGTATGGACATGCTGGGAAGGGGGTGTAGGCAATAGCATGATGGGAGTGGTAGTCACAGCTCAACATCCCCCACCCACATGGCCCAGCAAGCTCAGCACTGAAGCATGCACACCTCACAGGGAGTGAAAAGCCACTTCAAAGATGTCTGACAATGGTGCTCTGTTGTGGGGAGCACAAGGCCCTGCTGGGAACTGGGCACCAACCAACAGCAGGACACCACTGACTGACATCCTGAAAGCCAACTTGCACTCCCTGCAATGGAAGCACGTTCCATGGTGGGATATCTGGCTGGGTGGGAAGGAGGACTCACAGCACTGACCATAGTTACAAGCAGTTCTCCTCACACACCCCCTCAACACTAACTCCACATAACCCACCTGGGAGAATGCAATGCCTCACACCCTAATTAAAGATCCCACAAAGAACCACCACCCTGGGTTATGCTGTGTGAAGCACAGGGACACTCTTGGGACTTGTAGCCAAACAACTGCCAGGACAACACTGTCAGCCATCCTGTCAGCACAGGCACACTACCCCACAGGGAAGCAGAGTCAAAAGGAAGGAAGTATGGGCATGCTGGGAAGGGGGTGTAGGCAATAGCATGATGGGAGTGGTAGTCACAGCTCAACATCCCCTACCCACATGGCCCAGCAAGCTAGCACTGAAGCATGCACACCTCACATGGGAGTGAAAAGCCATATAAAAGATGTCTGACAATGGTGCTCTGTTGTGGGGAGTACCAGGCCCTGCTGGGACCTGTGCACCAACCAACAGCAGGACACCACTGAATGACATCCTGAGAGTCAACCTGAACACACTGTAAGGGTGGCATGCTTCATGGTGGGATAACTGGGCTGGGGGGAGAAGGAGGGCCGGATGTCCACCAAATACAACCAATGCTGGCCATGCACACACCTCAACATTCACATTGAAAAGCCTCAGGTTTGCAGGACAATGTGCTACACCAATATCAACCTCTTACTGTTACAACTTAGGACAATGCAATGTACAGGCCCGCATCCAGAGGTACAGTCACAACTGTCATGTGTGTGAACCATTGATGCATGTAGAAATATAACATACATTGTGTGTCTCTTCCAAAAACAGGTGATGATGGGGACACAGCAGCAGGCGAGGAGGAGTCCCTGTCCCAGGCTCCGGGGGACACTGAGCTCACTGGTGTGGAACAGCCTCTGCACTCCTCGGATGGCGAAGACCTACCTGGCCCCTCCGGTGCGAGTCATCATGCAGCACCAGCAGGACCAACATCTGCACCCCCTGCACCCACCCCTCCAACAACTGCCAACACACAGACCACCCCCGCCGACACGGACAGACCAAGGACCACCAATGACAACAGCACAGGGACCCTGGCCCAACGTCGAGCTATGGACAACGACCCCAGTAACAACCCCCAAGGGGGCCTAGGGTCATCTGGGCGTGCCACCGCAGGTCCCACACGTGTCGAATGGGGTGGTGGGAGGGGTGGTAGGCAGAGGTCGCTGTTTGCAGAGGGGTCTGGACTGCATGATGACCCACAACTGGCACGCATTGCTGATGCGTACCAGAATAGCACCGGAGAGGTCAGCCAGGTATTGGGGATCCTCAAGGACATCCAACAGCAGCAGGCTGCCCATCATGCCCGCTTGGACTCACACATGTCCCGTGTGGAGACACACATGTCTCGCATGGAGTCCAAGTGGGACACATGGCAAGAACTGACAGCGGTGCATAGGGACATATTGACATGCCTCCGCCAGATTAGCACCAACATGGCCACACCTCCCTGTGTGCCCACAACATCTGGTGCTGCAACAACTGCAACTGCAACAGGGAGGGAGGAGGACTCTGGCGGAGAGTCCCCTGCACCGCAGCAGCCTGCACGTGAGGGTCCCCCCCAAAGAAGAGGGGTCGTCCGAGGAAGGAAAACTGAGAGGTTGATGGCCATGTACATCCCCCAGGAAGCCAACACCTGTTCTGGAAAGTCTCCTTTGTGTGCAAACTGTTCACCCTGTAGAATGCAACACAACTCTCCCACATGACATGGGGAGTCTAAGTTGGACTAATGTATCAGATGACTGTGGACTTCACTCAGGACATTTCTGCTACCAAGACTTCCAACTCATCTGGGAACTTCGGATCACAATCCCAATGTACAGCACCCACCATCCTGTGCACTATACTCACACATGTCTGTAAATAAAATCACTACTACACCATACTTGCCTCTGTTGTGATTCCAACGTGGTTACTGTCATGGGGATGATGATCTGCTAAATTACACTGTGTATGCTAACTGCTACAGCAAGTACAACACCGTCATGTGAGTCATGGTGACGTGACACATATGAGGGAGACACACCACTAGGGCTACACAACACAGAGACACCAGGGCCATCGGACTCTTCGCCTACACTGATGTTGCCAGGAAATACTGTGGAATGCACAGACACCACACCTATTCACAGTCTGTGTCAACTAGCCCACAGGTGCAGCAAGCAAATGTCAGTCAGATGTGTGACCACAGACAACGCACATCCCAAAGTGAAGCACAGGTTTATTACACATTTGCAACATGTTGTTTCCACTACAAATGCAAGGTAATCCCACGTGGCTGTGGTCACAAAGTCAAAAAGTGTAGAAGATAGAAAGTCCAGGGGTGTGTGGCACATCACCTGTAGGGAAACGACTGCTGCCACCATGAAAGCGGAATCATGGAGTCGGGGGATCCAAGTTGACCAAACAACTCTGTAACCACCCTGTGAAGGACAGGCATGACACACAGTCAAAACCACTGAAGAACAACACAGAACTGCATTACTCATGCCCAATACATGTCACAAGATAACTACACAAAACCAAGTTAGCATGTCAACACTGTTGGGCAGTACAGACTACCTGCAAGAACACATCGCTGCACGCATCCAGTCAAGTAGCACATGGCCACACTCAAACATCACCAGAGCACCACCCACACATATCATGCAAACTCACATCATTGACATGACATCTCTGGATACTCACATTCAGCTGAAGAAGTTGGTGATGAGCTGTGTGCGGACATCACCCTCATCACTGGCATCGTGGCCCAGGCCAGGATCCTCCACAGGTGGCGGACGTTGGTCATCGTCATCCAGGATGAGAGGCAACTCCTTCCGCACTGCCAGGTTGTGTAGCATGCAGCAGACGATGACAATCTTGCACACCTGTGCTGGGGCATATGGGAGGGCCCCTCCTGTCTTGTCCAGGCAGCGGAAGCGGCTCTTCAGGAGACCAAAGGTCCGCTCGTTCACTCTCCTGGTCTGACCATGTGCCTCATTGTAGCGCATCTGGGCTGGTGTCACAGGGTTCCTGAGGGGTGTCAGCAACCACGGCATGTTGGGGTATCCGGAGTCACCTACAGACAGACAATTGCACATTAGCTGAGTTGGAAAAGTGGGCGGAATACAACATAGCAGAACACACACAATGGTACAAAGTCAGTACACACCGACAAGCCAGGCACGATGGTTTTGCATCTGTAACATCATCCTCGGGATGCGACTACTCCTCATCATGTAGGCATTGTGTGCAGAACCGGGGAAACGGGCACACACATGTGTGATGGTCATATCTGCAAGACATACCACCAGAGCATTGATCGAATGGTAATGTTTACGGTTCCGGTATGCCTGCTTATGTGCCTGTGGTGGTACCAAAGCCACATGTGTCCCATCAATGGAGCCAATGACATGTGGCATCCTCCCCAGGGCATAGAAGTCACTCTTGATGTCAGTGAGTTGTTGACGTGTTGGGAAATAGATGTACTGGTTCAGGCATCTCAACATTGCCTCCAAAACATCGCGTAGCACACGGCTGAACATAGTCTGTGACATCCCACCAGCAGTCGCCACAGTGTGTTGAAAGGTACCGGTGGCAAAGAAGTGTAGGGCTGCCATCACCTTCACCTTGGGGGTCAGCGCTGTAGGGTACGGCCGGCCAGGTTGCAAATGTGGGGCCAAGCGCACTGCCAAATCCACAATCAGCTGCCTGGTGAAGCGGTACCGTCGGATGCTGTCACGTTCCACCATCGTTGCCAAGTCAGGGAATGGTCTATGGACAGCTGGAGCACTGCAGTGCATAGGTGAAGAAAGAAAGATTGTCAGTCACCCCACATATGTGCCATTCACCATACTCAATTTCACATGATACATCATTACGAGACACAAGTACTTGATGTGTGTGCCGTTCTGTTTGGACATATATGGCACCTACATGGACATCATCTAACATCTCAGTTCAACATGTGTTGATAACAGGTTCCAGGGTGTGCTATGAGAAACCATTAGGCTGTGTCACAGTACCCATTTACTGCTGTTACGTTCCACACACACACCACAGTGACATGTCTGGACAGATGCGCCACAGGCATCACAGCTCATTGACAGGTAGATTCCCAGGGACACTGTCTTGCCACATGGACACTGGCATGACATGGCGTATCATGTACACGTCAGAAAAACAAACATGACTCCCACAGGTAGTGGCCCCTGTTGCCTCTGCAGGACAGACATGGACGTCTGTGACACACACACACACAACATCAAAGTCCATGCACAAACAACGTGGATGTGGAGACTGTCTCCCATTGTGCACATGGAGTCAGAGACATCGGAAACACAACATGCACACAGACTGTGGAGGGCCATCACTATTGTGGCAATGGGTCACCCTGTGACGTACATGCCTACCCACATGTGAGCCTGGGGGTATGTGACATGTCATACACATACACAACCTGGAAATGTGACCATGCCACATGCTCCAAAATGAACAGTTGCACATCACAGTGGTCAGGTGCACAACACACAAAGGATCCTGTCCCCATGAACACGTGCACAGCCTGGGTGTGGCTGCCCCCAAGTGCCACCCCAAAAACCACATGTTTACCCCCATACACAGAAAAGGTAATGCAGCCTAACATGCCTTAGATACAGTGTGGACTGGGTGTGGTGTTGTAGGTGTGCCCCTGAGTCCCTGGAAAGTATATGTGGCTGGCATACGTTCACCAGTGACAAGCATGGTGACATATGCGTGTGACCTGTACAGGGACGCGTTGTACAGCAATGGACCGATCGGTGTGCCCGCACGGCCCATTGCATCTGTTGTGAGCGGGTACGCGTTGTATCCCGGAATACGCGTTGTACAGCAATGGACCGATCGGTGTGCCCGCACGGCCCATTGCATCTGTTGTGAGCGGGTACGCGTTGTATCCCAGAATACGCGTTGTACAGCAATGGACCGATCGGTGTGCCCGCATGGCCCATTGCATCTGTTGTGAGCGGGTACGCGTTGTATCCCGGAATACGCGTTGTACAGCAATGGACCGATCGGTGTGCCCGCACGGCCCATTGCATCTGTTGTGAGCGGGTACGCGTTGTACAGCAATGGACCGACCGGTGTGCCCGCACGGCCCATTGCATCTGTTGTGAGCGGGTACGCGTTGTACAGCAATGGACCGATCGGTGTGCCCGCACGGCCCATTGCATCTGTTGTGAGCGGGTACGCGTTGTATCCCGGAATACGCGTTGTACAGCAATGGACCGATCGGTGTGCCCGCACGGCCCATTGCATCTGTTGTGAGCGTGTACGCGTTGTATCCCGGAATACGCGTTGTACAGCAATGGACCGATCGGTGTGCCCACACAGCCCATTGCATCTGTTGTGAGTGGGTACGCGTTGTATCCCGGAATACGCGTTGTACAGCAATGGACCGATCTTTGTGCCCGCACGGCCCATTGCATCTGTTGTGAGCGGGTACGCGTTGTACAGCAATGGACCGAGCGGTGTGCCCGCACGGACCATTGCATCTGTTGTGAGCGGGTACGCGTTGTACAGCAATGGACCGATCGGTGTGCCCGCACGGCCCATTGCATCTGTTGTGAGCGGGTACGCGTTGTACAGCAATGGACCGATCGGTGTGCCCGCACGGCCCATTACATCTGTTGTGAGCGGGTACGCATTGTACAGCAATGGACCGATCGGTGTGCCCGCACGGCCCATTGCATCTGTTGTCAACGGGTACGCATTGTATCCTGGAATACGCGTTGTACAGCAATGGACCGAACGGTGCGCACGCATTGGCTGGGGCCTGGCATGACAACGGACGCGTTTTCGAAGCTTCAACGAGTCTGATGCAGTGAATTCAGTTGGCCAGCCACAACAAGGTTGCAAATTCATGGGTGTCATGAAGTTGAAGTTTTGAAGGATGCTGTGGGCGTGTATTAGTGCTGCTATTCCATGGATTGGTCAGATTCAGAAGATGCAAACGACTTGGACCTATCACCTTGGACACATGGGACAGTATCTGCCTCTGCAGCACACATATAATGCTGGCTGTTCCCCTGAGGGCTCACTTGCCTGCACTACATGCTCCAGGACGACATCTGCCACCAACACTGCTGCTGTCTCTGCATCCTCTGGCTACTGCAATGGCACGTACTGTGGATAGAGCCCCAGCCTTCAGCCTTGAGGAGAACCAGGCCCTGCTGGACAACCTCCTTCCACAGTACAGCAAGCTGTATGGGACACCAGGGGAGCAGGTGAGTGTGCTGTCCACTGCCTTACTAATTGTGCATGTTGTCTGACTAGCAAGACTTCCAGTGTGCACACCACTGGCTAGCATGCTCACTGAGTAGTTCTCACCCCCAAAGTGTGTAGTCACATGCACTGAACAGGTACAGTGCAGTAACAGTGCATTCCAACAAGATTTATTTCCCATGCAATGATACCATGTAGTAACTGCTGGCAAACTGTTCATAGCCATCGTTGCACTGCCTGTGTACATCATATGCCCCTGTGATTGAGACATGTATATCCGACTGTGTGATGCACGGATATGTTGCATGTGTAGTAATGGCCTTTTCACTTTGTCATCCTCACAGGTTGATGCCCACCGTAAGCAGGAAATCTGGCTGACCATCGCCCGGGCAGTAAGATCCGTGGGGGTCTACAAGCGCCGGATCCGCAACTGCCAGAAGAGGTGGCAGGACCTTCGTGGCTGGACCCGGAGGATCGCAAGGGTCCAGCTGAAGCTGTCGCCTCCTCGCAGGAGGGGCGGACACCGGACCCTGACCCCCCACATGCTCCGGATCCTGGCGGTGGTCTTCCCTGACCTGGATGGGCAGCTGAAGGACAGACACCAGCAAGGAGGGGTGAGTCCATGACTGCACTGTGAACTCTGTCTGACATGCTATGTGCCCTCCTCTGGCCTGGTTAAACTTCCTCAGTACATCAGTCTTGTGGTCCAGGACCCATGTCCCTCAATTGTGACATGCCCACTCCTCATCTGATGTGCAGGTGTTGTCCTTACAGTCAGGAAATTGTGTCACTTGGGTACAGGGTCCTTGCATTTTGCTTTGCTCAAGGTGGGGGACAGCTTTTGTTCCCGTGACTTTGTGGTGGGCTTCATGGGTGGGTCAATTGCTTACACAATGCCTGAGTTCTGACATGTAATCTGCGTGTAACTTTGATATGTGGTCCAATTGCTGATCTGACTCACCACATGTTCCTGGGGTATTTGGCACACCCCCATGCTGCGGGTGGGAACAATGTTTGGGCCTCAGGAGTATGTATACCAAGTGTGTCACACATGCTTAGCTACCTGCCTACTGTCCAGGGCTCATCCCTCTTACAGGTGGAGCTGGACAGTCATGCCTACTCCAGGGCATACAATACACTCTGTACTCCCACTCCCGTGTATCAGCTGACATGTTGTGATCAGTGAAATGTTCCCTCAGGTGTCTGCCTCTGTGTCATTGTGCTGTGGCTTCGTTGTCAGGACTACTGGTATGTTTATCGGTTAGGGCTCAGCATGCCATCTGAGATGTGACCATGAGAGACGATACTTCAGTGACTTATAGGTGTTTGATCACTTGACTGTGCACACAGGTGTATGCGACTGTGACTTTCAGGCAGCTGTTTTTCATTCACAGCACACTGTGAGGTGCTCAGGTTCTGAGAGTTGTGTTTCATGTCTCCCATATGTCCAATTGGTATGACGTGGACAAATACGAGTTCAGATGATGTGGTTTGTGGGGGATGGACATGTGCACTTGTCAGTTACATAACTTGCATTCCCCATGTCCTAGGATTGTGACACAGTGCAGACTGTTGTTGGCTGGCTGCCATGGCCATGTGACTGGAGACAGTGATGTATGACTTTGCACGCATGCCTGTGTCATGGCATTAAACTTCCTAAGAGTGATCCTGCAGGGGAGTGACATGTGCAACATGCACCGCATTGTGGCATTGACTATCCGGACATGGGTGCATCATGGTGTCTGGTGCTGGTATGCATCACATGCATTTCTATTTAGACTCTGGCCATCCCTTTATCCGGACACCTGCACTGACTCAGTGGCAAGAGATGTGATGTGTGCATGTTCACATACTTCACCGTGTTCTCTGCAATGTCCAACAGCTGTGTAGGTGGTGCATGTGTCCACACTGGGGTATTACCATCAGACAGGCACCAGACAGATGGGTGCAAGGGCAGGAGGGGTGTGAGTTCCATGGTTGACCATCAGACTGACAATTGGCTTCTCCGAATCTGTGTGAGGACTTTTGGCAATGTTCAACTAAGGATGCCAGGGCTTCCTCTGTAATGTGCTGTACTTACTGTGGTGTGTGCGGTCAGTGCAGGTGACTGATGTTTGTCTGTTTCCCTAATTGTTTGCAGATATATCCACGACCACAGGAGGGGACAGCTCCACGGACCAGGAGGAGCTGCAGAGCCAGACTGGGTCAGCAGCCGACGAGTGGTCGGAGGGACCCAGTGGCACGGAGGGCGAGGGGAGCCACACCGAGGAGTCCTCAGCACCATCCACCTCAGCTGAGGACCACAGCAGCTCGGAGGATGACTCCCTTGTGGAGGCGGGTGTCAGCAGCCACCACACCCCAGCTAGTCTGTCTGGCCCCGCCACCACCACCACCACCACCGCCCTCCCATTGGCTCCGATTCCAGAGGTCCGTGGAGGCTCCCGTGTTCGGGAGCGTGTCTCCTTCGTGCCAGGGACCGCACCCCCTGCCCCTGTGTCCCCTGCTGCCCTGAGTGAGGAGTCTGTGTGCCTACTTCGGCAGCTCCATGTAGGGCAGACAGCAATGCTGAGTGTCCTCCATGCACACACCACTCTGTTGACACAGCTGATGTCGTTCATGGAGGGCATCTCGACGGGTATGTCTGCCCTACAGAGGAGCAATAAGTCCATGGACTCCTCCCTGACGGTAGCAGTGTCCCTCCTCCAACAGTCCCTCATCCCTCCTACCTCTGCCCCATCCACACTTCCTGGCACCCTACCTGTCCAAAGCACATGCACACCTGCACAATCACCCAAACACACAGACACGAGCAGCACAGACACACCCAAAAAAAAGGCAAGACGTGCACACGAGCATCCTCAGGGGACTGATACCACACACACAGGGGATGGGGAACAGACACACACACAGGCATCCACAGTCACTCCGCAGTCCTCCAAATCCTCTCCCTCCAAGACCCCTTCCCTTGCCTCACCTGCAACCCCACCTACACAGCAGCTCTTCCTCTGTGACCTCGGCCTCTTCCCCTCCGATCCTGCTGATCCAGCATACCGGGGGAAGAGGAAGTCCACCCACACAGAGGGGAGTGCCCCTCGCCCCGGACACCCTCCCCCAGGCGCAGGCAGACTGAGGACCCCATTCGGAAGTCCCCCGGACCAGGAAGGGCAAGACCCCCACCACCACGCAGCTCCACCACCCAGACTCTCTCCTCCATCCCCCAGGCCACCACTCCACAGGTTCCACTGCCACACCCTGCCCCAGGTTCCCCCACACACCGATACCGCATCCCCAAACTGCTTAGGCCCTCCCCCTGCCACTTGCTCTTCCACCCCCAAACCAGACGCTCTGCCTGTTTGTGCCACTGGTGTGGAGACTGGGTCCCCCCCTCTGTCCTGCCCATCTCATCTGCCCCCCCTTCCACTCCCTTGGAGTCATGCACTGCAGTGGAGTCCATAACCACCCCGTCTGACTCGGGCACTGCAGTGGGGACCCAGTCCACTCCATCTGACCGGCCCACTGCAGTGGTTGCAGCACCCACAACATCTGACTTGTGCCCTACAGTGGTGCCGGTCCCCCCTGAGTCAGACACCTCCACTGCAGTTGCCGGTGACACTCCTGCACCCACCACCCCTTCACTGCCTCACTCTGGCATCCCCTGATCCTGTCCCTGCGGTGCCTGGCCTGCCCCTTGTATGCCCCTCCAAGGGGGATGTCCCCTATCCATACCAGTGCAGGCAAGCAGTGGGTGACAAGTTGTCACATATCACCCTGTTGGGACTGTGTATTTGGACTGGCCATTGGCCTTAGTTTATTTTGGACTTAAAATTTTAGTTTGACATTTGCTGAATAAAGCCTCTTTTTGTTTACTTGTGGTTTTTCTTTTGATGTACATGATGTAGATGAGTATCATCATGCATTTGCAGTTGTAAAAGTGTTCAGATCAGGTAAATGAAGTGTTGCTGTGATGGACTCCATGTGTTCCATGGGATATGTGTCCTGATGTAGTCTGGATCTATAGCATCCTTTGCTGCAGTCTGAGGGTGTAATGTTCAGCATTTGACACAGGGATGTACGTTTTTCATTTGTTAATTAACATCTTTGTCTTACACTGATGCACATCTGGTGGGCTTACCACTGTTCAATGTTTCTTTTTCCCTGACTGTGTGCCCATCTCCACTGGACATGCAGTTTAGCACATCAATGTTGAAGGACTCATCTGTGTATACAGTGCAACTTGCTTGACACGTGTTTTGGGTGTATGCAGATGACTGACGTGACACTCCCGTACCCAGGCTGATGTGAGCAGAGCCTTCAGTGTGTTGTAGTTGTTGACTCACTGACCGAGTGTTCTGCTGACATGTTTGAGTCGTGCACAGACAAGGTTTGGCACAGCGGACCTTCCACAGGAGTGGAGTGCCCTCATGGCAGTGTGTAATCCCGTGACATTGCCTGGGCCCGTGTTGTGTGTTGTGTAAGCATGTCTGTGCATGTTCCCTTCCCTTTACCCACACAGGCTGTGTCCCTACGGATGTTCCTGTTTGTGATGCTTGCTGAGTTGTTCTGTGTTCATCCAGCATCTTGGACCTGGTTTCTCCGGGATGTGGGTGCATGGCAAACTAATGTTCATCAGGTTGTCATCCCTAGTTGTCTTTGTTGTCAGGGCTGGGGATGTGGGCAAACGCAGATGGGACACAGTCAGGATTCCCCTTGGCACTTGTTGGTTACACAGGTCATGTAATTTACAGTTTCTGCTAGCTTTCAGTGATTGTGACACGTTGTGTGTGTGACTGCTGCCACTCCTCAGGTTCAGAGCTGCAATGTTGGAAGTTGTCTACGTGTGTTATTTGTGGGTCACCTTGGCTTCTTCATTGGTGTGTGACTATGGCCGGGATCCCATTAATTGGGGTGGATTTCACGTCATGCCCATGTACCGCGTACTGTGCAGTGTGTCAGACATTCACGAGTCTTGTTGACTGGCCATGTGTGATGGGTTTCTGCACCTTAGTTCCCACCACCACCCCTGGGATTGTCATGGGTGCATGTGCAATGTCACCAGTCCATATGAGCTTCACTGCTGCACATTGGTGGAGATCAAGGTGTGTGGTGTTGAGTGTGTGCAAATGTGAGTTGTTGCACGGCTAGACCCCTACCTCCATATTGGCCTTGGCTGGCAGGCCGTTTTGATTGATTTGTGCTTGTGTAGGTGTGATGGTAGTTTGTTGCTCAGGACACATGGCTGTGGTTCACAGTGTGAATGACATCTACCTTTGTCATCACAGTGGGATTATCATGCAGGCTAGTGTCACCACAATGTGGGGTCCCTGGGGGTAGTGCTGTGGTGGGTCTGTCTCTTGCTGTGTTAGTTGCTGTTCCTAAAGCTTGTGTGACATGTGTAATTTGGGCTCCCTCTCATCTAACAATGCCTGTTTGCCCACATAGGGGAATCCGATCCATGAGTTACTTTTGTATGGCACTGTATACACATCTGTGTAATTGGAATTCAGGCCTCCTCATGTGTTGTGTGGTTGCCTGGGGACACTGGCACACACCCCCATCACCTGTTGTGTTTGATATGCAGTGTGAGTCTGCCTGTTTGTGTTTGTGCATTTGCACCACTGCATTGGCATATCTTGAGTGTGCCATTGGCTGTATGTTGTTTGGTGGCTTTCCCCTGCTGTCCCTGGGACTCCTAGGTCATCAGTCAGCACAATAATCATGGTTTGTATGTCCCATTGCTGCCATGGTATGGTATTTGTTCACCTGACATCTACAGTCTCCACAGGATATCTACATTTGTGTGTCCATTGGTGCAGATATGTGGGTCTGCATTATGATGGTCACTTCTGTCATTGTGTTATTTGTGAATGTTGACAATGTGAGCCCCCATGGGTGATGTTTGTATGCACATGGCCAAAACGATGTTTCATTGGCACTGCACTGTTTGCCTCACCCAATCTATGTTGCTATGGGACACAAGCACTACTATGCCACTGATGTGTTTGTTGTTGTGTGACCAGGAATCATCCATGCAGTTTGGCTTTGGCAGCTTTTACCATGACTACACTTACCTTTTGGTCACTGTGGTGATGGGGCTTTAGGCGCCATTGCCACACTGTTCAAAATGTGCTTCAGCTATGGACCCCACACTTACCTTTTGGTCACTGTGGTGATGGGGCTTTAGGCCCCATTGCCACACTGTTCAAAATGTGCTTCAGCTATGGACCCTACACTTACCTTTTGGTCACTGTGGTGATGGGGCTTTAGGCCCCATTGCCACACTGTTCAAAATGTGCATCAGCTATGGACCCCACACTTCCGTTTTGGTCACTGTGGTGATGGGACTTTAGGCCCCATTGCCACACTGTTCAAAATGTGCTTCAGCTATGGACCCCACACTTACCTTTTGGTCACTGTGGTGATGGGGTGTTCGAACCCATTGCCACAGTGGTCATGGTCGGCTTGCTTTGTGGAGGCCACACACATTTATGTGTGACACATGTGATGGGGGTCACATTGTATGTTCAATGTCATGTTCAGTGTTGTAGGCATTTGACACAGACTACACACGCTTGTCATGGTGTTGGGGGGGATGTAATTTTCAGACATTCCTTATGTGGGAGTATGCTGGTTGTGTCATGCATTACCCGTCCTATGAGTAGGGGTGGTGGTGGTGGTGGCAGGCATCCAGCCCCCCATGAGTAGGGGTGGTGGTAGTGGCAGGCATCCAGGCCCCCCTGAGTAGGGGTGGTAGTAGTGGCAGGCATCCAGGTCCCCATGAGTAGGGGTGGTGGTAGTGGTAGGCATCCAGCCCCCCATGAGTAGGGGTGGTGGTAGTGGTAGGCATCCATCCCCCTATGAGTGGGGATGGTAGTAGTGACAGGCATCCAGCCCCCCCTGAGTAGGGGTGGTGGTAGGGTGGTGTTAGTGGTAGACATCCATCCCCCCATGAGTGGGGATGGTAGTAGTGACAGGCATCCAGGCCCCCATGAGTAGGGGTGGTGGTGGTGGTAGGCATCCATCCCCCTATGAGTGGGGATGGTAGTAGTGACAGGCATCCAGACCCCCATGAGTAGGGGTGGTGGTAGTGGCAGGCATCCAGCACCCCCTGAGTAGGGGTGGTGGTAGGGTGGTGTTAGTGGTAGGCATCCATCCCCCAATGAGTGGGGATGGTAGTAGTGACAGGCATCCAGGCCCCCCTGAGTAGGGGTGGTGGTAGTGGCAGGCATCCAGGCCCCCATGAGTAGGGGTGGTGGTAGTGGTAGGCATCCAGGCCCCCATGAGTAGGGGTGGTGATGGTGGTAGGCATCCATCCCCCTATGAGTGGGGATGGTAGTAGTGACAGGCATCCAGGCCCCCCTGAGTAGGGGTGGTGGTAGTGGCAGGCATCCAGCCCCCCATGAGTAGGGGTGGTGGTAGTGGTAGGCATCCAGCCCCCTATGAGTGGGGATGGTAGTAGTGACAGGCATCCAGGCCCCCTGAGTAGGGGTGGTGGTAGTGGCAGGCATCCAGCCCCCATGAGTAGGGGTGGTGGTAGTGGTAGGCATCCAGCCCCCTATGAGTGGGGATGGTAGTAGTGACAGGCATCCAGGCCCCCTGAGTAGGGGTGGTGGTAGTGGCAGGCATCCAGGCCCCCATGAGTAGGGGTGGTGGTAGTGGTAGGCATCCAGGCCCCCATGAGTAGGGGTGGTGGTGGTAGGCATCCATCCCCCTATGAGTGGGGATGGTAGTAGTGACAGGCATCCAGGCCCCCATGAGTAGGGGTGGTGGTAGTGGCAGGCATCCAGCCCCCCATGAGTAGGGGTGGTGGTAGTGGTAGGCATCCAGCCCCCTATGAGTGGGGATGGTAGTAGTGACAGGCATCCAGGCCCCCCTGAGTAGGGGTGGTGGTAGTGGCAGGCATCCAGCCCCCATGAGTAGGGGTGGTGGTAGTGGTAGGCATCCAGGCCCACATGAGTAGGGGTGGTGGTGGTGGTAGGCATCCATCCCCCTATGAGTGGGGATGGTAGTAGTGACAGGAATCCAGGCCCCCTGAGTAGGGGTGGTGGTAGTGGCAGGCATCCATCCCCTAAGGGTGGGGATGGTAGTAGTGACAGGCATCCAGGCCCCCTGAGTAGGGGTGGTGGTAGTGGCAGGCATCCATCCCCCTAAGGGTGGGGATGGTAGTAGTGACAGGCACCCAGGCCCCCTGAGTAGGGGTGGTGGTAGTGGTAGGCATCCAGGCCCCCTGAGTAGGGGTGGTGTTAGTGGTAGGCATCCATCCCCCTATGAGTGCGGATGGTAGTAGTGACAGGCATCCAGGCCCCCCTGAATAGGGGTGGTGGTAGTGGTAGGCATCCATCCCCCTATGGGTGTGTTTGGCATTGGTGATGGCCATCCCACCCCTATGGTTATGCTGTTGCTGGTGTACGTCATTTGTGCATCCCTATGTGTGTGTAACATATTTCGGGTACGTGTCGTTTGTTTGTGTTGTTGGTGTTTGACTTACCGTCTGCGCCGTAGGTGTCCGTGCCTGTCCCGGTAATAGATGTAGAGTATAGGTAGGACCTGCGCGATGGGATTCATGCTTGGGTCGTCTCGTTCGGGTTTCGCGTGTCTTCGACTCGTACTCGTCGCTGGCTTGTTCGTCTCGTAGCCGTGGATCTTCTTGTGGCGCGAATCGGAGCTTATGTACGGCTCTCCCGGATGCTCAAACGTGCCGGACGTAGCGATGGGTTCGGCGCGTACGGAAGGCGCATCGTACTCGTCCGGCCGGAAGGTGCTGTGTATTTGGTTCCGTGCGACTCGAATCGGCGTTTACGGATCCGGCTCGGGCAGGGAACAGGAGCTGAAATGGGTGAGTACGGCTCGCTCGGAATCTGGGCTGTTATGCGCATCGTACTTGTTCGTTCGGACGAGTGTTCGAATCGGTCGGGAAACACGCGTTCGGCTTGTATTTTTTTCGGACAAATACTGTTAGGTGCGCTTCCGGCTGAGATCGGAATCGACCCCTAGGTGTTTTCAACTCTTCTAACTCAGGTTTTAAGTCTGAAATGTTGTTTGCAAACCCTTCAGTCTCCTTACTCTCATCAGGTATACAGGAGCAGCAATGGGTTAATTTATGCATTTTGCAAATCCCCCCTTTTCAGTGATTAAATTGTTTAATAAAAGATGATTTTAAAAACCATTGAACATATAGCAATTAATTCAGTGTTTACTACTAGTAAAGCTTCAGAAGTGCTGGCTGCCATTTTGTCAACAACAGTTGCACCAAATATATCTCCGGTGTCATTGTTAATGCATCTAAGCTCTGCACATGGTACATTTTAAGAGTTAATACACACAAATAACAAATACCCTCCCAGTCAGCAGGTAGCAAGAAATTAGCATTCTGTCTACAAATAAAATAAACTCAGGATTTGCGGATTCTTCTCCTTGTAAAATTTGACATGTTCCCCCTGTTTATTCAAACGTGTGTTCACAGTTACTGATGCCTACGTGTCTGGATTGTTTGGGTATTATTCTTTTGTAAACACAAATTTTCCCTTTGTGTTGATTGTCTAACCTTAATTTTGGGTAAATCATTTTCTTTCTAAATTCATCTTCTTCTTCCTTACAAACATTTTGAAAACAATACTGTGTTTATATTTAGTATGTGTTATATTTATGCATCTTTCTTCTAAGCCATTATGTAAATCTTCTCTAATGGTTTCATTAAGCAGGTTAAACTATTTTTGTAAGCCTCAACACTACCTATAGGTCTATGGCATACCAAGTAGCATCCATCTATTTTGCTAGCGGGTGTAAATTCATGCTTTCTATTAGAGATATTCTTGAAAGTATTAGGCTGTAATTAGAATACATATAGTCGAAGTGTTCTCACCTATACACAAGTGAAAGCAAAATACTACAAGAAATAGCATATGATAATGGCATACAGTAATAAGTGACCTCTTTTGATGCAGATATGGGTAAATGATTACAGACATAACAATCCTTCACATCTACAGCATGAGTGTATTCTTGGTGGAGAGGTGTGGTGCAGCGGCCAGGGCAGCTGACTTCGGAGCACAGGGTTCACGGTTCGATCCCTGGCGGCAGCTCAGCTCAGCACCATGTGACTCTGGGCAATAGCTCACTTAATTTCCACGACGGCCCCCAGCGCCTTGAGACCCGTAAGGGTGAGTAGCTGCGCTATATAAAAAACGGACTTACAATCTAGAATAAACATTTGTGGAAAAATCATCTTTCTTGTAGTTAACAAAAGACGTTCTTAGTTGGTCTTCATCATTAAGGTATGCATGTGGCTTAGTTGTATTATTTGATCTATGCTCTACTTCTGGTGTTAAATAAAATCCTACTAATACCATAGTAACCATTATTTCTGTTATCACATAGATTGAGCACATAATATATTTAACCTTATTTCTAATGCAACATATTTCTTTCAAATCAGGCTAGGTGTAATAAAGATCAACAGTTCAACGTACAATTTCATTAGTAGCTTTTCAAGACAACTTAGTTTTGACAGTTCAGATTTCTAATTAGGCAATTCTTAAGCCTACTCTGTGTTCTTCTATACTGTTATCCCTACTCTTCATCTACAGCCTCGGCCTAGGTTGATCTTCTGTGAAATAAGAAATTAAAATAATAAAGTTCTAACAGGACAGTTCCTTATCATTAATCAGTTATTGTTTCTTTCTTTCAGCTTTTCAATAGTTTTCAATTATTAGTTTCAACTTTTCCCAAATTTTCTTTCAAAGCTTTACCATCAGGAACGTTCATACAGTTCAGATCTCACATCATACAGATCATCAAATGTGACGTTCAGTACTTTGTCAATATAGTATGTCCATTTAGGTGCTGAAAAGGTAGTCTTGCTCTTTTTGATCTTCTGAGGGATTGTTTGTTTTGCTCCATACCACTTTCGTCACTTGACTCAGCTTCTTCAGGTACTCCTTCTCAGTCTTTCTTGTTCATAGGATTGCGGCCATTCAGCTCTGCGGGTGACTCACCTTATGCCAATGCTTGTTCCTTCACCTGGATCTTGCAGTAGTACTGATGGATTATCAGGAAGGCTTCTTTTTTGGAGATCAGTCTTTGCTAATATTTTGTTAGAGACTCATTTGCCACTTTGTGTAACTTCAGGCACTTGAATCTGTTTTTCCACTTCAAATCTTCACCCCTTTCTTCTTCTTACTGTCCTTGTGGAGGTGGTGCAACTAGTCTATGTGGTCTTTCTGGTGGTGGTGCAGCCACCAATGCACTTCGTTCAGGATCCAAGACCACAATTACCTTTTCTGGGTTTCTCACTTTCTTGATGTGAGAAGCATGAATCCATTTCTGAATTCCAGCACACTTAACAGCATTATTGGTCACAAGGATTATTTGGAAGGGGCCTTTCCATTTCAGCTCCAGACAAGTCTTCCGAACGTACTTCTTGATCACAACCCAATCACCAGGATTGAGGTTGTGGCACTGTTCTTGGTGTGGATCTCATGTGGCAGCTGTAACCTGGTCAGAAACAAAACAGACCACATCAGCCAACCCTTTGCAGTAATCGAGTATCATATCATCTATGCTGTTCAAAAGGGAATTTGCAGGTACAGAAGGCATGCTTCTATTCTGCCGTTGCCCTGCCCATCAGAATTTCGTGTGGCGACAGGCCAGGCTTTCTATCTGGGATACTTAGAATACTTATCAATTCCAAAAGCAATGCATCTGGCAAATTTCAGTGATGTTGAAGAGCAAACTTTAGCTAATCTTGACTTATGTGTTACATTGACCTGTTCAACTATTCCAGAAGCTTCTTGTCTGTAACGGCAATGTAATCTTTTCTCGATCTGTAATGTTGTGCAAATCATCTTCATGACCTTGTTGATGAAATGGGTCCCCCTATCTGATTCAAGAGAAAATAGCATTCATAACGTAGATTCAATTCTCACAATAACAGTTTGGCTACAGTGAGGCTGTCATTTCTTCTAGTTGGGTAGGCTTCCACCCATCTTGAGAAGACACATACTATGACCAGGATATACCTAAGCCCGTTGTAAGCAGGCATCTCAATAAAATCCATCTGCATTCTGTTAAAAGGACCACCTGATCTCCCTATGTGACTTAGTGTGACATCTGCTTTCTTTCCTGCATTCATTTGTTGACGTATTACACATCTTTGACAAACTTCCTCTGTCAGCATCCTAAATCTGGAATTGCACTAATTCTGGCAAAAACGTTTGATCATGGTGTCCCTACCTAAATGTGTGTATCCATGATAGTATTGTGTCATTGGGAATAACAAACTGTCTAGCAACATGGGTCTCCCATCAGCTGACATCCAAATGTCATTTGAGTTTTTCTCACAACTCGCCCTTAATCCAACTATTTTGCTCTGCTTCTGAAACATTTTCCTGTACCCTTTTCAATTCATCCCAAGTATCCTTTTATCAGTAAGGTGAACAAAGCCTCTTCTTATTACTCACACGTGAAATTTCCATTAAATGTGCAGGCCAACAAAGCACAATATTGTACTACTGAATCAGCACATCTATTACCGCATATCAATGTAGCCATTACCACTTTGATGAGCTGCACATTAAACAACTGCAATTGCTTCAGGTAGCTGTAAGGCTTCCAGCAAATTTTCAACATGCATTCCATTTCTGATTGGCGTACCTGAGAATGTTAAGAACCCTCTCTGTGAACACAATTGTCCAAAATCATGGACAACACCAAAGCCATACTCACTATCTGTAAATATAGTCACTCTCATGTGACGAGTTCAGGGCCGGACTGGGAACCAAAACGGGCCCTGGCAAAGTGCTCTGCCGCCCCCCGGAGGGTTGGGGGTACGACTGAGCTGTTTGCCAGGGCCAGTTTCGGCCGATTTTGTTACAGGGGCCGATATTGCAGCTATGCTGCAAAACCGGCCCTGTAACAAAAATAGCCCCCCCAGGGACCCAAAACCGGCCACCACCCTGGCGGCCCACCGGGGAAACCCCCGGTGCCCGCTATGGCCAGTCCGGCCCTGGAGGAGTTAAACTGCATGCTCTGGAAAGGGAAATCAATCCTGCAATTTGTACTGAGGTAACCCCATGAAGCCAGGAGGCTTCTACATCATTTATAGTGCAGACGGCATATGCTGCTCTCAATGTGCCCTCATTACTTCTGAGACATGAGCCATCTACAAAAAGAACATGGTTGGGCTCAAAAAGGGGTTCATCCGTAATATCAGGTCTTGGTTTGGTGCATAAGTCCGTGACATCCACCCAATCATGTTCAACGTCATCACAAACATCATTTATTGGCAAAAGAGTTGATGGATTTAATATCTAGCATCTTTTCAAAACAATATTATCGGAAGACAGTATAGTTTGCTCATACTTAGTCAATCGGTTGTGTGTCATGTATTGGGTTTTCATTCTTGTCAAATGAAGCTCTACTGAGTGTGGAACCATAACAGTTAAAGGTTATCCCATCACTATGTTCTCACTCTTTTCCAGACTAGTGCTCACCATGGTAACCTTGTTTAGGCAACTGGGAAGACTTGTGGCTACAGGGTCATGGGTGGTAGAAAAGTATGATACTGGCTTTCTGGCATCACCATGCATCTGAGTCAGCACTGCGAGAGTGCAGCCTTCCCTCTCACTGCAAAATAAAGTGAATTATTTTGTATAATCTGGCATTCCTAATGCCGGGGCATGACACCATTTTTCTTTCAGCTCTAGGAAGTCTTTCATACAGTCATTGTCCCATGGAATTGGATCAGACATATCTCTGTGTGTTAAACTCAGTGAAGGCTTTGCCACTAGGAAAAGGTTTGGTATCCACTGTCTACAGTAGCCAACCATTCCCAAAGACATCTTGACTTCCTTTTGAGTTTGTGGTGGATTAATTTGTAGAATTGCTTCCACTCTCTCTGGTGACACCTTCCTTGCTCCTTTCTCAATTATGTGTCTCAGATATTTAACTTCTTTTTAACAGTAATGCAGTTTACTTGGGGACACTTTATGTCGGTTCCCAGCCAGGTGATTCAATAAAGCAATGGTATCTTGTTTATAAGCTTCTCGTGTCTCTGATGCTACAAGCAGGTCGATATACTATACCAGTACTGACTTATAGGTCATCTGTAATGACTCCAGATTTCATCTTAGAATCTGGTTGAAATTACAGGGACTCTTTGTATACCCTAGTGGGACACAACACCATGCTAATACTCTCTGTTGGAACACTAAAGAAAAGAGGAACTGGTTTTCTTCATGCAATAACACTGAAAGAAAGCCTGGCACTAATAAATTACTGTAAACTACTCTGCAGTACATGGAATCTGAAACAGTATTGTGGCTGGTTCAGTACCATGGGACAGCAAGGGACCACAATTTCATTAATGTTTCTAAGGTTCTGCACTATCCTGTTTTTTCCATTTGGCTTCTGTAAACCCATAATCAGAAAGTTACATGGACTCCACTTAACTCCCTCAAGATTCCTTTTTGTAACATGTCCTTTATTACAGGTGTTATTCCTGCAAATGTCTCAGGAGTTAAATGGTATGGTGGTGCTCTGGGATACACTGCATTTGCTTTATTGTAATCCAGAATGGTTCTACATCTTTAATTAATCTGATATCTTTTTATGTGAGATGCCTGTTTTCTGTATTTCCAGTGTCTTTTAAATCTGCAGGTAATTCTTCAACTGTCATTAGGAGAAACATTCCTGTACTTGTCTGTTGTCTAATCATTTTGAATTACACATCCGCATCATGTGTTTGAAAAGCTTCACCATCCGGTGTGCAATAATTAGTGCAATTTAACTTGCACAATAATTGTCTTCCTAGCAAATTTACAGCTCTTGAATATCAAATAACAAACTAAAGTTTTTCTTCAAGTGAACCTATCTTAATCGGGACCTTCTCTGAAATTGGACTGGTAAGCTGTTTATTTGGCGCTCCTACAACTTGGATATTTTTCCCCGAGAGAGGTAGGTCTGGGACTTCCACTGTTCTTAACAGTAGATCGGTAAAAGCTCTATCAATAAGAAATAAAATGGGCTGACCATACACTTCAGCATTTAGATATGGACCACTCTGGTCTACATCTAAGACTGCTCCAAGTACGTAATCTTCCTCCCCTCTCAGGCACCATCATTGGGAAACATCAGAACCAAAACCATCATTGTCAAAAAATGGATATTGCTGTAATGCATTTTGGTTCCAATTTGGGAATTGTTGCATTGCATTCTGAAACTAATTAGTTTTCAGCATTTGATTTAAATTGAATCTAGAATTTCCCAAGTTTTGTGAGATTATTTGAGCTGGTGGAACAAGCATCATTAGAACTTTGCATTTGCTGTGTGGGCATGGTTTGCATCTGCACTCCTCTCTGCATTTGCAAATTTCCATTAGCATTATCAGGATTATATCTACACTCCCTGTTCCAATGTCCGAACCTGTGACGGATGTGACAAGGAGTAATTTTCTTCATAGCAGCAACATCTGCTCCAGTACCCATATTAACAGGAACACCTCTATCCTGAGCCACATTGAACACTCCTTGATTACCCTGGAAACCAACTTGAGGAATGACAGCACCTTGCATACTTCCTTGATTCCATGTAAATGAAGGATTCTGAAATCCTTTCTGAGCCAATCTCGACTGTGCCAACATAAATTTCTCTTTTATCTTGTTCTGCTTCACCTCCCGCTCGTTACAGCAATACATATCTCAGAACTTCATCAAGCAATTTATTCTGCCAGCAAATCACGCTTTGAGTTATGTGCAAACTGATCTCTGGTTTCAGCCCTGAGACCAGTGATCAAAGTGGGCGAGATCGACAGGGCACAGCGTGCCCCTACTACTTTAATTCAATTGATTCCATTCCCCTGCCTTTTTTTATTTTAAACATGTGTCCCAGGATGGCAGAAATAGCCAAGGCCTACAGATAAGGCTCGGCGTTCGTGGCCGTTCGGAAGCGGGCAGGTGGGCAGAGAAGGAAAAGGACTCCGTCTCTTCCTTCTTGCCCAGAGAAGACAAGGACAGTGTCGACTTCTGCTCTGAAACTGGCAGCTGCCCCCCCTCTCTTTCTTCTTCTTATTCCCTCTCCGACTGTCTAGCTCCTCCTCACCTACTGAAAACCGTGACTTCATGAAACAGTTCTCACTCTCTCTTTCCTCCTTTCGTTTATTTGTTCCTCATGAAATGGATAAAAAAACAAAAAAACACTTTTGCTGGAAATGTCGTTTTTTTCTGACATTTTTATTAAGTGCAGCCTCGGGAATTAAAGGTTCAAAATATGAAAAATAAATAACTAAATAAAGCAAGAGAGAGTGGTCGCAAAGTGACCAGATAGATTTTATTCACACCCAAACACATTAGCGCCACTTTACAGAGTTGCCAGTGAAGCGCTACTTTTGTTTTCTTGTCTTACTTTGAACAGTATTGTTTTCCCCGGGTGGGGAAGTGCACCAATCATGGATGTACTACAATGCCTGATTGATGAGTTGATTGTACCGCGGCTCTGTGTTCACGGATGTGGTCTTTTTAGCATACTGCTCACGTTTTGTAAGGATAAAAGCAATGGACATTGAAACAGGTCCCTTCCGGGCCCTGTAGACATGTCCTTAACCTTTCAAGCAAAAACACTCATTGATTTCTGAATAGTGAGTGTAAAATCATTAAGGTAACCATGTTGTTCCTTTTTACATTTTACATGCTGTACTTAATCCTGCATTCCCTATGTTTGTTTGCTTTTTCCAAGATGTTGTTACTTTTTTTTTCAGGCAGCTTTTTACTCTCGTCCAGTGCATAATTTGAATTGTCGCTTCCAAGTGTTTATAGCGGGGCACAATTGGGTTGTAGTTGAAGGCAGTGCGAGTTTCTCTCAGCGGGTCAGTATGGTATTCAGTGGGGGAGAGAATGAGAGCTGCCGAATTTGGAACTGTGGAACCAGGTTCAGCCTTCATGACCAGTCCAACAGACCACTCTCCTGAGGGAGCACATTCCCATGCTAGACCTTACAAAGCCCCGCAAGACCTTAAAAGCCCTGGTTTCATAGCTCGAGCAGGTGAACTCTAGCGGTGGCAAGTGTGGGTTAACCTTGAAGGCCTGTCCACCACAATCCATACTGAAGTTCACCTCCAGTTTTGCGGGCAGGCCTCTGAAGCAGTGCACGCTAGAGCAACAGTGACTCTGTCATTGAGGTCACAGGACTCTTGAGAAGGGCCGGCTCTAGGGTAGTGTGACCGGTGTGACCGCACCGGGCGCTGACTTTGGGTGGGAGCGTCGTGTTTGCAAGTATATTATGGTTTTAAAAGGGCTTGCTGCCTCCTTCCTGGTCGTCAGAAATTTTTGGCAACAATAAAAATGTCATAATAACACCGGGGATTAATGTTCTTCCTCGAGAGAGATCGGAGTTTTGTCTAGTGGACGTTTTGAATCATGGAAATGTAGCACAGAGGGTTAATGTGCCTGCTGCAAAGAACATGTACCATGAAGATCACAAAGTGCACATAATGTAAATAGGTCAGTGGGTTACTGCTTTTCTAAGAGAGATCCTTTGGTTATTTGCAGTTTATAAGTTTCCTAACATAGAACAGTGAACTATTAACTGTCGTCTAAGAACTGCATGCAAACTGCAAGGTATAAATTAGAACATTGTGGTTTTTCCCCCAGTCTTTGATCATCCTAATGTTGCAAAAGGGGTTCATTTGGATAGAAATCAATTCTGATTATTAAAGAGAACCACCAACCATGGTATCATGTTTTAAATTCTGAGTTTGTGTTTCTCCAGACAAATCACAATTAAACTATAATGCCTGCCAGTATGGATGACATGTGACTCCTACGCCTTGTAGTCCTTGGTCCTATGTAACATTTCCTATACAATGATCTACACACGTATAATTGATTGTCTCTGTAATGTGTGTGATGTAAAGTGCTCTGACACCCTATACTGGTATGAGTGGCGCTGTAATTCAATTTAAATGCATCTGAGAGAGAGTGTGGTTATGGAGACTTGAGGGCCACTGTTAAAGGGTGGTAGTGAGGGAATCCATGGCGGAGGTGGTCGTTGGGGGGCTCCAAAAAACGTTGCACAGGGCACCACCAGCGCTAAAGCCGGCCCTGCCCTTGAGGCCAGTCTGCCTCACCCATTGGCACCTCCATTGGCCTCGTTTCAGCAGTAGTAGCTGCAACTCACCAGGGATTGGCAATGAAGGATTTGCATGCACACCAAACTAAGTCAGCAAACTTACCAGTCTCTCTGCTTCATGCACAAGCACTTTTAACATGTGCTGCCTGCTTTGGGGCCACTGGAATTATGCAGCAAAGGAGGACAACATTATTCTGCAGTTTTGACTAAATTATGCAGCAAAAAAGGCTGCAGCGTTATGCAGTATATTTTCTGATACTTTATTATTTTTTACACATACTAACAGTCTCTGGAAAGATTTTGCCTTTTTAGTATCATGTAACATACAAATGCAGCAGTGAGAGAGGTGATCAGTCAACCTTTGCAAAGGACCGTCCACTTTGCAGCAACACAACCTTTGATCCGTTTGAGCTACAAACAATTTATTAGTTAAAATTGTCAGATTATGCAGCAGATGTATTATGTGGCAAATATTGCAGAGCCATAATTATTTAGAAAACATTTGCGACTAGGATATTTTGCCATTCATGTTTGAACTGCTCTTGTGGAAAAAGGGAGAAGAAGTGCTGATGACAGAAACTGCATGGTTCGAAGACAAATGGCTTGTGCTTCCACTTTTAAGCGTATTTGGGACATTCTGTTATTGGAAACGTATCCCACTTTCTGAACGTATTTTAATGTCAATAACTCATATTAAACCTTAAATAATCATGTATATCCATTGGTTGAATTAAATAAGGTAATAAGCTGTAACTGGTCTGTGAATTGGCAAACAAATACTAAAAATTGGGATGTTTTGCGCATTCTGGCCACACCTGACTCCGCCCACTGTTCCAATCCTCAGGTTATTCACACCCTCTGATTCTCCGCCTACAGTTTCCCGACTATTTTATCCCGACTTTGACCACTGACTAAGACAAACTGAGACACAAAAATCCCCAGATTTTTATCTTCAGGATATTCTCAGTTGCTTTACTGTTAAAACACGTGTAACAGCCTTTCATAAAACTCATGAACTGATTCCTTTGGTTTGTGGGTCATTCGATTAATCTTAACCCAGTCCAAATCTTTTGGTGGCACTTGGTCTTTAAGGAAAGTAATCAATGCTTCAGATTTCTCTATAACCACAGGAGATGGTGCATCAGTTCTAGTATCCCTCACTGGTTCCTCTGGTGGCCATTGTACAGCAGTCTTACACTCAGCTCACAAATCAGTTGGCACTACAAAATCAAAGAACGTATTCAAATCAGCTGACTAAACCTTTGAATTCTTTATAAACCACTCTACTTGTGAGTACCACTGCACAGGTTTGTCTCTCAATTTTGGAAATTTCTTTGTACATGCTGCACAATCACATCTACTCCATGGCACACATATATACATTACTCCTGCTATTTCCCTTGAGGGTTATGCTATAGTCTCTCCCTCATTTTCCTCATCTTTCTTCTCTGTCACTTAAGTTTCCCTCTTTTTCTTTTCATGTTGCATTGCCCATTTAAGCCTCCTTTGCGAATGCATATAACGATGATTAATAGAAGAATATGGGTTTAATACAACAGATTCCGGAGAACACAAACAACATGTGGAAGTACAACGAACTTTTAACTTGGTGCAATATATGTAAAATATTTGCCATTGTTCATATACTGCATAATTGTTGCACATCTTCTGCAACTGTGTTGCAGAAAACATCAGACAAACTCAAAAGTACAAAACACACAAAGAAGGATTGACAAAGCCATTTATAACTGAAAGTATTTCTTCCATGAATGGCGAGTTTAGTGATATGGTGAAGTAAGCTTCTTGCCCAGAATAAGATCATTTGCCTGCCTGGTAATCTCTCAGCGACCCAGAGAGTAAGTGACACCGAGTGCATGAGGGATCACCACAAGAATAAACTGCCACCTTGAAGCTGTGTCGGTTGTGGATTACAACAATAGTACTGTT
This sequence comes from Calotriton arnoldi, assembly GCA_963921515.1. Lineage (NCBI taxonomy): Eukaryota > Metazoa > Chordata > Amphibia > Caudata > Salamandridae > Calotriton > Calotriton arnoldi. Next base: position 915,869 of record CAWUFW010005617.1, on the reverse strand, counting down.
GTTAAATAAATTAATAAAAGACTAAGGGCCGGTTGTAAATAGAGTAGGAATAGCAATATCCGAATAGCGATTCCTTCCAAATCGCTATTCCTTATGTATGAAACGTTCAGTTTCATACTTGCGATTCCCAGTGGGTCGCAAATCGACCTACCTCATGAATATTAATGAGGTAGGTTGCAGTTTGCCGGCCTATTAGGAATTGCAGCCATCATAGGGATGGTGGACTTCTGAGGCCAGTAGACCACCATGTCTGTGGTTGCATTTTAATAAAGGTTTTTTTTTTTTTAAATGCAACACGTTTTCCTTAAAAGAAATCAGGATGCGTTTCAACAATGAAAAATGAAATGTTCTGTTTAATTTTTAAATTTTTTAAGAGCAGGCAGTGGTCCAGGAGACCACTGCCTGCTCTAAAAAATGTTTTCCCAAAATTCACAAAGGGAAATGGGTTCCATTAGGACCTCCTCCAATTAGCGAATGCATTACCACCAACTTTGAGTTTGTGGCAAAGTCAAATGTTTTGCGACCCCATTTCGGTCACTAAACATTCGTACATGCTAATGCGATTCGGTATTTGGATGGAGTGGCCAAAACACGCCCCTTCCAAATACCAAATCGAAAAACCAAAATTGCAAGTTACTGAACTGCAATTTGGGCTTTGTAAATTCCCATAAGCATTTTTCCGGTAGCAAATGGGCCAATTTTGTGATTCAGTCCGTTTATGACCAGAAAATTGCTTCGTACATATGGCCCTAAAGGTATTGACTCAACCAGGCTATTGAGACGTTCTTTGTGATGATGTTGAAACCAGCCTGCTGGAGAATCCCATTGTCATGCCGTAGGGAATCCCTTAATATAATGTTGGCCGCGCATCATCACAGTCAGATGGCTGCACTCTTATTGAGAGGAAAGTCTTACATTGTATTAGGCATTTCATGATGAGTAGTTCTTATTAGCAACATAGGGCCAGATGTACGACCGTTTTTAGTGGTCGCACAAGGAAACTCAGTCTGTTGGAGACCGCTAAAAAGGGTTGTAGTGTGTACAAACCCTATTTTGCGAGTCGGTAACCTATTACCGACTGGCAAAATAGGGTTTTGAGTCGCTATTAGCGTGCCAAGGGCGTCCCTTCCTAATAATGAGTCGCACTGTTTTGCATACGCAAATGCGATCACAAAACAATTGCAGTTACCACCTACTTCAAGTAGGTGGTAGCCCAGTCGCAAACGGGAAGGGGTTCCCAGGGGACCCCTTCCCCTCTATGAATGTAAGCAAAAATAGTTTTCATTTTTTTCTTTTAAACGCATCCTGTTTTCCTTTAAGGAAAACTGGCTGCATTTGAAAAAAAAAGTTGCTTTTTTAAAAAGCAAGCATAGACAAGGTGGTCTGCTGTTCCCAGAGGCCACCATCCCTGTGTTCTTGCCCATTCCCAATGGTTTGCAAATTGCGACCTGCCTCATGAATAATAATGAGGCAGGTCATTTGCGTCCCCATTGGGAATCGCTAAATGTGTCTAACACATTAGTACATTCAGTTATGCAAGTCGCAAAAAATCTCAATTTGCGACTCACAAAACGAAATGGTTGTACATCTGGCCCATAGTCTTTACCAGGAGGCTAGCATATTTCAGTCCTGGCAGCTCCTCAAGTTCATTGCTGCAGCGAGAGTGGTGTTTACCAACAGCAATCAGGATCTGCGTGGGGTGGTGTAGCCAACAGCCAAATGTGGCAGACACTTAAACTAGGGGCTCAGACACTAGCCCAAGTCTGTGTCGCCATCCTCAGGTGCAAACTGGCTCACTTCCCACAACCCACCCAGGAGTGTCCCCTTCAACTTATGGAATAAGGTTGGAGCAGGATCGCCCAGTGGCCGTCGGGCTTACTGGAGGACGATGCAGCCCTTAACGACCGCAAGGCTGTGGCATGGCCAGGCTGCACTAACTGGAAATCGCCCAGACCTACACTGGCAAGATCAGGCAGGACCAAGGCATCTCCACAGGTCACTCCGCTCACCTAGAAAGGGACCAAGAGGAGCCGCTGCCGGAGTGCTGCTGGGATGAAGGCCAATGCGGGGGTTGGTTGGAACAGCTCTAAAACAGCAGTGTGGCCTGCCTGGCGACACAGTGCAGAGAAGAGCTAAGCAGCAATTGGTGAGTGTGAATGATTACAAGGTGGCCGGCTTCATGCACTCGGTCACCGATCCGTCCTCCTTGGGGTGGGTGGGGGCTGTAAACATGTCATGGCTCTGTAGAAGGCCGACCACGAAGGTGCCCCCCCAAGGGCTGGGAGGAATATAAATGGAGGGCTTCCGAGAAGCAGGATCTGCTGCATCCCCCAGCAAGGCTGACATTAGCTGTCCCATCCCCACCCGTGGTGGTGAAGACAATATATTCCAAACATCAAGTATAGTCACAATGATGTATGGCCATTAAGATGTGTAGTCCTCATCACTTTAAGAGACATCGGAGAGAATGAGTGCTTCCTTTTGGCTCCATGATGGCAGTCAGCCTGTCCCCACCAGGTAATATCACCAGGATCCCTCAGAGAGCACAGATTAATATAGAGCAGGCCCAGGGGCGGAGGAGGAGCCAGCCCCTCCAAGGCCAATAACCAACTTCGGAACCAGCATCACACTCCTGTTGCCCCGAGAGTGTCCCCCAGACCCAGTGAAGACAGAGACATTGAATTGAAAGGCACAACATCACTGGTCACTCTACAATATCTAATCGTCATCCCACAGCTGCTCTTGCTGGTATAGGCATAACACACATTGATGTCCATGCATAACCCAGGTGTGATAGGACAAGAAGTAGGCGGAGCCACGATATGCTTGATAAGGAAGGGTTTTATTTCTGTTCATAAATCTCTATTCCTCCTGTGTTCCGTTCGAGTTTCTCTTCACTCGTAGAAACCCCAAGGTATCTTCACTCTTCTCCTTCACTCCTCCTTTTCTTCTGCCGAATCCTCTCGACTATGCCCTCGGGAAAAGTAGACAGGCACGCGTCTATTAATAACCTGAATCAGTACACTTGAAACCCTTCACCAAACACCACTGTGATATCTCACATCCACCAGGTCAGTGGTTTCCAAACTACTTTAATGCTCCCAGAGGTGGTAGGTCGGGTCTGTGGGAGTGCCTAAGGGAAGGAAAGATTGTAGGTGGTTTTTCCCTTTTTTAACCTTGTCGGTCTCTCCTCCCCAACGAGTATCCTCTAGGACACTGCCCACTACCAAGCAGAATCCCACCAGCTTCAGTATATCCCCGGGAGACGACACTTGCCTTGAGCCGTAACTCCCGACCGGCCCGACTGACCCAACTGGCCCGACCAACCCTAGAAACTCCTGACGTGGACTCAAAGTCAAATTAGACTGCATTCTGGAGGCTAGAGAGTTCCGGGGTAATCCTAGAATCGAAGATAGACACAGTGGCCGCAGACCTTACACTGCTTCGAGATGACCAGCGCAAGCTTAAAGACAAAGTCCATACCAATGAAATGGCGCTAGCTGTGCTGTCTCCACAAGTGAAAGACATGGCTGATCAACTGCGAATAATGATGGAACAAATTCACATTCTGGGAAATGGTGTGGGGCATGCAGAGGGTCACTCTAAATGCAACAATACCCAATAGTCGGCCTTCCCGTGCACACTGAGAGCTAGAACCCTACCACATTCATTGAACACTGGCTGAAGATTACCTTGTCACCAGCATGTCATATGGCTAAGTTAAACCCGGGAAGAAACACTGCCATTTCACAAGTACACGTTTCTTAAGTTGCCTTCTTTTCTACTTTTGCTTGCGTGCCAGTACAGGATTAGTTTTTCTGAAACCACACTGCTCACAATTGTGCACCTTTTTGAGTGAGCATGAGTAACTGTGCGAAAAGGTTCTAGATCTGTTACCACGATTCCTGGAGGAGTCAGGGTTGCCATGTTCTGAGGTTGCCACATACATTTGTTACCATAGTTATGGAGGCACTGTAAGCTAGCAGGACTATAGGCCAACATATCCTGAGGGGGGTGCATGGAATCAGTCTGGCACCAACCCAATGTTTATGTTGCCCAACAAACGCACAGTTCCTACTCTAGGAGTAGAAGCCGTATGACAAGGCACCACCAACGCTGGTAGATTGGGTTCTTATTTAACAGATTGCCTGAGTAGTTCTCCCGTGCATACCCAGAGACCCCTACTCACCTCCTAACCGGAGACGTCCATGGTGGTAGGGACTATCTTCCTCAGCTGAGTAGGTAAACCCTAAGGATTTTCCCTTTGTTTTATCCTCTTTAAATTCCATTTCAGATTATGACCGACACAGAAAGCACAGCAGCTGAGAACTGCAGACATGCGGTTACTCAGAAATTGCTACAACATGGTCTCACACTTATGGGTGGAGATGTGACTTTTGTGGTTGAGGCTCACAAAGCATATAGGACAGAGGTATTCTATTCATGGGTTACATTCCCAGCCGCAGAGAGCACCACACAACTATTTCACAACTACACAAAAGATGAAGTTCCAAACAACTACACACCATATGAAATATAGAAATACCTTTAACATACCAAGAACACAGAAATTGGTTTGATGGCGCACTACTACACACAAAAGAAAATGTTAGACTGGGTCGCCTTGGCAATGAGGGAGCAACATTGCCAGTCATAGCCAGTTACATAACACATCCTGATGTTGACAGTTTATCAGCAGTACAATTGCATGGCCTATACAAACATTTAGTAACACTACAGAAGTTTGACACAGTCCATTATGCAAACATTGACACTAAATCTTTCACGAACTGCTCAAGCTGCACAACCCCAATTGGCAACACCGAGCATCAGCCCACAAACACTAAATGCAGTCATGGGTAAGGTTCCCATCAGACAGGAGGAGATTCCATTCTGGATTACACAAAAAACTAGTCAGCTTGAAGCAGTGTTTCCCCATACGGGACCCCAGGAAAAACATAGCATTTTAACAAATTTCTTGCAGCTGGGGATGGCTCCCCCTGTAGAAGACTGCACCACTTGTGGTACAGTTTTTGCTGCAGTATATACCAGAACACATGGAACCCCCTTCATTAGCTGTTTGGCCAGACATGCTTAAACAGATCCAGAATGAATACTGGGCAGCACCTGCCCTTGATTTAGGGATGAAACTGATGGGCAACTTAGCAAAAGTATCCGCCATTAAGTTAAGTAACATTAAAGGGGAAGCAGCAGCGTTGGCTATATGCCAGCGTCTAAGGAATTTGGCTCTGAGACAACAGGAAAAATTACCTAAAATTATCGAGGAGACCTATGCAACACCAGGTAGAGATAAGTTTGGAACCAGACCTGGTAAACCACAAATAAAGAGTAATTCTGAGAAGGATAACTCTAAGCAAGCACCCGAGTCTTCTGCAAAGAAGAAGTGGGACAATAAGAAAAACTAGGACAAAACTAAATGACGGGGGGGTCTCCTCAAAATGCTATAACCTACATAACCTTGATAATATTAGACCGCCTGACAGGTATCAGGATACTGATATACGTTAGACTTGTTCCTCTCAGGAGTTATCCGAAAAACGTGCGGAGAGAGGTGGACAGTCAGAGCTAGATCGGAGGAGTATGTGAAACCAAAGGAGGAGTCACAATGCTCATCTGACCACATCATTAAACAGGAAGACAAACTTAAAACATCAAAACCTCAATTCAAAAAGAAGAAGGTAGCTGGACTTAAGATCAAGCATGCCGCAGATATTGAGGATACTACTTCTGAGCAGGGAATGGGCAGTGGCCATGCTGGACAGTGCGGTAGAGGTCACAATAGTTTGCCGGAACCTGATGGATTGCCTGGTGGGAGTAGGGCTTAGTGAATATATCCAGGTGGAAACACCGGATACTAGGGTAAGCATCCCCCATTGTTTGTATGAAATACAACTCAAGCTGGAGGGGGAAATACCTAGGAATATTAGTGTTCTATTTTGGGAGGACTTGTCATTCAGCAATGATATTCTTTTGGCTGAAAAGAATTGGTCACCTGAATTTGTGATGGATTGCCCAAACAGAGAAACTTTAATTTTCCCTGCTTATTCCAACCTCGTTCCAGAATCAGTTGAACATTCATATGCCAAGGAGTGGGTATCAGCAGTAGCTCCTGCATTATACCGCATCTATGTGGGGTGGGATGACGGTTCCCCTTATCATGAAATACCACTGAGGTGGACCCCACAACCTCAAAGACAATACCCCATTAAAAATTAGGCTAAAAAAATAAGTCAGGGAAACAACTTGAGTACCAGGGTGTAACAGAAAGTTACACTTCTTCTATGAATAATCCCTGGTTTCCCATGATAAAACAGATCTTTTATATCATCTAGTATTAGATTACAGACATTTAAACACAGCTACTCGCACATTTGCAGTACCCAAGTGGCACAGCGCAGCACTAATGAACAACATTATGGGGAAAAAATACAAAACAACTCTAGATATTCTAATGGATTTTTCTGCCAAAATATAGCATAGCATATTTGACTGCATTCAGCGCACTGGGTTCTCAGAGGCAATTCTGCAGATTGCCTCAGGGATAAAGAATAGCCCCAGGCTGTTCTCAGCTCGAGTAACAGAACTTTTACAAACTTTTGATGATCAGGCATTGTCCTATGTCAATGACATATTTGACGAATGATGACTTTTCAGTACACTTGACAAGAGTGGATCGCATAATTCTGTGGTTTGCTCACATGTGCTATGTATTTAACTTTAAAAATAAAAAATTGCCCACCTCAATGTCCTGTTTCTGGTATATGAGCTGTCAAGTGAAGTCAAAAGACTTGCGACACATTTCTTAGAGAATTGTGCGCTATTACAACCTCTGACTTTTGTTGAAGAGATTACAATCCATATTGGGATTCCCACATTTTGGTAGATTTTACATTCCAGATTACGCAGAACGGGCTAAACCATTGTATGACTTAATTCGTCCAGACTTTTCAAATACACACTGGACCACTGATATTACGTTCAGTACAAGCTGACATTTTAGCTTCAAAACACTCACACACACGTGCAAACACGACAAACCTGGTGATCCGTGTCATTGCGGGGGCATCAGGGTACACCTATGTTACAATCAATGAAGGTGACTCTGCATTGATTGTATATCAATTGCATTTACACCCCAATGCTGAAATGCGTTTTGCACCAACTGAAAAAAATACTGACAGTGGTACAGACTGCTGTGGTGAGGGAGAGAACCTTGGCTCAGGGTAAACTAATAATTGTCGTGACCCCGGTGCCGAACTTAGAGGCAGTCACAAGCGCAAACGTTCTTAACATGAAAGCATTAAATTCAAGATGGATACAATGGGCTAACTCACTCACCACAACAGCTGTAGATTACAGATTTGACTCTACACTACAAACACAAGCTTTTATGCAATACCAATATGAATATCCTCTGACTAATGAAGTCATACCTCTTGATCAGTAGGATTACATCATCTATACTGATGGTTCATCCCAACCTGCCATAGGGACAAATCCCCAATAATCAGCAGCATGCGCAGCCATAAAAGGGCAAATGCAGGATTGAGAATTCCATCCTGAGAAAATCTACACGCAATCACTCTGACTCTGCACTGCAGAGTTGGCTGAACTTAGGGCTCCGATACTGGCACTGGAGTATGCGGATCACGGGTTCCCCACACTGATTGCATGTGATTCGTATTATTGTGTCCAGTCTTACAATGAGTATCTACACTACTAGAGCCAGAATGGATTCAGAGATTCAAAAGGGTGCAAAATCAAGCACAAGATGCTTTGGGAACAAGTGGCAAAGCTGAAAGATTGCTTGCCACAGACTCATATGATACACACTTTGAGTCACAACGTGTTGGCGTACACATTGTAGGGAATTCCATGGCTGATGAAGCTGCAAAAGCAACAGTGCAAACTGCTGCAGTCACTGCACTAACTTGTTCTAGCACGAGAATAGACACATACATCATGACGGCTTTCAACGCTGCATGCAACAACACATACTTGGTGAAAGGTTTTCCACTCAAGTACTCCTGCAAATTAGATGTGTAAAATATACCATTCGCTCACATTCCTGAGGGGCGATAGAGTAATACCAATTTCAGACCACAGGTTAAGTTTAATTTTAGCTGCGCATGAGGCTCTTGCATCTGCACACGCAGGGGTGGCTGCTACAATTTCATTAATGCAGCAAGGCTACTAGTGGCCAGGTCTCTATAAACAGACCAAGGACTTAGTCCTGAAATGCGACATCTGCCGGCAGATGAAGGGTTCCACCGTGGCACATCCATTACAAACATCTCTACTGACTTCAAAGAAGCCTCTGGCTTGTGTTTATCTGGACCATTTCGGCCCTTTGTCATCAGATGGGGCTTACAAGTATTTCTTGGTCTCAGCTCCTATGGCCACAGCAACCGGCTGACACCCAAACTGTTACAAAGGATCTGCAGGTCTTTATCGGGACATATGCAGTTGGCAAATTACACTCTGACCAAGGTCCGGCGTTCGCCTCCAGGGTTTACAAAGATGAAATGGGAAGTTTGGGTGTGACCCTTCGGTATGCCTCTCCGTACCATCCCATGGGAAATTTGGTCATGGAGAGAAAAATCCGGGGATTAAAGCAGTCTTTAACAGCTAGGGCACCAGGCTCAGGTCGCAGTTGGGTCCATTATCTATATGGGGTCAAGAGGGCACTTAAAAATCTGCTTAGAAAATCCCTGGGTGGTAGGACAACCTATTAGATCCTGTTTGGGGTAAAAATGTGGGTTTCAGACCTCGAGAGTCTCAGCACAGTGGCGACTGAAACACCATCTGATCTACATGAATGTCTGACTGTTTTACAGGAACTGATCACTTTCTGGGACGAACGAATCACTGCCCAAGTAAGATACACCCATACTGGAGAAGTGAAGGAAGTGCCGGAAACTCCTGGCTGGATTCTGTAGATTGGGGATCTGGTCAGAAAGAAAATTGTTGACAAGAAAGAATTTGGGCCATCCTACATAGCACCTGGTACCTGTCCTGGCCGTTGAAGGTACCAGAACTGCTTCTTACGCCTCTTGCCGGCTGCAAACACAAGAGATTTGTCTCCATTGATCTGATCAAACCACACTATGTGGTTGATTCTCAACAGTGGGCCGTGTGGGCTTGTGGGTAGTTACCTGCCTCCTCCCCCTACTACACAGGAAGTTTGAATGGAAGCTTTGATTACTGATGAAGCATCCTCTCCCCAACAGGAGATTGCAGTGACCAACAATGAAGTATCCCTTTTACTTGTTACTACAACATCTACTATACAATTGACTAGTACAGAAACACAGATTTCAATTCGGAATCCTGACACGAATCCTGTTTACATCAACGTACCACAGATCGAGTCAGCTCCCAGTTCTACAAAACCCACAGAGCTGCCAAAAATAGATCGGACTGCCTCTGGCTACTTCGACTTTGATGACTTTTCCTGGGACTCATCTGATCCACCAGCACCACCATCACCACTACTGTTTCAGTTGAGACTGCATGCTTTAAATCTTTGACTGAAAAAGACATACTTTGTTCCTCCACGGTTACATTTTAGGATTACAATTTCATTACTTTTCCTGGTCCTTTGGATTCGTTTTGTGACAGTCTGTTTCCTGCTTTTAAATAGGCACAATCTCCCAGAACGCTCTGCTGTACAACTAGTGAACTTGGTTCTTAAACCACACTCTTCATCACGCAAAGAACGAGGAGATCTTTCCCTGGTGAACATTTCTGCTGTTCCAGTTCCTGATGGGATTGTTTGGGACAGGGTATCGTATGATGTGTATGGTCCTATTGAACTTTTATGAATTCCATATTTGTTTAAATTATCATTGAATGACAACCTTGTCCTCTAGAATGTACTCCCTGAGTAACAGTGTCGTCAGCAATAGACATTATACATGACATGTCTGCATTACAACATGGGCAAGCACAACTTAGACCCATCCTGCTATTGAGTTTGACACTTCAGAGACTTCGTTTTGGTCGCATACCATGGCGACATATTAATGCCATAACCTGTTTTCACCATAACAACTTATGAACCAGCAAATACTCATGTTACGCAAAGATGTGACATGCACTATGCTACACAACGAAAAATTATAGAAGCTACCTTTCACAGTCACTGAGATGCCTTATGCAGATCAGATAATCCACAAATTCATTACTCTGCCGATTTCAACATTTTATTTCCAGTACTGCTTAGAACATCATCAAGTGGGCAGATATGAAGTGCTAGGGGAAGGGTATGTACATGAGTATTGGGAATTACCTTTCAAATTCTGGAGTCGAAATAAAGAAACTGAAGTTTTACTCAGCAGTTCCGGCTGCAACAATGCTTTCAGCGGTTCCTTAGAGTGCAGGAAGTTTCACTCCACAGGGCTTGTAACGAGTCTGTAGCAAACTTATCTTGCTACTTGGCAGGTTCCCCAGCAGCCATGATTCGTCTGGCTTTCAGACTTCTCTCGAATGGGTGTTAATGTGGAACGATCAAGGTTGCTGTGGTATGAGATCAGGCATAGCCGATCTCATCACGGTTTCTTCCATGGTCACTTGCTGTACACAAGTATTGTTTCCACCTGCCCATACAGTTAGGTAGGCGAGACTTTGGCCTTCGATAAAGCTTTCGAACGTGCAATTTGATGCCCTGAGCAGACTGAAAGCCTGACTGTTTCAGAACGATGTGGCCTTAACATCTGCAAAGGAGGCGTTTGATCTTCAAGTTACAAGGTCCTCTTCAGAGATACAATCGCTACTCCGCACTAATTTCCTACAACATTTTGGAGAATTGGTGCACTGCATTTTTAACATGGTGCATACTTTGGGGGTACCACTTTTTTAAAAGCTTAGGCTCTGGTTTGGTTAGTACCTTCCAGACATTCTTCGGAGTCTTTCCATCATTTATTCACTTTGTGCTCGGAAGCGTCTTTGGAGGTTTTCCTCTGGTCCTGTTCCAGATTGTCGGGACTGTGGTTTTATTTTTTCTGCTCCACAATGGATGTCCATTTCAAGATTGTAGGGAACTGGCACTATCACATGTGCTCCTGTGCCGTGAACGCATGGTACAATGTTTCGCTGCAGCATTGCATCAGGAATTAAATGAGCATTGGTTCTCATTATTTTGGCCTGTGTGGCTTCACTGCATGCAGCCTGTATTCTGCTGTCAGCTGTGCACTTTCGAGTGTGACTTGGACTAGTGCCTAGGAATGCAATTGGTTCAGCCTGTGGACATGAACCTACTTGTGGACCCCTTAAAGCCCCATTTGTATCGCTGTCCCTTGCATCTACCATTGCTACTGAACACATTCTATGACCCTTCCTGGGACACTTCTCCTGGCGAGTTGGATCCTGGCTCTGGTTCTGTGGATTTTCCTCTAGCTGTAGTCACTCCTTTCTGCAGCTGCTGAGGGAGTAGGATGGGAACACGTTTGCTCCATAAACCTGCTCCGAGGTGTGCCTCTGGGATCATCGTCTGCGGTTGCTGGAGTAGCTGATGGGTCCGGTAGGTAGATAACTCTGTCACATGAAATATAAGAGGGATGGGTAATCTAATCAAATAATACAAAATAAATGCACAGCTAAAGAGAAGGCATATTAATATGGCGTTCAAGCAGGAGACCCATGTTAATGAGAATGAGGACGCAAGGGTTGCAAGCAAATGGAATAGGTCAGTTGTATCACATAACCCACTCTGCTTATGCCCATGGCTCAGCAATTTGTTTGAGCACTGATACACCCTTTGTGATCACTAAAATACGGATTGACCCTGGAGTGTGTTATGGCCTGCTCCAGGACAGCCTGGATGGCCAGTCCTGTTTTTTGGATGATTTGAAGAAAATGTATGCTGTCTAGGCAGATGTCCGTGGCTCCTAGGGGGCAACTACAACTGTGTGCTTGACATAAGCCTCGACCGTTCACACCCCCCATTACCAGGAGTCCCTACAGTTCGTCATGCAAAAGCCCTAAAAGAATGGCTTACCCATTGGTCCAACAAATGACTCCTCCCCACTCGTAATCCCAGAGGTCTATAATATTCGTACTATTCCCCATGAACAAATTACACATACTATTAGACCGCATACTTTGTTCCTCACTTACAGAGAGGTGTACCCATGTCTGAGCATACCGGGAAAAATGTCTTGGACTATTGCCTGCTGGAGCAGGGATTTCCTTTCAATTCAAATCTTAGTTTACGATCATCAGAGCTAATGCCAGCAGTCTCTAGGCCAATGGGCCTTTGAAGTTGAGAGAGATTAATCATGAGCTGTACATCACATGAATTTTTTTAATACAATTTACTTTTTGTGAGTTAAGGGGTTTTAATAACATTTCTAGTAAGTCATCTTTATTCAGTCACAAATTATTTTGTATTCATCTCAATCATCAATGTGGATAGAAATCAATAATCAATATTAGTCAATCAATTAATCATATTAAAATGCATTGAGCGCTTTCTATAGATGAAAGAACCCCTATTTTAAGAATGGGGAGAAAACGGTGTCAGAACCCATTAGAGTTCTTGTTCAAGAGAGTGTGTGCAAGCATAAAGCTTCAGCATAAAATCAGTTCAATAAATCAACAATAAATCACAGCAGAACTTCCCATAAAGAAAAACTCAGTAGAGTCTCAGAGCAGCGAGGAATAAGGGTAAAAGAGTTGAAATGACAAGTGGAGTCTCTAGAAACATGCACTATTATAGACAAACAAAATGAACGTTGCTTCCTCTTTCTTCTGTCAACCTATCAGCTTCTGATGCTCTCATGGGAACGCGTTCACTCCCCATCTTCTCACAAGAACACGGTATCCTTTAGACAGCAATTTCTAAATTTGCAAATAAGGTGTACAATTTTTAAGTTTTACAGGAGTCATTCTCCCATTGAAGCTTACTTTCTCACATATAAACTACATTTCTAACCTTCTAATATGTCAAGTATATTCATTAGCTAACAATGGTCTATGCAAAAGTTGGAATATTTGTATAACAAAACGAAAACATTTTGCACAGCAACCATTCTTTGGGGGAAAACAAGTATGTTAAAAGGGTAAAGTTTAAATGCTGAATTTACAGTTTCTTAGCTCTGGGTAACTTTAATATGTCAGTGTCTTATCGTATTAGGCCTAGCCATGTTAAGTATGATAGCCTAGTGCAGTGTTTCCAGTAAATTTGAGTTTTCAGTCCCATTAGCTTTTCATATCTACATTTTCTTGATAACTTTAATGCACTCCTAGAATTCCCCCCTCTGATGGTCATCTAACCATCACACTTTCTTCACAAATGAATCTTTAGAGTTCACTCTAATCCTCAGTTAATTAGTTTCTGTTCATTTTCAAATCCTCAGATTCCTTTAGCCTCTTTTATTCCCTCTTTATCTATTTGCTTTGTTTTTTTCTGCTGTAAACACACATTTTACCCTTTTGTCTCCTGTCTAATCTTAGTTTGGGGTATATCGTTTTCTTTCTAAATTCATCTTTCTTTCAAACGTTTTTCAAAATGTCTGCCTCTCTGCTTTTACTATGTGAAATGTTTGTTCGTCATCCCTCTAATGTCATAATGAATATTTTCTCTAAGGGACTCAATACGAAAGTTGAGCAAGTTACTTACCTTCGGTAACGCATTATCTGGCAGAGACAAGATCTAGCTGCAGATTCCTTGCCTTTGAATTTCCCAGGCGTCAAAATGGATCCAGAAGATTTTTGCGTGAGCAATACACCTGCGCGCCGGTAGGTGGCGTTGATCAGCTCCACGCAGCAGTGTCAACGCCGCAAGTAACATCCGCGTCACCTATATAGGTGCCACCTTGGCGCGCTGATATCAGTCACTTTTCACGACTTTCCACGACAAGAGCGCAGAGACAGGAAGTACACTGACACCGGTGTGCCCAAACTAGGGCCTTGATTGGGATAAGTCCTAAATCTAGAAATTTTTCCGCAGTGAGGGGAGGATGGGTGAGTCAGTAAGGAGTCTGCAGCTAGAGCTTGTCTCTACCAGATAATGTGTCACCAAAGGCAAGTAACTTGTTCATCTGATTGAGACATTTAGCCGCAGATTCCTTACCTTTGAATAGATATACAAGCTATACCATCCCCGGTGGTAGGCCGAGGACAAATTCTAAGCTAAAAAGTCCTGCAGGACCGAAAGGGTGGAGTGTCCATCCCTATGGACATGACTGTCCCAGGTAGTAGTATTTGGTAAATGTGTGCAGGAGCACCCATGTTGCTGCCTGGCAGATGTCGTGGACTGGGACTCTCTGTGCTAACGCAATGGTAGCAACTTTAGCCCTGGTGGAATGAGCCCTGTAGAAAGTAGAATCTTTCTTTTATGGTTACCCCCCACTTTTTGCCTGGTGTCAGTATGTTTTGACTTTAGTTTGCTAGGATCCTGCTAATCAGGACCCCAGCATATGTGCTCTCTCTCCCCAAATGCCTTTGGCAAGTACTTTGGTACCTCCACATTTGGCTACTGGTGTACCCTGATAAGCCCCTAGTATACTGTATCCAGGGCATAAGCATACCAGGGGTCTCCCATGGGCTGCAGCATGTATTGTGCCACCCATGGGAGTGCACTTAAACTCTGACTATGGGCCTTCCATTGCAGCCTGTGTGAAATGGTGCTCGCACTTCTCACGACAGATATAAGTTTCTTTATATCTGAGGTCACTGCACTTAAAACCTATGTCACACCTATGGTATGCCCCTCAGTCCCGAGCGCAGGGTGCTGGGTTATAACAGTGAGGGTGCCCCTTCATGAGCAGGACACCCCTACAAACCACAGAGTTGATTCTCCAGGTTTTTTAAGTGCGGTGAGACATTTTAAGACATATAGTGGACATCAGTCATTACCAGATGTCTAACTATATAATGGCTGCGCCGAACATGGTAATGTTGGGTATCAAGCATGTTGGAATCATACCCCAACACAGATTCCGGTGTTGGAGGTATGATCCTATGTATTGGGGAACTCCTTAGATGAGCCCCCTGTGCTCCTGGTTACAGACTTTCAAGGTCTGTCAGCAAGCTAGTGCCAATCACAGACACTGTTCTACCCTCCTGCTGCTGAGCTGAGCTCGAGCAGAGGAAGGTAGAACAATAGGTTTTCTGTCACATGGAAGCATATTAGGCTGGGGTGGGAGGTGCTTTCCAGCACCACCAGACTGCACTGAAGGTCAGATTTGTTGTCCTCCTTCCGGTTTGAGCCAGTTCAGTAAACCCTTGGTCCCCACTCTGGCGTATAACTGGACAAAGGACAGGGGAGTATCCTCCCCTCTGTCCAGCCCCAACTCTGGGAGGGATCCCCGAGTCATTCCAAACCTTTCCTTGGGTATTGAAGGGCTCCTCCATGGGTGGATCCTCAGATTCATCGTGGAACAAGACTCACCTCAGAAACCAAGACATTCTTCGACCGTCTGGACACTTGGACTTTGCCTGAAACCGAGACTGCAACAAGGAAGACTCTCACTGCTCCTGGTCTCGCTGTTCTGCAAGTATTCCGTCTCTTCTGTGCCTGTGCTTCTCTCAGGCTCTCCAGGGACCTGTAGGCATCAAGGAAATCTGAAGTAAATTCCCTTGGACTGAAGGAGTCACTCCCCTGCATCTGCAGGCCCAGCATCAAAGCTGACCAGTCTGCTGCTTGTGTCATCCTACAAACTTCCCGAGGCTCAGAAACACAGGTGGTTGATCTGTGGCTCCCCAGAGGACTGAGCGGTCTTCCCTGAAATTTGGAGGACTGTACCCCTTACCAGAGCCACTGGGTTTAAACCCCTGTGCACCACGTTGACTTGCTGTTGCAAAGGCAAGTTGTGGCTCTGCACTCCAGAGATCTTCGGACTACAAGAAGCTCCAGCCTCCAGCGCGTCATCGCTCGAAGATTAGTGACCTCCCTGCATCCCTTGCAAAGTAGGCCTCCATCTTTGGTGAGCTGCCTGAGGTCCTCTTACGACTCCTGTGCCTTCGGCCTGTGGGTCCTCTTGAAGGTCGGCTTCTGCTTTAGTGGGCTCCCCTGCTTGCTCAGGGCCTGCCCTGACTCTCCTGCACTTGGTGAGTCCTTTGCTCGTTCCAACAATTGCATCTTTTTGTCTTCCACGCCAGTTGCAGCTACCAAGGCTTGCTGGTGCTCCAGCCGAACACCGAGCACCTGGACACCGACATGGGACAGCTCGTGTAAGGCTCCTGGTCTTCCACAGTGTTGCCCGGTCCCCACAGCTGCAGCGACAAGGTCCTCGGGAACTCTTCTGAACTTCCTGCCAAGGGTGGGCATTGTGCTCCCATGCCTCCTGGTCACCTCCGAGTGGCATAGACTCTGTTGCCTCTGGTTGCAGGTTCTTCTCTTCAAGGAGCCACCCTTAAATTCCATCGGACATCTTCACAGATTTCTCCAGAGGCCTTTCTTCCCGAGTCGTCCATTGTCATCTATGAGAGGTTCCGATGTCACTTCACCCCTATCTTTACACTGTTTATTTAACAGTATATGAAATGTGTTAATGTATAGAATGGTACATACATTTATGTACTTCTTCAAAGGTGTTAAACTTCATTATAGAACCAGTCGAATGTATAGATACAACCACACAGACAATGTGTCTAATTTAAGAAACACGAAAATTCGATTATGCATGTCATGTGTCCGAGATTTGTAATATCTTGATATTACTAGCATATGAGAAACAGTTTTAATAGGCTTAGTTGTACCTACTTCTGACAATTTTTACACTGCCCTTTTTACAGTATCGGAAACTTTTCAATATATAGAATGGTGCATGCATATACGTGCTTCCTCAGAAAAGTTAAACAACTTGAGTAGTGTACATGATGGATGCACTACCGCTCTTTGATCAGCAGGCATGTGATGACTTTATTATCTCGAATAGTAGCTTACTACTTTTTTCATTCTCCTGTCATGTCCTGTAAATAGCGACTTGCGCTGCCGTATGTTATTTCTTGACACTCTACATACAATAAGAACTCATGTTCGACAACGGAATCATCAAGCTTGTTTGCACACCTTCACCTCCCTTGCACTACACGCGTCATAATTTCGATCTCCTATATCTTACTTACTTCTGTCCGCATTTAAACTTTATAAATACACGCATGAACTCATAAAAATGTTCTTATATCTCTGAAATACCTTCTAATACTAACTTGTGTTTACTTATATACTCAATTGCATTGATTGTATTCAGGATGGTTGACACACACGAAGTATGAATCAGGGTTATGTGGATCAAGCATTGTATATAAATTATATCTTCTTTTCTACTATTTGTTTTCTACACCTTCTATTTCCAATTTTCTCTATCAATTTCTTGTCAACATCTTTGCTTTTAGATGCACACGATATCGATATATATGCCCGGATTATGCGCACACTGCATGCCTTATCACGGATGACATCACGCTTCGAACGTGAAACTTTTCAGGCCACTTAACATCGGACCGTAGGTTCACGGTCTAGTCTTTGCGCATCTAGAGGCGGTATTAAACACGCTTCCGGGTCACGTAGTCTACCGTATCCGGTTGAAACGAGATCCTGGAGACAGGAGGAGTCGGGCGTACTCGCTACGGGTAAGAATAGAGGTGAGATTTCTTTTACGTGAATGACTATCTTTTTGTTGATACGATAGAATGCGGCCCCGGAACCCGTAATCAACTTGGGTTTCCTTTTTCTTTGTTTGCTGTGTTTTAGACAAATTTACGGCTTATTGTGCCGCACTTACTGAATTTTTATCAAAGAATTGAGGTGCCGGACTCGGCTATGCAATGGATTTGGCTTAGATTAGCACTTGACACCCTGATCTGAGGTAAGAAAGTATTTGGGCGCGAGGGAGAGTGGTCAATTTCGTCTGCAAGGGTTTTGGTGTTGAATTAAGAAGAATAATGACACCACTTTGTCAATATTGGGAAATAGACAGTGTTTTTGTACTGGATTGTTGTAGAACTTCTCACACATTGATTATTCATGTGAGCTGTTATTTCACAGACTCACACCACAGAAACGATAAGGAGTCATACTAAGACTGGCATTGTGGAATATTTATGACCTACCGGGTCGGAAATATCACCGGTTTCAAGGTGAGCTTGAACACTAGCACCTGCCTATTGTATTCAGTTTGTAGCTTGAATATCCATGTTTATTTACACATAGAATATTGGTTTTGACTAGAGTGCCTACCTCTCATTTCAGGTCTAAGCATCCACTTGCCTCGCAACAGGTAGGCTGTTGCACAATTTTCACGATTGAGTGTGTAGTAAAATACAGTTATCACTGCACCTCACTTAGTATGCGTTATATTCAAATTGGGAAACACGTCGCAATCCTGAATTTACTTATGATCCCGCATTTATAATATAGAATTTCACTTATCACGGACTAGGCTTTCCTTCATTCACCCGCACCATTAGGACCATCTCACGATGTCACCACAAGGGCTCTTAGGGTTTATGTTTGGTCTTTTTCTAAAATTCTTTGACAAACCTAACTTTGAACTTTGGTGCTTCTCTCCACGGCCAGGAACACCCCTGGTACACCTTTGAATGTAATTACTTCTGAAGGTGTGTTTTTTTTTTTTTTTTTTTTTTTTGTATGGCCTTTCATCTAGAAAACATATGTGACACACGTTTGTTCTCCATGTTGTTTCCAGCCCTGAAGAAGTCTAGGGTTTAACACCCCATTGACGAAACACGTGTTGTCTGGCTTGCTCAGAAACACAACATTAAAAGCGAACATTCCAAAAAAGGACACCATTGTCTT
Source organism: Calotriton arnoldi (assembly GCA_963921515.1). Lineage (NCBI taxonomy): Eukaryota > Metazoa > Chordata > Amphibia > Caudata > Salamandridae > Calotriton > Calotriton arnoldi. The sequence continues at coordinate 897,082 of CAWUFW010005617.1, read as the reverse complement.
CATTCTTGATCAACAGAACCTGTGTTGTACTGTTTTTTTTTTACTCATATGCGTGTGCATAGGACTTGTTGTATGTACTTAGTCGGACCTCTTGGTCCCAATTTGGGGGTTTAGGGGTTTTCCCTCACCTGTGGCACCGCATTAAATTGTTTTCTCTTGTAGAATTTTCACGCTATTGGTTAAGCGCCGTTTGAAAACCTGTGAAAATTAACACCCACCCTCTTGCCTGTACTCATTTGTATTAGTCCTGTTAAATGTGCAGGCCACAAGTGCACAATACCTTGCAACTTCGTCCGCAAATCTGTTTCCAACTGTGACATATCCATTGCCACTTCTATGAGCTGCACATATAAAAACTGTGACTTCTGTGGGCATTTGCAATGCCTCTGCCAGCTTCCTTACATGTTCCCCATTTCTAATGGGGGCACCAGATGAGGTCATGAAACTTCTTTGTGACCATAACTGTCCAAAATCATGGACCACACCCAAGCCATATTGACTGTCTGAACACCAAAGCCATATTGACCATCTGTAAAAAGAGTCACTCTTAATTGCGTTGTTAGACTGCAAGCTCTTGTAAGGACAATTAATTCTGCAACTTGTGCTGAGGTAACCCCTCAAAGCCATGAAGCTTCCACAACCTCTTGAATTGTACATAGAGTGTAAGCTGTTCTCAAGTTGCCTTCATTATTTCTCAGACATGAGCCATCCACAAAAATTACATAACCAGGCTCTTCCAAAGGTTTGTCTTTTATGTGTGGCCCTGGCTTGGTGCATACATGTGTGACATCTAGACAATCATGTTCAACTTCATCTCCACTGGAGTCCTCCTTTACAGGAAACAAAGTTGAGGGGTTTAGAATCGGACTATAAAAGAGGTGGTGCATTCTACTAATCTGAGATTACATCAACATCGGACGATCTGTCTTCTTTATTACACACCCGAGAGGAAAGCCAAGTGGGCGGCTAACAATATAATTACAGATAGGATGAAGTGCCCAAGATGTGATATATATATATAAGGCAGATATCAAACATATGTTTGTAACGTGCTTAGAGCTAAAAACATTTTGGCAGGATGTTCAGAATATTATCTATCAGAAATTGGGGTTAGATATACCCCTGACAGTAGGGGAAATTATGCTGGGCTGTAGTAATGCTGGATCTAAAAGTAGCGGTTTATTAACCATTTTGTTAGTCTCGGCAAGGCTGATTATTGCTCGAGAATGGAGATCGCCAAAGCCTCCAAATGTGATGGATTGGTGACTTCTAGTCCGACAGACATATGATATGGAACAGGCATTGGCCAAGTCAAGAGGCATACGATCAGTCGTTAAATGTAATAAAATATGGGGGTCTTGGCTTTAGACACTCTCCTGAAAATTTTAGGATACTTAATAGGGTGTAAATAAGTGGGTGCGGTCCTAGAATGCATTTTGGTATTTATTTTTTATGTGCCCCTTGCTTACTTACTTTATTTGTGATATTATGCTTTGATATTGGCGGTATGCGGCATTGATATTGGTTTGGTTTGATTGTACTATGTATTACCTAATCATTGACAAATAAAAACATTTAAAAAAAAGAATCTGACAGTTTAAGAATGTTTTTTTCAGCCGCAAATATCTGTTGCTTATATTTTGTAAGTCTGCGGTTTGTTGAAACTTTGCTTACCCGAACAAAAACCCAGTACATGACAGTGTGCTGGATCATAACAACCAAAGGACGTCCCAACACTATGTTCTCACATCTCTCAATACTGACACCAACCACGGTGACCGATTTAAGGCAGTCGGGCAGTCCTGCGGCTACAGTGTCAAGGGTAGTCGAAAAATAAGCCATGGGTCTTTGAGAATCTCCATGCATCTGAGTAAGCACTGAGAGAGTGCACCCTCCCTTTCACTTCAAAATATTGAAAACATCTTACTGTAATCAGGCATTCCTAGAGCTAGGGTGCAACAGCTCTAGGAAAGCTTTTAAGCACTAGTTATCCCATGAAAGTGGATCAGGCACATCTTTGTGTACCAGCCTCCGGAAAAGCTGAGCCATGAGGGAAAAGTACGGTATCCACTGTTTAAAGTAGCCAACCATTCTCTAAAACATCCAGACATCTCTCCATGTTCTGGGTGGGTTCATCTGGAGGATGGTCTCTACTCTCTCGTGTCACCTTTCTTGTTCCTTTCTCAATTATATGTCCCAAGTACTGGACTTCTTTTTGACAGTATTCCAGTTTACCGAGAGACACTTTATGTCCATTCTCAGCCAGGTGATTTAACAACGTAATTGTATTCTGTCTGCAAGATTTGTGTGTATCTGATGCCACAAGCAGGTAATCAATATACTGCACAAGAAATGATGTATAAAACCTCAACCATTCTTCTTTAAGATCTGATGGAAAATGGATGGACTTTCTGCATACCCCCTGTGGAACTCGGCACCATGCCAAAACCTTCTCTCCGGACACAAAGAACAGAAACTGGAAATCTTCATGCAATAGAACAGAGAAAAAAGTTTGACAAAAGTCTACAACAGTTAACAATTCTGCAGTGTACAGTATTTTGAAAAGTATGGTGGCTGAATTTGGTACCACAGGACAACATGTAACAACAATGCTGTTAATCTTTCGAAGGTTTAGAACAATCCGATATTTACCATTTGGTTTCTGCAAAACCATGATAGGAGAGTTGCAAGCGCTTTCATCAATTCCTTTTAGAATCCCTTTCCTCTGCATGTCTTCAATTACTGGTGTTATTCCTTCAACTGTCTCTGGGGGCAAATTATATGTTGGTGTTTTGAATATACAGCATTTGATTTTACTGTGACGCAGACAGGTTCTACACCTTTAATCAGTCAGATATCTTTCCCTGTGAAGTCCCATGATTCAGGGTTCACTGTGTTTTAGATCAGGAGGTTCTTCATCTACTGTTTTCACTGGGTACAATGTTACAGCTGTTTCTTGTCGGGCCATTTTAAATTCAACATCTTCATCATGCGCTTGAAATTCGACACCCTACGGTGTACAGAAAATAGTGCTATTTAACCAGATCAGCATGTCTCTCCCTAACAGGTTTGCAGGTCTAGAGTAACAAACAACAAATTGATGGTTTTCCTCAAATGAACCTATTTTTTAAGGGGACATTTTCTGAAATTGGTTGGTTATCTACTTATTTGTAACTCATACAACTTGGATCTTCTTCAAAGGGGTACATCTGGGACTTCCGCGGTTCTAACAGTGGAATGTGTAGCTCTGGTGCCAATCAAAAATGACACTTCATGCCCATTAACTTCTCCTTCTTCAAATGGTCCACTCTGGCCTTCCTCCAAGACTGTGCCACTTACGCAATCTTCCTCCTCCCTCAGGCACAGTTATTGGCAATTGTCTGAGCTGAAACTGTCATTATCTAGCATAGGGTACAACTGAAATGTGTTCTGGTTCTGATTTTAAAATGCAACCGGATTTGCTCTCTGCAACAGATTCATATTAAATCTAGGAGTTCCCATATTCTGTGGAACCACCGGGGCTTATGGAACCTGCAACAGTGATACCTGTTTCGCATTGGCACTTGCATTTGCTGAACGTACCCATTCTGCACTTGATTTTCTTCTTGCATTTGACCATTTCTGCTAATTTTATCTGGATTAAGCCTACACTTAATCTTCCAATGCCCAATTTTATTACAAAAATGACAAGGGGTTGTTTTCTTCAGCGTCGCAACATCCACACGAGAATTCCGATCAATTGAAACTACTCTGGCTCTACCCTGTGAAACACCAATTCCTCCTTGAACACCTGCAGTCTGCAAATCAACACTTTGCATCCTACTATGATTTCCTGCAAACAATTGATTCCAAAAACCGTTCTGAGCCAACCTCGTCTGGAAAAGCATAAACCTTTCCTTGAGCTTTTTCCATTTCATCTGTTCGTCACTATAATATTTTGCATACCTCAGTATCTCATCTAAGGTATGTCTGCCATCACATCATACTCTGTAGTATCAATCAACCACGACTTGTAAAGCGCGGCTAACCACCAGTGAGGGTATCCGGGCGCTGCGGACCATGCGGCAGAGGGAGGGCTCAGTTGAATAACCAGGTTTGGAGTCCTTTCCTGAATTCTAGCACAGAGAATGAGGCTAGGAGAAAAAGGGGGAGGTCGTTCCCAGACTTGGCATCGAGGTAGGAGAATAAGCATCCTTCACCGTTGCTTCCGTAGATGTGGGGGTGTAAGCGAGGGAGGTGGTGCATAGGTGACTGGAGGGTTGAAGTTCAGGCGGTAGTTGATGTATGCTGGTCTTTGGTTGTGCAGGACTTTGTAGGCGTTGATAAGCATTTTGAATGGACATCTTTTGTGAATGGGGAGCCGGGGGGGTGATGAAGGTCCATCTGGGAAGTTCAAGGATGAGTCTGGCAGCTGAATTCTATATGGTCTGCAGTCATTTCAGGAGGTTCGAGGCCATTCCTACATAGAGTGCTTTGCTGTGGTCCAGCTGGGTGGTGACTAGGGCTTTAATGACGGCTCGTCTTGTTTTGACGGGGAGCCATTTGAAGATCTTACGGAGCATGCAAAGAGTGAGGAATCAGGCAGGGGAGTCTGCGTTGATCTGGTTTTTCATGGTGAACTTGCTGTCCAGGATTGTGCAAAGGTTGCAGGCATTGTCTGTAGGAGTTGGTGAGAGTTTTAGTTCAGAAGGCCACCAGGAGTAGTTCCTTGGCAAGGTGTTGTTCTCCAAGATCAGCACTTACGTTTTGCCTGTGTTGAGTTTTAGGCACAGTGATCTCTGGTCATAACCCAAGAACAAACTGCAACACAAAAAACCCACATCACTCATCAGGATGTTCCTGTCCACTGTGTTGTTGAAACACCTGAAGCAATTGCTCATAGTAATCATGCACGGATTCCTTTGGATAAGGATAAAAAGAACCTCACAAGAGCCAATCAATATCCTTTGGAGGAACTTTTACTTTCAGAAATGTGTCCACCTCATCGTATTTATTCATTACCACAGGCGATGGCGGCATTAGTGCGGGCATCTCTCGATGGTTCTGTATGCAGCCATTGTACAGCAATTTTACACTCGGCCCACAAATCACTTGGCACTACAATATATTTTTTTTTAATTCAAATCAGTCCAAAGAACTTTCAAAATGTTTACAAATCCGTCAACTTGTGTATACTACTGTACAGGCTCCTCTCTCAGTTTCGGAAAATTATTCGTAAATGCTGCAAGATCGCCTCTGCTGCAAGGTACATAAACATACACTCCACCTGGAATTTCTCTCAACGGAAAAGGCAAGGCTTCTCCATCTAGGAAATCGGACGGTGGCTTATTATTTGCTTAAACTGCCTCCAATTGTTTCTTTTTCTTCTCATGTTTCTTTGCCCATTTCCTCTCTAATTTCTCAATGTCACTCCATTTATGAATGCATTTTCCTAATTCAGTAATGCGTAATCGCATTCCAGAAGAATGCATTGTTTCAATAGTTTCAGAATCCAATTGCACCCTGAAACTTTCTGCAATGGGATACTTTTTGAAAGATCGACTTATATTCGAGCAAAGAAATTACTAGACGTGCAGCGGTTACTCATGATAAACTAACTGAACTGAATTAGCTCAAAAACATGATCAACTTTTTTTTCTTGGTACTGATTCATGCTCAGGATTAACACATTGCTCGATTATTTCTTCTAGCTTTATTTTTAACCTCAAGACATTTAGCAGTCTTTCCTTCTCTGTCGCTTGTGTAGTGGAAACCTGATTTTCTACGTTTCCTGCCTTTTCATTCTCTGTCATTTCTTCAAACCATGAAGAAAAAAATCACATCTTCAAAAGGGTTAGTCTCACCCTAGGTTATTGATGTCAAAGAAAATCCTTCTCCCTTCTCTCAATGACTAAACAGGTTGTGGTGGTGTCCAAGCATCAGATTGGGAATTCCGCGATGTCGGTATAAACCCGGTCACAGGTGCTCCTCCAACAGTTCTTTAAAATACTGCATCAAGAACAATATTAATTGGAGCACTTGAAGTGCGAATCTCCAATGGCTGTGCTGTTATAACATTAGCAACAAGTGCTGGTACAGTTACAATAGAAGCAGTAACACCTGGAGGTATCACTGTAGGAACATTCTCAACTCGGCCAGGAACAACATTAGATACAACAGGCTGTACAATAGGATATGTTATCTTGTAATGGTCTTTCCAACTGAATCACATTCAGGTCAACAAGGGCTGTAGCCACTGTCGCATTAGATGTCAACATTCCCTAGGAGCCACATTAAGTGGTGGACGTGTGGCTAACAATGCACCCAAATTTTCATATCCTAAATCACTACCGGTATCTGATTTATTTCTGTCTTCATTCCTCTGTGCTTTATGCTTTTTAAACTTCTCAGGTTTTTCAGTAGTATTGGTGGGTACAGTTTAGTCCCCTTGACCATGCCTTTCCTCCACCTCTGTTGTTCCTCATCCCAACTAGCACCTGCATATTACGCATAGCTCTTTTAGTTTCATTCTGGTATCTCTCTCTCTCCTCAACATGTGCTGCTTTCTCCCAAACAGTTAACGCTTCGTACTGAATGGGTCTAGGTGGTAGCTTCATCTCATATAGTCGGAAGACCTCCGACCCTCGGTCTAGGTCCTCTCTCTCCCCACTGCTCCGCTGTGCCGTCTCTTGCCTCCAGACCCCGACCTCCTCCTTGGGAAGTTCAAGGCTGCTGCCCGCTCCAACTGGGACCAGACTGCCTCCAACCACCGTAACCTTTCTCAGCCGTTTTTTTTCTTAATTTTTTCCCTGTTGTGCCACTGTTATTGTGCCCATCTGTGTCTTGCTTTAATTCCACCACTGTTTTTATTTTCTCGTGCCTGCCTGTTCCTTTTGCCTTTCGCCGCTGCTGCCCCTGCGGCCCCTCCCCCCCGGAATTCCCCTGCTCCCGCCTCCCAGCCTCTCCTCCCTCCCACCTCCCCTACTTAATGGCGGCCGCGCCAAAGGCAAGCCCGTCTGCGCCCGTCCGCGACCCGACCGCGGCCAGCGCCAGGAACCCTGGACCTCCCATCGCTACGACACCACCACCCTCCTCGCACTCAACCCTGGAAGACTTAGAGAATGCCAACAGGCCTCGCCGAACACGACCCACGGCCAGTTCCCCTGCCTCCACTGCCGCCAGACCCTCACCGCCACCCCGGCCTCACCCTAAAATGCATCCTCCTCAACGTACGCTCCGTACACAAACACGCCATGGAAATCTGGAACCTACTCGACTCTCTTTCGCCCGACATCGCCTTCTTCACAGAGACCTGGACCAACGCATCCTCCGCCCCAGACATCAGCCCCGCCATCCCAGACGGATACAAGATCCAGAGGAAATACCGCCCCAACCACCCAGGATGGGGACTCGCCATCGCCCACAAGATCACCCTCCGCCTCACCACCTCCAGCGAAACCTTCCCCTCCGCCGAACACCTGCACTTCAAGATCCAGACCACCCCCAAAGCCACACTCAGAGGAACCCTCGTCTATAGACCCCCCGGCCCCGAACACCCTTCGCCACCACCAACTTCATCCCACCCCACGCGATCGCCTCAACAAACTACATACTCATTGGAGACCTGAACTTCCACCTCGACAACCCCAGCGACCCCAACTCCACTATCCTTCGTGACAACCTCGCCAGCATCGGACTTAAACAACTCGTGCACACACCGACCCACAGAGCAGGAGACACCCTCGACCTCATCTTCGCGGCAGGAATCTGTGTCCATTTCAGCCACACAACGCAGCCGCCATGGACCGACCACCACTGCGTACACTTCGCCATCAACAAACCCAAGGCACCCAAACCAGCCCCACGCCCACCACGAAGGAACTGGAGCAAGGTTACCGACGAGCAACTTAACTCCACCCTCACCTGAGACAACCACACCTGGGCACCCGATGCAAACAATGCAAACGACGCAGCCAGAGAACTCCACACCTGGATCTCCAACTGCACAGATGAGATCGCCCCGCTACGCAACCCCGACAGACAACGCCCCAGGAAAGCCGCCTGGTTCACAACCGCTCTCCAAGAAGTCAGACGCACCTGCAGACGCCTGGAGAAGAACTGGAGAAACACCAAGACAACCGAAAACCACACCACCTACAAGGACGCCATGACGGACTACCACAACCAGATCAGAGCCACCAGAAGGAACTTCATCCACGACAAAATCCTGGACAACTCCACCAACTCCAAGGAACTTTTCAGTGTCATTCAAGAAATCACCAACCTACGCAGCGAAGCCACAGACATCACCCCATCCCAAGACCTCTGCGACAAGCTTGGAACCTATTTCCACCTCAAGATCAAAAACCTCTACGACAACTTCATCAACCATCCACCAGGCGCCACAGACGGCCCCCCGCCCCCCAGAAACACCAGCCAGCCCACCATCTCCAACTGGACACTGATCACGGCCGAAGACACCACCACAACCATGAAAAGCATCCACTCGGGGGCCCTCACCGACCCCTGCCCCCCTCACATCTACCACAGAGCCGTGGCCGCCATTGCACCCAAACTACAATGCACCATCAACACCACCTTCAAAACAGGCACCTTCCCAGACGACTGGAAGCGCGCAGAAGTCAGACCCCTGCTCAAGAAGCCCACAGCTGACCCCACCGACCTCAAGAACTATCAGCCCATCTCGCTCCTCCCCTTCGCAGCCAAAGTTGCAGAGAAAACAGTCAACAGGAAACTGACGCGATTCATTGAAGAGAACGCCGTCCTCGACCCGTCCCAATCCGGATTCCGAAGCAACCACAGCACAGAGACCGCCCTACTCGCCGCCACAGACGACATCCGCACCATCCTGGACCAAGGCCACTCCGCAGCCCTCATCCTACTCGACCTATCAGCGGCCTTCGACACCGTCTCCCATCGCACACTAGTCGTCAGACTACACGACGCAGGCATACAAGGAACAGCCCTGGACTGGATCTGATCATTCCTCACCGGAAGAAGCCAAAGGATCAGACTCCCACCCTTCCTCTGCGACACCACGAAAATCACCTGCGGTGTCCCACAGGGTTCATCACTGAGCCCCACCCTCTTCAACATTTACATGGCCCCCCTCGCAGCCATCGTCCGACAACACGGCCTCAACATCGTATCCTACGCCGACGACACCCAGCTCATCCTCTCCCTCACCAAAGACCCCACCACTGCCAAACTCAACTTCCAGAAAGGAATGCAAGACGTCGCAGTCTGGATGACCAACAGCTGCCTGAAGCTCAACGCCGAGAAGACAGAAGTCCTCGTCCTCGGTACCACCCCTTCTGCATGGGACAGCACCTGGTGGCCGACCGCCCTCGGAAGCCCACCTACCCCCTCAGACCACGCCAAGAACCTCAGCATCGTACTCGACTCATCACTCTCTATGAACCGACAGGTCAACGCCGTCACCTCCATCTGCTTCAACACCCTCTGCAAGACCTTCAAGTGGATCCCCCCTGAGTCAAGGAAGACAGTCACCAACGCACTCATCACCAGCAGACTGGACTATGGAAACGCACTCTACGCCGGCATCAACAAGTCCCTACTCCGCAAACTCCAGACAGTACAAAACACCGCCGCCAGACTCGTCCTGATGCCTGGGAAATTCAAAGGTAAGAAATTTTCAGCTAGAAGTTTCTATCAGATCATCAAATATATACAGAAATCAATAATAAATATTAGTCAGTCAATTAATCAGAATAAAATGCATTAAGCACGTTTCATTAAGGAAACAATACCTATTCTAAGATTGGGGAGAAAATGGTGTCAGTTAGAACCCATAAAGATTTCTAGTTCGAGAGAGCGAGAGTGCATGCATAAAGCTTCAGCATCAAATTAGTTCAGTAACTCAATTATCGATCAAAGTAGAATTTTTCATAAAGAGAAATTCGAGAAACTCAGTCTCAGAGCAGCGTGGAATAAGGGTAAAAGACTCATAAAGGCGAGTGGAGTGGTAAAGTGTACGTTTTAGCCTACTCTAGGAAGACACACAAAATTATTGTTGCAATCTTCATGTTGCTTCTTCTCTCATGTCGACCAATCAGCTTCCAATGGCCTTGTGGGAACGCATTCACTCCCCATCTTCTCATAGGAACACAGAATTCTTTAGACAGCAATTTCTAAATTTGCAACTAAGTTGCATCATTTATAAGTTTTACATGAGTCATTCTCCCATTCAAGTCTTCTTTTCCACTATAAACTACGGGCCAGATGTACGACCATTAACTTTTGCGAGTCGCTAATTGTGTCGAATTGCGACTCGCAATTTGCAACTCGCAAAAGTGAATGTACAACAGTGTCTCAGACACTGTTTGCGATTCCCAATGGGGTCGCAATTTGCATGCCTCACTAATATTCATGAGGCAAGCGCAATTTGCGACCCCCATTGGGAATGGCCAGCACTCCCAGGGATGGTGGCCTGCTGGGATCAGCAGACCACCATGCCTGTGACTGCTTTTTAAATAGAGCAGTTTTTTTTTTTTAAATGCATCCCATTTTCCTTAAAGGAAAACGGGATGCATTTAAAAAAGAAAAATGAAACTTTTCAGTCTCATTCTTTAAGGGCAGGCAGTGGTCCGTGGGACCACTGCCTGCTCTTAAAAAATATTTTCGCAAACAATCACAAAGGGGAAAGGGTCCCGTTTGCAAGTGGTAAACTGCGTGTGTTTTGTGGATGCAAATGCGGTCGCAAAACAACGGTACATTGCATTGACACTCGCTATTAGGAAGAGACGCCGCTTCCTATTAGTGAGTGACTCGCGAAATAGCTTTTGTAAATGCCAGGACCCTCTTTTGCGGTCGCAAACGGGCCGATCTCCCGTTTGCGACCACAAAAAACAGTCGTACATCTGGCCCCACATTTCTAACCTTCTGATATATCAAGTTTATTCATTAGCTAACAATGGTCTATGAAGAAGTAGTTAAAAATCTGCGGAACGAAAAGAAAACATTTCGCACAGCAACCATTCATTGGGGAACAAAAAAGTATGTTAAAAAGGTCAAGTTTAAAAGTCAAATTTACAGTTTCTTACCTCTGGTTAACTTTAATATGGCAGTGTCTCAGCACATAAGGCCTAGCACGGTTAAGTATGACTGCCTAGTGCAATTTTAGCAGTTAATTCGTGTTTTAAGGCTCATTAGCTTTCCATATGAACATTTTCTCGATAACTTTAATACACTTTCTCCTCCCATGTACAGGTCTCCTCATATGCATTTGGGCTAGATGTACAAGCTTGACCAAAATAAATGAATTATTTTCCCGCTTTCACTAGGTCTCTGAACTCACGATAAATTATACCAAATGAACAAGTTGCTTACCTTCGTTAACAATGCATCTGTAAGAGACATATTAGTGATAGATTCCTTACCTAAGAATTACCCCCAGGCGTCAGACTGGATCCAGAGAATTGTTCTTCAGCAATACCCTTGCGTGTCAGTAGGTGGCGTCTATCGACACCACGTCCATCGGCGGCGTCGTGGTCGCCAGGATGACGTCACGGTGCCTACTTAGACGCAGCCCCTGCGCGCTGACGTCAGTTCTGACATGACTTTCCACGCCAGAAGTGCAGAGCCATGAAAGACACTGACCACTGGTGCACCACACTAGGGCCCTGCAAGGGAATCTCTATGTCAGTTTGCAGAGCGGGGAGGATGGGTGGGGCGGTAAGGAATTTATAACTAATATAGGTCTCTTACAGATACATCGTTACCGAAGGTAAGTAACTTGTTCATCTGAAAGAGACTATTAGTTATAGATTCCTTACCTTAGAATAGATACCACAGCAATACCAACCCCAGAGGAGGGACTGCGAACCAAGTTCACACCAGAAAGTCCTGAAGGACAGAACGGGCAAAGCAGCCATCCCTCTGGACAGGACTATTCAGGCAGTAATGTCTCGTGAACGTGTGCATAGAAGCCCAAGTGGCCGCCTGGCAGATGTCGATGAGTGGGACTCCACACAACAAAGCAGTAGTTGCTGCCGTAGCTATAGTGGAATGAGCTCCCAGCCCCACTAGAGGCTTCTTTTTAGCTAAAGCGTAACAAATCTTGATACAAAGGACGACCCATCGAGAAATGGTACACTTTTGCACAGCCCGACCTTTCTGGCACCTACACAGCCAACTAAGAGTTGATAGTCCACCCGGAAATCTTTTGCGCGGTCAAGGTAGAAAGATAGCGCACGTTTCAGGTCCCGAAGGGGGAGTCTCTCCTCCTCCTTGGAAGGGTGCGGAGGCGGGAAAAAGATGTAGTCTCTCCTCCTCTTGGAAGGGTGCGGAGGCGGGAAAAAGGTGGGCAGAGTAATAGTCTGTCTGATGTGAAAAGCAGTGACAACTTTAGGCAGGAACGAGGGCCACGTTTGAAGCACCACTTTGTCCGGATGGACCGAGAAGAAAGGGGGCTTAGAAGAAAGAGCCTGACGCTCACTCAGGTAGGCAGTCTTAAGAGTGAGAAGCCTAAGAGGACAGTTGTGAAGAGGCTTAAAGGGAGCGCACATAAGAAGCCAAAACAAGGTGCAGGTCCCACTGAGGCATTATGAAAGGAAATGGAGGAAAGAGATGAATAATGCTTTTAAAGAACCTACTCACAATAGGGGACTTGAAAAAAGACGGCTGATCTGGTAGCCGAAGAAAAGCAGAAATGGCTGTCAGGTAGCCTTTAAGAGTGCCCAGAGCAGTGCCCTGCTGGACCAAAGAAAGAAGGAACAAAAAAGCCTCAGAAAGAAGGGCAGAAAAGGGATCCACAGCCTCTGCTGTACACCATGCCACAAACTTGTTCCATCGACAGGCATATACCGTCTTAGTGGAGGGATGCCTGGCTGCCAAGATGACATTGCAGACTTCGGGAGGAAGGTCAAAAGCAGTCAACTGTCGCCGCTCCATCTCCATGCAAGGAGGTGGAGGCTGGACATGTTCGGGTGGAGAACTGTTCCCTGTTGCTGCGACAGAAGATCCTCCCAAAGGGGCAGTATGATCGGAGGATCGATAGCCATGCTCAGGAGTTCGGGGTACCAGACTCTTCGTGCCCAGTCCGGTGCCACAAGAATGACTTGGGCCTGGTCGCGCTTGATCTTTTTCAGCACTTGGGGCAGAAGTGGTACAGGTGGAAAGGCGTACAGGAGCCCGCAACGTCACATGCGACGAAAAGTGTTGCCGAGCGAGTGCCACCTTGGAAACTCCAACGTGCTAAACTGCTGACATTGCGCGTTCTCTTCGGTGGTGAACATATCTAACCAAGGCTCTCCCCACTGCTGAAAGAGACCTTGCACCACCTCTGAGTGAAGAGGCCATTCGTGATCCACCAGGCACCGGCGGCTGAGTTAGTCCGCCCTGGCATTCAGAGAACCTGCCAGGTGTTGAACCACCAGGGTCATGCCCTGATGTTCCAGCCATGTCCAAAGGCCAAGGGCCTCTTGACAAAGGGTCTACGACCCCACCCTGTTTGTTGCACTACCACATGGCGGTGTTGTTGTCTGTGAACACCTGCACTGCCTTCCCCTTGAAGGAGGGAAGGAATGCCTTTAGTGCCAAGCGAATCGCCCGGAGCTCCAACAGGTTGATATGAAGCCCGGACTCCGCCGGAGACCAGACTCCTCTGATCCCAGCCTCTGTCAAGTGGCCGCCCCATCCCAGGAGTGATGCATCAGTCACCACCGTGAGTTCTGGTTTGGGAAGGGAGAGGGATCTGCCTCTGACCCAATCTTGGTTCGTTAACCACCACTGCAGTTGTTGCGCAGTTACCTCCGAGATCTGGACGTAGTCGGAAAGATTCCCCTGATGCTGCGCCCACTGGAACTTCAGGTCCCACTGCAGAGCCCACATATGCAATCTGGCATGGTCCATCAGCAGGATGCAGGAGGCCATGAGGCCCAGCAGCCTCAGGGTCATTCTCACCGAAATCCGGGATAGAGGCTGAAACATCGGTATCATAGCCCGAATATCCCGGACTCGCTGCTCGGGAGGATCGGCCCGAAACTGCACTGTGTCCAGAACAGCTCCGATGAAAGGGAGAGACTGAGAGGGAGTCAGGTGTGACTTTGGCACGTTGATAGTGTACCCCAGCGATTGCAGGAGGTCCGCCCAAGTCTGGAGGTTAGAGAAGACAGCCTGGGGCGAGCCTGCCTTCAACAGACAGTCGTCGAGATAGGGGAAGACTGGAACCCCTGATCTGCGCAGATGAGCTGCAACCACCACCATCACTTTCGTGAACACCCGAGGGGCACTGTTAAGGCCGAAGGGGAGCACGGTGAACTGAAAATGCTCGTGGTCTACCGTGAACAGCAGGTAACGTATGTGGGCTGGCAGGACGGGGATTTGAAAATAAGCGTCCTGCAAGTCCAACGCCACCATCCAGTCTCCAGGATCGAGGGCAGAGAGGACCTGAGCCAAGGTTAGCATTTTGAACTTCTCCTTCCAGAGGAAGCGGTTGCGGGCCCTGAGGTCCAAGATAGGATACAGGCCTTTTTCCTTCTTGGGCACCAGAAAGTAGCGGGAATAGCAACCACGACCTACTTCTGGCGCCAGGACCCTCTCGATAGCTCCCTTGGCCAAGAGAGCTGAGACTTCCTGGCAGAGAAGCGCTAAGTGATCCTTTGACATGCGATCGAAAGACGGTGGCATGGAGGGAGGGGTAGTCTCAAAGGAGAGGGAGTAGCCCCTTCGGACTATCTGCAAAACCCACCTGTCTGACAGGATGGATTGCCGGTGGGGGAGGTGATGGCAAATCCTGCCACCCACTGCTGCTGAGGGCCTGAACGGTCAGGCGAGGAGGGTTTGGAGCTGCTGCGGGGGGGAGGGGGGGGGAGGGGGACTGGCCTGCCCGCTGGTTCCCAGACCCGCGTGGCTGGGTCCCATGTCCGCAGCCACGCAGAGGCTGGGCAGCTTGCGTGGGCTGGTGGCTGGACTGGGTCGGACATGGTGGGGTGCCCCTTCCGTAGCCACGAAAGGCAGACTGTGGTGGACGGAAGGACGCAGTGAGGCCCAAGGATCTGGACGTAGCCCGAGAATCCTTAAAGCGCTCGAGCACAGAGTCTGCCTTGTCACCAAAAAGGCGACGGCAATCGAAGGCATTGTCCAGCAAGGTTGACTGGACATCCCTCAAAAAAACAGACATCCTCTACCTACCAGGTGTAGCGCCGAAGGGCTACCGACGTGGCAATCGTTCTGACCAGAGAGTCTGCGGTATCCAGTCCACAGGGGAATGTGAATTTTGCGGCATCTCTCCCATCTGCCACTGCCTGGGAGAGAATGGCCCGGGCCTCCTCCGGGCACTGAGGCAGCACTTGCGCAAAAGTATCCCAGACTGTATGGGTATAGCAGCCCAAGAGGCATGCGGTATTCACAGACCGTGGCGCCAAGCTGGAGGAAGAGAACATGCACTTGCCAAGATGATCCAGCTTATTGGATTCCCTATCCGGGGGGTGTGGATGGGAATGCAGCATTGGAAGAAGAGGCTTGGACCACCAAGCTCTCGGGGGAAGGGTGTTGGGAGAGGAAAAAGGGATCGCCCGGAGCGGGCCAGTGGCAGCGGGCAACCGTTCGTTCCACAGGAGCCCCTGTGCTGGAATTAGACCAAGTGCCCAGAAGGACGTCCGTGAGGGCTTCATTGAAGGGCAAGAGGGGGGTTCAGAGGAATTTGCCGCCGGTTGAAGCACCTGTCAGGAGGTTAGTCCTGACTGCCACTGTAGGGAGCTCCAGGCCCAAAGCCTCGGCTGCCCTACGCACCACCACTGCATAGGATGCTCCCTCCTCCGTAGCCACGGTAGGGGGAGAAAGCATACCAAGGTCTGGGGAGGTATCCAGACCACTGGCGTCACCAAATTCCTCTCTCCAGTCAGGTTCTTCCAGCTGGTGTGTTAAAGGGTCCAGCGACCACTCCCAGTCCTCATCACCACCCTCAGGGCGATAGGGAACACCTGGGATGAACAAGGGAACAAACGTACCTCCGGCATCGGATTAGACATCGGCCGACGGTGATCCGGCTCGGGGTCCATCTCGGGGATGAGGATAGGGATGGCATCTGCTGGGGGCACGGCCGGCGCCGGGGGCATCGCCGCAGAGGAAGGTCGACCGGCGTCGATCTGGTCCAGGCCTGGATCCATGGGGACCCTGCAGCGCCGGGGCCAGAGCCGCCGGCTTAGAGGGCCCAGGGCACCCAACCGGCTCTGCGGGGCCCGAAGGTGCACCAGCGGAGTTGGGCTTCCCAAACACACGGTGGAGGGCTTCGTATAACATACGAAGCTGGACAGGGGACGCTCCGGCTCCCGGAAATGGGGGAAATCGCGGTGTCGTCCCTGAATCAGGCGCCGGAGACGGAGCCTTAGAGCGAAGATGCTCCGGTTCCCGTGTCACGTCAGCCGACCGACGGGAAGAAAGCAAAGAGCGACGGTGCTTCTTCGCCTTCTTCTTGTACTTTGACTTACCCGAGGAGTGCGAAGACTTGGACGAGGTGTGGTGGCTCTGCGACCGGTCTCGAGACGTTCCCCTCGAGCGAGACCCCGGAGCCGACTGCAGGGCCTCCAAAAGCTTTCGGGACTGCTCCCACAAATACTTCGGATTCATGGCCCGACAGTAGGAGCATGACTTTGGGTCGTGGTTGCCCTCCAGGCACCAGAGGCACATGAGGTGCGGATCCATCACAGACATCAGCTTGTGACGGGAGTCACAAGGCTTGAATCCGGTCCGACGATGGGACATCCCTCGCACACCAGGAGTCGAAGACTCAAAAAAAGACGTCAAAAAAAGTTGAAAAAAGTTTAGTCAAAAACTGATTAAGGGGCCTCTCCGGATCTGCGCTAGGCTGGCGCGGAAAAAGAAAGAACAGACGTCGGCACGGAGGGGCAGCATCTAAGTAGGCACCGCAACGTCATCCCAGCGACCATGATGCAGACGACGGACATGGAGTCGACCTACACCACCTACCGACGTGCAGGGGTATTGCTGAAGAAAAATTCTCTGGATCCAGTCTGATGCCTGGGGGTAATTTTAAGGTAAGGAATCTATAACTAATAGTCTCTTTCAGATCATATGTTTTTCAACTATGACAGGCCAAGCCATAGCACCCATTAATCCTGGGGGGCAAACACGCTCAAATGGGTGCCTCACACATTTAAATATTTAGGGGTCCATATATATCATGGAGATCAAGAAATGATAGAAGGCAATATGATCACTCTCAGGTGTTCTTCTGGATCAAATTGCCCCCGTCGTTGGCCCACCGAATGGCACTCTTCTCCAAAATGGTTATGCTTCCACAACTCCTATACCACTAAATTCCCCTTCATCTTGCCGGCAAGTGTGTTCAGAGATCTCAATATGCTATTAAGGCATCTGCTTTGGGCCACGGGCAGGTGAAAAGTAGCGCTTAGCAAACTAAGACAACCCACTGACAAGGGAGGACTGGGAGCTCCAGGCATCCGGAATTATTACCTCGCAGCTCAATTACAATGGGTGGCCTGTTGGCAGACACCATTGTGAGATGGGTCTTTCTTGAAAGCAGCTTGCTGAAGGGGGCTCGCAGACTTGGTTCTTCTCGGGCCCGCACCATTGTCCTCCACTCCCACTACTGCTTACCACTGCACAGCTATTGGAAACGAGCTATGGCATGTACACAAGGTGCAGTACCCTATGCAGGTGAAATTCCACTTGACGGACTTGTGACAGGCTCTGCCTCACTGACTTGCTGCAAACTACAATCCTGACAAACTGCAGGCATCTAGACACTAGGCGATTTATACTCTTAAGGTACCTTGATACATTTTTCCATGTTAATGGGACCTCTCGAGTGGCTAGTTTTTACCATATAGCGCAACAGAGTATGGGGAGGCAGATCACGAACCTCCCGCACATACCTTAGTGCAGACACTTTCCACAATAGGATCAGGTCGCTGCATAATAACATGGATATACAAAGCACTGCTGGAGTATACAAGGGTGAGCCTACAGCTCCTTAGGGCCAAATGGGACACTGGACTGGAACGGGGCTTGCACGATAAAGAATGGGGAAAAATCTTTGCTTACCCCCATAAAGTATCATGCAATGCTTGATTCAAATTCACACAATTTAATATCCTACATAGGGTATATCTTACCCTGCGGGCCTTCCACCGTATGATCCCTTTCTCGTACGCATAATGCCCTCGATGTCATGCAGCTGACTTCCTTCAAATGATGTGGGATTGCCCCAAGATACAAACCTACTGGGCAACGGTGTTGGGGGAGGGGACACGAGCGACTGGACGCAACAACTTCCACTCAGTAGAGGGCTATAAGGCATTTACCCCAGACTGAAAAAAGCCAAGGCTGGCACAAACTTTATTGACCTTGCACTGCTATTGTCAAAGAGGGCAGTTACAATGAGGTGGAAATCGCCCTGTCTCACTGGCAGACTTCGAATTCAAAGCCCTTTGTTGAGAAGAAGATAGATGCTGGCGAAAGAAACCTATCTCAGATAACTGGGAGGCCCTGATGCGAGCACTGTCAGGTGCAGACAGACAATACTATGCGACCTTAGCTGGGACCATGACGAACCCTCTTGATATAGACCATCTATAATTGATGGAGACAGGGTAGCTGCCCCAGGCACAGTATCATCATTTAGTGCACAATCTAGCGGGATCCACGCAATTCAGATCCCCTCTTGATCAGAAGTCATAACTTAAGGCCTACAGTCACACAACTAAACTGCAGACACCCCTAGTGCTTTGAGAAAGCAAGTGTTAGCAGCTAAAATATGACTTCAGACTAAGACTGACTCATTGAAGGGCTCATTGGGTGGGTGTTTTTTCTTGTTTTAAGATTGTTATTAATCGCTTTATTGTAAACGTATGCGGTTATGCACTATTGATTATATGTCTAATAAATGGTGACTATAGCACGCTTTGGTATTGCTTATGATGTTGCTTTGTGCTGTATGTTATGGACTAGTTGAAAAGATCAATAAAAATTACTGTTAAAAAAAAACAAAAAACTAGGCTCTGTGCAGATCCCTGCTGGCCCACCCGAGTAGCCCAGAAATCGAAGGCAGGAAGCACACCGTCAGCTTAGGGGTTCAGATAATTTTAGCGCCAATCACCAATGTAAATTGTAAACTGCAAATAAAAATAAAAAAATGCAGTGAGCAGTTCCAAAATATAAAAGACTCAACACATAGGTAATCGCTGACCAAAAACAACCAATGAATGAAGAGGTCTGACCCAAAGCTGCATATTGTTTGTTGTATTGAAATTAACTCTTACAAATATAAAGTTGTCTGCAACCAGACCTCATGAACGAACAAACTTAATCATAGACAAAGATGAAAAATACATCACAAAAATATGAGCTGTCCGTCACTTCATGCCTGTACAGAATGCTATTTGAGACTTGAACCTGATGAGGTAGATGTTTTTTCGAGTGATTTTATTGCAAGAAGTGCAAAAGGTTCAAAGCACTTGTAACTGGTGAACAAACAGTAAAAGCAGTAGTAAACAAAAATGTTTTGGTACCCACCATTTATCAGAAACATTGGTCATGAAGTTAACACTTACAATTGCTAAGAAACTGATTATTTTGTGTTAAAATGTAATGACGAGGATTGTGTTTCGCAAAAAGCTTTATTTAGTGCAAAGACAGCAATCGTTTGTTTCCAGATTTCCATCATTGGCACATAACTCATTTACATAAGACAACTTCACCCATTTCGTACTTAACAAGTTAATGTAAATGTCAAGATTTTAATAAAACAAACAGCAGCAACAGACGTATTGCAATGTGGAGAAAAGTAACAAACACATTAGACGTTGCAGGACAGTGTGAGTTATTTGCCTTGTTTTCATAATTTGAATACACTCGGTTTACTTATTTTAACATGCCATTGAGGTTTTTCTCTGAACCATCCAAAGGCCTCTTAGCTCTTGTGAGGTGACTTTTGTGCTTCAAAGTTGTCGGTACAGTCTGGGAAAAACAACTCGTCCTGCTGCCGTCCTCACGGCAACCTCCAGAAACTTGTTGAGGACACGCCTCGATGTGTGCAGACACAGTGAAACTTTGGTATAACAGCTGTGCTTGGGTATTCGTTACCTTTAAGGAACGGAAAATACATGGGTTACATCATTAAAGAAGATGACAAATAAGCGTGTTGCCAATACACTCCTCATTTCATGTATTTATATTTAAGTGGATAAACAAACTGGAACTTTCCAGATAATATCATGGCTGGTTTTTTAAACATCTTAGTAAAAGAAAGCAAAACAATTAAAACAAATTACCAAACAAAAGAAAAAACTTTGAAAAGAAAGTGCACTTACAATAAAGCATTTTCTTTTTTTCCCATACAAAACTACTATGTTTACAGAAGAACTACCTGAACTTTTCACAGGCCGTGTGATGACAACAGAGTAAACAACCGCTCAAGACAGAATTTTCCTTTTTGTTCACTCCACCCCAATTCATTCTTTAGTATGCCATTGAAAGCCTCCACTGGTCCAATCAAATGATTATTATTTTTAAATCAAGCCAAACTATCACTGGAAAAATCTGATAATCTTTTGAGTATCTTCTGCAAGTTCTATGCTGTTGGACATAAACCAATAAACCATGCAGCCCCAACATACGGATATTAAAATCACCAAAGGAGGGTTAATTATGCGTGATTGGAACATATACAGGTGCAATGAGGTAGATAGACCGAGTAAACTGGCAAAGGGGTCTTGCCTACAAGATCTATTGGCTTTGCTAATATTTTTAGGCACGCTGCACAGCATCATGACTGCTGTGCAGCATGGCTGACGAAAAAAAGCAAAAAAACAGTGATACCACCACCACGTCACTTTGTAGGAGTCAAACATGTTCAACACACATGCTTAGAAAAGTCCACTTTATTTAGCGATCCTAGATGGATCGAAAAAAAGAAAAGCACTGCGAAAGCCTTTGGAATTTTTTGGGGAAAATAAGTGGATTGCGAGAATGTTATGTGACGGGGGTGCAGCAACACCGAGTGCGAAGGATAACAAACAAGAGTGTGGGAACACGGTGAATGAACAACATGGAGTGGTGGCGGAAGCACCAGAGGTCCACAAGCAAGAGAGAGCAACACGAGTGCGGGTGGGGGGGGAAGAGAAAAAAATTTCAAGAGAGTGAGTGGGGGAGGAATACACACAAAAGAGGCAGCTGGGCAACGCATGCACTCTAACAGAATGTTTAAACAAAAAGAAAAAAAAAGTAAAAGCAAACAGAAGGTGCATAGAAGCCAGCCAATCAACGAGATGGTAAGGACGCTATTCCGTATCGGAAAGACAAACACAGGGCTAATCAAAAAAAGAAGCAATTGAGATTGACATGAAAGCTAACCACTGGTAACCAATGGGTGGGCTACACGCCCCTTATGTTCTCTGTAAGCTCGCAATAGGTCTTTTCCAAAGGCTCTAACTAAAATGAAAGCCTAAACAAGCATTGGCATAGCCAATAGGTCTCGCCTTTGGGACCTCATATGTATTTAGTTATGCAGCACAATATCCTTACTGCAACAACATCAACTGTTGCATGGCTAAACACTTATAAGGTCCCAAAGGCGAGACCTATTGGCTATTTATTTAGGCTATCTGATAGATCTGCATGTATATAGGATAGATAGATTGTGACTGCCGCAGGGCTTGTAATTACATAAACAATTTGATTATCCGTTTACTGATCTCATTTTTGCAAGGGCCTGCGTCGATAGCTCGGAAAAGGTAAATTGCCAACATTTAAGAACGCCGCATAGAGCCCTTGTAGCAGAAAAAAAGAGGGGTACATTTTCCACTCTATCTGTACTGTAGAAAGAGATATATAAAAAGCGCGCACCCCACATGTAGTGTCTACAGTTATTACAGCAGAAAAAAACACATTGCTGAGATGAACGACAAAATCAGCCACACATTACAAGAGCACTAAGTAAGAAGGTGTAACCGAACCAATCCATGTTTACGTTTTATGTTCTCTCAGCTCAACACAAAAACCTAAAGGGTTTTGGAGCATTAACAACAAATGTTTTCCTCACACGCAGGTCTGACCTCGCACGCAAGGCTTTTATTGCATTTGCTGTGACTCGTTGCTTTCCTATTTTTTCGTCATAAAATGCCAAATCCACAAACCCAGAAATATAAATAGCCGCTGCCTTGGAGACGAGAGGGTATTCTCGTTTTTCGCGGTACTGACCCCAGCGTGGTATTTTGGTTAGTGCGACGTGAAGTCGTTGCATGGGAATGCTGTTCGACTGCTCGGAAATATTTCTGCGTTTTGTTTTGGTTCTGGCTGGCGGCGCCTCGGCCATAAATGAAAGGTAAAGGGAGAGACTGCGGCATGGAGCGCGAGGCAGAGGCGGGCTGTAGAGGGGAGAGAGCGCGCGAGGGGGGGGCAGACAGTCAAGAGAGAGAGAGAGAGAGAGAGAGAGAGAGAGAAAGAGAGAAAGAGAGAGACCGGCAGCAGACTCAGAGGAGAGAGAGCGCACGGGAGGGGTAGAGGAGAGAGAGAGACAGTCAAAGGGAGAGAAGCTGAGACAGGCAGTCAAAGAGAGGGAGAGAGGCAGTCACAGAGAGAGGCAAGCCAGGCAGTGGTTAGCGAGAGAGGCAGAGACAGGCAGTGGAGTGAGATAGAAGCATAAAGAGAGAGAGAGAGAGAGGAGCGAGGCCAAGTAGAAAAGACAGGCAGACAGAAAGTCAACGGAAGAGAAAGAGAGACAGGCAGTCAAAGAAAAAAAGCGAGAGACATTCAGCAGAAGAAAAAAATGAAGCAGAGAGAGCAAGTCAAAAAGAGAGAGCGGGGCAGAGATAGACCGTGGAAGAGTGAGACCGGCAAGGTAGAAAAGAGAGACAGGCAGTCAGAGAGAGAATCTGGGACAGACAGTGGAAGAGAGAGGCAGAGACAGGCAGGGGAAGAGAGAAAGAGGGGCAGAGACAGACACATTGAAAAAGAAAGGGAAGCAGCAGAGGCAGAGAGAGGATCAGAGAGGGAGGGAAATACAGGGGAAACGATAGAGCGGCGGTGACAGAAACAGTGCAATGCACAGAGACAGGGAGACTGATACACAGAGCGAGGCAGAGGCGGACTGTGGAAAGATAGACAAGGAGACAGACACAATGGAAAAGTTAGAGACATTCAGGGGGGAAGACAGAAGCGGAGAATGACAGTGGGAAAGAGAGGGGCGCAGACTGAAGCACAGAGAGGCAGATAGCGACAGCAGAAAAAGAGAGAGACAGGCTCACTGGAAAAGATAGAGAAGCAGAGGCACAGAGAGAGCCCGCGATAGACAGTGGAAAAGAGGGCACGAGAGAGAAAGATATATTAGAGGAGAAAGAGCGGCGAAAGAGAGAGAAAGAGGAGGAGAGACAGGAACAGTGGAAGATAGAGAGACAGAGACAGAGGGAGGTCTAGAGAGACGGGCGGAGGGGCGGTGCAGGAGGATGAAAGCAGAGATAAGAAGCAGGCACTTTAAGAGAAACAGAAAAGGCGAGACAAAAAAAGAAGACAGAGCAGAAACACGCGAGAAACAGAGCGGGGACAGGCGAAATCACATAAATGACGCAAAAGATGAAGAGAAAAAAATGTCCAATAAAGAAAGAAAGTTAAAGAGCAGAGAATAAATGTGGAATATATGGGAGAAGGGGGGAAGGCAAGTAAGAGCCAGCGCTCAGAAATCTGCAGTGCGCATTCTAGGGTCACTGCCTGGAGACGCTCACACCACAAGATAAATGAAAAATTCCCTAACTAAACAAGCATTGGCCGCGCGCGCGCCTCACGCTAAAAGTAAAAAAAAAGACACGCGGCCGCGAGACGCGCTCTCTGGTGAGGGAGGGGGAGGAGCGGGTGAGGGAGGGGGAGGAAAGCCAGATTGCGCCTCAGCGATGCGAGGAATGGATGGCAGCTGTGCGCATGCACGCCATCGTGAACGCAAGCTGGAGGCCATCAAAAGCCACTGGGTTAGCACTTTCAAAACCCATTTACTAAATCTCTCGCCGAGAGCAGCGCAAGCGCTGGCTCAGGCGAGACCTAAAAAGGCCCAAAAATCTCTGCATGTGGCATCTGCAAAGGAAAACCGAACTGTGGTGACTTATTTTACAGTTACACAATAGGTAGCGTCCCCAAGCTGCACTCGTAAGAAATGTAATCTTCCCAATTCGTTTTGTTATCAAGTAAGGTTTATTGTTTCATTTCATAATTCTTCATCTTGATTAGATCCATCCAAATTATATATTCATAAACATGTTAATCCACAATCAAAATTGTGCCCAATGCATTTCGGGCAACGCCCTTCATAAGGGGCTTGCTCTAAATGATGTACTAAGTTTATATCAGTCGGTTTGTTCAGCCCGTCGTTGTTACAATCTTGGCATGGCGTGTAATACCAGTGGATGTAATACCGGTATTACACGCCATGGAAAGATTGTAACGACGACGGGCTGAACAAACCGACTGATGTAAACTTAGTAGATCGTTTAGAGCAAGGCCCTGATGAAGGGCGTTGCCCGAAATGCATGGAGCACAATTTTGATTGTGGATTAACAGGTTTATGAATATATAATTTGGATGGATCTAATTAAGATGAAGAATTATGAAATGAAACAATAAACCTCACTTGATAAAACGAATTGGGAAGATTACATTTCTTACAAGTGCGGCTTGGGGACGCTACCTATTGTGTAAGGGAAGCGCTTCTTTAAGGATTAGTAATCACCTCATACTCAGGAGGATTCACCATCCTGCACCACTCACTTGGATTAAAGATTCTACATTGCACAAAAAGGAGTGCATAGTCTTACCTAAAGGCCACAGACTAATTTTACACACCACTCTATCACGAAGAAGGTATGATATTTGAAGTCACGGCAAAATAATTCAACTGCTGTAATCAGAAAGTGCTTCCTTGGAAGTTAATTTTGAGGACATTCTTTCGATAGAATTTTTTCCAACTTCTGGTAATGGAGACTCTATTAAACTTAGAAGGGTAAGCAATCAATCAGTTTAGTTTATTTCAACAAAAAGTTATAAAAACACATCAAATGCAATACAAACAATTCATTTACAACATGAGATAAAGAATAATTCTCATCACAAAATAAATAATCAAGGCATGTCAAAATTCCATTTCTACCATACCTGTATTTTGCAATAAGGCTCCCTCTAATCTTGATGACTACCCCAAGACATTTAGAAACAGCACAGCACAATAGAGGAAAGTTTAATGTTCAAAAAGGCGTAGGGAAAAAAAGAGCTTGCAGGATTGAGTGGAGAGAGAAATCCCATAGGTGTCCATGAGCCAAGAACTTTGACGTTCTCCTTTTAGGAAAGCTGACCATGCCTGCCGACCGGACCTTATTAAAACGAGTCACCAAACGAAGCTAATATGATATCAGAATCCGATTCAGGTAGGATTCTTGACCAGTACAGGACTTTAGGATGTACACTGTTAAGCCTGTCCCCTTCTGCAGGGTCACCCCAGACTTTTACCTTCCTCTGCCCTCCTTTGCTGAACCAGTATTTGTTGGCTTTTAGGGTCTGTGCCATTTACTCCCATTAATCAGGGGTAAAGTGCTTGTGCTGTCCTTTTAAATATGGTAAAACTGGCCTACACCGGATTGGTATATTTAAATTACTTGCAAGTCCCTAGTGTATGGCACCACATGCACTTCAGTCCTGTAAATTAAATGCTACTAATGGGCTACAGTGCTCATTGTGCTACCCATCCTTTTAAGACATGTCTTAGGGTTTAGTGCACTTTTAACCTGCTATTTCGACCAGGCAAATTACACCTTTTGCTGAGCCTATACATTCCTTTTTAAGTTACTCCTACAATAGGCCATTAAGGTGCAGAGGGCAGGGTGCATTGAATTTAAAAAGTACGCTTGTTTTTAGATTTTACATGTCCTAGCAGGGAAAAAACTCGTAAAGTCGTTTTTCACTGCTGTAAGGCTCTCTCTCCTATAGCCAAACACTGGGATGCCTTATTATACTAACAAGTCATAACTGCAGTTTGGAACAGATAGATACATGCTGCTTACACTCAAATTAATTGGAGTTAAAATCCTCTTTGATGGTAAAGTCTAATTTTACAATACTATTCTGAAAATGCCACTTTTAGAAGGTTGACTTTTTTCGGCTCTAAAACAATTGTGCCTTCTGTCTGCGTCCAGGGTCACATGAATTTGCATGGCTCGCCTGTGTTTTGTGTATTGCTTTTAGACACAGACAAAAGAAGCCTAGATGTGGAGGGTGAGGATTTATATGAGAGGAGTTCTGCCCTGCCTTCATTACACATTAAAGGGACCCGCCTGCAGCACCCACAAAAGAACCTGACACCAGGCCTGCCTGGTCACCCTGGACAGTTTGGAGCCAGGAACAGCAGAGGGGGAAGAACTGACCAGGACCAGTTTGGGGTAAGCTAGGGAATTCCCCACACAAAGGCACCAGGAATAAAAGAGGGACCTTCAGAGCATCTCATCAGAACACACATGTACCTGTGAAGATTCAGAAGGAGGACTGTCCTGCTGTCTGAAAGAAGACTGGACCTGCTTGCCTGAGCCCATGAACCCAGGCTCCCCAGAAGTGACTGAGGGGTCAGTTGACTTGCCTCCTGTTTGCGCTACTGGGACAAGACATGCTTCCGGCGGCCTACCTGCAACTGACCAGCACCAACTGGATTTGCTTGGACCTGGCTAGGCCATGCAGCTGGCACGAGTCCTTTTCCACAAGAGGAGCCTCCTGGGTCCTTCGCTGGCATCAGAGCGTACACTTTCTGAAGAAAGGTGAAGACACAAATGTTTTGGGATCCTGGCGACCACCAAGTGACCTTTCAGTGCTGAGAATCGACCGCACTTGACTACACTCAACAAGAGGTTCCAGCAGGACCTCCTCTTCGTACCAACAGCAACAACCACCAACGTGAAGCTCCAGTGAGACATGCTCTTCACACTGCATCAAACGCAATGCCTACCCTGCTTCTCGTGCTGACCGCCTTCTCCTCACAGCCTCAGCCGTCGCAAGCGGCACTCCTCCACGGACTTGAGAAAGTAAGTATTCCTGGTTCCTATATCATATGCGCACTCAATCACAATCAGCCTCAACTTGGGATTTTTCCTCCAGTCCAGCACGACTGGATACACATAAGTGGTGCTTTTTGGCGCTATTTTCAGCTAAAACATTCAAAACTCATAGCTCCGGTTCTACTGACTGGATTTTTGTCGTTTTGCTATCTTTTCCATTTATTCCATTTTACTCTATTTTAATTCGTTTGGGATTTTTCTTGGGTTGTGTTATCCCTTTATTACGGTTTAAGGGATGCATAATTATTTTACACATTCCCTCTAAGATATGCCTGACTGCTTTGTGCCAAGCTACCGGAGGCTTAAGCACAGGTTTATTTTGTGACTTTTATGGTTCACCCTGACCAGGACGGTTTTTATTATTTCAGTGGGGCTTCCACTCCTCTCAGCATATAATTTAATTTCTTACATATATCCTCTCTGAAGATTTCCCAACTCCACATTTTTCCTTTTCCCACATGCCATGATCCCAGTATATGCTAGCAAATCACCGATTAGCAGCTGTGGCAAGTTCGCACGGATGGTCCTTTCACAAAGGGCACTAAGCAACTAGTAACCGTACCAAAATAACTCAAGGAGATAAGACGAAATGACTGCATCTCCACCAACTCCCAGATTACGTATATAAGTATCTCTTGTCTGTGCTGCCTGAGGGTTAACCCATAGAGAGATCCAGAGTGAAATTTGAGCCCATTTGATCTTATCTTCACAGTATCACAGCCCTGTCTCCTGCTGGCAATAACAAATACTAAACTGCAGAAGGGAGATCTAATATTCCATTTCAAAATGTGTTTTCAAAATCATCTATAAAAGCGGATCGGACTTCATATGCCTGCACTATATTGGACAGTGCCAAGGCTTTTGGTCCCATACTTTGAATGTAGTTTGAACATCCATCCTCCCATGTCTCTACGCGTAATGTAGAACCCTACAACAATCACTTTTTGATACTTCCAAATAAACACAGTGAAAGTGGGGCTTCCAATTGAGCCTTGAATCAAAAAGGACTCCCAAACATGGGAAAGAATCCACCATTTCAAGACATTTCATTGATTACAATAGGCTTTATTTTATTGGAGGACTAGGCCGCAAATGCTTGACTAATGAAAATAAAGAGACTAATGCTGCTTTTTGTGCACGTTATTAACGTTTGTCAAGAAAACATTAACATGGGTTGCGCATGCTTAGATGCAGCATTTGGGAGGGTGCGTAAAGAAAAGCATTTCAAAATGAGTAATTATATTTGTTTTATTTTCCGTAGAAGCATGAGTTAAGCAAAAATTATTTTATTAACTGAAAAAAGCAAAAGAGACTGTGGAGAGAAGGCAAAGTCGAGAGACCTTCGAATTTATGTGTGCTTGCCAAAAGTTAAATGTGAAGACGAAAAACAATCGACAAGTGATGAATGTTTCCTCTTGAAGCGCACGAGTGGCACAAGAAGTAACAGAACTTGAAACATTAGCGGAGAGAGAAGGAAACTGAAGTCTGATATTTGTATACTTGTATTTCCTGGGATGATGTAGTTGTGATGTTGAAAAACCAAACAACAGAACATTGAGTAAGATGGACATGCCGAGTGTGGTGTGACAGTACACCCCCTTCCTTAACCAATCAAAATGTAGTTTTGTCTCGGAATCGAAACAAGTGTGGGTTGGACATTTAGGTTTTAGGGTATAATTGAGGTGCCTTGGTGGGAGGGGTTGCGGAGGTGTCTTCTTGCGATGCTGGAGGCCTTAGGTGTGATCGTCGCTGTCGTCTGTTTGCTGTAGAGGCCCACCTGTTTCCTTCCTGTTCCCGATTCCTGACCTAGACTTTGCCCTTACAAATCTTTTTGAGGGGCCTTGCTGCTCCCGCGGCCAGGGAGATTTCCTGTTCCTTCTGGGTTAGTATAGATAGAAACCTGAATTTGCATAATCATTTGCAAATGTATTTGATCTCTGAAACTTCTCTCTTCGCCTTTCCACTCTTTCAATGCACTGTCAATGTGATGTGAATTTTGACATTTCTCTTTGCTAATTGTTTATTCGGTGATATTTCATGATTTGTACTGTGTATTGGTACTTGATGAGCATTTATTTCACATTATTTAGATAAAACATTATAAATATACACTGTTCGTCTTTATTTAGGGTGTGTGTATTGATTATTGCCTACAACTATTCAACTATAAAAAGATGTCATCGCCACATTATTTTTCTATTAGTAATGCAGGTTCGGTTGGAGATTGGTAAGTTAGGTCTGAACTTTGCACTTACACTGAACCCAGAGCGAAGGGACTTTGTTGGGTAATGTAATTGGGCCTTGTTTATTTGCAAATTTATTGATCCCGGAGCGCTGGATCAGTTTTGGTAGCAGAGGATGGTTAATGATTAATATTGATTAGTTTGGCAATAATTATTGATTATTGATTTTTGGTTATTAATATGAAAAGTTAGTGTTTTGTTCTGTTTCACGTAGTCTGGAAATACGGGTACGGAGTTGCCTAAGTTCCCGGGATGATGTTATTTTAGCCTTAAGGGGGCAAAGGAATAGTGTGGAAAAGTATCACACTGCAGAAGTACTTTGTCTGTTGTCGTAATATCAAACAGTGAGATGCTGTTGATGTTATTTTAGGGATTCATTCTGTTGAGAAGAGGTTGTGTGAAATAGTGGAAAGTCTGCTTCCGAAATTTTGGCTTTACATCCCCAAAGGAGTACCAAGACTTTGTTCACTCGAAAATTGTCTTCCGAAACTTTGGCTAGTATCCCCAGAAGAGTACCAAGACCTCTTTTCACTTGATTGGGAGTAGAGTAGCGCTGGTCGTTATTTTACTAGAAGTAAAATAATCTCTTTAAATGATCGAACTATCTCTTTATTTAGTGGAGCAGACAAAGTAGCATTGTTTTGTGTTGTTTCTAACAAGAATTTAGTTAAGAAAAACCTTGTAGTACATTGCTGTATTATTTTGTAGCAGGAGTTATACTGACGTCACAAAAAGCTGCGCTGGCTTTGGTTGAGACAGTGGGCGCGGAGTGAGCCGTGATTGGTTAGTCGGTGTGAGCCGCGCTGGCATTGGTCGAGATAGTGGGTGTGTAGTGAGCCGTGATTGGTTGGTTGGTGTGAGTCGCGCTGATATTGGTTGAGATTCAGCGAATAGAGTGAGAGGATTTACGGAAGGTTCTCTTTGTTTGTTTTGGTTTATTTAGCAAGAAAAAGAGTTTAAAATGAAGATGGTAAAAAGAATACAAGATTTCTTTAAAAAGGATAAGCCGATAGTTACTAGAGAGGGTCTTCCTGTACCTCCTCCAAGATCACCTGCTTCTTTCATGATGTTGGAGCAGGGATATCATACGTGTACATGGTTAGAGAATTGGATGGGTTACACGGAAGATGATGGAGTTTTAGCTTTTCCAAAGCATGGTACTTTTAACGTGAGGATATTGGAAAATTTGAGGAGACAAATGAATTCATTAAAACCAAAACCCCTATGCAGTATGAGGCGCTTGAAGAATGGGAACATGAAGCGTATAAAAGAGAGAGAGACAGGAATGGGATAAGATATAGGAATACATTGAGGAGATATTCAGAAGCTAGGTGGGATGATCAGATGAAGAGATGGAGAAGAGAAGTGATTGCAGATGGGTTATATCCAGTAATAGTTGCTGAGGATAAGGCTGGAGGAAAATGTAAAGAGAAAAAGAATAATGTAGACTTCAGAATTAGATATTGATCCAAATGAAATTGATGATGAATTACTAGATGAGATGCTATTAAAGAGACCTCCACCATATCAGGAGAGCCCGGATGGGATTTCTCCGAGTGCACCCTTAATTGAAATAGAAGTTCCAGAAGTTCCCAAGTTTCACAAGTTACACATGTTCCGGCAGTTTCACAGTCTTCATTAAGTACTCGAGAGTTACAGGAAAAAGAGATGGACATGTTAAACAGAACAAGAGAGGAGTTGACTCAGAAAATTAGTCAGTTGAGTTTAAATGCAGAAGAATTGTCAGTACCAGTAACAATTGGTCCTATAGTTCCATTGTACAGTGAGGGTCAAAATGTTTTGAGAGTGCATACATTGACAATTGCTATGAATAATGTCAGGAATGCTAGTGGATCGGAACCAGTTGAGGAGTGCTTCATTAATTGATCTTGCAATAAATGAAAAGGTGATTGAAACACCAAAAAGTGTGCAGATAGATCAGAGGAAACTAGTGCAGAATGTGAGAGAAATGACTCCAGTATCAGGGGGTTCAGTGGGACCTTCGGCAGAGGAGTTAGATGATTGGATAAGAGGAATAGAAACTAATATGTCTAAACTGAGTATAGATATAGGTAAATTGAGAGTAGATCTGGAAGAAATGATTAATGGTACAATAGGTCCAGAGAGATTGAGTAAATATCAGAATGAAGAGTTGCTATTTTTGTGTAAAAATATTACATGGAGAGCGAAGAATTTACATGAGAAATTGGTAGAGGTTGCACAAGAATATGGAGTGGACATTGGGAAATCTAAAGCTTTGCAGAAAACATATAGATTGTACTTTACTGAAAAGGATTTAGAGAGTTTGAATACATCTGGTAAACGATTGCAAATAAAAGAGTTGAATAATACCTTAAAGAGATGGGGTGATGTGGAACGATGGAAAGGTAGATGGGCGAAAAAGAAGGAAGAAATGATTGCTAGTAAAAATGTGAATGCATCTTCTTTACTTCCGTTAAGAGAAGCAGAGCAAGTTGAAATGATATATCCAATGAGAGAAGTTCCAGGTGGTGGATATGTTCACATTCCTTGGTCAAGACAGGATATATTGTCTTTTACTAATGATTTCCCCAGATTGAGAGAAAAGCCTGTTGAGTGGTACAAACAGGTAGAGAGGTTTGTAAAGGTTTCAAAGGTCTTGTTGAAAGATTTGGATGGCTTATTTGACATTGTAGTTCCAGCTGATTTATGGACTGAGTGTAAAATTGCAGTTGATTGGCCAAAAGAGGAATATCCTAGAGATGTTAAAACAGGAGCACCTTCAGAAGAGGTGATGAAAAAATATAATCAGGTAATTACTTACTTGAAGGGTAAAATTTCTCCAAAAGAAACAGATTGGGTTAAAATTCATAGGACAACACAGGAGTCAAAAGAATCAGTACATGCATATTATGAGAGGCTTTTACAAGTGTTTAAACAGTATAGTGGCTTTGAAAGTATAACAGACAAAGATATGGGAAAGTTTGTGTATAGGTTTGTATTCGGATTTAAACCTGAGATTAGTAAAATGATTCAGCAACATTTGATTTGTTGGCAGAGTAAGACAGTGGATGAGATTTTGAGATATGCTAAGTATTGTAGTGATGATATTGAGTCGAGGCATAAGAAATTAAACGAGAAGATGATGTGGGCACAAGTGAAAGCGGCACAACAGAAAGATGGGAATTATGTTAATGGTTCTCAAACAGATTTTCAAATGAAAGGACAGAATCAGAATTTTCAAAATGGTCAGGTACCTAAACTGAATGGTGTATTCAATGGTGGAAAAGGTAGAGGTAAGAATAATAGAGAAGAAATGAAAAAGAAATATCCTTGTCATGCATGCGGAAAGTTAGGATATTGGAAGAACGATTGTAAGTCCTTGCTAGGAAATAATAGAATGATTCAAAATTTCACTTTGCAGATGCAGAATGAAGCGGTTGTGAATCAACAACAGCTGCAACAGCAACAGGTAGTTACACCACAGGTTCAACAAATACAAGTGCCTCAAGCTCCGATGCCAAATAATGTGAATGCTCAGGTACAGTGCGAATGCTGGATTTCACTCGAGTGAACAAGTTGGTAAGAATCAGAATGTACAACAATATTGGTTACAGTGTCCTGAGAGTGATTCAGATTCATCTCAATGAATCCCCGAGGGGGGAAGAAGAGTGCGTGATTGGCGCATCTCTAGTGGTAGATCAATCAGGTCCTTTTGTTGATCGGAAAGTGGAAGGTAATAATATTACATTCCTTGTGGACACTGGTGCTACCCGTTCTACTGTAAGAGCAGCAGAAATTCCAAACCTACCCCTCTCGGGAGAAACTATCCAAGTTGTAGGAGTTTCAAATAAGTATATTAGAACTCCAGTGACCAAACCAATGGAGGTTCATATTGGAGAATTCAGAGAACTGCATCGTTTTGTGGTATGTGATACGAGTCCAGTGAATCTTTTAGGTAGGGACTTACTTTGCAAGATGAATTGTACACCGGATGGTATTGCTTTTCAGACACCAGATGAAGATGTTGCTTTTAAAATGATGTTAGCAAAGCAAGGGACAGAAGTGAATGATCTATATTCATTGCTCACATTTGAAGATTTGCTTGGTGAGTTGATTGACAGTGAGAACAGATGTGTGGGATTTTACAGGAAAAGAAATTGGACTGATGAAAGGTGTTGACCCTATTCAAATTACAGTAAAACAAGGTGCAGAGTTTCCAAAAACACCACCATATAAGAGGAGTCCTGAGACTATAGAAGGAGTTATTCCTGTAATAAAACAAATGATTGAACAAGGCCTTCTGAAAGAAATATTGGGAAGTCCTTGCAATTCACCTATTATGGGAAGTAAGAAACCAAGTGGAAAATACAGAATAGTGCAAGATTTGCGAAAAATAAATAAAATTGTGGTACCTTGCTGTCCAATAGTGCCAAACCCAGCAGTGATTCTTTGCCAAATTCCTTGTGATGCGGAATGGTATACAGTGATTGATTTGTGTCAAGCATTTTTCTCGATACCTTTACATCTGGATAGCCAATATTTATTTGCTCTCCGGTTCGGAGACCGTGTTTTGGCATGGTGCAGAGTTCCTCAAGGGTATTCAGAGAGTCCTTCAATTTTTAAACAGATTTTGAAAAAATGTCTAGAAATTGGTTATGCCAGAGAATTCAGTGTTAGTGCAGTATATTGATGACCTATTGGTGGCATCAAAAACACGAGAGGCATGTGTGATAGATACAATTGCTCTATTGAATCATTTGGCAGAAGGTGGGCATAAAGTGTCACCAGCGAAATTACAATTTTGTCAGAAAGAAGTTCAATATTTGGGACACAAAATTGAAAAAGGAGTTAGGAGAGTTACAGGATCGAATCAATGTGATTTTGCAAATGGAACCTCCCAAAACACAGAAAGAAGTTTGAATGTTTTTGGGCATGGTAGGATATTGCAGGCAGTGGATTAGTGGATTCTCAGTGATTGCCAAGCCTCTACAGAGGTTGACTCACAAAGATGTGACTGATCCGATTGAATTGGATGAAGAGAGCATGAAAGCATTAATTGAGCTGCGAAATAGCCTTTGTCGAGCACCTGCGTTGGGAATGCCAGACTATACGAAAGATTTTGCATTGTTCTGTTGTGAGAGAGATGGGTGTGCGCTTTCAGTTCTGACACAAACACACGGAATGGCACATCGACCAGTGGCATATTTTTCTGCTACTTTGGACTCCGTGGCTGCAGCATTACCAGGTTGTTTGAAAGCAGTGGCTGCTACTTGTGTGAGATTTGAGCAGAGCGAGTCAATTGTTATGGGACATCCAGTGAAAGTATATGTGCCACACTCTGTTGAGATCCTATTAACTCGCACACGAACACAGTACATGACGTACAGCCGTTTGACTAAATACGAGAGAGTGATTCTGGGGGCTGAGAATGTGACAGTAACAAGATGTACAACATTGAATCCAGCAACTTTGTTGCCGAGTTCAAGTTGTGAAGAAGTGAGAGACGAAGCAGATCATGATTGTCTGGATGTGACAGAGTTGTGTACAAAACCAAGACCTGACATAAAAAATACACCACTGGAAGAATCAGATTGTGTGATGTTTGTGGATGGATCTTGCCTGAGAGATGAAAAAGGTGTATTGAGTGCTTCATATGCTGTGTGTACAGAGGCTATGGTTCTTGAAGCATCCTGTCTAAGAGGGATAAATTCAGCACAAATTTCTGAATTAATTGCATTAACTAGGGCATGCATAATTGGCAAAAATTTGAGAGTAACCATATTCACTGATAGTCAATATGGTTTCGGGGTGGTGCACGACTTTGGTCAGTTGTGGATGCAACGTGGATTTCGGACTTCTTCAGGATCACCAATAAGAAACAGTAAACATGAAAAAGATTTACTGAATGCATTACAATTGCCTAAAAAGATTGCAGTGGTTAAATGCTCAGCACATAAGTCAGAAAATGATTATGTGACCGATGGAATCAGATACGCAGACCAAGTGGCTCGTTTCTGTGCACAAAATTCAATTTCAATAAACAGAGGAAAAGAGAAAAATAATACAAATTGTCACTTGATGTTCTCTGCATTAGAAACATGGGATGAAATTAAACAGTTGCAGGAAGAAGCTAGTGATGAGGAAAAAGAAATTTGGATCAAATCAGGATGTAAAAAGAGATCTGATGATGAAGTATTTGTGTATGTAGACGAGAGACCAGTAATGCCAGACTGTTTACTTTCACAGATGGCACGGATGTACCATGGTTTAACACATGTTGGGAGAGATGCTATGATTAGACTCTTTAAACAGTCATGGTACAATCCAAAGTTCAGGGTCATTGCAGAGAGTCTATGCCAAAGATGTACAGTGTGCCAGCAGCAAAATCCAGGTAGAAAGACAGTTGTTAGTTGGGGCAGAATTGGGAAAGCTGCAGGACCTTTTACTAGGTTGCAGGCAGATTTTATTGAATTCCCTCCTTGTAATGGACTAAAATATGTGTTGGTTGTTGTTTGTCTGTTTTCTCGTTGGGTGGAAGCATATCCAACATGAAGGAATGATAGCTTAACTGTTGCTTAATTGCTTTTAAGAGAGATAATTCCTATTTTTGGATTTCCAGTCTCTTTAGAAACGGATAGAGGAACTCATTTTAATAATGAAATAATTCGGATGATTTGTGCAGCATTACAAATTGAACAAAAGCTGCATTGTGCCCATCGACCAGAAGCATCAGGAGTGGTCGAGCAAATTAATGGCACTGTCAAATCAAGACTGTCAAAAGTCTGTGCATCCACAGCACTGAAATGGCCAGATGCTTTACCCTTGGTATTGATGAGTCTGAGAAGTACTCCTGATAAAAAGACTGGATTATCCCCACACAAAATTATTATGGGGAGAGCAATGCGACAGCCGATTGTACCAGCAAATCAACTGATGAATATTACCGATGATCTGGTACTTGATTATTGCAAAGGATTGGCTGATGTAGTGCGTTCTGTGTCTCATCAGGTTGGAGAAATTGCAACTACAACTCAGCAAGAACAAGCACATGATCTAAGTCCAGGAGAGTGGATCCTGGTGAAGAAACACGTGAGAAAATCGTGTTTGGAACCTAGATGGCACGGGCCTTACCAGGTGAATACTGGTGACAACGACAGCAGTAAAGTGTGGTGGCTTACCAAATTGGATACATGCAAGTCACACGACAAGAGTCCCAAATCCACTTGAAAGACAAGAAGCAGCAGAAAGTGGAGAAAATGAAGTTGCAGAGTCTGAAGTTACAGATTCTGAAGTTGAACAAGGAACAAGTCGAATAGAGTGGGCACCAGCTACTGGGTCTCAAAAGACTGCTGTTGAGAAAGAAAAAGAGAAAGTGAATCAAGAGCAAGTACAACAGAAAAAAGGACTGAATAAAAGAACTTGACAACGAAGCAACGAAAGCTGTGCAAGCAAAGAAAGCAAGAAAAGGTGATGTGTGGCCAGAAGGAGTGAAGAGACTGAAATACACTCTAAAACAAAGATCACCTGACACAATAATTGAAGTTTCAGATCAGACTGAGCAAAGTGAGTCTGAAGAAGAATCGGTTCCTAAAACATAAAGAGTGAGGGTTCCAAATAAGAAATACATAGCACCAGAATGGACATATGTGGTGTTGGAAGAAATTGAAAATACAGATCAGATCAAAGAAAACACTGGTACAGAGCAAAGTGAAGGAGACAGTTTTGAACCACCTTAAAGAACTGTGAAAATTAAGTTGCAACAATTTTGAGAAAATTATTCTGAATCATTCAAAAGACTTGAAGAAGAAAAAGATATAAAAAATAAATTAAAAAAGAGGGGGTAAAGAAGAAAAGCCATTAGTGTGAGGATACACTACTTTGGATAGATATTATTTTTGGATAGATATTTTTATAGATTAGATTTTTTAGATATTTTTGATTCTAAGTTAGATTTTTGAGTTTTTTCTTATTTTCTTTTAGTTTTTTTAGAATTAGTACAAATTTATTAGAAATGGCAAATACAGCAGAGACTGGACATCAAAATCATAGTTTTAAAAGTAAATGTATTAATGCTTGCTTATATAGTTTATTTCTACTAATGATAGTAAGGTTAACACTAATTGTCATTGTGCCTCTCTTAATGGTAACTAATCAAAAGAATGACACTAATATTAATGGTGTGATGAGTGAAAAAGTAGATACTAAAGGTTTAGAGGAAGACTCGCATACTAAAATAGAAAAGATGAAAGTTGACAGTATCTATCATCATGATAAATCAATTAATGATTTTTCGTCAAATTATTGTATGAGTATGTTGACGTAATGGATGCGAGAGATTGTTATGTGTGCATGCAATTACCGTTGTCTGTCTCTGAGGGGTTGACATATCACCTAACTTTAACATATGGTGTGTCTTATAGCGTCTTAACCAGTTTGTTTTATGAGAGGGGAAGTCTCCAATATTTTTATTCTAACATGGATTTAGTATTCTCAGAAATTCCTATTAGAAGGAATATGAATAAAATAAATAGTGCTAGAAGTGCGGAATATATGGGAGAATTTTTTCATTCTACACAAACAATAGATACAGTATATGCACATAGACCTAATTTAACTTGTAGATTACGATTTGAAGAAATAGAATTCATTAACATGGTTGAAGATAGAAGACAAGAACGTCAGAGAAAGGCTGCTGAGCAAAAGTCTCATGTACCTCCATGGGCTTTCAGAGAGGGAGATTACAAGAAGGGCGAGACTTACGCTGCCATGACCCTAGACTGGTATCATAGAGGGAAGCTTTGATTACTTAGACAAAAGACTGACTATAATAATTATTTCATTTGTTCTAGTGAATGTGATCATACTTTTCTAGTTACGGGAGGATGGGGATTTAAGGGAGGAACTGATCCTGTCTTTCCGGGAATCTATTATGTGTGTGGTAAGAATGCCTACTATAGGTTGCCTGCACATTGGTATGGGTGTTGTTATTTAGCAATAGTATTTCCAAAGATATACCACATGGATAAGAATCACAGAATCAATGAAATAAAGAATGGACTAATACGCAATAAGAGAGCGAGTTTTTCAGAAATTATAGGGGATGTTTTTGGAGCATTGATACCTTCAGTTGGAGTTATATTAAATTCGCACAAAATTGGAAAATTGTCCACAGTGGTTGATCGTTTAACAGACACTGCTGCTGGGTTTTTAATGGTCGATACTGAGATGGTTGCAATTAGATCTATGGTTTTACAGAATCTACTTGCCCTTGATGTATTATTGGCTAAAGAGGGTGGAGTCTGCAATATGTTGAAAGTACAACAATGTTGTACTTATATCCCTGACAAGAGTAAAAATCTTGAGGGGTATATTAACAATATTTCAAATCTTCATCAAGATTTATCCGAATTGAAGGTTGATGGTGCTTGGGAGAAACTTGGTAAAGGTTTTCCCTCTGTAGGAAATTGGTTTTCCACATTTGGGAATAGTCTATTAGGGAGAATATTAGCACCTATTATTGCAGTGGCTACAGTGATATTAAAGATTTTCTTGATTTATAAATGTTGCAAATGGAAGAAAGACATCTGATAACAAACGAAGAGCAAGAAAAAGCAAGAGAAGAAATAGAACTAGAGGATAGAAGAGGAAACTTATGAAATGATGAGGGATTTAGATGGAATAATGATAAAACGAGAGAGAACAACAGCTTTTTAAGTGACAAATTGTATTGGTGGGTATTTGGTGATAGCTCAAAGACGCCATCAAAGGGGGGATTGATGGAGCAGGGTTTTCGAAAAATAAAACCTGCTGGGATTGAAACCCCTAGTAACATTTTCTAATTTTTCTAATAGTGTGCAGTGAAAAACATGTGGTTTAAATAACTAACATGAGGGAAAATACTGCGCAAGCACGTACTAAAGGACTGAACTAGCCCACAAATGCTTGACTAATTAAAATAAAGAGACTAATGCTGCTCTTTGTGCACGTTATTAACGTTTGTCAAGAAAACATTAACATGGGTTGCGCATGGTTAGATGCAGCATTTGGGAGGGTGAGTAAAGAAAAGCATTTCAAAATGAGTAATTATATTTGTTTTATTTTCCGTAGAAGCATGAGTTAAGCAAAAATGATTCTATTAACTGAAAAAAGCAAAAGAGAACGTGGAGGGAAGGCAAAGGCGAGCGACCTTCGAATTTATGTGTGCCTGCCAAAAGTTAAACGTGAAGACGAAAAACAATCGACAAGTGATGAACGTTTCCTCTTGAAGCGCACGAGTGGCACAAGAAGGAACAGAACTTGAAACATTAGCGGAGAGAGAAGGAAACTGAAGTCTGATATTTGTATACTTGTATTTCCTGGGATGATGTAGTTGTGATGTTGAAAAAACAAACAATAGAACATTGAGTAAGATGGACATGCCAAGTGTGGTGTGACAGTACACCCCCTTCCTTAACCAATCAAAATATAGTTTTGTCTCAGAATCGAAACAAGTGTGGGGTGGACATTTAGGTTTTAGGGTATAATTGAGGTGCCTTGGTGGGAGGGGTTGCGGAGGTGTCTTCTTGCAATGCTGGAGGCCTTAGGTGTGATCGTCGCTGTCGTCGGTTTGCTGTAGAGGCCTACCTGTTTCCTTCCTGTTCCCGATTCCGGACCTAGACTTTGCCCTTACAAATCTTCTTGAGGGGCCTTGCTGCTCCCGTGGCCAGGGAGATTTCCTGTTCCTTCTGGGTTAGTATAGATAGAAACCTGAATTTGCATAATCATTTGCAAATGTATTTGGTCTCTGAAACTTTTCTCTCTTCGCCTTTCCACTCTTTCAATGCACTGTCAATGTGATGTGAATTTTGACATTTCTCTTTGCTAATTGTTTATTCGGTGATATTTCATGATTTGTACTGTGCATTGGTACTTGATGAGCTTTTATTTCACATTATTTAGATAAAACATTATAAATATACACACTGTTAGTCTTTATTTAGGGTGTGTGTATTGATTATTGCCTACAACTATTTAACTATAAAAAGATGTCATCGCCACATTATTTTTCTATGAGTAATGCAGGTTCTGTTGGAGATTGGTAAGTTAGGTCTGAACTTTGCATTTACACTGAACCCAGAGCGAAGGGACTTTGTTGGGTAATGTAATAGGGCCTTGTTTATTTGCAAATTTATTGATCCCTGAGCGCTGGATCAGTTTTGGTAGCAGAGGATGGTTAATGATTAATATTGATTAGTTTGGCAATAATTATTGATTATTGATTTTTGGTTACTAATATGAACAGTTAGTGTTTCGTTTTGTTTCATGTAGTCTGGAAATACGGGTACGGAGTTGCCTAAGTTCCCGGGATGATGTTATTTTAGCCTTAAGGGGGCAGAGGAATAGTGTGGAAAAGTATCACACTGCAGAAGTACTTTGTCTGTTGTCGTAATATCAAACAGTGAGAAGCTGTTGATGTTATTTTAGGGATTCATTCTGTTGAGAAAAGGTTGTGTGAAATAGTGGAAAGTCCGCTTCCGCAATTTTGGCTTTACATCCCCAAAGGAGTACCAAGACTTTGTTCACTCGAAAATTGTCTTCCGAAACTTTGGCTAGTATCCCCAGAAGATTACCAAGGCCTCTTTTCACTTGATTAGGAGTAGAGTAGCGCTGGTCGTTATTTTACTTGAAGTAAAAGAATCTCTTCGAATGATCGAACTATCTCTTTATTTAGTGGAACAGACAAAGTAGCATTGTTTTGTGTTGTTTCTAAAAAGAATTTAGTTAAGACAAACCTTGTAGTACATTGCTGTATTATCTCGTAAAGGGAGGGTCAGTAGCAGGAGTTATACTGACGTCACAAAAAGCTGCGCTGACTTTGGTTGAGATAGTGGGTGTGTAGTGAGCCGTGATTGGTTGGTGTGAGTCGCGCTGGTATTGGTTGAGATTCAGCGAATAGAGTGAGAGGATTTACGGAAGGTTTTCTTTGTTTGTTTTAGTTTATTTAGCGAGAAAAAGAGAGTTTAAAATGAAGATGGTAAAAAGAATACAAGATTTCTTTAAAAAGGATAAGCCGATAGTTACTAGAGAGGGACTTCCTGTACCTCCTTCAAGATCACCTGCTTCTTTCATGATGTGGGAGCGTGGATATCATACGTGTTCATGGTTAGAGAATTGGATGGGTTACACGGAAGATGATGGAGTTTTAGCTTTTCCAAAGCATGGTACTTTTAACGTGAGGATATTGGAAAAATTGAGGAGACAAATGAATTCATTAAAACCAAATCCCCTATGCAGTATGAGGCGCTTGAAGAATGGGAACATGAAGCGTATAAAAGAGAGAGAGACAGGAATGGGATAAGATATAGGAATACATTGAGGAGATAATTCAGAAGCTAGGTGGGATGATCAGATGAAGAGATGGAGAAGAGAAGTGATTGCAGATGGGTTATATCCAGTAATAGTTGCTGAGGATAAGGCTGGAGGAAAATGTAAAGAGAAAAAGAATAATGTAGAGACTTCAGAATTAGATATTGATCCAAATGAAATCGATGATGAATTACTAGATGAGATGCTATTAAAGAGACCTCCACCATATTAGGAGAGCCCGGATGGGATTTCTCCGAGTGCACAGTTAATTGAAATAGAAGTACCACATGTTCCGGCAGTTTCACAGTCTTCATTAGGTACTCGAGAGTTGCAGGAAAAAGAGATTGACATGATAAACAGAACAAGAGAGGAGTTGACTCAGAAAATTAGTCAGTTGAGTTTAAATGCAGAAGCATTGTCAGTACCAGTAACAATTGGTCCTATAGTTACATTTTACAGTGAGGGTCAAAATGTTTTGAGAGTGCATACATTGACAATTGCTATGAATACTGTCAGGAATGCTAGTGGATCGGAACCAGTTGAGAGGAGTGCTTCATTAATTGATCTTCCAATAAATGAAAAGGTGATTGAAACACCAAAAAGTGTGCAGATCGATCCGAGGAAACTAGTGCAGAATGTGAGAGAAATGACTCCAGTATCAGGGGGTTCAGTGGGACCTTCGCCAGAGGAGTTAGATGATTGGATCAGAGGAATAGAAACTAATATGTCTAAACTGAGTATAGATATAGGTAAATTGAGAGTAGATCTGGAAGAAATGATTAATGGTACAATAGGTCCAGAGAGATTGAGTAAATATCAGAATGAAGAGTTGCTATTTTTGTGTAAAAATATTACATGGAGAGCGAAAAATTTATATGAGAAATTGGTAGATGTTGCACAAGAATATGGAGTGGACATTGGGAAATCTAAAGCTTTGCAGAAAACATATAGATTGTACTTTACTGAAAAGGATTTAGAAAGTTTGAATACATCTGGTAAACGATTTCAAATAAAAGAGTTGATTAATACCTTGAAGAGAAGGGGTGATGTGGAACGATGGAAAGGTAGATGGGCGAAAAAGAAGGAAGAAATGATTGCTAGTAAAAATGTGAATGCATCTTCTTTCCTTCCGTTAAGAGAAGCAGAGCAAGTTGAAATGATCTATCCAATGAGAGACGTTCCAGGTGGTGGATATGTTCACATTCCTTGGTCAAGACCGGATATATTGTCTTTTACTAATGATTTCCCCAGATTGAGAGAAAAGCCTGTTGAGTGGTACAAACAGGTAGAGAGGTTTGTAAAGGTTTCAAAGGTCTTGTTGAAAGATTTGGATGGCTTATTTGACATTGTAGTCCCAGCTGATTTATGGACTGAGTGTAAAATTGCAATTGATTGGCCAAAAGAGGAATATCCTAGAGATGTTAAAACAGGAGAACCTTCAGAAGAGGTGATGAAAAAATATAATCAGGTAAAATTACTTACTTGAAGGGTAAAATTTCTCCAAAAGAAACAGATTGGGTTAAAATTGATAGGACAACACTGGAGTCAAAAGAATCAGTACGTGCATATTATGAGAGGCTTTTACAAGTGTTTAAACAGTATAGTGGCTTTGAAAGTATAACGGACAAAGATATGGGAAAGTTTGTGTATAGGTTTGCATTCAGATTTAAACCTGAGATTAGCAATATGATTCAGCAACATTTGATTTGTTGGCAGAGTAAGACAGTGGATGAGATTTTGAGATATGCTAAGTATTGTAGTGATGATATTGAGTTGAGGCATAAGAAATTAAACGAGAAGATGATGTGGGCACAAGTGAAAGTGGCACAACAGAAAGATGGGAATTATGTCAATGGTTCTCAAACAGATTTTCAAATGAAAGGACAGAATCAGAATTTTCAAAATGGTCAGGTACCTAAACTGAATGGTGTATTCAATGGTGGAAAAGGTAGAGGTAAGAATAATAGAGAAGAAATGAAAAAGAAATATCCTTGTCATGCGTGCGGAAAGTTTGGACATTGGAAGAACGAGTGTAAGTCCTTGCTAGGAAATAATGGAATGATTCAAAATTTCAATTCGCAGATGCAGAATGAAGCGGTTGTGAATCAACAAAAGCTGCAACAGCAACAGGTAGTTACACCACAGGTTCTACAAATACAAGTACCTCAAGCTCCTATGCCAAATAATGTGAATGCTCAGGTACAGAGATACAGTGCGAATGCTGGATTTCACTCGAGTGAACAAGTTGGTAAGAATCAGAATGTACAACAATATTGGTTACAGTGTCCTGAGAGTGATTC
Organism: Calotriton arnoldi; assembly: GCA_963921515.1. NCBI lineage: Eukaryota > Metazoa > Chordata > Amphibia > Caudata > Salamandridae > Calotriton > Calotriton arnoldi. Next base: position 853,129 of record CAWUFW010005617.1, on the reverse strand, counting down.
AGATTCATCTCAATGATGGTGCCTGGGGGGGGTGGGGGGGAAGAAGAGTGCGTGCTTGGCGCATCTCTAGTGGTAGATCAATCAGGTCCTTTTGTTGATGGGAAAGTGGAAGGTAATAATATTACATTCCTTGTGGACACTGGTGCTACCTGTTCTACTGTAAGAGCAGCAGAAATTCCAAACCTACACCTCTCGGGAGAAACTATCCAAGTTGTAGGAGTTTCAAATAAGTATATTAGAACTCCAGTGACCAAACCAATGGAGGTTCATATTGGAGAATTCAGAGATATGCATTGTTTTGTGGTATGCGATACGAGTCCAGTGAATCTTTTAGGTAGGGACTTACTTTGCAAGATGAATTATACCATCTATTGTACACCGGATGGTATTGCTTTTCAGACACCAGATTAAGATGTTGCTTTTAAAATGATGTTAGCAAAGCAAGGGACACAAGTGAATGATCTATATTCATTGCTCACATTTGAAGATTTGCCTGGTGAGTTGAGAGACACAGTGAGAACAGATGTGCGGGATTTTACAGGAAAAGAAATTGGACTGATGAAAGGTGTTGACCCTATTCAAATTACAGTAAAACAAGGTGAAGAGTTTCCAAAAACACCACCATATAAGATGAGTCCTGAGACTATAGAAGGAGTTATTCCTGTAATAAAACAAATGATTGAACAAGGCATTCTGAAAGAAATATTGGGAAGTCCTTGCAATTCACCTATTATGGGAATTAAGAAACCAAGTGGAAAATACAGAATAGTGCAAGATTTGCGAAAAATAAATAAAATTGTGGTACCTTGCTGTCCAATAGTGCCAAACCCAGCAGTGATTCTTTACCAAATTCCTTGTGATGCGGAATGGTATACAGTGATTGATGTGTCAAGCATTTTTCTCGATACCTTTACATCCGGATAGCCAATATTTATTTGCTTTCCAGTTCGGAGACCGTGTTTGGTGCCGAGTTCCTCAAGGGTATACAGAGAGTCCTTCAATTTTTAAACAGATTTTGAAAAAATGTCTAGAGTCATTGGTTATGCCAGAGAATTCAGTGTTAGTGCAGTATATTGATGACCTATTGGTGGCATCAAAAACACGAGAGGCATGTGTGACAGTTACAATTGCTCTATTGAATCATTTGGCAGAAGGTGGGCATGAAGTGTCACCAGCGAAATTACAATTTTGTCAGAAAGAAGTTCAATATTTGGGACACAAAATTGAAAAAGGAGTTAGGAGAGTGTTACAGGATCGAATCAATGTGATTTTGCAAATGGAACCTCCCAAAACGCAGAAAGAAGTTTGAATGTTTTTGGGCATGGTAGGATATTGCAGGCAGTGGATTAGTGGATTCTCACTGATTGCCAAGCCTCTACAGAGGTGGACTCACAAAGATGTGACTGATCCGATTGAATTGGATGAAGAGAGCATGAAAGCATTCATTGAGCTGCGAGATAGCCTTTGTCGAGCACCTGCGTTGGGAATGCCAGACTAAACGAAAGATTTTGCATTGTTCTGTTGTGAGAGAGATGGGTGTGCGCTTTCAGTTCTGACACAAACACACGCAATGGCACAACGACCAGTGGCATATTTTTCTGCTACTTTGGACTCCGTGGCTGCAGCATTACCAGGTTGTTTGAAAGCAGTGGCTGCTACTTGTGCGAGTCTTGAGCAGAGAGAGTCAATTGTTATGGGACATCCAGTGAAAGTATATGTGCCACACTCTGTTGAGATCCTATTGACTCGCACACGAACACAGTACATGATGTACAGTCGTTTGACTAAATACGAGAGAGTGAGTCTAGGTGCTGAGAATGTGACAGTAACAAGATGTACAACATTGAATCCAGCAACTTTGTTGCCGAGTTCAAGTTGTGAAGAAGTGAGAGACGAAGCAGATCATGATTGTCTGGATGTGACAGAGTTGTGTACAAAACCAAGACCTGACATACAAGATACACCACTGGAAGAATCAGATTGTGTGATGTTTGTGGATGGATCTTGCCTGAGAGATGAAAAAGGTGTATTGAGTGCTTCATATGCTGTGTGTACAGAGGCTATGGTTCTTGAAGCATCCTGTCTAAGAGGGATAAATTCAGCACAAATTTCTGAATTAATTGCACTAACTAGGGCGTGCATAATTGGCAAAAATTTGAGAGTAACCATATTCACTGATAGTCAATATGGTTTCGGGGTGGTGCACGACTTGGTCAGTTGTGGATGCAACGTGGATTTCGGACTTCTTCAGTAAACATGTAAAAGATTTACTGAATGCATTACAATTGCCTAAAAAGATTGCAGTGGTTAAATGTTCAGCACATAAGTTAGGAAATGATTATGTGACCAATGGAAACAGATACGCAGACCAAGTGGCTCGTTTCTGTGCACAAAATTCAATTTCAATAAACGGAGGAAAAGAGAAAAATAATACAAATTGTCACTTGATGTTCTCTGCAATAGAAACATGGGATGAAATAAACAGTTGCAGGAAGAAGCTAGTGATGAGGTTATAGAAATTTGGATCAAATCAGGATGTAAAAAGAGATCTGATGATGAAGTATTGGTGTATGTAGACGAGAGACCAGTAATGCCAGACTGTTTACTTTCACAGATGGCACGGATGTACCATGGTTTAACACATGTTGGGAGAGATGCTATGATTAGACTCTTTAAACAGTCATGGTACAATCCAAAGTTCAGGGTCATTGCAGAGAGTCTATGCCAAAGATGTACAGTGTGCCAGCAGCAAAATCCAGGTAGAAAGACAGTTGTTAGTTGGGGCAGAATTGGGAAAGCTGCAGGACCTTTTACTAGGTTGCAGGCAGATTTTATTGAATTCCCTCCTTGTAATGGACTAAAATATGTGTTGGTTGTTGTTTGTCCGTTTTCTCGTTGGGTGGGAGCATATCCAACATGAAGGAATGATAGCTTAACTGTTGCTTAATTGCTTTTAAGAGAGATAATTCCTAGATTTGGATTTCCAGTCTCTTTAGAAACGGATAGAGGAACTCATTTTCATAATGAAATAATTCGGATGATTTGTGCAGCATTACAAATTGAACAAAAGCTGCATTGTGCCTATCGACCAGAAGCATCAGGAGTGGTCGAGCAAATTAATGGCACTGTCAAATCAAGACTGTCAAAAGTCTGTGCATCCACAGCACTGAAATGGCCAGATGCTTTACCCTTGGTATTGATGAGTCTGAGAAGTATTCCTGATAAAAAGACTGGATTATCCCCACACGAAATTATTATGGGGAGAGCAATGCAACAGCCGATTGTACCAGCAAATCAACTGATGAATATTACTGATGATCTGGTACTTGATTATTGCAAAGGATTGGCTGATGTAGTGCGTTCTGTGTCTCATCAGGTTAGAGAAATTGCAACTACAACTCAGCAAGAACAAGCACATGATCTAAGTCCAGGAGAGTGGATCCTGGTGAAGAAACACGTGAGAAAATCGTGTTTGGAACCTAGATGGCAGAGGCCTTACCAGGTGATACTGGGGACAACGACAGCAGTAAAGTGTGGTGGCTTACCAAATTGGATACATGCAAGTCACACAAGAAGAGTCCCAAGTCCACTTGAAGGACCAGAAGAAGCAGAAAGTGGAGAAAATGAAGTTTCAGAGTCTGACGTTACAGATTCTGAAGTTGAACAAGGAACAAGTCGAATAGAGTGGGCACCAGCTACTGGGTCTCAAAAGACTGCTGTTGAGAAAGAAAAAGAGAAAGTGAATCAAGAGCAAGTACAACAGAAAAAAGGACTGAATAAAAGAACTTGCGAACTTGACAACGAAGCAACGAAAGCTGTGCAAGCAAAGAAAGCAAGAAAAGGTGATGTGTGGCCAGAAGGAGTGAAAAGACTGAAATACACTCTAAAACAAAGATCACCTGACACAATAATTGAAGTTTCAGATCAGACTGAGCAAATTGAGTCTGAAGAAGTATCGGTTCCTAAAACAAAAAGAGTGAGGGTTCCAAATAAGAAATACATAGCACCAGAATGGACATATGTGGTGTTGGAAGAAATTGAAAATACAGATCAGATCAAAGAAAACACTGGTACAGAGCAAAGTGAAGGAGACAGTTTTGAACCACCTTAAAGAACTGTGAAAATTAAGGTGCAACAATTTTGAGAAAATTATTCTGAATCATTCAAAAGACTTGAAGAAGAAGAAAAAGAAGATATTAAAAAAAAAAAGAGGGGGTAAAGAAGAAAAGCCATTAGTGTGAGGATACACTACTTTGGATAGATATTATTTTTGGATAGTTATTTTTATAGATTAGATTTTTTTAGATATTTTTGATTCTAAGTTAGATTTTTGAGTTTTTCTTATTTTCTTTTAGTTTTTTAGAATTAGTACAAATTTAATTAGAAATGGCAAATACAGCAGAGACTGGACATCAAAATCATAGTTTTAAAAGTAAATGTATTAATGCTTGCTTATTAAGTATATTTCTACTAATGATAGTATGGTTAACACGAATTGTCATTGTGCCTCTCTTAATGGTAACTAATCAAAAGAATGACACTAATATTAATGGTGTGATGAGTGAAAAAGTAGATACTAAAGGTTTAGAGGAAGACTCACATACTAAAATAGAAAAGATGAAAGTTGACAGTATCTATCATCATGATAAATCAATTAATGATTTTTCGTCAAATTATTGTATGAGTATGTTGACGTAATGGATGCGAGAGATTGTTATGTGTGCATGCAATTACCGTTGTCTGTCTCAGAGGGGGTGACATATCATCACCTACCTTTAACATATGGTGTGTCTTGTAGCGTCTTAACCAGTTTGTTTTATGAGAGGGGAAGTCTCCAATATTTTTATTCTAACATGGATTTAGTATTCTCAGAAATTCCTATTAGAAGGAATATGAATAAAATAAATAGTGCTAGAAGTGCGGAATATATGGGAGAATTTTTTCATTCTACACAAACAATAGATACGGTATATGCACATAGACATAATTTAACTTGTAGATTACGATTTGAAGAAATAGAATTTATTAACATGGTTGAAGATAGAAGCCAAGAATTTCAGAGAAAGGCTGCTGAGCAAAAGTCTCATGTACCTCTCCATGGGCTTTCATAGAGGGAGATTACAAGAAGGGCGAGACTTACGCTGCCATGACCCTAGACTGGTATCATAGAGGGAAGCTTTGATTACTTAGACAAAAGACTGACTATAATAATTATTTCATTGGTTCTAGTGAATGTGATCATACTTTTCTAGTTACGGGAGGACAGGGATTGAAGGGAGGAACTGATCCGGTCTTTCCGGGAATCTATTATGTGTGTGGTAAGAATGTCTACTATAGGTTGCCTGCACATTGGTATGGGTGTTATTTAGCAATAGTATTTCCAAAGATATACCACATGGATAAGAATCACAGAATCAATGAAATAAAGAATGGACTAATACGCAATAAGAGAGCGAGTTTTTCAGAAATTATAGGGGATGTTTTTGGAGCATTGATACCTTCAGTTGGAGTTATACTAAATTCGCACAAAATTAGAAAATTGTCCACAGTGGTTGATCGTTTATCAACAGACACTGCTGCTGGGTTTTTAATGGTCGATACTGAAATGGTTGCAATTAGATCTATGGTTTTACAGAATCGACTTGCCCTTGATGTATTATTGGCTAAAGACGGTGGAGTCTGCAATATGTTGAAAGTACAACAATGTTGTACTTATATCCCTGACAAGAGTAAAAATCTTGAGGGGTATATTAAGAATATTTCAAATCTTCATCAAGATTTATCCGAATTGAAGGTTGATGGTGCTTGGGAGAAACTTGGTAAAAGTTTTTCCTCTGTAGGAAATTGGTTTTCCACATTTGGGAATAGTCTATTAGGGAGAATATTAGCACCTATTATTGCAGTGGCTACAGTGATATTAAAGATTTTCTTGATTTATAAATGTTGCAAATGCAAGAAAGAGACATCTGATAAACAAAGAGCAAGAAAAAGAAAGAAGAAATAGAACTAGAGGATAGAAGAGGAAACTTATGAAATGAGGGATTTAGATGGAATAATGATAAAAAGCTGTTGTTCTCTCTCGTTTTAAGTGACAAATTGTATTGGTGGGTATTTGGTGATGGCTCAAAGACGCCATCAAAGGGGGATTGATGGAGCAGGGTTTTCGAAAAATAAAACCTGCTGGGATTGAAACCCCTAGTAACATTTTCTAATTTTTCTAATAGTGTGCAGTGAAAAACATGTGGTTTAAATAACTAACATGAGGGAAAATACTGCGCAAGAGCGTACTAAAGCACTGAACTAGGCCACAAATGCTTGTCTAATTAAAATAAAGAGACTAATGCTGCTCTTTGTGCACGTTATTAACGTTTGTCAAGAAAACATTAACATGAGTTGCGCATGGTTAGATGCAGCATTTGGGAGGGTGAGTAAAGAAAAGCATTTCAAAATGAGTAATTATATTGGTTTTATTTTCCGTAGAAGCATGAGTTAAGCAAAAATTATTTTATTAACTGAAAAAAGCAAAAGAGAATGTGGAGGGAAGGCAAAGGCGAGCGACCTTCGAATTTATGAGTGCCTGCCAAAAGTTAAACGTGAAGACGAAAAACAATCGACAAGTGATGAACGTTTCCTCTTGAAGCGCACGAGTGGCACAAGAAGTAACAGAACTTGAAACATTAGCGGAGAGAGAAGGAAACTGAAGTCTGATATTTGTATACTTGTATTTCCTGGGATGATGTAGTTGTGATGTTGAAAAACCAAACAATAGAACATTGAGTAAGATGGACATGCCGAGTGTGGTGTGACAGTACACCCCCTTCCTTAACCAATCAAAATGTAGTTTTGTCTCAGAATCGATACAAGTGTGGGTTGGACATTTAGGTTTTAGGGTATAATTGAGGTGCCTTGGTGGGAGGGGTTGCGGAGGTGTCTTCTTGCGATGCTGGAGGCCTTAGGTGTGATCGTCGCGGTCGTCGGTTTGCTGTAGAGGCCTACCTGTTTCCTTCCTGTTCCTGATTCCTGACCTAGACTTTGCCCTTACAAATCTTCTTGAGGGGCCTTGCTGCTCCCGTGGCCAGGGAGTAGATTTCTGTTCCTTCTGAGTTAGTATAGATAGAAACCTGAATTTGCATAATCATTTGCAAATGTATTTGGTCTCTGAATCTTTTCTCTCTTCGCCTTTCCACTCTTTCAATGCACTGTCAATGTGATGTGAATTTTGACATTTCTCTTTGTTAATTGTTTATTCGGTGATTTTTCATGATTTGTAGTGTGTATTGGTACTTGATGAGCATTTATTTCACATTATTTAGATAAAACATTATAAATATACACACTGTGTTCGTCTTTATTTAGGGTGTGTTTATTGATTATTGCCCTCAACTATAAAAAGATGTCATTGCCACATTATTTTTCTATGAGTAATGCAGGTTCGGTTGGAGATTGGCAAGTTAGGTCTGAACTTTGCATTTACACTGAACCCAGCGTGAAGGGACTTTGTTGGGTAATGTAATTGGGCATGGTTTATTTGCAAATTTATTAATCCCAGAGTGTGGGTTCAGTTTCAGCAACAAGCACTGGGAAAGTCAATAGGTTGACAAAAGCATTTCAAAGTCAAGACCGGTTGGATCTGCTAATGCTAGTTTTAGAAAGGCTTAATCTGAAGTCCCATTCAATTTGGAACATTTATCTACACCAGTCTTCAGAGGACGACTGGTGGGAGTGATGGCACTGTATGTTTGCGGGACTTGCTGCATGAAATACGACTCTATATAAGAAATTCCCTCAACTGCCTATGCCACATCGTACTTGTTTCAAGTAATAATGCAAGCTTAATACCGTACCTCAATCATTTCCATATATTGTAACATTTAACTTTGTGCTTTCAGCTGTGGCGCATGCTTCTTATGTGTGCCCTTAGCAATGTCAATTTCAGCGCAACCAAGGCAGTGTATTTCAGGTCCCCACCGCCCGGAATTACAGAAGCATGGTTACATGCTGATATCTCTAGAGGCACTGTAAGCGAATCCCCCATAGTGCCAGGAGTCCTGCTGCTTTCCTCTCCCGGTATCAGAGAGTAGACAGATTCCACACATCCATTTGGTGTCAGGGGGCCGAAATGTGCATTCTTTCACTACACTGGAGTCCAGAGCTTTGTCAATACTATCGCCTGCATGTATTAGCGGCAGACATGAAAGGAAAACTGACCGCTAGTGTGGCCATTTCTTCTTCTATTTAGCAGGGGCTGAACTGGTCTTGCAAGGTCTATTTTTTCACATTAGCCCAATATATCAAACGGGTGCTACCAGGCAAAAGCCGGTTTCTTTTCCTACATTACCAAAGAAGTTTGTGGCCCATACATTCTTTCCTCACCAGTTTAAAATTATATACACTCCTGATCAACATGGCAGGAATAAGGAAGGCAAGTCCTTATGAAGACATTCAAGAGGAGCAATTTCCCCTTCGCTTAAGATGAAGTTTGTCGACTACACAGATGAGTCACACCAAAGAGCAATGTCTGATACTCTGGAGCAGGCAAATCCTACTGCTGACTGCCAAACGCAGCATGAACCCCACCATTGGGTGATGGCATTATCCCCTTTGGGCCGGTTGAACCTCAGAGAGCTCCAAGAGCTCAACGCACGGCCAAGGCGCTATCCTCCCCTCGTTCGTACAACTTTGAAAGTCTCAGAGGCGTTTTTCAATAGGTGTGTTAAAAATAGCACCCATGTGTACCCTTCTGATCACAAATTTCCTGGTACTACCCAGACAGAAAACAGAGGTATCCAGCTTCCAGATGGTTTCGACAAAGGAGGAAGAATCTGCTGACCTTGATCAGGATGATGACTCGGAAGATAAGCGGATCCTAGCAGACCGGAGGGTCCCACACATTCCAGGTTGGAGAACTCTCCTACAGAGGGAGCAGCAGGGGTCAAAGGTCCAGAGGGCAATGCTGGACCCAGAAGACATTTACCATCCACCCTCAGACGAATGGGCACTGGTGGCAAAAGTGGCCCAGTACATGGGCAGCAGAATAAGAAAGCCCATGGACAAGGAGGTTAGGGGCGGCTGAAGGCAAAATGGCGGAGACCGATCTTTGAAGATAAGGTGGTCCGACACTTGAAACAGATGGCAATATGGACACCTTTATATCCAAGTTCATAAAGGGCCCCAAATAAGGGATAGCTTGTTCCTGGAAAGTCTACCAAGTCAAGCTTCTAAATATCTGGGGGCCACTAACAAAAATAGTAAACATGGCCGAGGAGGCCTAGGTTACTGGCAACTTGATATACTCCGTCATCTTGTCGGGATAGGCACAGAGGGATATATGCTTTTTTGGGGAATGCAAACTGTGCTCTCTCTACCGATAGAAAATAAATCCCAAGTTGGGTGATCTGGGAATATCCGAGGCAGGTCTAGTGGCAGAAGAGTGTCTTTTCAGAGATCCCTTCATTTAAGAACTGATTACGTCTGTGACCACTTTTTCTTCTTTGGATAAGGCTCAATAAACCACGAAGAAGGTTTTTGGTAGGGCCGGTAGAGGTAGACAGGCACTCGGTCAGCCTTCCCTTCTTTTCAGCCTCTCAGAGATATCAAAATGCAAGATAAGAGCAAGATAACTCTAGGACGAGGAAAACGTTTGGAGGTTTTTTCGAAAAAGAGGTGCTGGTCGGGGATGCAGTGGCAGAGAAAGATTCTGAGCTGCAGCTAAGGCCCTAGAAGGAACTACAGGCAAGGCCTACCCCTTCCTGCCTACCAAATGTGGGAAGCTGGCTGAGGCTGTTCATTCAGAGATGGAGGGAAATAACAGGTTGCTTGGGTTCTGCAAACGGTCCCAAGGTTCCACATAAAGTTCTATGGAATTCCAATTCACACGAGATGACCAATACCCATCTTTCCTGAAACAAACTAAAACCTAATTACCCAAGAGGTAACCACTCTCTTGGACAAGGGACTGATTGTCCCCTCCTTTTTTACACCCATGATGTTTCTTGAGAAATCTTTTGATGGTAGAAAAAAAAAAAAAGACAAGGGTCTTCGTCCGGTGATAAACCCAAGCGACTTCAATAAATGGCCTGTTTACCACCGTTTCATAATGGAGGGGCTCCATCTATTACAGGACATCTTTTCAGGACAAGGTTATCTTTTTGGGGGGAGTTCTCTACCCCAACTTCAGAGTATGTGCAGTCATTAAGTTACTATTAAATGATTTGTTTGTGAATACCAAAAAAGAGAAAATTGCTATGACTTTCAAAGATATTCAGTCATAGTATATATTTAAATGGACCGCATATATCGAATGATTGGAAAAAACAAAATGCACACTGGCTATGTGCAGAGTGAATGCACAATGGGAAATGTGTAAGCATTTTTTATATATTATGGGAGAACAACTATTTTTTGGGCAATGTAATCTGGATCTGCTGATGGGCGAATGATAAAAGGGGCAGAGTGAGGACTGATGAGAGGGGACAAAGGGAAGAAGGGGGAAAGATCAGATAGAAGAGGAAATGGGGTAAGTGAGGGATAGGAGGGGTGTTGACTTACAAGATGCTATGCAGTTCATATGTTGGACCACGAGGCAAAAAGGGCACTTAGTTTGCAAGAAAATTTCCAAAACACATTGGATGTTAAAAGCTTAATTGTTAAGTTGTATCTGTCACTGAAGTCATACAATATGAATCAGGCAATATATGCAGTACATGCAATACATTGCAATGCTTGTAGACAAAGTAAACAGTAGAGCAACATATTTGTTCTTCTGTTCAAGAAACAAGATGGCAACCAAATTGATTTATAGCTGGCACATTGCAATTGCCCAAAACAGGTCTCCTGACATCTGATAGCTGCTTGAGACTGTCCGTAACAGAAAAGCCAATAGGTCTCAGCAGAAAAACCTACTGGCTTTGCCAATGCTTTTATGGGAGTTAGATAGCCACGAATACACAAGCATCTATAGAGGCCACCATGGAACGAGATTAATAAAATATTACAAATATATTCAAAGAGGGCAGCCATGGATGCATGACATTCAATCACTCATGGAAGTATTTGTAAAGCGCGGCAAATTACCTGTATTGGTCTCAAGGCGCCGGAGTTCCTAGCTGCTTAGTGGTGATCTGTTTATTCGAACAGCCAGGTCTTGAGACCATTCCAGAATTGCTGGAGCAACGAGGTGGTCCTGAGGTGCAGGAGAAGGTTGTTTCAAGCTTTGGCCGCCAGGTGCGAAAAGAAGAGTCCTTCGCTTTTACCTCAGCGGATCCGGGGGGTACATGCGAGGAAATGGGAGGCGGATCATAGGTGTCTGGTCAGTTGGTGGAAGGTCATGTGTTTGTTAATGTATGCTGATCCATCATTGTGCAGGGCTTTCTATGTGTGGGCCAACATCTGTACCGGGAGCCAGTGTGGCTTCTTGAGGTGGGGTGTGAAGTGGGTTCGTCTGGGGAGGTCGAGGATGAGTCTGGCCACTGAGTTTTGTATTGTCTGTAGTCTCTGCAGGAGGCGTGTGGTGATTGCTATGTAGAACACGTCTCTGCAGTCCAGCCTGCTGGTGCCAAGGGCCTGCATGACGGTCCTTCTGGTGTTGACTGGGAGCCACCTGAAGATATTGCGGAGCATGTGTAGGGTGTGGAAGCAGGCTGAGACTGTTTACCGGTTTCTTCATGGATACCTTGCTGTCAAAGAGGATGCAGAGGTTGTAGGCGTGGTCTGTCAGGGCGGGGGATGGGCTGAGTTCAACAGGCCACCATGTGCTGTTCCATGGCGAGGTGTTGTTCCCAAAGATGAGGACTTCAGTCTTGTCCGTGTTGAGCTTCAGAGACTTGTACTTTATCCAGTCGGTGACATTCATCATACATCTGTGGAAGTGGGCTCAAGTGGTGGAGATGTCTTCAGACAGTGAAAGGATGAGCAGGGTGTTGTCGGCGTAGGAGATTTTGTTAAGTCTGCGCGATCTGACTGTGTTGGTCAGAGGGGTCATGTACGTGTTGAAGAGGGTTGAGCTGAGGGACGATCCTTGGGGGATGCCACAGATGATCTTCTTGGGTTCCGAGGTGAACGCTGGGAGACAAATTCTCTGGGGTCTTCCGGTAAGATATGAGGCAATCCATTTGAGGGCGTCTTCCTGGATTCTGATTTGGTGGAGTCTGTTGATCAGGTTGTGATGGGAGATGGTGTCGCAGGCAGCTGGCCAGTCCAGGAGGATGAGTGCTGCCATTTCGCCACAGTCCAGGAGGACTCTGATGTCATCGGTGGCTGCAATCAGGGCTGTCTCGGTGGTGTGGTTGGCTCGGAATCCGGATTGAGAGGGGTCCAGGAGGTTGTTGTGTTCCAGGTGTTCTGTAAGTTGCTGGTTGATTGCCTTCTCAAGAAACTTTGCTGGAAAGGGGAGCAGGGAGATGGGCCAGTAGTTTTTCAGTTCGGAGGATGGTTTCTTCAGAGGGGCCTCAATTCAGTGTGTTTCCAGTCCTCAGGGAAGGAGACCGAGGTGATGGAGATGTTCAGGACTTTCTTGAGCTCGTCACCAATTGTCTTGCTCCAGAGGTTGAAGTCGTGGTGGGGACAGGGGTCTGTGGGTGCTCCCTAGTGCATGGAGTTCATGAAGGAAATTGTGCCTTGAGTCGGGAGTCCTGAGAGGGTCCCAATGGGTGAGCAGGTGTTCGGGGTTTGTGTTAGTGGGTGTGAGCAGGCTGAGGCGGTCATTGATGGAGTATTGCGGTTTTAAGTTTTCGTAGATGCCGGAGATCTTGTTGTGGAAGAAGTCCGTCAGGGTGACACACACATCTTGAAAGGGGGTGATGTTGTTTCGGCGGCTGCGGGGTTGGAGAACTCCTTCACGATAGCAAAGAGCTTCTAGCTGCGATTTGTGCTGGCTTCTATGCGGTCGGCTAGTGCTTTCTTTCTTTCAGGAGGCGGTGGTACTGGTTGAATGCTGTCTTGAAGGTGGTGTGGCCTCCTGTCTCTTTACTGCTGCACCACTTCCTTTCTAGTTGCTGTCAGTTGCATGTGGTGGATTTCAGCTCTGCGGTGAACCAGCTGGCTCTTCTGGCATATCCCTTGGGTTTGTCTGGTTTGGCAGGGGTGATTGTGTTGGTGCATTCTGTGATCCACTGGGAGAAGTTCTTTGCAGTCTCTTCTTGGCTGGATGTTGTGCCTGGGAGATGGGAGTCGAGCGTGTTGTTCCACTGGTCTTCTGTATCTTTTTCCAGTTTCTGCACATGGAGCTGGGGGGCATGGTGTCAGTGCTGGTAGGTTCTGAAATGGTGAAGTGGATGCTGTAGCGGTCTGTCCAGGTGTACTTGACTCTGCCACTGGACATAAAAATGGGGTTAAGCGTGTGTCCTGCAATGTTCGTAGGGTCGATGACAAGTTGCTTGAGGCCGATGTTGCTCATGCTTTCCAGGAAGTCGGTTGTGTTGGTGTCGATGGGGTGTCGTGGTGAAAGTTAAGATCCATAGGAAGATGTAGTGCTCGGAATCGATGGCGACTGGGGCGATGAGGTCAAGGATGGAGTTGCAGAAGCTCGGGTATGGTCCTGGAGGTCTGTAGACAAGGGTGCCCCTGATGGTGCTTTTTCTGTCTGTGTGGAGTTGGAAGTTATGATGCTCTATTATAGCGGTTGAGTCGTCTGAGAAGGTCGTGCAGCGGATGATGTCCTTGTAGATGATGGCAATCCTACCTCTGTGTTTGTTGGTTTGGTAACAATGGGTTATCTTGTAGGCTTCGGGTTGTGGCGATGACATTAGTAGGTATCTAACCTAAATCGAATCTCTTTGAATACATCAGTAATGTTTTGACAAATGTTGCTAAAAATGTTCATCGTTGATATGCTTGCATTCACATCGGCAAGCTTTGACGGCGCATGTTGTCTTTTAATAAATCCAGTTAAAAGACAGCCACAGTGGATGCGAGCATATGCCATAGGTGGCCATCACCTGATTATTTTGTTTAGATGATACAAACCCATTCCTAGGTGCCTGCCACGTATAAGTGTGCAAGCAAATTCCTGGGCAACTATCTTGAAAAGGTCAAACAGTTGTGGACCTGCCAATAGCACGACAGATGCCAAAAAGTAGAAAAATAAAATAAAAATTAAGCGAGAGCGAGGAGGTCAGAGGGAGTCAAGCAGCGAGTGGTGGGGAGCATCGGAGAAACATGAAAACAGTAAAAAAAAAAAAAAAAAATTTAAAGAAAAGAACGAGAAGGGGAGAGGAAGGTAACAAAGGACGAGTTTGGAACCAAATGGGGAAGTAGCACATGGTGGGAGAAAGCAAGGAAACATATGCCCTGCCATGGAGTGCTTTAAGTAAATGAAAATGTTATTTCCTGAAAGCAAAAGATGTCAGTAGTAAAAGGTTAAATGTCAACCAACAAGATACCCCAGACAGAAATGCTCCGGTGTGAAACAAACACATGAATATGGAGGAAGGTAACTGAATCAAGACAGACAACAAAGTCAGCCACTCCTGACCAAAGGGCTGTGCCAAATCCCACTCCATACTGCAAACAATAGGTCTGACCACTGAAGAGGTCTGTTGCTGAGACCTAAAAATTAGTCTCCATTGACTAAGCAGAGAAAAACGAGTAAAAATGCGGACACTCAGTTACAACCACATGCCAAAAAAGTATTAAAACACAGCATGAAAGAAAAAAAGCATAAAATCGCCATGTCACATGAGTTAATGGGAGAATAGCAGATTAAATGTCAGAGCCCTGTGTTCTGAGGTTCTACTAACAACTGGGGAAAAAAAAAAAAAAACTAAAAACGAAGTGTTGTTATAGTACTGCATTCTGGATTTGTGAAAGTTTTTGAATGCTTTAACTGACAGCAAACCCTCATGTGAGGACTCATGCTAATCAAAACAATTTTCTTTTTGTTCTCTTTTAAAAAGCCAGTAAATTAAATAGAAGTTAGGGTTCGCAATTCTGTCCGTTTCACACAGATTTGTAATGTTCAATAAATGTTATATTTATTTTCTAGCTTTGTTGTAATAAGCAATAAAATGGAATAAAATCAACTTTACATAGACTTTTTTTATCTTGAGAGTTTTGGACTTTCACTTTTTAAAAGTGCTTCTAAATACTGGACGGGGTGGTGAATTTCAGTGTTCTTGAAGATGCAATGATAGAGACTGTTAACACAAATAAATAACATTCTGGAGATACAGAATTTAATGTGCATAAATATTAACTGTGAAAATGAGACAGACGTTCATGGATGTTTTAGATGTTTAAGACAACACTGGCATGCAAATCAACCTTCTAGCTTCTGATCTAGAAATGATAATCTTCTAATCACATTTATGTTTAGTTGATTGAGGAAATGTTCTGCTAATCCAAATCGTATTGATAAAATGTAATTAGTGAGAAACAGCAAGATTAAATGTATAGATCAGAGCGCCTAACATACCTCCAGACCAATACCAGATTATCATAACTACAAACTATGTAAATCCTCTCCATTTAGAGTCTTGAAATAAATATCAAGCATATTTTTCGGAAAAAATTGTTTTTTAATATAGCACATGTACTTTCTTGAACGATTACCTATTGGCAAGTCTGGTGCTTCTGTAAATCGTACCAACCACAATAAACAGAGTTAAGTGAAAAATGATTAAATGATCATTTCATCTAACAGTTTGAGTAGGGTAACATAACGCTAAACAACAAAGCCTCAAAGACACTCTATATGAAGGGATCTTCTGTGGACAGAGATTCCGGCCAATAACAGGCCCTGTCCTTAGCAAATAACAGAATGGAGGTAATAGGGAATACTCGAATGCAAGCAATAAAAGCTGAATGCCAAACTCTACAGGGTGTACCATGCAACTTTTTTCTTTACACCACTTTACCAGTAAAACCCCAGCCTTATGAATCAGTAGTAGATATTCTACTTGCTTCACAGAGAAGAGATTTACTGAAAAAACCTCAGTCTGGAATGGGTAATCTGAGGCTGACATCAAACAGCAGAGAAAAACTCTAAACTGGCTACGAATCTCCTCTATTCAAGAACAGAAATATACTTAGAAAGACAAGGGGTGCAAGTTAATATTAAAAGGTATTCATTATGCCTTACCAGGAGAAGGTACCAAAGGCAGAAATACAGCATTCAGAATAAATAAACCTTTATCTTGTATGATGTATGTCACAGCCATTTTAAACTCCAGCTTAGGGCAAAGGCACTAATCTATCTCAAGCTCAGATATTACAGAGATGCAGTATGAGACCATGAACCGTCGCAAAACAGAATAAAGGAGGAGATAAAAGTAAACTCAAAATTTAGACTAAGCATTTTTAAGGTCTTCACTCAGTCAGGCCAGAGCTTTGCAGTGGCACTCCCTGCAAGCTGTTAATGCTGTAGCGCCAAGAGTCGGATTGACGGAACTTTGCGTTGGTGGGCTGTGCGAGTAACAAGGTTTTGGCACCAACAGGCACTTTTGCAGTCGCAAAGACCCCAAAAACTTAAATTGAGCTCCACTGAGGTCACACCAAGGGTCAAGAACCTGAGGGGCATACCTTGGGGGTCAAAGACTTACTCCAGCTGGATCTGCGTGCTGGTTCAGGTCCTGGGGAGCCTGTTATGCCCCTGTCCTCTGTCTCAGGCAGAAGGGCAGCAAGACAGTAGACCAGCAGAGCGGCAGTTCTTTCAGAAGCACAGCAGTAATTTTTCCTGGCATTCTCCACAAGTCCAGAAGTGTACGGAAGAGTTGGTGTCTGAGGTCCAATATTTATACCAGGGGCCTCCTTTGAAGTGGGAGAAGCTTCTAGAGGTTTCCTTTTGAAGTGCACTGGTTTCCCACTACCCCTGCCCTGGCTCCAGACTAACTACAGGGGGTATGCAGCTTTTTTGTGGAAGTAGGTCATCTAATTAAGTCTAAGAAGGGCACTGCCAAGCTCCGCCGTCCCATCCTACCAGTGATAGCCCGTCCAGGCACACCTAAGCCCTCTATCATGTGTGGCTGTCTAGGAGGAATGCACAAAGCCCAACTGTCAACTACACCCAGTCATGTGACTCAGAGACGGGCTGCAGGCACTAAATGGCTAAGGCAGGAAAATGCCAACTTTTTAAGGGTAGCATTTTCAAACTTTTAATTTCAAATCCGACTTCGTCATAAGAAAGGATTGTTCATTACAATTCCAAAGACACCAAACATGAACTTGTTACCTGCTCCTATTTGGAAATGATAGCTTATTAAATGTAATAAGGTAACTCCAATGTTCTCATATGGAGAGGCAGGGTTTGCAGTCCTGACAAACGAATTTAAGAGGACATGTGAAACTTAAAGGAACATGTCCTGCTTTTTACATACATTGCACCCTGCCCTGTGGGCTGTTTAGGGCCTACCCTAGGGGTGACTTGTATGTATTAAAAAGGCACGTTTGAGCCTGGTAAAAGGTTTCCTTTGCCAGGTCGAAATGGCAGTTTAAACTGCACACACAGGCTGCAGACTTGAGACAAATTTAAAGGGCTACTTAAACGTGTGGCACAATCAGAGCTGCAGCCCCACTTGTAATTTAATTTACAGGCCTTGAATGCATGTAGTAACACTTTACTAAGGAGTTAAAAAAAAAATTAAATAGGTCATTGGGTGTAAGCCAATTCTACCATGTATAAAGGAGAGCGCAAAAGCACTTTAGCACTGGTTAACAGTGGTAATTTTGCGCAGCGTCCTAGAGGCCAACAAAACCGGGTTTAGAAAACAGGAAGGTGAAGACAAAAGGTTTGGGGATGATCCTGCAGAAAGGGCCAAGTCTAAGTCTAACACTCCCCTTTCCTTCAAACAAATAAAAGGTAACTTTTTAAGTTGTAAGTGAAGAATCGACTACAATTATACATCTATAAAAAATAAGACCAAAATAAATAAGAAAGAAAAAAGGAAAATGGCTGAATACCAGGTAATGGTAACAAAAGGCAGTTAATGATATTTGGCTTGAAAAGCATACAAATAATTGTAACAATGAAATGGTAATGCAAGTTCTTAAGTAGAGAAGCAGCAACAAATTTCTTAAGAGCAACCAGGTACAGCTTGAACAAGAAGGGTGGGAGGAGCATTTGACTGAGGTGAATCCAGATTTTCCTCCTCTGTCCTTCAGCTAGAGTGATGGCTGACAGTACAGTATTAGATATAAGGCAGCTCTGATATCCCTTGGAGGCGCATAGGCAAGAAGCTCTGTGCCAGGAACACTGATACAATAACAGACATTGGGCCGATAGAAGAACTGCAACATCCTTTTACACGTAACGGGTGCTTTAAAAATCCAAAAGTCTGAAACACTGCAAAGATCCTGATAGAAAAGCAGCATCTGCATGTATAGGAATCAAAGCTAATGAAAAAATTATTTGTTGCCTTTTGCCATAAAAACTCAGTATTAACATGCATGTCAGTCAACTAAGTGAAGCGGATAGGTCATGGGGTAGCTTAACAATCTCTCTAAAGGTGGGAATGCATATCCCATGTTATAACGAAAAGGGACATCACATGCTAAGGAACTGGGCCTTGTCCTACAAAGAGAAGTTAAAATGGTTCATTAGTGACAGAAAAAAACCTAAAATAGAATCCACAACCTGTAAAGACATTGTTTTCTTCACAATTCTATATAACCTGGTAATTGTGTGCCTCATGCTGCATGTAGTACATAAAACAAATGAGGAGAATGCTCTTGAAATGGCATCCATAAATTTTACAAATGTGGATAGCAAATGGAGGTGATCACTATTTATATGCATTTCAGAACTGTAATTGGCAGGATTGCAACCAAAATGTATTAAACAAAGGTTTTATCCACATCCTGTGTTAAGTTTATAAAACCAGGCATGAGCATAAAACTTGTGCAAAAGATTCCTTTTTACAACTACAACATTGACAGCCTTTTGTAACTAGTGCAGATTTCCAAACAGTCTTCTATTCAGCCAAATAAATCAAGACAAAAACGCCTTCACAAACTGGTCTTTCCAAAATATAAGAATAAAATGGTGCATGTGGACCTTTCAATGACCTGATCTATTGGACCCCAGTAATATTCTTTCCCATTTTCAAGAGACATCAATCTACTTCAATCAACTATTCTTTTTTTAAAGGCAACAAACTCAGTGACCTCTATCCCATTTCTGCTGATTATCAAGTAACTTCAATGTGTCATCCAAGCTCACTAACCACGGATATCTGGGGACTCATTTAACAAACCAATCTTAGTCCACAACATGAGTTTTAGCATACACTAAGGCATACCCCAGATTATACATAAAACTAGTTGGAAAATAGATTTAGTTGCACATGCTGGTTTCGAAAGGTCAAATTTAAGCATAATTTGGGCTTGAACCGGCACAATGGGTAACCGAACATAAATCTCATTGGGACCGGTCCGTCCATCTCCGTAGCTTGCCTCAATAGACCTCAGTCACTAAGTCGAAGCCAACGTATTTTTCGCTTCGGTAATACTCAAAATTGGCACTAGGGATGGACCAGATAGTTCCTTGGATTTAGTAGGTTCCCTTTAACCTTCGGAAGGAGAGATGCAGAAGATGGCTGCCTCTTTCCTCAATGTGCAGACAAAAGAATTTAAAGGCGGTCACTTGTACCACTTCACAACTGTTTAATTATCATCTTCCCAAATTCAAAGGTTTTAAGTCAAATTTTCTAATATTATTTGTGATACTCTCAGCCAAATGTCTTTCATAACATTATGCTTCGATGGCAAACAATGTGGGTTGTAACCCTACATGTATTTTTGGTAGGGCGGTGTAGTCTGCATACTTAAATATAGTAAGAGACAAGCCACATTACTTTAGCAGGAAAGTTCCATTTGCCAGTCTGCTCTTAAGATACATGGCAAACAGATACATAAAAGCATTCCTATGATAATCCCCGATGGGTGCAGAACCTGGCAGAAACAGCAGCATCCCTCTCTTAACCTGAACTCAGTGGTCCAGAATATAAAGCTTGGATACCACACAGTAAGATTGAGGATGATGCTGTAAAATCAATAAAGACCCATGTAAGTGTGCACCTCTAGTGTAGACAGAGGGATGCACTGTAAATCAAAAGGACCAAGGTATTACCTGTGTTACACAGTTCGCTTGGAAACATATCTGATAAATGGGAAAGGAAGTGTGCTCGTGCCCAGCTGTCCAGTAAGAACTCCAATGCAAGACCTGGCTTCTGTATCCAACAGTGCAATTAAACAGCAGTACAGAGCTCAGAATCAGGAATCACAGCAGTTAGTGGAGACCGTGATTAGACAAGGGACATAACCATTGCACCCTATACTCAAGAACATTTACAAACCGACCAGCAAGACATCCATTTGGTCATAGATAGCCGGGAGGCCAGCAATACAAGGGCATTCCTTGCACAACTCCGGGTGGGCAAATGTTTGCTTTTATATAACAAAAATAAACGAGTGTTTGAAAACATCTAGCCAAACAAAAACTTCCAACTACCTGCTGTCTTAGATTCCCATAGCATCCATGATCTTCATCAGCAACAGTAAATGGTCAAATATCTTTTTTTAGCATCAGACTGCATGCTTGATGAAGGGAATGATTTGATTCCTTCTCAGCATGTGAAAAACAAACGCTGAAAAGATCAGAATCAGGTTACGGACATCTGGGTCTCAAGGGTTTCAGGTCTGTATGCTTTCAACAAGTTCTGAGAGGATGTCAAATGAGTTTACTTGTCAATTCTGTTGAGTAAAAAGGTCAAAGCACTACCACACAACATTCCACAACAGTCACTCTCTAGAGCAGCCACTCTTTTCTGAAATTCTTTACCACTGAAGCTAATAACACCCTTATAATTATCATTTAGGAAACCCACACTCAGTTTGTAAGTGGCCCAGAATCACAAGCTCTCTTGTGCTGGGTGTGCCATTTCCTACATTTGTAGTACTTAATACCTGTGAGGATCTTACTACAACCTTCTCAAAGCAAGATATTTATGCTGTGGACTATCTGATCATTGTTTATCTGAGAACATTTTTATTTTCCTGGTGAAGGGTACTCAAAATGTCTTAAAATGTTAATGATAAACAAATGACACTTTTGTCATCACTATATGATTAGATTCCCCCATCTGTGTGTTTTAACTTAAAAAGTATCTTCACCTGTCAGGGACATTTCATTCTCATTCCCAACGTTTTAAATGTATGGTGGTTATGTTCAATGTTTAGTTTCTACGTATCTAAATGTCATACAGATTTGAGTTATTAATTATATGGGGAATTTAATATCACAAAGGTGTAATCCCAACACTGTATTTTGGTGATCGGTGGAACAACATTACAAAGGGCCCTATATCTGCTGAAAATGTGCTCTCATTTGGGAATCATTTGTGAATGTGTGATAAATTCTCAAATGAAATGCATGTCAACTAAAGATCAATAGAAGTGAGAGTGGCATTCCTAAGCCTGTGTGACAATTTCAAGGCAACATTATTCCCAGACCTTACACAGATTTGTTTCTTGGTTTCCTGCAGAAAACATCAATCTTTAGATTTAAACTCAAGTACCAGGTCACTGTGGAGAATTCAATTGACCACCAGCCCACACAACATCCGTTGGGCGACTGCAAAATCAGACCTCACATAGGTCTCAATTGTAGAGGATACTGCATATTGAAGCATATGTTTGCAAGATATGTTTTAAGAGCAATTTGATTACAAAAACTGCTCAAACTAATGCCACATCTGCTATTCAATCCAGACTTGACCTCTTATAGATTTCTACCATGTCCCAACGTATGTAAACGTATTGCATTCAAAAGAGTTACCTTTAAATCACAACTTAACCACAAAAAATATTACTTTTCAATATTAACATCACAAGCATGTGCGTCCTTAACCATCAGTAACAGAATATTACTTGTTCCTCAGGTTATGACAATGCTGGGGTGGAAGGGTGAAAAAGAAGAGGTTGGAGATTCAATTAAGAAACTGATGATTCAAAAGCGGAAGAGAACAAAATTCAGGCAACATCCGTACAGCAGAATGATCTCTCTCCGGGGGTGAAGATCCTGGACTAAATATAACCCCTGTTCTACCCATCACATCTTCCCCCAAAACAGGTTCAACACATATAGAAAAGGGCCAATCAGTCACCAAGTTGTAACTGAAAAACAACAGACTAATACAATTGTGTATGTAGTATACCACTGGGAAAACAGATTTTCCTGTTTGCCAATCTCATAATCGGCATTGCATTTTCAGCCACCAAGCCAGAAAATGTTGACATTTGCTCCGGTAAACCCCTGATGAGGAGCTGCCTTGAAGCTTGAAACACACATGGCTTAAAATTGTTAGGTTATTTGCAGGCAATACTTAACATTTAAAAAAGAGACTTTGACATTAAAATTAATTTCACATTTTTTTCTTAACCCCTTCAATGCGGGTGTCAGGGAGCAGAAAGCCAACTAGACACCAGGACAATTTATTTATTTTGAAGGTTTTGTATAGCGCGAACAAGACCCTTGCGGGTATCAGAGCGCTTTACAGGCATACGTAGGAAACAATTCAATGAAAGCACACAATAGTAATACAAGTTATATACAGAGTTCATGTGAATTTAGATAGGAGAATAGATTTCACTTCTTTTTTGAAAGAGACAAAAGATGGATTAAGTCTGGTTTCAGTGGGCAGTGCATTCCAAATCCTGGGTGCCATACCCGAGAAGGCCCGGTTATAAGTTTTCTTCTTGGCAAAACGTTGTGGTTTCAGTAGAAGGTTATTGGAGCTCCTGGAGGATCTGTTGCCACAGGAGAGTACTAGTTTCTGTGCCAGGTAACTTGGAGTGTTGTGATGTATGGCCTTGTATGTCAAACATGCGATTTTTAGATGGATCCTAGCTTCGAAAGGTAGCCAGTTGAGGGCTCTAAGGTCAGGGGAGATGTGACAGTTTCTTTTTGAGCCTGTGATGAGTCTCGCTGCTGTGTTGATTGAGGCTCTAAGGGGGGCAGTTGTTGCTCTGGGGAGACCGCAAAGAGAAGCACTCCCATATTCCACTCTTGGGATTACTAGTGCTTGAACCGCCAGTTTGAAGTCATTTGCGGGAAGGAAGGGTTTGAGCCTTCTCAAGGTGTTCATCTGAAAGTTTGCTCCTATTGTTGCGGTGCTGACGTGTTTCTGCATGTTTAGATTTTTATCAAGAGTAACTCCCAACGATTTCGCTGAGTCTATGATGAGGGGTTGGCAGTTGAGTGCTGTTAGGTGTTTCATCCAGTATTGAATGATGGTCGATTGGTTAGGGGGAGCGATTAGGAGGAATTCTGTTTTAAGAGTGTTTAGTTTCAGATGGTTTTCGGCTAGCCAGGTCTGGGTTTTCTGTAGCGTTAGGTTGAGAGATTTGATGTCCTCTAGTGGGTGGATTTTTAAATAGATTTGTCTATCATCTGCGTACATGTGATAGGGGACATTAGCGGAGCTGAGAATTTCGGAGAGCGGGTCCATAAATAGGTTGAAAAGTGTTGGAGAGAGAGATGATCCTGGTGGGACTCCTAAAGTGACTGGGACGGGCTTAGACAGTGATCGATTAACCTTGAATCTTTGGGATCTATTTTGCAGGAAGGAGCTGAACCAATTTAGAACTGATCCAGATAATCCCATTCTTTGTTTCAGGAGAACTAACAAGTTGACATGTTTGACGGTGTCAAAGGCCGATGATAGGTCCAGCAAGATTAGCAGACAGGCTTCGTTTTGATCAAGGATTTTTAGTGCGTCATCAATTATGTGGGTCATGGCTGTTTCAGTACTGTGCCCTAACCGAAAGCCGGATTGGTATTCGTTAAGTAGATTGAAATGGTCTATGTGGTTGTTAAGCTGTATGTTAACACATTTTTCTAAGAGTTTGGCCAGAGTAGGAATGTTGGAAATTGGGCAGTAATTATTTAAAGCCGAAGGGTCAACTGTTGGTTTCTTTAAGATGGGAGATACCTGTCCAGATATGAGGATTTCTGGGATGATTCCTTGTAGGAAAGAGGTATTTATAATCTTGGTCCATAGGGTCAGAAGCAGAGGAATTAAGTCCTTTATGCAGTTTGAAGGGAGGGGGTCTTTAGTGGTTGGAGGGATTAAGAGACATGAGCGTTTTTAGTATAGCTTCTTCGGTGCAAGTGTTGAAGGAGGACCACGAGGCGTTATTTTTGAGGTCGAGCTTTGGTGAGCCTATAGGTAAGGTTCCTGGGAGGGATGATGCAGTGTCTATGGGAATTTTTTGCAAAATTGTTTTTTTACAGGGGTGGGGGCTTACCACCAATCTGCCCCCCCCCCCGAGGACAGGAAGCACACTAGACACAAGGACTGAATTAAAAAATATATATATACATATAGGGGTGGGGGCTGCCCATCATGGGAATGGCCATGCTTCACCCCTTAACAAAATATGCTGGCAGACATTCTGGTCCCAGGGGGCAGATGGGGGTTATAGCCCCAACCGGCCCTCCTCGCGGGGGGGGGGCAAGAAAGCCCACCAGGGACATTAAACAAACAATATATATATACGGGTGGGGCCTGCCCACCATAGGCGTGGCCATGCCACCCCCTCAAAATATGCTGACCGTCTTTCTGCTCCCCCGGGGGGCAGATGGGGGTGATTACCTCCAATCTGCCCCCCTCCCCGGGGGGGGGGGGAAGGGGAGCAGGGACAGAAAACCACTAGACGAACAAGTTACTTACCTTCGGTAACGATATATCTGTAAGAGACTTAGATTAGTTATGGATTCCTTACCTTAGAATTACCCCAAAGCGTCAGTCTGGATCCGGAGAATTTTTTGTCAGCAGTACCCCTGCGCGTCGAAAGGTGGCGTCGGTCGGCTCCACGTTAGTCATGGGCGTCGTGGTCACCGAGATGACGTTGCGGTAGCTACTTAGACGCCGCCCTCGCGCGCTGACGTCAGTTCTTTTACACGACATTCCACGCCAGAAGCGCAGAGCCATGCAAGACACTGACCACTGGTGCACAAAAACTAGGGCCCTGAAAGGAATTCCCTGACCCTAGAAATCAGTTCGCAGAACGGGGAGGATGGGTGGGGCGGTAAGGAATCTATAACTAATCTATGTCTCTTACAGATATATCGTTACCGAAGGTAAGTGACTTGCTCATCTGAAAGAGACAATTAGTTATAGATTCCTTACCTTAGAATAGATACCCCAGCAATACCAACCCCGGAGGTGGGTCTGTGAACTAAGTTCACACCAGAATGTCCTGGAGAACAGAAGGGCAAAAAAAGCCGTCTCTCCGGACTTGGCTGTCCAGGCAGTAGTGTTTGGTGAACGTGTGCAGAGATGCCCACGTAGCTGCCTGACAGATGTCATTAAGGGGGACTCCCCGTCCCAAAGCAGTGGTAGCTGCCGTCACCCTGGTGGAATGGGCGCGCAGTCCCACTGGAGGCTCCTTCTTTGCCAAAGAGTAGCAAGCTTTGATGCCCAAAATGACCCACCTGGAGATAGTCCGTTTGTGCGCGGCCCAACCTTTCTTGGCGCCCACGTAGCCAACAAAGAGCTGATCATCCACCCGGAATTGTTTGGTGCGATCAAAATGAAACGAAAGCGCACATTTTGGATCCAGACGGTGGAGCCTCTCTTCCTCCTTAGAAGGATTCGAGGTGGAAAGAAGGTGGGCAAAATGATGGTTTGACCAATGTGAAAAGAAGTAACCACCTTGGGAAGAAAGGAAGGTCTAGTTCTGAGGAGAACCTTGTCCAAATGAACAGCCAGAAAGGGAGGCTTGGAAGAAAGTGCTTGAAGCTCACTCACCCGGCGAGCAGAGGTGATGGCAACCAGAAAGGCAGTCTTTAAAGTAAGAAGCCTGAGAGGACAGTTATGAAGCAGCTCAAAGGGAGCGCACATCAGGTGGGTAAGAACCAAGTTCAAGTCCCACTGAGGCATTAAGAAGGGAACAGGAGGAAAAAGATGAGTAATGCCCTTAAGGAAGCGATTTACAACAGGGAACTTGAAAAGAGAAGGCTGATCAGGAAGCCTAAGAAAGGCTGAAAGATAGCCCTTAAGAGTGCCCAGAGCAGAGCCCTGCTGGGCCAAAAAAAGGGGGAACAAGAGAACCTCAGAAAGAGGGGCAGAAAGGGGATCCACAGCCTTTGCTGTGCACCATGCCACAAATTTGTTCCATCTGCAGGCGTATACCGTCTTAGTGGAGGGACGCCTGGCTGCCAAGATAACATTACAGACTTCGGGAGGAAGGTCAAAGTCTGTCAACTGTCGCCGCTCAATCCCCGCGCAAGGAGGTGGAGGCTGGACAGGTTCGGGTGGAGGACCGTCCCCTGCTGCTGCAACGGAAGATCCTCCCGAAGAGGCAGTCGGATCAGAGGATCGATGGCCATGTGTAACAGCTCGGGATACCAGACTCTTCGTGCCCAATCCGGAGCCACAACGATGACTTGGGCCCAGTCACGCTTGATCTTCTTCAGCACTCTGGGCAGAAGTAGTATAGGCGGAAATTCGTATAGAAGACCGCAACTCCACTTGCGACGAAAAGCGTCGCCTAGCGAGTGCCGCTTTGGAAATTCCAACGCGCAGAATTGCTGACATTGCACGTTCTATTCGGTGGCGAATAGATCTAACCAAGGCCCTCCCCACTGCTGAAAGTGACCTTGCGCCACCTCCGAGTGAAGACTCCATTCGTGATCCATCATGCACCTGCGGCTGAGTTTGTCCGCCCTGGCGTTCAGTGAACCTGCCAGGTGTTGAACCACCAGGGATATGCCCTGATGTTCCAGCCATGTCAAGAGACGGAGAGCCTCTTGACATATGTCCACGATCCCACCCCGCCCGGTTTGTTGCAGTACCACATGGCGGTGGTGTGGTCCGTGAACACCTTCACTATCCTTCCCCGGACAGAGGGAAGGAATGCTTTCAGTGCAAGACGGATCGCCCGAAGCTCCAGAAGGTTGATGTGGAGCCCGGACTCCGCCGGAGACCAGAGGCCTCTGATCTCCGCCTCTCCCATGTGGCCGCCCCATCCCAGCAGTGATGCATCTGTCACCACTGTGAACTCTGGTTGGGGAAGGGAGAGGGATCTGCCGTTGACCCAATCCCGATTCGTTAGCCACCACTGCAATTGACGTGCAGTGCCCTCCGAGACCTGGATGCAATCGGACAGTTTCCCTGATGCTGTGCCAACTGGAACTTCAGGTCCCACTGCAGAGCCCGCATATGCCACCTGGCATGATCTACCAGCAGGAAGCAGGAGGCCATGAGATCCAGCAGCCTCAGGGTCATTCTGACCGAAACCCGGGATAGAGGCTGAAAGATCGGAATCATAGCCCAAATATCCCAGACTCGTTGTTCGGGAGGATAAGCCCGAAACTGCGTTGTGTCCAGAACCGCTCCGATGAAGAGGAGCTTGTGAGAGGGAGTCAGGTGTGACTTCGGCATGTTGATAGAGAACCCCAGCGAATGCAGGAGGTCCGCGTAGTCCGGAGGTGGGAGACGACAGCCTGGGGCGAGTCCGCCTTCAACAGCCAGTCGTCAAGATAGGGGAAGACTGGAACCCCTGATCTGCGCAGATGAGCTTCGACCACCGCCATCACTTTTGTGAACACCCGAGGGGTGCTGGTAAGGCCAAAGGGGAGCACGGTACACTGAAAGTGCTCGTGGCCTACCGTAAACCGCAGGTAACACCGGTGGGCCAGCAGGACGGGGATGTGAAAATAAGCATCCTGCAAGTCCAACGCTACCATCCAGTCTCCAGGGTCGAGGGCAGACAGGACCTGAGCTAGCGTCAACATTTTGAACTTCTCCTTCCGGAGGAAGCGGTGGACGTTCCTGAGATCCAAGATAGGACGCAGGCCTTTGTCCTTCTTGGGCACCAGAAAATAGTGGGAATAGCAACCAAGACCTACTTCTGGGACAGGAACTCGCTCGATGGCTCCCTTGGCCAAGAGTGCCGAAACTTCCTGTTGGAGAAGGGCCAGATGATCCTCCGACATGCAAAGGTACTGAGGTGGCATGGATGGAGGGATAGTCTCGAAGGGGAGGGAGTAGCCCCTTCGGACTATTTGCAAAACCCACCTGTCCGACGTGATGGTGCGCCAGTGGGGAGATGATGGTGAATCCTGCTGCCCACTGGCGATTGGTGGCCCTGGAAGGTTGAACTAGGAGGGTTTGGAGGCTGCTGCAGAGGGGGCTGTGGTGGACTGGCCCACCCGCTGGCACCCAGAACCACGGCCGTGGTTCCCACGTCCCCAGCCGCGCAGGGGCTGAACAGCTTGCGCCGGCCTGTGGCTCTGGGCGGGACATGGCAGGGCACCCCTTCCTTGCCACGAAAGGGGTGAAAAGCAGACTGCGCAGGGCGGGAGGTGGAGAGGCCCAACGACCTGGCCATAGCCAGAGAGTCCTTAAAGCGCTCCAGCGCGTTGTCTGCCTTGTCGCCGAACAGGCAACGGCCATCAAAGGGCATGTCTATAAGAGTGGATTGGACATCCCCTGAAAAACCAGCCGACCTCGGCCAGGCGTAGCGTCGAAGGGCTACCGACGTGGAAATCGTCCTGCCTAGTGAGTCGGCGGTATCCAGCCCACAGCGGATGGTAAACTTTGCTGCGTCTCTCCCTTCGGCAACTGCAGGGGAGAGTACGGACCGGGCCTCCTCCGGGCACTGGGGCAGCACGTGCGCCACCGTATCCCACACGGAGTGGGTGTAACGGCCCAACAGACATGCGGTGTTTACCGACCGCAGTCCCAAGCTGGAAGAAGAAAACATCTTCTTCCCAAGATGGTCCAGCTTTTTGGATTCCCTATCAGGTGGTGCATTAGGGAATGCGCTTTTGGAGGTGGAGGCTTGGACCACCAAGCTCTCAGGGGTGGGGTGTTGGGAGAGGAAAGTGGGGTCGCCCGGGGCCGGGCGGTGGCATCGGGCAATCATCCTATCCACAGGAGCCCCTGTGTTGGGCCTGGACCAGGTGCCCAAAAGGATGTCGGTTAGGGCTTCATTAAACGGTAGCAGGGGCTCCGAAGAGCTCGCTGCCGGTTGAAGCACCTCTGTCAGGAGGTTAGTCCTGACTGCCACTGTAGGGAGCTCGAGGTTGAGAGCCTCGGCCGCCCTACGCAACACCACTGTGTAAGACGCTCCCTCCTCCATAGCAACGGTATGAGGAGACAACATGCCAAGGTCTGGTGAGGTATCCAGATCACCGGCTTCCCCCAGTTCCTCTCTCCAGTCCAGTTCGTATCCCAACTGGTCAGTTAAAGGGTCTCCAGACCCCTCCCAGTCCTCCTCACCCTCCTCTGGCTGCCAATGTGGAGCCAGGGTAGAACAAGGGCACAAAAGTACCCGTCGGCGCCGGATCCGGCGTCGGTCGACGCCGGTCCGGCTCTGTGTCTACATCAGGGTGGAGGCCGGGGTCGACGACGGCTGGGGACACAAACGGCGTTGGCTGCAGATGTGGTGCAGGTGGAATCGGCGCCGGGGGAAGTGTGATCAGGTCGACCGGCGCCGATCTGGATCCAGGCCTGGATCCAAGGGAACCCTGCGGTGCCGGGGCCGTAGCCGCTGGCGAAGGCCCAGGGCCCCCAGCCGAGTCTGCTGGGCCCGAAGGCGCGCCGGCGGAGTCGGGCTGCCCAAAGATGGCATGCATCGCTTTGTAAAATTGGCGAAGCTGGGCAGGGGTCGCTCCGGGTCCCGGGAAGGGAGGGAAACTGAGTCGACCCTTCAGGCTCCACACGCGAAGCCGCGGGAGGGGCACCACCCGCATTCCTCATCACGTTGGCCGACCGATGGGGAGAAGTCGAAGAGCGACGGTGCTTCTTCGACTTCTTCTTGTGCTTCGACTTACCTGAGGAGTGCGAAGACTTGGAAGAAGACTGGTGGTGGTGGCTCCGCGACCGGTCCCTCGACCTCCCATGTGACCGGGACCTCGAACGGCGTGGAGCCGACTGCCGGGCCTCGAGAAGCTTTCGGGACCGCTCCCGCAGAGACTTCGGATTCATGGTTTGGTGCCGACGGAGCACGACTTGGTGTCGTGGTCGCACTCCAGGCAAAACAGGCACACGTGGTGCAGATCCGTCACTGACATCAGTCGGCTACAGGAGCCGCAAGCCTTGAAACCGGACATCCCTGACGTGCACCAGGAGTCGAAGACTCAAAAACGGTGTTGACTTAGTCGCCAAAAAGTCAGTCAAAAAGTGACTGGAGGTACCGCTCTCTCCGGATCTGCGCTGGCTGGCGCGGAAAAAGAAAGAACTAACATCAGCGCGCGAGGGCGGCGTCTAAGTAGCTACCGCGACGTTATACCGGCGACCACGACGAACGCGGAGCTGACCAACGCCACCTTTCGACGAGCAGGGGTACTGCTGACGAAACTTTCTCTGGATTCAGTCTGACGCCTGGGGGTAATTCTAAGGTAACTAATTGCCTCTTTCAGATACCAGTACTTGTTTGGGGTGGGGCTGGCCCCCCGGACATTGGCCCATACTCTCACCAACCCCGCATTCCCCCCCCAACCCACTTGCGCTGATAAAAACGTTGTCCCACTTGAATGGCTGTGCCTAGTGCCCGCAACAGGAACAGATCAAACTAAGGTCAATGAGAGTCCCCTCACAATAGCTCCCATTGACATTGGTTTGATCCATTCCTGTTGCAGGCATTCGTCCCAGCCCACAATTGGAGCAGGTTTTCTATGGGCACAAGTGGGGTAAGGGTGGGTGGTAGCCATTTTGTGGATTCATGTGGATTCTGGAAATTCCATCACAGAAATGTAAGGAAAATGAGTGATTTCAGGCAAAGTT
The DNA here is from genome assembly GCA_963921515.1 of Calotriton arnoldi. Taxonomy (NCBI): domain Eukaryota; kingdom Metazoa; phylum Chordata; class Amphibia; order Caudata; family Salamandridae; genus Calotriton; species Calotriton arnoldi. The sequence goes on along the minus strand of CAWUFW010005617.1, from coordinate 822,404 downwards.
TGAGGTTTGCAGGGCATGGTGAATACGAAAACCTCATTTAATCCGCGCAAGGCTTAAAACTCCGGAGGCTCCTTATTGTCAAGTTTTCAAAAATGTCTGTGGTTCATAGGGTTAGACGGATGGCACCACAGAACGATCCTCAATACCGCAGCTACCCCGATTGCTTATTTCTCAATGTAGCACTTTAGGGCCTTTTTGTGTCGTGGTCTCATGGCCCACCCACACAAGTGGGGTACCGTTCTTATCGGGGGACAAGTGGGAGGTAGGAAATATGTGTCTCCCCACAGATTCCACAGATTCCAGAACTTTCCATCACAGAAATGTGAGGAAAATGTTTTTAGTCAAAGTTTGATGTTTGCAAGGGATTCTGTGTAAAATTACCTGGTGATAACCACGCTAGTCACACACCCATATACTTCCCTGGTTGTCTAGTTTTCAAACATTTACAGGTTTTCTAGGTTTCCCTAGGTGCCCGCTGAGCTAAGGCCCAACCAATGAATCAATCAATTTATAAGGATTTATATAGCACTGCTAATCACCCGATAGGGTATCCTGGCGCTTGCAGGTCCCCGAAGGTTCAATCGAACAGCCAGTTTTGAGGGCCCTGTGTCTTTGCTGCGATCTAGGAGGAGCATCCTCCACTTCTGCTTCGGTAGATGCGGGAAGTGCAGGCAAGTGATACAGAGGCAGAGCCCAGTCTTCGAGGTTGGTGAAGTTCAGGCGGTGGATAATGTAGGCAGGTCCTTGGTTGTGTAGAGCCTTGGGTATGTGGGTCAGAAGCTTTAACTGGCATCTCTTCTGAAACAGAGAGCCAGTGGAGTTGCCTGAAGTGGGGTGTGATGTGGGTACGTCGGGGGAGGTCACAGATGAGTTTGGCTGCAGCATTTTGTATTGTTTGAAGTCTCTGTAGGAGGTGTGCGGAGATTCCTACATAGAGAGCACTGCCATAGTTCAGTGGTCTGGTGATTAGGGCCTGTGTCATAATGCGTCCTGTGTGTGGGGGTAGCCACTTGAAGTTCTTATGTAGCATGTGCGGGGTGAGGAAGTAGGCAGAGGAGACTATGTTTATCTATGATTTCATGGTGAGCTTGTAACCGTTGATGATTCAGAGTGCTCGGTGGGTGTGTGTTCGACCCGTCATCCTTAGGGTGGTCTTCCCCCAAAATGTTTTCCCTGCTAACATCCTCTATTTGCTGATTCTTTTTGTTGGCCTTAGGATTCTGAGCACTTTACTACTGCTGACCAGTGCTAAAGTGCATGAGCTTCTCCCCTAAACACTAACATTGGTGTACGCACAATTTGCTTATTTAGTTTACTTTTAAGACCCTTGTAAAGTGGTATACCATATACCCAAGGCCTGTAACCTAAGCACCGATTGTGCCACCCATACAAGTAGCTTTTCAAAGCTGTCTCAAGCCTGCCATTGCAAGGCCTGGGGGTGCAGTTTACTGCCACTTTGACTTGGCATTTAAAACTACTTGCCAAACCTTAAACTCCCCTTTTATTACGCATAAGTCACCGCTAAGGTAGGCCCTAGATAGCCCATAGGACAGGGTGCTGTGTAAGTAAAAGGTAGAACATGCACTTTTAAGTTTAGCATGTCCTGGTAGTGACAAACGTCCCAATTCGTTTTTCGATACTGTGAGGCCTACTCCTCTCATAGGTTAACATTGAGAATTCCTTAGTACACTTTTAAGCTATAATTCGGATTAGAATGGAGTGGCTGCATCATGTTTTATATCCTTGGAATGGTATCAATAAATCCTCTTTACTGGTAAAGCTGGATTTAACATTACTATTTTAGAAATGGCATTTTTCTCTTTGCTCTTACTGCTCTGTGTGCCTGCAGCCTTTATCCAATACATGTCTGGGGTGGGTGACAGCTACACTTTATGCATTCGCTCTAGACCGCCACAAACACAGGAAGGTTAGGTTGGTCTGCATACTCTTGTGCATTCTAATGGCTATTCCTGAGCAGGAAGGGAGGGGGGAGCTGGCACTTACACCTGAATTGGCAGAATCCAGTTTCCCACACAAAGGGCGGATTACCCACTACTGATAGTACAGAGTCAGGGCTGTACCTATGTACACTTCAAAGACCCTTCTTTGAAGTCACACCCACTTCAAAGGCACAACTGGGTAAAGGCACTGGGTCTCTGACCTCACCAAAACAGTACACTACTGGACCTGTGAAGAATTCTGCCAGTAAGGACTGCTGTGCTGCTACAAGGACTGCCACTCTGCTGGACTGCTGTTCTGGAAGAAATGCTTTTCTGCTCTGATGTGTTGCCTGTTGCCAGCTGCTTTCTACCCTCTGCCCTGCTGAGGAAAGGACTCACTTGAACATAGAGTGACTTCAAGGGCTTGCTAGCTTGCCCTCTGTTCTGAAGTCTCGGGCATCAAAGACTTCCTACCAACCCTGCAACAGTACCTGAACTCTACCATCTGAGAGTCCTACCTTGCCAAGTGGTGCCAGTCCAGCCCTGGGCCCTTGGAAGTGCTTCTTCTGTGCTGACACAGCAGAATCCACGCAGACAACTTTGCGCTGATCTGAAGCAACGCATTGCCCTTTGACGCCGACGCAACTGCTGCCCAACGACATCACTTAGACTGCGCAGCTTGAAGACATCGCATCGTCTGCATTGGAAAGGGGTTAATCGCCGAAGCTTCACTGACTACAGGAATTGGAACAGACGCATCGCCTGCATACACGAGATGGCCTCCTATGCTCCTCCAATCAGGTTCTCAACGCGTCCTCCAACCAAGGTACTTTTTCAGCGGTACGTGCAGGGGTTCTGTAGCCGGCCTGCCCTCCATCGCGGTCGGCCTGAACTTTGGATTGACGCCAGTCTAGCGTGCCCAGATGTCCCCGGTTGCCGCTTTGTGTGTGTGTTGCAAAAATACTTTACACATTGCCTCTTTAGATGAGCCTGACTGGTCTGTGCCAAGCTACCAGAGGGTGAGCACAGGTTATCTTTTAGTGTGCATTTGGCTTACCCTGACTAGAGTGGTGGTTCCTGCTTGAAAAGGGTGCATACTTCTGCCAACCAAATACTCCATTTCGAACATTGGTGATTAATGGTGAGGATAGGAGTCATTTTTGTGCAATACCATATAGTAACTGATGGTCTACTACAACTCTATACTAAGACCAACTCAAGCCTTTTTCAATTCTTCCTGATTGGCATTTTTGTTTTTGCTAAACCATGTCTCTCTCTGGAGAAACCAAACTTGCATCTGGAGTCATTAATTTTGAGCTGGCCAAGTTAGAATCCTATACTGGGGCCCGTCTTAAATAATTTTGCACAGACTTTCATGTGTCCATAGAGGCTTCACCTGGAAGGTGGAGCTGCAGAAAGTTCCGAGAGCCTGAGGAGGAGGAGCAGGAAATTCTAGAGGAGTGCGATCTGATTTTGGAGTCTCAGGTGGCTTCTGGAACTGTCTGTGAAGGGGGGCAACTACTTGCTGGAAGCAGTGGTGATCCCCAGAGCAGGGAGCAGTATCTCCTCCTTGAATATGTCCCCAGAGGAGCTGGCAGACAGGAGGGAGGAAAGAAAACTATCATTGGAGCCTGCCAACCTGGAGCAGACCCAAAAACTTGCTTTGAGGGGAAAAAAGCAGGCCCTTGCCAGACTGGAGAAAGAGCAAGCTCTAGAGGAGTGGAGACTAGCCATGGAAGAGAGGAAGAGGCCCCTTGAACTAAGTCTCATTGAGCAGGACATAAGAGCCCTACAAGTAGGGTCCAGCAACAGCAATGGTGGCAGCATACCTGCAGTGCCCACTGGCGAGTCCAGAGTCAGGATACCCAAGGATTTGGTGCGTAGTTATGGAGTGGAGGATGACAGAGCCACTTCATAGGCTGCAAATCACTTATCTAAGAGTTTACAAGGTCCCAGAGGAGTTCTGGGGTGATAGTTAATGGAGGTATATGCCCACATTCCTTACACTAGAGGTAAAGGACCAGACATGCTACACTGCTATGAAGGCCATCTTAGTCAGCAAGGTTTGGTTGACCCCTGAAAAGTACAGACAAGGGTTCAAGGCCGGCCACAAACTCTCCACACAGACATGGTTGGATTTCTTGGATTATGCTAGTAAGGAACTGAAGGGCTGGGTGAGGGGCAGCAAGGTTGATTATGATTCAGGGCTGTACAACTTTATTTTTAAATGAGCACATGCTTTATACTTGTTTCCCAGAGCTGCACCAATACCTGGTTGATAAGACGCTTGCTGGGGAGGTGGACATCTGGGTCAGCACCAGACTGTCTAAAAAGGTATCTGGGAAGGGGGGGGGTTAGGGGGGCTGGCTCCCAAAATGGTAGTCAGGGTACCCACCAGAAGGACGGGGAGATAAAAAGAGAGTTCTCTAAAGACCCCCAAAACATCTCACTGGGGAAAGGGTCTGGTTCTCATTCCCAATCTGGCCACCAGAAGAAAAACTACCCTGACAAGAGTCAGCAGCCCAAAACTTCCAAGCGCTACGAGTGCTTTGAGTATGGGCACTACAAGGGGGATCCAAAATATCCAAAACGAGTACCACCTCCCACTGGAAGAAAGATTCCAGGGGTCGCTAGTGTAGTGCTGTGGAAGGAGTTTGTCCCAGTTAATAGGATGGAGTTTAGTAGGGTTGCCCTAGTAACCCTGTGTGACAGAGAGATGGTTCCTAAGATCCATGTGCCCTTGAATACCACAAAGTATCAGCAATGGGTCACCATCAATGGGCATAGTGTTGAGGCTCTGAGGGATACAGGTGCCAGCATGACTATGGTAAGGAGTCACCTGGTGTCTCCAGAGCAGGTGATTCCCAATGCATTCCACCAGGTTGTGGCTGCTGACCACAAGAGAGGGTCACTATCCAGTCACCCTTGTTCCATTTGAGTGGGGGGAGGGGGGTGATCAGGTCTTCTGAAGGTTGCTGTGAGCCCTGCCATGACTTTGGACTGTTTGCCTGGTAATGGACCTGGTGCACACTACCTGGAAGGAAGTGGGGCTCAAAGCTCATGTGGAGATGTTGAGGTTCTTGGATTGGATCTGTGCAACCACACGGTCCATGGCAGCCCAGGATGGTAGTCAAAATGGGCTGGTGCATGGAATAATGGCCCAGCAGCTGCTAAGAAGGGGAAAGGCAGAGGGGATGAGAAACCAGCCCCTTAATGTCTTCCCAGTGAGGCAGATGGGGCACATGCGGTGGCCGCCCTGGAGCCCACTGAGGAAGGCATTGCTTCCCTTGGTGACTTACCAGAGCTGGATGGTCGGCATGTGAAAGGAGGGCCCACCAAGGAGGAGTTCTGTAGGGAACAGAGGGAGTGCCCAACCCTCATGGGGCTGAGGCAACAGCCCAAAGCCCAAGCAGCAGGTGATGCCTCTGGGAATCATCTTATTTACTGAGAGGACAATGTCCTTTACATTGAGCCCAAGGATCCTGTGCAGGGGACAACAAGGGCCCCTAATGCTACAGACCCTTCCTACTGGAGCTGGCTCACGGAATTCCCCTGGCAGGCTGCTTGGGTCAATACAAGACCTTTGAAAGGCTTGTCCCCTACCTTTATTGGCCTAGGATCAAGACTTCCTCAGATGCACACTGTAGGACTTGTGTAACCAGCCAGGACAGTGGGAAGACAGGGCAGAGGCTTAAACCCCCCTTAATACCTTGCCTGTCATTGAAACATCCTTTGAGAGGGTGTGCAACGACATTATTGGGCCTATGGATCCTCAGACACGCTTCAGGCAACAGGTTTATCCTGGTCCCGGAGGATCTTGCCACTACGTATCCAGAGGCCTCAAAGTATCACGACTGCACCTGCAGTGACAAAGGCCTTGTTGGGGATTTTTACCTGCGTGGGTTTTCCCAAGGATGTGGTGTCTGACAAGGGCACCAACTTCATGTCTGCTCATAGGCAGTCAATGTGGAACGAGTGTGGGGTAACCTACAAGTTCTCCACTCCTTACCACCCACAAACAAATGGGCTTGTTGAGAGATTCATCAAGACCCTGAAGGACATGATTAGAGGCCTGCCTGAGTCCTTGAGGAGTAAGTGGGACAGCCTCTTGCCATGCCTGTTTGGCTACAGGGAGGTACCACAGAAGGGAGTGGGCTTCAGCCCCTTTGACCTTTTGTATGGGCACCCTGTCAGATGACTAAGTTGTGGAAGCAAGCTTCCGACTACTTAGAACCCAGCCAGGATGTCATGAAGCAGTGGTATGACCAAATTTCTACCACTGTGGAATTGACTCCTGGGCAGAAAGTGTGGGTGATGGAACCGGTGGAGCCCAAGGCCCTCCAGGACCATTGGACTGGGCCCTATGATGTGATCAAGAGGAAGGGGGAGGCCACCTACCCGGTGGACCTCAAGACACATCTAAGCAACCCCACAGTGTTCCATATCAATCGCCTGAAATCCCACTTTGAGAGGTCTGAGCTTACCATGCTGTTGGTGACAGATGGAGAAGAGGAGAACCTCTCCCTGACCTCTTACACGCCAAGGAGAAAGATGGATCTGTGGAGGGAGTAATCCTGTCCCCCAGTCTGACTTCTGAACAGCAGAGAGACTGCAACAAATGTTAGGGCAGTACTCCTCTCTGTTCTCCCTCATCCCTGGAACTACCCACCTGTGGACACAGGAGATAACTTCCCTGTCAAAAATATGTCTTACATGTTGTCTGATAAGGCGAGGGCCAGCATTAAGAGTGAAGTCTGTAAAATGCTGGAATTGGGGGTTATAGAGCCCTCCAGCAGCCCCTGGTCCAGTACTGTGGTTCTGGTACCAAAAACTGCCCCACCAATCACCACATCTGAACTCAGGTTCTGTGTGGATTATAGAGGGCTAAACTCAGTCACGAAGACAGATGCTCATCCCATGCCCTGGGCTGAAGAGCTGATTGACCAGTTATGGGCAGCCCACTACTTAAGTACCTTTGACCTTACGTCAGATTGCCCTAACCGAAGGAGCCAAGGAGAGGTCAGCCTTCTCCACTCCAGAGGGCCATTACGAGTTTAGGGCGATACCCTCTGGACTCAAAAATGCCCCTGCCACCTTCCAGAGGTTTGTCAACGAAGTCCTTGCTGGTATGGAGGCTTTCTCAGCTGCCTATCTGGATGACATAGCTGTCTACAGTAGCAACTGGAAGAACCATCTTTTGCACTTCCAGGAAGTGCTTCAAGCTCTGCAACAGGCAGGCCTGGCTATCAAGACCAGTAAGTGACAGACGGGGAAGAGGTCTGTAGTGTACATGGGACACATAATGGGCAGGGGTAAGGTGTAGCCGCCCAGGCCAAAATAGAGACTATCATGAAATGGGAGCCCCCTAAAACTCAGACTGAGGTTATAGCATTCTTGGGCCTCACTGGGTACTATAGGAGGTTTGTCAAGGGATATGACACCATTGTTGCCCCCTTGACAGAGCGGACTTCTAAGAAGCAGCCCAGAAATGTGATTTGGACACAGGCATGCCAAAAAGCATTTGTCTCCCTTAAGCAGGTCATGTGAAAGGTGAAAAACAATAGAGAAACGGGCAAAAAGCAGACTATCGAGGCAAGAGCGATGCAGCAGCAGGAAGGAAAGCTGGGTCTGGGACCTGCTCAATGGGGTCGCTCTGCGGCCTCCATTAAGTAGGTCTGGGGAGGAGGGAAGGGTGCTGGGAGGCAATGGGCGGGGCTTGGCCAGAGGCTGGAAAACAGGCAGCAGAGGGGAAACGAACATGGAACAAAGCAATAGAAAATGAGGGAAGAGCAGATTAACAGGAGACAAAAGCAAGGAGAAAAGAAATTAAAAAAAGTGGTAAAAAGCAGATTTACAAGGAGAAAAGCAATAGAGAAAAGGGTGAAAAGCAGACTACAGAGGCAGGAGTGATGCAGCAGCACGAGGGAGAGTTGGGTCTGGGACCTGCTCCCAAAACACACAGCTACCCACATGGAAAAAAGACAACAACAAAAAAAAGTGGTCAGTTCATAGTGAAAAAATGTGATGTATCCATGTTGCGTTTTGGGCCGTTTCCTGTTGTAGGCACTAGGCCTACCCACACAAGTGAGGTACCATTTTTATTGGTCGACATGGGGGAATGCTGGGTGAAAGGAAGCTTGTGGCTTCCCGCAGATTCAAGAACTTTCCATCACAGAAATGTAAGGAAAATGTGTTTTTTTGACAAAGTTTGAGGTTTGCAAGGGATTCTGGATAAAAATACCTGGTGAGGGCCACGCAAATTACCCCCCATCCTGGATACCCACAGGTGTTTAGTTTTCAAAAATGTGCAAGTTTGCTAGGTTTTACCAGGTGACGGCTGAACTAGAGCCCAAAATTCACAGATACCGATCTTGCAAAGAAGGGCCATTTTTCTGAGCAAAAATGTGATATGCCATGTTGCGTTTTGGGCCGTTTTCTCCCACAGGCACTAGGCTTACCCACACAAGTAAGGTACCCTTTTTACCAGAAGGTTTGTGGGAGCATAGAATAGTAGAACATTTGTTATTACCAATTATTTTGCTGCAATTGTGTCTCCAAACGCAAGCCACTGAGCAAAAAAGAAGACAACTTGAAAAATACCTTCTAAATCGTATGCTAGTATGGGTACTCACGAATTCAGAGATGGACAAATAACCACTGCTCCTAAACAACACATCTTTTGCCCATTTCAGAAATACATAAGTTTCCTAGATGAACCATTTTTTACTCTACATATTTTACCATATAAATAGGTCTACACTTGGTACACAATGAAAACCATTGTAGGGTGCAGCTCAGTTGTTGGCTCTGGGTACCATAGGTTCATGGAGAACCTACAAACCCCACAACCAGAAGGGTCTAGCGGACGTAATGGTATATTGCTTTCATAAATCAGCCACTGTGACAAAGTTACAGATGAAAACATCAAAATTGGCCATTTTTTCCTACTCATTTTCAATATTTCTTTATTTCAACTGTTAGTTTCTTTTGGGAAAACATTGAGGATCTACACATATGATACCTTGCTGAATTCGGAATTGTGTCTACCAGGGAACCTTTAGAATCCCAGGATGCTTGGAAAAAAGGATACAAATTTGGTGTGTATACTTTAAATGGAAAAAAAAAGTTATGGGCCCTAAGCGCGAACTACCCCAAATAGCCAAAAATGGGTACAGCACGGGGGGGGGGGACCCCAGCAGTTTAAGGGGTTAAGAAAAAATATGAAGTAAGCAGATTTTCCAACTTTGTGGCTGGAAAACAGATTTTGTCATATTGGTTTCTTAGGCCAGCTATCATTGCCAGAACTACAGTCAGATTAGAAAAACACATTTTACTGTGGGAAGCGTAGCGTGTAGGAGGTGGGTAATAATGCATTTCTCCTGAAGCACGGTTCCAATGTCCACAATAGTTGAGATTGCCAACTCAACAGATTATGCCTCAAGGCGAAACAGAAGAGTCCTTTTCTAGTCAAAAACAGATTTACCAAAAATAAACAGGTGAATCGTGTGTGTAGGACTGCACCAGGACCCAAGTTTCAATTATACTTCATGTGGATTATCGTACAAAGGGAACCAACATTTTACTGTTGGATTCTTTACTATATTAATAGTCGTACCAACTGAACAAAGAAAACACAACTGGAATTTTCTCTCTCAATCACATGATCTGCCCTCCTGGAGTTTATAACACATTACAATATTTGAAATATGTAATGCTGAACAATGGTACCAGTAATTTGCACCTAACGTTTTTCAGAATATACTTAATTGATGTGATCCACTGCCAGCAATTAGACAAAGTCCAAAAGACACTCACCTTTTCTCACAGTTAAACTGCTACGTATCACACTGCATTAGGAGTTCCCTTATTTCTGGACTAAGATGTTCCACAGCATTAGCAGCTTCTATAATAGCTTTTCGATACAACCCTTTTTTCTTTCGATTAAACCGCAGTTTGAAAAATTCACTGAAAGAACACAGTTTTGAAACAGATATGAATGAGGTTGTTGGGGAACCAAACCATGAAACCTTTGCTTCTTGCCAGGGTGGCTCTCCATATTCCCTCTGGCTTGTGATAATGCTGAGAATGCTTGCAGGCCACCAGGGAAAACCATGGATCTTACCCCACACAATATCTCCTGTCGTAAATGTTTTTCCTTCATCACTGACACACATAGAAACACATTTAGTGTGCAACCTTACTGTTAATGGTGGCACAGTCTTATGTCCATCTTTCGAAGATGAAGAAACATCATCGCAGGTTAAATAGTCAGACACTGGAGATGTGAGTTCCGAACTCGAAGACTTCGAGGAATCATCTAAACTGTCATTGCTACATACTGAAATGCTTGAGGAATCTAAGTTTCTTCTGTGATAGTTCATAAGTAAGTTTAAATTGCTATGTCCATTTCTACAGTGAGGGAATCCCTTAAAGTCATCATCGTCCCCAGAGCTTCCTGAAGACACTTCTGCAAAAGCTTTTTCCGATGACATGTTTGTGGAAAATGGTGCTGACTCCGACTCCTTACTGCACTGAAAAATATTTAGTTCATTTACGAGTTCTGCTTTATACACTGAAACACCTCCTCCATCTGCCAAACGATGGGGTTTTAGTCTGATTTTAGGAGGTGGTGCATCTGTGCTGGAATGCATAGGCCTTGTCAGTTTCAGTTTTGGAATGGAAACTAGCTCACTACTTTCACAGTTCTCCACACAACTGCCGGTTTCTTGAATCCGTTCAAAGTCAAATTTTTTGGGTTGGTCACCTCCTCCATTCTGTAGTATACGTCTTGGGCAAAATGGCTCAACGGACCCAATGGCCCGTGATGGAATTTCTACCACTTCCCCTTTTCCTTGTGGTGTACTGAAAGAAATCTTTATTACTGGACTTCTTGGCACTAATTCTTGAGAAACATGCTCAACCTCCTTCATTTCTTTTTTACCTTTTCTGTCATCAAATTCCAATTCTTCATCCCTTTTCTGATCTTTGCCCTGAATGTCAAGCATTCCAACTGTGTGCAAGCTAGGACTACCCTGGTCATCATTTTCAGGATTTAAAGTATTTTTACACTTTTCACAAAGTACCTGTCGTGGTCGCAGCCTAATAGTGCTCATTATTAGTCTCCCAGAATCTCTATTTCGGGACATCCGCCTCTTTGTTCTCTTTATAGCCCTTGGAGGGGGCTGAGGTACCCACTGGTTGTAGGAATGCCTTAGCCATATGGGAGGAGGAAAAGGGGCTCCTTCAAAATAGGGCGGATAAGTTGAAAGTGTTCCTGGTGGTGGCACTGATGGAGGATCTGGATCACAAATTCTCTTCTGGAAGGTACCACTTGAAGGATAAGGAATTTCGAGCTGTGGCTGTACAAGGTCTCCATCTTCATGAATTCCATTAACGTCACTGTTAGCAGGAGGATCATCTTGCTTTGGCAGCAAAGGCGGAGGGACACAAAAGAACCCGGACCTATTTCAGTACAAAAGAAGTACATGCAGTCAGAAGTCTTTAGAACATATTCATTGATTTAAAAAATACATATAAGCAATGAAGAAATAGAGAACAGTTGCTGGTCGCTTACTAATGAACACTTTTCATGCTGGTTTTAAAGGGCAATTCATGTAATCTCTTTAATGCAATATTCAAAATTAATTAATTGATCTTGCATCTTACATTTTTACTGAATATAGATTTGAGTAACACTCTTTAGATAGATGTGTCTATTTTATTTGCTGCATTACCAGCGAATGCCAAATCAAAACAATTCCGAAGTCAATAATTACTTCAATGCACTGATAACAGTTCTCATGCTTTATTTCAAAGACTTGTTATATTTGAAGAAAATGTACTGCATTCCTTAATACCTAGCCACAGAATTCGAAGCAAAATAGGAATGTATAAAGGAGTTTCAGAAAAAGGCTCTGCTTTGCAGCGCAATATCCTTCTAAAGGAATGTTTTTACAATCACCCAGTTGAAAGATACTGCTGTCGATCTGTACACAGGCTACTACTGCTAAATCTAAAGTATTTCTTTGATGACAGGATGTCTTTTATAATCAGTGCTGACAAGGAAAACAGCATAGGACCCACCAAAGAGAATCAACAATAATGTCTAATAATGTCACACCTAAGACTTTGGAAACAAAGCCAGAGAAGGAAAAACAGTTCCACACTGGACCCCTTATGATACACGTTGGTGGTTCTTAGTGATCTTGTTGCCCTCGAACAAATCACTCGCATTTGCCCAGGTCACTGCAAGAGACTACAGAAGCTTCAACTGTGTCTTACTCTATCTATCCTACAATCTTCTGTTGCACACAAGACTTCGACACAGCCACAAGACTGTAGTTCAAGATTGAAGTCCCTCATAGAAGACATTCACTCCCCACATTGCCCAGAGTACAAGTACACAACACAATCAACCAGACATCTGCACTGGGACAGAAATGTGTGCATCAACCATAAAATGGTAATTGTGCAAAGAGGCATCTATTTTTTTTACATCGCTCATTCGCCACATAATTTAGAGCAACCACAAGTTCACTACAACATAGTAGAAGACCTCATGCATGACACCAACACGTTCTACGGAGGCCACAACAAACTCACAATCTACAAACCACTCACAACAATCGAAGTAGCCTCTTACTAGATGATGGCCACATGAGCAAGTGTAATAATCAGCAACACCTTTTTGCAGATCTCTAGGATTCCATGCAGTTACAAGTTGGCTGCAAGGTTCGGAGACACCCTCGAAAACCTGTCTCACATCAGCCACTAGCTTAACCTATACTCTACATGGATGAAGAATGAAAAGACTAGCCTCTTATTGTTCCCCTCAGAACCATTTTGGGGGTTCACATGATGTTTTCAAGTGCTATGCAAATGGCACAATGCAATAGAATTATTGCAGTCTAGGAGCAATCACCCTTCCCTTAGCATGGGGCCTGCATACCACTTTTTCTTTTTACAATGCAAAGCTGGCAATTTCAGATGATGTAACCAATAAACACATTTCTTTTATCTTCTAAATGCTTGAAATAAATTGATGCCTACAGCATCCACAAAGCCAGTAACAACTTTCAACCAAAAAAAGAAAGAAAAGGAAGTATTTAACATGCTAGGATCTTAACATGAACTCCACCTTTCAAGTTGTAACTGAACACCAGTATGTAGAAATAAAACAGCATAGTTACCGTTAACAAAATTCTTCATCCCTGTTCACCCATATTTAAAACTGTTTGGGAATGCTGACAGACACAGGCAGGGCTAGAAAAAGGATCTCCTGAACAAAGCTGCATTCTTAAATCCTTTAAGTTAGAACCCATTGCGAACATGCCTAATTTCATACAGGCATCACAACTTACACGTGCAGTAATCTGGAAAGAACTCCAATGCATAGCACATCCACCTACTCTTGCCATGGGAGCTATGCCTTTTTAAGCTAAACTGAGGACATTTGGTCTGTTTCCTCTTTGAAAGTGGATGGCCGACCGAAAACTAGGTTCAAACTTGGAATGAACAAAATGCCCTATTCTCTTTGAATCCTCTGCAGATTATAGGCTTGCCTACCAATCCTTGTGGATGCAGTTACAAAGGACCCACCTCACAACGGTGCTACTCTTAAAGTAAGCAATTGTCTTCTACAAGGTTACATCGATATGTGGAGTAAATTTCTCGCCATCAATGGATTCACAAAGAATCTCAGCAGCTGTCTTGAAAATTTGCTAAGGGTGCAGCTTCAAAGGAAGTACTCAAAAAGTATATTGGCATTATAAACAGGCATGCACTGCTGCCAGCCTAAATGTAGGGCAAATGTAGATTAGCAAACTACACTTCGTTTTTTTTTTTGTTTTTGTTTTTTTAATTTAACAAAGACCCACAAAGGTATTATGTTCCCCTGAAGGCCCCTACCCTATCAGCCATACCTCTAGCCATGAAACAAGCTTTCAATTGAATTTAGCAGGAGAACATTAGAGCCATCCTGGCTGGGAAAAAAATACTTTTCCTATGGAAACAAGGTCCTAACTATAACTACCTACTGGAGGGAGATGGATAGATAGAATTTACAGGTAATAAAAGTCTACTATTCCGCAGTCACTGAATGAGGAATGGGACAATGCTCAAGCAAATTACATTTTTGTTCTTATAAAGGAGCGCACTGGAATCACCATGAGGATCGTTTTGACTTCCTTTGTCATTTTGTATTCCCTCTTGTCTTTCCATCTTTCCCAGCTGGCTGAGAACCATACCAGGCTACCAACAAATGCTGGGTTGGCAGGTAAACCATCATAGAAACAATTGGGCTTTAAGCACAGAAATTCCTGTAGAATTTCTTGGCTGAAAACTGACCCAGTGTTATATTGAGTATTAAAGTATAATACGTAGCTTTTGATTTAGTGCTTCGAGCCAGATTATGGAAGGTTCTTTAAGAGATGGGACTACCAGCCCTCCTGTTGGACATTATCGTGAGGCTTTATGTGGATACATTTGCTCAGGTGAGGTGGGGCAGGACGGGGCACTGACCGACCCGATCCATATCGATCGGGGGCCCGGCAGGGGTGTGTTTTGGTATCCACCCTTTTTACATTATATATAAATGGTGTCATTGGCTTTTTAGATCAAGATAGGTGGGCAGAGGGTTTCTGCACTTCACTTTACGGACGATACCTTGCTAATTTCTAAATCGCCGCAGGGATTGCAATAACTTCTGAATTCGTTCCAATTGTTTTGTGTGGATCGAGGCCTGGAGCTTAACAACTCCAAGACCAAATGTATGACTTTTACTAGACAGAAGTTGACTTTTTGCAAGAGGAGTATGTTAGTGGGTGATACAACCCTAGATATGGTGCCCAGTTTTGACTACTTGGGGAATAAATTGACAAGGAATCTATGCTGTGCATCACAGGTGGAAAACCTATCTCTGATTCAGCACACAGCATATATAGGGAAAATCGATAGGAAAACAATATAACAAAGGGTGGCCCCAGCCCTGGAAATCTATAATGTGAAGGCCTTAGGGGTGGTTCTTTATGGTGCTGAGCGGTGGGGTTATTTGCATATCGAGGACCTAGCTATAGTGGAGCACAGGTTTCTAAGAACCCTACTGATTCTCCCCGTAAGCACACCGTTAACCACCTTATATTTAGATTTGGTCCAAAAGAAAATTGCAGACAAGATAGAATGCTGACTTTTTGATATAGGTTATGGACAACACCTACTCTTGAGTCCTACCATGAGGGTGTCAAAGATCTTTTCGTTCCACAGTATGCTCGAAAAATACCATGGCTCTGTGCTATGAAATATCTACTTTATAGATTGAAATTGAATAAATATTGGACGACACCTAAAAGCATATGCTTGATTGGCAAGGCCAGTATTAAGGAACTCTTTAGGGAACATTCAGATGCAAGGAAATCTCCTCCCACTACTCTAAATTCAGCCAAAGTCTGTTCAGCTCAGCTCTGAGTCATCCAGGAAGGGCCAGGCACACCTCAACCTCCCCAGTGGCTGTCTACAGTGAATGCACATCCCCAGCCCCGGTCACTCCAAAACCAGACAGTCAATATTCAAACAGGCGGAGGGACACAGAATGGTTAAACAAAAAAATGCCTCCTTTCTAAAAATGACATTTTCAAACACAATTTAAAAACCATCTTTACTAAAAGATGTATTATGAAATTTTGAGTGGAGAGAGCCTAAACCTTATTTCCCTATCTTGTCCCAATGGGAAGTTATACGTTTAAGATGTTACTAAGTATTTCCCATTCTATCCTATGGGACAGATAGCCTTTCAATAGTGAAAAAAGAAATTGGCACGATTTCACTATCACGACATGCCACACACAGCAGCACGTCCTACCTTTCACATACACTGCACCCTGCCCATGGGATTACCCTGGGCCTACCACAGGGGTGCCTTGCATGTAAGAAAATGGAAGGTTAGAGCCTGGCAAGTGGGTGCACTTGCCAGGTCGACATGACAGTTAAACTGCGCACAGACACTGCAGTGGCAGGTCTGAGATACCTTTTCAGGGCTACTCATTTGGGTTGCACAATCAGTGCTGCAGGCCCACTAGTAGCATTCGATTTACAGGCCCTGGAACACTCAGTGCACTTTACTAGGGGCTTACCAGTAAATCACACATGCCTATTAGGGAGAACCAATTGTAATCACAATTTACACAGGGAGCACTTGCACTTAACACTGATCCACAGTGTCAAAGTGCCCAAAGCATCTAATCCAGCAAAAATCGAAATCCAGCACAGCATCAAAAATACAGGAGGTAAACGCAAAAAGTCATGGGAAAACCACACCAAAGATGCCAAGTCTAACATCATGCTTCCGTATTCTGTATAGGTGCAGGCTGTCATTAAAAATTAACTTGGAATTAACTGGGAAAAAACAAAGGTGCACACAAGGTGTGTGATTGTAAGGCTGTTCTTCCACTTTAATAACTACTTCCAGTTCTACTACTACCTTGAATAAAAATAGGACCCATGGGTATTGGTCAGGTCGCCTTTTCAGATTCACTAATGCAGCTCTTCTAAGCATTCCTAGATTTAGGAGAGTCAAGGCAAGGGATCAAATATTCCTCATCCAAACCCAAACTATTTGGAACTCCCTGCACATTCCTGTCCACACCGCCTTATGGAGCCCTACTTTTAGTCATTTTTTAAAACATACCTCTGCAAAGTTGTACGTTTCAAGTATAAAGCAAACTGTCCTGCTCTCCCTAGAACCAAGAAACCACATTGGAGCATGAGCAAACCACATAAGATTACAATAGAAAATAAAATAAGGGCTTCATGGCTGGACAGGACACCAAAAGATGACCTGAATTAATCCAGACAACCTTGCCAGACACCTCCAACAGTTATCTTATTTCAGCAATCGCAAGTTTCCCCTCATGATCTAAATAATCTCCAAAGTGTCTTTTGATGCACGAACCTTAATTTTAAATCAGGTCCAATTAGTGCATATCAGTTCCATACCTACTCCATGAGTCTACTGAGACCACCTACCTAAACTCATGTCTACTCAGATCTACTCTTCTCCAGTAATAATTCCTATTCTTGACTGTTAGGTCTTGTCTCCCGATAAGTATTTCATAAGTGTATGATTGTGCTAAAACTATCAGCCCAAGGAAGTCACATTTCACAAACACTGTTCTAGTAGTCCACACCTACAAAATTTCAAGTTTAAAAGACTATGTAAGACCCTGTCCTTCCTCTCAGACTCTCACAGTGCAGCACTTTCCCACTGTTGCAAATATTTAACTATGACTAGCCTCAATCTCTTCCAGTTCAGCACCTTACTATTGAGGCAGAGTCCTATCAAACCCATTTTATGACAATTTCCACATTAACCATCGCAAACAAAGAACTAAACATGCTGCCAAAACCTGCAGACCTGGCCTGACAGTTCGGGCTGGACTGTTCCCATGAAGAACAGGCTCAAGACTGATATGCATATGCCTAGGTCCAAAATGAGGGGGCATGGTGGGAGAAAAACGAAGGATTGGGATGTGTAGCGAGCATTTGCCAATGGCAGAGATTAATGCAAGCATTCCATCCATCACCTTGTTGTTTTGCCAAAACCAGTAAGGCCTTTAGAACATACTGAATGCAAAATACCAAAGCCATCACAATGCGGAAAATCAACATATACCCAGTGAACCCTCCCTGATGGCAACAAATTTATTGCGCTTCCAACTGTTATAAAATAGAGGACAGATGACATTTTTTCCAGGATTGAAAAACCAAACCCTACCCTAGCAGATGTAATCTATAGTTGTATCTATTAATCTTCTGGACCAGTGGTCTTCAAACTTTTTATTGCTGCCTCCCCCAGTAAAAAAATCAAATGAATTGGGCCCCCTCAGATTTTTCGCAATTATTCTATTTCTATTAAACTGGCAATGTTTAAATACGGCTCGACTAATTTAAACAAGAGACATATTTAAACATTGCAGTTAAATTCTGTTACCATTTTTCCTAGCTAGGATATAAATGACAAAAGAAGCTAGTGATGGCCCATTACAGAGTAGCTTACTGCACTCATTTTTCCCCACAGCTTAAAACAAAGCACTGCTATTAGCATACTGCTTCGTTTGGTCAGAGCCTGGCGCCCCCCTGGGATCACTTGAGGCCCCTTAGGGGGGCCCCTGTTCTGGACTCATACAGTTAGCAGAAAAGCATTTCTATTTGTTAATATATGAAATCCAGACATCCCATAAACAAATGATTGAAAACCTACACAAGCCTAGGAAGCACTGACATTTTGTTATGTTTATCATTCCCATAAACCTACACGTAATCTGTCCCATCTATCCAACTTAGTTCTGGAATGCACATACATTTTCTGCCAGTAACCTTGCTATGTAGACCTGTATCTAAAGGTCTGATTACTTGGCACTGCTAAAAAAAAAAAAAAAGGTGTACTTCTATAAAAAGGAAAATACTGGGTTTCTCACAGTTCCCTTAGTAGAGAGAAAATATTCTCAACTGGCCAGTAAACATTAGAAAACATGGAAGATTTGTACCCTTGACTGAAAGAGGTAACAAGTCATTTCAATACCACAATCCCATCACTGCTAAAATCTCCAGAATCTCCCCTCAGCTTAAATTCTATCTTCGGGTCCTTCGAGTGTTTTAGCCAAATAACAAAAATAACTATGACAACCCTCCTTCTGCGCCACTAATTCAGAAAGCAAAATGTCCCAAAAATAACTTTCTGCAATTCACACGGAAGGAAACACCATTCAATGCAGCCAATCACCTTTTGTTTATGTATATTTGAAAGAACATGTTGTGCAATTAGACCTCTGGTAAATTTACAATGCCAAACTTTCCTGATATTTCTAACATACCTTTTTGTAGAGCCTAGCATGGTGTGCATCTACCAGTATTTTAAAAAGGATATACAATTTACCACCCATGTCTTAATCTAAGGCTTACAGTCTACATTTCTTAACTATACATGTTTACAATGATTACTTTCAAATAATCCTTCCCCGCTATGACTGCTGACATTTTAATGCTTAGCGAAAGCATTTGGCTGTCGTACTGGTGTAGAGTGCTTCTCAACTAAACGGGACACATTTTGGTCTGAAAGGGCCATCCATTGAAAAGAAAACAAAACAGTTCTCTGCCCAGTCATGCATCACTAACAATCACCAACAGAAACCATTCTAGATTGTTTCTTTCTTGGGATATGCTGTTTTTTAGGTTTCGCATGCAGTGCTTGAGCTGTGCTTGTGAAATCTATTGTATTTAATATAAATCTTAAAAGGCGCATATATCCCGCCCTTGCTTTTCATTGGTTTGCCTGCTCGCCACTTCTACTTAATTTCTATTGGCTGTAGCATATTTCCTGTTGTTCCTCTGTGTGTTTCTCTTATCAGTCTCTGAAAAGTACTGTTTTCATAAGAGCTGGAACTTCTTTCAAGCATATCAGCACCTCTGTGAGAAGCCAACGATCTGATCGCAATGCGCATTCTCCAGTCTCCTCGGGCCGAAGAAGGGATACACTATAGTGCACCCTTTTGTTTGGAAACCAAGCAGCGCACTCACTACTCCACCCAGGCCGAAGCTGGCACTGATTCTAGTGCTCCTTTTTGGTTGGAACCCGGAGCGCCGCATTAGAGGCAGGCACATGTTTGCACAGCAGCAGCAAAGACAAAGTGTTAACAGAGAGTCTGAAAGTGAAAACTGTGTAAGAATTTTGAAAAACTGAAATTTATCTGCTGGTTCAGGTTAGGTCTGTTGTCTGTTGCTACTTAGTTGTTGCCTTGCCTTGCAGTTTGACCGGATATAGGGTGACCAACCGTCCATAAATTTCACGGACAGTCCGTAATTTTCACCTTCTGTCCGTTGTCCGTGACAATATCTTTAACGGACGCCATTTGTCCGTAATTCTGCCGATTTTGGGTGACAGCCAATAATTTTGTGGCTTTCACTCTCCTGTGTTTTGCCCAAGACGTTGTGTGGAGAACCTATGATTGGCTTGAAAGCCTTCAGCCAATCCTAGTGCTCCAGGCTCCACTGCAGGACTGTTTTCATTGGCACCGATGCTTCAGGGCCAATGAGAACCGCTTTAAGGCACCAGCCTTACATTACTTTAGTGCGTGCAGAAGCCCACTTTCAGTTTTGTGTTTATACGGTCTGACTCCTGCGTTTTTGGGAGAGTGACGTTGTTTGCCAGGCCTGCAGACTCTCTCAGCCCAAGTCTCTGGACCACAGAGTCGGCCATGGGCTCAGTTACCCCTTACAAACAACTTCTCAAGTGGTCGGTACATTGAATAAATGTGCTTTTCATCGTTCTTTTACGTGTGTGCGTTTATTTCCAGTTCATCAAAGTTTGTCTGCTGTTTTCACTGTTCCCCTAGTGTATTCGTTCCTAGGCGCTCTCAAGCTTTCTCTCACCCTTTTCCCCTTCAAACTATGCCTCACTCTTTAGATAAGAGGAATGCTTGAAAACGAGATGAGGGGATACTGGCCCGAAGTTAATGACTTCACCGTCTTCCACAGTTACAAGTAGTCACGAGTTATTGGGCCCAAAATCGGGGAAATCATGCTTAATATGGAATTACCAAATTCAGTTTTACATGTGTGTCCCGATTCGAGGCCTTGTGCCTGCATATTCAACAGAAAGACATTTGTTTTTACCATTTGTATTTCTGCACCAAGTAAACTTGGAAACTGGAGAACAATATCCCGTCCTTCCTGAGAGCAGGAGCAAAATATATCAAGGTCACAGCGTGTTATTCCATACATGTTGTTTATGATTCAAGAAACCTTATCAATGGTTTTGTCTCTAAAGGTTAAGATGTTCAGCCTAGCTGTGAATAAATGTTGTATGCTCATCCTGCCTCGGTTTGTCATTTATCAGCTATTGAGCGGATGATAGTTTGGATTTAAAAACAATATTTGAAAAAACCTGTTTCGGTGGGCTCCACTCGGCTCTAGTAGAATTCCCTGCCACTTGAATGTGGTTGGGAGAAAATATTTGATGCCGTTTTGCAGATCTGTATCTGTAGGAGTCTCGACTGACTTTCTTACCTGTTCTGTCCCTTTTTCACCTCTTCCACCTCTCTTATAACCCCTTGTCTGTCTCTTTCGCACCAGTCTTAATATCGGGTCCATACCTCTCACCTTTCCTCCTTCCTGCCTCTCCCCCAGCTGTTTTTTTCTAACCTGTATCTGTCTTCTTATCACCAGTTTCTCCTTTTCTTTCTCTCTCACTATAAACAACATAACCTGTATGTCACTTTATCACCACACTCTCAATTGTCTCCCTTCTTTCATCTGTACTTTCTCACCTGTCTACCACCCCACCCTTTCAGCGGTCTTTATAACCTCTCTTTATTGCACCTCTCTCACATATGTCTCTCCTCTCTTCCTGTCTCTCTTGGGCATCTGCCTCTATGTATATCACAACTTCCATACTGTCATCCCATATCGCCACTTTTCCTTTCTCTCTCTGATTCTTTGCTGTCTCTTTGTCACCTGTCTATGTGTATATCACCTATCGCTGTCACCTGCCTCATTCTTTTTCACACGTCTATATTTCACTTACACCTGTCGCCCTTCTCTTATGTATTTAATCCCTCTCTCTATCACACCCCTATCTTTCAGTCTCTCACCTGTCTCTCTTTAGTGTCCTCTTCATGCGCTTCCTTTCTTAATTTCCCCTCATAGTTTTTCTCTTTTACCCATTTCTCCCCCTCTGCTGTACTTCTTATTTCTTGCTCCCTTCACGCGCTCAGGGGGTGGAGGAGTGACAGAGACTAACTTTTACTAGGGTTGGTTCCACTTTCAGAAATAAATAATTGTTTTGCAAGTGTGTAGCTTAGCTTACAACCGGCTACTTGTTAGAACTTTCATGACTTTACTTTCAAATGATGTAGCTGAGAGGTACAGAAAGTAAACAAGGCTCATTAGAGCTTTGTATCACTCCTGTTTCTGACACCGCCCTTACTCCGCTGAGACCAGGGGGGTCACCGTTGCACCCATAAATGATGCCCATGACGAAATCTTGAAAGTTCAGGAACACTTCTGTGGGAAATTCTATGTCAAGGGATTTACGCTCCAAGTTTCCAAGTCCTGTAGGTAGGCGTGTTGATCTCATGGCTATTTCCTTCAACAACATCACAGTTTTATTATTTAGGCCCGATGCAAGTCAAATAAGGTTGTGTTTCTGGTTGAGAACTGTGGGCAAAGACAGTCAGAACTCTCTGGGGTGTGGCTACCCACAGAAAAATGACAGTCCCACAGAACTTCTGATGAATGCTTATTCTCCGTTCTCCACTATCTGATCTAATCATCTGATCAAAAAACCTTGGCACAATCGCTGGTTCTCTCTAGACTGGATTATTGCAATTCTCTTCTGACGGGCCTACCCAAATCCCACCTCTCCCCTCTCAAATCCATCCTCCACTCAGCAGCTCGCATTATTTCAGGGTCCAAACGAAGCAACCACATCACTCCTATCCTGTCTTCTCTTCGATGGCTTCCCATCGAGGCAAGATCTATTTTCAAAACTGCCTGCATCACCCAGAAAGCCTTGCACACTTCCTCCCCTCGTTACCTGGCGAATAAACTGAAAATGTCTGGAGGCTCTAGACCTTCTCGTAATGCGGAAAAGTTTCTGCTTGAGCCCCCCTCCTTCAAAAGGGAAAGATCGATGGCGCAATCCTTCTCAGGTAATGCGGTGAGAATCTGGAACTCGCTTCCTCCATTGCTCCGTGCCACCTCCTCTGCCCGGATCTTCAAAGCTGACCTCAAATCTCTTCTCTTCCAAAGACACTTTCAGAACTAATACTTTCATTCTCAGGCCCCTCTAGGAAATTCGTTCTTAATTGTAAATTTGTCATTTTTTCTTGTACAGTCCTCACCCTTGCTTGCTGTGTTGGATATTGTGTTTTTGTACCCTACCTTTTCTAGTCTCCTGTTTTTTTTGTAACGTTCTATTGTGTAACACTTTTCTCATGTAACGTAACTGGTTCTATTGTACAGCGCTCTGACACCTTCGGGTAATGTCCGCGCTATATAAAAATGCATTAAATAAATAAAAATTAAATAAATCATGTGCAGAGATGTGGAGCCCATAGTACAGTAAAGCCAGACAACAGTTCTTAAGAAGGGAGAGTCTTTTGAGCTTGCACAAACGAGACACTTCAGGGCTGAGTGGTTGGGATTCATGCCCTTTGGTGCCTTGCCTGTAATATACTATTGCGCGACCTCCTTAGTAGTGTCTTTAAAACTTACCCTTTGTCCCGAATTTTTGTCCTGAATTTTGACCCTTTGTCCTGAATTTTTACACTCACCGTCCTGAATTTACAACCATGCCAGTTGGTCACCCTAACCGGATATGTGTTTTATTGTAGTCTTCGTTAAGAGTTTCGTTTGACGGGAACCTGCTATGGCCTCTGAATTAAATTTCAGTCCGACTTAACACCCGCGCTACAAAGGACATTGGCTCTTGTCTGCACAGCAGGCAAATCAGTAGAAATTGCCCTCGAGTTGAGAAACATTTCCGTTCTGATAGGCCCATCAGAATCGTCTGAGTGGGTGTGGACTGCTTGCAAACAATTTAGCTCTTTGCATACATTCTGTTAAGCGAACTATACACATGCTAATTAAATCTACTTTCCGCCTACTTCTGTTCTTTTACAGACTTGATTAGCACGTCTCGTAATTAAATCAATGATACTTTTGTCGTAGCATTTTTATTTGGAATTCTGTGTTCAGTTGGGCTCTTTACAAGAGGGTCGAAAGAGGAAAAAAAAGTTTGCACAACAGCACGTTTCCCAGTCTAGGGTAGGGCGTCATAAACCGATCTTTGGCACTGTGAATTAATGCCCATTTCCTTTCGAAAGCAAGCGCCTGGGCCATGCCTCCGACACTTCACTTAGAACCGTTGCCTCTGAGAGAGCCGCTTTGGAAGCCAGACAAAAGGGGCAAATTAAATGTAACTATAAGATGACAATCGACCCTTTGTCGCTGCCTTTCTCAACAAGGTGTTGTCGTTTAAGCTTCACAGGCCAGGGGAAAGGCTCCCTAGCCCGATTTATTTCTCGTTGCATTTGCATTAAAAGGGGCAAAAACTTTTCAGTCTAGGCCCGATAATGGAAAGAGCGCCGAAGCTGCAAACCGAACATAGCCTCTCTACACCCAGGTACCAGCCGCGGCCTTTAAATTTGAGCTCTGTGAAAGGTATGGTCTTTTTCTTGGCATTAAAGTTTTTACGGCGCAGGTAAAAAAAAAAAAATGTAAGTCCGTTTTTATATAGCGCAGCTACTCACCCTTACGGGTCTTAAGGCGCTGGGGGCCGGAGTGGAAATTAAGTGAGCTATTGCCCAGAGTCACATGGTGCTGAGCTGCCGCCGGAGCCGGGGATCGAACCGTGAACCCTGTGCGCCAAAGTCAGCTGCCCTGGCCGCTGCACCACACCTCTCCAGGTACGACTTTCAGGTTAGCCTTGCCATGGGCCTCTGGCATGCTGTGGCAGAGCCCGGAGCAGGAGGCAGTTATACATGCCATTTTTATTTTTCGTGTCAGTGGTGCTCCGATTCTCAAGAATTGTTTGCATTTCAGTAAGTCTGCATGGTTTGTAACTTGCTCGCGTATGTTACAGGAAACAATTTATTGTATGATGATTTGTAAGCCCTTGTTCACAATATAGGATTGGAGCTGCTTTTCACTTCAATTTTAGAAAGTGTGCTGTACAAATGCCTTGGTAAGAGTAGTCCGGTCCCCATGGTGCAGGCCATATTTGCAATCTTTCTCTCTCCCCGCCTTCCCCTCACCCCTATACATTCAGGTACGGAACGGCCTTCTGGTCGAGGCTACTAAAAATAAAATAATGAAATTGCTATGTTTTCCAGTCAGACTGGAAGCCGGTTTCAAGTATTGGCTTCAGCCCGGCACGAAGAAGTTGGTGAATATTGCAGTTTTTCAAAAGCTCACTACTGCCGTTTTAATGTGGTCTTTGTTTCACATAAAACAAGATGGCTTAATGACATTGCTGTGTGTGTTCAATTAAGGTCACTTTTAGGACGTTGGTGCAGTCGTACCTGACCTTGTGGGAAGTGTGGGGGGGGTCGCTGTGATCAAAATAACTTTTCGCTTTGAAAGCAGGTGCTGCTAATTTCCTTGGGTGTTCAGCAGTCTTCAGGCAGCAATAAAAATGTCAAGATAATGACTGTGATTAATGCTCCTGTCTCATTTAACTCACTCATCTTCCTCTACAATTCTTTATTTTAAAGGGGTAATCATAGATGCAAGTCACATAAAAAATGTCACAGTCAGTAAACATCATTAAACTGTTTTTACGTTTCAGTAACTTACATTGCACAACTGCTCACCAAGCTACAACTTACAACAAAAAATAGCTTATTATTAATCACACAGGCGAAACTTCCTGCATTTACCAATAAATATTTAGATCTATTGTGACATCAGTCACCAGATGGCCTCTTTAACAAGCATTGGCATAGCCAATAGGTCTCGCCTTTGGGACCTTATAAGTATTTAGTTATGCAGTTAATATCCTTACTGCAACAACATTAATTGTGGTATGGCTAAACACTTATAAGGTCCCAAAGGCGAGACCTATTGGCTTGGTTTGCCGGGACTACGACAAAAATCGAAAGCAAAGCTCTATCCATCATTACGTCTTTTGAAGGATATGAAGAACAAGGGCATCACTGAAGTGAACAGGAAATCTTAAGTCGCTGCCTGCTCCTTGTTCCCCTGGCTGGCTACAGACTGGCCTCAGACAAGCATTATTGCTGGTCCGTTTTGTTTTGTTACCATGACTCTAGAAAAATGTTATTGTGGAAGGGGGTAAATTACAGAGCCGCAGACTCTAATGAGATCTAGTGAAACTCTTTGACCCACACACTACTCTCAGGTTGTGCTGCATTTCGAGTCTGGCCTTAATGATTAGTCATTGGTAAATCTAGTCTCAACAGCGCTAATGATTGTGAGTGCCTTTAGACCTTTAGTCTGTGAGTGAAATAGGAGCATCTTTAGTAACTGCCAGAACCCTCTCCTTTTGTTGCCAGCAGGTCTAGCACGGGGGCAGTTAGAGCTAACTGCAGCCAGGTTGAAAGATGGAAAAGGACATGTTCACTCCCACCACGAGACACACAGATAGCTTGAATGACTATGGGAACAAGACCATACAAAAAAATTGAAACCGATCAGGACACACTGAATATAATATTTCCGTTAAGTCAGCTGGGTGCTATTGGGCTCATTCAGTTTGAGAAATGTCTTCACAGATGAAACAATATTATTGTGCAAACATTTGTACAACTTTATACGTCATAAGATTGTACAGTTTCCTCGCAGTATAAACAGTGGACTGACATAAAACTCAAAGGAAAAAAATAGCGACTGTCTCATACATTGTTTCTTTTTTTTCTTTTTCTAGCTGATGCCGAGCAGCATAATGTAACGGCTTTGCCAAAGCCAATAACTCAACAAGACAAGACCTATTGGCTGTGTCAATGCTTGTAACACATGGTATGGGAATGCTCAGTGCCCACTATAAAATGGGAGGAAATTACGACAATTTAAAGTTTGTCTCACACCCACATTTGCCATCATCGCACACCTCGCTACTAAAAGGGCTTATTGTATGTTCAGTGGGCTACTAATAATAAGAAACCACTGGTGTAGATGCTACTTTCAATGTTTTAAGAGAATACAGAACGCCGAATTCTATCACAACAAGCATTTGTGGGAGGGCACCCTCATACAGGGAGTCAGTGAGGGTCATGGAAGGGTATGAGTGAAGGCTTCCTGCGCGCACCATGGGGTGATCTGTTACAGGGGGATGCTGGAGAATGAGTGGGCGTGAGTGAGGGCAACCTCCAGGTCCCAGGAGGGTGGAGCAGGTTATGTGTGGATGCAGAGTGCAGCCCTGCGTTGGGTCAACAGATGCACAGCCAGCACGTGGGATCCAGGGACATACAGGTAAGTTCAGTGCCAACCGGAGGCCCGTGTGCCCCCACCCCCAGGAACCATGTCAGGGCCGCCTCCTCACCCGCAGCAGTCTTCTATGCCCCCTTCAGCTGGTACAGAAGGTCCCTTGCCCCGGGCACACACCTTGCACGCCCCTGTCCCTTCTCTGTGTGCAGGGACACAGAAGTGACCCTCGCCAACGCACAGCCCCCAGGAGCACCTGCTGCGAACCTTCCCACCGCAGCATGTCAAAGGCTCACCCCGCCCCAACCACTGCATCTGAAGCCGCACTTCCAACGGAGGGGCAGAGTACCTGACCCTCCTTTCACAGCATGGACCAGCGTCTGCTGGCTGAGCCCCCCAGAAAGAGGCCCCTCGCCTCCCCCACCCGCGCAGACCCTCTTCCACCCTCAAGAGTGCCCCACGGGAGCGCTCACCTTGCACCAGCCGCTTCATCTAGTTGTACCGCGCCCACATGAACTTCTTGCCCTCCTGCGACGGGAAGGGCCGGGGCCACCGAGGAGAAGCTGCGGCCGCTGCCGTGGGGGGGGGGGGGGAGGCAGTGGCCCCGCGAGCGCCGCACCTCAGGGAGAGCCTCCAGAGCGCGAGGGCGGCACCAGCCATGGCCGCGGATTGGGTGGAGGGCGCGAGACGCTAACGTGGCGACCGTGGATCGCTCGCGTTTCTACCACGTGCACACCGTGCACTCGCCACCCCCTGCCTCGTGCAACCGCTCTGGACGTTCGATAAGATAAGAGCGCGAACCTTCACCCCACCCGTGGCGCAGCTCGAGCCAACCGCCATCTGCCCTAGCAACACGAGGGCGGGCGAGCGAGCTTCTGAGCCTGAACTCTGTCAGCCAAGAGAAAAGTAAACAAGCACGGAATCGAAACGGAGGAGCGGGGGCGAGCGCGGCAGCCTGCTCAGCTGACCAGACGCTCGTGCGTCATGGCCTTTTGCCGGCATGTGTTTCCAATTATCGCGCCCGAGTCTGGGCACGATAATGGGAAACACATGTCTGCGTCGCGCGTAACCATCCGAAAAAGGCCAGCCACGACGCACGAGCGTTTGGACTGCTTCTGAAACCCCCTTAAAGTCTTCGCCTAGCAGCGCTTGCGCGCTACTCGAGGCTCGACCTAAAAATGTATAAAATCTACTTAATAAAGCCATCCACCACTAATGTTTAATCCTTCTGTGTTTAGCATATGGTGGAGGACATATGATGAGTAGAGCCAGGAACGTTCCGAAGCCACTCTCTTCAAAAACGTAATGGCAAGCCTTAGCATGATCTGCTCATCCCTTCTTGTTGAGATCACTATAAAACGACTGAAAAATCTTAAATAACAATACCTTTGCAGAATCACTCTGCTCAATTGATATTTAATCTCATTTTCAGACTATTTTCCATTCTTATTAACCTGTACACCAGAGCTTGCCCACCTCCTAAGAAGAACTGCATTTTTCTACAGAGCTCTTTCAGCTTTTTGACTGAGAAGCACATTTTACGGATAATGATATCTAATGGCCTCCTTTCTACAGCCATCATTTGCAAGCTTCAATTTAGTTTTCCATATTTTCAATGTTTTAGCTATTTCTTTTTCAAACTGTCCTTCCTTTTTGTTAAATGAAACAGCCTCCATTCGTTCTCTTCTATTATTATTAATAGTTCACAAATTAAGTTTATTTTCTCACCCAGTGTCATCATTCCACACATTTTCCAAATATCAACTTCACAATCGCACAAGTTCCTAGTAATTAGTGAACAAGAGTTAAATCCTATTGACCATTTTCTGATAGTTCTACATAAAGGCATAATGAGAGTTCACTGGTGAGTATCACAGAAAGACACTCTACAGAAGTCTGAAGAGCTATTTCCATTACTGATTTATGAACCAATAAAATAACTGGATTTTACACAAAGCGCTGTAGGCAACAAAATAGAAACATACTCTCTTGAAGATGAATTCCCAAGGTATGTAGTTATATGACATACATTTTTGAAGTGCTTAGACCATATCAGCCATTGTATTCGCTTGGGACACATCTGCTGATACATGTTCGGAAAGATAGAAACTATTAAATGGGAGGAGCATCAAGTAGACCCAACTAGCCTCTCAACTACACATTTTAGCAGAAACATAGAATTTAAAAAAAACTTACCTGGTCCCTTGTATTCTCCAAAACAAAACAACCTTGATCAGTTTGTGCAATGGTATCTGAGCTTAGGTACGCTACATATCTTTGGAAATCGACTTC
Organism: Calotriton arnoldi; assembly: GCA_963921515.1. Taxonomy (NCBI): domain Eukaryota; kingdom Metazoa; phylum Chordata; class Amphibia; order Caudata; family Salamandridae; genus Calotriton; species Calotriton arnoldi. The sequence goes on along the minus strand of CAWUFW010005617.1, from coordinate 793,239 downwards.
CCCTGCATTAGACTAAGCAGGTGAAAGGTAAAATCCCTTGGTCCCTCTCAAATGACCAACAAATCAATCCAATAAACATGACTGAGGAAATGATAGTCACTAGCAATGGCGATCCTCCCGTTAACATGCAAAAAGAATCTTGATTTCATTAAAGACAACGAAGGCTAACATTATGCAATAACCTTTTATTGCTGCCCAACATGCAGCCCTTTAAAGAACAGTAGCACAAGTTACTAACTTGTGTAACGATATATCTGTAAGAGACAGTAGTTAGTGACAGATTCCTTACCTTAGAATATCCCCAGGCGTCAGGCTGGATCCGGAAAGTTTTTTGCGTAGCAGTACCCTTGCGCGCCGGTAGGCGGCGTCGTGCGGCTCCGCGTCCGTCGTCGGCGTCGTGATCGCCGGGATGACGTCGCGGGCAGTACTTAGACGCCGCCCCTGCGCGCTGACGTCAGTTCTGTACACGACTTTCCGCGCCAGGAACGCAGAGCCATGCAAGAAGCTGACATAGGTGTCTGAAAAATACTAGGGCCCTGAAAGGGATGTCCTTAACCCTAGAAATCAGTTCGCAGAACGGGGAGGATGGGTGGGCGGTAGGAATCTGTCACTAACTACTGTCTCTTACAGATATATCGTTACACAAGTTAGTAACTTGTGCATCTGAAAGAGACACGTTAGTGACAGATTCCTTACCTTAGAATAGATACCCCAGCAATACCAACCCCGGTGGTGGGTCTGCGAACAAAGATCAGACAAGAAAGTCCTGGAGGACAGAACGGCCAAAGAAGCCGTCCCTCCGGACCTGACTGTCAAGGCAGTAATGCTTAGTAAACGTGTGCAGCGAGGCCCACGTAGCTGCCTGACATATAACCGGCAGCGGAACACCACGGCCCAAGGCCGTCGTAGCAGCCGTTGCCCTGGTGGAATGGGCACGCAGCCCAACAGGAGGCTCCTTCTTAGCCAAAGAATAGCAGGTCTTGATGCACAAGGTAACCCAGCGGGAGATGGTCCTCTTGTGCACCGCCCGACCTTTTTTGGCGCCCACGTAGCCAACAAAGAGCTGGTCATCCACCCGGAAGTGTTTTGTGCGGTCAATATAGAAGGAGAGCGCACGTTTTGGGTCCAGACGGTGGAGCCTCTCTTCCTCTCATCCCCCTGATGTTCCAGCCATGTCCAGAGGCGCAGAGCCTCCTGACAAAGGGTCCACGACCCCACCCCGCCTTGTTTGTTGCAATACCACATGGCGGTGGTGTTGTCTGTGAACACCTGCACTACCTTCCCTTTGACAGAGGGAAGGAATGCCTTCAGTGCAAGTCGGATCGCCCGGAGCTCCAGAAGGTTGATATGGAGCCGGGACTCCGCTGGAGACCAGAGGCCTCTGATCTCCGCCTCTTCCCATGTGACCGCCCCATCCCAGAAGGGACGCGTCCGTCACAACTGTGTGCTCTGGCTGGGGAAGGGAGAGGGATCTGCCCATGACCCATTGCCGGTTCGAGAGCCACCACTGCAACTGTGTTGCAGTCCCCTCCGAGATCTGGACGTGATCGGACAGGTTGCCCTGGTGCTGCGCCCACTGGAACTTCAGGTCCCACTGCAGAGCCCGCATATGCCATCTGGCATGATTGACCAGCAGGATGCAGGAGGCCATGAGGCCCAGCAGCCTCAGGGTCATCCGTACCGAAACCCAGGATAAAGGCTGAAAGATCGGAATCATAGCCTGAATATCCCGGACTCGCCGTTCGGGAGGATAGGCCCGAAACTGCGTCGTGTCCAGAACCGCTCCGATGAAAAGGAGCTGTGGAGAAGGAATCAGATGCGACTTCGGCACATTGATGGAGAACCCCAGCGAGTGCAGGAGTTCGGCCGTAGTCTGGAGGTGGGAGACGACTGCCTGGGACGAGCCCGCCTTCAGCAGCCAGTCGTCGAGGTAGGGGAAGACTGAAACCCCTGCCCGGCGCAGATGAGCTGCGACCACCGCCATCACTTTCGTGAACACCCGAGGGGCACTGGTAAGGCCAAAGGGGAGCACGGTGAACTGAAAATGCTCGGGGCCTACCGTGAACCGAAGGTAACGCCGGTGGGCCGGCAGGACGGGGATGTGGAAATATGCGTCCTGCAAGTCCAACGCTACCAACCAGTCTCCAGGGTCCAGGGCAGTCAAGACCTGAGCTAGGGTGAGCATCTTGAACTTCTCCTTCCGGAGGAAGCGATTGACGTTCCGGAGGTCCAAGATAGGACGCATGTCCTCCTTGTCCTTTTGGGCACCAGAAAGTAGTGGGAGTAGCAACCACGCCCTACTTCTGGGCTCGGAACATGCTCGATGGCCCTTTGGTCAAGAGGGCCGTGACTTCCTTCTGTAGAAGCACCAAGTGATCCCCTGACATGCGGTGGAATTGAGGTGGCATGGCTGGGGGGTGGTCTCGAAGGGGAGGGAGTAGCCCCTTCGGACAATGTCCAAGACCCACCTGTCCGAGGTGATGGTACGCCAGTGGGGAAGGTGATGGCGGACCCTGCCCCTACTGGCGTGCTGTGCACCTGAAAGGAGGGACTAGGAGGGCTTGGAGGCCGCGGACGGGTTGGAGGTGGTGGCCTGACCCGCACGCTGGTTGCCCGATCCGCCACGGCGGAATCCACGTCCTCGGCCACGCGAAGACGCCTGCTGCGCGGGCCGGTGGCTGGGCTGCTGACGTGAAGGGCGCCCCTACCGTGGCCACGATAGGGGCGAAAAGCAGAAGTCAGCGGAGGGCGTGTAGCAGAAAGGCCCAGGGACTTGGCAGTAGCCCGTGAGTCCTTAAAGCGCTCCAACGCATGGTCTGCTTTGGACCCAAAAAGACCGACTCCATCAAAGGGCATGTCCATGAGAGTATTCTGGACATCCCCTGAAAAACCAGTGGTTCTCAGCCAGGCGTGGCGTCGGAGCGCCACCGTCGTTGCAATAGACCTGCCCAGCGAGTCGGCGGTGTCAAGGCCACAACGTATAGTGTATTTAGCCGCATCCCTTCCTTCCGCAATGGCGCGGGAAAGCAGTGTCTGGACCTCCTCAGGACACTGGGGCAAAACATCCGCCACCGAATCCCACAGGGAGTGGGTATATCGGCCCAAAAGACAAGCGGTGTTAACGGACCGCAAGCCAGCACTGGAGGAAGAAAAACCTTTCTTCCCAAACTGATCCAGGCGTTTGGATTCCCTATCCGGAGGGGCGGTAGGGAAGGCGGTTTGGGAAGCGGAGGCTTGGACAACCAAGCTCTCAGGAGTGGGGTGGACAGAGAGAAACAGGGGGTCGCCCGGAGCTGGGCGATGGCGTCGTGACACGTTCCGATCCACAGGAGCCCCTGTGTTGGGCTTGGACCAGGCGCCCAAGAGAACGTCAGTGAGGGCGTCGTTAAACGGCAGCACAGTCTCCGCAGAGGAGGCTGCCGGCTGAAGCACCTCTGTCAAGATGTTAGGCTTGACCGTCAAAGTAGGGAGTTGGAGGCGTAAGGCCCCAGCCGCCCTACGCAACACCGTACCAAAATTGGCTCCCTCCTCCGTAGCCACGGGAGGAGACAGCATGCCAATGTCAGGGAAGTATCCAGACCACTGGCCTCCCTAGACTCTCTGTCCAGTCCTCATCGTACTGACAGTTTCGTGTCAGAGGGTCATCAGACCCCTCCCAGTCCAACTGGTCCTCCTCTGGTTCAAAATAAGGAGGAGGAGGGACAGTTGGGACCCAAGGTCCCATCGGCGCCGGAGCCGGCGTCGAGCGACGCCGGTCCGGAGCCATGTCCGGAGCCGGAAGGAACTGGGGACGACGCCGCCCGGAGCCCAGGGCGGCGTCGAGAACGGCACCGGAGACATCGGGCGCCGGCGGAGGTGTCGTTAGGTCGACCGGCGCCGATGGGGGTTGTGGAGCCGGGATCGAGGCCGGGGCCGGAGCCGGGATCGAGGCTGGAGGCACGGGCGACGCCGGGGCCGGAGCTGCCGGCGACGCCGGAGCAACCCCATCAGGGCCCGCGGGGCCCGAAGGCGCACCGGAGGGGCCTGAAGGCTTGAAGAGGCGGGCCATGGCCGACAGGAATTCCTGCACTTTGGCCGGATCCGCCCCCGAACCCGGGAAGGGCGGGTATGGCGGGGGCGACTCCACAGGCATGTCCGGGGCCGCGGGGCGGGGACGGTGCCGGGAGGGGCCTCAGCCGAGTCGCGAGACCGGCGAGGCGAAGTCCTAGAGCGATGATGCTTTTGGACTTTTTGTGTTTCGACTTACCGGACGAAGAAGACTTCGACGCCGACGACCGGTGTGGACTCCGCGATCGACCCCTGGACCTCTCACGCGACCGGGGCTTCCGCGGAGCCGAATGCCGGGCCTCCAGGAGCTTTCGAGACCGCTCTCGCAAAGCTTTCGGGTTAAGGGCCTGGCATTCAGGACAAGACTCCGTGTCGTGGCCTCGGCCGAGGCTGAAGAGACACTCCCAATGCGGGTCGGTGACGGACATCATCCGCGCACAGGCGCCGCAACGTTTGAAACCGGGCATCCCTACGACACCTTGAGAGATGAAAAAACAGTGAAAAAATTCACCAAACAGTATGGTCAAAAAATGACCAGGGCACTGCTCTTCCCGGATCTGCGCTTGCTGGCGCGGAAAAGAAGAACTGACGCCAGCGCGCAGGGGCGGCGTCTAAGTACTGCCCGCGACATCATCCCGGCGATCACGACGCCGACGACGGACGCGGAGCCGCACGACGCCGCCCACCGATGCGCAAGGGTACTGCTACGCAAAAAACTTTCCGGATCCAGCCTGACGCCTGGGGATATTCTAAGGTAAGGAATCGGTCACTAACGTGTCTCTTTCAGATACATATCATAAAGCAATAGAATGTACAGAATATATAAAACATCCAGTGCATGCAGTCATCCTTTTTTTATTCGCTGCTCCATTCGCTGCTCCTCAACAAGATAAGTACTTTTTACAAAACTATTTGCATTTGACAGATCTGCTGCTTTTAAGATCTCAGGTAATGAACCGCCTGCCCAGAAAACCGTACCAGCCATAGCGCCTCTAGAAAGATCTAAACCTGCTTTACTCATAACCACACACACCCACCTAGCTAATGTAGCTGTAAATACTGCTTTATAGGGTTTAACATAAGACAACAGCAGTTGTTCTTTACCATGTGCTCTGAAATTCAAAATCATGATCTCATACAACTCACCACACAACTTTTGAATTAATGACAAAAAGGGTAGAAAACTGAATTAGACATGGTCTTTGTTCTTTTTCAAATGTCAAAGTGCACCCCTTCTGGAGAATAAAATCTAGTTGAGATTTCTAAAGTTTTAACATCCGAAACCCTTTTGAATGAAATCAAACAGAGCAAAATAGGTAGCTTGGGGGATATTCGTTTAAAAGAAAGGTGATCATTACCTGGCCATGAAGTAAATAACTTGAAAATTAATCTGGCATCCCAAAGATACTCATAACGAGCCTTGGGAGGTCTCTTTAATCGCAAACCATTCATCACTCTTCTTATTAGAGGATCACTCCCTATGGCAAAATTATTAACTAAAGCCTGTCCAGCGGAAATGGTAGATCTTTAACAGTTCCTTGTCCTATGTCATAGACCGGAGTTAAACAAGACCGCTAGGTAGTTGGCTACCTCAGGTACAAGAGCCTCCACAGGATCGAAACCCCTTTCCATGCACCAACTACACCATTTGTTCAAAATACCTCTGTATCTTTTTCTTGTTCCCAGAGCCCAAGTCTCATCCAATAGACCCTTAGCTTTCCCTTAAAAAACCTGAATATCTGCTTTTACCCCTGAAATCTTCCAGACAAGAAGGTTCATTTTCCCCGACTAAAACCAAAGAATGCTCTTCTCGGTTTGAATCCACCAGAAATCCCAAGGATACCGAGACCAACCGAGGTATGGCGACTGCGAGTTCCATCATCTCTTGGAACCAAACTAGTGACCTCCAAAAAGAGTCACCAAAATAATGTTGCAAGCTTTCAACCTTTCTTTGCCCAACACTATCTGAATCATGGAGGAGGGGGGGAAAGGCATAAAGTCATGTCTCGCCTCAGTCTTGCAGAAAGGCATCCACTGCCTCTGGATCCGGCCTCCAACTGAAGTACCTTGAAATCTGGTAGGTCAACCTACTTGCAAACAAATCTACTTGAACCAAACCACATAATCCCTGAATCAGACTAAAAACCTCTGGATTTAAGTCCAGTCGAGGGAATCTTGGAGATATCTGAAATTCCAATCTGTCCTTACATTCTGAAGGCCTGAAATAAGCTCTGATCTTAACACAATTTTGTGATCCCAACAAAAACACCAAATTAGTCCCACCAAATCCACCAGAGCCTTTGACCTCGAACCACCCAAGCGGTTTATATAAGATACTGCTGTGAAATGTATCTAGCCGAATCAGTGTGACAGAGTTTGGTAACACCTCCCTGAAGCTCAAAGCATTCAGCCAACTAACATTTCTAAACAATTTATGTGAAGTAACTGTTCCTCCTTGGACCACTTTCTGCCCGTTTCTAAATCGTTGAAACGTGTTCCCCAGCCCAAATTGCTGGCATCTGATTCCAAGACTAGGTCGGGGACGTTCCCAAAGATGGCCTCAAGATTCCTCAATCACCACTCTAAATCCTCTCGAGGCTCCACTGATGGGGGAAGAGAGTCCCCATACCATAAACCTATCCTCCGTCGCCAAGCCTTCAGCCACTGGAAACCCTGAAATGTAAGGGTTCTAGGACATGGCCTGAACTGACGAACAAAACCCCAAAATTCTTGCACAGTCTTTTAAGATCAACCCCTTTGACAACACTGCTCTGGCCTCCTTCATTTTTGTCACCTTCTTCTGTGGAAGAACCAATTGGGACAATAGCGTATCTACCTGGAAAGCCAAGAGTCTGAGTGGGGACCATGACAGACTTCTCTGTATTCACTATGAAACCCAGACTCCCCAAGAGATCGATCGTCCAAGCCAAATGTTCTAGCCTGTCCTGGGACGTTAACAAAATGTCATCCAAGTAAACAATTAACCAGACGCCCCTCTGTCTGATCTGAGGAGGGCTACCACTGGATGCAACGCCTTGGTGAAACACCATGGAGCTCAGGACAGCCCAAAAGAGAGACTGAGGAACTGTTAAAGAACTTCTATCCAGCTGAATCGCAGATACTTCTGGCTGTCCCCGTCCATGGGTATCGTGAACTAAGCGTCCTTCAGATTAAGCTTCACCAACTAATCCTTCGAATGCAAAATGTCTCCTAAGAGATGGACACCCTCCATCTTGAAGTGCCTGTAGATCAAAAATTTAGATCAGAAATTTGTTCAGCTCCAATAAATTTATCACAGGACATCACAGTTTGTCCTTCTTTACTAGAAAAACTGTTCTCACAAAACCACCTGATCTTTCTTGATCAGCGACACAAATTAAAGTCCCTTTTTCTAACATCTGGGCCAGCTCTGAATCCATCAGAGACATCGTTTCCGCATCCAATGCCAACTCCTTGGGCTGTCTGACCTGAAGTGGTAATTCCCAGGACTCTAACCTGAAACCAAAGACAGTTTCTAAAACCCAAGCATCTCCTGTAATTTTCTCCCAATTGTGGGAAAATCTCAAATTTCCCCTTCCCTTTACCTGGGAAGAACCAGCACAACTCACCTTGTGGCCCGGAGCCTGAAGGCCTACATCTTCCACCACAGGATCTCGAGCTTGTCCCTCTCTAGGGATAGAAGTTTTAATTGGGGAGGTAGCTCCTGCCATAGCTACCATAGTTCCTTGAATCTTGTGCCTAAAATTGGGACTTGAAGCCCCCCCCCCCCGGCTGAAAGCCAGCCCCTCCTGTCAGCCCATCCAAAAACAACCCTGGATCCAAAGACCCTTTGCATGTTAGACTGTGCTTTACTGAAGGCAGTAAAGGTGGCAATGTATTTCCCTAAGGAGTTCATGAAACCTTCCCCAAAGAGGATTCCTTTTGGTCCATAGTGTCCTCTCTAGTGGACAGGTCCGCCAGCTTAGGAGTCATCCTCATAAAAGCTGCTGTAAGCCGCTCTGTTATGAGGCTTGCATTAGTATTAACCTTCAACAGATCTAAACTAACTCTGCCATTCTTGCCCCTGGCCTCTTCGGCCATATCAAGAAACCACTCTGGCTACAATCCGTTTTCATCCATTATGCCACTCTAGACCAAGACCCACCATATTAGAATCAGTCTTGGTTCTGCTCCAACAGAACAGTGCAGCCTGTACTGTTAGGCCAGGACCCCTTCAGGCGGGAACACATAACTTAATCCACATGTATTTAGACACAACTGCCCATTATTACCTTTGTTTATATAGTGTTGTTTATATTGTACTGAAGAACAAAATGTTAAGAGTACTTTACAAGAAAATATAATTAGTAATCAGAATAACAGTGTTAGAAATGGGATCTCTAGTTGGCAAGGGCTTGCACCTTTGTCCAAGTAGGGACCCTTCTTCCTAGTCAGGGTAAGGGTGTTACACTCGTGAAGTAACCCCTGCTCACCCTCGTGGTAGCTTGGCACGAGCAGTCGGGCTTAATTCAGAGGCAGTGTGTAAAGCATTTGCACATAACCAACAGTAATACAGTGTAAGCACTACAAACGGACACCACACCAGTTTAGAAAAATAACCAATATTTTATATACTCAAGACAAGACCAATTACGACAAAAATCCACAATACTATACTTTACGAATGAATACTTGATACGGTAACTTCTTCTTTGCAGGAATAGCACAAAAGCAAAGTTCGTACGAGTCGGTAGCTCCGTCCGAGCCTACCGCGATGCTGAAAACCACAGAGTCTAACAGTTCCAGCCGACCGCGTCGATACGGGCCAGCAGAGTCATGAACAGACTCGGTTACAGTACCTTTCTCGTTGTGGCTGGTACGGAGTGTACGAGCCGGTCGGCGTTCGTCGCGGTGCAAGACGGAGCGATGCAAGGAGCGGTGTCCCTCGATGCGGTGCAGGCAGCGGCTCGATGAGCGTCGTGCAGACGGAGTCGGTGAGTCCAAGGCGTGCGATGCAGGGTGAGACGATGCTCGATGCGGTGCTGACAGGTTGCGATGCAGGCGACCAAGCTGGAGTGCGGGAGCTGGCGTCGGACAGCGGTGCGAGTCGGAGCGGTGCGTCGCAGACGTGCGAGCGGTGCCCCAAATGCGGTGCGGTCACGACTCTTGAGCCAGTTGCAGCGACCGCGTCGGTCAGGTCCGGTTGGTTCAGTGAAGCGATGCGAACTGCGGTGCCCACAGGTCACGGTGCAAGCAGCGGCTCGATGTTGGCGGCGTCGGACGCCGCCCACGGTGAGACCAGGGTTGCGATGCGAAGCGGGGCGATGCGGTCTGCGGTGCAAACAGGTCACCGGCCAGGGATGGATTCGGTTGACGGAGTCGGTTGCAGTTCCCTTCCTCTGTGGCAACTGAAACAGCGTTCCAGAAGCGGTACCCAGAGGCTTGTGAAGTCTTTGTAGTCCCTGAGACTTCTTAACAGGAGGCCAGCTCGGTTTCAGGCCCTTGGAGATACTCAGCACAAGTTTGTAGAAAGTTCAGTCCAGTCCTTTCACTGCCCAAGGCAGAAGCAGCAGCTGCAGGCCAACCCAACAAAGCAACAACACAGCAAAGGGGCAGTACTCCTCCTGGCAGCTCTTCCAGCTCTTCGTCTTGGCAGGTTCCTTGATTCCAGCGAGATCTAAATTCATGGGGTCAGGGCCCCAATATTTATATCCCAAATTCCTTTGTTCTCTGAAGGCAGAGAGGCCTTTGCCTAGTCCAAACCAGTTCTGGAGCACTTTGTTGACAAGTCTCCGTCCCTTCTTTCAGTGAGTAGGCCAGGGACATCAGACGCACCACAGGAGGTGGAGCCAGCATTGTGGAGGGAAGGCACTGTCCTATTCAGGGCCCAGGTGCGACCCCTCCCACCCATCTACATGTAGATCTTGCTATTCAGCCCTGTGCTGACTCACCCTGTCTCCTGGCATCCCCCAGCCCCTGTCACTCACATTCCAGACAAGGAATACACAACCTCGCAGAGGCAGGCTTGGATGGTTAGACAAGAAAATACCCACTTTCTAAAAGTGGTATTTTCAAACACAGAATGTTAAAACCAACTTCACTAAAAGATGCATTTTATCATTCTGAGTCCAGGCATACTAAACTCGAATTTCTACCACGCTCCCGGGGTCAGTTAGGATTATAAGCTGTAATAATCAAAACTGCCCGTTCTGGTCTATGGGGAACAGGTAGCCTTGCAATAGTGAAAAACGAACTAGGCTGTAATTCACTTTCAGGACATGCCGCACACACCCGGGCATGTCCTACCTTTCGCATACAACGCACCCTGCCCACAGGGGTACCTTGGGCCTACCTTAGGGGTGACTAACATGTAGCAAAGGGAAGGTTTAGGGACTTGCAAGTGTGTGCACTTGCCAAGTCGACATGGCAGCCCCAGGCTGCGCACAGGCTCTGCGTTGGCAGGCCCGAGTTACACTTTACGGGCTGTTTGCGTGGGTGGCACAATCCAGTGCTGCAGCCCACCAACAGCATTTGGTCTATAGGCCCTGGCACTCGCAGTGCACTTTACAAGGGACTGACACAAACCAAATAGGCCAATCATGGAAACACCAAGCCATAACACATTTTATACAGGAGCACTTGCACTTTCCCACTGGACCGCAGTGAGGAAAGTGCGCAGAATCATCACACGAGCAAAAACAGAGTCAAAACCGGGAGGTCAGAAAGCAAAAGTCAGGGGAAACACGCCAAAAGATGCCAAGTCTAACACATGTCCCCTCCAGCTGAAAGTAGGGAGAACTACCCAACCCCATTGGAGTTCTCTTCACTAAGGCGGAAGAACCTGGACAGACCATCTGCGTTGGCGTGTTCTGTACCAGGACGGTGTTCCACCGTAAAGTCCATTCCCTGTAGGGAGATGGACCACCTCAGCAGTTTTGGATTCTCACCCCTCATTTGCATCAACCATCTGAGGGGCCTGTGGTCTGTCTGAACCCGGAAGTGAGTCCCAAACAGGTATGGTCTCAACTTCTTCAGCGCCCAGACCACAGCAAAAGCTTCCCTTTCTATGGCACTCCACCTCTGTTCCCTGGGAAGTAGTCTCCTGCTAAGGAAGACTACAGGCTGATCCAGGCCCTCTTCGTTCAGTTGTGAGAGCACCGCTCCCACACCATGCTCTGAAGCGTCCGTCTGCACGACGAATTCCTTGGAGAAGTCAGGTGCCTTGAGCACGGGCGCCGTGCACATGGCTGCCTTCAGGGCATCAAAAGCTTTCTGGCAGGACTCAGTCCAGATCACTTTCCTGGGCTGCCTCTTAGAGGTCAGCTCTGTCAAGGGGGCAACGATGGTGCCATAGCCCTTAACAAATCTCCTATAGTAACCGGTGAGACCTAAGAAGGCTCTCACCTCTGTCTGGGTCTTGGGGGCTCCCAAGCCAGAATGGTGTCAATCTTGGGTTGTAGGGGCGCCACCTGGCCGCTTCCTACCTGGTGTCCCAAGTACACCACAGAACCCTGCCCGATCTGGCACTTACTGGCCTTGATCGGGAGGCCTGCACCTTGCAGAGCCCTCAACACTTTCTCAAGGTGCTGTAAATGTTCTTCCCAGCTGGAACTGAACACAGCAATGTCATCCAGGTAGGCGGCACTGAAATCCTCCAGCCCAGCCAACACCTGATTGACCAACCTCTGAAAGGTGGCAGGGGCATTCTTCAACCCAAAGGGCATCACCCGGAATTGGTAATGACCTTCTGGGGTTGAGAATGCTGATCTCTCCTTGGCCCCATCGGTTAAGGCAATCTGCCAGTACCCAGACGTCAAATCAAACGTGCTGAGGAACCGGGCAGCTCCCAACCGATCAATGAGCTCATCAGCTCTGGGGATGGGGTGTGCGTCAGTCCTGGTGACGGCATTGAGCCCACGGTAGTCCACACAAAACCGGAGTTCTGGAGTGGCACCGGGCGCCGCAGCCTTTGGGACCAAGACCACTGGGCTGGCCCAAGGACTGTGGGAGGGCTCACTCACCCCTAATGCCAACATCTTGGAGACCTCCTCCTTGATGCTGGCTCTGACCCGGTCAGTCAACCTGTAAATCTTGTGCTTCACAGGAGGGCTGTCACCAGTGTCCACGTCATGGGTACACCAGTGAGTAACACCGGGGGTCAGAGAGAACAGTGGGGCGAACTGTCCCAACAACTGGCGACAGTCCCCCTGCTGCTCTTGAGTCAGAGTAGGGGAGAGGATCACACCCTCTACTGACCCATCATGCTCCTTGGTAGACAGGAGGTCAGGGAGAGGCTCACTCTCCTCTTCCACCCCATTATCTGTCGCCAAGAGCATACTCACTTCGGACCTCTCGAAGTGGGGCTTGAGGCGGTTCACGTGAAGGACCCTCAAAGGGTTCCTTGGAGCCTGCAAATCCACCAGGTAGGTGACGTCACTTTTGCGCTCCTTTACCTCATATGGCCCAGTCCACTTGTCCTGCAAGGCACAAGGTGCCACTGGGGCCATGACCCACACTTTTTGCCCAGGTTGAAATTCGACCAGAGTGGCATTCTGGTCATACCATCTCTTCATTTCTTCCTGGCTTGCTTCTAGGTTCGCCTGAGCGAGTTTCCTGAAGCGGGCAGTTTGGTTTCTAAAGGCCAGCATGTAGCTAAATACATCCTGGGGAGTTTTCCTGGGAGCTGCCTCCCAGCCTTCCTTTACCAAACTCAGAGGTCCTCTGACAGGGTGGCCATACAGGAGCTCAAAGGGGCTGTACCCAAGAGACTTCTGAGGCACCTCCCTGTATGCAAAGAGTAGGCATGGCAAGAGGACGTCCCACTTACGCCTCATGGGTTCTGTTAGACCCTTGATCATGCCTTTCAAGGTCTGGTTGAATCTCTCCACCAGACCGTTTCCTTGTGGGTGGTAAGGAGTGGTGAACTTGTAGGTTACACCACACTCCTTCCACAGGGATGTCATATACTTGGATATGAAATTGGTCCCCCTATCAGAAACCACCTCTCTGGGGAATCCCACACGGGAAAAGATCCCCATTAACGCCCGGCCCACCACTGGCGCCCGTCGTTGTCCTGAGAGGGATTGCCTCCGGGTACCGGGTGACATGGTCCACCAAGACCAGGATGTACCTGTTGCCCATGGCTGTCTTGGGATCCAGTGGCCCCACAATATCCATCCCTACCCTTTCAAAGGGTGTTCCAACAACAGGAAAAGGTTGGAGAGGAGCTTTGACCTTCCTCCCACTCTTACCACTTGCCTGGCAAGTTTGGCAAGACCTACAGTGTGCATCTGACTGCCTTCGCATTTGGGGCCAAAAGAAGTGGGTGACAAGCCTGTCAAAGGTCTTGTCCTGCCCCAAATGTCCTGCCAAAGGCACGTCATGAGCCAGACCCAGTAGGAAGGTCCTGAAGCGCTGGGGTACCACCAGCACACGGGCTGACCCAGGCTCAGCAACCTTAGTCTCACTGTATAGGAGACCACTATCCCAGTAGATCAGATGTGACCCGGACTGATTACCAGCTGCCTGGTCTGCAGCCTGCCGCCGCAGACCTTCCAGAGTAGGGCACTCGCTCTGCTCCCTGCAGAACTCCTCCCTGGTGGGACCCCCTTCTTGCTGCCAATGGGTCAGCTCAGAGATGTCTCCCAGTTCGGCTACCTGCTCCCCTGTAGGCACCGGGCGTCCCCTCGAGGTCCGCCTCCTCCCGGTCCGTGGGAACTTCGGGGGCCGGTTTCCCGCGCCCCTGCCCTTTCTCTTGGCAGGGACTTGGGCCACTGTTTCAGGCTCCAAGTCCTCTTGATCACCCTTTCTGGCTGCCATTGACCGAGTAGACACGCATGCCCACTCTGGCAACCCAAGCATCTCCAAGTGAGACCTGAGCTCAACCTCCTTCCATAAGGACTGCTCGAGGTCGTTTCCTAGCAGACAATCTACCGGCATGGTAGGGCTCACAACCACCCTCAAGGGACCTGAGACCCCCCATTCAAAGGGAACCTGCGCCACCATACATTGGCGCTCTGAGTTGTCTACAGCAACTACTTGGTGGAATGCTCCTGGGACTACTTGCTTCTCAGACACCAGGTGACACCGGACTGAGGTCACACTGGCTCCAGTATCTCTGAGAGCCTCTACCCTGTTCCCATTAATGGTCACCCAGGTGCTATATTTCTTTGTGTTAGGGGGCACCTGGTTTCCTGGGACCATCTCACTGTCCCCTAGTGAGACAAGGGTCATTTCTGCGGGATCCCCACCCTCCTGTGGGCACCCCTCCTCCCCAAGCGCTACACTAGCCAACACTTTGGACTGTCCAGCGGTGGGTGGCTGTGTCCCCTTCGGGCACTTGGGGTCCCCCTTAAAGTGACCTACCTGGTCACATGCATAACACTTGTGGGGGCCGGTCTCAACAGGCTTCCCTGTGGAGACCCCTTTCTTCTTATCGCCGGGGGGCTGGGAACCTTTACCCTGGGTACTAGATTGGGGCCCTTTAGAGAACTCCTGTGCTTTACCCTTGTCCCCCCACCTTTCTGCTGGGGACCCTGCCCACCTTTGGCTGAGTCTCCCCAAACGCTTTCTTGTGGACCCTGGTACTCACCCAGCGGTCCGCTTCCATAGCAAGCTTCCTGGGGTCAGTTAGCTTACTATCAACTAGGTGCTGGCGCAGATCTGCAAAACATAGACTAGACAAGTGCTCCCATGCAATCAAGTTGTAGAGCCCCTGAAAATCTGTTACACTACTGCCCTTCACCCAACCATCCAGAGACCTGCAGAACACATCCACACATTCCAACCAAGTGTTGGCATCAGACTTCTTACTGGACCTGAACTGATCCCTGTACTTTTCAGGAGTAAGACCATACTTCGTGAGAAGTGCATCCTTCATGTCAGCATAGGTGAGGTGATACCCTTACCCAAAGCTATCAGAGCATCCCTTGCTTCTTCAGGGAAAAGTGGCCACAATCCTGCTCCCCAACTCTCCTCAGGGACCCCATTCATGTGTATGGCTGCCTCATAACCCTGAAACCACCTTTGTATGTCATCCTCCTTCTTGAACTCCTTGCCTACGTTCTTGGGAATGTGCACAATCCTGTCTGCCTTTCTGGACGAATTGCTGCCACCATCTGAGCCTGACTTACTCCTAAGTTCTAGCTCCTTCAGTTCTCTCTCATGCTCTAAGAGCATCTTCCTCTCCTCTATGGCCAATCTCTTCTCCTCCCGCTCACTCTCCAGCCTGAGCTTCTGCAGCTCAAACTGCCTTGCCTCCCGCCTGTCCTCCAGCTCCTCTGGGGACAGACTGCTGCTGCATGACCTGGCGGGTTCCCCCCTACCCAAAAGCACATCCACCCTGGAAATAGGCTCCTCCACCTCCTCACTGAGGTTACCAGGCTGCCCATTGGCATGTCTGGCTGCTACCCAGGCCCTCAGCGCCTTTTGTAGCTCCTCCTTCCTTGTGAGGCCTTTAATTTGGACTTTCAGGTTTTTACAAATCGCTCGTAGTTCCTTTACGGCGTAGGATTCCAACCTATCCTCCTCAAAGATAACTTCCAGAGATGCAACGGATGATGCAATTGATTCAGGCATGACAAAAGTAGTGAGTTGAAAACTGGCAAGATCAAAAATAGGCCAAAAGAAAAAGAACCAGTATGTGGTACGTAATGGTCTGCGATATGGTAGTAGTGCACACCAATCACTAAGTCAAGTGCAAACACAAGTCCTATCCTCACCGCTGACAACCAATGTTAGAAATGGGATCTCTAGTTGGCAAGGGCTTGCACCTTTGTCCAAGTAGGGACCCTTCTTCCTAGTCAGGGTAAGGGTGTTACACTCGTGAAGTAACCCCTGCTCACCCTCGTGGTAGCTTGGCACGAGCAGTCGGGCTTAATTCAGAGGCAGTGTGTAAAGCATTTGCACATAACCAACAGTAATACAGTGTAAGCACTACAAACGGACACCACACCAGTTTAGAAAAATAACCAATATTTTATATACTCAAGACAAGACCAATTACGACAAAAATCCACAATACTATACTTTACGAATGAATACTTGATACGGTAACTTCTTCTTTGCAGGAATAGCACAAAAGCAAAGTTCGTACGAGTCGGTAGCTCCGTCCGAGCCTACCGCGATGCTGAAAACCAAAGAGTCTAACAGTTCCAGCCGACCGCGTCGATACGGGCCAGCAGAGTCATGAACAGACTCGGTTACAGTACCTTTCTCGTTGTGGCTGGTACGGAGTGTACGAGCCGGTCGGCGTTCGTCGCGGTTGCGGTGCAAGACGGAGCGATGCAAGGAGCGGTGTCCCTCGATGCGGTGCAGGCAGCGGCTCGATGAGCGTCGTGCAGACGGAGTCGGTGAGTCCAAGGCGTGCGATGCAGGGTGAGACGATGCTCGATGCGGTGCTGACAGGTTGCGATGCAGGCGACCAAGCCGGAGTGCGGGAGCTGGCGTCGGACAGCGGTGCGAGTCGGAGCGGTGCGTCGCAGACGTGCGAGCGGTGCCCCAAATGCGGTGCGGTCACGACTCTTGAGCCAGCTGCAGCGACCGCGTCGGTCGGGTCCGGTTGGTTCAGTGAAGCGATGCGAACTGCGGTGCCCACAGGTCACGGTGCAAGCAGCGGCTCGATGTTGGCGGCGTCGGACGTCGCCCACGGTGAGACCAGGGTTGCGATGCGAAGCGGGGCGATGCGGTCTGCGGTGCAAACAGGTCACCGTCCAGGGATGGATTCGGTTGACGGAGTCGGTTGCAGTTCCCTTCCTCTGTGGCAACTGAAACAGCGTTCCAGAAGCGGTACCCAGAGGCTTGTGAAGTCTTTGTAGTCCCTGAGACTTCTTAACAGGAGGCCAGCTCGGTTTCAGGCCCTTGGAGATACTCAGCACAAGTTTGTAGAAAGTTCAGTCCAGTCCTTTCACTGCCCAAGGCAGAAGCAGCAGCTGCAGGCCAACCCAACAAAGCAACAACACAGCAAAGGGGCAGTACTCCTCCTGGCAGCTCTTCCAGCTCTTCGTCTTGGCAGGTTCCTTGATTCCAGCGAGATCTAAATTCATGGGGTCAGGGCCCCAATATTTATATCCCAAATTCCTTTGTTCTCTGAAGGCAGAGAGGCCTTTGCCTAGTCCAAACCAGTTCTGGAGCACTTTGTTGACAAGTCTCCGTCCCTTCTTTCAGTGAGTAGGCCAGGGACATCAGACGCACCACAGGAGGTGGAGCAAGCATTGTGGAGGGAAGGCACTGTCCTATTCAGGGCCCAGGTGCGACCCCTCCCACCCATCTACATGTAGATCTTGCTATTCAGCCCTGTGCTGACTCACCCTGTCTCCTGGCAACCCCCAGCCCCTGTCACTCACATTCCAGACAAGGAATACACAACCTGCAGAGGCAGGCTTGGATGGTTAGACAAGAAAATACCCACTTTCTAAAAGTGGTATTTTCAAACACAGAATGTTAAAACCAACTTCACTAAAAGATGCATTTTATCATTCTGAGTCCAGGCATACTAAACTCGAATTTCTACCACGTTCCCGGGTCAGTTAGGATTATAAGCTGTAATAATCAAAACTGCCCGTTCTGGCCTATGGGGAACAGGTAGCCTTGCAATAGTGAAAAACGAACTAGGCTGTAATTCACTATCAGGACATGCCGCACACACCCGGGCATGTCCTACCTTTCGCATACAACGCACCCTGCCCACAGGGGTACCTTGGGCCTACCTTAGGGGTGACTAACATGTAGCAAAGGAAAGGTTTAGGGACTTGCAAGTGTGTGCACTTGCCAAGTCGACATGGCAGCCCCAGGCTGCGCACAGGCTCTGCGTTGGCAGGCCCGAGTTACACTTTACGGGCTGTTTGCGTGGGTGGCACAATCCAGTGCTGCAGCCCACCAACAGCATTTGGTCTATAGGCCCTGGCACTCGCAGTGCACTTTACAAGGGACTGACACATAAACCAAATAGGCCAATCATGGAAACACCAATCCATAACACATTTTATACAGGAGCACTTGCACTTTCCCACTGGACCGCAGTGAGGAAAGTGCGCAGAATCATCACACCAGCAAAAACAGAGTCAAAACCGGGAGGTCAGAAAGCAAAAAGTCAGGGGAAACACGCCAAAAGATGCCAAGTCTAACAAACAGTAAGACCACTAAGGTATTACTGAAGTGGAAAGTTTGTGTAAGCCTGGAGGTGGTGTGTTCCAAATTTTGGCAGATAATACTGGATGGAGTGATTCAAAGTATACTTGGTTTGGTATTTGGGGGGGTCCAAGCCTTAAAGAGACTTTGCTTCTGAGTCATCTTGTGTTCTTTAGTCAGTAATCCCTGTGTAATAGGAACCACCTACCTCTTGGGATACTCCGATTCTTTCATTATGGTTCGCAAGGAAACTTGTGTGCGTGGATGAAGAAACAGTTGCCCCCAGTTAATCCTCAGAGAGAACCAGGGATGAATATGCCCTGGAGACTTGCACTCACTAATGGTGAATCACAAGTTTCCTTTTGTCAGACGAAGCAGGGGTCTGGAATTTCTATAGCATGACTACCAGGACATATTGTATGGGGTCAAGGACAACAAGATGTCATGTTTACTTTGTTCTTGGGACAAGTAGGTCCAACACCCTGCACCACAAACCCTTTCGCTGCCAGTCTACAGTACCACATTATTGAGCAGGGAAGGGCATGGTCTGCAGTTAAGGTAACATTTGTGTCCATACGTTAATGCCGTTCGAACTTGTATTTACCGTTCATTAATACAAAGCCTTTCTAATTAGGGTGAGCGCTCTATGAAAATTTAAGCTCGGACTGCACTACTTACTAGAGCACTAGTGGTTCCAGTGTAAAAATGTGTACACACGTTTGCAAAGTTTAACAATATGAGGCTACATACAATGCTCTCTAATTAGATGCAAGAATGTGCAGAAGCCTGAAAGCAAGATAGATGATCCTTTGCTTTCAAAATAAAATGTTCACAAAAATAAGCAACTAGGGAAAAAATGGTTTAGCTGTGAAATTGTAGGTAATATTCCTTTGAAGCATCATTTATCAAAATGTGTTAATGCATGCTAGTATTTCCCCCAAAATATTCAAAATGGAAAATTAGTGCAACCAGTTTCAACATGATAATGGGAAATAAAAATAAACAAGCATTGGCAAAGCCAACTGGACTGATATTGGTGGAAAGCCTTTTGTTTATGTCAATGCGTGTCTTGTTTTGATATGGTTTTTGTAAACTTTGTGGGAGCTGCCAGGCCCTCACCATTATAAGAAACATTGGCATTAAGCAATAATATTTTTGGTCTCCAAAAGCACTCGCTGCCACAGAAGTCCATAGCACTGAACAAAACAGATAGACAGATAGATTTAAAAAAAAAAAACGGTCTTGGTTAACTCCAGACCTAATTAGGAGCCAAATTCTTAAAGAAAGTCACAACATTGCATCCATCTTATAAGTCCATGCATTAGTGCAGATTTACGGCTTTCATGAATACAAAAGAATATACAGAAGTAGGCTACAAAATTGTACGACTAGAAAATATTTGTGTACTGCCTTTTAGCACAAGCAAATATGCAGGTGTAGATTTTCTCATAGGAAAATCTGTTGAGCATTAACAAGTTCATATTCCCTCCCACTACTTTTTTCCCCCAACCCTGGAAGAAGTCTCACTTCTGCCATTTCGAGGAGTAAATTTTCAACCTTTCTCAATATGAGAAAATATTAGAAAAGAACCCCTGAAACAAGCAATTTAGTAGGTTTGCACAGACGGGCTTCGATCGACCTGTTATATCTCTTCTGTGGGGTTTGGCACACCCACCAATTGCTATTGGCTGTTATCTAGGTCATTTACAAATGCTAGCTTGTTATTGGTGCATTTGCTTAAATGTCCCTCCTTTGTGGGCTTAGCTCCTTCGCTGGAGATTTCACTAAGAGATCGTTTTGTTTGGTCATCACACTGTACAGTGTGTGATGGCCTCTCCTCTCTTCTCCCTCACGTCTGTTTTTTGCCTGCACTCAGCGCGGCCGCCTGCATGCCTGAAATAAGAGCAGCAACTGCGCACGCGAGTGCCTTTGTTTTTAATTGTTTTCTGCGCTCTGTACTGACCGGCTTCTCACACACTGTTCTCGGGGTCACCGTGGCCAATCTGTTTTCTGCGTTTGCCGTTCAATTTTTCAAGTTTACAGCGGCCTGCACCTGATAGCGCCATCTGAAGTGCTTTTTATAGCTGAGCACCATCCAGTCGGTAGTTTTGTTGGCGCTTTCATGACTACGTGTGAGGAAGCTGGAAACTTTTGTTTTCGAACTTTGAACATAAAAGTCCCAGGACATGCACTTTGCCGCAATATGCTCAGGGTTTGTTGCATTTTCTGTTGGTTTACTCCATTCCCGACTGAGTGCACACTCAGACTGGTCTGGTTTGAGGCATCTATTATTCGAACCACGTCACTGCTTGCCAACCTAAACACCTCCTCCCCGACCCTGCATTAACCATTTCTTAGTAAGCTCTGGACGGGCAGGCTTCTCACACACGGGTCTCAAGACTCCTGTAGCCAATCAGTTTTCCGCGTTTGCCCTTCATTTTTTCAAAGGTTTAGTGTTCTGCACCAAAGAGTGACCCCTAAAGTGCTTTTGACAGCCGAGCACCATCCAGGCGATACTTTCGTTGGCGCTTTCATGATAGCGCGAGGATGAAGTTGGAAATTTTTGTTTTCGAACTTTGGACATAAAAGATCCCTTGGCATGCACTCCGTTGCAATCGGCTCAGGGTTGCTGCATTTTCTGTTGGTTTACTCCATTCCCGTCAGTTTGCGCATTTCGGTCTCTACTTTCATAGGTCTGGTTTAAGGCATCTATTATTAGGGCCACGTACTGAACTGACATTTTACCACATTGGTGCTTATGCCCTTTGCTAAATCGGGTCATTGCATTTCATCCACCTCATTCTTCCACCCCAGCCAATGCCACCTCTTCCTTTAGTTTCGTGCCACCACTGGGTCCTCTGGCTTTTAATAGTTGGTGCTGTCCGCCTGTGGCAGCTGCCGCGGTGCAGCTTTGTTTTGCGTTTGTTTGCTTTAAAGTCTCTTTTAATTACATACTTCCATTTACGCTTCATCCCACTTTTTCTGTCTGTATACTTTACTTGCTCTTTCCTTCCCCTCATTCTCATCCTTTCTCCTCCTTTCGCGTAAACAACCCATCTCTCTTCTCGTTGTCACTACGTCTCCCCATTCACCATCTACTCTTTTTCTCTTCTCTCCCTAATTATTTGTTCCCACTCATCACAGGCTCTCCTTCCTTCCTTCTCGCACCGTCTCCTCACTCACCACACACTGCCCTCCTCTCTTCCTCAAACTTTTTACCCCTTGGATGCTCTCCCTCCCCATCTCACTCATTCACTGCGGCTCAGGTCGTCACAGACTCCTCTCCTTCCACTCATGATAGCCCCTCTGCCCATCCTCACTCTGCCCCTTCATTCTCCACAACAGCACTCTCTCTTACTCGGTCCACACTTCGTTACAGGGGCCCTATCTCTCGCGCTCACTGGCTCGCAAATATCGTTAGACCACCGAATCCTCAAACTGTATCTCGCATCTCTTTTAATAATTTATCTCCACCCATCGCAGGTCATTCTCCGTTCTCCCTCCTGCTACAGTAGACAGCAGCAGGATACTCTAGTCTTATTGTGGACTATATTACTTGGGTTGTGGATCCTAGACCCTCCGACCCTCGGTCTAGGTCCACTCTCTCCCCACAGCTCCGCTGTGCCGTCTCTTGCCTCCAGACCCCGACCTCCTCCTTGGGAGGTTCGAGGCTGCTGCCCGCTCCTGCGCCTGCTGCCCGCTCCAACTGGTCCCAGACTGCCTGCAACCACCGTAACCTTTCTCAGCCGTTTTTTTCTTCTTAATTTTTCCCTGTTGTGCCACTGTTATTGTGCCCATCTGTGTCTTGCTCTAATTCCACCACTGTTTTTATTTTCTCGTGCCTGCCTGTTCCTTTCGCTGCTGGTGCCCCTGCGGCCCCTCCCCCCCGGAATTCCCCCCCCCGGAATTCGCCCGCTCCCGCCTCCCAGCCTCTCCTCCCTCCCACCTCCCCTACTTAATGGCGGCCGCTGCGGGGGAGCGCAAGTAAGACCTCAGACCCTCGGTCCACTCTCTCCCCACAGCTCCGCTGTGCGATCTCTTGCCTCCAGACCCCGACCTCCTCCTTGGGAGGTTCGAGGCTGCTGCCCGCTCCTGCGCCTGCTGCCCGCTCCAACTGGGACCAGACTGCCTGCAACCACCGTAACCTTTCTCAGCCGGTTTTTTTCTTACTTTTTCCCTGTTGTCCCACTGTTATTGTGCCCATCTGTGTCTTGCTCTAATTCCACCACTGTTTTTATTTTCTCGTGCCTGCCTGTTCTTTTCGCCGCTGCTGCCCCTGCGGCCCCTCCCCCTCGGAATTCCCCCGCTCCCACCTCCCAGCCTCTCCTCCCTCCCACCTCCCCTACTTAATGGCAGCCACGGACGTGCGCAGTGGGCACGCCGCCAGCGCGCCAAGGACAAGCCCGTCTGCGCCCGTCCACGACCCGACCGCGGCCAGCGCCAGGAACCCTGGACCTCCCACTACCCATCGCTACGACACCTCTACCCTCCTCGCACTCAACCCTGGAAGACTTGGAGAATGCCAACAGGCCTCGCCGAACACGACACACGGCCAGTTCTCCTGCCTCCACTGCCGCCAGACCCTCACCGCCACCCCGGCCTCCAACACCGCCAACGCCAGCACCGGCGACACCCTAAAATGCATCCTCCTCAACGTACGCTCCGTACACAAACACGCCATGGAAATCTGGAACCTACTCGACTCTCTCTCGCCGGACATCGCCTTCTTCACAGAGACCTGGACCAACGCATCCTCCGCCCCAAACATCAGCACCGCCATTCCAGACGGATACAAGATCCAGAGGAAATACCGCCCCAGCCACCCAGGAGGGGGCCTCCGCATCGCCCACAAGAGCACCCTCCGCCTCACCAGCTCCAGTGAAACCTTCCCCTCCGCCGAACACCTGCACTTCCAGATCCAGACCACCCCCAAAGCCACACTCTGAGGAACCCTCATCTACAGACCCCCTAGCCCCCAAACACCCTTCGCCACCACAATCACCGACTTCATCGCACCCCACACCATCGCCTCAACAAACTACATACTCATTGGAGACCTGAACTTCCACCTCGACAAACCCAGCGACCCCAACTCCACTATCCTTGGTGACAACCTCGCCAGCATCGGACTTAAACTCGTCAACACACCGACCCACAGAGCAGGACACACCCTCGACCCCATCTTCGCGGCAGGAAACAGCGTACACAACGCAGCCGCCATGGACCGACCACCAGTGCGTACACTTCGCCATCAACAAACCCAAGGCACCCAAACCTGCCCCACGCCCACCTCGAAGGAACTGGAGCAAGGTTACCGACGAGCAACTTAACTCCACCCTCACCCGAGACAACCACACCTGGGCACCCGACGCAGCCAGAGAACTCCACACCTGGATCTCCAACTGCGCAGACGAGCTTGCCCCGCTAGGCAACCCCGACAGACAATGCCCCAGGAAAGCCGCCTGGTTCACCACCGCTCTCCATGAAGCCAGACGCACCTGCAGACGCCTGGAGAAGGACTGGAGAAACACCAAGACAACCGAAAACCACACCACCTACAAGGACGCCATGACGGACTACCACAACCAGATCAGAGCCACCAAGAGGAAATTCATCCACAACAAAATCCTGGCCAACTCCACCAACTCCAAGGAACTTTTCAGTGTCATTCAAGAATTCACCAACCCACACAGCGAAACCACAGACATCACCTCATCCCAAGACCTCTGCGACAAGCTTGGAACCTATTTCCACCTCAAGATCAAAAACCTCTACGACAACTTCATCGACCATCCACCAGGCACCACAGATGGCCCGCCCCCCAGAAACACCAGCCAGCCCACCATCTCCAACTGGACACCAATCACAGCCGAAGACAAGGCCCCGACCATGAAAAGCATCCACTCGGGGGCCCCCACCGACCCCTGCCCCCCTCACATCTACCACAGAGCCGCGGCCGCCATCGCACCCGAACTACAGCGCACCATCAACACCACCTTCAGAACAGGCACCTTCCCAGACGACTGGAAGCGCGCAGAAGTCAGACCCCTGCTCAAGAAGCCCACAGCTGACCCCACCGACCTCAAGAACTATCGGCCCATCTCGCTCCTCCCCTTCGCAGCCAAAGTTGCAGAGAAAACAGTCAACAGGAAACTGACACGATTCATTGAAGAGAACGCCGTCCTCGACCCGTCCCAATCCGGATTCCGAAGCAACCACAGCACAGAGACCGCCCTACTCGCCGCCACAGACGACATCCGCACCCTCCTGGACCAAGGCCACTCCACAGCCCTCATCCTACTCGACCTATTAGCAGCCTTCGACATGGTCTCCCACCGCACACTAGTCGCCAGACTACACAACGCAGGCATACAAGGAACAGCCCTGGACTGGATCCGATCATTCCTCACCGGAAGAAGCCAAAGGATCAGACTCCCACCCTTCCTCTCCGACCCCACGAAAATCACCTATGGAGTCCCATAGGGTTCATCACTGAGCCCCACCCTCTTCAACATCTACATGGCCCCCCTCGCAGCCATTGTCGGACAACACGGCCTTAACATCGTATCCTACGCCGACGACACCCTGCTCATCCTCTCCTTCACCAAAGACCCCACCACTGCCAAACTCAACTTCCAGAAAGGAATGCAAGACGTCGCAGTCTGGATGACCAACAGCTGCCTGAAGCTCAACGCCGAGAAGACAGAAGTCCTCGTCACCACCCCTTCTTCATGGGACAGCACCTGGTGGCCGACCGCCCTCGGAAACCCACCTACCCCCTCAGACCACGCCAAGAACCTCGGCATCGTACTCGACTCATCACTCACCATGAACCGACAGGTCAAGGTCGTCACCTCCAGCTGCTTCAACACCCTCCGCATCCTCCGCAAGACCTTCAAGTGGATCCCCCCTGAGTCAAGGAAGACAGTCACCCAAGCACTCATCACCAGCAGACTGGACTATGGAAACGCACTCTACGCCGGCATCAAAAAGTCCCTACTCCGCAAACTCCAGACAATACAGAACACCGCCGCCAGACTCGTCCTGGGCATCCCCCGACACGAACACATCAGCCAACACCTACGAAGTCTCCACTGGCTCCCCATGGAGAAAAGAGTCACTTTCAAAATTCTCACTGACGCCTACAAATGCCTACACAACAACGGACCCAAATACCTCAACGACAGAATCAACTTCCACGTACCTAAAAGAAACCTCCGATCTTCCAACCTCGCACTGGCCAAAACCCAGCGCATCCACAGAGCCAGAGCAGGCGGAAGATCCTTCTTTCACATTGCAGCCAAGACCTGGAACGAGCTACCGGCAGACATCAGACGCGCCCCCTCCCTGAACACCTTCAGGAAGACCGTCAAGACCTGGCTCTTCGGCTAAACAGATCTGCGGACACCCCCTCAGCGCCTTGAGACCCTCACGGGTGAGTAGCGCGCTTACAATTCCCCGATTGATTAGGTTGAATCTTGCCTTCACTGCATACACAAATCTTGTGACCCTGGATAAAACATCATCTATACTTTATCCCCCCTTCTGTTACTATTGTGGAACACTTAAAAACTTTAAGCAGTAAGAACACTAGCCAATAAAATGCACACCACTCGAGCAAACACCTCCAATATCTTTATTGACTGCATTGGTAAAAGACCCCTCTCAAGCTTCTAACAGCCACCCAGTGGGCCAATATAGTTCATAACCTCTTAAGAGCCACCCACCCCAATCAATCTATAACCAAGCATCCCTTAGCTCATAAAAGCCTCCAATGCAACCAGCCAATGATTAAACAATGCTACCTTCTCAGAAGATGCAGAACACTACCAGTTGGTTTCTTAGATTGTGCACCCTATGAAGTAAATAATCTACACGTCCCGAGTGACTAGCTATGAATTTTTATTGGAAAACACAGAGGACCACAAAGAACATTTTAGAGGAGCAAGGCATTATGAATATACATGTCATGTTAAAAAAAAATTGGGTTTCAATTTTGGTACCTACATTTTTATTAGCAACAATTATTCTCCCAAAGTTAAAATAAAAATAACATTGCATGGTAAAATCACTATATGTTCTGCACACGCAACTTTAAGGAAAATGGCAATCTGGCTAGCAATTGAAGTTGTTTGTGGATGGTGAACACCTTTGATGTTGTTTATGTAGCCATTGAGTTATTTTATTAAATTCATGGTTCTTTGAAGTGTCAATCCATCATCGTTTATATTTTCTTTACAGGTTGGTTACAGGAAATGCTTTGGAGCCACCATTACATTTTACTGGGAAGTTTGTGTCCTTTCATCATATATTCATGTGTTCCGCATTTCAGCTACTGATTATAGGATGCTTTGGTTGTATATCACACCTCCCACTGTAACAAATAATGCAACAATACTGCTGTATCATAACACTTTTTACTAAAATTTTGCACATACTGTACAACCACACTGCTGTACAAAAAAGCTAAAATAGGCTAAACCAATGGATCTCGCAGAGCCAAGACCTTTTGGCCTTGCCAATGCTTGTTTAAAGTAGGCAGGTGAGGGGCTTGTCCTCATTTCCAGAGGTAGAGTGTTCCAAATTCTGGGGGCAAGGGCTGAGAAGGAGCGGTTACATGTTTTTTGTTTGGTTTCATTAGAAGGAAGTCAGTGCTTTATAGGGAACGCCTGCCACGGATAACTCGCGTTCTTTGCCCAAGTATACAGGAGTATTGTGGTGGAGGGCCTTGTGCATCATGCAAGCTATCTTTATTTGGATTCTAGCTTCAAAAGGGATTCAATTAAGATGTTTTAAGTCTGGAGTAATGTGATCTATTCTCCTGGAACCTGTTACGAGTCTGGCCGCTGAGTTCAATGTGGCCTTTAACTGGGCCAACTTTACTTTGGGAAGGCCAGCAAGAGTGGCACTCTTGTAATCTAAATCGGGAGATGATCAGAGATTGCAGAGCGAATTGAAAATCTACAGGGGGCGATAATGGTTGGATTTTTCTTAGGATATTCATTTCGTGATTGCACTGATTTGATCTTGTATATTAAGATGTTTGTCCAGAATAATGCCTAAAGATCGAGTAGAGTCAATAATGTGTTCTACAGGGATCAAAAGATGGGGGGGGCGATCAAAAGGAATTCAGTTTTGAGGTTGTGGAGCATGAAGGGATTTGAACCTTTTGCGTGTGTGTATTCCAAGCCTGGGCGGAGTTCCGCTACGCGAAACTCCGCAAAGTGCAAAAAAACTCCGCCGCGCTACGCTGCTCCCAGAGCTTCGCGGAGTGCGTTAGATAAATGCTATTCGCGATGATTTTCAGTGCCAGATGCTTGTCCGCACTGTGGCATCATCGCGAACGGCACCATGCACAGCACAATCGGCCGCTGCTTCCTTTTCTGCCGTCGAGTAGATTTTTACTCAAGCGGCAGCTTTCTCAATGCGAACTGACAGTTTCTCAACGCGAGCGGTAATGAGCATACGCGACCACTCGCAATGAGAAATCTGACTGCCCGCGTTGAGGAATCTCGCCGGGAGGTTGATTTTCCACGCTCGCGATCGCCAACTTGATGTTAACGATCGCGAACGAGGAAAAATCTCGCCGGGAGGTGGATTTTCCTCGCTCGGCAACTTGACGTTGACGAACGCAAGCGAGGAAAAAAACTCCGCTCCGCAAAGCGGAGTTTTTCGGAACTCCGCGTAGCGCGGAGTGCGGAAGACTCCGCGGGCGGAGTTCACCGCCCAGACCTAGTATATCGTCATGGTGTTGAGAAACTTGATGGAAATTATGTATTATTGCAGTAACAATGGTTTTTGATGTGGCAGTATGCCTTAAATAAATGTGATTGAAAATCTATGCAATTTATACACATGCATTATTTGACAACTATTGTTAAAATTAATGCCCTATGAAAACCTAATGTATTTTCTATGTATCGACTTGGCTGGGCACCAGTCTAGTAGGTGAGCTTTTTTAAGGGCCATTAGTATCCTTGCATTAAATCTGTTATTACGGATAATGTGGACCAGCTCAACAGGTGCAATCAGAAAGGCATGTTAATATACAATATTCCTTTGACACAATAAGGAGGCTGTTCTTAAGGGAAAACTCACTATTTTCTGATAAATGTTAGATCGCTTCCAAAGCACAGTCTAAATTTCAGGGACTTCATTAACTGGAATAAGCCTAATGCTACATTTTTTACAGAAACATGGTTAAATTTCACTTTTTTGTCTGGTTATCTCTTTTGCCATCCCAGAGGGTTTCGCTACTGTATACTATGACAGGACTCACAAAACGTGCAACTGTCTATCAATCTTACTTCACATATACAATTAACAGCTGGAATCTCTTTATGGGTACGGAATGTATGTTATTCTCCCTTAACTTTCAAGTACCTTCACATTATTAGAAACTTCATTTAACAACCAATGTCGTAAAAATAATTTCTGCAACTATTAAGCAGAAAGTAACTGCCCCCACCTAGTCAGCTAGTCATATTCTCAACCCTATCTTTATCAATTTGATCAAACTTTCAGTGCTCCACCCGAATGTAGTCAATCAAAAGATAATTGCATCTCAGGAATCTGAACAGAATTCATTTTATTTCATCCCTTCCTCCTCTTTTGCCTTACACCAAGGAGTCCCTCCAGATCTTTGCTGAGTCAGACTCCATATATACCTACACCACCCTATCAGTAGTCGTAGTCCATATATTTGGTTTCAAACATTTTTTATGTCTATGACACACAAATTGTTTCCATTTTCAAGAACGAACTGGAAGTCGGAGAGGGATGTTAGACTCCCAAGGAGAATGAAATTAATATAAATTGCCAAAGTATTAGAGCGATGGTGACGTACAGCATGCCACGTGCACTGGGGGGGGGGGGTTCAGAGCTGGGAGCTCGCAGGTAGACTCACCTGAGGCGGTGTTAGGGCCCCAGAGGGCAGAGCATAGAAGGTGTTGCCGTCTGGAGCACAAAAGCAGTCAGCCCAGTAGCTGATGCGGCTTGTGCCTTCGATACTTACAACCCCCATCATACGCACTGTACACATCATACATCCACGGAATCACCTCAATCCTCCCCAGCAGGCTTCAATCCAGAGAAGCAGAGTGCCTGAGCAGCAGTTGCAGTGAGAGATGAGCAGACGCATGTAGGGCATGAGATGCTGAAACAACTGGTTGCCTTCGCACCTGTCCACCCACCCTGGATGCCAGCAGCTTGACTCTGGCAAAACCACACTTCAATTAATATGGCTAGGGCCACAGACATCAATCTTCCTGATCAAACATTACCAAAGCCACCCACTTCGCCATCAAGAAGCAGGCGCTTTAGTGTATGGTGCTGGTGAGAGGAGGCCCAGCAGATAGGAGGGTGAACAGTGGAAGTCACAAGCGGAGTAAAAGCGTCCCAGCTTGGGACGGAGGCTTGATTAAAGTCTGTGGCTCTGGCGCAGTCACAATCGAGTCCACTGGCCCCAAGACCCAAGGGGGTCTATGATAGATCCTCCCCAGCACCTCTACATTGCCCAGCCCTGGATTTCTTCCTCCCTTACGGAATAAGGAGCTTATTGCCAACCGCACAAGCTACAGCAAGCTGCAAAAAGTCGCAGATGGAATTGCAGCAGGAGACAGCACAAGAGACAGCGACTTGGGAAGGAGAAAGAGTCGATATTGCTTAGTCAACTCCTACTTCATACAAAGCTGAGGTCCCTTGTTGACTCCTGGCTGATTGGACTAGGGAAAAAAGGGGGAGGAGTATAAGATCATCAAAGCATCAGTGACTTGACGGGGGGGGGTCCTATAATAGGTCACCGTTAAATCCCTAGCAACGATAAATGGCCCATCTTCAATGTACCAAAGGAAAACAGGAGAACAAAAAGCTTGAAGGGACTGTCTACTATTTGCTGGACAAAATGAAGTATACCCTCTCCAACGTTTTACAGGGGAAACAGCCATTCCAAAAATCTCTAATTTTGCTTCCACTTTATCTGCGCAGATCATCTCACCAGTGTTGGCTGCGACACCAGCTAGCAATGCAGAAGCCCCATGGGCGGTAAATAGCTCCCAGTCAAAACCAACTGTGAGGACAGGAAAATTCAACATCTGAGTCCACAGGCTAAATGGTGGGGCGACAATTACAACAGAGAGAGAAGTTTCAGGGAACATCAAATCCATCCAGAAGCCAAACACCAGGTCAATCCCTCAGGATAGGTTGGATAATTCCCTAGACACTTTCAATAAGCTGACAGATAACTTGAGAGTAAGGGGAGAATGAAACAGATGTAGAAACACCAAAATTTATATCACCATGTGCCTCTATACACAGGAATAAAAAACCTGACTACTGGTCCTCCCTGTTGAACATGTTTCAAGCCATAATTGACACCTTGAACTTCCACTCACAAACACTGGACACTCAAGATGACCTATTAAATATGCTGGCCTTTTTTTGTCACAGACATTGATGCTAAACTTGAAAACTTCAGCAATCAAATAGTTTGATTTGCGGTCAAACCCACGCTTGTGCGCCATCTTGGATGACAAATTAAGCTCTCTACTAGAAGTATTGCAATCAGTAACCATTGAATTAAAAAATAATTTAAGTTTTCTCAATCAAAAGCAATTGAGATTAGCGGAAAGATGCACAAAATTACATTGCGTGCCAAAAGATAAATAAACAACAAATGATATGCACTGCAGTCATTTATCGTGAAAAAGATTTCACAATTCTCCTATAAAAACGTCAACATCACCGAATACCAACAAATTAACTAAAGAGATGCTTAATGAAAACATATTAGTAGACTCAGTGGTCAACTTGCTTGATTCGCCCACATCAACACATAATGGAGAACCATCAGGAAACTGGCAAACCGTTATAACAATTAAATTATTAACACCTACAGTGAAAGGTCGATGGAAAAAGCTCAAGAGGATCCAAGCTTGAACGGCAACAAAGCACCAATGCAAAAAACTTTGTAAAGGCAGAAATAAGCAAACAATAACAACCTAGAGCAAGGCCTCAGAAATGCACACATCGTATCAGAGCAAGTTCTTTGCAATAGTTAGTAAAAAGATGGCACCACAGGACAGAGCTTCAATGCCCAAGATAAAACAAACAGACAAAGGATTGCCAAGCCACAGCACCTTTAACTACAACCAATGATAATTGGTTAGTGTCAAGTTCTACTCACGTTTCTGCAGGAATGCTATGCAAATGAAGAAAGATCCTCAACCTCTCCTGGTCACCTATTGTACCCAACTGAGTCAAAGTACCAACAGTAACCCGGGGAAGAAGGGGAAACAAGCATTGGAAATGCAATAGGTCTCGCCTTTGTTTAAGTTAAACCATTTGCTTTGCTAATGGTATTGTATTATAGCTTTGTATTATGCAATTTCCTACTAGATGGCTACCTCTTTCTTTCTTTTTTAACACTAAAGGTGTATGCTTTATTTTTTATTCTTGGTGCAAGATGGTAGAGCGTGGGTGTCTGGCAGAGCCAACATTAAAGCTCAGCTTGTTTTGGGCTCAAGGGTCCAAGAGGACCTTGAGCTGAGCCAGAGCTAGGCCTCCGATTTAAGCCTTAAGTGGCTCGCCTATTTCTAGTACCAGGGGCTGTGAAAGAACGGAGAGCACGCAAACATGTTGTAGACAGAGTGAGCGGCACAGAAGCCTTCATTGTTGCAAACACTGAGGTTCTCAGCAGCAGAAACACAAGAAAGGGAGTCGAGTAAACGGGGGTTTGGTGTCTTGCATAAAAGGGGAAGCAGGTATGAGAGGCACAGTCACTGGAGGCACAATAGGGGCTATGTTAGAAGCTGCAGTAAATTCCGACAGAACCGTGTCTCACCAGCTCGTCTCCAGCCTGCTGTCCACCAATCTCTCCATCGCCTCTAGTCGCAAGACGCCGGCCAGTTCACCTGCAGTCTCCTGTGCAGAGAGTAAACCCCACTCCTGTGCCCCGCTGAGCCCGTGACACAGGACTGAAACCCATGCGGTCAGTGTCTCTGGCTTCCTGTATCCCTGGACAGCTGACCCGGTAGAACGCCGAGCACCCAGGTTGGCTGGCAGTTTTGTGCTGCAGTAGCCCGGAAGGACACGGCCACCCTGCTCTCCATTGAAGCCAGAGTGACGCCATCTTAAGAGGGGAACAGAAGTAGCGAATCCGGAGGACAACGGGTCAGAAAAGAATAACAAGACCATCCAGCCGCAGATTAGGGAGGACACAATCTATGGGGCAACACCCGCTCTATCTGCTGAATCCACGGTTAAACCAGCAATGGTATCTGTAGTCTGTTCAAGCGACCATGAAAACAGAAAGAGCACTGCCGTGCATTCCCCTGCCAAAATTTACTATAATAATAATATAAAACCCCCACACAAAAAAACAAAAAACGAGGAGAGCGAGCGTTCGCAGCTGTTCAGAACGAACACATGGATAACAATGCAATGTTGTACGTCTCGCATTTAAATGCGACACATATACAAACGGCCGCATTGCCCGGATGCGCTTTAAAAGTGAAAGCGGGCATGCGCGCTCAATGGAAGCGATTTCCAATCACTCGCCAGCGTTTGCCATAAACCGAACCCTCCCACGTCACGCCAAACAATGATGGCGTCGGCCTGTCCACATGGGCAGTCCTAAAAGTGGACAAGGCGGTAACCCAAAAGCCTGATTTTCAATCACTCGCCAGCGTTTAACATAAACGATGACGCAAGCCAATGGAAAAGAAGGGCGTGGCTTAAAGTCCCCTTCCGAAACTGTATCGATTCCAAAAGGCCCTCGCAGAGCGAGCAGCGCATGCGCGCTGCAACGCCAGGCAAGACCTAAAAACAAGGAGGAAAACACAAAGGTCCCACGTCGCACCTCAGTCTGAGACAGAACCAGTCAACCAAAAGAAATCACTGTGAAAAGAAAGAACAGAAGAGGAAGTATATATGGTATTTCTAATCCTACAGTATATCTTTTCTATTTGTGCTGGTGTCTACCTGGATAATTCCCTTCTGCCGTGTAATTCAGGTAGCTGGGGTAAGTGAAAGGATGTATATATCTAGAAAGTAAAAAGGTATGAGTAATTAGAGTGTTCTCCGTTGAAGAGCAAATGTAAGAAAGAGGTAAAGGAAGCTCTGTGCCAGAACCCACCTAAAGACATGTAACAACTGACAAGAGTGGTTTTAAATAACTGATGATCCTTAAAGTGCTGAATAATATCCACCTTCACTTCAGGCAGAAATAACCGTTTTCCTTATGTTTCAGGAATTTAACATGAATTTAAATAAATAAGCAAGAGCAGATCTCCATAGATCTCCATAAACTCGGAGCCCAAATCAGATAAGTGTTAAATAGGACTATATACAACTTAGTACTCAACGCGCAAGCGCTGTTACCGTGATAGAAGTAATGCAGCTTTTTCACTATTGTCTTTTGTATAGGAAACAATCCTTCCAGGGGACAGGAGCCTACAGCGGTAGTCACGGGGAGCCAGGGAGGACACACGAAGCCAGGAACAGGAAAGCCGGTGCAGGAGACGTCGCCTCGACGATGGACGCTGACGAGAACAACGACTCCGAATAGCAGGTGAGTGACCCGGAAATGAGCTAAAGTTTCCCGAAGCAGGAAGGTGAAGCGTCTCTGCTCAGGATCAGCGAGTTTTTGTTCTTCCTGGCCAGTTCCCGCGCATGCGCAATGACAGGAGTCAGCCATATTTGTAGTTCGCCAGTTGCGTGACCAGCAAACATGACAGTACAACTCCCCTATAGTCCCCCCTACCGGTCTGGCTTTATCAGGATAGCGCCTGTGAAACAGACGCAGTAGCCGAGGGGCGTGCACATGACTAGCTGGTTCCCAGGTGCGTTCTTCAATACCATAACCCTTCCATTGATACTGGAGTTTACGTCTCACCCTTCTTGAATTAATAATAGCTTCGACTTCATATTCAGGTTCATTGTCTACTATCAAGGGGGCTGGAGTGTCGGGGATACGAGTGCCTGGTTCTATAGGTTTCTATTAGAGAGACGTGAAATACTGGATGCATTTTAAATGCAGCCGGGAGGTCTAATTTCATAACAACAGGATTTATAACCTTACATATTTTGTAGCGACCAATATACGGAGGTTTAAATTTACAAAGTCCTTTCAGGGCAAGGTTCTTCGTAGATAGCCACACTTCGTCCCCTTGGGTAACATAGGCTCCGAGCGTCTATGGAGATCCACCTTTTCTTTGTAACTTGCCTTAGCCTTTTCTAAATTAACTGTTGCTGTCCTATGTATATCTTGTAGGTTTCTTACAAAGTCAAGAGCTGCAGGACAGGAAGATTAAAGTGGGGATAGCATGGTTCGTGGGTGAAAACCGTAAGTACAATAAAAAGGAGAGTAAGCAGTAGAAGAGTGGCAACTATTGTTATAAGAAAATTCAGCAACCCATACAATCTTGTCCCAGTCTGAGGGGAGAGTGTAAAAACTGACATCGTACATACTGCTCAAAACACTGATTTACTCTCTCAGTTTGGCCGTCTGTCTGAGGGTGATGGCTGGAGGACAATCTCACATCAATCTGCAATAAGGCACTCACCCTTTTCCAGAATTTGGAAATTAATTGGGCTCCTCAATGGGATACAAGAACAGAGGGAAGGCCATGTAAGCGTACAATATGTTGAACAAATAGAGACGCCAATATCTTAGACGTGGGGAGTGCCTTCAACGGGATAGAGTGGGCCATCTTGGTCAATAAATCGACCACACCAAGGAGAGTAGTGTTTCCCCGAGCGGTCTTGGGTAAGTCCACGATAAAATCCATAGACCCTGTGTGCCAGGGGCTAGGTGGAGTGGGCAATGGCATTAATAAACCTGCTGGGGCTTGATGAGAAGCTTTGCCTTGTGCACGTACATGGCATGTTTGAATGTATGTTCGGGCGTCCCTCCCCATACCGGGCCACCAAAAGTGTCTTTTCAGTATTTCCATGGTTTTCTTGTACCCGGGTGTCCAGAAAGAAGATGGGTGTGACTCCACTCGTGCTTGTTGCTGTAGGTTATGGGTAGGAAGCACCAATCCCCCTTGGATGTAAAACACATCCTGAGCCTTAGTAACATCATTAGTTCTTACTATCTCTTCCATTTCTACAGATCCTTGTGCCTCTTTAACTGTTTTCATGAACTCATCTTCAGAACTCCCTAAATATGATGGGAGGGGACTCATTCTGAGGTTCCTCAAGCTCATAACCTAATCGGGCCAGGGCGTCTGCTTTCCCGTTTTTCTTTCCTGCCTGGAATTGTATGATGAAATCGTAATCGCTAAAGAATTGTTTCCAACTTAATTGTCGCATAGACAAAGCCCTTTCGGATTTGAGAAACTGCAAGTTACGGTGATCTGTAAGGGCCATTATTCTATGGTTGGCTCCTAAAAGATACTGCCTCCATTCCTCAAATACCCTCTTTATAACTAACAGTTCCTTGTCTCCTATAGCACAATTCAACTCAGCCGTTGTTAATTTGTGTGAGTAATATGCTACAGGATGAAGGCATCCTGTGCGTGGGTCTGCCTGAGAGAGAACCCCTCCTACTGCCATTTGTGAGGCGTCTGCCTCATCTACAAAAGGCCGCGAAGGATCGGGATGTCTCAGTATGGGTGCCTGTGTGAATGCTTCCTTCAATCTACCAAAAGCCTCCTCAGCAGCAGGAGTCCACAGAAACTTAGCCTTCCCCATTACCAAGCTTCTAAACAAGCATTTGCAATGCAATAGGTCTCGCATTTATGCGAGTTTAAGCTATTGGCATTGTAAATGACAATGCCTTTTATTTATGTTTTAATAACGAAAACAAAAATAAAAGGCATTGTTATTTGCAATGTCAATAGCTCAAACTCGCATAAATGCGAGAACTATTGCATTGCAAATGCTTGTTCCTCCAGGTATCTTTCTAAAATCTTCCATCTGCATGACTCAAACGTCATTGCATTTGTCTTCACTACTGTATTTTCACTCTGTCCTTCTGCATGTACTTCCTTGTCACTTTCAACATGCCCCCTTTCTCTCTTCCCACACCTTTAAACATAGAATTAATTTTCTTTGGTGCTGTCACTATTTCAACAGCTGTCTTTATCCACTTCAAACTTTAACATTAAATGGTAATTAAACCTGGCACACCCGTTACCTTAACTTTGTATTCCATGCCATGGATCACCCCCACAACCTCAACTCACTCATCCAGAGGCGACTCAGTTCGCATGAGTCAATAGAAACATGTTAAATATATTGCACTAAGAAACATCTCGGAAAAAAAATCAAATACTCCTAGGGAATGGAAGACGAAGTAAACCTGAAGTGTAAAAAGGGACTACCTCGCAGACATTGTGCTAGAGTTTGTTGAAGATTCGATCAGTGTTTTTTTGCCTGTAAAGTTAGGCAGGTGAATATCTGTCCAGGTAGTGAGCAGTTTCATAGTCAGTTTTATATTACAGACGGCTCTGAGACTTCGCGGGACTCGCCCCCGTAAAGCCCTGGTGTCGCACGATTTTTCTACATTCCCGACTGGCAGTCTATATCAGCACTCACAAGGGATGACTTTGCAGGATGGAAAGCTAAATGATTTTTAACAGGGGGCCATTGCACCTGCGCGGTGAGTGCTACGGCTCTGCTGCCGACCCCACATTCACCCCCAAACCATTTCGAGATCTTACTGTCAAGCAAGTCTTCCAGCTCCTTGTCCTCTGCCCCTGCACCCGCCATCTTTGCTACCCCTGGGAAGCCGGTGAGGCGTGGGGATTGAGCTGCTTCTACAGTGCCATGACGAGACCAAGCAGTTACTGCATGCAGCTCAAGTAAGCGCGCCGCACCTGGACAGGAGATGTGCACGCGTATGGTGAGAGCAGGAGTTGTAATAACGCCGCAAGCCGTACTCGTGCACATCGGCTGTCTGGGCCGAAGCGCAAACAGACGCCGTGAGCATGCACAACGCCTGTCCAAGGGGGAAAGTGCAGAAAACCCCTCCGACTGTCACCACTTCCCGCTCACCTGTCAGTGTATGCCGAGCGCGCCAAGAGGCCACCGGTGGTCGGGAGAGCCTTGAGCACTGTAGGGCACCACAGCTAGAGAAGGAGATGCCAGCTTTGCTGCTTTCAGCTCGGCCCCCAGTTCACACCGAGCATGCCAAGAGGCACTCGGTGGGTCGGGAGAGACTCAAGCCCCTGAGCAGGTGAAAGATGCCGGCATCCACCGCCAGACGGCCCGTTATCGCAAAAGTCAGGTAGGGGTCGTGAGCAAGGGGCAACAAGGCAACAAAGCTGGAAAGCAGCCAGTGCGGGTAGATTGGGCTAGGTTCCACCGTAGCGGGTGAGCCCCGAGGCCTGCCTAGGTCGAGTGCATCTCGGATGTGCTCCCCCTGCTCTCCCAATCCTGCAGAGCCTCCAGCCGTACACCGCTCATAGGAGAGAGGAGGACCAACCAGTGCCCTCCAGCAACTGACCATGTGGAATTCAGTGTGCTTGTGCCCCTTCCTGGCTTGTTACCCGTCTGACATCGGTCAGCAAAGCCAGTTCGCTTGTGCTCGGTCTGCCGGCCCTTTCCCGATCGCCGGCGAAAGAAATAAAATAAAAGGCGCAGATCACCAAACTTTTTTTTCAATATTTGATACTTTTAGTAAGCAGCGCAGCATGCAGTGCTGCTTATTAAAAGCATGAAATATTCAAAAAGATAGTTTGCCGAGCTGATCAAAAAGCAAAAGTGAAACCAATAAATATAACACTTAATTAACAAAGCCCTGTCTTGTCGAGTCTGCCGTAAGCTAAAGACACGCCGTGGGCGTGCACATCTTCTGTCCAAGCAGGCACAGCCGTACACGGCCCGGCACGCGCGCACAGAATCACTCACCTGCCGGTCTCACCCAACTGCTTCAGCTGTATCTGGGTGAACTTTTCCGCAAGCCGGTCACTGCCCAGATAAAAGCATTTAACTTGGAGTTATCACACGTGCGTACTGATAGACATTATGCTGAGAGACGTCCCATACGTAACTTCTACAGAAAACTGCACGGGCGCATTGAGAAAGTGAAACTGCATGAGGCTTAAAAATGCAAAGCCGTGCGCCGACAGAAGGGGGACAGGAGATGTGCACGCGTAGGGAGGATAGGAGATGTGCACGCGTACGGAGCACAGGAGATATGCGACCCGTACACGTGCACATCTCTCGTCCTCCGTACGCGTGCACATCTCCTGTCCCCCTTCGAGCCCAAGTCGACAACAATAGATCTCACTAGCAAGCAGCGCAAGCGCTGCATCGCTAGGTGAGACCTAAAAAGGGGGTTAAGTCTGAGAAGTTACTAATAAAGCGTCTGTAAAAATTGGCAAAACCAAGAAAACTCTGGATATCTGACAGTCTTTGATGCTTGCCAACGAGTAATGGCTTCTACCTTCTGTGCGTCCATACTGATTCCTTTGGGGGACACAATGAACCCAAGGAAGCATACATGGGAGGTATGGAATCGACATTTCTCTAGCTTGCAGTATAAATGATTGTCTCACAAACGTTCGAGGACCCTCCTAACATGGATTTCATGCTCTTGTAGTGACGAGAAATAAATCAAAATGTCATCGATATAAGCAATAACAAAGAGGTCCAACATGTCTTAGTACTTTGTTGATGAAAAACTGAAAAGTTGAGGGGGCATTACATAGTCTGAATGGCATTACTAAATATTCATATAGGCCGAATTTAGTACAGAAAGCCGTCTTCCACTCATCCCCCTCCTCGATTCTCACCAGATGGTAGGCTCCTTGCAAATCCAGTTTGGTGAAAATTTTGGCATCTTTTATTTGATCAAGGAGGGAGGATATCAGTGGCAGAGGATACCGGTTCTTGATTGTAACATCATGGAGTGCTCTATAGTCTATACAACATCTAAGACCCCCCCTCTCATTTAGGTATAAAGAAAAGAGACGAAGAGGCCGGTGATCTGGAAGGGCGAATTAAACCTATTCTAAGCATTTCGTCCAAGTACTCTCGCAGATATACGTTCTCTTTCTCTGTCAAAACGTATATCCTGCTGCAGGGTATGCAGGCACCAGGCAATAGAGCGATTCGGCAGTCATCAGGTCTGTGAGGCGGAAGGCTGGTGGCCTTTTCTACATCAAAAACCTCTTTCAGGTTGTGATAAAGAACAGGCAAATCAGACACTTTAGAACTGGTGAGTACCGCAACTTTCTCTGGGCTGGTTGTATTGTGGACATCATGTTCTTTACAGTTATCAGGAATAAGAGCTACTGTCATCTCTTTCCAATTAATTAAGGGACTGTGTTGACACAACCAAGGCAGCCCCAATAGGGCCGGAAACTGAGGAGACTGAATAAGATCAAATGCAATAGTTTCTTGATGTTTCTCCTCTATAACCAATGTTAAGTCAATAGTAGCATGTGTAATTGGACCAGACTTCAGCTTACTGTCTATGGTTGTGACTTCCTCCCAAGAGGTCTTAGACACCCGGGGAAAGCTCGTACTACGTGCCCAATGTAAGTCCATAAAATTACCATTGGCACCAGAATCCACCATTATTTGAAAATCTATAGCCTGTTTTCCCCATAGCAGGCGAGAGGAAGAAATGGCGCGGAGATGATAAAACTGCTTCTGTTTGCGAGACAGTCAACCCTGAACTACCCGAAGTCTTTGTCTCATGAGACTTCGGGCTCACTAGTTTTCCGACGGTTTTTTCTGCTTTGCTTCACAGGGCATTCTCTAAGGAAATGGCCCTGCTTTCCGCAATATAAACACAATTTTTTGTCACGCCTTCTCTGCCTTTCTTCTTCACTAAGGGGCCCCCTAATGCTCCCTATCTGCATAGGTTCTGGTTCTTCTATTGTTTTTTCAAGATCAGGTTTTTTCTCTTTATAGATAAAAACGTGGCCTTCTGACATCCCTCTTTCTCTTTTCCTCTCACTGATTCTATGATCTAACTTGACCACCAAGTCTATAAGGGCAGTGCAAGACTCAGTAGGATCCACTCATTGTGCTAGGAGATCTTTTAAGTTATCTATCAACCCTCTGTAGAACAGGGCGCTACGTTTTTCTTTAGGCCACCCAGCTTCTGCTACTAATCTATTAAAGGTAGAAATGTAAGTTGTTAAGTCATTTGTCCCCTGTTTCAGCTTTAAGAGCTGGGTATCTACTGACTGCATGAAGGAATGCCTGTCGAACAGCTTCCTAAGCTCTCCCTTGAAAGCGGTTTAATCATGCAGCAATGGGTCATTTCTTTCTATGAGGGGTATGGACCAATTGGCTGGGGACCCCCTCAAATATGATATGACAAATGCTACCTTAGCTTGGTCGGACGGAAAGCATGCAGCTTTACACAAAGTGGAGCTTGCACTGACTAATAAAAGCAGCAAGCTTGGTGGGGTCCCCCATAAAAAGCTCGGGAGGGGCCTACGGAAAGACTGAGGTGTTGTCACTTGTATCACTGTAGAACATTAGTACCAGGAGACTGAGAGGAAGGGGGAAACTGAGTCCCTGTCATGGTACCCAAACTAGAGTCGGTACTCATGCCCCGTTGAAGGGAATCCACCCGCGCAGACAAGGCTTGGGTTTCTTTCTGAAGATTACCCAACATGTGGGCTAAGTCTGTAAGCGTTACCGGACTCATTTCCATGACGTTCGGGCGGAAATCAAATTTTCTGTTTTTGGCTTTGCGTTCTGTCAAGTTCTACTCACGTTTCCGCAGTAACGCTATGCAAATGAAGAAAGATACTCAACCTCTCCTGGTCACCTATTGTACCCAACTGAGTCAAAGCACCAACAGTAACCCGGGGAAGAAGGGAAAAAAACAAGGAGGAAAACACAAAGGTCCCATGTCGCACCCCAGTCTGAGACAGAACCAGTCAACCAAAAGAAATCACTGTGAAAAGAAAGAACAGAAGAGGAGTAAAGTATACATGGTATTTCTAATCCTAAAGTATATCGTTTCCATTTGTGCTGGTGTCTACCTGGATAATTCCCTTCTTCTGTGTATTTCTGGTAGCTGGGTAAGTGAAAGGATGTATATATCTAGAAAGGTAAAAAGGTATGAGTAATTAAAGTGTTCTCAGTTGAAGAGCAAATGTAAGAAAGAGGTAAAGAAAACTCTGTGCCAGAACCCACCTAAAGACATGTAACAACTGACCAGAGTTGTTTCAAATAACTTTGATGCTCCTTAAAGTGCTGAATAATATCCACCTTCACTTCAGGCAGAAATAACCGTTTTCCTTATGCTTCAGGAATTTAACATGAATTTAAATAAATAAGCAAGAGCAGATCTCCATAAACTCGGAGCCCAAATCAGATAAGTGTTAAATATGACTATATACAACTTAGTAGACTCAGCGCGCAAGCGCTGTTACCGTGATAGAAGTAATACAGCTTTTTCACTATTGTCTTTTGTATAGGAAACAATCCTCCCAGGGGACAGGAGCCTACAGCGGTAGTCGCGGGGAGCCAGGGAGGGGACACAAAGCCAGGAACGCTGGTGCAGGAGTCGTCGCCTCAACGAAGGACGCCGAAGAGGAGAACGACGACTCAGAATAGCAGGTGGGTGATCCGGAAAGGAGCTAAACCTTCCCCAAGCAGGAACGCAAAGCGTCTCTGCTCAGGATCAGAGAGTTTTTGTGCTTCCTGGCTGGTTCCTGCGCACGTGCAATGACAGGAGTCGGCCATATTTGTGGTTCGCCAGCCGCGCGTGACCGGCAAACATGACAGTTAGGCCCAGAAAACTCATTCAATCAAAGCATATGGATAGGAGTTCTAACACCTACAGAATGGGTTTCAGAAACTGTAGCCCCAAAGCGCCCCCCCCCCACCCTACCCCCTCCCAAAAATGGTGTGCACTAGACAACGTTAATAGCAAACCCCTGGATATGCTGGCAGTACCAGAAAGGGAGACAGAGAGAATTGGCTAACAACCAGTAAACCTCCCCTAAAGTTAGGAATAACCACCTATTTATAACGTGTTCCAGTATCCATAATTCCAAATGAAACAATAAATAGGAGTCCGCAAGAGGAGATAAAAAGTAAACATCAACACAATCTGGAGGAACAAGGAGGGGTGACGGATTCCATTGACTCAAATCCAATAATAGCTAGGAGAGGGACGGTAGAAACAAACTTTAAACGAATCAAACAGCACCAGGATGACACACAGATTAAGGTCATTAGTAGGAAAAAAACTCCTCATTGCCATAATGCCCAAGGGCCAATCAGGTATTAATAATTAGGTGAATTCTGTTGGCAAGATTGAAAACAGCATTCTCAGTGACCTAAGTCACGGCCATCAACAAAATTCCAGTTGCTGGCATATTCAGAAGCGAGTTGAATCATATGCTTACTACTCCCAGAATTAGAGCCACAGATTCAAATAAAGGCACTCATTTAGAGCAACAATTGCACAGGAATTGCTGAGATTCAACCCAATCAAAAATCACAAAGCTTTTATTAACACCTGAATATGTCTCAGGAGGGCAACACGACATATTGAATCGGGTCAATATTATAAAATTGATCACGTCCCTTCCATCGCTAAGACATATGAATTCCTCTAATATTGAATTCACTGTCCCATGTGGCTTCCAAAAAACTCAATCAACTTTGATAAACTAGACCTCGGAAGAGAAAGCAGCAGACATTCATGCAATGGGCAGGCATTTCAGAGAATGGAGATTAAACATCACTAGATTCACAAGATAAGTCTACCCCTTCCCGCTGATGAACATCCCAACTGAGGGGGAACAACTATTGCATCCAGGACCAGATTCAAATTTTATGGCAAGACAGGAGGCTAGCATTGTGCATAATCTTTTATTCACTCCTTCTGTGCAGCAACACTTAAAAGCTTCAAGAACTAGAACACAAAAACACATCACAATCAAATAGAATCTTCAATCTCATGAGCAGTCCCAAATTAAAGTGTATAAAGTAATTTGAATCTAGGATGATGGAGAAAAGATATGCTGGAGTGGATCGGATCAGCTGTTGATTTCTTATGTAAAACCATTTAAAGGTGTAACAAATGAAACGATTGCAAGATGGGTGAAGTCAGTAGTGAAGGAAGCAGGTGTAGATCTATCCAGGTTTTATGGTACATTCTGTCGGGGGTACCATGGCTAGGAAGGTTTTTATGTCATGAGGACGATTTGAGTAAAGTTTAAAGGTAGATTGGTCTAATGCTGACACACTTAGAAGATTGTATTTTAGGGCTGTGGAACGTTTCAAGATACGCTTTGAAACACTTTGAACATGCATAATGCTAGCCTCCTGTCTTGTCATAAAATTACGATTCTTAAAGGTTACTTGATTAAAGAATCACAATTTTGTTAAAGACGAGGAGGCTAGCATTGTCCCTCCCTCCCTTCCCATATGAATATGAGGAAAGTAAGGGGGTAGGGAAGTTGAGAGAGAATGACTGCTCATGTTATGAGACAGTAATATTTAGAAGGCCAAAGAAGATGTACAGTGTGGTTTGCTAATGATGTAACAAGGAAAACTTGTCAAGAAACAGAAAGATGAAGTTGTTGTTTTTTTAAAGAAAAATATTAAGAAGCAAGCCAAGGCCACAATAGATTTGATCAGCTTTGCTCTTTTCCTCTCTAGCAAGTTGTTCCAGTTGTTCTTAGCATCAAAAAGTACCCCTAGGTAAAGAAAGGCTGAAACTTTACCCATGGTATGCTGGCCCACCTTGAAAGTCTTAAACTAGTGAACCGTGGTGCTACAACCATAACATAGGATTTTGAGACATTTAGGGTCAGGTCGAGACTATCCATAAAGGCAGCAAATTTATCAAGGAGGATCTGCAATCCCCTACCTGTGTCGGTTATCAGGACCACATCGTTGGCGTACAACACCGGGAGCGGCCTTTGGTCCACCTTGGGGCAGTCAACCTGAGTCGCAAGGAGGACTTCCTCAATCATGTTAACATATAGGGTGAACAAAAATGGTGCAAGGATTCACCCCTGCCGCACCCACCTCCTAGTGGGGAAAAGACCTGGTGGTTACCGCTTCGAGTGAGAAACGTACTGAGACTGAGGTGTTCATATGCAAGTCTCCCAGGAGAGTCAATATATAATGCTCCACTCCTAGCTCGATCAACAGGGCCCATAGTTTAGCTCATTTGACCCGGTTGAACACAGACGCGAGGTCCAGGAATGCCAGGTGTAAACTCTCAGGCCAGGCAACAGTGTACTTAATTAAATACAGATTCAGGCATTGATCGAACGTAGACTGGCCAGTCCTGAAACCATACTGGACATCCATTAGAATACCCTTAGCATCAGAATATTTCATCAAACTGTTAAGTATAACCCTCCCAAGGACCTTAACTACTGCGCCTATCAGAGAGATAGCGATACCAAAGGGGATGATGGACGGAGCGTTTGAGCAAATCAAACACTCACCCCTAGTCAACT
Organism: Calotriton arnoldi; assembly: GCA_963921515.1. Classification (NCBI taxonomy): domain Eukaryota; kingdom Metazoa; phylum Chordata; class Amphibia; order Caudata; family Salamandridae; genus Calotriton; species Calotriton arnoldi. Next base: position 748,684 of record CAWUFW010005617.1, on the reverse strand, counting down.
GATCTGGGTTTAATCCATCATCATTCTTTAGCTCACTCCACCACCCCAGTTCAGACATGGCCATATGCAAATCAGTCTGACCCTGTGCCTCATGGGAACAGTCCAGCCCGAACTGCCAAGCTATGTCTACCCTGGACCGGAAACAAGCATCCTGGGACCGGTTTCTGGCTATTCAGCCGTCATCAGCCAGGCTAGCTTGAATCCAGTGGCAAAGTGAGCAAGGGACCCACGTCTGGGCATACCCTGCCAACTTAGGGCGAACAAAGCGATACCAAAGGGGATGATGGTGTTAAGAACAAAACACAATCATGAACATTCTGCGCCATCTTGTCTGATGAAAGTTCCTACGTGCACATAAACTACAGTCATTCTGATTTACCACAGCCATTTTGTACTCTGTTGGTCACCTTCATTTCACCCTGTCCTCTAGCAGCCTTCTGACTCTCTGACCAAACCTGATATGTGTGCTGGGGGCTATAAACTATTTCCACGACAAACATCAACATCACCTGCTGCCTCAAACTCGTCTTTCCTCTCATCCCTGCACAAACGGGTTACAAATACCAAACAGACTCTTGCAAACATGGTTTATTGCACTACACACAGCAAGACTGGTTTTTGCCAACAATGGGACCTGTTCTTATCAACAGAACGGACTCTTAGATCTGGCCGGTCTCACTCGTTTTTAGACCCTGAAGCAAGGTCCAGCTGCAATTAAATTGTCTGTTTTTGACCTGGGTGGGAGGAGAGTTAATGTTGGGCTTGTGTAACCATGTTGATAAAACAATGTCAGGCTTGTGTGACAACCTGCCCGGGCGGAGACTCCAAGCTTGTAACCATGATAAAAGAAACAAATACATTGTGTAAAACTGTATAAAAGGAAGAGTCAGAAGCATTGCCAGTAGAACACCTCCCTGAAGACATCCTGGTGTCAGCAGTTGACGTGGTCTCCTCTAAGAGTAATAAACCTTTTTCTTGCCTTCCAGCTTCCAGCGCCTGCCTCGTTATTTTAGATAGCGAATCCAAAGTGGATTAAAGGTGACCTTGCGCCGGGCAGCATTGGGGATCTCAGGAGACTCGCTGCTTTTCACAAATTGGCGACCCAACGGGGGGCCCATCAGAGACACGTGGGTCCAGTAGAGAGGTCCTAACGACGGAGTGAACGACTAAATGATTGGAGTGCACCTGCCTGAAAGAGACCCTCGTCTGGCTGCCAATTGACTGAACTTCACCGGTTCCGAACGGACCTCTCTCGAGTGACCTGCGGTCCTGACTGGGGCCTTACAGGAACGCCGCATTGATTGTTGGAGTAAGAGGACAACCAGGCGCTGGAAGGGGAATACGAAGAACTGTCCATACGGTCCGGGTAAGGTCGTGAGAAAACATGACTTAAATTGATTGATTGATAGAAATACTAGTATTCCTTTTTGAGTTATTTGAGACATTCCCTGCTTGCAAACAACGTAGAATAGGAATATTCTCTCTTTGCAGACAGCGAAGGACAGGTAGTGCAGACTTTTGTCTAACATTAATTGAGATATTCATTTTGACCGCTAAATACGTCATGCCTGTTTTCTCTAGATTGTTTTGGACCGGACCGTTTGTTAGAGGTCAGTCATCCGGCACCGCCGGAAGGCACCCTAACAAGGACATGTACGTAAAATATGGATTAGCCACCGTAGCTTATAGCAAACTATGGCATAAGTACACTAGGAAGGACCGGGTAAATCAGTGGCCACTGACGGGATCTTTCGATCCCGCTAAAATAGAAACGTTAGAATTAGCTGTCCACAAAAGAAAGCTAGACCAGCCATGTTTGATAGTTTTGGTTTATGGCGAAAAGAAGCAGCTCAACGAAAGAAAAGAGACGAAGCTAGACAAGATAAAGAAACGCGAAAATCAGCTTACCAAGCCTGTAAAAAGTTAGAAGAAGAACTAAAAGAAAAGGAAATCGATAAAAAGGAACAGGAATCAAAAATATCAGGTCAATGCCCTGTTAGAACGCCCTTAAATCTTTACCCCGAGTTACCAGCAAAACAGGGGGTAGATGATGATTTATTGTTAGATCCCCCAATGATATACATGCCACCCCCTTATGCCCCTACTCATCCCGTAGTACAACGCCAGGACCCCCAAAGTATAACTGGAGATGGCACGATCGCCTCAGTCTCCACCACCTCTGCTCCCACCGAGCCACCCACACCAAATGCCTCATCAAAGGAGGCAGTAGTAGAGGTAGGAACCAAGGAAATAGGAGCGCCCAGGGTCCCGCGATTAAGTAAAAATGAGCGAGCAGGCATTGATAAAATAGTTAAAACCCTCATAGATAGGAAAGAAACAGAAGAACACGTAACAGACATATGCGACTCCTATGTTGAAAACCGCAAACGATACTTTATTGTACGTCTCTGTTACCACACCCTTACTGCATATGAAGAGAAGTACCAAAACGTAGGGCCTGAGCGATTAGTGGCTCTCTACAGAAAGGTAGACATCGGAGATGAAGGCGACAACGATGTTACAGAACTATTTTCATCCACACTAGAAGTATTGCGTCACCTCATAGAACAAGGACAGATAGATAGGGACAGGACAACTAAGGTAGCAGGACCCCCAGTGGAAAAAACAGATAGCATGATGCCAATAAAAGAAGCTGCCCCTTACTGGGTACCTCCTAGAGGACAAGGGACTAATGACGATATAAACCATCAAGACGCTAGAGGAAGGGTGGTCTACAATTGGGTGTATCAGCCATGGGACAGACAGGACATCCTGACCTTCCGTAAATCTTTGCCGGATTTACGAAAGAACCCCACCGCCTTTTACATCGAGCTAGGTACCGCTCTGGGATCAACAATAATGACACTTGCCGACATAGACTTGTTCTTCGGGTTATGTTTGCCAGCAGATGTGTGGAAACAGGTTAGGAAAGTAGACCATACCGAACGGTTTGGTCATACCTGGGAACAACTCGACACACTAGATAAACAGCGGAACCCTGGTCAAAAACCAGTTAAAGCAATATTAGACCTCCCTGACAAAATAGTGCAGAAAGTGAAAACGCTGATCCCAGAGAAAAAGATAGACTGGTCCATAGTAACCGCATGCCGCCAGAAACCACAAGAGGACGTCTCAGAGTACTTCTCCAGATTTGAAACTGTGTTCTCTGATTACAGTGGACAAGACATGTCCACCGCAACCGGACACCACTTATTTGTGCAGAACTACGTCAAAGGATTACTGCCAGATGTATCCCAGAAACTACAAGCCAGCGAAAGTAGTTGGGCAGCATCTAAACCGACGGCCATTCTCCAAATGGCCCAGTACTACGAGCATCAGAGAAACGAAAATGACAGGGCTACAGAAAGGAAAAAGAAGGACTTGAAGGAAAGGGTAATGATAGCACAACTCCAGGGGGCGAATACAGGAAGGGAGCAATATAGGGGAGGAAACCAGCAGAATACCCCTAGAGTACAGCCCCTAGGAACAATCCATCTACATCATATGTAGGACGCCAAGACCTAGGACAGGATCAATGTGCATTTTGCAAAAATATGGACACTGGAAATCCCAATGCCCGGCTTTGTTAGGAGCTGCTAGGGGCAGAGGGGCGAGGGAAATAGCAAGTGGACAGAGAGGAAGAGGACGTGGAAGAGGGTACGCGAGTGAAGCAAGCGAGGAAAGGCCAGGAAGAATGAACGCATTTGACCATCCCAGACAGAATCAGTACCAACAGACAGATTATGACAATACGTACGACTTTGCACAGGACAGCCAGGGGCAAGGAAGGGATCCAGTCGAGCTCTGCGTTGATCAGCAAGGCCCTTATGTTACCGCTGAGGTCCTGGGCACAAGGTCGCCATTTTTGGTAGACACAGGAGCAACACGTAGTGCACTATCCAAACGACTGATTCCAAGGGCACCCTTGTCAGGCTCACATGTGACCTCAATAGGATTTGACGGTACGCCCTCCACCAACCCTTTGTCCCGACCCATCCCTTTTAATCTTGACAGCAATGGCGTCGAAACGACATTCCTCCTCTCATCTAACACCCCAGACGCCATTATGGGCCTCGACCTTTTGAAACACTTCCATGCGACTATCAGATGCTCACCAGACGGAGTGCGTGTCATCCTGTATGACAACCCCCAACGCCATAGAGAGAACCCTTTTCAGCACATGTTTTCCATCTCTGAGACTGACACATCCCTACTGGACACTTTGCCATCACACTTATGGGCTAGGGCTGATTCAGACGTAGGACGAATGATGATTGACCCAGTACACGTAACAATACGACAGGACGCAACCCTACCGAAGGTACCGCAGTACAAAATATCGCCAGAGGGTGAGAAAGCACTAACAGAGATCATACACTCTTTGGTAGAGGCAGGGGTGGTAGAGGAAGTAGTGAGCAACATTTGTAACAGTCCCATACTACCGATTGTAAAGAGACAGGGAGAGGGAGATGGGAAAGCCTACCGCTTCATCATTGACCTGCGGGAGGTAAACAAAATCGTAGTACCACAATACCCAGTAGTTTCCGACATCACAACAATTTTGACTTTAATCCCCTCCACTGCCACCACCTTCACTGTGATCGACCTCAAGAACGCCTTCTTTTCCATACCTATACACGAGGACAGCCGCTATCTTTTTGGATTTACCCTAAATTCCCGTTCGTATAGATTTTGTAGAGCACCTCAGGGGTACACTGAGAGCCCAAGTATCTATAGCCAGGCGCTTAAAAGACAGTTGGACGCCATACAATTGCCAGATGGAGTGGCACTAATACAATATGTAGACGACATCCTTCTAGCAGCAGACACCATACCAATAGCCGTCACAGCCACCATCAAACTACTCCATTTCCTTGCTGAGAATGGTCACAAGGTCTCCCGAAAGAAACTGCAGTTCTGTAAATCACAAGTGACCTATTTGGGTCACCTTTTATCAAAAGAAGGGAGAAAACTCACGCCTGACAGGATCCAGACAATTCTAGACACCCCTGTCCCCAAAAATCAGAAGCAAGTCTGCTCTTTGATAGGCCTCACCTCGTTTTGCAGACAGTGGTTACCGAACTTTAGCCTCATTGTCAAACCCCTTCTCTCCCTCCTAGCTAAGGACATCCCCTCACCTCTCCCCTGGACCCCCGAATGCCAGACAGCCTTTAAAGAACTACGCAATACCCTTTGCTCAGCACCAGTCCTAGGAACCCCAGATTACTCCAAACCATTCTTCCTCTACACACACGAAAGGGAGGGATGTGCATTGTCTGTCCTAACACAATCAATTGGTCACAAAACGCCCTTGTGCATATTTTTCTGCCACCCTCGATCCAGTAGCCAGAGCACTGCCAGCGTGCCTGCGTGCTGTGGCAGCTGCAGCGGTATCAATACGCCAGAGCGAAGGAATAGTGCTCTCCAATCCAGTCACTGTTTTAGTACCCCATGCAGTCGACACACTACTGAACCAGACCAAAACCCAACACTTGACTAGCGCCCGACTGACAGGATATGAGTTGACCCTGCTAGCACCGCACATTACCCTAAAGCGATGCACCACCCTCAATCCAGCCACGCTGTTACCCCTACCCGAGAACGATCCTAACGTGGCTCCACTACACGACTGTGTGACACTAACCGATGAACAAACAAAAAGTAGAGTAGACCTCAGAGACACCGCCTTTCTAGAGCCAGATGGAGAACTATGGGTGGATGGTTCGTGCATCAAACTCCCCGACGGCACCACCTCAGCTGCATACGCTGTCACCACAGCCCGAACCATTCTAGAAACAGCCCGTATTGCCCAACGTTCCGCCCAGGCAGCAGAACTCATTGCCCTCACACGAGCATGTATTTTAGCAGCTGGCACGACAGTTAACATATACACCGACAGCCAATACGCCTTCGGGGTGGTTCACCATTTCGGGATTCTATGGAAAGAAAGAGGGTTCCTGACTTCACACGGTACACCCATCCTGCATGGAGATTTAGTCTCCGCCTTGACGGAAGCAGTCCTCCTCCCCAAAAAGCTAGCAGTGATAAAATGCCAAGCACATAGGAAAGTGACAGATCTCATTGGACAGGGAAATGCGCTAGCAGACGTTACTGCCCGAGCCACGGCAGAAGACAGAACTATGACACGAATGTATGTGACCAGGTCACAAGCTGAACAATGGACTGATGCTAGGACCACTGTAAGGGACATACAGACTACAGGCACACAAGACGAATTGACCGAGTGGGAAAAGGTGGGACTAAAAGACGAGGAAGATTGCTGGAGAACAAAAGACGGAAATAAATGGCTGTTACCCAATGCCTACCTCATCCCCATATTGACCATGGCACATTTACCAGCACACATAGGCTCCACCCCCATGATTGAACTAATCACAAGAGTATGGCATAATGTCAAGATAACAGAATCTGCAAAGCGCCTAGTACAACAGTGTATAGTATGCCTACAACACAACCCAGGGAAAGGGACAGTAGTACCACGGGGAGGGTTTGGAGTCCCTGATCACCCCTTTGAAGTCCTTCAAATGGATTACATCCAACTAGAGAGATGCCATGGTCTAAAATATGTCCTGGTGGTTGTGTGCGCTTTTAGCAAATGGGTGGAGGCATATCCCACCCGCGACAATACTGCCATAGCCACTGCAAAAGTATTGTTGAAAGAATTCTTCCCCGGTACGGCCTTTGCAGAATTTTATGGAGCGACAACGGCCCACACTTCGTAGCCGAAGTGATACAGAACATACTGAAAGGGTTGGGGGTAAAACAAAAATTCCATGCCGTCTTCCACCCCCAATCAGCGGGCCTGGTAGAGAGACACAATGCAACATTGAAACTAAAGCAAGCCAAAATAGTTGCCACAACCGGGTTGAAATGGCCCGACGCCCTTCCATTGGCATTGCTATCAATGCGCTCCACCCCGACCAAACACAGACTGACCCCGTATGAAGTGGTCTTCGGCAGGCCTATGAACATTTGGGCGGCACCAAGACCCACCTCCATTAACGATGTCCCGAACATATTAATGTCAGACTATCTGCATAAATTGACAAACGAGCTAACAATTATCCACCAACAGGTGCAGCAAGCCTTGCCTGACGTATCCAGGGGCCCAGGACATGTGATAAAGCCTGGGGACTTCATCCTAGTTCGCAACTTCCAAAGAACGAAGAATCTGGAGCCCAGGTGGACGGGCCCCTGGCAAGTCTTGATCACCACTCGAACTGCCCTCCGAGTGGAAGGAAAAAGAAATTGGCTGCACGCCCACCACTGCAAGAAAGTCCCTCCAACGCTGGCAACCTGTGAAGAGGTGGAGGTGCAAGAGGAAGTACTCGCAAAAGACCGACCAGCTCTGAGTTGCTACCCACAAGAAGACACCCTCCAACTGTCTGAATTTCCCAACCCCACGGTGCCATCCAAGGAAGGGTACAACCTAAGATCGACAAAAAGGGAGCTCCAACAACCAGGCCACTAACTGAGTCAGAGTCTCAGATCGGTAGCACAGCCAAACGACGCTACCAGGAAAAACACCAGACAAAAGTCTGTGGTCCTAACAGTTGGTGAGCTCCTCGAAGATGATGAAAGAAACGGAACACCTGCAAAGCCACCGCAAAGACACCAAGACTTTTGAACTGCACAGTACAAAGACAATTGCACTTGTAGCTGCATTTCTCACCTGCCTCCTACTAATGGTCACACTCTGGATCATTGAAGAGAATGCACCTGCATACAGAACATTGTCACCAACCATGCAACCAATCTCAAAGAAAGAACACTACCTGGTATCACTACCGCCACATCTCCGAGAACGACGCAAAGAATTCTGGAATAATTCTTTCGTACAGATGCTGCACCAGCACAATCTTGCCACCAATGCCACTAACTGTTGGGTCTGTGGGCTGCTACCACATGCCACTGAACATTCCATCCCTTTCATCCCTTCACCCTTTTCTGTTCATGGATCTTGCCTTGCCTGGATGATGCTCCTACAAGAAAGTTACAAAGACAATGCCACTTCCGATGGGACAATCGCTCAGTTCTACAACGAGTTCTGGCTAAACCAAACAGGAAGAACAGCAGCTCCCTTTTGCCCTCACACCTCCAATACGACATTCCCAATGAATGTCCCCTCCAAAGAACGAGTGGAAATACAAGTGTTCAATAATCCTGTCAGAGCCACATTTTCCTACCTGAAGAAAAGAACTGCTGCAACACTGACTGTGGCCCTATCTGTGGTGAACGTCTCTGGCCTTGTATGCATTGAAGGCCGTGGGACTAAGAATGTGGGTCACAGCACTTGTAACATTGTAAGGACTTTGAACACTGCCAACCCTCCACCATTTGTTGCATCACCCAATATGTACTTTGTCTGTGGAACCAAAGCCTACACCTGGCTCCCAAGAAACTGGGGGCACGTGCTACATCGCTTTTGTTTTGCCACCGACCTACACAGCCCCTGCAGAGCATCATCGAGAAAAGCGTTCTAAAGACACTGATCAAGCAGACTCTGCCGCATCACAGTTCATTGACGCAGCAAAAGGGCTCGTCCCGCTATGGGGTCCGATGGCAAACAGCCGAGCCATCAGACATCTGTCTCAAGCGGTAGAAACCGCCCTGAACGTCACAGCTGGCATCCTCACCAACAACACTGCCGAGCTTCAAGCGGTCCGTCTGGTGGCCCTACAAAACCGCATGGTCCTGGACGTGGTACTAGCGGATCGTGGAGGAGCATGTCGCATCATTGGTGCCAGTTGCTGCATATACATCCCTGATAATTCACCCTCTGTCTATGAAGCAATCGAACATCTCCACAGACTGTCTTCAGAAATTCATCAAGGATCAGAGACTTGGACAATTGGAAGTTGGCTTTGGGGCATCTTAAAGGACTGGGGTTGGAAAATATCAATGTTTCTCTTGGTCCCAGTATTGGCAATATGTGGTTGCTGTTTGGGTGTACACTGTATACCACCTTTGTGTTCTCTTTGCATAAGTGCCTTGCGCCCTAAGACTATGGACACTCAGTTAACAAAAATGAGAGTAATGTATGAACAAGAAATACAGGACATTATGGAGATCGAAATAGACTGACAAGATGGCTAGTTATGTTCAAAGGGGCGACTGTTAAGAACAAAACACAATCATGAACATTCTGCGCCATCTTGTCTGATGAAAGTTCCTACGTGCACATAAACTAAAGTAGATTCTGATTTAGCACAGCCATTTTGTACTCTGTTGGTCACCTTCATTTCACCCTGTCCTCTAACAGCCTTCTGACTCTCTGACCAAACCTGATATGTGTGCTGGGGGCTATAAACTATTTCCACGACAAACATCAACATCACCTGCTGCCTCAAACTCGTCTTTCCTTTCATCCCTGCACAAACGGGTTACAAATACCAAACAGACTCTTGCAAACATGGTTTATTGCACTACACACAGCAAGACTGGTTTTTGCCAACAATGGGACCTGTTCTTATCAACAGAACGGACTCTTAGATCTGGCCGGTCTCACTCGTTTTTAGACCCTGAAGCAAGGTCCAGCTGCAATTAAATTGTCTGTTTTTGACCTGGGTGGGAGGAGAGTTAATGTTGGGCTTGTGTAACCATGTTGATAAAACAATGTCAGGCTTGTGTGACAACCTGCCCGGGGCGGAGACTCCAAGCTTGTAACCATGATAAAAGAAACAAATACATTGTATAAAACTGTATAAAAGGAAGAGTCAGAAGCATTGCCAGTAGAACACCTCCCTGAAGACATCCTGGTGTCAGCAGTTGACGTGGTCTCCTCTAAGAGTAATAAACCTTTTTCTTGCCTTCCAGCTTCCAGCGCCTGCCTCGTTATTTTAGATAGCGAATCCAAAGTGGATTAAAGGTGACCTTGCGCCGGGCAGCATTGGGGATCTCAGGAGACTCGCTGCTTTTCACAATGGACGGAGCGTTTGAGCAAATCAAACACTCACCCCCAGTCAACTGATCTGGGTTTAATCCATCATCATTCTTTAGCTCACTCCACCACCACAGTTCAGACATGGCCATATGCAAATCTGTCTGACCCTGTGCCTCATGGGAACAGTCCAGCCCGAACTGCCAAGCCATGTCTTCCCTGGACCGGAAACAAGCATCCTGGGACCGGTTTCTGGCTATTCAGCCGTCATCAGCCAGGCTAGCTTGAATCCAGTGGCAAAGTGAGCAAGGGACCCACGTCTGGGCATACCCTGCCAACTTAGGGCGAACAAAGCGATACCAAAGGGGATGATGGACGGAGCGTTTGAGCAAATCAAACACTCACCCCCAGTCAACTGATCTGGGTTTAATCCATCATTACTCAGAGAGATAGGGTGATAGCATTGGAGATTATTCATTTCCCCCTTCTAAAACACTGGTACTATCCCCACAGAAGACCAGGATTGCGGCACCCCAAGACATGTAGCAGCGTTCAGTACCCGAGTCAGTAGTGGGCCCCATAACTCCACGTCCAGACACAACAGGCCGGGGGTGGGGGTTTAGGAGGATTCCATCAGTGCCCAGGGCTTTATTTCTGGTTAAATTGTTGATACCTAGTGTTACTTTTTCCAGGGTAATGACCATGGGATTATAACCCATCTCTCTTATCACCCTCTCCACCTCAGCCGTCTTGCCAAAATTGTAGACCCCCTGCAAAGTAGTCTCCCCACTGTTGCTCCGATATGTGGGTACAAGTAACTGGTCCTGTGTCATCTGAAAAAAATAGGTTTGTTCACTGCGTTAAATAAAAGAGAGGGATTTCTAGATTCACTGGCTTGGGTTAACTCATCCCAGGCTAGGGCCTGGAAAGTAGCCTTGCGTTTGCGTACTGCCTGCTTGTAGGCCTGCCTACTGGCAACCACCTGGCTCCTGTCTCTGGAGACCTGTTTTAAGACTGACTTTAAACACCGCAAGCATTTAGAGCATTCCCTGTCGAACCGTTCCGGATCTTGTGTACTTGCTGGTGTTGAGAGGGGAAGTCAATAGATTCTTTGCCTTATCTGCAGTACCTACAAAGGCTTGCAGAATATCCATATCAGGGGCGATAGCATCTAAACAGATTGCCATCTCTTGCGCCGCCTGGGAGAAGAGGGATGCTTTAAAAATAGCTGTGTCAACCTGAGCCAAATGTATGCGCCTGCCTTGATCCACAGGAACAAGACCTCTACTAGTCCCGCCCCCAGGGCGCATAATGTCACTATGGCCTTCTAGTTCCAGGACAAGAGGGTTGTGATCGCTAAAGGGGCTATAAATAATAGCAACATTAACAATATACAAAAATAAGGGAGCCAAAATAGATACAAGATAGAAGAGCAGCCCCTCCTCTTGTACATAGGGGCAACACTGGGATTGGACAAGCTAAATAACTTTTCCAAGGCTGATACCAGATTATGGGAGGCTAAATTCTCACCCAGCTCCTGACCTTCCTTTGAGTGATCAAAATGAAGCCCCTCTGTTACTGTACATCTCGGCCTGCTATTATCTGGCAACACTGGGCTAATGCAGAGATGGCAGTTAAAGTCCCCCACTAGCACAGTCCTCCCCTGACCAGGCACACCACCCTGCACCCCCAAGGTATTTAGGGTTACCCTTAGGCTGTGAATGCTGGAGACCTCTTTTCAACATCCTCTGTCATTGTAAAAATTGACCAGAAGTAAAGGCTCCCAGGAGAAAGAAATTCAGCCCCTGTATTACCATCATGTTCTTGTCCAGGTTAACAACCTGTCCATGCAGATGTAATGCCAAAAATATATTCATACCCCCTCTAACCCTGCCCGAGGGTGTGGGCAGAATATATGTCTTTAACCCCTTCGCTGCGCGCGAACTTTCGCCGCGGTGCAGGCGGGGCTAGGGGTGGGCGTGGCGCCGCGGTGCTCATGACGGCTCCCGGCCATCATAAATCACGGTGGGCATGTGTTCATGACGGCCGGGAGTCGTCCGAACTCCGCCCACTGATTAATTCTCTCGAACAGGCGGGGAACACCACGTGGGCGGAGCGGCAACGTTCTGACGGCTCCCGGCCGTCATGAGCACACACCTACTGTGACTCATGACGGCCGGGAGCCGTCATGAGCACCGAAGGAGTTAAACCTTCACAGAAAAACTTGATATTCACTTCCCATGTTTCCTGTAAGCAAATACTCTGAAAGGATGTTATAAACTCCACCCAGATGGGATCAGAGAATTTAGCAGAGAGCCATGGAATGTTGCATGATACAATTTTTCGGTCCTTTTGATTCTGCGCAGGAGTCACCACCGCCGGGGTATCTGCCTGGGGGCTACAGAAAGGGATACGGTAACTTCCTGATCAAAGTTAGACTTAGAAGAAGGAAGGGAGGGGAGAATAGAAGCCAGTCAGTTGCACATTTTGAGGCTGCTCAGAGGAGTAAAACGATTCATCAAATTTACCCAGCCAGACTGCCCTGTCCTCGGTCAGGCACACCCATAACAACCCTGAGTCTGCCAGTCTTGGTATATGGAAGCGCGACAGACACTCTCAGGTTGAAATAAAGAAAAAAAAACCCTAAGGGGGAGCGCGACAATGCCTTGCTGATCGAGAGGCTTATGGGAGGATAAAATGTGTGCCACCATTCCAGGATTATAAAAATTGACCATCATGCCATCCCCAGGCCAGAGCTCCCGGGCCTCTGCCCACCCAGCCGACTCTAGGGGCCATGATGATAGCGTCAGAAGTGCCCCCACCTCCCTGAACACGCTTCTGGAACCAATAGGTCACTCTGTTTTTTAATTCCCAGTAAGACTCAGACGAAGAACTAGATAGATGCAGAACGTTCCCCAAAACAACTACATAGGGGGTTGCCTCGGGTGGCAAGTCAAGGTCAAGGGTGTCCAGAGTACTGGAGCCGGGATGGTAGAGTGGATATATAAGAGCTCTCAGCCACCAGGGCGACTGCACCGCGGCCACCTATCCCGGCCCTTGAAGGGGGAACAGGAGCACCTTGGGGATGGCTGATGTCTCCTGGGGCATGGACAACCAAGTCAGTTTGCGCTAGGGTGGAGGACTGCTTGGCCTGGGGCATCCTCAACCTCTTGAGTTAGGGATAAAATTTCAGACATATTGGTTTCAATAATGTTTAACCTTGCCAGGATTAGATCTAACTTGGTAGAATACATCTCCATAAGTTTGGCAATTAAGTCCCCGCTACATGTGCACCCCTCTGCTTGACGGACCAAAATGGAGTTGGCCCAGGACGCCCCACGAGGGGATGAGTCGCCCAGGGACCAGGTTTTCCTCCCTGCTCCTCAAATTGTAAGTCAAACAGGTGGAACAGGGGGTTTGTGTCTAAGGAGGGGCCACCAATCCCTCACCCCCTAATGGACTAATGACTATCACTGGACTTAGACACTTCGAATTAAAACAGCTAAAAAACACACGCAATAACTATCTAGCCCAGTGCTTAACTTAGTAAAAATGAAGTACTTCAATAGCACAGCAAAATGAGATACTACACAGACTACTGTGTGTTCATATACAGGGTTCTACTGAATACAACTATGGAGCTCTAGCCAATTTCTTCAGGTCCCAAAACAAATACAGTGTTTAAACACAATTGCTAGTTCCGAAACTACTACAGTGTTGTAAGCATTGCAAAACTTATGAGAAGGAAATCAAGCACACCTGTGAGTTCTCCATCAGGCTTGTGCGAGCAAATACTAGGTTTGGGAACCAATAAGTCAGGTCAGTTTGTATCTGGAAGAAAGTATACATTGGCGATTGTTAAGCCATCAAACATACAGATGTATCCTTATAATATCAAGACACAGTCTCTCAGTATTTCATTACAGGCCTCATGTTAACTGTCCACTGAGACGTGGTATGGCATAGAGGTTGGGTGGAGTGCCCTTCGTGGAGGCGCAGTCTGCACCACAGTGAGCAGGAGTGGATTCGAAGTCAGCAGCGCACCAACTCTCAGATCTCGCTGCTGGGAACCACCAGCACAGCAAGCCTCAGTAGCAGTTGCTCATCTCAAGACCGGTGAAGGGTCCTCCTTTACGATGATGTTTTCAGGCCTCGCAGTATGGTGTGGGAGGGAGGAGTGGGCAGCAGCAGAAGAGGTCACATTGTGGTGATGCTGGATGGCACGCTGTCACTCTGGGGGTATGTCACTACTAGACGCAGTTCACCAGAAGAACCCAGCAGAGAGGCTAGTTAATCCCTCACACCTCAGATTGGAGACAGTGACACCCCGGTAACAAGCATGCACCTCTGTGTGCTCTGCACTCCAGGAAGATGGCTGGCCTTCTTCTCCTGGACAATCTTATCTCCTGCAGGGCCAGACATGCTCATTCCCTCTTTTTAAAGGCAGGCAGGCTTCTGGTCACTAGGCAGACCCTTAGTTCTCCAGCAAGTCTACAGACTTCAGGTGATGTCCCCTCACCCCTGAGAGATTGGCTATGGGGGGGGGGGCGGAGAGAACACCAGCCAGGATCACAATAGCTTTTCATGTTCATTGCGGAGCATTTCCTTGCTTATTCAAGGAAGCTTTAAATCTGAGACAAAATTATATGGTTTGGACCCTCTTGATAGTGATTTTCTAACAGGGGATGCTGACCTACTGTTAAAAGTCCAGGAACCAGTCTGATGTTGTTCCCTTTCAAATTTCTGGCCGCAGTGCAGACACAGTCTTTGTGGGAGGTGGTGGCTCTCACAGCAGATAGTACTGATGTGTGCTCCATGCAGGAGAAGCAAAAACGAGCACAATAATGTGTGAATACTCTGCACCTGGCCGTCATCAGCTTCGTGAAGTAGCACTAAGAGAAAACCAACAAGCATTTGCAATGCAATAGGTCTCGCATTTATGCGAGTTTGAGCTATTGACATTGCAAATAACAATGCCTTTATATTTGTTTTCGTTTTAAAAACAAATAAAAGGCATTGTCATTTACAATGCCAATAGCTTTAACTCGTGTAACTGCGAGACCTATTGCATTGCAAATGCTTGTTTACTATTGTGGTGACTGCATCCTGCAAGAGCTTTGAGAAACCACGCTTCTCCAGAGGCTCTTAAGATTGAGAACTATAGTCATTGTTTTGAAAAGCGCTCATCGTGAGACCCTGCGCAGAAAATTGTGCCCTGCTCAAGATTAAAGGTTGTATCTCCATGAGTTTAACGACCAATCAAAGATTGTCTAGGAGTGGAATACTACATTGGAACCTGGTTCAAATGCAAGTTGTAGGTGACAATTTGAAAAAGTACATACTGGGGAAAAGGGGTGCATATTGCAATGTTATTGCATAGGCATTAAGTAGTGTACAAGAGTCCGGTATATTTACACGTAGGATATTGAATGGGCATAGCAACCTCCCTGATGACGTGATGAAGACAAAACCCTTAAATGGATTTACAAATGTCTGCGTCAAACCCTTCCGGAGCAAATAGTTCTAAGGAGAGAAGGCACAAGCAGGAGGCCATATTAGGCCAGTGTAGCACGGCAAGGCAGGCATAACAACAAACCTGCTGTGCCGGACAATATTGATCTAGTATCAAATTCTACCTTTTATAATGTAGCTTTCATATTTGCGTCTATCTGTAAACGTTTAGAAAGAAATATGATAAAACGAAAGAAATGCGTGAAGTGATTGCTTTGCAAGGCCTTAGTCTGCCCATCTGTGCACTAATTGCAATTGTATTGTGCAGCCCCCGCAGTATACAGAGAGAAGCCGTCTTCAAGAGGAAATGGATGCAACAAGCTCTGAAGACTGGAGGGAAGAGAGGGAAGAAGGGCGGAGGAGAAGAGACTGCTGGAGTGACGCCGAGAGCGGAGGTATGAACGGCTGATGTCAGCAGCGAGGAGTTAAGGAGAGAAGTCATCTTCAAGTGGGAATGGAGGCAACAAGCTCTGAAGACTGTAGGGAAGAGAGGGAAGAAGTGCGGAGGAGAAGAGACTGATGGAGTGACAGCATGAGCCAAGAGCGGAGGTATGAATGGCTGATGTCAGCAGCGAGGAGTTAAGGATAGAAGACGGCTTCAAGAGGGAATGGAAGCAACAAGCTCTGACGACTGGAGGGAAGAGAGGGAAGAAGGGCGGAGGAGAAGAGACTGATGGAGTGACAGCATGAGCCGAGAGCGGAGGTATGAATGGCTGATGTCAGCAGCTAGGAGTTAAGTAGAGAAGTGAGCTTCAAGTGGAAATGGATACAACAAGCTCGGAAGACTGAAGGAGAGAGAGGGAAGAAGGGCGGAGGAGAAGAGACCACTGGAGAGACAGCATAAACCGAGAGCGGAGGTACGAACGGCTGATGTCAGCAGCGAGGAGTTAAGGATAGAAGACGGCTTCCAGAGGGGATGGAAGCAACAATCTCTAAAGACTGGAGGGAAGAAGGGTGGAGGAGAAGAGACTGCTGAGAGACTGCATGAGAGGAGAGCGGAGGTACGAGCGGCTGATGTCAGGAGCGAGGAGTTAAGGAGAGAAGCCGGCTTCAAGAGGGTATGAAAGCAAGAAGCTCTGAAGACTGAAGGGGAGAGAGGGAAGAAGGGGAGAGAGGGAAGAAGGGCGGAGGAGAAGGGACTGCTGAGAGACAGCATGAGACGAGAGCGGAGGTATGAGCGGCTGATGTCAGCAGCGAGGAGTTAAGGAGAGAAGCCGGCTTCAAGAGGGAATGGATGCAACAAGCTCTGATGATTGGAGGGGAGAGAGGGAAGAAGGGCTGAGGAGAAGAGACTGCTGAGAGACAGCATGAGACAAGAGTGGAGGGAGGTATGAACGGCAGATGTCAGCAGCGAGGAGTTAAGGAGAGAAGCCGGCTTCAAGAGGGAATGGATGCAACAAGCTCTGATGACTGGAGGGGAGAGAGGGAAGAAGGGCAGAGGGAAGAGACTGCATGAGACGAGAGCGGAGGTATGAGCGGCTGATGTCAGCAGCGAGGAGTTAAGGAGAGAAGCCAGCTTCAAGAGGGAATGGATGCAACAAGCTCTGAAGACTGGAGGGAAGATGAGTTTAAACAAGCCAGTAGGTGACGGAATACTGTTACTTATAGCATTTATTTCGTGCAGCGATGAGAACACCGTGATGCACAGAAATACGCGTTAATATAAAACAAGCATCGATCTCTTGTCTTTATGGGGCCATGTGTTTCTAATTAGAAACACATGGCCCCATAAAGATAAGTGCTTTGCGACAGCAGCAAAGCAGGCGACCCAGTCCGGATCGGAGGCCAAAGGGCATCCACAAAATCCCCTCATTTCCAATGGCAGGCCACTGTTTACCATAAACGGTGACGCCAGCCAATGGAAATGCGGGGCTTGAAGCCCTTTTCTCAAACTCCTCATTAACAATAAATCTCGCCGAGCGAGCAGCGCATGCGCTGCAACGCTAGGCGAGACCTAAAAAGGCACCCTACCTACAAAATTCCATGCCCCTAAAAAAAATTATCTGCTGACACACACATATTCTCCTACCATCAACCAGTGCTCATGAAAAACTAAATCAGCAATCTCCAGCTCACAGGTACTCACAAAAGTTCTATAGTAGGCCTGTGCTCATCCTCCCAAACTTTAGTGTGAGAGGTGGCTCCTCCCTTCAGCTCTAAGAATCCAGGCAATATGCTTCACCTGCCTGGGAAAGCTGTAATTCATCCTCCATCTTGTAGCATATCAAACCAAGGGCTATCCAAAATAGATACCACTAGTCCCAGCAACCATAAGAGCAACACAACATGGAGTCTAGCTACCATGCATACCGTACACATATATGCTCTACAAGTATACAGGATGTCAGCTCAAAGGTCTGGGTTTCATATAAGCAAGACTTAACCAATAGAAATCGGACTCAGTCTGCACCAGAAAACAAAGTCTGTTCAATACCATAAGATGCAAAAACCAGTATGCTGTCACCACCGTTTTACGTCAACCACCTGTAATATGGACTTTAGCCCATGCCAAAACAGTGGGCATGCTTGCTGCACCGCTCCCAAGTAACAGAGCTGGTTCTGGACCTCATAGTCATCATGGATAGGTCTAGGCTTCAATGGACATGCTAGATTAGTGGGTTAGCTGGGAGAAGGTAAAGTCAGGATACCAGCTTCACATGCAGTTAGTTATTTCGTCTAAGCACCATGAGAGTGGCATTCCCGTCCCAACACTGTCCTGGCATTATCCTGATCAAAAGGTGCAATTCCACAAATTTCACAGGGATTAGGAGTCAATCAAGGAGACTGTTCAATGATCAGAGATATGTGGAAAATAACAATGCACTATGCGTGTTTATTTTTTAAAAAGCATTGGCAAAGCCAATAGGTCTTGGCTTTGAGGCCTATTGCCTTTGCCAATTACTTTCAGTGGTGCTCTGCAGCATGGAAAATGGCATTAACAAAGCGGGCTCAGCCACGCGTGCCGTTTCCCCGCAAGCCGAATCACGCATGCCTTAACCACGCATATGCGTGGTTATGGCAATGCACGATCTAGTTGCAGAGCGGATGGGCAGACACAGGAAGATAAAGGAACGGGAAAGGACGCGGTTAGGTAAGCGAGGCTGGCCCTTGGGGATCGGGGGTATTTATTCGGGGCGGGGGTAATTTTTAGGGCTCAGGAGGTGGGTTGGGGTTGTTTACAGGGCGGGGAGCAGTTTTAGGACTCAGGGCAGGGGGGTTGGGTCCTTTACAGGTGTAGGGGACAGTTTTTTGGGCTCAGGGCGGGGGAGGGCTGGGGTCAGTGTCATTTTTAGAGCATGAGGACAGCTTTTAGGGCTCATGGTGGGGGAAAAGGGACAGTTTTAAGTGCTGGGGGCAGTTTTAGGCCTGAAGGCAGGGGGGCTGGGTCAGGGTACTTAAGGGTTGTAGGTGACAGTTTTTAGGGATCAGGGCAGGGGGACTGGGGTCAGGGTAGTTTTTGGGGCACAGGGTTAATTTTTAGGGCTCTGGGCAGTTTACAAGGCGGGGACAGGGGTTAGCATGCATGTCTCTTCACCCATAATGTTTTTACCATGAAATTGAGTGGTAAAGACGCGTCGTGTTTGAGACCATCATACAACCGTGCAGCACTGTCAATATAAAAAATGACAAGGGCACTATGGTGGTCGTCTCATTCAACTGGCGTGTGCCTGCATCAGAACGTATGTGCGCGCCAGCATGCGAATGCCATCTGCATTTTTTTTTTACTGATCCAAGATTGCAGATGCTACTTGGATTGGTAAATAAAAATAAATCTTTTTCAGAGTGAGAAGCCAATTTAATAAAAAAAGGTCACAGTTGTTAGGGCTGGACGATAATTGAAGCTTGAGTGGGGGCAACAGGCAGGAGGAAGCAACACTGTGTGATGACAGAGAAGCATATGGATATGAGAGCAACACAGAGCGGGGGAGGGGAGGAACCACAAGAGGGAGACACTACTATGGAGTGCTTAGCAAAAATAAAAAGTAGTTCCCTAAAGGTAAGCAGTGGAAAGACAAGTAATGTGGATATGCTCCAGGGGAGAGACAAATACAAGAGGGTCAAAGCAAGCCATTAAATAAGTTACCAAATGAGAATGACTATAAACGTCAATCACTGGTAAGCAACAGGTGAACTTTAAGCCCACTCTAAGATCTTGGTAAACTGACAATAAGTCTTTTGCAACCAGACAGCTTGCACTTTCTGGTAGGCTCAACCTAAAAAATAAAAAAAAACGTTAACGACAATGCAACTTTGTCGGGTTCTGTTTTTCTAGGATTATTATAATTATTATTACATTAGAAATCATTTTTGAAATGGTTTTCTTTATTACACTTGTCCTGCACCGTCATTTTGTTTTTTTTAAATTCGTTTGAGAACCTAGCACGAGCCTTGCCAACAGTGATACTTTAACACTGATCGTATATGGTATGATGTTTAACTTTACATGACAATACATTTTTATGTTGCCTAAACCGTAATTTTGTTCCTAAGTATAGAAAATATTATATATTTTTTTTATATCGTGATCAGGGTATCAACTTCTTAAGGGTCAAAGGATGACCTGCGCCTCTCAGGATATCAAGTCGTGACATGCAGGCGACACCTAACGTCAACAGATTTTGCCAGCATGAATTTTTAATAGTGTGCATTTAGTAACACCATTGAAACATTAGATGTTAAAGTACTTTGGAAATATAGTACCCTTATTTTTAAAACCAATTTGTGTATAATGCCGTGAGGCAACTGCACTGGCTAACAGTTTTAAGAATGCAAATAATAAAGTCGGCATGCAAAACCACGCGTCTCCTCTTCGTACCGCACACTTATAGAAAGAACATTGTTTCCAAAAGTTAAATTATTTTTTTAAGTGTGCACGTAACCAGTAAACGCCCAGAATAAACATAATGCCCAGTTCACTTGTAATTTTACTGTTTAAGTAATAGATCGATATTTAAAGTCGCCCTCTAAATTCCATTAAAAAAAATCTGACGGCGACAAATTTTACATTTAACATAAATTGCACTTCTTTAACACGATTTATATAATTTCACATTTGATGGCTCTTATCGTCCCTTCCTTTTTAATAGCCCTTATAAAGTTTCAGAATAAAGTATTGGGCTGCCGGCGTGTATACGTTTGAAGGGTTCTCTCAGGGTACGGTACATAGCACAGATGGGGGGGGCGAATATGCTCTGGAAAAGTGCAATTTCAGATTTTGCCCGTCACTAAGTGAGACCCACACTCTTGTGACTTGCACACTCAGCTGTAATGGTGAGGGGGTGGGGTGCCTGCGCGCACTACCGCTTCGTTAATCATGGCAGGCGGCAGCCCCTTTAATTGGATTAGGGCCTGGCCAGCTTCCAGCTGCTCATCAGAGTCCCGCAGGCCGAGCTCCCCGTGCGAGTTCTCTGCCTGCGCGGCGCACGGGCTCTTACTTCTGCGTGCTCTCCAGCAGGATCCCGCTGAAGCTCCGCTGCCCCCACTGGAAGCTCACCACCAGCGCCTCGTTCACGACTTGCTCCAGCAGCACGGAGATCCAGGAGCCGACCCGCAGCTCCCCGGCTCGGAGGCACCCTGCCGCCTCCTCCTCCCCCGTCGCCATGGCCCGCCCGTGTAGTGCAAGTGGCGGCAGCGACAGGTCACTCCGGAGCCGGCCTCTGCCGCCCCGCCTCCTCCTCCTTCTGCTCCTGCGCTCCCGGGGCACTCGGGCGGGGCAGGGACGTCACGGAGTCGAGGTCACCTCTGACAGGAAGAGCTGGTGTGGGCGTGACGTCACTCCGGGAGCTACTCTGGGTGGGGGTGGCAGGTTACGGTGCAGGGGTCCATGCAACACATGGTTGCAAACTGTGAAGCACAAATCAACCGTGGAGACAAGGCACAGGGGAGCAGGAAGCTGCGTCAACAACTATGCGTTCTGAAGCTCAGGTGCTTTGAATGTGCATTGGTGTTTAGATCCATACATGTTGTGTCCCTTTTTCGAAATCACAAGGACGTTCCTGCTTTGCCAAATAAAGTTAAGGACGCAATCGTCAACGTTATTGATAGAGGGAGAATAAGGTTGGCGTGTTAAGGTTAAGATACGCACCTAACCTCAAGATTTATATTATTTCTTAACACCAACCAGTTTTGCCACTTCTGAATTTACTAATGTGGGACCACGAGTAAAGCTCTTACCTGGTGGCAATGGCCACTGAATTTGAGCGATGCTCACACATTGGAGTCGTACTTTTTTAACACGTAACTTTTTTTTGTACTCCTAAAATCCAACTCAAGCAACACTTTAAACTGAAATCCTAGTAATTTAATGTTTCACGGACAAAACTAACGCATGTTGCACAGCTGATTACAACTACTAACTGAAAAGAGCTTGAGAGTTAGTCGGAACAATGGAAAATGGTTGGTGTGTACATAGTAACCGTTATTTTAAAAGACACAAATTAATCCTAGTAAAGTGTAAAGGAAAGCATGGATTTAGAAGAGATAGTGGATACATAATCATACATAACTCTACCTACCCACATAGACACTGGAATCGGGTAACTCTACCTACCCACATAGGCGCTAGAAGCAGGGGTGCTTGCTGGAGTTAAGAAGGTGAATGAACAACAAAAATGACTTTACATTTTTTACTATGTTGTCCCATTTGCTCTACATTTAAAGTCCGAGGTCAAATGTCAGCCTAAGACTTCTGACAAATAGCTGGGTATTTTTTTAAGTTAGAGGTTGATGTTCACGTTTCTTTTTCTGTGAAGTGAGAGGATTTTGTACAGTGAACGATGTGACAATTTTGCTGGTGTTCAAGGACTGAGAAAGGAAAGGATATAGAATGTCATTTTTTTTTCTAACACAATCCATATTTGAATTCCTGTAAATGAACTCTGCAACTATTTCAAACATTTTCAGCAGTTAGGAAAGCACAAATGAAGCACATTTTTTTGTAGTTCTGAAGTGTGATGGAAACAAAGATTTAATACGATCAAAACAAACCAAGGCACTTTACTTTGTGATGCACAAATGATAAATATTTGCTGAAACCCCACACATTATTTATTGTTTGTGTTCCATATAGTTTTATCAAAAAACTGCATGTCTGCAAATTTAATAGCAATTACAATAGAAAATGTACTACCTTTAAATGACAGTGAGCTACCACACCATGCTTTAGTACATATTTGAAACTCTGTGCTCCAAAATGCACCACTAGCTACATACCATCCCTTTACCACTCTCCCACATAAGCCTGAAGCATTTTTCCCCAACAGGGGAGAAGATATGGATCAGAGACTCAGATGGTATTCCTCCATTCTCCACTACCGTAAAAATACATACCTGCAAGAAATGAGCTCAATTTGTCAAATGCCAGACTGTAAGACACAGCTTAGTAGCAGACAGTTTACAAAAATCATGTGATGACACAGTGTCACCAGGAACCTGGGTTATGCATGTAAACAGGACACACTGTGGTTCTTTCAGATTTGTTTGAGAACCGGCTCAACGAAATAAAGGAGGCCAAAAAAAATGGTGCCAAGACTGAACTAGTCAAGCAACAGTTTCAGAAAAAGACACTTAACTAATGCAAATGTGTAATACCCTGAAGTCAAACAGAAAGATTGATCACAATTGTTTTTATTGACATATGCATTTGGTGCCATTATTTGTATTCTCATAAATGTGCACAAGGTGCAACATATAATCTGTGGCGATAGTGCAGCGCTCAGGTGTGGAAATGTGCAAAAAGAGTGACAGATGAGCCTCAAACAAAACAAGCCTTAGGTCTTTCTACTCTAAAAGGCCGAGTATTGATTTTGACAATGGCTTTTTGATTGCTGTTTGCATGCCAACAAAAGCATTGTGACATGCAAAAGCATAGATGGCAATCTTGCCATGGGTTTTCTTTGAAAGAAAATCAATTTCAAGGTGGCCTCAAAAGCATATGCGTGCATCACAATGTGCGCATGTGTGTTGTGATGCATGCGTGTGCCGTGATGCACAGCAACTATCTTGTTATTTTTAATTTAGTGGTCTAGCATGGTG
This sequence comes from Calotriton arnoldi, assembly GCA_963921515.1. Lineage (NCBI taxonomy): Eukaryota > Metazoa > Chordata > Amphibia > Caudata > Salamandridae > Calotriton > Calotriton arnoldi. Next base: position 725,238 of record CAWUFW010005617.1, on the reverse strand, counting down.
ATTGTTTATGATACATTAAAAGTAAGCAAAAAGTGTGAAACCACTCAAAAAAAGGAAGCGGGTGGCTAAGTAGAACTTTGCAGCTGGCCGGCCCTTATTAAAAAGAAAAGAAAATATATATATCTTTAACATGAGAAACATCAGGAAGGAGAGTGCATGTGGTATGAAGAATAAACAGAGGGGAGAGCAAGAAAATACATGCACTCAAATGGAGTGCCGAATACAAAAGAAGGAAAAAAAAGAGTCCCCTCAAATATGCAGTGGAAAGATGCAACTAATCCAACCTGAATACGGAGACCAAAATTCTCCAGGGAGAGACAAATGCAAGAATATGTAGAAAAGCGAAAAAAATATATCGGACACATGAGATGGGCAACAAACTTATCCAATCATGCACCCGAGGCTGACCTAAAGCCCACTTTAAGTATCTGTTCAGTATTGGAAACAACAGGTCTGCTCACACACAACAAAAACTATCTGTTCCCAAGACCTGAACAAAGACTCAAGGGCTGTAAAAGATTTCCAGAAATGGAGACACATTGAGCTAATTATGGTTTATGTCTCTGAACAGTCTCACGTGGTGAAAGCAGAAGAGTCCAAACAGAAACAAATATCAGTGCTTCAGCCCCAGAAAGGTTTTAGATAAAATATGTCAAGGAGCAGGCTGGAAAAAAATGAGAAATAATTACAGGGTTCTCAGAATGAGACATATTTTGAATTGAAGGAAGCATGAAAATGTGATACACAAATGTAAATGGGACGAAATAGTAAATCACAACGTTATCTGTAAATGGAAGGATATATGCGTCCCTAGAACAATGTAAAAGTGAAATAAAAAGGGTGTTTCACACAAACAAGGAAGATCCAAAGTCTCTTTATTAGGTTAACAGCATCAGAGACCCCAACCACACAACAGTCACAGACAGCTCCTGCTCAGCACGGTTGCCCCATTTGGAACCCAACATAACATCCAGGCATGATGCAATGGTTACAGAATACCGCATCATCCCCTTCTTACAGAACACACATCCTCTCCCTCACCCAATGCAACCCCAAATAACTTCCAAGATAACAGCTTGAAATCTACATCACAAATGAGAAACTATCTACAAGTTCTTTGCATCCAAGCAGCTCAGCACAGCTGCCCAGATTAGAAGGTCTCCATTACAATGCAGGGATGATACAGTTGTTACAGAGGGTTAACTTGGATACGAAAGACGAACAGAATTACACATTAAACATAATCTTGTAGATGCACAGGCTTCCTCCTAATCCACTGTGGTGTCACACTTTGATTTTCTAATAAATCCTCCACAGAGGACCTAGCATGCTCACACTCCAAGGGATAGTATCTGGCATCCCTGTTGAGAATCCAGATCCTGTGATCCCTTGTTTTTACTGCGTTTTTAAACAGTTTTACACCTTGAATGGCTCACTAAATTTGGAAGCTTTACCCTCCTTCCTTGGGGATTTGATTTTGATCCAATCCCCTACTTGCACCGGAGTAGCCTTAACAGCTTTCCATATATCCTAGTGTTCCTTCCCTCTCACCTTCTTCATTAACTCTCTCTCTCCACCCTTCAACATTTCCTACCTGATCATCCACTTCCTTTCTTCTCTCATTCACCCATCCAGGAACTTCCTCACAACTGAGAATCTTTCCCTTACGCAATTGGAATGGGGATAAACCAGAGGTGGAGTGCGGTGTCAGGCGGTATTCTCGCACTTTCTCATTTAGTTTTCCCACTCCACCTCACACACAAGGGATTGCTGCAAGCTCTTCTTAAGTACTTTGATTTACCACACACAACCTGAGTATCACCTATTAATGGGTAATCTTGAAATGCCTTGGAAAGCAATATTCTCAGTTGAACCGCTCACATGACATGAACAAAAAATTATCAAATTATAGAACATAAACCAAAATAAAGGGAGCGATAACAAGCTAATATATACTGCAATCATCCTGGAGAAGGGGAAGCAGAGAAGAAAAGCTTGTCATTTGGTTTAGGTTTATTTTTGTGGAGACTCAGGGCAGGTGGACTCAAATTGTAATGAAGAGAGCCATTTACCTCAATCAATCAATCAGTATTGTAAGAGCGGCTAATCACCCCTAGGGGTATCCAGGCACTGAGGTCTCTGAGGTCTCTAGTTGAAGAGCCAGGTCTTGAGTCCCTTCCTGAAATCCACTAAAGAGGGTGTTGTTCATAGGTGGAGGTCGTTCCAGGACTTGGCGGTGAGGTAGGAGAAGGAACTCCCTCTGCTGTGGCTCCGGCGGATGAGGGGAATGTGAGCAAGGGCGGGGGAGGCGGAATGGAGATGTCTGGCGGGCTGGTGGAATTTCAGGCAGTGGTTGGTATAGGCTGGAACCTGGTCATGGAGAGCTTTGTTGGCATGGGTCAGCATTTTGAACTGCCATAACTTCTGAACGGGGAGTCAGTGGAGGTTCTTGAGGTGCGGGTGATGTGGGTCCATTTGGGGAGGATGAGTCTGGTAGCTGCGTTCTGTAAGGTCTGGAGTCTCTTGATGAGTTGGGTGGGAGGCTTCATAATGGCCTTGGGAGAAGGGCCTCACACCTCTCTCCCCTTTAATAATATGATGCAGCACCAGGGGATAGGGTTCCTGGAGCCTTGTAAAGGCTGGGGAATTGGGGTTGCACACCTCCCTCCTCTAAAATAAAAAAAAAAGAACCCCCACCACTCTCGGGGGGATATTAAAATTGAAAATGGCAGGAGCCTGTCCTTTTTTTTTCTTTCGACCGAACCACAGATCTGCGGTCCCTTAAAAAAAATACCAGGGGATGGCGGCAAGAAGGCGACCTGAGCGGACGCCTCACCCACTCTCTACTTGCCGGCTGCCCTTACCTGTAATTCTGCACCCAAGATACAGGGCTGTCCCCTTCATTGCGACGACAGGGGCTCAGAGAAGCTTGAGCGGGTTGTTGAGCGCACTGTGGGCTGGATTACGGTTGGTGAGTGAAAATCACCAATGCGGCCTTAAGAAACAGGGCAGCTGCTCTGAATTGAAGCCACACTCTGGGGGCCAGGATGTGAAGAGACTGGATAGAAAAAGGACAATTACTTGCATAGCTGCAGCACCCCCCCCAAGGAATTTCAGATATGTTGTTGGTGTGAGGGGGAATCCTCTGTTGTTGCCTTGTGTGTGGAAGAGGGAGACACATACTTAGGAGCCGATTATGATTTCGCTAAGAAAGGCCTCCGTACTACTCTGATCCGGAGGGCTTTCCTAGCGAATTGCGCTCCGCGAGTCCGAGCGACCGATTCCGATGCACCTGTATGGTTACGGACTCGGTTCGCTTGGACTCCCAGTGAACTCTGTGGGAGCCTGTATACCGAACGCGTACCCAGGCTCCCGTAGCAAAAAGGGGTGGGTTGGGAAAAGCATACACCCTGTGGCGGGCACCCCATGGTGCCCGCCACACTGTGTATGCATGGAAAGGGGGGGACCCATGGGTACCCCCACGGGACCGATTCTGAGGGCCCCGGGTGAGGGGGGCCTGCTAATGCCCCCTGAAGTCCGATTCCCACAGCCATTTCATCTCACTGAGACTGAGTCGATACGGCTGTCCGAATCATGCATCGTATTCACTCGTTCGGAAGCCGGCTCCATTGCGTGGCATGATTCGGCTGCGAACGAGTCGGACTGACAGGTTCGGATTCGGAAACGATTTGGTCGACGCGGACGAGATCTTCGCATCGTACTTGGTCATTCGGAACGGGGAAGATTCCGTCGGAAACATAGGCTCCGAATTGGATTTGCTCGTTACAGAACCTGTCTGGAGGCCTTCCTAACGAGATCGTAATCGGTCATTAAGTGTCAGCTTTTACCGCAGGCAGAGAGACGGGCTGCAGCGGCATGTGGCGTCTGTGCAACGGCCCCTGCATCTGCTCAAAAGCTGCCGCTCTCAGCAGAGCAGCCCCTTTGAGAAATTCTATGAGGACAATCGCACTGTTGAAGTGTTGCTGCCTTTGTTTTGTTTATCAGGCGGCAAGATTGAATCATCAGACTCTGTGGTGAGGTGACTCCACCCCTCCAACTCTATCCGCCTGTATCTGATACAACACAGTCACATGTGAAGGACAGCCAGAAACCTCTCTTGGATTTGGACTGAATACCTGGGTGCACATTGTTGATTTCTCTGTCACGGGACCAATTAGAGACTCGTCGAGCATGGACATGGTACTAGAAAACAAACTATAATGGTAGTATGGAGGTGCACTCCGTTTTTTGAAAATGTTTTTAGGGTAAATAACCAAAGTAATCAAGATTATCCAAAGGTGCTGCTCCGCTGCGAGTGCTGTCAACACACGCTTTTAATAAATGAGAATCTGCAAGATCACAGTCTTGGTTGCGGTGTGCACTGTTCATAACACTATGGGGTCGATTCCGATCTCGTCCGGAAGCGCACCCAACAGTATTTGTCCGGAAAAAAAACAAGCCGAACGCGTGTTTCCCGACCGATTCGAACAGTCGTCCGAACGAGCAAGTACGATGCGCATAACTGCTCAGATCCCGACCCAGCCGTACGTACCCATTCCAGCTCCTGTTCCCCGCCCGAGCCGGATCTGGAAACGCCGAATCGAGTCGCACGGAAGCAAATATACAGCACCTTCCGGCCGGACTAGTACGATGCGCCTTCCGTACACGCCGAACCCGTCCCTACGTCCGGCACGTCAGAGCATCCGGGAGAGCTGCACATAAGCTCCGATTCGCGCCACAAGACGATCCACGGCTACGAGACGAACAAGCCAGCGACGAGTACGAGTCGAAGCCACGAGAAACCCGAACGAGACGACCCAACCATGAATCCCATCGCGCAGGTCCTACCAATACTCTATATCTATTACCGGAACCGGTACGGACGCGTACGGCGCAGACGGTAAGTCAAACACCCACAACACAAACAAACGACACGTACCCGACATATGTCACACACACATAGGGATGCAGAAATCACTTACACCAGGAACAGCAGAACCATAGGGGCGGGATGGCTATCACCAATGCCATACACACCCATAGGGGCATGATGGCTACCACTACCACCACCCCTACACAGGGGGGCCTGGATGCCTACCACTACCACCACCCCTACTCATGGGGGCCTGGATGCCTACCACTACCACCACCCCTACTCATGGGGGCCTGGATGCCTGTCACTACTACCATCCCCATTCATAGGGGGATGGATGCCGACCACTAACACCACCCCTACTCATGGGGGCCTGGATGCCTACCACTAACATCACCCCTACTCATGTGGGCCTGGATGCCTGTCACTACTACCATCCCCACTCATAGGGGGATGGATACCTACCACTACTACCATCCCCACTCATAGGTGGATGGATGCCTGTCACTACTACCATCCCCACTCATAGGGGGATGGATGCCTACCACTACCACCACCCCTACTCATGGGGGCCTGGATGCCTACCACTACCACCACACCTACTCATGGGGGCCTGGATGCCTACCACTACCACCACCCCTACTCATGGGGGCCTGGATGCCTGTCACTATACCATCCCCACTCATAGGGGGATGGATGCCGACCACTAACACCACCCCTACTCATGGGGGCCTGGATGCCTACCACTAACACCACCCCTACTCATGTGGGCCTGGATGCCTGTCACTACTACCATCTCCACTCATAGGGGGATGGATGCCTACCACTATTACCATCCCCACTCATAGGTGGATGGATGCCTGTCACTACTACCATCCCCACTCATAGGGGGATGGATGCCTTCCACTACCACCACCCCTACTCATGGGGGCCTGGATGCCTACCACTACCACCACACCTACTCATGGGGGCCTGGATGCCTACCACTACCACCACCCCTACTCATGTGGGCCTGGATGCCTGTCACTACTACCATCCCCACTCATAGGGGGATGGATGCCTACCACTACCACCACCCCTACTCATGGGGGCCTGGATGCCTGTCACTACTACCATCCCCACTCATAGGGGAATGGATGCCGACCACTAACACCACCCCTACTCATGGGGGCCTGGATGCCTACCACTAACACCACCCCTACTCATGGGGGCCTGGATGCCTACCACTAACACCCCCCTACTCATGGGGGCCTGGATGCCTGTCATTACTACCATCCCCACTCATAGGGGGATGGATGCCTACCACTACCACCACCCCTACTCATGGGGGCCTGGATGCCTGTCACTACTACCATCCCCACTCATAGGGGGATGGATGCCGACCACTAACACCAACCCTACTAATGGGGGCCTGGATGCCTACCACTAACACCACCCCTACTCATGGGGGCCTGGATGCCTGTCACTACTACCATCCCCACTCATAGGGGGATGGATGCCTACCACTAACACCACCCCTACTCATGGGGGCCTGGATGCCTGTCACTACTACCATCCCCACTCATAGGGGGATGGATGCCGACCACTAACACCACCCCTACTCATGGGGGCCTGGATGCCTACCACTAACACCACCCCTACTCATGGGGGCCTGGATGCCTGTCACTACTACCATCCCCACTCATAGGGGGATGGATGCCGACCACTAACACCACCCCTACTCATGGGGGCCTGGATGCCTACCACTACCACCACCCCTACTCATGGGGGCCTGGATGCCTGTCACTACTACCATCCCCACTCATAGGGGGATGGATGCCTTCCACTACCACCACCCCTACTCATGGGGGCCTGGATGCCTACCACTACCACCACCCCTACTCATGTGGGCCTGGATGCCTGTCACTACTACCATCCCCACTCATAGGGGGATGGATGCCTACCACTACCACCACCCCTACTCATGGGGGCCTGGGTGCCTGTCACTACTACCATCCCCACTCATAGGGGGATGCCGACCACTAACACCACCCCTACTCATGGGGGCCTGGATGCCTACCACTAACACCACCCCTACTCATGGGGGCCTGGATGCCTACCACTAACACCCCCTACTCATGGGGGCCTGGATGCCTGTCAATACTACCATCCCCACTCATAGGGGGATGGATGCCTACCACTACCACCACCCCTACTCATGGGGGCCTGGATGCCTGTCACTACTACCATCCCCACTCATAGGGGGATGGATGCCGACCACTAACACCAACCCTACTAATGGGGGCCTGGATGCCTACCACTAACACCACCCCTACTCATGGGGGCCTGGATGCCTGTCACTACTACCATCCCCACTCATAGGGGGATGGATGCCTACCACTAACACCACCCCTACTCATGGGGGCCTGGATGCCTGTCACTACTACCATCCCCACTCATAGGGGGATGGATGCCGACCACTAACACCACCCCTACTCATGGGGGCCTGGATGCCTACCACTAACACCACCCCTACTCATGGGGGCCTGGATGCCTGTCACTACTACCATCCCCACTCATAGGGGGATGATGCGGACACTAACACCACCCCTACTCATGGGGGCCTGGATGCCTACCACTAACACCACCCCTACTCATGTGGGCCTGGATGCCTGTCACTACTACCATCCCCACTCATAGGGGGATGGATGCCTACCACTACTACCATCCCCACTCATAGGGGGATGGATGCCTGTCACTACTACCATCCCCACTCATAGGGGGATGGATGCCTACCACTACCACCACCCCTACTCATGGGGGCCTGGATGCCTGTCACTACTACCATCCCCACTCATAGGGGGATGGATGCCGACCACTAACACCACCCCTACTCATGGGGGCCTGGATGCCTACCACTAACACCACCCCTACTCATGTGGGCCTGGATGCCTGTCACTACTACCATCCCCACTCATAGGGGGATGGATGCCTACCACTACTACCATCCCCACTCATAGGGGGATGGATACCTGTCACTACTACCATCCCCACTCATAGGGGGATGGATACCTACCACTACCACCACCCCTACTCATGGGGGCCTGGATTCCTACCACTACCACCACACCTACTCATGGGGGCCTGGATGCCTGTGACTACTACCATCCCCACTCATAGGGGGATGGATGCCTACCACTACCACCACCCCTACTCATGGGGGCCTGGATGCCGACCACAACCACCACACACACTCATGGGGGCCTGGATGCCTACCACTACCACCACCCCTACTCATGTGGGTCTGGATGCCTGTCACTACTACCATCCCCACTCATAGGGGGATGGATGCCTACCACTACCACCACCCCTACTCATGGGGGCCTGGATGCCTGTCACTACTACCATCCCCACTCATAGGGGATGGATGCCTACCACTACCACCACCCCTACTCATGGGGGCCTGGATGCCTGTCACTACTACCATCCCCACTCATAGGGGGATGGATGCCGACCACTAACACCACCCCTACTCATAGGGGCCTGGATGCCTACCACTAACACCACCCCTACTCATGGGGGCCTGGATGCCTGTCACTACTACCATCCCCACTCATAGGGGGATAGATGCCTACCACTAACACCACCCCTACTCATGGGGGCCTGGATGCCTGTCACTACTACCATCCCCACTCAAAGGGGGATGGATGCCGACCACTAACACCACCCCTACTCATGGGGGCCTGGATGCCTGTCACTACTACCATCCCCACTCATAGGGGGATGGATGCCGACCACTAACACCACCCCTACTCATGGGGGCCTGGATGCCTACCACTAACACCACCCCTACTCATGTGGGCCTGGATGCCTGTCACTACTACCATCCCCACTCATAGGGGGATGGATGCCTACCACTACTACCATCCCCACTCATAGGGGGATGGATACCTGTCACTACTACCATCCCCACTCATAGGGGGATGGATACCTACCACTACCACCACCCCTACTCATGGGGGCCTGGATTCCTACCACTACCACCACACCTACTCATGGGGGCCTGGATGCCTGTGACTACTACCATCCCCACTCATAGGGGGATGGATGCCTACCACTACCACCACCCCTACTCATGGGGGCCTGGATGCCGACCACAACCACCACACACACTCATGGGGGCCTGGATGCCTACCACTACCACCACCCCTACTCATGTGGGCCTGGATGCCTGTCACTACTACCATCCCCACTCATAGGGGGATGGATGCCTACCACTACCACCACCCCTACTCATGGGGGCGTGGATGCCTGTCACTACTACCATCCCCACTCATAGGGGGATGGATGCCGACCACTAACACCACCCCTACTCATGGGGGCCTGGATGCCTACCACTAACACCACCCCTACTCATGGGGGCCTGGATGCCTGTCACTACTACCATCCCCACTCATAGGGGGATAGATGCCTACCACTAACACCACCCCTACTCATGGGGGCCTGGATGCCTGTCACTACTACCATCCCCACTCAAAGGGGGATGGATGCCGACCCACTAACACCACCCCTACTCATGGGGGCCTGGATGCCTGTCACTACTACCATCCCCACTCATAGGGGGATGGATGCCGACCACTAACACCACCCCTACTCATGGGGGCCTGGATGCCTACCACTAACACCACCCCTACTCATGTGGGCCTGGATGCCTGTCACTACTACCATCCCCACTCATAGGGGGATGGATGCCTACCACTACTACCATCCCCACTCATAGGGGGATGGATGCCTGTCACTACTACCATCCCCACTCATAGGGGGATGGATGCCTACCACTACCACCACCCCTACTCATGGGGGCCTGGATGCCTGTCACTACTACCATCCCCACTCATAGGGGGATGGATGCCGACCACTAACACCACCCCTACTCATGGGGGCCTGGTTGCCTACCACTAACACCACCCCTACTCATGTGGGCCTGGATGCCTGTCACTACTACCATCCCCACTCATAGGGGGATGGATGCCTACCACTACTACCATCCCCACTCATAGGGGGATGGATGCCTGTCACTACTACCATCCCCACTCATAGGGGGATGGATGCGGGGATGGATGCCTGTCACTACTACCATTCCCACTCATAGGGGGATGGATGCCTACCACTACCACCACCCCTACTCATGGAGGCCTGGATGCCTGTCACTACTACCATCCCCACTCATAGGGGGATGGATACCTACCACTACTACCATCCCCACTCATAGGTGGATGGATGCCTGTCACTACTACCATCCCCACTCATAGGGGGATGGATGCCTACCACTACCACCACCCCTACTCATGGGGGCCTGGATGCCTACCACTACCACCACACCTACTCATGGGGGCCTGGATGCCTACCACTACCACCACCCCTACTCATGGGGGCCTGGATGCCTGTCACTATACCATCCCCACTCATAGGGGGATGGATGCCGACCACTAACACCACCCCTACTCATGGGGGCCTGGATGCCTACCACTAACACCACCCCTACTCATGTGGGCCTGGATGCCTGTCACTACTACCATCTCCACTCATAGGGGGATGGATGCCTACCACTATTACCATCCCCACTCATAGGTGGATGGATGCCTGTCACTACTACCATCCCCACTCATAGGGGGATGGATGCCTTCCACTACCACCACCCCTACTCATGGGGGCCTGGATGCCTACCACTACCACCACACCTACTCATGGGGGCCTGGATGCCTACCACTACCACCACCCCTACTCATGTGGGCCTGGATGCCTGTCACTACTACCATCCCCACTCATAGGGGGATGGATGCCTACCACTACCACCACCCCTACTCATGGGGGCCTGGATGCCTGTCACTACTACCATCCCCACTCATAGGGGAATGGATGCCGACCACTAACACCACCCCTACTCATGGGGGCCTGGATGCCTACCACTAACACCACGCCTACTCATGGGGGCCTGGATGCCTACCACTAACACCCCCCTACTCATGGGGGCCTGGATGCCTGTCATTACTACCATCCCCACTCATAGGGGGATGGATGCCTACCACTACCACCACCCCTACTCATGGGGGCCTGGATGCCTGTCACTACTACCATCCCCACTCATAGGGGGATGGATGCCGACCACTAACACCAACCCTACTAATGGGGGCCTGGATGCCTACCACTAACACCACCCCTACTCATGGGGGCCTGGATGCCTGTCACTACTACCATCCCCACTCATAGGGGGATGGATGCCTACCACTAACACCACCCCTACTCATGGGGGCCTGGATGCCTGTCACTACTACCATCCCCACTCATAGGGGGATGGATGCCGACCACTAACACCACCCCTACTCATGGGGGCCTGGATGCCTACCACTAACACCACCCCTACTCATGGGGGCCTGGATGCCTGTCACTACTACCATCCCCACTCATAGGGGGATGGATGCCGACCACTAACACCACCCCTACTCATGGGGGCCTGGATGCCTACCACTACCACCACCCCTACTCATGGGGGCCTGGATGCCTGTCACTACTACCATCCCCACTCATAGGGGGATGGATGCCTTCCACTACCACCACCCCTACTCATGGGGGCCTGGATGCCTACCACTACCACCACACCTACTCATGGGGGCCTGGATGCCTACCACTACCACCACCCCTACTCATGTGGGCCTGGATGCCTGTCACTACTACCATCCCCACTCATAGGGGGATGGATGCCTACCACTACCACCACCCCTACTCATGGGGGCCTGGGTGCCTGTCACTACTACCATCCCCACTCATAGGGGGATGCCGACCACTAACACCACCCCTACTCATGGGGGCCTGGATGCCTACCACTAACACCACCCCTACTCATGGGGGCCTGGATGCCTACCACTAACACCCCCTACTCATGGGGGCCTGGATGCCTGTCAATACTACCATCCCCACTCATAGGGGGATGGATGCCTACCACTACCACCACCCCTACTCATGGGGGCCTGGATGCCTGTCACTACTACCATCCCCACTCATAGGGGGATGGATGCCGACCACTAACACCAACCCTACTAATGGGGGCCTGGATGCCTACCACTAACACCACCCCTACTCATGGGGGCCTGGATGCCTGTCACTACTACCATCCCCACTCATAGGGGGATGGATGCCTACCACTAACACCACCCCTACTCATGGGGGCCTGGATGCCTGTCACTACTACCATCCCCACTCATAGGGGGATGGATGCCGACCACTAACACCACCCCTACTCATGGGGGCCTGGATGCCTACCACTAACACCACCCCTACTCATGGGGGCCTGGATGCCTGTCACTACTACCATCCCCACTCATAGGGGGATGATGCGGACACTAACACCACCCCTACTCATGGGGGCCTGGATGCCTACCACTAACACCACCCCTACTCATGTGGGCCTGGATGCCTGTCACTACTACCATCCCCACTCATAGGGGGATGGATGCCTACCACTACTACCATCCCCACTCATAGGGGGATGGATGCCTGTCACTACTACCATCCCCACTCATAGGGGGATGGATGCCTACCACTACCACCACCCCTACTCATGGGGGCCTGGATGCCTGTCACTACTACCATCCCCACTCATAGGGGGATGGATGCCGACCACTAACACCACCCCTACTCATGGGGGCCTGGATGCCTACCACTAACACCACCCCTACTCATGTGGCCCTGGATGCCTGTCACTACTACCATCCCCACTCATAGGGGGATGGATGCCTACCACTACTACCATCCCCACTCATAGGGGGATGGATACCTGTCACTACTACCATCCCCACTCATAGGGGGATGGATACCTACCACTACCACCACCCCTACTCATGGGGGCCTGGATTCCTACCACTACCACCACACCTACTCATGGGGGCCTGGATGCCTGTGACTACTACCATCCCCACTCATAGGGGGATGGATGCCTACCACTACCACCACCCCTACTCATGGGGGCCTGGATGCCGACCACAACCACCACACACACTCATGGGGGCCTGGATGCCTACCACTACCACCACCCCTACTCATGTGGGTCTGGATGCCTGTCACTACTACCATCCCCACTCATAGGGGGATGGATGCCTACCACTACCACCACCCCTACTCATGGGGGCCTGGATGCCTGTCACTACTACCATCCCCACTCATAGGGGATGGATGCCTACCACTACCACCACCCCTACTCATGGGGGCCTGGATGCCTGTCACTACTACCATCCCCACTCATAGGGGGATGGATGCCGACCACTAACACCACCCCTACTCATAGGGGCCTGGATGCCTACCACTAACACCACCCCTACTCATGGGGGCCTGGATGCCTGTCACTACTACCATCCCCACTCATAGGGGGATAGATGCCTACCACTAACACCACCCCTACTCATGGGGGCCTGGATGCCTGTCACTACTACCATCCCCACTCAAAGGGGGATGGATGCCGACCACTAACACCACCCCTACTCATGGGGGCCTGGATGCCTGTCACTACTACCATCCCCACTCATAGGGGGATGGATGCCGACCACTAACACCACCCCTACTCATGGGGGCCTGGATGCCTACCACTAACACCACCCCTACTCATGTGGGCCTGGATGCCTGTCACTACTACCATCCCCACTCATAGGGGGATGGATGCCTACCACTACTACCATCCCCACTCATAGGGGGATGGATACCTGTCACTACTACCATCCCCACTCATAGGGGGATGGATACCTACCACTACCACCACCCCTACTCATGGGGGCCTGGATTCCTACCACTACCACCACACCTACTCATGGGGGCCTGGATGCCTGTGACTACTACCATCCCCACTCATAGGGGGATGGATGCCTACCACTACCACCACCCCTACTCATGGGGGCCTGGATGCCGACCACAACCACCACACACACTCATGGGGGCCTGGATGCCTACCACTACCACCACCCCTACTCATGTGGGCCTGGATGCCTGTCACTACTACCATCCCCACTCATAGGGGGATGGATGCCTACCACTACCACCACCCCTACTCATGGGGGCCTGGATGCCTGTCACTACTACCATCCCCACTCATAGGGGGATGGATGCCGACCACTAACACCACCCCTACTCATGGGGGCCTGGATGCCTACCACTAACACCACCCCTACTCATGGGGGCCTGGATGCCTGTCACTACTACCATCCCCACTCATAGGGGGATAGATGCCTACCACTAACACCACCCCTACTCATGGGGGCCTGGATGCCTGTCACTACTACCATCCCCACTCAAAGGGGGATGGATGCCGACCACTAACACCACCCCTACTCATGGGGGCCTGGATGCCTGTCACTACTACCATCCCCACTCATAGGGGGATGGATGCCGACCACTAACACCACCCCTACTCATGGGGGCCTGGATGCCTACCACTAACACCACCCCTACTCATGTGGGCCTGGATGCCTGTCACTACTACCATCCCCACTCATAGGGGGATGGATGCCTACCACTACTACCATCCCCACTCATAGGGGGATGGATGCCTGTCACTACTACCATCCCCACTCATAGGGGGATGGATGCCTACCACTACCACCACCCCTACTCATGGGGGCCTGGATGCCTGTCACTACTACCATCCCCACTCATAGGGGGATGGATGCCGACCACTAACACCACCCCTACTCATGGGGGCCTGGTTGCCTACCACTAACACCACCCCTACTCATGTGGGCCTGGATGCCTGTCACTACTACCATCCCCACTCATAGGGGGATGGATGCCTACCACTACTACCATCCCCACTCATAGGGGGATGGATGCCTGTCACTACTACCATCCCCACTCATAGGGGGATGGATGCGGGGATGGATGCCTGTCACTACTACCATTCCCACTCATAGGGGGATGGATGCCTACCACTACCACCACCCCTACTCATGGGGGCCTGGATGCCTGTCACTACTACCATCCCCACTCATAGGGGGATGGATGCCGACCACTAACACCACCCCTACTCATGGGGGCCTGGATGCCTACCACTAACACCACCCCTACTCATGTGGGCCTGGATGCCTGTCACTACTACCATCCCCACTCATAGGGGGATGGATGCCTACCACTAGCACCACCCCATCTCATGTGGGCCTGGATGCCTGTCACTACTACCATCCCCACTCATAGGGGGATGGATGCCTACCACTACTACCATCCCCACTCATAGGACGGGTAATGCATGACACAACCAGCATACTCCAACATAAGGAATGTCAGAAAAAGACATCACCCCAACATCATGACAAGCGTGTGTAGTCTGTGTCAAATGCCTACAACACTGAACATGACATTGAACATACAATGTGACCCCCTATCACATGTGTCACACATAAATGTGTGTGGCCTCCACAATGCAAGCAGACCATGACCACTGTGGCAATGGGGTCTAAACCCCCATCATCACAGTGACCAAAAGGTAAGTGTGGGGTCCATAGCTGAAGCACATTTTGAACATTGAGGCAATGGGGTCTAAACCCCCATCATCACAGTGACCAAAATGTAAGTGTGGGGTCCATAGCTGAAGCCCATTTGAACATTGTGGCAATGGGGTCTAAACCCCCATCATCACAGTGACCAAAATGTAAGTTTGGGGTCCATATTTGAAGCACATTTTGAACATTGTGGCAATGGGGTCTAAACCCCCATCATCACAGTGACCAAAAGGTAAGTGTTGTCATGGAAAAAGCTGCAACTGCCAAACAGCATGGATGATTCCTGGTCACACAACAATAAACACATCAGTGGCAAAGTAGTGCTTGTGTCCCATAGCAACATAGATTGGGTGAGGCAGACAGTGCAGTGCAAATAAGACATACCTTTGGCCATGTGCAGACAAACATAACCCATGGGGGCTGACATTGTTAACATTTATCAATTACACAATGACAGAAGTGACCATCATAATGCAGACCCACATATCTGCACCAATGGACACACAAATGTAGATATCCTGTGGAGACTGTAGATGTGAGTTGAACAAATACCATACCATGGCAGCAATGGGACATACAACCCATGATTATTGTGCTGACTGATGACCTAGGAGTCCCAGGGACAGCAGGGGAAATCCACCAAACAACATACAGTCAATGGCACACTGAAGATATGCCAATGCAGTGGTGCAGATGCACAAACACAAACAGGCAGCCTCACACTGCATATCAAGCACAACAGGTGATGGGGGGGTGTGCCAGTGTCCCCAGGCAACCACACAACACATGAGGAGGCCTGAATCCCAATTACACAGATGTGTATACAGTGCCACACAAAAGTAACTCATGGATCGGATTCCCCTATGTGGGCAATCAGGCATTGTTAGATGTGAGGGAGCCCAAATTACACATGTCACACAAGCTTGTAGGAACAGCAACTAACACAGCAAGAGACAGACCCACCACAGCACTACCCCCAGGGACCCCACATTGTGGTGACACTAGCCTGCATGATAATCCCACTGTGATGACAAAGGTAGATGTCGTTCACACTGTGAAACACAGCCATGTGTCCTGAGCAACTAACTACCATCACACCTACACAAGCACAAATCAATCAGCACGGCCCGTCAGCCAAGGGCAATATGGAGGTAGGGGTCTAGCCGTGCAACAACTCACATTTGCACACACTCAACACCACACACCTTGATCTCCACCAATGTGCAGCAGTGAAGCTCACATGGACTGGTGACATTGCACATGCACCCATGACAATTCCAGGGGTGGTGGTGGGAACTAAGGTGCGAAACCCATCACACATGGCCAGTCAACAAGACTCGTGAATGTCTGACACACTGCACAGTACGCCGTACATGGGCATGACGTGAAATCCACCCCAATCAATGGGATCCCGGCCACAGTCACACACCAATGAAGAAGCCAAGGTGACCCACAAAGAACACACATAGACAACTTCCAACATTGCAGCTCTGACCCTGAGGAGTGGCAGCAGTCACACACACAACGTGTCACAATCACTGAAAGCTACCACAAACTGTAAATTACATGACTTGTGTAACCAACAAGTGCCAAGGGGAATCCTGACTGTGTCCCATCTGCATATGCCCACATCCCCAGCCCTGACAACAAAGACAACTAGGGATGACAACCAGATGAACATTAGTTTGCCATGCACCCACATCCCGGAGAAACCAGGTCCAAGATGCTGGATGAACACAGGACAACTCAGCAAGCATCACAAACAGGAACATCCGTAGGGACACAGCCTGTGTAGGAAAAGGGAAGGGAACACACACAGACATGCTCACACAACACACAACACGGGCCCAGGCAATGTCACGGGATTACACACTGCCATGAGGGCACTCCACTCCTGTGGAAGGTCCGCTGTGCCAAACCTTGTCTGTGCAAGACTCAAACATGTCAGCAGAACACTCGGTCAGTGAGTCAACAACTACAACACACTGAAGGCTCTGCTCACATCAGCCTGGGTACGGGAGTGTCACGTCAGTCATCTGCATACACCCAAAACACGTGTCAAGCAAGTTGCACTGTATACACAGATGAGTCCTTCAACACTGATGTGCTAAACTGCATGTCCAGTGGAGATGGGCACACAGTCAGGGAAATAGAAACATTGAACAGTGGTAAGCCCACCAGATGTGCATCAGTGTAAGCCAAAGATGTTAATTTACAAATGCAAAACGTACATCCCTGTGTCAAATGCTGAACATTACACCCTCAGACTGCAGCAAAGGATGCTATAGATCCAGACTACATTAGGACACATATCCCATGGACCACATGGAGTCCATCACAGCAACACTTCATTTTCCTGATCTGAACACTATTACAACTGCAAATGCATGATGATACTCATCTACATCATGTACATCCAAAGAAAAACCACAAGTAAACAAAAAGAGGCTTCAGTCAGCAAATGTTAAACTAAAATTTTTAAGTCCAAAAGAAACTAAGGCCAACGGCCAGTCCAAATACACAGTCCCAACAGGGTGATATGTGACAACTTGTCACCCATTGCTTGCCTGCACTGGTACAGACAGGGGACATCCCCCTCGGAGGGGCATACAAGGGGCAGGCCAGGCTCCGCAGGGACAGGATCAGGAGATGCCAGAAGGAGGCAGTGATGGGGTGGTGGGTGCAGGAGTTTCACCAGCAACTGCAGTGGAGGTGTCTAACTCAGGGGGGGCCGGCATCACTGTAGGGCACAAGTCAGATGGTGTGGGTGCTGCAACCACTGCAGTGGGCCGGTCAGATGGAGTGGACTGGGTCCCCACTGCAGTGCCCGAGTCAGACGGGGTGATTGTGGACTCCACTGCAGTGCATGACTCCAAGGGAGTGGAAGGGGGTGCAGATGAGGTGGGCAGGACAGAGGGGAGGGACCCGGTCTCCACACCAGTGGCACAAACAGGCAGAGCGTCTGGTTTGGGGGTGGAAGAGCAAGTGGCGGGGGGGAGGGCCTAAGCAGTTTGGGGATGCGGTATCGGTGTGTGGGGGAACCTGGGGCAGGGTGTGGCAGTGGAACCTGTGGAGTGGTGGCCTGGGGGATGGAGGAGAGAGACTGTGTGGTGGAGCTGCGTGGTGGTGGTGGTGGGGTCTTGCCCTTACTGGTGCTGTACTGTGGAAGGAGGCTGTCCAGCAGGGCCTGGTTCTCCTCAGTGCTGAAGGCTGGGGCTCTATCCACAGTACGTGCCATTGCAGTAGCCAGAGGATGCAGAGACAGCAGCAGTGGTAGTGGCAGATGTCGTCCTGGAGCATGTAGTGCAGGCAAGTGATCTCTCAGGGGAACAGCCAGCATTATATGTGTGCTGCAGAGGCAGATACTGTCTCATGTGTCCAAAGTGATAGGTCCAAGTCGTTTGCATCTTCTGAATCTGGCCAATCCATGGAATTGCACCACTTATACACGCCCACAGCATCCTTCAAAAGTTCAACTTCATGACACCCATGAATTTGCAACATTGTTGTGGGTGGCCAACTGAATTCACTGCATCCGACTCGTTAAATCTTCGAAAACGCGTCCGTTACCATGTCAGGCCATAGCCAATGCGTGCGCACCGATCGGTCCATTGCTGTACAACACGTATTTCGAAAAACAACACGCATCCGTTCACATCATATGCAATGGCCAATGCGTTCGCACCAATCGGTCCATTGCTGTACAACGCGTATTTAGAAAAACAACACGCATCCGTCCACATCATATGCAATGGCCAATGCGTGTGCACCGATCGGTCCATTGCTGTACAACGCGTATTTTGAAAAACAACACGCATCCGTTCACATCATATGCAATGGCCAATGCGTGCGCACCGATCGGTCCATTGTTGTATAACGCGTATCCGTCCACACCATTGCTGTACAACGCGTATCCGTCCACATCATATGCAATGACCAATGCGTGCGCACCGATCGGTCCATTGCTGTACAACGCATATCCGTCCACATCATATGCAATGGCCAATGCGTGCGCACCGATCGGTCCATTGCTGTACAACGCGTATCCGTCCACATCATATGCAATGGCCAATGCGTGCGCACCGATCGGTCCATTGCTGTACAACGCGTATCCGTCCACATCATATGCAATGGCCAATGCGTGCGCACCGATCGGTCCATTGCTGTACAACGCGTATCCGTCCACATCATATGCAATGGCCAATGCGTGCGCACCGATCGGTCCATTGCTGTACAACGCGTATTTTGAAAAACAACACGCATCCGTTCACATCATATGCAATGGCCAATGCGTGCGCACCGATCGGTCCATTGCTGTACAACGCGTATTTTGAAAAACAACACGCATCCGTTCACATCATATGCAATGGCCAATGCGTGCGCACCGATCGGTCCATTGCTGTACAACGCGTATCCGTCCACATCATATGCAATGGCCAATGCGTGCGCACCGATCGGTCCATTGCTGTACAACGCGTATTTAGAAAAACAACACGCATCCGTCCACATCATATGCAATGGCCAATGCGTGCGCACCGATCGGTCCATTGCTGTACGACGTGTATTTAGAAAAACAACACGCATCCGTCCACATCATATGCAATGGCCAATGCGTGCGCACCGATTGGTCCATTGCTGTACAACGCTTATTTACAAAAACAACACGCATCCGTCCACATCATATGCAATGGCCAATGCGTGCGCACCGATCGGTCCATTGCTGTACGACGCGTCCCTGTACAAGTCACTCGCATATGTCACCATGGTTGTCACTGGTGTACGTATGCCAGCCACATTTACTTGCCAGGGACTCAGGGGCACACCTACAACACCACAGCCTGTCCACACTGTATCCTAAGGCATGTAAGGCTGCATTACCTGTGTGTGTATGGGGGTCAACATGTGGTTTTTTTGGTGGCACTTGGGGGCAGCCACTCCCAGGCTGTGCACGTGTTCATGAGGACAGAATCCTTTGTGTGTTGTGCACTTGACCACTGTGATGTGCAATTGTTCAGTTCAGAGCATGTGGCATGGTCACATTTCCAGGTTGTGTATGTGTATGTCAAGTTGCATACACCCTGAGTCCCATGTGGGAAGGTATGTACGTCACAGGGTGACCCATTGCCACAATAGTGATGGCCCTCCAGAGTCTGTGTGCATGTTGTGTTTCCAATGTCTCTGATTCCATGTGCACAATGGGAGACAGTCTCCACATCCACGTTGTTTGTGCATGGACTTTGATGTTGTGCGTGTGTGTGTCACAGACGTCCATGTCTGTCCTGCAGAGGCAACAGGGGCTACTACCTGTGGGAGTCATGGTTGTTTTGCTGACGTGTACATGATACGCCATGTCATGCCAGTGTCCATGTGGCAATACAGGGTCCCTGGGAATCTACCTGTCAATGAGCTGTGATGCCTGGGGCACATCTGTCCTGACATGTCACTGTGGTGTGTGTTTGGAACGTGACAGCAGTACATGGGTACTGTGACACAGCCTAATGATTTCCCATAGCACAACCTGGAACTTGTTGTCAACACATGTTGAACTGTGATGTTAGATGTTGGCCATGTAGGTGCCATATATGTCCATACAGAACGGCACACACATCAGGTACTTGTGTCTCGTAATGATGTATCATGTGATATTGAGTATGGTCAATGCCACATATGTGGGGTGACTGACAATCTTTCTTTCTTCACCTATGCACTGCAGGGCACCAGCTGTCCATAGACCATTCCCTGACCTTGCAACCATGGTTGAACGTGACTGCATCCGACGGTACCGCTTCAACAGGGCGCTGATTGAGGAATTGGTGGTGCGGTTGGCCCCACATTTGCAACCTGGCCGGCCATACCCTACAGCGCTGACCCCCAAGATGAAGGTGATGGCAGCCCTACACTTCTTTGCCACCGGTACCTTTCCACACACTGAGGCGTCTGCTGGTGGGATGTCACAGACCATGTTCAGCCGTGTGCTGCACGATGTTTTGGAGGCAATGTTGAGATACCTCAACCAGTACATCTATTTCCCTAAACGTCAACAACTCACTGACGTCAAGAGTGACTTCTATGCCCTGGGGAGGATGCCACATGTCATTGGCTCCATTGATGGGACACATGTGGCTTTGGTACCACCACAGGCACATGAGCAGGCATACAGGAACAGGAAACATTACCATTCGATCAATGCTCTGGTGGTATGCCTTGCAGATATGAGCATCTCACATGTGTGTGCCCGTTTCCCCGGTTCTGCACACGATGCCTACGTGATGAGGAGTAGTCGCATCCCGAGGATGATGTCACAGATGCAGAACCAGCGTGCCTGGCTTGTCGGTGTGTACTGACTTTGTACCATTGTGTGTGTTCTGCAATGTTATATTCCACCCTCTTTTCCAACTCTGCTAATGTGCAATTGTCTGTATGTAGGTGACTCCGGATACCCCAACATGCTGTGGTTGCTGACACCCCTCAGGAACCCTGTGACACCAGCCCAGATGCGCTACAATGAGGCACATGGTCGGACCAGGAGAGTGATCGAGCGAACATTTGGTCTCCTGAAGAGCCGCTTTCGCTGCCTAGACAAGACAGGAGGGGCCCTCCCATATGCCCCAGCAAAGGTGTGCAAGATTGTCATCGTCTGCTGCATGTTACACAACCTGGCAGTGCGGAAGGAGTTGCCTCTCATCCTGGATGACGATGACCAACATCCGCCACCTGTGGAGGATCCTGGCCTGGGCCATGATGCCAGTGATGATGATGATGATGAGGGTGATGTCCGCACACAGCTCATCACCAACTTCTTCAGCTGAATGTGAGTATCCAGAGATGTCATGTCAATGATGTGAGTTTGCATGATATGTGTTGGTGGTGCTCTGGTGCTGTTTGAGTGTGCTGAAAGAAATATGCGAATGCACTCCTTCCCTTAATTTTAAACCATCGTTTACTTGAAAAACTATGTTCATGTGATGCGTGCGAACAGCGCTGTGAACCGTCCCATGTCACAGCTCATCAAAAGATACAACCAAAGGGGTGCTTCACCCGCACCCCACGCTGTCGCACTGCTAAATAGGGAAAAGAACCCTTCAATGTAAACCACTTTCTCCTAAATTGCCCAATTGTTCTCACAATGTACCAATGTATTTGTCCAATCCTTATCTCATCCATTTTCCGTTTGCATTAATCAATCCGGAGACAGCATGATTGCGCCAAAATCCTTTATTCCACAGTTTCAAATGTTTACTGTCGCCCATCCAAGCTTTAAACACAACACGTGAGGTCAATCATGTTTCAAAACAGACTCTTTTTAAATTGCCCAATGCATTTCGAGCCTATCGGCTCTTCTTCAGGGGTCTCTGTAATAGATGAAAACATCAACTAAACTTACTGCTCGAGTTTAAGATTGTCTTGTGCAAACATATGCTTAACAAAACGATATTCTTATCACCCAAGCCCTCCTTATCCCACCCTCCATATCCCTTCATGTTAAATACCCACCCCTGAAGAAGAGCCGACAAGCTCGAAATGCATTGGGCAATTTAAAAAGAGTCTGTTTTGAAACATGATTGACCTCACGTGTTGCTGTCTAAAGCTTGGATGGGCGACAGTAAACATTTGAAACTGTGGAATAAAGGATTTTGGCGCAATCATGCTGTCTCCGGATTGATTAATGCAAACGGAAAATGGAAGGCAATTTAGGAGAAAGTGGTTTACATTGAAGGGTTCTTTTCCCTATTTAGCAGTGCGACAGCGTGGGGTGCGGGTGAAGCACCCCTTTGGTTGTATCTTTTGATGAGCTGTGACATGGGACGGTTCACAGCTCTGTTCGCACGCATCACTTGAACATAGTTTTTCAAGTAAACGATGGTTTAAAATTAAGGGAAGGAGTGCATTCGCATATTACTTTCAGTATTATTGCAATTATCGTCCCTACGCGAGTTTTGCACCCCATCAAGTTTCACATTTGGATTAACATTTGAATAAAGTCTAAATTATTCATCACTCTGGAGACAGTACAGCAACAAAAGACTCTGAGCTGTCACACATTTTATTGGAAATGAACAATATTTGATCACAATGGCAATTGAACGGAGTGCTCGAGTGGTTTCTTAAATAATATGCACTTTTTAATTTCACAGGTCTGACTCATGAACTTGGAGCATGTAAAAATGGCTATTGCAATTAATGGGCATCGCATTGCACTTTACTTCTGTAATTTTGATTTTTCTTGATTATGTTAGTTGTGGGCGTATTGGTTTGGTGGGTTTATGCTTTTGGACGAGTTGGGTGTTTGCGGTCGGGAGGGGAGTGCATTATGGGACTTATAGTTTTGGTAGTAGTTTTTTCACGTGAGCATTTTACATGGGATAATTAGGTCACGGGGGGGCAACTAGCCAATTATGAGGAGAGATGGGGTACAGGAGGGAGAGCACTCTTTAAATAACGGACTGAGTGGTGTTGAGAACGCACACCGATTTTGAACATGAAGGGAAGTACAAGGAGGTCAAGCAGCCGGTCACGGCTCTTAGGAGGTAAACGTTCGTTGTTGAGCTTTGCAAGTGGAAAGGGTAGGTAGGCTTGAAAGGAAGGGGGGTTGAGTTGTTGGAGATATTTGGGACACATATAGTGAAAAGAGGGTTTTTGTTGTAGTGAACTGGATCGGACGTTTAGTTTTGAGTATTACTTTTTGTACTATTACACATTTGAAGCATTTTTGGTTGGTTGGGGTGGAGGATGTCATGGGGGCTAGATGTTCACGGAGGTTGTGGGCACGAGGGGTGGGTATTTAACATGAAGGGATATGGAGGGTGGGATAAGGAGGGCTTGGGTGATAAGAGTATCATTTTGTTAAGCATATGTTTGCACAAGACAATGTTAAACTCGAGCAGTAAGTTTAGTTGATGTTTTCATCTATTACAGAGACCCCTGAAGAAGAGCCGATAGGCTCAAAATGCATTGGGCAATTTAAAAAGAGTCTGTTTTGAAACATGATTGACCTCACGTGTTGCTGTTTAAAGCTTGGATGGGCGACAGTAAACATTTGAAACTGTGGAATAAAGGATTTTGGCGCAATCATGCGGTCTCCGGATTGATTAATGCAAACGGAAAATGGATGAGATAAGGATTGGACAAATACATTGGTACATTGTGAGAACAATTGGGCAATTTAGGAGAAAGTGGTTTACATTGAAGGGTTCTTTTCCCTATTTAGCAGTGCGACAGCGTGGGGTGCGGGTGAAGCACCCCTTTAGCTGTTTGAGTGTGGCCATGTGCTACTTGACTGGATGCGTGCAGCGATGTGTCCTTACAGGTAGTCTGTACTCCCCAACAGTGTTGACATGCTAACTTGGTTTTGTGTAGGTATCTTGTGACATGTATTGGGCATGAGTATTGCAGTTCTGTCCTGTTCTTCAGTGCTTTTGACTGTGTGTCATGTCTGTCCTTCACAGGGTACTTTCAGAGTTGTTTGGTCAACTCGGATCCCCCGACACCATGATTCAGCTTTCAGGGTGGAAGCAGTCGTTTCCCTACAGGTGATGTGCCACACACCCCTGGACTTTATTTCTTCTACACTTGTTGACTGTGTGGCCACTGCCACGTGGGATTACCTTGCATTTGTAGTGGAAACAACATGTTGCAAATGTGTAATAAACCTGTGCTTCACTTTGGGATGTGCGTTGTCTGTGGTCACACATCTGACTGACATTTGCTTACTGCCCCTGTGGGCTAGTTAACACAGACTCTGAATAGGTGTGGTGTCTGTGCATTCCACTGTATTTCCTGGCAACATCAGTGTAGGTGATGAGTCAGATGGCCCTGGTGTCTATGTGTTGTGTAGCCCTAGTGGTGTGTCTCCCTCATATGTGTCACGTCGCCATGACTCACATGACGGTGTTGAACTTGCTGTAGCAGTTAGCATGCACAGTGTCATTTAGCAGATCATCATCTCCATGACAAAAACAACGTTGGAATCACAACAGAGGCAAGTATGGCGTATTAGTGAGTTTATTTACATACATGTGTGAGGATAGTGCACAGGATGGTGGGTGCTGTACATTGGGATTGGAATCCAAAGTTCCCAGATGAGTTGGAAGTGTTGGTACCAGAAATGTCCTGAGTAAAGTCCACAGTCATCTGATAAATTAGTCCAAATTAAACTCCCCATGCCATGTGGGAGAGTTGTGTTGCATTCAACAGGGTGAACAGTTTGCACACAAAGGAGAATTTCCAGAACAGGTGTTGGGTTCCTGGGGGATGTACATGGCCATCGGCCTCTCAGTTGTCCTACCTCGGAAGACCCCTCTTCTTTCTGGGGGGACCCTCACGTGCAGGCCGCTGCGGTGCAGAGGACTCTCCACCAGAGTCATCCTCCCTCCCTGTGGCAGTTGCAGTTGTTGCGGCACCAGATGTTGTGGGCACACAGGGAGGTGTGGACATGTTGGTGCTAATCTGGCGGAGGCATGTCAATATGTCCCTCTGCACCGCTGTCAGTTCTTCCAATGTGTCCCACTTGGACTCCATGCCAGACATGTGTGTCTCCACACGGGACATGTGTGTCTCCACACGGGACATGTGGGAGTCCAAGCGGGCATGATGGGCAGCCTGCTGCTGTTGAATGTCCTTGAGGATCCCCACTACCTGGCTGACCTCTCCGGTGCTATTCTGGTATGCATCAGCAATGCGTGCCAGTTGTGGGTCATCATGCAGTCCAGACCCCTCTGCAAACAGCAACCTCTGCCTACCACCCCTCCCACCACCCCTAGCCACACGTGCGGGGCCTGCGGTGGCACGCACAGGTGACCCTAGGCCCCCTTGGGGGTTGGTACTGGGGTTGTTGTCCGTTGCTTCACGGTGGGCTGGGGTCCCTGTGCTGTTGTCATCCAGTGTCCTTGCTCTGTCCGTGTCGGCGGGGGTGGTCTGTGTGTTGGCAGATGTTGGAGGAATGGGTGCAGGGGGTGCAGATGGTGGTCCTGCTGGTGCTGCATGATGACTTCATGATGGTCTTCGCCCTCCGATGAGGGCAGAGGCTGTTCCACACCAGAGAGCTCAGGGGCCACCGGAGCCTGGGACAGGGACTCCTCCTCATCTGCTGCTGTGTCCCCATCATCACCTGTTTTTGGAAGAGACACACAATGTATGTTATGTTTCTGCAGGCATCAATGGTTCATACACATGACAGTTGTGACTGTACCTCTGGATGCGGCCCTGTACATTGCATTGTCCTAAGTTGTCACAGTCAGAGGTTGATATTGGTGTGGCTCATTGTCCTGCCAACCTGATGCATTTCAATGTGGATGTTGAGGTGTGTGCATGACCAGCATTGGTGGTATTTGGTTGACATCCGGACCTCCTTATCCCCCAGCCCAGTTATCCCACCATGAAGCATGCCACCCTTGCAGTGGGTGCAGGTTAACTCTCAGGATGTCAGTCAGTGGTGTCCTGCTGTTGGTTGGTGCCCAGTTCCCAGCAGGGCCTGGTACTCCCCACAACAGAGCACCATTGTCAGACATCTTAGAAGTGGCTTTTCACTCCCTGTGAGGTGTGCATGTGCTTCAGTGTGAGCTTGCTGGGCCATGTGGGTGGGGGATGTTGAGCTGTGACTACCATTCCCATCATGCTATTGCCTACACCCCCCTTCCCAGCATGCCCATACTTCCTTCCTTTTGACTCTAGTTCCCTGTGGGGTAGTGTGCCTGTGCTGACAGGATGGCTGACAGTGTTGTCCGGGCGTTTGGCTACAAGTCCCAAAAGTGTCCCTGTGCTTCACACAGCATAACCCAGTGTGGTTGTTCTTTGTGGGATATTTAATTAGAGTGTGAGGCATTGCATTCTCCCAGGTGAGTTGTGGGGAGTTTGTGTTAAGGGGGTGTGTGAGAAAAGCTGCTTGTGACTATGGTCAGAGCTGTCAGTCCTCCTTCCCACGCAGCCAGATATCCCACCATGGAACGTGCTTCCATTGCAGGGAGTGCAAGTTGGCTTTCAGGATGTCAGTCAGTGGTGTCCTGCTGTTGGTTGTTGCACAGTTCCCAGCAGGGCCTTGTGCTCCCCACAGCAGTACCCAGTGTCAGCCATCTTGTCAGTTCTTTTCCACTCCCTGTATTGTGAGCATGGTTCAGAGTGGTGTTGATGGACCAATTGTGAGGGTGACCAATATCTGTGACTACCACTCCCATCATGCTATTGCCTACACCCCCTTCCCAGCATGCCCATACTTCCTTCCTTTTGAGTCGACTTCACTGTGTGTGAGTGTGACAGCAATGGCAAGATGGCTGACAGTGGTGTCCTGCTGTTGGTTGTTGCACAGTTCCCAGCAGGGCCTTGTGCTCCCCACAGCAGTACCCAGTGTCAGCCATCTTGTCAGTTCTTTTCCACTCCCTGTGATGTGAGCATGGTTCAGAGTTGTGTTGATGGGCCAATTGTGAGGGTGACCAATATCTGTGACTACCACTCCCATCATGCTATTGCCTACACCCCCTTCCCAGCATGCCCATACTTCCTTCCTTTTGAGTGGACTTCACTGTGTGTGAGTGTGACAGCAATGGCAAGATGGCTGACAGTGGTGTCCTGCTGTTTGTTGGTGCACAGTTCCCAGTAGGGCCTTGTGCTCCCCATAGCTGAGGCCAGTGTCAGACATCTTTGAAGTGGTTTTTCACTCCCTGTGAGGTGTGCATGCTTCAGTGTGAGCTTGCTGGGCCATGTGGGCGGGGGATGTTGAGCTGTAACTACCGCTCCCATCATGCTATTGCCTACACCCCCCTTCCCAGCATGCCCATACTTCCTTCCTTTTGACTCTGCTTCCCTGTGGGGTAGTGTGCCTGTGCTGACAGGATGGCTGACAGTGTTGTCCTGGCGTTTGTTTGGCTACAAGTCCCAAAAGTGTCCCTGTGCTTCACACAGCATAACCCAGTGTGGTTGTTCTTTGTGGGATATTTAATTAGAGTGTGAGGCATTGCATTCTCCCAGGTGAGTTGTGTGGAGTTTGTGTTAAGGGGGTGTGTGAGAAAAGCTGCTGGTAACTATGGTCAGAGCTGTCAGTCCTCCTTCCCACCCAGCCAGATATCCCACCATGGAACGTGCTTCCATTGCAGGGAGTGCAAGTTGGCTTTCAGGATGTCGGTCAGTGGTGTCCTGCTGTTGGTTGTTGCACAGTTCCCAGCAGGGCCTTGTGCTCCCCACAGCAGTACCCAGTGTCAGCCATCTTGTCAGTTCTTTTCCACTCCCTGTGATGTGAGCATGGGTCAGAGTGGTGTTGATGGGCCAATTGTGAGGGTGACCAATATCTGTGACTACAACTCCCATCATGCTATTGCCTACACTCACTTCACCAGCATACACAGAATTCCTTCCTTTCAGTGAGCTGCCCTGTGAGGTGGTGTTCTAGTGGTGGCAAAATATCTGACTGTGTTTGTTGGTTAGATTTGTGCCATTGCCTTGCTCTATTTGTTGTTAGGTTTGTACATGTCATGACACAGTTACATATCACTATGAGATGGCATGTATTGTGTTTATCTGACTAACATACACATCTTGGGATGATTATCTTTTGGTTGCTGTGGATTTGCTAAGGGTGCATGGTTTGACTATCCCCTTCACCGTGATGTGTGTGTATTGTCACACAATATTGTGTGTATTGGTTGTGTACTCACCAGGCTCTGGGATGTTTGATAGTCCATAGACGCTCACTGGTGGTAGGATGGTCCGCACCTTCTCCTCCCAGGGCCTGAGGTATACTGGTTTGGCAGGCGGGCCACTGCCTGTGCGATTACTCAAGGCGGAATCCTTCTTGAGTAGGTCCTTGACCCTCCTGCGCACATCATACCATCTGTTCTGGATGTCTTCCTTTGTGCGCAAACATGGTGATTGTGCGTTCACCCTGTCGACGATCCTCTCCCACATCTTGGTTTTCTGCGACATGGGGGTCTGTTGGACCAATGTACCAAACAACTGTGGCTCTACCCTGAGGATCTCATCTACCAGGACTTCCAATTCACTGTCTAGGAACTTTGGATTCTTCTTTGGGTCATGGTGATGGCTGGTGGTGGGGATTGATGTGTGTGTGAGTGTGCAAGTGAGGGTGGGTTAGTGTAGGTTTTGCTGGGTGTATGTGAGGGTGCTATTTGGGAGGTGCTAATGGTGTGTGGCTTGTGTGATGGATGAATTGTGAGTGTGTCTGTGGTTGCTGTCTGATGGTGTTCTGTGCTGGCAGGTCAGTTGAATTTGCAAAGGATCATGGTAGGGATTTGTGGCCTTTATATGGGTGGAGTTGTGGGTGTGTCCTTGTTCCATGTTTTTTCCCCCTGTATTTATTGACTTTGTCATTGCTTGTTTGGCCCTTTTTTTTGTATTTTTTCCTTTGTGTTTGTTAGGCATGTAGGAGACGTTCTTCTGACCGAGTAGGACGCTGCAGTTGGCTCGTGCGGGCTTCTCCGAGTCTTTCAAGCTGTGTTCCTGATGGGTTTCATGTGCGGCGTACGCGTCGGTCGCGGAGTATTGGGTTGCTTCGGCTCGGTTTTGTATGCGTGTCGGTCGTACGGCTTGGGCTCCGTGCGACTCGGTCTGGTTTTACATGCATTGCATCGTACTGCGCGGGTCGGAGTTCGCGGGTACGTTTCTGTCGGGTTTATTCCTGGTGCGTGTCGGTCGGTTCGATTCGCGTAGTTTCCCGGTCGGATAGCTGGTTTCCGTGCGGTTGGGTCGTTCGGCTTGTGTTCCGTACGAGTCGGTCGTAATTCACATGCATTGCATCGTACTACGCGGATCGGGCAGCGCCGATACGTGTCGGTCGGACAACATTCCCGTACCGAGTCGGTCGGTATGTTTTCCGGCCCAAATCGGAATCGGCCCCTATATATAGTGTTTTTATATATACATAATATAACCACAGTTTTGCATTTTCATAGCATTTATTCTATTATCTTCATCATAACTTTGAGACATTATTCATAGTACCATACTTCTAGTACTGAATACATATACAATTTTGCAAAAATGATGATAGTTTTAAATTTTCTTTCTATTACAAAATGCGACATGAGACAATCAATTATACACATAACATTTTGTCAACACAAGTGATGTATATCATTCTTTGATCATGCCCGATGCATTTCGGGACTGTGAGATCCCTTCCTCAGGGGCATATCTGAAACCCAAATAAAGAATACATATTTAAACCATTGTAATGTACATGGAGTATTACACCAACGCCCCATCATGCATTGTGGTAATTACATGCCAATACGGGTGACGATCCCACTTCATTATGCATGCTATCTGCGATCAATTCAAATAAGACATTCATATATGTGTGCCAAAACCAGATAACTGTACCCTGCGTGCCTTTATTGTAAGGGTGGAATTATCCTATTTTATGCGTGACATGCAGGAGGGTTCGAAAGCTGCACAACAGAGACAACGGGGATAACCAAAACCCCTTCCTTGCAACTGCCTCTTGGAGGTACTTAGTTTGAGGGGGAAAGCTGCTGACGTATTACACGCCTTAAAATCACTATTGCTGAAGTTTGAGCTGCCTCTTCTACTTACTGCCATAACCCTCTGATCTCTGAGAGTCACTGGCAGCATCTTCAGGCTACAGCCTGCTCTTTGACATATTTGGTGCTTCTCTAGAATGAATGCCACTGAAGAAGACTGCCCAGAGGGACTGGCACAACTGTCTTGTGAGCGGAACACCACAGTCACTGCAGCAGAAGGACCAACAACATTGTTAGCTATGGAACACAATGACACTCACAAATCTGATCTTCTCTACAGCCTGGCAACACTTCACAAAGATATTAAAGAATATTTAAAGAACGATCGTCACAAAAGACTCCAGAATCTGCATGGTGATCTGGTCCTTAAACTGAATATGTTACGAATGAATGTGGAAACATTGGGAACCAGAACTGTAGACGTGGAATTAAGATGGAGTCCCAAGAAGCTTCCATTGGAGAAATGGCAAAAGAACTTGAGAAAATGTCTACTGCGACAACACTGCCTTGGCTCAGTGTGAAGTACTTGAAAATCATTTGTGTAGGGAGAATAGCCATGTCAGAGGCTTGCAGGGAGGTCTGGAGGGGCCTGATCTTGAGGAATTTATTGCAGGCCCTTTCTCTTCCCTCTTGGGTGAGGAAAATGTGCCACCAAAATTGATAGGGTGCACAGAGTGGGCCAAAGAAGACCTAGTGCAGACAAATGACCCTGGGACATTTTAGTCCAGCTCCATCATTTCACAGTCAAGGAAGAAAAAATGAAAGCCGCATGATGCAGAAATTATATCGCCTTTCAGGGCTACGATTGTCAGCTTTATCATAATATCTCAGCAGAGACACTGCAAAGGGAGCAGACCAACTCAAAGTAAACAGCATCAAATGCAAATGGACTTTTCTTCTCAGCATACTCTTCAACAAAGGCAACAAAACGTATCACTTTACGAATATAGAGGACGCAATTGGTGGTGTTGGGATTGGACCTTCAGGAGGGGGTGACTCAGGGTCCATCCTCCCAGACTCCTAGCTGAGTTACTGCCTCCCAAGATGTAGTGCTGAAGTGCAATGGAACAAAACGAAAACACAAACTCACCGAGAAACCAGACAAAGAAACAGCACCAAATATTGAATGAGTGGTCACAAGGGGGCACTGCTTAGGAAGTGAGCCCAGTTTTTGAATGGAATCTACTTTTATGTAGATCTAGATTTGAATCATACAAAGGAACCTTCCCAAGTCTGGATTTCCAAACTGAAGAAGTGTGGGTGCCTGAGTACATTCTATTCAATACTACATGTGGAGCTCCTTGACTCCCTTTTTTTGCAAGATTAGGATGAGGGATGAATATATCACACCATTTCTTGCAACTTCTTGGGTGCCATGATTCTTCTCTTTTTTTCGCTGGATGACTGAGATGGCCCGGGCGAGGGTGTGGGTTGCTTGAGGACTTGTAACACTCCTCCCTAAGGAGTTAATCACACGCAGGGTGATCTTTTGGGTCTGATCCCTGCTTGTGACTTTTCTCCCCCGGGTTAATAGTACAACACCTACATGATTGTTCTTAGGAGTTATAATAAAATGGTTATACATGTTTTTATAGCTATACTTTGTTATTATTTACTAGGCTATTATCTGTTCTACCCATCCAACTGTTAATACCTTACTGTCATGGTGCATTGACATTGCCTTTGACACAAGGTCGACAATGCCCAATAGTTCCCAATATAGGGCGCAGTCATACGTCATGAAATTCACACCGCAGTATCTTACAAATCCCTATGTTTATCATGGCATTGATCATGTCATACAATGTTAAGGGCCCAATAAGAGAGAGTCTGCAAATCGTTGTTGCGCAGTCTTCCAGCTATATTATGACTCCAGGAGACATAATTGACATGCCTTGACTACCACAGAATAAAGCACCAGCTCTACCCTATGGCATTATATACCTCAGCTACTACAAAACATAATGGAGGTGTGCTCATTTTCCAAAGAGATAACCTCTTTCAGATAGAAGACTCACTCAAAGACCAAGAGGGGTGTTATGCTCGTGGACAGGGTGCAGTGTATGTGAAAGGTAGTAATGTACACATGTGTTTTACATGTCCTGATAGTGAAATACTGCCAATTTCGTTTTTCACTATTGCAATGACTAGCTCTCCCATAGGCTATTATTGGAGCTGCCTTGTAACATTCAATTGGGAACGGCTTGAGATTTGGAGTTTGGGCTCTCTGAGCTCAGATTTTAAAAACACATCTTTCAGTAAAGGTGGTTTTTAAATTGTATGTTTGAAAAAGCCACTTTTAGAAAGTGGGCATTTTCTTGTTTAACCCTCCTGTGCCTCTGCCTGCCTGTGGAATCAATGTCTGGTTTAGACTGACAGGGGTCTGTTTATGCATTCACTCTAGACAGTCACATAATGGAAGTTGAGGTGTGCCCTACATAACCTGATGGCCCATCAAAAGGCTGATGGGCCTTCCTGAGCTGGAGTGGTAGGAGGAGCTGTCACCTGCATCTGAATAAGTCTGTGCCTGGTCTCTCACAATACTGTCTCCACCCCCTTGAGTGTGTCTGGTGCCAAGACCAGGCAAGACAAGAACTTGTGCACTACAAGAACAAACCTTTGAAGAATGACTACTTCAAAGGCCAAAAGGGGTATAAGTATTGGACATAAAGCCCCAGACTTATAAAACACTTCTGGAACTGAGGACTCTGCCAAGAAGAAGAGCCGAAGAGCTGCCCCTTTGCTGAGTGTTGCTTTGCTGGGTTGGCCTTCAGTTGCTGCTTCTATCTGTGGGCAGTGAAAGGACTGGACTTTGCTTTGTATCCTGCTTTTCCAATTTTCTCCAAGGGCTCGTGTGCGCTTGCCTCATGTTGTTAGTCTCTGGGCCATGAAAGACTTCATCTGCAGCCCCTCTAAACTCCACTGCTGGGAGTTCTGACCTGCCTTGGGATGCCAAATCCTGTTCTGGGCCATTGGAGGTTGTTCCTGGTGCAAAGACCTGCTTGAAACCATAAAAATCGACGCATCACCCATCCAGCACCTGTTTTTCTGACGCAGTACCACCGTGCAGTAGAGATTTCCACACGCCGCCGCTCTGCTGCCGAAGAAATCGACACATCACCTGTCAGTGGCCGATGAAACCGCTACAGCTAGAGTTCAGCGCTCTGTGTCTCCAAAGTCCGAGACACCTGCACTGACTCCAACGCAGGCCCTGCTGTGCATTTCAAAGAATTGACGCATCTTGGGACCGTGGCCGAAGACATAGATGCAGTGCCTGTTTGCCTCTGCCGCATCGACCTCCAGTGCATCGGGATTTCCACGCATCGGACCTGGGCACCAAGTTTTTCCAACGCATCACCCGCAGACAAGAACCGTCTTGGATTTTGACGCATCGCTTCCCCCTACAGTCCAGATTCAATGCAACACTTCTCCTGCTTGCAGCAGAACTGAGGTATCGCCTACCCGTGGACTCAGGAACCAACGCATCGCTGTGTTTTCTGATGCTTCCCTCCTCTGCGGCTGTTTTGCATTGTGGATTTTGACACACCTGAGGTACTTTGTGTAAAAACACAGCATCCATAGAGTTCTATTGAAAGAATTGCTTGAAACCTTTAAAAAGTCATATTTTGAGTTCTGTATGTTGGATTTTTGTTGTTTTGGTCTAATTTGGTTTAGATAAAGATACGTTATTTTTCTAAACTGGTGTGGTGTCCATTTGTAGTGTTTTCACTGAGGTACTGTGTGTGTTATGTACAAATACTTTACACATTGCCTCTGAGATAGGCCTGACTGCTTGTGCCAAGCTACCAAGGGGTGAGCAGGGGTTATCATGGGTGTGTAATCCCCTTATCCCGACTAGAAGGAAGGGTCCCTAGTTGGACAGGGTGCATACCACTGCCAACTAGAGACCCCCATTTCTAACATCCATCAAAGGTACTCCAGAATAGATCACATTCTAACAAGCAATGCACTGACCTCGTTTGTCACCTCATCAGAGATTGGTCATATTTCGATTTCACACCACACTTCTGTTACCATAAGCGCAGATTAAGGACCCAGTACAAATCCACCCATTAGAGGGTGTCTACATCTGTCCCTCCTGATGGACCCCATAGTTCAGCAAGAAATAGAGAACTGTATAGATAAATATTTCACACTTAAGAATGTTTTTTTTTAGTGTAAGCAGCTTTATTAAAAACCAAGAAATATAAGCATGAGTAGTAAGCACATCAGATATAAATGTAAAGTCATAAATATCAAAAACTAAATTACAAAAAAGTTAAAGCTTTTTACAATTTTAGATAAAATTATAGGGAAGGGAGAACAGGAGTGGTAGGGAAAGTAAGGAGGGGAACAAGGAAGAGATAATAATAACATTTGAAGTTTGCGTAGCAATATGCATTACTTAATCAAACATCAAAAATGTAAAATATACAAGTGATATAAAGAATAAATGCGTTTAGCCAAGAAGAACAGAGATAAAAAAAATACACAAACCACCGAAATACAATTCACGGTGGTTTCAAATTTTCCAAACATGCAGAATGATCCTGATTTCTAGCCAAGAGATCTAAGAAATCAGTTAAGGGAAACCAAAATAATTGTCCGTTAATATACGGTCTACACGATAAAGCAAAAGCAACATCTAGCTGGCGATAATGATGAGCATAATACCACCAGGCTTTAAATGAAAGATTAGTAGCACATTTCCAATTAAGAGTAATTTGCTGAAAAGCTAAAGCCAACATACGGTCAAACAATCCTGTGTTATGAGAGCGTAACATAAGAACATCAGATAAGTTACCCAAAAATACCAAGGATGGGGACATAGGATAGTGAAGATTAAAAATTAATGTAAATTGAGACTAAACTTTCATCCAAAAAGCCGCAGTGGGACGGCATGAAAAAAGAAGGTGCATGAGGTCATCTTGAAAGTGGCCACAAAATGAACAGGCTTGACTGTGAGTGTGCGAGAATTTGGCTATAGATACTGGAGTGAAATATAATCTATGATATAGGAATAGCAAAGACTGAGTAGTGGAGGCTGTTCTGGAAGTTTTTATATCCTAGACCAATTTTGTTTTAGATTGATGTAGGCCAGGCACATCCCAAATTGGATTCCCAACTAAACTCAATCTTAGTTTTAGCCTGAGAAAGATCTGGAGTGAAAAAATATTTGTAAATAAGGAGGCTTTAGGAGTAAGTCTAAGCAATTGTAAAAGCGAATTAGCAGGAACACGAGAAGGAAGAGAATACAAAATATCTACAACAATTTCTAAAAGAATAGAAAATTTATGTAAAAAGGAACGTTGACAAGTGAAGTGTTTGGAATTTAGGGAAAGAATGAGGATTCACACCGTCAAATAAATCTTTGACCCAAATAATACCACGTTGTCTCCAGGCTTTTTAATAGATAGGTCTGTTGTTTAAAGTGATTGTAATAAAGAGTAGATGCTAAGAAAGATTCTTGAGTTAGACTCCTAGTAAGATAAGAAGGTTGTAAAAGAAACAAGGCATGATTAAGTAGAGGGGAGGATGTAAAGATGTTTCTCGAGGAAAAGTAGAGGACTTCCTGAATCAAAAATGGCTCGAGTAAGGTACGTTCAATATCTAACTGTTAGAAATTGGGGTCTCTAGTTGGCAATGGTTTGCACCGCTGTCCAAGTAGCTTCTTCCTAGTCAGGATAAGGGGGATACACTTCTAAAATAACCCCTGCTCACCCCATTGGTAGCTTGGCACGAGCAGACAGGCTTATCTCAGAGGCAGTATTTGTGCTCACATACATTAATACAGTGAAAACACTACAAATGGACACCACATCAGTTTAGAAAAATAAGTAATCTTTATCTAAACCAAACAAGACCAAAATGACAAAAATCCACAATACGGTAATAAAAATATGACTTTTAAAAGGTAGAAACAGTTCTGTTCAAAGCAAATTGCAGATGCAACACTCTCAACACAAAATCAGCAAGAACAGCCACAGGGAAGTTGATGCGTCGGTTCCTTACGCGCAGGGGAGGTGATGCGTCGGTTCCTTACTGAAGGGGAGGTGATGCATCAGTTTCTTACTGTGTGGGGAGGCAATGCGTCGGTTTCTTACTGCGGCCCCAGTGTCCTTGTAGACTTGGCGCCCCAGTGCGATGCGTGAGGATCGGGTATGCGTCGGTTCTCGATGCGGCGGCAACAGCCATGGTCCCACGATGCGTTGGTTCTTGCAGCCGCACAGCAGGGCCTGCGTCGGAATCGGTGCGGTGATCTCGGCCTTCGTAGATCGGTGCACTCGATGCAGCGAGTGGTGATTTCTCGAGTCGTGGGCAGGCGCTGCGTCGGTTTCTTCAGCGGTACGATGATGATGCGTGGAAATTCTTCACGCACTGCGGCGATGCGTCGGAAACAGGTGCGGATGCGTCGCTTTCCAGCTCCCAACAGCAGGAACAATCTCCAGAGGCCCAGAACAGCAACAGGCACCTCTTGGCAGGTCAGAACTCCCAGCAAGGGGGTTCAGGGGAGCTGGGGGTGCAGTCTTTGTATCCCCGAGACTTCAAAACAGGAGGCAAGCTCTACTTCAAGCCCTTGGAGATCTTCCTCAAGCAGAGGACGCAGCACCCAGCAAAGTCCTTGTCCTTTCCTTGGCAGAAACAGCCACTGCAGGCCAACCCCAGACAACACACAGCAAAGGGGCAGTACTTCTCCTCAGTTTTTCCAGCTCCTCTCCTTGGCAAAGGTTCCTCTTGAACTCCAGAAGTAATCTTTGAAGGCTTTTCTATCCCTGAAATTTCCAACTGAAGGCAAGCTCTACTTCAAGCCCATGAAGAAAACACTAACAGCAGGACGATGAAAGCACAGTCCAGTCCTTTCCCTGCCCAAGACAGAAGCAAACACTGCAGGCCAACCCCAAGAGCACACAGGCAGTACTCCTCCTCCAGCTTTCACGGTTCTTCTTCCTGGCAGGTTCCTTAGTTTAGCAGTAATATAAAGTTCGGGGGTCTGGCCCCACTTTTTATAGCACAAATTCCTTTGTTCTCTGGTGGCAGAGAAGCTCTTTGCCCAGCCAAAACCAGTTCTGTCCTCCCTGATGCAGCTTCCTGGCAGGAGATGAAGACAGCATGGTATAAGGCAGACAGGGCCTATTCAGGTGCAAGGTAAATCCCCTCCCACCACTCTAAATGCAGACCACGCCGATTCAGGTGCTAGTGAGAACTCCTCCCCTACTCTGAATGCAGCCCATGTCTATTCAGCCCAGCCCTGACTCATCCAGGAAAGGCAGGACACACATCAACCCCCCCCGGTGGCCATCTGAGAGAATGCACATCCCCAGCCCCTGTCACTCCAAAGCCAGACAGTCAATACACATACCAGCAGAGGCACTCAGGATGGCTATGCAAGAAAATACCCACTTTCTAAAAGAGGTATTTTAAAACACACAATATAAAAATTATCTTTACTAAGAGATGCATTTTTATATTCTGAGTTCAGGCATACTAAACTCCATCTTCATATCTTGTCCCAATGCGAAGTTATATTTATAAGATGTTATTAATAAACTCCCATTCTATCCTATGGG
The DNA here is from genome assembly GCA_963921515.1 of Calotriton arnoldi. Classification (NCBI taxonomy): domain Eukaryota; kingdom Metazoa; phylum Chordata; class Amphibia; order Caudata; family Salamandridae; genus Calotriton; species Calotriton arnoldi. The sequence goes on along the minus strand of CAWUFW010005617.1, from coordinate 686,792 downwards.
ACAGATAGCCTTTCAATAGTGAAAAACGAAATTGGCAGTATTTCACTATCAGGATATGCTACCCACATCAGTGCATGTCCTACCTTTCACATACACTGCACCTTGCCCACAGGGGTACCTTGGCCCTACCTTAGGGGTGACTTACATGCAAGAAAAGGGAAGTTTAGGGACTGGCAAGTGGGTGCACTTGCCAGGTCGACATGGCAGTACCAAACTGCGCACAGACACTGCAGTGGCAGGTCTGAGTTACATTTACAGGCTGCTCATGTGGGTGGCACAATCAGTGCTGCAGGCCCACTAACATCATTTTATTTACAGGCCCTGGGCACACATAGTGCACTGTACTAGTAAATCAAATATGCCTATCATGGAATCACCACTCCATATACACAATTTACAGGGAGAGCATATGCACTATAGCACTGATCAGCAGTGATAAAGTGACCAGAGTCATAAAACCAACAAAAACAGGGTCCAAAACAGGAGGCCAAAAAGCAAAATGTCTGGGGATAAACCCGCTGGACAAGCCAGATCTAACATTAACCATAAAGGCGTAAAAGGGGAAGACACAGGAAGAAGCCATTTAGAGGCCTGATGTACACAGAAAGCTTTGTGGTAAGTACAAAAATCAAGAAACTTAACACCTCCATCGGATTTAGATTGCTTAAGATGAGATAAAGATAATATAGCCATTTTATTATTTCAAACTAATGTAGAAGGAAGTGAATCAATATGTTTAAAATACTCGAGGGGAATACGGACCGGAGTGATAGAGAAAGTATATAGAAGGATAGGAGAAACCATCATTTTGATGGAATCAGCCAACCAAACCAAGATAGAAACAAGGGGTTCCAAGAAAAAAGAGGTTAAGTAATTCTGTCAAGACCTTCTTTCATATTAAGAATAACAGAGGTTTGAATGGAATTTGTAAACCATATACCCAAATACTTAATCTTAGAACTATTCCAGTGAAAACCAGTAGAGTCATAGGATTGTTTTAAACAGAATTTAGGAATGGGCATTACCTCAGTTTTGTCCGAATTAATTTTATAACCTGAGACTGAAGAGAACTCAGAAATGTCATGGAGCAAAGCGGAAAGTGTGATGGAATGTCATCCGCATAAGCGGAGAGTTTCAAATGATTATCTGCATATTGAGAACCAGATTACCACAAATACGAGTCAAAAAGGCTTCCAAGGCAAGGACAAAAAGATGGGAGACAGGGGACAGTCTTGACGCACACATCTCATGAGTGGAAAATATAGGGCTTGCCGGCCATTAACCAATAAAGAGCCTTTCGGGCCTTATAAAGTAGAGAAATGAGCGACGTAATTTGGGACTAAATCCATGCCAAGTCAAAGACTTAAGAAGAAAACACCAATCCACTCTATCAAATGCTTTTTCTGAGCACTTAACAATGTTTAGGACGTTTCCTCCTCTATTTTATGGGATGCCTTCAAGGCTGCATTGAGGGGGAAACTAATCTCAATCATAACAAATATTTTAAAATGCTGATTCCATGGAGATCCAAACTCTAGGGTAAGAAATTCATTCAGTTTCGCAGCAATACAAACAAACGCTAGCTTGAACCCTCATTTCACAGTTAACTACTTTAAGGGGTAAGCTCAGCTGTAATAGTAAATACAATGTAACTTACCCTTTTACATTTGAAATGATGTTCCTTTAAAGCCCGCAATAAAATAGGCCCTCACCTTGATTGCCTTCTGAGGGAAATGATTGCTAGCTCCTATGTTAAGGAACTACTCACTCAGGGTGGTAAAAGTATGCAGTCAGAACTTGACAAACTGAAGGTATTTCAGGCCTTTTACAATATATTGTATACAACTGAGAGTTATCACCTTACTCCCAATAAACCTACATCACTGATGTAAAGTTAACTAAGATCTCTAGTGCACAAGCCGAACAGTTAGAAGCCCCTATATTAGATGATGAAGTAAAAACTGCTATCAATTGAAAGTGGGTAAGGCACCTGGCTCGGATGGCTTTACAGGAGCATTCTATAAATCCTTCATACATAAGCTACTCCCCAGATTAACTTCCATATTCAATATATTTATTTGAGTCAAGTGGCGCTCTAACGCCAACCACCATGAAGAGGGCAGCCATCTCAATCATTTTGAAATCAGGCAAAACCCTAAATAGTGTAAAAATCACACAGAAGGGGGCCCCTGAACTGATACCTAGGCAGGGTTACAGGGGAAAACGTCTACAATCAAACAACCAAACCCACTGTCTGAAACCTATTTCTTAAATAAAGCAACACCGTCTTAATATGAAAAAGAGGGGAATACGTCACCTCCTCACTACCGAACGGACACAGTGTTCAGACAGAAGGGCAGAAATAAATAGCTAGGTGATAAGTCATTTTTCATTTTATTAGGATATATATCCTTAGTTTATTGTGCAAATAGATGATATGCAATTCATACAATATACACACATTGATTATAAATAGTCAATAAAATAGATACACAAGACAATTATATATAAAAATACAAAAACACCCCCCCAACCAGATGAGTGAACCATAAATATTATACATGAGAATCACATATAGTCATAGATTTAAATCGTAGCCTCACTCATTCAATCACTCATTCAAACACATAAACAAGACAAAAGACAAGAGTGGTCAACTCCACATGAACCCAAAACATTGACCCATGAAAAATCTGACTTGTAACAAAAAGAATTCTATAAAACAACAGTTTCCTAGTACAGTACTGTAAAAATATCAGTAATAGCTTTTGTTATATCTTATTAAATTGTTTTGTACATTTTATTAATAAGATTTGTTTTCCAGAAGCATCTAATGGTATCCAATCTTGTAGGGAAGTTGCACCAGTCGTGTAGGAGGAACTATTTATAATCAATGTGTGTATATGGTATGTTAAGAGTAAATAAGAGGAACCCCTTAATGCCAAAGGAATAGGGTTGTATACAATAGTATAGGAAAGAAAATCCTTTGGACTAAATTGCTGGTAACAGTGGAACTGGGAGTTTTGACCCTAAGAATGTCATGCAACACACACTCAAATACTATCACTTCAAGTATATCTTTGGGAAGACTGCTCATACATCTGAAAGACAATCTAAACAATGTACCACATTTTTAGAAAAGTATCAAAATCTTTTATTAAAAAGTCTCATAGAGCATACAAAACCACAACGACATAAATCATAAAATTACAATGCACAAAATATCTGAATGAGTTTGAACAAACTCCTAAGTGTAATTCATGCACATATATATCAGAAAACAATTTAAAAGAAACATATGAGAGTACAAAAAATAGACAGAAATAATATGTCATTGAAAATCAACCATCCGTGATTACACAAAATCTAGGGCTGGAGCCCGGTATGTCTCACTTCGTTGAATACTCAAAGGCCCAGACCGTGACACAGATTAGGTTGTATTCAAAGGAGCGTCGACGCATTTCGATGGCTAATGTATGATACCATCTTTATCAAGACAAACAGATTCCGACTCTCAGGAAATTAAAAAGCAACAATGCTGCAGTCAAAAAACACCTTTTTTCAATGGGGTGGGCCACTGCGACTTCCAGAAACTGGTATGGTCATGGGAGGATAGGATAAATCCTTCCGTCGTCCAAATGAAGATATATATATATATCTAGATTATTGGTATGGACTGACCTCCTCGTTTTTCATGTCACCAGGAAGTGATAGTTCGAGGATAAACTATATCTCTCGTCAGTTCTTTAATCACTGATCAAGGGATGACAGGATTCAAGGATTTTAATTTTATGTCCTTGGTACTTATTTTCGTATTTTCCTTTCTCTTGCTTCCACGTGCCCTTTTATAACTTTCTCTTGCCATCATATACCACCAGGAAGACGCTTCTATGACCGGACAATATTGCCACAAATCCAAATTATAAAAGGGCAGTCCATACCAATAATCCAGATATATATATATATCTTCATTTGGACGACGCAAGGATTTATCCTATCCTCCCATGACCATACCAGTTTCTGGAAGTCGCAGTGGCCCACCCCATTGAAAATAGGTGTTTTTTGACTGCAGCATTGTTGCTTTTAATTTCCTGAGAGTCGGAATCTGTTTGTCTTGATAAACATGGTATCATACATTAGCCATCGAAACACGTCGACGCTCCTTTGAATACAACCTAATCTGTGTCACGGTCTGGGCCTTTGAGTATTCAACGAAGTGAGACATACCGGGCTCCAGCCCTAGATTTTGTGTAATCACGGATGGTTGATTTTCAATGACATATTATTTCTGTCTATTTTTTGTACTCTCATATGTTTCTTTTAAATTGTTTTCTGATATATATGTGCATGAATTACACTTAGGAGTTTGTTCAAGCTCATTCAGATATTTTGTGCATTGTAATTTTATGATTTATGTCGTTGTGGTTTTGTATGCTCTATGAGACTTTTTAATAAAAGATTTTGATACTTTTCTAAAAATGTGGTACATTGTTTAGATTGTCTTTCAGATGTATGAGCAGTCTTCCCAAAGATATACTTGAAGTGATTGTATTTGAGTGTGTGTTGCATGACATTGTTAGGGTCAAAACTCCCAGTTCCACTGTTACCAGCAATTTAGTCCAAAGGATTTTCTTTCCTATACTATTGTATATGGTATGAACTGTGTCCGCTCGGTAGTGACGGTGACGGTGTCGCTTTATTTAAGAAATAGGTTTCAGGCAGTGGGTTTGGTTGTTTGATTGAAGAACCCTAAATAGGCAATAGCCCAGTTAAAAGTAGATGTAGGGGGGGACTGGCTCTGCCCGATTTTAAACTGTACCATTATGCAGCACAACTGTGCATCATTGTAGAGTGGTCCAAGAACGAGGTAGAAGTCATTTGGCCTCATATGGAAATGGCAATCATGACAGGACCATTGAAAGAAGTGCTCTGGACCTATAAAAAACATAAATGAAGAAATGCTTATCTTAGCACCCCTGTCGACTCCACACTTCAAATATGGGACATAGCCAGTAGAAAAGAAACTTTAACCACTTGCCCATCTCTTTACACACCAATTTATGGTAACACAGAATTTTCTCCAGCACTGATTTGGGAGTCTATGCTAAATGGCAACAGGGAGAATGCAGATACATAGCTGATATGTTTCACAAATGCTCTATTAAATCCTTTACTGTAAACAAGATTTCAAAATATCAGAGATGGAACAGCTCAACTATGTGCACCCACGACATTGGATGGCATTGGGTGACACAACTTGATAACAGATTAGCAGCAAGACAAGACTGCTTTTGAAAAACTATTATCCACACTCACATCTCAAAGAGGCTTAATATCCAAATATTATGCCACATTACAAGACACTAAACAGGTAACCAAATGGGCCTATCAAAGCAAGTGGGACAGAGCACTGGGTAGAGAGATTTCAGCCAAGGATTGGGATCGTCCATGGGCAGTTATATGCAAGTGCTCTATCTTGATAAAGACAAAAGAAATCCATTGCAAACTACTTTATGTGTGGCACCTTCCCCACCAAACTACCATGGGAGCGAGATCCCGGATTGATAATACACAACATCAGAAGAAATGTTGAGGATACCATTACAAGATATGGGGACACGGTCCCCGTGTCCTGAAAATGTAAAAAAAAATACCACATAAGCGAGCAGGGTAGCAGTACCCCGACCCCCTGACCCTTATGGGGGTATCCAAGAGGAAACCCACCAGGATCCAGAATTTTGGGAGCTCCGCAATTGCACGGGACTCCTGAGCGACCAGGAGAATTAATTACAAAATAAATGTGCGGTGGGTGTTCATGAGGAGTCTGGCGCCATGGGAAGCCTTCAGCAGTGTGTAGCAGGGGGTTTGCTACCTGCAGGGGAGTGGGTCCAGGGCTTGGGCACTGGCGAGCCCCTGCACCCAGCTCAACGCTGCGCATGGCCTTTGGCTCTGCACAGCACGGGGCTGGGTATGATAATAAGATCTTACGTTCTGTTAAAAAAACACCCTAGGAATTCACTGAAAAAAGCAAAGGTTAAAGTGATGTTACAGTTATGTGAAAATGTGAGTTAAAAGTAACATTTTAAACTCAATAAAATACTGAAATTCACCAGTTAAAGTTTACTGAGCAAATTAGAACTAGTCCCCAATATGCTTTGCTTATGGCCTCACAGATTACATCACTCATGACATGTTCAATGACATCATTGATTACATGGAATATGAATTTGTTAGTTGGGCTACCACAAATGTGCATTTTCATAAAGACTTTTTAAAAATATTTTTTAAACACTGAACACTGTCTTCTGTAAAAATGTCTAATTTTATTTAGCGCAATCAAATATTAACATTTCATGAAATCATACCTATGTATTTAAAAAAATATTACACACAATTTCACCATTATTGCACTTGTTCAAATAAATACATCTCTTCTTATGAAGTCTTAAAACAAATCCTCACACAATTTTAAATATTGTTCATCAAAGCAATTCACAAAACCAATTTAAAACCAGGATAATATTTTTCCGGACTATTCATAAAAACCTTTTACAAAAACAATTGATTAACTAAGTACTGCCGACTGCGCTGTGGTTCGGTGGTACTTGAGTTGGTTCACCCCACCTTCTTCAGGACACAATAATATAAAACATAAAATATCTAGAAAACAAATCAATTCTATATCCTATTTTAATACTTTATAATAGGTTATGAAACTGGCTCAGTTGTGAATTAATGCAAATCATTTCCTCCAATAGTTCATATCCATATTAGCCACTCTACTTAACATCTTCCATTTATTGCAGGAGCAATAATGTCTCTTGATTAATTACTCCCCTATGAATCAAGTATAATACATGCAAATGCATTATGCCCATTTATACTGAGGGTCATGGAGGCGTTATTTTCTTATATTTAAATATATTCTGCTTCCTTAAAAAATGCCCATTAGGTGCACCTGTATATTTCTATTTGTCGCAGGAGCAATAATGTCTCTTGATTAATTGCTCCTCTGTAAATCAAGTATGATGCGTGCAGATGCATCATGCTTTTTTATACTAAGGGTCATGGAGGAATTATTATCTCATATTTTAATATATTCTGCTTCCTTAAAAATTGCCCCATGGGTGCACCCATATATTTCACAACTTTATCTTAAAGCCAGTGTCCTTAGTCTTTCTCCAAGCACTGATGACTTTCTTAAGTCACCCTGTATGATTTTCTTGGGAGTAGTAATCCTATCTAGAGGATAGAATTTTCGAGCGCCTGGGTTATTTGTATCACTAGAGGTAGAATTTCCTATCAATAATTCGATTTGTTGTAAATTATGACTTACTATTATGCTGTGGGGAAGTATTCTTGCCCTTATTGTCCCCACAGACCCGCCACACACTCCAGGTCCTAGTTCTGGAATATTAATAGAGGTCTGTTATTAGTGTTCACTGGCATCTCAATCAAGTCTCTCTAATCATATTAGATATGAAACTTACTGGTGCAGAGCTATAGTATGCTTCTTCGCTTTACTACATCCTCTCCTCGTCGGGTCACCACTCTGAGAAAGTCCCTTCACTTTCCACCTTTCTGACTCTTGTGGAGTCCGAGGGAGTCCTGTGCTATTCACACCCAGGTTTCTATTTAAATTTCAGGAAAACAAATTGATGCAATAAGTAAGATTGGCTATGGACTCAATTATACAGTCCTATACAGTCACTCTATTTAAAATGTTCCTCTATTGAGGCTACCACTCCCTTTAACCCTGTTAATGTATACCATACAGGGGAATCGTCTCTCATAACTCTATCTCTATTTTACATTGATGTTAAACCCCACCTGTTTGGGAGCCGTTCTAACACTTGTTACAAACAACAAGCCCATCACTACAAACTAATGTATCTTTCCCATGGCTATGACAGAGTTCTCTTATCTTTTTGTTACCCTTGCTGCTAACAAAATGTAACCAAATTAATAGTGTGGTGACAGAGGATTAGACCTTCACCACATCAAAACCACAGCGTTTCCCGACCTCCTTACCTTTCACGTGTATAATCCGTCCTTTCAATCAGATCTTAAAATTATCGCCATCTTGATTCCTCCTCCATTTTATACGCGTAATTCTCTGTGCATGCACAATACTCTAGTGTCTGTTTATATCGCCATATTAGTGTCAGGCTGATGTATGTTATTCATGTATACGGGTACCACTTAGGCTACTGTATCAATGCGTTTCACCACTTTCCTAAATACTATTATAGTACCCCGGAATATGATGTTCCTATTTCACATTACTACAGGCAGCTATACATGTTGCACATGTGTGTTGAGTTTTAAGAGTCGGGCAGTCAAACTTGTTAGGTAATTACACTATGTTTGTAATACCTAGTTTCTCCCTCTCTCACGACAATACGAATGGCTATACATATTATGTGTGTATGTTTGAGCGCCATTATTAAAATCAGTGTGTATAATCACGCTACCTCTTCACAAATTATTCAATTGCCGAATATCAACATATGTTGATCTTGAATGAATGAATGAATTCCCTATGGGTCTCTTTATACTTGGAGGTGGTACTCTCGGGGCATATTTATGTTCTTGGACTGCCTATATTTTATTTCTGAGTCTAATTCATCGTTATTGAGCGTCATTCCGAAGTCAGGCAATGATTCTATCTTTGTAGCCCACTTGCTCAAAGGAAATCCTGTTGCACAATGCTCTGTACACTCTATCCTGTTTCAGTGCTTATATGGCTTCTATAAAATCTTCAGTTATCCTAACAGTCGTTCCCATTCCTCTCTATTGTTCAGTCTGTACTTGTATGAACTAAACACATATAGTACTGTTCCCTCTTCTTCCTTTTGTTATCTACATCTCCTCCCCTCACTGTGTCTTTGGTATTTTCCAGAACGCACCATTTTAAATCACTTTCCTTATGCTTCTGTTCAAGCCAATGTTCTATTAAAGGCATTTTTCCTTACAGTCTGATTGCTGATCTGTGTTCACTTAGCCTGAAACATCTCTCTGCTCGTCTCACCTACATAACATTTATTACAAGGGCAAACATTCAGGTATGTTACGTTTTTTGCCCTACAATTCACCATACTATTGGCTTGATGGCTTTTTCCATTAAGCTCTATCTTGTTTCCTCTCATGATGGTTCCGCAATTACTGCATGTACCACATAGGAAATTCCCTGTAATCTTATTTCTATTCACAATGCTAGTCAGTTGAATCCCTTTTGGTTCCTTGTATATGTGGACTATATGGTTCCTGATTGTTTTGTTCCTTCTATACATGCATAGGGGCTTCTCTACATTCTCCATGCCAACTCCATTTAAGAGTGACCAATTCTATTGAATACATTTTTAATCCTATTGCTCATATTTGAGAAGTTTGTGATACATAAGATCCTCTTTTTCTCCTGTTCTCTTGTCATTCCTTCAAATAGGCTTTCCCTATTATAATATTTTGCTCTTTTGTATGCTCTTCTAATTAGTCTTTTGTGATAGCCTCTCTCGAGCAGTTTTCCTTTTAATACTTTCGCATGCACCACAAACTTAGCCCTGTCTGTAAAATTACTCCGAAAGTGAAGAAATTGGCCAAAAGGTATATTATCCTTCCGACAACACAGGTGATTACTTGTACAGTGGAGTAGGGTATTCCGATCTGTTGGCTTCGTAAATAGTTCTACCCCCAACCTACCCTCCTTGGCTTTGTTTTTTATATCTAAGAAGTCACAATTAGATTGACTAGTTGTAGAAATACATTTCAAATTGGGGTCCCAACAGTTTAACCACTCAATGAAAGAGCTCACATCCTCACTCCTACTATGCCAAATAAAAAACACATCAGCAATGAAATGTGACCAGTGTGATACAATTTCAAAGAAGGGAGCTGTCTCATTGTACATTTGATTTTAGTCGAAAGCTCCCACATACAAATAAGCGAGGCTTGGGGTGCAGGTTGCCGGTCCCTTTGGTTTAGCAATAAAAATCCCCATTAAACAGGAACATTTTATTTTTCAAAATGATTTTCACAAATTCAGTGATCAGGCTTGCATGGGGTGATAGGTCACCTTCCTCATTCTGTAATATCCCCTCTGATCATTTGTACTGTATCATTTTGTGGGATATTTATGTATAAAGCCTCGATGTTTAGTGAGACTAACCATTCATTATCAGGGTCAAACCTGACTCCTTCAATCCTCCGAATCATCTCTGTTGTGTCCTTTATATACGAAGTTTGTTTTGAAATCAAGGGCATGATGCATTTGCATGTATTATACTTGATTCATATGAGAGCAATTGATCGAGACAGATTAATGTTCCTGCAATAATTGGAAGGTGTTAGTAGAGTGGCTAATGTGGATATGAGATATTGGAGGGAATGATTTGCACTAATACACAACTGAGCTGGTTTTGTAAACATGTCTAATATGAAGTTTTAAAATAGGATATTGAATCTGATTTCTTTGTTTTCTAGATGTTGGAAATGTTTTATATTATTATGTCCTGAAAAAATGTGGGTCTGAACCAACTCAAGTACCACCGAAACCCTGCATCGACAGTACTTGGTTAATCAATTGTTTTTGTAAAAGGTTTTTATGAACAGTACGGAAAAACACATTATCCTTGTTTTAAATTGTTATTATGAATTGCTCTGATGAACAGTTATTAAATTGTGTGAGAATTTGTTTTAAGACTTCATAAGAAGAGATTTGTTTACCTGTACGAGTGCAATAATGGTGAAATTGTGTGTAACATGTTTTTAAATACATAGGTAAGATTTCATGGAATGTTAATATTTGATTGCACTAAATAAAATTAGACATTTTTACGGAAGAAAGTTTTCAATGTTTAAACAATATCCCTATAAACTCATTTTGAAAACACACATTTGTGGTGGGCATCCTTATAGCCCCTCAACTAACACATTCATATTCCATGTGAATTAGTTACACAAAAGGGGCCCCCCTTTTCTTAGATTTGTGATTGACCCTGTCCCTTTTGGTGGTTAAGGGTGCCTCTCTCAGATTTGTGAAATCATTGATTACATCACTAGTAGCATCTGAAATGACATCCCTGATGGCAACACTAGGCAAGGTTGTGAAATGGTTCATCACAAAAGCATTCAAAGTGGCACAGAAGACTGTACTGGTATGCCCTTGGTCCAATAAATATTTTAGAGCAGGGGCACAAAATTGCATAAACTAGATTCTTTGAGTTAGTTTCTGTTATGTAAGGTGGTTCTGAGTTCCCCATAATGGAATGTTTTTTAATTGAAAATTGTGCACACACGGCATGGGTCGCATTTGAAATGACCTGTAATGAATGGAAGGCCCCACTGGGATCTGATGGACCGAGTAGGTGTAACCTTCACATTCATCCATCCTGACGGTTAGTGCTCTATTGCAGGTCCACTGATAGTGGGAAGGAAAACAATCCGGGCACCTTGGTGAGGGTTTGTCCCCCTAGGGGTTTTATTTAAATTTGTAGCTTCAACTTCTCAGTTGTTGTTCCTAGCAAAATTTGAGATGGTCAGTCCTGTGTTGTGGGAAATAATCTTGTGGGAATCTTTTTCTTATAGTTCGTCTTCTTCCCCTTTCTCAGGCAGCGAGAGCTCCCACCCCGGTTCCCTCAGAGAGAACAAAGTAAAACACAGGTAAGTACTTTGTACGAAGTGTACCTTAACTATTGCTACTGTCTTTCTACTTCTTCTAATCTCAAATTTTTAGGGTCAGCTTTAAGATGCCTATTTCTATTAACCCATTGGTTTGAGGGTAGTATACTGATGTTCTTAAATGTTTAATACTCCATTGTTTACAGATCTGATTAATTAATTTGGAGAAAATTCGGGTAGCCTGATCGGTCAAGATTTCCCTTGGGAAACCCATAGGGGAAAATATCTCAATCATGGCCTGAGCTATTTTTGTGGTATTGATTTCTCTGAGGAGGAGGTCCTGAGGATAATGGGTGGTATATTCAACAAGAACTAATATGTATTTATGTCCTTTGCTAGAATGAGTCAACGGTTATAAAGCTGGATGATAGTTCTGTACTTCCCACTGCATATTATAACCTGTACCACCGCAAAAACAGGTGCAATTGAAAACAGCACTCCCACCTCCAACCCACACTGGTACACTCAACCACAAGAACAAAGCAGTGATACACACCTTGGGGTATGAACATACAGCAGCCAAGCCCCTCCTACATATGCACTAGAACAGCAAATGGGTCTCAGGGGACCAAACATTATGAGTTAGAGCATAAGCCAAGAACCAGTCACGTACATTGTTATATGCAGCCAGCCACCCAATTAGTTTGAGATGCTTCACTCTGGGCTGAGTCACTGCATCGAACGTTCTATCATTAATCAACTGACACAAAGTCAAAATAGTCAAAAAGGGCATAGAGTTCATGGTGTCAACTGTTCTTTACATCACTCATCCTATCCCTCCTTGTATCGTTGGTGCTGCTGCTGCGATGTGTCCTCCTTAAAGAATCTCCCACAGATCCTGGATGCTTCAGACATGGACAAGAAGATGTGGACTTTACCTACCAGCTTGACAAATAGCCTGGCAGGATAGAGCATTGCATATTTATATCCCTGGGTGCGCAGAAATTGCTTTCATTGAATGAAATTACGCCCGCCTCTTGCACTGCAAAGGTAAAGTCCAGGTAGGTGGAAAAGTTCGCACCCTGAAGCTGCAGCGGACACTCTTCACAAGGGAACTAAGTATAATTTCACAAATGTCGAACATTCAGGATTTGGGCCACTATTGGTCATGGTGGAGCCCTCAATGGAGGTCTGGGGACCATGGATCGATGGGCGTGCTCCACAGAAAAGGTGTAGGAGAATGCCTTTCCAATAAAGCCTTGTCAGTAGAGATTCAAAATATTCCTCTGGTTTCACCATGTTTGTTGACTCTGCCACTCCTAGGATACGAATATTGTTGCAGCATGAGTGGGACTTGAGCTCCTCCATTTAAAGTCATTTTTCCACAGACATGGTAGAGCCATCCTCCAAGTCCAAAATTTTCCTTTTGTAGCATCAGTCCTGACGTTTTAGTTATCGATCCTTTCCATCAGCCTGTCCAAGTAGGTATTAACTGAGTCTATTTTGTGGACAATGAACTATAGGCTACCTTTGAGGTCCTGGAGAATGGAATCCATGCATAAGTTTGCACACAAAGTGTCTCTGTCACTCCCCTCCATCGTCGATGCAGGTAAACTGAGCGCTGAGTGACATTATGGCGATGGTCGAATGCCAGCTTGCTTTGTTTTGTATTGGTTTTACCAATAGTCTCAGAGAGGTGAACACTACCAGGCATGGAAAAGGCCCAAGCCTATCCCCCCCGGCGGCTGATCCGCATGTGAGGAGATGTCAGTGCACAACAGAGTCTGAACTCCCCTCTGCTCAGAATAGAGCAAATCTGCACCAGCCCATGCCCCACCCAAAGGCCACACACCAACACAAACCCCTCAGGCCAGCATCCAGGACGGTTCCTGCACTCTCACATTAATTTTGAGGGCTGTCCACCTCACGGATGTCACCCAATGGCCCAACGCAGACAGCCCGATTGACAGTCCCGGAAGAGGATGTTCAGCACAGCCAGGCAATCTGGGGCTGCCCGTCAAGGCGGGCAAGCTATGCGGATGGTCTCAGACTCACCAGTGGCCCCCGTCATGGCCGGGCCTCAGAGTTTTGCCCATGTACTTATCGGCAGGTAGGCAGCAAGTCCATGCACATAGCCGTGGGCGGAACAACCTGCTCCACTTGTCATGCTACTGGCTCACCATACTGCTGAGATCCTCCGTGGGTGGCTACAGATGTTGCATTGCAGTATCTAGCGCTAAGGGCTGATGTGTTGCTGAGGTGGGGCTGAGGAGATCCGTGCAATGCTGTCATCTTAGTTGCTGAGCAAGCCACACCCCTCGACTTTTAAATATTCAAATGGAAGGTTTAAGCCTGTCAAAAGAGGTTATTTTGACAGGTCAAATTTGCAGTAAAAACCTGCACAGCCAGCCTACTGGTAGCAGGCCTGCCGTCATCTTTACATTGTCACCATCCATAATGGATGGCACAATGGGTGCTGCAGTCCATTTGTAAGTTTTAACTTACATGCCCTGGGTACACATTGCCATCATATACTAGGGACCAATAGGTAAGAGAAAGATGCCAATCAGGAGTATATCAGTTTTACCATTTTGAAAGGAGGAGCACAAGCACTTTACTACTGGTTAGCAGGGGTAAAGCGCATAGAGTTCTATAGTAAAAGGTTAATCTGAAAATGTTACTTTTAGTGACAAAAATCAATTTTAAGTCCTACAATGGCCATAGGTTATGGATAGATAGATATATATATATATATATATATATATATAGCCTCGTTATTCACGAGTATAGCACACAAGGATGGCCTAAGGGCTCTCAGGCACTTTTTGGGCACCAGACCTATAAACTTACATCAACACTCCGAGATGCTGACCACAATGGCTGAAATATGCCTGGAAAACAACTTTTTTCTGTTTGGGAGAGACACTTACAGGCAATTGAGGGGTACGGCCATGGGCACCTGCTTTGCCCCCAGCTATGCAAATCTTCGCATGGGCTGGTGGGAGGAGCAGGTGCTCAGGGTGGAATACGAAACAGAGTGGAAACAAAACAAAGGTCTGGTGTAGTTTTATCGATGATCTGTTCGTCATCTGGAGGGGGCCCCAAGATAGGGCCAAAGCCTTCATAGAAGCTCTTAACATCAATACGTTGAATCTGACTTTTACTAGTACCATCAGCGAAATACATGTGCACTTCTTAGATTTAGAAGTTTTTATCAAAGAGGGCAGTTTGCACACACACACTTTCAGAAAACCAACAGCAGGGAACTCCATCCTACACTCAAGTAGTTTCCACCCACAAAAATTTAAACAAAGCATTCCTTATGCAGAACACCTTCGTATGAAAAGGAATTGCAGCAATGATACCTCTCTCAAACAAGCACAAACTGACTTAACACAGAGGTTTAGAGAGAGGGGCTACAGTCAACAAGTTTTAAATCAAGCATTAACTAAAGTGGATGTACTACCGAGAGAGCCTATTCTATTTAAAGATAAAAAGGGAGAAAAACAAGTAGGAGACAAGAAGGATGAAACTCGAATGATAACCGGATACAATGCCTATCATACAAGGGTGAGAGACTGTATGAATAGGCATTGGCATCTGGTTACAGAGGATCCAACACTTAACAGTCTAGTCTCACGTAGGCCCCTCATTTCTTTTAGAAAAGCCAAATCCATGAGGCAGCAATTGGTCAAAAACAGCCCAGAGATAGTTGAAACGGATAACTGGCTGAAGGCAATTCCAGGTTTTAACAAGTGCTCAAAATGTAAGGCATGCAAACATGGGGTAAATAAAAGAGAGATCCAATTACCACTAATGGATAAACCATGGAAGATCCCACACTTTTTTAATTGTAAAAGTGACCATGTAGTGTATGTCCTTCAATGCACCTGCCCGAAGTATTACGTGGGTAGTACAATACATATGGCACATGTCAGGATCCTCCAGCATCTCAGGGCTGTGAAGAACAAGGATAGGACATACCCGGTAGCCCGTCACATCAATGAGGTCCATGATGGCAATGAGAACGAGCTGTCGTATTATGTAATTGTTTCGGTCCCCACGAACAGACGGGCTGGGAATCGAGAGAAAAAACTCAGGCAACTCGAATCCAGATATATTTTAATGTTTGATAGCAAGACTCCTCGAGGCCTGAACTCAGGAGAAGAAATGTATGTCCATCTTGGGTAGGAAACACACGAAGACTGACCAATACAGTATGAGAAAGTAATACTAGTAGTGTATGTTTAATGTGTTTTACAGATTGTTTTTATGATATGGTTTTTGTATTAAGAGTCACGTTAACAACTGGGTTTTTAAGATCATGCCCCATTATTTGCACAATTTCTTTTAAGATCATGCCCCAGTATTTTATACAGTGAGACTCATTGGCAGATTTGTAAGGATGGAGTTGGGAGGTGCACGAATTATTGATGTCTTTAATATTGCACTAGCACTTTTCTGAAATTTTGTGGTTTGTACGCATCTGCACTTTATGTGAATTCTCCAATAGTGTTTGAAATCAAGGCACTTGCACTTTATATTAGGAACTGGTTTGCACTTTTGCATTTGCACTTTAAACTATCAAAGTCCATATGACAGTATATTACTAGAAGAGTAAACAGTGAGAGGCAAATAATTGGGAGCCATTCAAACTTCCAAGAATTACATTTGTATTTCTAGGTGAAATCATACAGATTAAAATTCTCAGCATATACTGTAGGTGCATGCACTCGGTGCAACCACTTCCATAGTGGAGTGCTGTAGAGAGTACAGGGCACTTGCCTACAGACAGTCATGGTCAGATAGCAGTGCATTGTAAGGTTTTATATTGATGCCACAATGGTGATTGTGTTTAAAATATTTGTACATTTATAACAAGTGAACTCTGTAAAGATGCATTTGCACTTTATGAGTTGAAATCCAAAGAGAGACTGATTTGCACTTTAATGTGACATCAAATTTGTCAACTATGTACAATACACCCCTAAGATAACATCCTATGCACTAGGCACTTTATTAACCAATGTTCACCGATATACACAGCGGAGGACGCACTGAATTTGTGGCATTTTTACTAACCTATTATTAATCTATTTCATCCAGTGCTGTTGCCAAGACAGCCATGCATACCATGCATTTGCAATAAATATGAACTCATAGAGACATACGTGCTCAGACCCATTGCCAATACACCACAGTATGAGTGTAACTAAGAGATAGTTTCTATGGGGCAGAGGGAATGTGCACATTTTGAGAAAACCGTGAAACACTTATGCGGTTTTAATATGGGTAGCACATGAATTGTGTAGGTTGAAAAATATAAAACAAATATAAAAATGTGTTTAAAATGTTTTTCAAAATAAATATTAGTATACTGAAACAATATATGTAAAGAAGAAAGCAACCAGCGAAAAGCGATATTTTTAAATGTGTTGTTTATGTCTATGCGATCATGTGACCGTACCTGCTGACATAAGTAAATGTAGCAGTGCAGCTCCTTGTGTGAACAAGGCAGGGGACCCTGCCGAAATGCATAACAGCACGTAAATAAAGTAGAAATCTTACCAAGAAGACTGGAATGGCAGTGTCGGTGTCTGGCTGTTTGTAACTGCATGCTGGAGTTGGTCGTGGATATATATATATATATATATATATATATATATATATATATATATATATATATTCACTGAAAAAACCACAGGTTTCAGGGACGTTATAGTTAGAAATTAGCATTTAAAAAACCTTAGAAATTCACTGAAAAAACCACAGGTTTCAGGGACATTATAGTGAGTTGGTCATTTCACTCGTACAAAACCAGAGAAATTCGGCCGTTATTGTTAGTTGAGCTAACTATAACTCGCGCCCCTGCAATGCACTGCTGATGACGTCACATATTACATCATTCATGACATGGTCGGTGACATCACTGATGACATCTCAAATGACATTACTGATGACATCACTGATGACATCATCCAGTGACTGTGTGTTTCTGTAAAGTTTAAATATGTTTTATATATATATATAGGCCAAGGTATATTGAAGAATGAGTGGGTGTATGACTGTCTGAATGGATGATTTAATAGGTGTGTGACTGACTGTATAAGTGAGTGATTAAACGTGTCTTACTGAATGCATGGGTTAGTTACTAAACTGTGTCAATGTCTGTATCAGTCTGTTAGTTGGTGTGTAAGCGGCTGCATTGGTTGGTGAGTAGCTACATGAATGTCTATATGGGTTATTTATTGGTTGTCTGAGTATCTGTGTGGGTGCCTGAGTGTCTGTGTGGGTGGGTGGGGGGTGTGTGACTCTGTGCATAGATGTGTGAGTGGGTAATTCACTGGGTGTATGGGTTCAAGAGTGCATCTGTGAAGGGCTGTAGGGGTGGGTGAGTGTGTGTATGGGTGTGTTGGTAGTGAATGGTTGTCTCAGTGGTACATGTGTGAGTAACTACATATGTGAAAGGCAGTATATGTGAGTGTTGGGGTATATAAATCACTATATGTGAGAGTGAGTGATTGTGAGAGTGGCTGTATGGATGAGTGTGTGCTTGTATCAGTGATTGTATAAGAGAGTAAGTATGTGTTAGTATCTGTATTAATAAGTGAGGTGGTGTGTGTATAACTGTATAGGTGAGTAAATGGGAGTGTGATTGATTCTTTGCATGACTGACTAGGTGTGTGAGTAACTCTATGGATGAGTGGCGATGTGTGAGTGTCTGTATAGGTGTATGAGTGCAAATGATAGTGCTGTATTGATAAGTGCATGTATGAGTGACTGTATGGGTGAATGAGTGGACGTGTGTGTAGACCTAGGAATCAGTGAGTGGGTGGGTATGTAGTAACTGGTATTGGTGTGTCTATGGTTTTGAAAACGGTAGTCTGTATTTTAGAGTGGGTGTTTCAAAGGTTATATTAGGGTGTGAGGAGGTGCATCAGATTATCACGTGGATGATGTCATCAGTGATGTCATTTGAGATGTCATAAGTGATATCATCAGTGATGTCACTGACCATGTCATGAATGATGTAATATGTGACGTCATCAGCAGTGCATTGCCGGGGCGCGAGTTATAGTTAGCTCAACTAACCATAATGGCCGAATTTCTCTGGTTTTGTACGAGTGAAATGTCCAACTAACTATAACGTCCCTGAAATCTGTGGTTTTTTCAGTGAATTTCCAAGGTTTTTAAATGCTAATTTCTAACTATAATGTCCCTGAAACCTATGTTTTTTTCAGTGAATTTCAAAGGTTTTTTAAATGCTAATTTCTAACTATAACATACCTGAAACCTGTGTTTTTTCAGTGAATTTCAAAGGTTTTCTAAATGCTAATTTCTAACTATGCCTACAGAGGTAGGACATGTGCAGAAAGAGGAAGAAAGGCACAGAAAGAAGCAAGAGAAATGCATAAAGAGGCAACAGAAGACCAGAAAGACGAAGAAAGGTGCAGAAAGAAGCAAGAGATGTGCACAAAGAACCAACAGAGGAGCAGAAAGAGGCCTTGTTGCAAAGTCATCCTGTGCCCCCAACTTTTTGCTGACGGGTACTGGTGGTAACGGACTCTGACTAACCAGGCCTAGAGCCAGTGCTATGCTAAAAGACACTTAGAATACAGTGAAAACACCTACATATACTAGGGAACACTATGCGTTGGGGTACCCCTGTGATTGGCATGACCTCCTCTGTAAGGCCCTAGTACATAATAGGGCAGGGGGATTAAAACTACCTCTAAGTCAGAGGTGCAGAAAGATGCTTCTTTAAGTAGTAGTCACGTTTGCAGAGTGGTGGAGAAAGGGTGCTGGGCCTCCGACCAGCGCTCAGGAATTCCGCTGCATAGGACTTAGAGGAGGTACCAAGAGGGCTTCTTGGCCCTCAAAGTCCCTCAGGAGTAAATTGGACTTCATCCCCCATCCCGTAGTCTGCCAGGAGGCGCGTTTGCAGAGTGGTGGAGAAAGGGGGGCATGTCCTCCTTAGACGTCTTAGCAATCCCACTGTGTGGGACTTACTACAGGTAACAAGAGGGGTAGTTGGCCCCCAACGACAATCTTGGGGGCCAACTACCCCTCCTATTACCTCCAGTAAGTCCCACACAGCAGGATTGCTAAGTTCTATTAGCAGGCCACGCCCCCTTTGCCCACCACCCTGCAAACGCGCTCCCTGGCGCGCTCTTGGATGGGGATTGAAGTCCCCTTCGCTGCTGGGGGTCCTTTAGGGGCCAACTAGCCTATGTCTTACCTCCAGTAAGCCCCACACAGTGGGATTGCTGAGAGGTGGACAAAGGCCATGCCCCCTTTCCCCACCACTCTGCAAACGCGCCTCCTGGTGCGTTCTAAGTTGGGGTATTAAGTCCCCTTCATTCCTGAATGTCCCTGGGGGCCAACTAGCCCCCCAGGTACCTCCGGTAAGCGCCACACACCTGGATTACTGAGAGTGGTCCGAGGCCACGCCCCCTTTTTACACCACTCTCCAAACGCAGCTTCTGGTGCACTGCTGCTTGGGGGATGAAGTCCACTTGTGTCCTGAGGTCCCCAGGACACAAGAGGACCTCATCGCCCCAACAGCAGTGCGCCAAGAGGCGCGTTTGCAGAGTGGTGTAAAAAGGGGCGTGTCCTCGGACCACCTCTCTGCAAACCAGCT
Source organism: Calotriton arnoldi (assembly GCA_963921515.1). Lineage (NCBI taxonomy): Eukaryota > Metazoa > Chordata > Amphibia > Caudata > Salamandridae > Calotriton > Calotriton arnoldi. The sequence continues at coordinate 666,535 of CAWUFW010005617.1, read as the reverse complement.
ATGTGGCGCTTACTGGAAGTACCTGGTGGGCTAGTTGTCCCCCAGGGACCCTCAGTATTCATGGGGACTTAATTTTCCATCTTACAACGCGCCAGGGGGCACGTTTGCAGAGTGGTGCACGGAGGGGGCGGGGCCTTGGCTTGATGCCGGCTTTTTTATTTTATTTTTGTTTTAGAAGGGGGGCTGTGTGGCCCCCCCTTCTTTTACTATTTTTGGAGCCCTGGGGACCCCATCCCCCAGGGACTGACTCCTTTAAAAAAAAAAAAAACAGGAAGGGGGCCTCGCGGCCCCCCTCCCGAGGCCAATTTCGGCCCTGGGCACCCCAACCCCTGGGGCATGGCCTCTTCTATTTTTAAAATATTTACAGGGAAGGGGGGCCGCATGGCCCCCCTTCCCTGGGCCACTTTTGGCCCCAGGGACCCCAACCCCCGGGGCATGGCCTCTTCTATTTTTAAAATATTTACAGGGAAGGTTAGCCGCGTGGCCTCCCTTCCCTGGGCCACTTTTGGCCCCAGGGACCCCATCCCCCGGGGCATGGCCTCTTCTTTTTTAAAATATTTACAGGGAAGGAGGGCCGCGTGGCCCCCCTTCCCTGGGCCACTATTGGCCCTGGCGACCCCATCCCCCGGGGCCCGGACATTCTTTTTTTTTTAAAGTAAAGAGAGGGGGGGGCCGCGTGGCCCCCCTCCCGGGCCTCTTGTGGCCCCGGGGACCCCATCCCACGGGGCCTGGCTTCACCATTGGGGACCGTGGGGGGAGCCCCAATGCCCCGCCTCCTGCGGGAGCCGGCATTGCTTTTGAGCAAGGGGAGCTGCTGACATGCAGCTCCCCTTGCTCAAAAGCAATCCTGCTTTGCTTCGTTGAAGCGAGAGCAGGATTTTGCATATTGATGGATGGTTTCATGGAAGGGCAAACAAATGCCCGCCTGGCACGATGTCAAGTTGTTTAAACAGCCAGGGTTTGTAGAGGAAAATCCTTTTCCCTGCACACCAGGACCATAAAGAACAAACAGAGGCACAGCATGAAGGAACTGAAAGTGATCTGGGTTACGTCAAAGGAGTGGCATGATCTCGGAGACTGTGATAATGATGTACAACCTGCCATACATGGAATTGTTCTATTAAAGGCTGAAAGGAAGTATTAAATTAACTGCACGAACCGAGGGAAATATTATAAAAGAAACTGGTAATTTGGTAAGGACATGTATTATGCGAACAATGATGATGCATTATGGGCAATGAGGTCTATATAATTGTGAACCAATGAACAGTGACCTAACGAATATGGATGTGAATAATATCGAATTGGAACTGATTAAACTGTGCATCTAGCTGGTGAACCTTCACTGTTTTTCATTTCACGTCACTGAAGTGTGCTAGACGTGTCTTTCTTCTGGAGTATATATATATAGGTGTCTATATATTATATATATATATATATATATATATATATATTTATATATATATTTATATATATATATATTTTGCGAGTTTAGGATGTTGCTTCCATAGGAAGAGCATTTTTTCATTTGCCAATAACTTTCGCGTCGTTTTATGAATCCTCATGAAAGTTCATGTTTTCCTCATGTTAATTTCCTTAGGAACTTTAGACAAGGCTACAGCCCGAACTGCTGAACGCAATTAATCCAATTTTAGCAGAAAGGTACCTGTTGGTCCATAAAGTGACCTTTTTGTCACTTGGTGTAAATCCATTCAGTAGTTGCGGAGTTATTTAAAGAAATTTCCAGTTGTATATCCAGGGACGCGGAGGATCTGTGACCCCTCCCGATCTCATGCTAAGATCTGATTGGCTGCCAACACTTCAAACCAGGAAGCTGAACCAGGAAGTTGAACCAAGTCACAGAAATAAAACATAGAAAAAAAAGAGGGGGAAGAGGAGAAACAAGCTGACCCCCTATGCTCTTGGTGGGGTCCCACTGGGAGCCCACAGGGCCAAAAAAGCATTTTTTTTAAAAACAATTCGGCGGGAGTAGCACTGGATCTGCGAATTCCGCAAAAAAATTAAAAACAGAAGCGCCGTCTTCTGCGCGTCTGAAAATTTTGAGACCCTCGGGTGGGCCAGGTCCTGGGGAGGAAGGGGCACACAGAGCCCGCCTCCTAGGAGTGCTAAAGCCCCGGGGACCACCACGTCTCCGGGGCATTAATTATAATTTATGCAGGTGTTGCCTTCTTGGCAATCCCCGTACCCTGGGGACCGCCACCTTCCCAGGGCAAATGTTGTATTAATGCAGGGGTCCCACGTGGTCCCCCGCAGCCGCAGGGACCACCACCTCCCGGGATGAAATATGACATAAAAGCAGGGGGCCCCATGGCCCCCGCAGCCCTGGGTGCCGCCACCTCCCTGGTGCCAAAATAAAATTAATGCGGGGGGGGGACCCTGCAGCCCTGGGGACTATCACCTCTCCGGGACTGTGTCCTGCAATGGCGGGGGGCCACATGGCCTCCCTTCTGGGGCCATAAATGGCTCTGGAGACTTCTACCCACCAGGGCCGGCTCTTGCTATGGCCTGGGGTGCCAACCCCCGGGACATAGCTGTTTGCTATGGCTTGGAAGGAGCTTTACAGCTTCCCCCCAAGCCATAGCAAACTATGCTCCTTTTCTAGCAAGCAAGAGCACAAAAAATGCTAGAAGCGGAGCACAATTGCTTTGACAGAGAGGGAGCTGCTTGTTCAGCATCTCCCTTTCTGTCAAAGCAATGCTGGCTCCCGCAGGAGCTGGGTGTCGGCTGGGACCACGGGGGCCTTGAGGCTCCCCCCGCAGTCCCCAACAGAGTGGGAGCCCTGGGTGGGAACGGGGCACCCACAATTGAGGCTGCGCCCCGGGCAATGGGGTCCCCATGACCGAAATCGGTCCGGGAGCAGGCCGCATTGACTCCCTCCCATTATTTTTATTGAAAAAAGAGGCAAGGCCCTAGGGGATGAGGTCCCCAGGCCAAAACCGGTCAGGGGAGGGGAGCTGTGTGGCCCCCCTCCCCATTCAAAATTGGTCCCCTACCCCGGGACCGAAAATGGCCCCAAAAAAATGTTTTTAAAAAAGACAGGCAATCCGCAGGAGGCCCCGCCCCCTTTTACCATCATTTCTGCAAACACGCCTCCTGGCACACAACTGGTTGGGGGATGAAGTTCCCTTGGCTGGAGAGGGTCCTTGGGGGCCAACAAGCCCTCCTGTTACATCCAGTAAGTCCCAAACAACTGGGATTGCTGAAAGGACTTTGGAGGCCACGTCCCCTTTCTCCACATTTCTTCAACTGCATCTCCTGGCACCCTGCTGGTTGGGGGATGAAGTCCCCTTGGCTCCAGAGGGTCCATGGAGGCCAACAAGCCCTCCTGTTACCGTCAGTAAATCCCACACAGCGGGACTGCTGAAAGGTCTCTGGAGGCCATGCCCCCCTTTCTTCACCACTCTGCAATCGTGCTTCCTGGCTCACTGCTGGTTGAGGGATGACGTTATCGTGGCTCCAGAGTATCCTTGGGGGCCAACAAGCCCTCCTGTTACCAGCAATAAATCCCACAGAGCGTGACTGCTGAGAGGACTTGGGAGGCCCGCCCCCTTTCTCCACCACTCTGCAAATGCGCCTCCTGGCACACTGCTGGTTGGGGGATGAAGTCCACTTGGCTTTGGAGTGTACTTGGGGGACAACAAAGCCGCCTGTTACCTGCAGTGTCTCACACCGCAGAATTACTGAGAGGTCTTCAGAGGCCATGCCCTCTTTCTCCACCACTCTGCAAATGCACCTCCTGGCGCACTGCTGGTTTGTGGATCAAGTCCTCTTGGATGCTGAGGGTTTTTGCGGGCCCTGAAGCCCTCCTGTTACCTCCAGTAAGTCCGACACAGCAGGATTCTGAGAAATGGTCTGAGACCCTCACCCCTTTCTCCACCACTCTGCAAACGTGACTACTAGTTAAAAAAACCATCGAAATTCACTTAAAAACCAAAGGTTACAGGGTTTTATAGTTAGGCTCAGATTTCACTAGTACAAAACCAGTGAAATTCAGCAGTTATAGTTACCTGAGCTAACTATAACTTGCACCCCCACAATGCACTGCTTATGACTGTAATGTTCCACTTTGAGCGAGTCGATGGGGGTAACCAAGCGAGTCACCCGCCCACGTCTCTAAGTTGGTTCGCCCCCGCATGACATAATGTGGGTAAAAAAATAAAGGCATGGTCCGGTGACGTCAGTCCCGGCACCACGGAGTATGAACCAAACCTGGTTCCGCGTCTTGACTGCAGCAGCGTGCTGCCAGGCCTCTACACTGGCGATGAGGAGGTTGCTCACCCACGCGACCGCTGCTGCAGCGGTGCCGGTACACACACTGCTCGCTCGCTAATCTATTGGCGGTGTGTGTGTGCTGTCAGCATCACTGTGGTATCCTGGAGGCCTCAGCCCCGCCGCTGCCCACCTCGCAGCGAGAGGGCCGGAGGTAAGCAGCCTGCATGCACTGCGGTGCTGCCTGCGTCCGTGTGATGCTAGTGTGGCAGCGACTGGGCTCAGCACACAGAAGCAAGTCGTGCAGAGGCGTCAGGATCCCACAGAGCCATCGCGTGCACAGAGAAAAGGCTTTCCTTGTTTAAAAAGAACTGTCATCCCCTCCACGTGGTTAAAACTGAAAGTGAAAGGAATTCAAGGAAAACTAAGTTATTCTTTCCTACGGGGAGACACTAAGCTCCTCTCCACGTGTGCAGTACAGAATTCTAGGGCAAGGCTAGTCCCTGAACTCCAAGCAGCAGCCCCCCCACCCAAGAGGAAAGACACACAGTAGCATCCCACATAGCCATGCTGTTTCCGACCAGCCACAGTCAGCCAGGCCTCCTGTGAGGGGCGGGACCAGGAGAGACCGCCTACACAACTCCACAAGTCAGAGGAACAGCACCACCTATTGGGGAGAACAGATTCCCTGGGTCAGGCGGCTGCCTAAAGACGTCTGTAGCAAGACAGCGCTCGTGCTGCGAGGTGCTCCCATCATCAGGATCGCGATAGCGCCTATCCCTGCCATCGAGCCGTTCGTGGTTGACGGCACACCATCCTCTCTAGCTCCAAAATGGAAGGATTGGACCGATCGTCTGCAGTTCTACTTTGAAGGGGCAGGCATTTGCCGAGATCGACGCCAAGCATACTACTTCACTTAGGAGTAAAAGACATACACTGGATCTACAAGACCCTGGTAGAAGCCACCTCTAAGACGTACGTCACGCTCCTCAACGCTCTGATTGACCACTTCTAACCGATGGCGAACAGGGGCTACAAATGGTTTGTCTTTAGGCTAGCCCGGCAGGAGGCAGACGAATCACTAGACAAATTCCATGGACGTCTGAAGGAACTAGCCAGCACGTGCGGCTTTCAAGATGAGCAAGAGAAGATCAGGGTCCAGATCATCATCCTGCTACTCTGTGAAACTCTGGGAAAGTATACTCCAAGAGACTCGGAAGCCACTACGGTACACTCTGTCCATGGGAAGATCAAAAGAACTGGCAAGGGCTAGAGCATCACACATGGAAGCAGCACTACACCGCCCTATCGAGACTGAACAAGCCAATGTAGTGAAAGCTAGACCACGCCCTTCTCCAGCAAACTGGCCGCAAGAGAGGCGAAAGGAGTGTGGCTACTGTGGAGGCACCCTGCATCGGATGAGTGAATGCCCAGCTATGGGAAAGCGGTGCTTGGCCTGCGGGAAGATAAATCATTTTGCAAAAGTCTGCAGATCCTCCAGACCACAGAAGGAGTCAGCGCAAGTGGTAGAGGATGCCCTGGACAGCAAAGACATGGATGACGACACAGGAGACTATCCAGTGCACTATGTGCTGGCAGTAGACCAACAGGCAAAGAAGCAGCACTGGCTGCCCAAATGCCAAGTTAAGATCCACTACCAGTATGTCAAGGCCACCATCGACACCGGAGCTTCAATCTAACTCATGTCGGCAAGTACATAACGGTCCCTGAATCCAAGCCCCCCCCCCCCTCTGCAGGAAGCCCGAATCCGAGTCCGAGTCTTTGCGTACCGGCAAGAGACGCCCATTCCCTCACTGGATGTTTCAAGACGGAGATCACGCACCAAGACCTGACCACACCAACCACGGTCGACATGTCGAAAGAAGGACACGGGATGCTAGTAAGTGGAACCACTGCTGAAACACTCAAGTTAATTTTGTTTGCAATCGCAATATAGGAGGAGGAGATTTCGGTGATCCTTGACGAGTTTGGAGACATCTTCCAAGGCAAAGGGTGCCTTAAAGGAAAAGAGATCTCGCTTCATATCGACCGGTCAGTCCAACCGGTGGCACTGGGACATCGCCGCATTGCGTTCCACCTCGGACAAAAGGTTGAAGAGGAGCTCGAAGCATTGGAGAGACAAGGCATCATTGAGAAAGTCACCGGCCCCACCCTGTGGGTATCCCCAATAGTGGTCGCCAGGAAGCCAAAGCAGCCAGGGCAGATGCACATCTGCGTGGACATACGCCTACCAAGTACCGCCATCAAACGGGAACGCCACATCACCCCTACGATCAACGACATTCTGGGGATCTGAACAGGGTGGAGTGGGTCTCAAAGATGGATCTGCGCTCTGGATACCACCAGCTGCCTGTCACGGATCACCTAGCGAGTGGGCCCCACAAGCCTCGTATGATGTTGACGCTTTGCTCCTCCTCCGTGAACAGGAATGGCCTGACCCCTTTAAGCCCGCTTGGGGCCTGCGGGAGGACATCTCTGACAGCCTGACGTCAGATCCCATCGCCCAATCAGGGAGCCATGCCGCGTTGAAAGGGGAGGAGAAGGAACCAGGAAAAGCGCAAGCCGGAGAACGGAGTGGAGAAGAGGAACGTGAAGGAAGCCCGGAGAAGCCGCTGCTGTATCCAGTGTTGTCCAGTATTCCTGACGCCCGCGAGACGAAGCCGAAGGAGGACCAGACGCCTGGAGGCCAACGACCCCACGCGTCGCCCAGCCACCCTCCAGGAGGAGAGTGGCTGGAGCAGGTACGTCAGCGTCTATGGGGGCTTGCGTTTTCACGGGGAGGGAAAGGGTAATTCGAAGAGGGTGGACACCAACTTTTTCTTATAGTGGTTGCACCGGTGTTGGGTCTATGAGGTGATCCCCTCGCACACCACCTGCCCTTGTCAAATCGGCTCCCTAGAGTATACCACTGACCTAGGCTTATTTCTTTGTTTCTCCTAAATGCCGGGATGTCCGCCTGCCAGAGCTGATTCAACGCGGGTCGCCACCGAAGCTTCCTTGATCCTAGGACTCCCCCGGACCATAGAGACTGTTTCACTTTCTCCTCGCCACGGCGACATTGACTGGCCGTTACTTTTGTTTTGACCTACAAGATTGCCTAAAATATTAAAGAGCCACTTAACTGAATAATCACGGGGCATCTCCTTTTCCTCAAGTGTGCTTCTTCTCTTCTTCATGGTCATAGCCACACAGGGCCTGTGACAACTTGGTGTCAGAAGTGGGATCAGTCATCCGATACAGGATGGAGAACCTCATTGCGCAAATGAAAGAAGGACAGAGCAAACTAGAGTTTGCCATGGAGAAAACCGCCGGCCAAGCGGAAATGGACAGGGCTCTCTTTACCTCAGCAATACAGACCCAGGCCGACAATATCACTAAACTGGCTGAGGGACAGACACAGCTGTTGGCAGCCTTAGGACAAGGGAGGGCGATTACTCAGCCCGGTACCGTGGTCCCCTTACAAAAATACGTACCAGGAGACGATCCGGTTTCCTTCTTTCTAAATTTTGAAAGAGCAGCTAGGGCCAGCACTTGGTCTGGGGACCGATGGCCGTTCTATTTGGCTCCGTTACTTACAGGGGAGGCACAAGCGGCGTACCAGATGGCAAACAGAGACAGTACAGCCGCCTACGGCCATGTGAAACAGTTTATTCTGGACAGATTAGGCGTCGACGAAGAGGCCCATCGGCTGAAGTTCAGACAAGAAAGGGGTAACCCCGGTGACACCCCGAAAATGCTGTTTTATAAGTTAAAGGATGCCGCCGACCGCTGGTTAAAACCTCTAGAGTCCACCCCCTAGGAGATCATGGACAGGATTTACCTCGAGCAGTTCCTTGAGGCTCTACCCTATGGTACACAACGTTGGCTGCGGCAACACGCAGGTTTAACCTTGGCACATGCCATAGAGATGGCCACGTCTTATGCTAGGGCTCAAAACCGAATACCAATAAGAGAGCCAGAGAAAAACTCCAAGGACCCACAAGCCGGAAGGACAGAAAAAAAACCCCTAAGGCCGGTACATGAGTCCCCTAGGCCAAGAACCCCGAAGCCGGATGCCCCCCTCCTTCAGGTCCCCAGTGTTTTGAATGTGGGGAGTGGGGGCATATCGCGAGGTACTGTAGAAGGAAGAGGGAGAAAACGGAGGACGAACCCATGGATGTGAGCTATCTCCCCCGGTCCATCGTTTACGCTCAAGAAATGGGTCCTACTTTCTATGTGAGTGTTTCCTTGAACGGCCAGCCTGTAACTGCTCTGTTAGACTCAGGATGTAAACAATCAGTGGTTAGAAAAGAACTCTTGTCCTCCCTCGCCCTACTTGCCAACAAGACAGTTAGAATAAGGTGAGTGCATGGTGATACCAAAGACTATCCGTTAGCCCGGGTTAACCTCAAAACCAAGCTGGGAGGTGGGTTCCCAATAGACGTAGTGGTTTTGCCTTATCTCCCTGATTCCCTTATAATAGGGATAGACAACCCCTGTTTCCCTGCCCTCATGCAAGAAGCCTTGTCAAAACCAGCCAAGACCGATAGATCCTATAACAACCTCCTAGCCTCCGAGCCTTGGGCCATCGACACACATTTTAGGACGGCCCAACTCAATGACGCTACTCTCAGCAACGCATGGCAGAGCGCCAAGGAAACACAACGGTCCCCACGACGGGTTTATCCCTGTTTCATCTAACAGAACGGGCTTCTCTATAGGGTGGCTAAGGACGGTGAAGAGCCCCAGTTATTAGTACCAACCGGATTCAGGGATCAGGTCTTATTATTTGCTCATGCACATCTCCTTGCAGGGCATTGTGGAGCTGAAAAAACGACCCAGTCCATACTTCGCAGTTTCTTTTGGCCAGGGGTCTACGCACAGGTTCGGCGATACTGCCAAGAATGCCAGATATGCCAGAAGAAAAACCCCTATGTCCCACCCAACGTCCCATTGCATCTACTTCCTATTATTAGCAAGCCCTTTGATAGAATCGGTATGGACCTCATAGGTCCCCTACCCAAGTCCAGCCGGGGTTATCAATACGTCCTTGTCATAGTGGACTATGCCACAAGATATCCGGAAGCCCTTCCCTTGAGGTCGGCCACATCCGCCACGATAGCCAAAAGACTGGTAGAAGTGTTCTCAAGAATGGGGTTTCCCCGTGAGATCGTCACCGACCAAGGGACTCCTTTTGTGTTAAGGCTAATGAGGCAGGTCTGCAAAGAATTGAATATTCGGCACATAAAGACGTCAGTTTATCATCCCCAGACGGATGGGCTTGTAGAACGCTACAAAAGCAATCTCAAGCTCACCCTGAAGAAGATGCTCACTGGGGATGGAAAAAACTGGGACCAACTGCTACCATTGGCTTTATTCGTACTCAGAAGCCAGAACCAAAGTAGTCTTGGTATGTCCCCTTTTGAGCTACTCTTTGGTCGAAAACCCCGAACACTCCTAGAGATCACAAAGGCGAGTTGGGAAAAAGAGGGGGTTCAGGAAGCACAATCATTGTTGGATTATGCAAATCAAATCAAATCCCGTTTGCACAAGCTGAGAACCCTAGACCACGTGTCACTGGTAGAGGCCCAACAAAAACAAAAACACTTTTATGATAAAGGGAGGAAATGGCGTGAATTAGGGGTGGGAGACTGGGCTCTAATCCTTCTTCCCTCCTCCTCTCACAAGTTGAGGAAGGAATGGCAGGGACCATTCCCAATCACCAGAAAAATAGGAAAAACTACTTATATTCTGCGTCTCTCCCCGAGAAAAACGCAAATGTATCATATAAACCTCCTAAAAAAATGGTTGGGCCCTCCACCTACACAGACCTTTACTGTATCCACCGTAGAACCCCTGGTCCACACAGTTCAGGATACCATAATCAACACAGATTTGACTCCCAAAGAGGGGGAAGAAATCATGGACCTCCTCCTTCACCATAAAAAGATCTTCTCCGATCAGCCTGGCAGGACCCATCTGGCCGAACATTCCATCCCGACTCAAGAAGGAGTCGTGGTCCGACAGAAACCTTATAGGGTCCCTGAGGCCCGCCGGCTCGCTCTCCAGAACGAAGTGTCTCAAATGCTCAAAACAGGGATCATAGTACGCTCCAAGAGCAATTGGTGTTCCCCAGTGGTCCTTGTTCCAAAACCGGATGGCAGCATCCGGTTTTGTATTGACTTTCGTGCGGTAAACCGCATCTCGAAACAGGACGGTTATCCACTTCCCAGGGTGGATGAACTGATAGAGCGCCTTGGTGAGGCTCGGTACATCTCAACAATAGACCTCACCAAGGGCTACTGGCAAATTCCCCTCAGCCCTGCTGACCAAGAAAAAGCGGCTTTTTCTACACCTGATGGCCTATACCACTTTACCGTCCTCCCGTTTGGGTTGCATGGGGCCCCGGCTAGTTTTCAGCGACTAATGGATACAGTGTTGGCACCTCACCTATCCTACGCCTCCGCCTATCTGGACGATATTGTGGTATATAGCAAATCGTGGCAGGAACACTTACAGCATCTCCAGGCCATCCTTACCGAGCTGGGTCTTGCTCGTTTACATGTCAACGCAAAAAAGTCCAGGTTCGCTTTCCAAAAAGTCAAGTATTTGGGGTATGTTCTGGGGAAGGGTCTAATAGAGCCCCAAACAGAAAAAATAAAAGCCATCCAGAACACTCCATTCCCTGTTACCAAACGTGACCTTAGGGCTTTTCTCGGATTAGTGGGGTACTACAGTCGCTTCATTCCCCAATTTTCAGAGGTCGCTGCCCCCCTTACGGATCTTTTACAGAAATCAGTCCCTGCCTCACACTTGCGTACCCCATCGGTCCCTGAAAACCAGGCCTTCCTATTCCTTAAGACCGCCCTGACGACCTCCCCTGTGCTCATGACGCCAGACTTCCAAAAACCCTTTATTCTCCAGACGGATGCCTCCGGGGTGGGTATCGGTGCAGTGCTGTCCCAGCTCGATTGTGAGGGTGCTGAGAGGCCTATCATCTATATCAGCAGGAAGTTGTTTCCAAGGGAGAGGGTCTATCCCACAATAGAGAAGGAGTGCCTAGCTGTGCGATGGGGAATCGAAAAACTACGGTAGTATCTCGAAGGAAGACCCTTCATTTTGTATACTGACCATGCCCCCCTGACGTGGCTCCAGGTGAATAAAGGTTGCAACGACCGTGTCCTCCGGTGGTTCCTGGCCCTGCAGCCTTTCAGCTTTGAGGTGCGTCACCGTAAGGGAACGGACCAAGGGAACGCCAACTTTCTTTCCCGCTATCCTCTTTCCCCCGAGCGGGGAAATCTAGGGGGGAGGTTGTGTCACGGATCCCCTAGCGAGTGGGCCCCACAAGCCTCGTATGATGTTGACGCTTTGCTCCTCCTCCGTGAACAGGAATGACCTGACCCCTTTAAGCCCGCTTGGGGCCTGCGGGAGGACGTCTCTGAGAGCCTGACGTCAGATCCCATCGCCCAATCAGGGAGCCATGCCTCGTTGAAAGGGGAGGAGAAGGAACCAGGAAGTGCGCAAGCCGGAGAACGGAGTGGAGAAGAGGAACGTGAAGGAAGCCCGGAGAAGCCGCTGCTGTATCCAGTGTTGTCCAGTATTCCTGACGCCTGCGAGACGAAGCCGAAGGAGGACCAGACGCCTGGAGGCCAACGACCCCACGCTTCGCCCCGCCACCCTCTAGGAGGAGAGTGGCTGGAGCAGGTACGTCCGCGTCTACGGGGGCTTGCGTTTTCACGGGGAGGGAAAGGGTAATTCGAAGAGGGTGGACACCAACTTTTTCTTATAGTGGTTGCACCGGTGTTGGGTCTATGAGGTGATCCCCTCGCACACCCCCTGCCCTTGTCAAATCGGCTCCCTAGAGTATACCACTGACCTAGGCTTATTTCTTTGTTTCTCCTAAATGCCGGGATGTCCGCCTGCCGGAGCTGATTCAACGCGGGACGCCACCGAAGCTTCCTTGATCCTAGGACTCCCCCGGACCATAGAGACTGTTTCACTTTCTCCTTTCTCCTCGCCACGGCGACATTGACTGGCCGTTACTTTTGTTTTGACCTACAAGATTGCCTAAAATATTAAAGAGCCACTTAACTGAATAATCTCGGGGCATCTCCTTTTCCTCAAGTGTGCTTCGTCTCTCCTTCATGGTCATAGCCACACAGGGCCTGTGACACTGCCCCTCCATCCGGACTCACGCTATGACACTATGTTTTCGACTCACGTTGGCCTCCGGTGATACAAGCGCCACAATTTTGGGATTTCCAGTGTCGCCGAAGAATTCCAAAACACCATCAGACAAGTACTAGGCAGGCTCCCAGGGATCCTCAAAGTCAGTGGCGATAAACTGGTGTATGTGAAGTCCCTTGAAGACCACCACCAGCATCTCCGAGGAGTTCTCCAACGCATCCGTGAGTCCAGCGTAACGCTACATCGAGAGAAGTGTGAGTTCCTACAGAGGCGGATCAGCTTCTTTGGTTACACCTTCTAGGACAAATGAATTGCCCCAGACCCGGACAAGGTGCGTGACATTCAGGAAGCTGCAGCACCTTCCAACGTATCTGAGATGCGAAGTTTTCTTGGAATGGTCAACTTCTGTGGCCGATTCATCCCGGATTTGACGAATCTCACACATCATCTCCGGGATCTCACGAAGTCCACCACAGCGTGGCAGTAGGGAGCAGACCAGGACCAAGCTTTCAAGAAAACTACAGAAGCACCTTCTTCAGAAACCACCCTATCATACTTCGACCCCTGGCTGCACACCTATTGGAAACTGCCTCTGTGCAGCTGGAGTATTTTTTAAAGGAATTATGTGGTGGGTTGAATTCTCATCCCATCCAACATGGATTTCGTATAATGCAGGGGCTTGGGTTACTGCCCACTCCTGCGCATATGTGTGTTTTAGGTGCCTGGGAATATGGTCTGAGAATGCCGGTAAAATAACCGTTTCTCCTTTAGGGCAATCCATGACGAATGCTGGCGGCCAATCTTGTTCAGCTAACAAAATGTCATAGCCAAATGACAGATTCTCCCAAAAGAGACCTCTAACTGTCCTACATTTGTCCCCCTCCATTTGGAGTGTTATTTCATATAACTTATGTGGGACACTTACCCTAGTATCAGGTGTCTCTACCGTGATATAATCATTCAAGTCCGCTGTCACCAGAAATTCCATCAGGTTCTGGCGAGCTATTGTTACTTCTGCTGCGCTGTCTAGCATCGTCAGAGCCCATTCCCCATTCAGTAGTCGAGTCCTCAGAATTCTGGTCATGTCTGATCTTTAGACCTGCAGCCTTCTTTTTGAACTGTGGCTTTTGCTTTGGTTTCTCTTCTTTTTTAGAAGTGTAATCTTGAGTGTGCTGCTTGTCTCTGGACTTTGTACGCTCTTCTTGTCTGTCTGACCGTCCTTCCCTCTCAGAGTTTTTCGATGAACCCTGAAAGGAATGAGAGGAACGTGTATCAGTATCCTGATACCTGCCAGGTTTCCTAATATTATCCCTATTCCTAAGGTTATACCTCTTTTCAGAGGGCTCCTGTGGAGAAGATCTACCGCTGGATTGAGATCTGTTTCCTTTAAAGTTTTGTTGTTTTTTATTGTCCCACTTCTTCTTTGTTGAAGCAGGTATTTTCAGGACTGCCCATCAGTTGTGGTTTTAAAGCTTTCCCACCCAAACTGTCTCTGCCTAATTCTGCATATGCAGTTTCAATTATTTTTGGTAGTTCGTGTTCTTGTTCTAAAGGACTGAACTCCCTTAGGCGTTGGCGGATGGCCACTGAAGCTGCTTCCCCTTTAATATTAGCTAATATTATGGCTGATACCTGGGCTTAGTTACCTAGTAACTTCATCCCTAAGTTCAGAGCAGGCTCTGCTCCGTACTCGTTTTGTATTTGTCTCAATACGTCTGGTACTACTGCTAATGACGGGATACCATGAGTTCTGGTATAAATGGCAGCAAAGACTGTACCCCAAGTGGTACAATCCTCTATTTGTGGTGTTATCCCTATGGGCAAGCAGATTGTTAGCATTCTGTGTTTTTCATACGGGGTAGTATTTGGGAATACTGCCTCTAGCTGTGTTATTTTCTGAGCTACCCAGAATGGCATTTGTTCACGTTTTGTGGGCATTTTACCCATCACCGCGTGTAATGTTTGTGGTGTGATTTTAGTTGCTGTATTCTGAGCTTGAGCTCCATTTGTTGCAACTATTGCTGGTTGAACTGTAAGTGTCCTCATGACGAATTGCGTCAAGTTTCTGTAGATTTTTATTAATTCTTTGTGTTGTGTGAGTAAGTCTCCTGGTGGCGTTGTTTCAATGTCAGGATGTGGTGTGTAGGCCATTAATATTGGCCATGTTGCCACTTCTCTTCTGAGTGGCCCAAGTCTCACTCTTCTTCTTATGTGGGGTAGGGCGCCTTTAAACCAGTATAAGTGTTCCTGGTACGTGAGTGGAATCTCAATGTCCTCAAACTGACAATATTCCGCTGGTGCATCTCCTTCTGTGTAGGAGTGAAATGTTTTTGTTCTTGTATTTGCTGCTGGGAATGTAACCCACGAATAAAATACCTCTGTTCTGTTTGATTCGTGCGCCTCAATCACGAATACCACAATACCACCCCTAGGTGTAAAACCATGCTCTAGCAGTCTCAGGGTGACCGTATTTCTAAAATTTGGTGCAATGTGTATTGCGTCTGCATCTACCTCCTCGACTGAGAGGGGCAGAGCTTGTTGCAGTGGGTCTAAGACCTGGTTAGTCATTGTTTTTAGAACACTAAATAGTTTTCAAGGAAACCAAGATAAGGTGGTTTTGCAAAATTTTAGGAACACTGTGTCCTTCAAGCTTGATTAACCAACAGCCAATAAATAGGATTTTTTAGAATACTCAGCTGTGGCAGAGTTTGTGCCCACCCACTCCAGACGTCTCTGGTGTTTTGTGAGTAGGGGTCTCTGAGAATAGCATGACTGAACTACTCAGACTCTACTGTTTAATAAGTACCCAACCAACGTTGACGGCGCCATGTCATGTAGTTCCTATATTACCTATACAGGATCTACGCGTTTGGATAACAAACTGTGGGACTGGTGGCAGACTGATTCCGTGCACCCCCACCGGATACGTTAGCCTATCTGTATTAGCTAGCTCACAGTTCCACTATAATCTCCTCTTACCAAGGAGAGAATAGATTCTGGCAACCTCAGAACATGACAACCCTGATCCCTCAGAATCGTGGAAACAATATACTACCTTTTGCTCAGTCACTCGTGCTCACTTAGTTTGTCTCAGAGAGATACACAGAATAAGCAGGCTGGGCGTTTTCAATAAGTATTTATTGAACAGTTGTTATTCTAGTGTAGAATAGATGAGCTGCAACAACCATTAGACAGTAGTAGAGATATATGCTTAGCAATATTATGAAAGTAAAGGGATGGTATAGTTCTACCATCTTGCAGAAATCGTGAATATATACAAGTACATAAAACACATGATAAAAAGGTGCATACTCCTACAATGCCTTCCTAACTAGATGTATCTAAATGTACCTTGCATCTGTGTAGGTGTTATGCCAAGAATGCCTCTAGGATCTAGTCAACCCCATTACCTGAGAATGAGAGAATATGGGACCCCGTCCTGGTCTCGAGTTAAACACCCCACGAGTGATGTTAGACCACTGCGAGCTGGAGCGTCTGCATGCAGGAACCTCAGCGTCTCTGGTCAGTGTGTCAGCCGGGAAGTCTGGGTCTCCTCTGTCCTTCCAAGCAAGATGTGATGTATATATACCCATAGGTCTCCCCAGGGGTTCTACCTTGCTGTGTTACTGTGTCGGCCTAAAGGATGACGTCGGGCCTGAACTTTATACAGAGATATTATACAGGAGATGTTCGTCCTGCTGTGCTTCCAAGAGGCCTCATGCATAATGTATGAGATTCGAATTAGGGGGAAACCCGCGTTCTGAATGCAGTGTTGTATCTAGGTAAAAGGTCAGTCCCTAAGAACCGTTATATATGTAATGTAGGGAAGAATATAGGTGAAAGGTTGCAATGTTACCTGCGCCTATATAGGGGACCTATATGGAATATAACACCACAAGAGATGCAGCAACACCTAAGCGAGGAAATTTCTATCACCCAAATAAGGCTGGCTAAAATACTAACCAAAGCAAGATCAGATGGCGCTCCAGGTCCAAATGTCCTGCCACAGGCCTTGCTTTAATTGAACATCTCTTTTTGATCAAATCAGTTAGCAACCCTTTTTGATTACTCATTAAGGAGATCAATTATACCTGACTCTTGGCTCGGGGCAATAATCCATCCAATTTATAAGTCTGGCTCCCATTCATCCCCAAAGAACTATAGGCTGCTAGCCTTATTGGATAATGAGGCGAAGCACTTTGCAAGTCTTTCTTTTTGAAGAGCTGAGCTTTTGGGCTGACTCGAAAGGATTGATCCCAAAAAATCAAACAGGCTTCACAGCAAACTCGGGCACTACGTCCAATCTATTAGCCCTATCAACACTTATTGATAAAGCGACCGTTTTGTCCAAGGCGCTCTTTTGCTGTTTTGTGGACTTCAAAGCAGCCTTCGACCGGGTTCCAAGGGCAGCACTCTGGGCCAAGCTAACAAAATGGGGAATCCAGGCTAAACTCCTGGATGCAATAGTCCAACTGCACACCAACACCTGGATCCAAGTTAAGCTTGGCACCGACTCACACCTATCTCGAAAAATTATGACGTCGAGGGTAGTCAAACAGGAATCTGTGTTAGCTCCGCTGCTTTTCAATCTGTTTATAGCTAACCTTTCAGCAGAGCTAGATGCAATAAACAGTCATCCCCCCCCCAAGATTGGTGGTGTTCAGTTCAGCAATCTTTTGTATGCCGACGACCTTGCCCTCCTCAGCCATACGAGAGTTGGGCTGCAACGACTGCTAAATAAATTATACAGTTACACCACCATGAACAACCTGGGGGTAAATTTAAAGAAAACCCAAATGGTCATATTTGGCAGGAAATGATACAGAGGTGGTGGCTGCTCATACAGCAACTCTGTACTCTCAGTAGGAAAATCATATAAATACCTGGGGATTAACATTGACTCTAGGCACCCAGTATAGGTGCCAACCAGGGGAGGGAGGCAAGGGGTATGGTGGGCATTTCCCCAATTGCCATGGTTTGAGAGGGACACAGGGGTTTGGCGAGGGTCAGGGAGAGTGAGGGGGAGCATAGGCGGGGGGTATACTTAGGAGCGATAATGGAAAAGAAAAATAGCAGAATTATAGAGGAAAAAGCAACCATGAGGAGGGAAGAACTCAAAGCAAAGTAAGTAAAAATAATATATAATATATATATTTTTTTTCTCATGAAGAAGCTTCAATGCCAAAATGCTGTTTATAGCTTTTACCCTTGAGGCGAGATGGCTCTCAAAGTACGGATAGTCTCAGTTAACATAAATGGAGTGTCCAACAAGCAAAAATATGGCGGATTGATTAGATGGTTAACCTCCCTTTCTCCTAAAATTTTATGTCTTTAGGAAGCTCATCTGAAAACAAACACGCCAAAACGTTTTATCGCCAAATGTTATTCTAAGGTGTATTTTTCCTCTGCTGGGCTGGCAATAAGGGGGGGTAGCCATTTATTTTGGGCAAGGGATCGATTAAGAAATCTCTCAAGTCTTGAGAGACCCCCAAGGGAGGTGGATCTGGGTTATTGCTGGGGTGAAGGGACGTTTTTTAACTTTGTAAATTACTACGCCACGATAGAAGATGATCCTAAAGTTATTATGAAGATTAATGAGTAGGTTAGAGGCGCAGTGGGTCCTATAATTCTAGGGGGTGATTTTAACTTTATTCAAGATTTGAAAAGGGATACTTCTAATAAAACAAAAAAACAATTGAAGCCTAAAACTAAAAAAGTATTGCATTTTATGAAGCAGGACTATCAATTAATAGATCCATGGTGTAGAGCACATTAAGAAACCTCACAATTTACTTACTACTCTCGCCAATATCAGTCAGCTTCTCATATCGATTTTTCTTATCTCTCGTTATATTAATTGCTTAAACTCAGAAATTGGGGCTAATTCATTCTCAGATCATTCATTGGTTAGAATTGAAATTTAAATAGAGGCAAGAAGGAGGGAGAAGTCCAGGGGGCAGATGGATCGTCTCCTCCTCTCGAACCCCCAATGGGTGGAGAATACGAAAAAATGGATTAAAACATTCTTTCAGGAGAATAAGGGCACTGCAGCACTTTTTTTGGTCTGGGGGCATTCAGGGCACAATGCGGGGGCAGATGGTGGCTTTCACGGACTCGCAGTCTAAAGCTCGGGGGCGCGTATAGCTGTACTGCAACAGGCAGTTGATACCGCTTTAATGCAGAGAAATTGCAGTTCGGGACAGCGCTCTGGAGCTGAGGAGCAATGGTGGGGAAACTACTGGCCTGGTCAAGTAACGTTAAGCAGGAGGCCGCAGTAATAACAGAATTGGAGGAACCAGAGACAGGGGTCTTGGTCGCCGATAAGGAAAAGATTGCAAAAATCTTTTTAGACCATTATCATAAGTTATACGCAACAAAATATACGGCTTCAAATGAGGCGATAAGTCAATAATTTGATGGTACCAAGCTTCCGCAGCTAACAAATAAACAGGTAGAGGAAATAACTGCGGAAATTACAATCGCAGAAATCAAACGTGTCGTACTTTCAATGCCCGATGGGAAGGCCTCTGGTAATGATGGCCTTCCAGCTGAGTTTTATAAAGTATTCTCAGAATTACTAATACCTTTTTTGGCAGAGCTGTCTAATTTTGTGAAAGCAGGAGGCGAGGTCCCATCTATTTTTAAAGAATCTACCATAGTCAGCTTCGTTAAAAAGGATAAGAAGCCCAAAGATGTTAACTCATACAGGCCGATTAGCCTGTTGAATGTTGACTATAAAATATTGATGAAAATTTGGGCGAATTAATTTTCTCCAGTAGCAGAGAAGGTGAGCCACAAGATCAGATGGGATTTGTTACTGGAAGATACATGTCATCAAACACCGGGACTTTAGTTCAAGCACTTGATTTTTTTAACACCAACCAAATACCCGTACTAATAATGATGGTCGACACTGAAAAAGCATTTGATCTTGTTAACTGGGATGCTCTTTTCTATGCCCTTAGAAGGTTGGGATTCCCAATACAAATAACTAATATGCTATGGAATTTACATCAAGGGGCCCAGGCTCAGGTCTTTATAAATTCTCGTCTAGCAGGGAAGGTTGATATAAATCGAGGAACTCGTCAGGGATGCCCCCTATCCCCTGTGTTGTTTACCTTTTTTATAGAACCACTCGCTGCCAGGATTAAGGCTAATCAGGAGATAAAAGCACCATTAGAGGTTATGCCCAAATTAAAACTGTTTGTAGACAATATTATTCTCTATCTTAGACCTGAAGAGTATAATTTACAAATAATGTTGACAGAGTTCGCGCAGTTTGAATCAATTGGGGGATACAAAATTAATCATAATAAAACTGAAATTCTGCTACTCAATACAGGCTGCCAAATCCTCCTGAGCAATCTTTAACTACAAGCCTGTTCCCCAGAGCCGATTAGATACTTGGGGATATATGTTATAAATCACTATGAGGAACTTTTTAAATTGAATTTTGGGGCAATGATTATTAAGATTAGAAACTTACTAGATAGATGAACACTTCTCCTGCTTACATTAATTGGTTGTGTTGCTCGTATAAAAATGTCTATTTTACAATTATTAATTTTTTTTTTTTACAAATGTCCCGATAAGAATTAATATGTCGTATTTTAAAGAATAAGAAGCAATTTTTCGCCAATTTATTTGGAGTAAGAAGGCATCAAGGGTAAGATTGTCAGTGCTTCAACTCGACACCAGTCAAGGGGGAATGGCACTCCCCAAGTTCGTACTTAATATGAAGCTACTTTTTGGGATATAATGGCTCGTTTGATAGATGGTAAGGCATCGCTGAAGAGTTTCTTTTTGGATAAAATGGTGCAGGAAGCAGAATCCCAGATTCCGGCTTTTATTAAGATCGCCAAGCTCCCAAAGAAAACTAGATATAAGACACTACAGGAGTATGGGGTCAAATTACGGTTATTTTATTTTATGAAGACTCATGCAGCTGGATATGAGTACTTGAAGCTTGTAGAATGTAAAAGTTTGGGCCTTCATATTCAGAATAGCCAGATAAGGTTTTGGGAAAGTATTGGCTTTAGGGAACTCGGTCATTTTATAGTAGGGAGAGGTATTTAAATTGGCAGGAGATCCAGGCTAGGTGTGGAGCGCGGTGCAAGCTCTTCTTTTTAGGGTATTTTCAGATTATGCAATTGCTGGAAAATTATTGCCCCCCATCTAATTTCGCCTCAGTATCCTTACTGGCTGCCCTCTTTAGAACTAAGCTGAGGGGGTTGGAAATTGGTACAGACTTTTACGGAGCTAAAGTGAATGCACTATAGTAACAAGCTTTTTAGATAAAATTACCCAAGAAACACAATGCACTTTTTCAGAGCCTGAGTGGCGGGTGATTTCGCAGCATGGCAATAAGGCATTAAGAGCTGCACATTTTAAAAGAATGTCATTCTTATCACGTTGGATGGCTTACTATACTCCAAGAGCATTACATAAAATGTATTCAGAAATAGAGGATAGATGCTTTCGCTGCCATCAATTGAGTCAGGGGGGATGGCTCCACATTTTTTTTACCTGTCCTGTCCTAGCCCAGTTTTGGGAGAAAGTGTTTTCCGCCCTTAGCTGTGGCTTACAGAGAAAACTAAAACCAGAGGCGGAAATAGGACTCTTTAGTGTAGCAAGGCAGAGCCAAAATGTTCCAATCTCCAAAGGAGAGGAAGCATTCATAGCAATAACCTCTCTAATGGCACGGTCCCTGATTCTACAGAATTGGAGGACAACTAAAGTGCCAGTTTATCTAAATTGGTATAATTAATGATTCTAACTAAAACATTTGAGGAAGCCTATGCAAAAAGGGTAGGTGCTATTAAAAGATTTTCAGCTGTGTGGAAGCATATGGATAAAGTAGAAAGTCAAGTAGTGGTCTTAAGATAGACGCTATAACTATGATATCAGTGTAGTCGTTGAAAGCATAGCATTAACATTTTGCATATTCATATTCAGGCATGGAGAGGAGGGAGACTTGAGTAGAAATGGGGTTTCGGGCTACAGAAGTAAGATATAGATCAATTTCATCGGGAAACAGTCAAGGAAAGCACTTTATGGGAGTTTAATGCACAGCACTTTAGTATGAAGAGCTATTTTTAAATTTTGTTTTTCCATAAGGTTTATTACCTCGGTCAAGAGGTAATAATAAATGTAATATTGAAGGAATAGGAGATCTAAATTTTATGAATTAAAATAGTATGTATAAAGATGAAATTAATATCGTGATCATGTATAAGATGCAATGGACAGTGCTGATGCTTTTGTTTTTGGGCTTGGGGTTTTTTTTTTAAATGCACTTTAGTGCTAGTTATTTGCCCAATAATTTATCATTATTATATATGTTTCTCCATGTTGAGTAACTAATATGATCCAATATCCCAATTAATTATTTTTGGTATTTTACTTCATGAATGGATAAGAGTGGAATGTGAGCTGGAGCACTTTAATAGATTCTGTATAATGTATTGGGAATTCTCATACTATAAATTGATTTGGCACTTTAAAGGACCGGAATGCATTGCACTTTACTATTTGAATTTCTGGCGTTACCATGTCATCAAAGGAGGAATTTTAAAATGCCTGATTCACTGGTTAAGATTAGAAGAAGCATCTGATTTTACGAGCTATAAATATCTATATTCATTGTGAAACTGATTTTTTTGATGATGTATGGTTCTTGTTATAATTCTGCTCAATAAAAAATGTTTTTTTTAAAAAAAACATCGACTCTAGGGGCACTTTAGTCAAGTATCATAGTGACATCGCTATGAAAGCTACGGCTCCTCAAGTTAGTCTCTCTTTTTTAAATGATTTTTATTGGTTTAGAAAGAGAGTACCAAGATTACAATCAGCATAAGGAAGAAAAATAGCATATTAAAAACACACAACTAAAAACATACAATAAGAGATATGATACTGTCATAGTGAAAAAACTGTAAAATGCAACCTTATGTTGTGAGATAAGTAAACAGAGAATAAAGTACCTATCGAACATTAGTTATTTATTATATTTTAAGACAGAGAAAGAGAAAAGAAAGAAAGGAGAAGAAGAGAGAAGAGAAGGGAGGATAAAAGAATAGCCAAAAAGAGATTAGTGTAGAGATGAGTGTGAAGATAAGATACTTTCTTATCTTCACACTCATCTCTACACTAATCTCTTTTTGGCTATTCTTTTCTCCTCCCTTCTCTTCTTCTCCTTTCTAATCCTTTCTATTCTGGTAAAGGGTAACCAGAATAAATCAGACTTAATTTTTTGAGATAACAGTGAAGTTGAAACAGTAGAAATTCTATGTTCATCACAAATAAGATTCCACCATGTTAACATACATACTTTAGAATTATCTTTCCAGCACGTAAGAATAACTTCATGTAAGAGAGAGCGTTCAAAATTAATCCAACTAGGTATAGGTGAATCATGATATTGTCTATTCAATGCATAAAATTGTCTAATTAAAAAGGCAGTATGATATTTTCAAATTAGGAAACCGTACACCCCCTTCGTTTTTTGGTTTAATTAAATTAGATAAGGCAATACGGGTAGGATTATTATTCCAGAGAAATTTAGAACAGAGAGAATTAATTTGGTTAAAATAGTAATTGGGGATTTTAAAAGGTAACATAGAAAGCAAGAAAAGAATAAAAGGTACAATCATCATTTTGATAGTATCCAATCTACCCCACCAGGACAAATGGAGAGGAGACCAAGAAGAGAATGAGTTTTGAATCTTAAGTTTTAGTGTGCTAAAATTGTGAGCAAGAGTATGAGGGATGGTAGCTGAGAACCAGACACCTAGGTATTTGATTTTTGATGGACACCACTAATTGGTGTCGGAGAACATGAATTGGTAACATAAGGAATTTAAAGGTAAAACCTCAGTTTTAGAGAAATTCAATTTGTAACCAGATATTTTAGAATATAAATCAATCTCCTGCAGAAAGGGAGGTAGGGAAGTTGAGGGTTTCGAAAGGTAGACCAGAATATCGTCTGCATAAGCAGACAATTTAGTTTCATAGGAGTTGTGTTGGAAACCTGTTATAAGGGGATTACGGCAAATGCGTTCAAGAAAGGGTTCGAGACATAGGAGAAATAAAAGAGGAGAAAGGGGACAACCTTGCCTGGTACCTCTGTGTAAATTAAAATAAGGGGATAAAAAACCATTAACAGAAACACATGCATGTGGTCCAGAATATGAAACGAAATGAATTTAGGGCCAAAACCAAACCAATGAAGAGTTTTGAACATAAATTGCCAATTTATACGATCAAATGCTTTTTCAGCATCAAGAGATAATGCAGCCAGAGGGTCAGGATATCCTCTCCCCGATGCGAGAATGTTGGAGAACATTCTAGCATTATCTGAGGTAAGTCTACCCTTGATGAAACCAGACTGATCAGGTTTAATAAGCAGGGGTATAACATCATCTAGTCTAGAGGCAAGGATTTTCGAAAAAAAATTGCTATCATAGTTAATTAATGAGATTGGACGATAATTTTGACACAGGGTGTGATCTTTATCTGGTTTGGGGATAATTACAATGAGAGCATCTAAGAAGGAGCCTTCAGGCTTAGATTTCAATAGAAAAGAGGTGAAAAGTTCAAGTAAATGTGGTGCAAAAGTAGATGAAAAAGAAGAGATAAGTTCAATGGAAAAACCATCAGAACAAGGGGCTTTAGCGCTCTTCAGAGATTTAATGGCAACCAAAATCTCCTGAAGAGTTATAACTTTTTCAAGGGTAGCCATAACATCAGGTATGGAGAGAGGAGAGAGAAGGCCTTCAAAAAATGATTCAGTGTCGTATTCAGAGGGATGGGTATCTTCCGTATATAATGAATTATAGTAAGACTGGAAAGCATTAACAATGTCCAAATCAGAGTATGGTAAGTTTTTAGTGAGGACATTTCGAATAGGTCCAATGGATTTCTTTACTGATTTGACTTTTAGATGATTGGACAACATTCTACCCTCTTTGTTCTGACCCCATGATATTTGGATTTTATTTTAAGTAGGATGTTGCAAGCATCAATTGTAGCCAGCTAGTTTAAATAAGATTTAGCTTTAATAAAGTCCTGAAGGTGGGAAGGAGATTTGGAAGTAAAGTAAGAGTGTTCAAGGGTCTTAATATTTTTAAGGGTAGATAGGTATTGGGAATTTAACAACTTTTTCCTTCTGGCAGTGTAGGCAATGGTAAAGGCTCTAAAAGGGGCTTTAAAGGCATCCCAGTTGTTGTGGACAGAGGTATCACTAGCTTTATTGAACTGATAAAATTCTTTTATAAAGGAGGTAGCTACTGAGATATAAGTTTGATAGGATAGTAAGGAATTGTTGAATCTCCATCGAGCATGCTTGGGGGTAGCAAGGGACAAATCAAAAGAGGATGAAACAGGTGCATGGTCAGAAATAAAAATAGAGCCAATCTCAGAAGATTGAAGAGAAGGGAGTAGTGTTTTTGATACCAAAATGTAATCAATTCGAGACATGGTGTGGTGAGCATTTGAAAAGAATGTAAACTCATATTTAACAGCGTTACTAGTCTTCCATACATCATAGAGTGGACGGGAGGCAATAGCAGATTGAAATGCTTCATGCAACTTATCTGGCTTAAATTTGCAATTAGATTTTCTGTCAGAAAAAGGGTCTAGCCAATCATTGAGGTCCCCAGCAACAATAATATTAGGGTTAGTAATGGATGATAATTTTAGTTTAATATTATGCCAAAAATTCGGATCAGACTTAACCGGTCCATAAATATTGAAAAACGTGACCTGCTTATTATAAACAGTGGCATTAAGTATTACCCATCGTCCACTCTTATCACATTCAGTTGATAAAATTTGAATTTTTAGAGATTTGTGACATAAGATAGCAACACCACCCTTAAGGTTAACAGAAGGAGAATAAACAACCTGACACACCCATTGATGTTTGAGCTTGAGATATTCAACATCATTACAATGAGTTTCTTGCAGAAAAGCAATCTGACAATTAAGTTTCGATAAATGTGAAAGTACCTTTTGACGCTTAACAGGATGACCCAGACCACAGACGTTCCACGATACAACATTAAACATGTTGATGAATAAAAACAGGGGTACAGGAACAGTGATGACGAACTGCAACGACGACACTGGAAACAAAAAGATACTATTTTGTAAAAATCGGATGACATGAAGGAATTACCAAAAACTTAAAGTAAAAGAAATAGGCACTCGTACAGATATACAGAAAGGAAGAGAAAAATATAAAAGAAAGAGGAGAGTGGAAAGGAGGGAATAGAGATAGAGGGAATAAGAGAAAAATAAAGAAGATAGAAAAAAGAGGAGACAGATCAAGGACATAAAGCCAGATCTGAAGTAAAGAGAGGAAGATGTGAGAACCAGGCATGTCAACACCCAGAAACAAGAACAACAACGGAGAGAAAGAAAACAAAAATAGTGAGATTCAGGCCATATAATCCCGTGTTTGAAGAGCAAAGATTAGGGATTACAACAAGAAACAAGAAGCCATGAAAATTTTAACAATTTAACACATTAAGAGCATTGTGCATTTGTGTCCATAGATGATTTGGTGATGTTCTGCAAAAATAATTTTCGTTTAGCCGGATCTTTGAACGAGTGAAAGACACCCTCGTAAGTAATTTTGAAAAGACAAGGATGTAGAATGCCGTAACGGATGTTCAGAGATCGCAGTTGAGGACGGAGTCCAAGGAATTCTTTACGTCTAGCGTTGGTTGCATTGGAAAGATCCTGTGAGATAAAAATGTTATGACCAGACCAAACAAGGAACGTTTTTCTCTGGCAGATTTCAATACACGCATCAGGTCGGTGAATTCTAAGAAGAGCATTATAATGCCACGTAGTCTAGTGGATTGAGGCTGAGGGCGACCAAGACGATGAGCCCGCTGGATGTTAAGAGGAGCAGAAGACTGAAATTTCAGAAGATCAGACAAAAATATCTTTAAGAAGGAGAGAATATCAAGGCCTTCAACATTCTCTGGTAAACCATAAAGGCGAAGATTATTCCTTCTACTGCAATTTTCGAGGTCTTTGGTGTGTAGCTTAAGTTTTTAGATTTCTCATTCCAGCAAGGGTATTTTAATGGCCATGTCCTGAAGATTGCCCACACGTTGCTCCATTTCGATCATTTTGCCTTCCATATTGATACATCAGTCTTCAATCTGTTGTAGCTTTTCATAGGTGGTATTCATGAATGGTTTAAGTGCACGTAGTTTGTCTAAAATTTTATCGAAGACCGGTTTAGGAGATGACTGGATCAGAGATGGAGGATCATTTTTGGCTCTTTTAGGTTTAGTGCCAGTGGAAGATGCTTTAGGGAGATTAAGGAAGTCGCTAGCCATCTTGGTGATGTGTAGCAGTCGATGAGTTGGTTTTATAATGGTAGAGAGCCTGCCCATACAATGGGTAGTTTGTGAGAGAAAGTTCAAAATAATTGTGAGCTGGTGCACACACTTTGGTAATAAAAAAGTTGATTAATTATATGCAACAAGCATACAACCATATAGTAGGCTATGAAGCGGAGGACCATAGAAGATCACTGGCCTGCAAACATGCAGGGAGGCAGGGAGCAAAAGGTCTTCAGAAATACCGCCTCACAGCTAATGTGATCTCATTCACATCCCCTCAGGCTTAGACTCATGAGGGAGCAAGTATAACAGATCCACAATGTCACTATGGCACTTAATAATATATAAAAAATATATATTGTGGGCATTAGGCTTAAAGGCTTGAAGCAGACTAGAAACATGGCATCATTTATAAAGGTCCTTGAGAGAATTGTGCCAAAAAATGCATTAGTGAGGTGAGGATAATAATAATAGTTTATTGTTCAGTTAATTAAAACCAACAATAACAATATTACATACACAATTTCCTTCATTCAAAAACTTTTCTAAAAATTACATTATTATAATCTAAAAAAAATCATAATATATACACAGTCGTTAAAATATTCTTCAAATTAGCTCTTAAAGTGCTTTTGCTTTCAGTTCTTGTTCATGAATGCATAAAAACTTTATCAATTTGCAATTCATTTGGGAATCGGTTGAGTCCAGTCCTCTTATAATAGCGGTTCTACACGAATGTATTCCTCTATCCAAGAACGCTCTTCTTAAAAAGGTAAGTCGCGCTGGTTGCAGTATCTTACAGTGGCATACAAGATTAACCAAATCTTCCTTTTTACTGCCACAAAGCCGGCATTTTTGATTCTCCGTATGCTTCCATTGCGGGGCGTCCGCAAGAGTAGGGAACTTTCCAAACCGCAATGCCATTAGTTGTCTTTTTACATGAATAGAGAAGGTAGAGTCCAAATAGGCCGCTTGTTTCAGTATTTTATAGCTATTGATCACTGCCCAAGAATGAGATCTTTTAGCAAAAATGCCTTTATCAACCAGCAACGAATGGAACTTTGCAGCTTTATTTAGTGCTAGCTTGAATGTTGGATAGGGCATATTTTTATTCCAGAGATCAGTGATACAAGTAACCTTCAGCGCATATTCCAAGAATTTGTAGGCTGGCAAGTTTTTTTCCTTTTCCAATTCCAGCCATAAAGATTCATTGAGGCTATTTTCCTCTACATTTTGTTTAATCCGGTACCACACCTTTATGTATGTGTAGAGTCTGCCCAATGTTTCATTCAGTAACCCAAATTCTAAGCGCATTTGCGCTGGTGAGGCGGTCTTGGGGAGCTGTAGAATCTTTTTATAAATACTTGTTATTAGCTTATTAAGAGTCTCTGAGTCCTTCCCATGCATAGCGGCACTGGCGTATGATAGCGTTGGCAGTACTTTGGCAGAAATAGTCGCCAGCAGCGGTCTTAATGAAGGTCCCTCCAGTTTCTTTGCCAGTGATCTAAGGGCAAATATTAGGGCCCCCGCTCGCTGGGTCATGTATTTTTTCTGGTCTCAAAAGGCTAGCTTATCATCTACATAAAATCCCAAATACTTGTAGCATGATACATTCTCTAATAATTTGCCTTTTAGCCTGATGTTATGATGAGAGGCTGTTCGGTTTGTAATGAGCATTGTTTTGGTTTTGAATGAATTGAGTTCCAGTTTATTTACAGACAGAAATTCAGAGAGTTCGTTTAATAGTCTTGTCAAACCCACATTAGTTAAGCTCAAGAGAACAATATCATCTGCGTAGGCATGGTGCGATAATTGTAATTTGCCGAACTTTGGTGAATGTGAATTAATTCCATTGAGCTTTCCAGATAGGTCTGAGATGAATAAATTGAATAGGTGAGGGGCCAACACGCACCCCTGTTTATAAACCCATGCTGGTATACACCTTTCTGGAAATTCTAGCTCCGTCCCCAAGCTTCACACGAACCCAGGTATCTGTATAAAACAGCAGTAGACCCCTAAGTATTCTCTCCGGTATATTCCAGGATTTTAATTTAGCCCACAGCAGTTTCCGATCTACGCTGTCAAAAGCAGCTTTTAAATCTATATAACACAGATGCAGGTCCTGGTTCTTGTTTTTACATTTTTCAGCTATCAATGAAATTGACAGGATATTGGAGATAGTTCCAATGCCCTTTCTAAATCCTGTTTTATTTTTTGGGATTAAATTACGTTCTCTTGACCAATCAACCAGATCTTCAAGGATAAGTGAGGCAAAATACTTAGCTTCAAGTGAGGTGAGGAATAAAAAGAAGCTCACCCAAGAGTTGTTCACCGTGCAAGAAGTCCGATAAAAAATAATGCGAGCAGCGCATTGACAAAAAGGCGGCCGTTCGCGTGTGTGGAAAATCGTTGTCGTGGATGAAATAAATGAAGGACAGGCTATTAAAATCACCCATCAGCTCACGAGTATGCCTCAACACTATGAGGCATGAGACCAGCCTGGGGAAGCGCTGGGCATGGTCTCGCTATAGCCGAAAACCCTTACGAAAGTTCCACGAAGAGACGGAGCTTAGCGGTCTGCCGCCATCTTGGATGCAGAAGTTGCAGTGCTGACTCTCTGGACTGGTGTTCTGTTGTGCAGTAATAGCCCTCTGTAGAACTGCCCCTCTAGCGTGCAGTAATTGCAACACTGACTCTCTGAACTGGTCTTCTGTTGTGCAGTAATAGCCCTCTGTAGATCTGACACTCCAGGATGCAGCATTCGCAGCACTCACTCTCTGAATTGGCACTTGCACTCTCTAAAACTGTCACAGTAACTGACATTCAAGGATGCAGCATTTGCAAGGCGGTAAGCAGGTACATACAGCACAGAATTTGAACCCTGGTCGAAATAACACACACTAGTGTAGTAATTGCCCTCTGCTGGGTTGGCATACATAGCACAGTAAATACGCTATGTTGAGTTGGCACATTCTCGTGTATGCTTAGTAAGGTGAGGAATAAAAAGAAGCTCACCCAACATTTGTTCACCGCACAGGAAGACGGAGAGGAAATAATGCGAGCAGCGCACTGACAAAATGGCGTCCGCTCGCGTGTGGAAAATCGTTATTGCTGCTGAAATTAATGAAGGATGGGCTTTAAAAATCACCCATCAGCTCACGAGCATACCTCAACGTTATGAGGCATGAGACCAGCTTGGGGAGCGCTGGGCATGGTCTCGGTGTGGCCGAAAATCCTTATGAAAGCTCCATGAAGAGACGAAGCTTAGCGGTCTGCCGCCATCTTGTCTCGGCGCATAAGCCACGCCCCCAAGTTAGCCTCTCTAAGCTTTTCAAAAAGTTGACAGATCTAAGCTTAGCTCCAATGTTGGAAGTTATGCAAGCTAAAATATGCCCTACTTTGTCATACAGCTTTGAAATTTCCCTAGGCAAGCTCAGCTCCACATTAAACCAAGATGTGACTAAGATCTACAAAAAGGTTCTTCAGCTTCCAAAAACTGCATCTGCAGCACAGATCCGATTAGAGCTAGGCCTCCTAAATGACGAAATGCTAAGCGCAGGTGCATTTTTAAAATTGTGCCACAAGTTAAGGCAGGCTAGAGCTGGTTCCCACG
This sequence comes from Calotriton arnoldi, assembly GCA_963921515.1. NCBI lineage: Eukaryota > Metazoa > Chordata > Amphibia > Caudata > Salamandridae > Calotriton > Calotriton arnoldi. The sequence goes on along the minus strand of CAWUFW010005617.1, from coordinate 636,145 downwards.
AGTCTCTGCTATGGTTAGACATCAGCTCCAGTAACCCTGGTGGGTCATACAGTCAGTTCTTTTATGAATGCGTGCAGCAATTATCAGCAAGTGACCTCTGGAACCTTAACCCAAGAAACGCAGCTTTCAAAATAAGTATTAAGAAGCGCACCCAACTGTGTTCCTACTCTTCTGACAAGGTGACCCTTGCCAAACGCAAGCACACATTGGCAGTAATCAACTCTTATCAGCTGGCCTCTCTTCCATCATGTCTAGCTTGTACATACCCCTTGTATTTAAAACAGAGATTCCTGGCATTTAGACTGGGTGAGTGGCATCTTTTGAAAAATCTACCCTTTTGGCAGCGTCCATCAGAGGAGCTTGTGTGCAGGGGGTGAGGGGAATCGGTTGAGTCTTTGGAGCATGTTGCATGTCTCGAGGATGTAGCCTTATGGCTAGAGCGGTCGACCTTGAAGCTGGGGAACCGGTTCGAGTCTCGGCAACGACGCTCAACATCCTGTGAATCTGGGCAAATCACTTAATTTCCTCGTGCCTGCCAAAAATGAATGTGTCCTTCTGTAACGAAACTGGTGCTCATGTAAAGCGCTCTGATACCCGATGTCTCGGGTCTAGTTTGCGCTATATAAAAACAAAAAAAACAAAAACAAAACTGATGACCCTGCGTAGAGCAAAATTGAGGCCTGAGTGGAACATATTGGGAGTCCAGTCTTGCAGGCAGGGTATTACCACGGCTTTGAACCCGGGGAATACGGCTCTAAACATCAGCTTCACAATCTTTGTCCCTCTTGTATATCGTAAGTTCAACCAGAAATCAATGGTCCTGTGTCAAAACCAGGAAACAAACACAGGTGGACATAACAATGGCACATTTTTGATGCTGCGTTCCAGTAAACTGGTGTCTCCTGGCCCAGCCTCACAAAATCGAACTTGAATCTATCTTTTACACTAGAAGACTGAGCCCCTCTGAGAACTGCAGAATCTTGCCAAAGGGGCCATGAAACTTTAAGTTTTGTGGCTGAGGAAAAGATGTAACACCAACGTTTTGCTATTGACTACTGTAACTCTGAATTTGATACTAAATTTGGGGCGGTACAAAACAGATCAAGTTAAATCCGACTTAGAGAACCCATTCAGCAAAACATGGCTGAATTGTCAGAAAACACACTCCTAAGCCCGCCAGCTGCTTAACACTCTTTGATTTCTCACTGGCCCATGAACACGTACTCCCCTTTGCGCTATGTTGCACTTTTTCCAGTTTGGTGGCTTACTTGTTGTTTTTAGAAGGGATTTTTACTTTTATTAACTGTATTTATTGACACAATGCCACCTCGTGTTTGCACATAAGTGAAGGTCACCCTGTTCTAGAAGAGAACTTTTATTCAATAATTTTATTGCCTTATTTTTATTGAGAAAGATGGGAGCAGCTCAGTGAAAAACGTTTGAATAATGTTTTAAGCTTCTTCGTTTTACACAGATTATAATGATTTATTTAATCAAACAATAAAGTAATTTATATTCACACACCTACTTATTCACCTACAGTCACTCACACACCCACTCACTCTCCCATACATCCTAACACAGCCACTCACTCACCCATACAAGCACTCACACACTAAGTTACACACCCACACAATAACTTACATACTCATTCACATATCCATACAAGCACTCACACATCTGCTCACTCAGCCATTCACACAAAGACTCACTCTCCAATACAGCCACTCACACACCAACTCACTTAACCAAACAACACTCACTCAAATAGCCACTCACTCACCCATACAGCTATTTACACACCGGGTCACTCACTCATACAGCCATTCAGACACCCACTCACTCACCCATACAGTCACTACCCACCCAACAACCCACCTATATAACCACTCACACCACCACTCACTTACTTAAACAACCACTAACACAACCACTCACACGCCTACAGACCTACTCAGAAATCCACTCACTTACCCATGCAGTCACTCATGCATGCATTCACTCACCCATACTGTCACTACACACCCACTTATCCACCCATAGAGCCACTCACACTGCCACTCACTCACTCTTACAGCCACTGACACACCCACTCACTCACCAATACGGCCACTCACACAGCAACTTACTCACCCACACAGCTACTCACACACCCACTTATACACCCATACAGCCACTCACACACCGATACACACAAGGATACAAACAGTCACACAGCCACTCACATTATATATGTTAGAAATAGTATCACTCAGCAGTAGTGCACCTAGTATACTAATTTAACTTGTGTAGTAGTTTAGTATATATGTTTAACACCAATAAACTCTTAGAAAATACATTCAGCACTCACGATGCCATCAGTGATGTCATCAGTGATATAATCGAGTGCTGAGGTGTCATATGAGTGATATAATAGTGATGCAGTAGCGTAAGCAGTGCATTGCGGGGGCGTAAGTTATAGTTAGCTCAGGAAACTATAACTGCTGAATTTCACTGGTTTTGTATGAGCGAAATCTGAGCCTGACTATAACGTCCCTGTAACGTTTGTTTTTTCACTAAATATATATGAAAGAAACAAACTTTAAAGTGATGTTACATTTAGGTGAAAATGTCAACTGTAATGTCCCATTTGAAAGAAGAAACACTGAAACACTGAAATTCACCAGTTATAGTTTACTGAGCTAACTATAACTTACGCTAGCTATGCCCTGCTTATGAGTTCACCTATGAAAAAAGTTACTTGCAACTGAGGTTTTCCAGTATTGGTATCTTTCATAGATTCTCATGCTTGAACCATCCCAGTCATCGAGCTAGGAATCCCACTTTAGACATAGCGAGCAGTACAATGTTAGTCATATAAAGAATAGCTTTAGCATAACCTTCAAGGTATCCTATTCACATCATTACACATCCGAAACTCAGCCAATCAAAGCAAATCACAGTATGCACCTCTCCTCACTCAAGTAACACTGGTCAGATTTTGTAGCACTATTGTAGAGTGATTTCTTTGTACATAAGTATGATCAGTTTAGGAGGAGAGTGGATAGCATGTGAATGTATGAAAGATACCAATATTGGGAAAACTCCGTTACAGTTAGGTAATTTTTTTTATTTAGTATTTGATCTTTCATGGATTCACATGCTTGAATCAAAATAGCAAGCAGTAAATACAAAACAATTATCAGTCAGTGGTAGAAGAGTAACAAAGACTACATGCCCTTACCTTACTAAGCAACGGAGGAACACTTGTCGTATTGCCCGATGTCTCTGTAATGCTGAATCTAGGCACTAGTGCACTAGTGTTACGTAAATGTATGTGTAATTCTCATCTGCTGTTTCTGCAGGGGCGAGATGCAAGATCCGAAGTAAGGTCCCAACATCCTGCACCCACCAGTGCAAGCCCAACAATGTCAAAGCCAACACAGTGGCAATGGGAGAAGAGAGGAAACAAAACAAGGAAAGGGAAAGGGAGACACGTCACCAACGCATTTCAGGTATGGATATTCTTGTTGAATGGTCTTTATGCGATTCCTATAGTGAAGATAAGGTGAATTGTATTACCATGTGCATGTATTCTGATAATAATGCTTACAACCAATTAGCATAATTCTACTAAATATAACTACCTGTATAAGGTCCCTCTTCAGCTTAAGTGTATAAGATATCAGAGAACAAAATCAGTTGTATCATCTATGAAGAAAAGCAATTTAGTAGGGGTAATATTCATGGTGCAACTAGTCAATAAAATTATGGATGTATATGGTAAAACTAACCTAAGAGTTGCTCTACGTGGGATCCAATTAAAGCCCAACTTGTTCATATCCATTAAAATCCAAGAAAAAAACAAAAAACATATTCTCCCGATAATGGATAATGATATAAAAAAAATAAAAAGAAATATACACAAAAATGTACAGGGCTAAGAAACAATGAAATAATCAGCCCCTTAAATACTCAGGAGACTAATTTATATTTATATTGTTCTTGCAGCCCACAAGCAGATTGTAACAAGGAAGCAGGAATCTCAATACACCATGGAGACATATATCAGATAACTTAATCACAAGTCTTTATCCAAATCAATATAAATGTTACCGACTTTAATACATGGATTCTTTGTGAGTTGTTTGTCTTTTTCAATCTTTATCTTTTAGGTATCATCGTGAAGGCACCCGCAGCAGCAATCGAGAAGCGGCACTGTAGAAAATGGATTCCTGCTTGGAAACCCTGAAATCCTCACGGGAGCAGCGTGAAAGTCCCCGCAGCCCCGGACGAACACAGAGAAGCCAGGAAATGGAGCCCGACACAGAACGCTGAAGATCCTAACCGGAGCAAAGAGCAAGTTCCTGCAGAGCTGCCCAAGCAACGAGGAGGCCAGGAGAGGAGCCGGTCGAGGGAATGAAGACGAGCGCCTGAACGACCCAGAACAAAATTTGGTAAGTGAAGGATGGGGCAAGACAGAATCCCTGTATGTGTCTACTAGAATGCAAAGCGCTCTTCCACCCTGCTCTGACTCCTTTATTTCTGCCTTGCTCTGCCCCGCGCACACACGCAACCGGGAGTGGAGCAGTCCCGACAGTATGTCTATTCGCACATGTTGTCGCCCTGCATCTGTACAGAATGGTTTTAGCAGCGAACAGTGCTGCCGACATAGACAGTTGCGGCCGGCATGGCTTTCGATGGGGGGGTCGGGAGGGCAGGGGGGTCAGGAGGGCAGGAGGACCGGGGGGGCTGGGGGTCACGCGGGTCAGGGGGTTTAATTTAATAATGATAATAATTTAAAAAAAATAAAACATTTACTTACCTTTCCGCCGGCCGAGTCCCGCGTCTTCCCTGCTCCTGCTTTCGGCAGGAACAGGAAGCAGGCAGCCAGGCTCCCTCCCCTAAGCCAATCACAACGCTGCAAGCAGCCTGCATGGAGAAGGGCAGAGTGTGCCTGACTGGTTTGGGTGGCCCCAGAGGGCCGACCAAACAGTCTTTGTGCACTCAGGAGTGGGCACACCACTCCTCCCCTGCTCGCAGAGCAGCCCCGCCCGCAACCAAACATAAAATGGTAACAACTGAAACTTATTACCATTTTATGTTTCTGCTTCTCGCACTGCGAGAAAGCAGTGGGGCGACGCTCTTCCGCCCTAGTGGAGGAGCCGCCCCTGGATATAGACACACTTCTCATTGAATGGGCTTTAATGGTCCCTTGCCTACTTCATCATAACAGAACACTGGAAGAAGACACCCGGCGAGCTAAGCTCTGTTTTGAAAAAGGTTGACTTTTTCATGGGTGACCATATGCTATGAATATTTGGACAAAATTCCTTATCTGCCTACTTTTTTCAGTGTAAAACTTTAAACATCTTTTAATATCCAGAGTATGGAGTGCTCTCTCTCTCTGCTGTAATAGTTGGTTTGGAAAAAAGTCTTTGGAATCACTGCTTAATTCAGATGAAAATCTGATGGTGTCTTAGGTATGAAGTGCGATTTACTTCTAGGATAACTGTTTTTCCTAAATTGGAGGAATGGTTCCTTAATAATAAAAGCTTAAATATCGCTGATCCTTCGGGCTGACGTGAGGGCTAAAAGGAGGACTACACTCCAAGAGATGTATTTTCGTTCTACCCTGTGTATTGGCCTGAATAGCTTAGTTGAGATAAAACAATATTTAGTTGCCATGAAGCAGGAGGGTATCTTTTGGGTGGGAAGGCTCTGAAGAGGCTGTTAAGAAATTCCTTAATACGCTGAAGCATGTGTCAGACCTGAGTTTGATAGATGAAGAAGATAGGGTTATATTTGTCGAGGCAGCAAGGTTATAGAATTAAATTTCTTTTGAGCACACCAAAAGCAAAGACATTTCCATTTTACTGTATATGTCTTGTTCGTAGACCCTACTCTTGTATTGCATTGTATTTCTGTACAGACTTGTGAAATGCCTAATAGCTGGACTTCATTGAATTCAGGAGCCATGCTGACAAATTCATAGAGCAAGTTTCTGGATGGTGAATTTGCTCATTGCGGTGAGATAATAGGTTCTGTGTTGGTTCTAATCATATTTGTCGCTATTCCAAGAGGAGAAGTCGCTCCGTGAACCAGTATTGTCTTGACCACTGTGGAGCTAAGAGGATTATCCGGCATGGCTCACTCTTCATTTTCAACAGCACCCTTGGTATCAGAGGGATATAGGGGAAATGTGCACGCATAGTTCTTTGACCAGTTTATTAAAAAAGCATTCCCCCATGATCCTGAAAGGGGGTGTCTGCTGGCCTAGCACTGGCATTTCCAGTTCTGGTTTGTAGAGAACAGTTCTAGCTTTAGTTTTCCCCCAGAGACAAAATATTTTTTTACCTGGGCTTCCTTTAACTACCACTTGTGACATTCTCCTGTTGTCCTGACGAGGATGTCAGCCCATAAAATTCAATAGACCGAGAAGATGTTCTACCTTTATCTTAATGTCATGTTATATTGTCCAAACCAATATTGTTGTGCCTTCTTGGATAATTTGAGAGATTGTATTCCTCCATGTTTGTTTATACCATACATGCTTGTTGTATTGTCTGTACATATTAAGACCGACAAATTGCATATTCATGGCAGAAAAGAGCCCAAGATCAAAATCTAGGATGTTTGATGTGCATTTGAGCCTCTTCTCTGAACATTGCCTGTTGATTTCTAGATCTTGCAAGTTCGCTCCCCAACCTTCTAATGAGGTGTCTGTTATCCTGACAAAGTGAGCTTCTTGGAGGAAAGACAGGCTGGCCATTGTATTCTTGCATTGAAGCCGCCATTTGAGAGCTCTTTTCATCTTATATGTTATTCATACTTGATTGTCAAAAGAGCCTGTTTTCTGCAACCACTGTTTGTCTAATGCCTCTTGAAAAGGCAGTGTGGGATGAATGGAAAGCAAGATGATATTATCTCTAAAATGGATTTCAAAATTTGTATGGTGGATGCCCTTTCCTTGTGCAAGCTGACTTCCCGAGCTGCCAGGTGTGACACTCTCTCTTGTGTCAGAAAAGCTTTGTTTATCCTTGTGTCTAGAACAGCTCTGAGAAACTGAATGCTCCTTTGAGGGTATGGTAAAGATTTCTCCTAGCAAACTTAGCCACAGATTCTTGAAAAGTCGCAGACAGTTTGTAGTAGACTCTGTAGCTGTTCTTGATGTTTTTGCCTAAATAGGGGAATACTTGGCAACCCTGCCTCCTGAGGTAAGCAGTTACTAGTGCCATGCATTTCATAAAAATTATTGGGTCAGATTTTAGACTGAAAGGTAAGAATACGAATTAATAATGGTGAATTGCCATCTGGAACCTTAGAAGTCTTTAATTTGCCTGGTGAATGGGAATATGAAAGTATGTGTCCTGTAGGTCCAAAGATGTCACATGGTCTTTGTTTCATAGAAATTGTAGAACTTCCTGAAACGCCACCATGCAGAACTTTTGATTTTTTAGATATTTGTTGAGGTTCCGAAGATTTAAAATCGGTCTCCATTCTCCAGACTTTTTTATTATTAGTAAAAATTGGGAATAAGAGCTCAAATTCTGTGTGATTTTGGAAACAATTCTATTGCTCCCTTTTCTAACATGATGTTGATTTCCTTCTGCAACAGATGTAGACAATGGTTCATCTTCTGAAGTGGAGTCACTGAAAGTTTTTGTACATATTCTAAACATGTGACTATATTTGATAAGGTCCAACACCCAACGGTCTGATGTAATGCTGAGAGAAGATCTTTCCACCTACAGGTGTTATGCAAAGTATTGTGGCCATCACCAAGTTGCCACAGCTCCTACATGTTTTCGGCTGTCTTGTGAGGGACTTCATATTGGTATGAGGTTGATGGTGGAGCCCTATATTGCTGTTAATAGGATTGGTGATACTGATATGGGACCAGGAGGGCTAGTGCTCCAGCTAGCTGTCTGAAACCGGTTGATGTTATACCCAGAAGATGTTTTTTCTCCTTCCTGAAGAATTGCATTTGCCTCTGCTTTTTTATCATCTGACAAATGATCCAACCATGGTCATAAGTCCGACCACATCGGATGGAATATATTATACAAGCACTGCTAAAGTGCTTGAGGCCCGATTGAGGTGGGAGAATATCTTTTGTCAATGCTGTCTAGCCTTCTGCCCTCTCTGTCCAGTGGTGCTGCAAATGGTGATGTTGAGTTTCTAGATCGCCTTTGGGCAGCTTGCATGAGAACTGAGTTTGTTCTGGGGTGGCCGGTGAGACATACAGGAGTGTTTTCTGGTGCATTGTATTTTTTGTCCAGGAGTGGATTTACGACTGCAGCTATGGCTGGTGTCCTCATAATCTTTAGGCCTTCCATCCAGATGTGATTGAGTATTGTTATCATAGTATTATTAGTCTTTCGGGTAAAATGGTCCTTAAATCATAAAGGAAACAGTCATTCCCCTTTGCTATTATTGGTAAGTCACATCTTATAGACTCTTTATCTATTAAGTTGTGGAAGCCCCCGATGTCATCTGGGGGAGAATCCACTGCTGGGGAGTGAAATAATCTGGTGTGGTAGCCACAGTCATCCCATTCAGGGCCTGAATATGAGGGTGTTTTTGCTAGCTGTTCATCCTCTTGGTCATCATCTATATCTGGTGCCTGTGGCACCAAAGGTGAATGGTGCATTGATGGAGTCGTTTGTTTACTGGGAGGCAGAATGTGTGCTGGAGTGCATGATGTTGTTGGTCTTGTTTGTGGTCTGGAACTGTGTTGTAGGGTTCAAAAGTTGCTTTTGAAGAAAAAACAGCCACAGTTGTCTTACAGCATGAGTCTCAAGTCTTTGAAAAGCCAAGGGGACCTGCATCATCTCCTCTCGTGGTACTTGCATTGTGTGATCAGACGTGTCTACTCCATATTGTCATCCATCTTCTTCCTCCTCATCATCATCATCATCTTGGTGTTGTTAAAAAGACTGATATGGATGTCTTTGAGCTCATGGAAATTCCTTGTTTTCGTAGTTATCATCTTCCTCCTCTGAATCCTGGTATCTCATCTTTAATTGTGTAGGACTGTAAGTCAGTCCAAAAGGTCCTTCCTCATCAAAGTCCTCTGTGCCAAAGAGGTGTTGCGATGGATAGGGAGAAAACATCCTTGGGGAGGTCTGTTCTGGTATTAAAGTCATTGGAATGCCTCTGTCAGAAATCAGTGTTATTTTTGTGTTCTTGGGCATTGAGGTTATGATCATTTTCGTTGATGGAGTTGTCATTGGTGTGGTAAATGTTAGTGCAGTGGTTGTCATGGCTCTTGAAGCTGTAACAGAAAGTACATTATCGGTAGTTGTCATCAACGGTGCTTTCGTCGATGGTGTCTTAGTCGATGATGGATGTGATGTCTTTGTTGGCGGTATCTTCATCAGTGCCATCGTAGACAGTGTTGTCAACGCTAATGGTATTACATGATTTGGAAGGTATTACCATTTTCAACACAGAAGGTTTAATTCTCTTTGACGATGGTGTAGTTAACGGTGATGCAGATGGGTTTTCGGCACTGGGAAAGATGAAAAATGTTTGATGTCTCCAGAGACAGCTTCTTTCTAGAGCTTGAAGCAGCAGATAATGTTCTGTGATGTTTTTCTGACAGAAATGTCCCAGTCAGAGTCCTTATGTCTGAGGAAGGGGTCTCTTCTTGCATGGATTTCTTAAAACCTTTTTTAGTCAGTTCTCCTTCCGATTTTGACTTTGAAGTGCGCTCATAGTGTGAATGCCCTCTTTTTTACGTTTTTTTCAGAGATTTAGAAGAGCTTTTTCCGTCTTCTGAGGACTGGAGGTCTTCAATTTCGGACTTTTGGAGGCAAAACCAAAGTTTGGCTTCTCTGTCCTTCAGTGTCTTTGTAGAAAATGTTCTATAAATGTTATAGTCTTTTGCCTTATGCAATAAATGGATTCCTTGTGTGGATCCTCAGAGTGCTCTTTTTCCCACAACTTCCACGTGGCCTAAAAAGGCTTTTTTTGGAAGACTGAGAGACGGTGCCACTGGAGCATAGGGTCACATTGGATCCACGGGAGTACCACAGGCCCACGTGGGGATTTGTGCTGGATCCCACAGCACTCCCTTAGGAGCTGTTGAAATCTCCAGCGACAGAACCACGGACTGGTGGGTCGAAGAAAAAAATATATATTTTGGCCCCTACCTCCCACGGAGCACCACCCATATGGGTTAGGAACTCAGGAAAACCCTTCCCACCCCCTATTGTTTTTATTTTTTTATACGTTTCAGCCCCCTATTTTTTATTTTAGTTTCAGGAATCCGGGAATGGGCCCCCTTGTCCTGTAATAGTGGGAGCAACATTTTCTTTAATTTTGAGGCCAGCCTATGAGATTGCTCGGTCACGCAGGTCAATGGGGGAAAAAGCCCTCACAAATGCTGCATTTTTGTATTTGTACTCCTGAGACAGTCCTATGAGACCAACTGTCCAGATATTACTATTTTTTAACCCTAATTTCTCCAAAATGGCTGAACAGATTTACACCAAATCGCAGAAAGCACACTTTCTGGGTAAAAATCTTGCCTTCTGTCAAATTTAGTGTAATTCTCTTATGTCGTTTTCTCTGTATTGCTGTGCAGATTGAAGTCCCTATGGAAATTACATAGGAAAATTGTGTTTTGGGGACCCCCTTTTTTTTGGCCCCAGCTTGACAGACTATCCCAAAACTCTCCAGGAAGGAGATGATCTGGATGAAATTTTGTCTTGGAAAGTTTTGTTAAGATTTGTCAAAAAAGCGCCAGAGTAATTAGCAAAACATAAAAAAAGGTCTTTCTATGGACAATTTGACCTAACTAAAACCCCCAAAAATCACTCCTTCAATAATTCTTGAAAGAAAGAAGCTGGCACTGGAAAATTTGCATTGTCGTCGTGTTTAATCCACATGACGCATTTCTACCTTCCTCAGAGCCAAGATCACTAACAGAAGGCAGAAAACATACAGTTCCGGGAACAAAGCCGAATAGTAATTGACATAGTAATGGCAGAGGTGTTTGTTTATGCTGCATCCAAAAAAGAGCCTTTGAATGTCTACTGGCAAGAGCAGTAGTCCCTTTGAAGCAGGAGCCAAACCCGTTTGGGGTCCCCTGTACAGCCTAATGTCTTTGTATGTATGTGAGATGACTGAATCATGGGGACAACCTAGGCCTGGGCGTAGTTCGTGGAGTTTTGCTACACGGAACTCCGCGAAGTTACAAAAAAACTCCACGAAGTTCCGTGAGTGGCGGAGTGCAGTGCGAACTGCAGTTTATGCTGGTATTCCTGCCTCTCGGCAGCTCGCGCTCGCGAACTAACCATTCGCGATCGCGACCTTACAGCTCGCGATCGCGAACGGGGAAAAAACTCTGCTGCACATCGCAAAGCGGAGTTTTCTGCACTCCGCAAGCTCCGCGGAGTGCGGGTGCAGAAAACTCTGCAAACTCCGCGAACAGAGCGAAGTTCACCGCCCAGGCGTAGGACAACCTCGTCATATTTTTCAGAGGGCGTATGGTGTTTTTTGTGCCACTGGGCAATCAGTGCATTCTAGCTGCTGTAGTTTATATATTTGCTCTTAACACGTGCCACTCCAACAAACAACGTATTTAGACTAGACACCAACAAGTTAGCCAAGGGAGGTGTTTCAGACCTCTTGGGGTCACCCCATTGACAAGGCAACAGTTCTCTGCGTGGCCCAAATCTACTGTCCCGCATTTGCTGTTGAGACAGGGTTTAATAGCAGGGATGTAACACAGCCTATATATACACACAAACAGGGAGGGACTAGAGAATGAGCCTTCCCTCGCTCTCCCAACCGGACTATAAACCTCACCAGACGAGAAGGACAAATACCTACTCCTAAAATAAGGAGCTGGATAAATGGTAATCAAAAAATAGCTTGAAGCGGTGAAAAAAGGGAAGAAAAGGAAAGAGAAAACCTACTGGAAAATCCAAAAGGTTTTTATGATTGCCATAACCCACTATGTAGTAGCATGCTTCATCATAGGGCCGCTGACACACCCTGGTGCAGACCAACACTCAGAGTGGAGCGCTTATTTTTTTTAAATACGAAAGAGAAAAAAATATTTTTCTTATGAGGGATCCCTATTGCAGAAAGAATCTGTCTAAGTGGATGCGTCTAAGACTGTCTAAGTGGATGCGTGTATATTTATTTATTATTGCCCCCCCTTGACAGGGTTAAAAATAAATAGTGGGTATATAGGAGGAGTTACATCTCCATTACCCCATTTGCCTGTAGCACAGCCCCCTGCGGCGCATGGTGGGGTGGTGGCCTAACCCTTTCGGACCCCCCAAAACCTTCACACGGACCCTATTCCTCTTAAGGCCAATGTATAGTTGTGAGATATGAGAGACAGGGGGGGTCAAATCAAATCAAAATAAGCTTTATTCGAAATCACAAAGTGAATCATAAAAGCTACAAAATACATCCATGACAATATTTTAAAATATCCAAAATACAAATTTAAAACAAGGTACAAAATTCTTCTGTATAAAAACAAGAATATTAAAAGGGTTAAAAAACTGTCATCGCAGCACAATCATATGTTTACTATTTACAACTGCTTCCTGTAATTAATAACGGCTAGCAAAAAGCGTGACATTACTGTACAGATAAAAATGTTCGGTAGCATTTGCAGATAAATAAACGCCGGGCGACATTGTGTGAAACCCAACTGTAATAACAAGGGTTTAATGAGTTTTTGTCTCAGCCCTGAGAAGTGTTTACAGATAAGCACGGTATGCATGGTGTTCTGAGGTGAGATGTCATCACACGTGCAATTCCCCAGGTCGAGTGACCAGTTGTTGGTGATGGGAAAGCTAATTAAACGGTGGAAGATATCCAACCGAAAGCGGGTAAGCACAAACCTGTGACGAGGGTTATACACGTTGACTAGATAAGGTTGCATACGAAAACTAGTCAAGATCATTTGATTCCTCAGCACAGTTGGTTTACAGATTTCAGACGCTAATCTGATTTCCTCCAATAAAGATATGCATTTCAGTTTCAAAGCTTTCCTTTGCACATGGACCAGATTCTCGGGGTGATTGAAGTATTCAGGATGGCCGAGGTCTATCAGAAAGTTATGCACATATTTGAGCCACGGGATGTTAAAAGCATTACAGGATTTTTGGCAATCAGCAATTATGGCTCGATTTAGAGTTGTATATTCAGATGACCATATTTTGTGCCATAATAGCACTGGCTGGATCCTAATCAGGTCTGCTATGTAGGGGGCACCCAGTTCAGAGTGACACACGTAGGTTGGGCTACTTTTCGGGAGAGCCAGAGAGACCTAAGAAAAACATTTTCTTCAAGCTGTAATATATCAATCTTTCCATGGCCCCAGAGCTCAGCCCCATACATGGCAGAGGATCTACACTTAGCATTGTAAATTGTCATCATCTCCCTTGGGTGTTTAAAGCCAAGCTGTCTGGCAAAACTTAACAGGGCCATTGTGCTTTTCATGAAGTGGAGTCGCCTAGATTTGATCGCCCCTTGCCAATACCCTGATTGATTGAAAACAATGCCCAAATATGAAAAAGACTGTGTAAACTGAATAGTGGAACCCTCAATAACGATGTCGCGGCAGCGAGTGGTCTTCTTCCCGATCTTCATGGCAAAGGTTTTGGCTATATTGATTTTTAGCCCAAGATTTCACATGAACTGAGCGAACTCATCCACCAGACGCTGCAGGGCTAAGCGAGTACGGGCCATTAACACCGCATCGTCAGCATAAAATAATGCTGGTATAGGCTGGTGACCCACCTGGGGTAGAACAGCACATTTGCTTGCCAGTATGTCGCCTACGCTGTTAATATAGAGGTTAAATAAGAAGGGGGCCATTACACATCCCTGGCGTACCCCTCTTCCTATTTTGAATGGCTCAATACAAGTGCCATTAAGGCCATAACGTACTCTACCTCTGCCTTGGGCATACAAGTCCCTGAGGAAGTTCACAATGGTGCAATCCATGCCCATGTTGGCCATGATTGCCCATAACTTATCATGAACTACCAAATCAAAAGCAGAAGATAAATCTACAAAAGCTAAAAACAGATTGCCAGCTTTCATATGCACATATTTGACAATTAATAAATCTAAGTTGATGGCCTGCTCTACCGTTCCCAGCCCAGCCCTAAACCCGTACTGTAGGTCCGAAAGGATATTATTTGTTTCGGCCCAATCCTGAAGTCGTCCTAAAAGCATACGACCAGCCACCTTAACCAGGCAGTCCAAAAGAGAAATGGGCCTATATTGCGCTGGGTTGTTGCGGTCGCCCTTCTTGAAGATGGGAACAATAAGTGACTCAGGCCAGGTGGATAAAAATCCCTGGTCTTGGCAAGCTTTAAAAAGCAAAGTGAGGATAGGGCCCCAGAGCTCAATATTAAATTTAAACAGATCAATAGGGATCCCGTCGGGCCCTGGGGCTTTACCCCCCTTACTTTCTTTCAGTGCCAGGACAACCTCGTCCAAGGAAAACTCTGGATATCTTGGGACCTTTAAAGGGCCAATGAAATTGGACGCATTGACAAGAGGCGTGGGCCCATTATGGGCCAAAGCACTGACGGGGGGAATTACAGTGTCTTCCCTAGGGGAATACAGATTAGTAAAATGAGCTATCCAAGCATCCTCTGTGATAGCTATCTCTGCACGGGGAGAGTCTGGGAGATTATGGGAAGGAGAATTGATGACACGCCAAAACGTGGTGTTGTCATTAGATAAACTAGCCTCAAGTAACTTATTCCATGTATCCTCCTTCAAATTTCTTTTCCGTTGTTTAATGGCTAATTTATAAGCTAGTCTGGACTCCCGGACTTTCCTTACAGTTCTAGGTTGTTCCGCTAGGGCTAATTTCAAGTTTCTGTGAGCTTTAGTACATGCTGAGTCAAACCAGCCACACACACACCCACCTTTGGTGTTTTCTGTTTTGTAAAAAGGCCCTCACCCACGCCCTTTTTTATTTGGTTGAATGCTGGAATAAATTTGTGCGTCTCTGTAGTTTCATCTAGGCAAACTTCAAAAGCCTCCCTCTCTTTTCGAATCAATTTTGCGAGGAAGTTAGATGGCTCCACTAGGGACCACCTTAACGCATACCCATTACGGCGAGAGATCGCAATTTCCTCTAGAGCAGTAACTTTTGGTGTGCCACGTGACTGTCCAGCAAGGTCAAAATTCAGGGAGACGCTTTGGGGGAAATGATCGCTGAGCGCTATGTCATGAACAGTAGACTCTAAAACCAGTGTTGAGTAACGCTGGGGGAACAGTAGGAAGTCTATCACACTGTTATCCCCCCTTCCATTGTAAGTACACCTCACTATAACCGGTATACAAGTTAATTCATTACAGAACCCCAAGTTGTATTTAAAAATTAAATCGTTTAGAGTATCCCCATACTCCGAATGGAGAAAGTGCATAGTCTCACAATGGTCAGGGGATGTCATACCACATGCCTTATTAGATGTCACGGGGCATGTGCGTATGTTGAAGTCTCCACCCCATAAAACAATTGGATCACTACAATTAGGGGGAAAAGCCTTCTCTAAGTCATGATCTAGTTGGTGGAGAGCTGTAATAATATCCGATGCACACGCGTTGTTGTAAAAATTGACAATGGCTAGAGTAGCATGTGCAGATATTACAAGAGACACAATTTGGTAAAAAAACTCTTGTTACAAACGCTGTCGTTTTTAAAGGAGCCAACATGTTTGAGACATAAATACACAGGCCCCCTTTCGGTCGCCCCTTCTTGGACTCTTTCGCTGGGCTGTGAAATGTTTTAAAACCATTTAGATGGATAGGCTCAACTGCCCAAGTCTCCTGTAGACAAAGGATATTAAATTTGGACGTGAAGGTCACCCAGTCATTCATAATGTATTTTTGGCGTAAACCAGCAACATTCCAATAGAGAACATTAAGGGCTGTGGCAGGAGTTCTTACCCCAGTGGCTACTAACAACGAAGGCAGTGGATAGTGAATTTATTATTGGCCCCCCTTGACAGGGTTAAAAATAAGTAGTGGGTATATAGGAGGAGTTACATCTCCATTACCCCATTTGCCTGTAGCACAGCCCCCTGCGGCGCATGGTGGGGTGGTGGCCTAACCCTTTCGGACCCCCCAAACCCTTCACACGGACCCTATTCCTCTTAAGGCCAATGTATAGTTGTGAGATATGAGAGACAGGGGGGTCCTTTTCACTTATGCAGGAGGGCCTAATTGTTTTGCGCTAAGACCCTACGTGAAAGAGGACACCTTACTTGTGAGAGCTGGGAGATGACACTACACACACATTTTAGGTGTGGAAAGCATAACAGGGACATCCTGTTTTCATAAGTGCGGGAAGAGGATAATTTGTCTCATTGTGCCCGTCTTGTTCATAAAAATGAAATTAGAGCTTAAAGTTGTACTATTTAAGGCAGGTGACAAAACAAAAACCGAGGCAATCTTATTCTGACTGAGTGATGCGGCCAGTAAAGTGAATTATGTAGTAGAGGGCACAACATACCGAGCAACTGAGGAGAAAACCTTACTAATATATAATAGCTACTTCTCCTTGCACTCTTTTTTTCCAATGGCTTACCCTTCAATGTTTTGCACTGTAAATTGTGATTAATGCTTTGCTTGATTGTACTTCGCACTAAAATGTAAACTCTGTAGCGCATTAGAATTTCTAACTCAATATTCAGTCACTTACTAATTTTCAAACACTGTGCTGATATGTAGTACTTCCCTGAGAGATGCCAGCTCTGAGTGGAGAGCTGTTAACGAGTGTCACAGGAGTATCATGTTCAGTGGTCTGTTTCATGGTTTAGTAACATTTTCCTTCGCACATGAAGTATCTGCAAGGAGAAAGGGAGCAGATGATATGCTAAGCAACTGAAGTAATTTTAGCACCTTAGCAGGGAGTGAACCTAAAATTTTAAAGACAATCATGTTTCTAGATTGACCTGTTGGCAAAAGGGAGACACAAACAAGATTTTTTTTCCCTTTAGGGGGGAGTGAACCTGAAATTTTAAAGAGAAGCATGCTTCAAGATTGGCCTGTTGGAAAAAGGGAGACTCAAACAAGGTTTTGTTTAAACTTTAGGAGGTAGTGAACCTGAAATTGTAAAAAGAAGCATGTTTCTGGATTTGCGTGTTTGAAAACCGGAAAAAATAAACAAGATTATTTTCACTTTAAGAGACAGAGAACCTGAAATTTTAAAGAGAAGCATGTTTCTGGATTTGAGTGGGAAAAGGGAGACGTAAACAAGATTTTTTTCAGTGAAGCTGGCATGATAAGACATCGTTTGGATTTACCTAGTCTGAAATAAAGTCAAAATATGGAAATACAGCGTACATTGATAGGGCAATTGCCCCTGGTGGTTTTGGGGTTTAAGTGTTGTCTGCCAATTGTATTACTTTGACTTTTTTACGCTGCTGATGAGTCATGTGCTTTCAGCAGCCGAGGCGACAGGTTTGAAGAAAATAGTTCAAGTAACAGAGCTAGATGCTAAGCTGTGGCCTAGCACACTGCTTACTCTGCAAAGCTAGCACTACAGCACGTGCTGCTAGAGGTTTGTCTCCTCTGCTGTGCCCAAAATGCCCTAAAGTGCTTCACTTCAAAAGGGCAGCGCTTCAAGGGCTGCAGAGAACGCTCATGTGCCACGCTGCTGACTGTGGGATTGGAGGCTGGTCAACAACCCCCAGCCATCACATCTGAGCGCAGCTCTAGACCAGTGCAATCAGTACATAATATTACTGAATGCACATCCTGTGCAGGCGCGCAACACCCATTGGGCGTGTCTCAGCCCAGGCTGCTGCGGGCTCGGCTGGGCAGTGTCTGGAGTCTTATCTCCGGCATGCCCGAGTTTTTCACAGGTCTTTTGCATATTTACATGCCTTTGTAAACTGGTTACAGAGGCTGTTGGTTTTCTGGTTCCAGATCCCCCTGGGCCCCCACTCAGCCCATTCCTTACATTTGGATTTGACTTTTTCCTGCCTTACTGTGAAAATGCATTTCATGAAAAGGAATATAAAGTAGGGTTACCAAAAGAAAAATGCCAGCCGTTTGTTGTTTAAAGAGCCTGCAAAGGCCTTGTCTTGACACTAAATAGGGTTATAAATATAATAGTCAGTAGCGGTCCGTGGTAGGAGTGCCGGCCGGTCAGTGGCGTGGGGGAGGGGCAGGGTGGGGGGTAGTAAACCACGGATTACGGCTGAATACAGGTAAGTAAACATTTAAATAAATAAAACGAATTTCGTTGCGCGCACTGCATCGCATTTGGCGATGCAGCGCTCACAACGAAATTCGTTTTATTTATTTAAATGTTTACTTACCTGTATTCGGCCGTAATCCGTGGTTTACTACCCCCCACCCTGCCCCTCACCCACCCCACGTCACCGCCCAGCCGGCACTCCTACCACGACCGCTACTGGTAATAGTATGTATTCATTTGTAATGTGACTTTTCAATCTTTGTTCCCTTTAATTATCAGTCATGGATCATTCAGGCAGCCCTAGAACACAATTAAAAATGCTTTCTATTTATATTTGCTGTTCCAAGTATGCACGGATAACTGCTGAAAATAGGCTTTAGGTGACTGCCTATTTTTGTACCGTCTGGGACATCAAAATAATGAGTTGGCAACCCTAATCACAAGACTGGAAGTTTGCTGCAGGATGAGCACAATATTCATTCCCTCCACCCTGGATCCCTGGACCCTGAATAATGCCATAAAAGCAATAGTTTAACTTATATCTGAAACTTCAAGTGTCTGGGAATGCACCCTGTATTCAGACAACTCACTCCTCATTCTCGCCCTTCACTTTCACACTCACCCTGCACTCACACTGATCACCATGCACTCACACCACCCGTGCACTCACAGTGACCACACTGCACATATGCCACTCGCCATGAACTCACACCGTTCTCCCTCCACTTACCCTGCGGTCCACATGAGCACACCGCTCACTCTGCACTCACAGTGATCACTCTGCACTCACAATGCTCTTGCGCTGTTCACCCTGTACCTCACCCTGCAGTCACACGAGCACAATACTCACCCTGCTCATGTGACAATTCACTAACCTGTCCCCCCACTGCTCACTCTGCAATCTCACTGAAACAAGCCCATCACTAACCATACATTCATTCGTCCCACTCTGCACTTACATCCGCACCCAAATTCATATGGTCACCTCACTTACCCTGCAGTCACTCCTGTCACTCTACTCTCACACTGTCTCTTTGCGGACTCACATGGGCACTCCTGTCGCCCACACAGAACAGAGGGCTAATGTGCCTGCTACAAAGAACATGTGACCATGCAGATCACAGAACTGAGTGTGAGTAAACTACGGGTAGCCTTATTATTATTATTATTAATACTTTCTTGATATGGCGCATGGCTACCCGTAGGCCTCCCAGCGCTCAAGCCATCACTGTAAATATTCCATTTTACTACATGTACTGAAATAGCCAAGTTTTCAGTTTCTTCCTGAATTCGAGATGATGGGTCAATTTCCTCATTTTGGTGGGGAGCGAGTTCCATAGAACGGAAGCATTGAACGAGAACATCCGGCCTCCCGTTCTAGTTCTCTTAATCTTTGGAACTGTGGCTTGCAGTTGGTCGGCTGATCTCAAGTTCCGGGAAGGGTGGTAAAACGACAGCATTCTCTTAAGGATCTTGGGGCCGGTTCCCCACAGGGATTTGTGTGCTATGCATAGCGCTTTTTATTCGTTCCGTGATAGGTAGCCAATGTAGCGCCATCAGTGCCGGTTTGGCAGACAGATTTCTAGGAACATTGTGTAGGAGCCTAGCTGCGCAGTTCTGTACTATTTGTAGCTTGTTAGTAGTGGTCTTTGGTGCCCCCAAGTATAAGGAGTTGCAATAGTCCAGCCGTGTGAGCACCATAGATTGTACCAGTGTTCTGCGTGAGGTTTCTGGAAGCAGAGGTAGAATTTTTCGAAGTTGTCTAAGCAAGCCATAGCATGTGGCCGCAACTTGGACTGCTTGGTGTTCCAGATTTAGTGAAGAGTCAAGCCAGATTCCTAGGCTTTTAATTCTGTCTTTAGGTTTGGGGGGGGCCCCTAGGAGGCTAGGCCATTGTACTGGAGGGGAGGTATCATGTTTATCCCCAAGGATCATTAGCTTCGTTTTCTCTCCATTCAATTTTCCATTCAATTTTAGGAAGGATTGGTCCATCCAGGCGGCAACAGAGCTCAGACATGCCGCTAAGTCGATTACCGTTTTCTTAGGGTGGTTGAGGGCCAGAACGAGCTGCGTGTCGTCCGCATATGTCACAATCTGTACTCCATAGGGGAGGACTATGTCGGCCAAAGGTTTGATATATATATTAAAGAGGGTCGGGCTCAACGAGGAGCCCTGGGGTACCCCGCACGCGAGTGGGATTGAGCTTGAGGCGTGCATGCTGTCAAAGACCTGGAAGGTTCTTTCCTCCAGAAAGGATCTGAGCCAGGCCAGGGCGTTACCTATCACTCCTACCTCTTTGAGTCTGTCCAGTAGGGTGCTGTGATTTACGGTGTCGAAAGCGGCGCTTAGATCAAGGAGGATGATTGCCACCGTCCCTCCCTGATCAAGCAGGCGACGTGCTTCTTCCATTACCATGAGCAAAGCTGTTTCCGTCCCATGATTGGGGCGGAAACCAGTCTGGGTTGGATGTAGGATCTCATGTGATTCTAGGAAGTTCGTAAGGGTTATGTTTATATGTTTCTCTAGAATTTTGCTCATCATAGGCAGTAGGGAGACTGGTCGGTAGTTGCTCCAGACCTCTGGGTTAAGGTTAGGCTTTTTAAGAAGTGCTTTCACCATTGCGTGTTTCCAAGTTTTAGGCACTTGGGAGGAGTAGATGGATGTATTAAGCACGTTAAGGAGAGCTGGTAGGATGGCTTCTCCCGCTTTCTTCAGTAGGTACACAGGGGATACGTCGCCAGGGGAACCTGATTTAATTGAATTCCATAGTTGGGCGAGTGTGGCGGGGTCTAGAAGTGGGAAATCTTCCAGTACCGCCTTGTTCTCCACCATAGATTCTGGGGTATCCGAGGTCTGGTGTGGGCATTCTCGTGCTATGGGGGGAAAGGCATTATAAATATCCAAAATCTTATTATTGAAAAATTCTGCCAGCTCTCTACATCGTTGCGGAGATGAGGCCGCTGATGAATCTGCCTGAGGGGGGCTGCGGAGTGTTTTTACTATCTTCGCAATTTCCTTAGGGGCATTCGCTGACCCTTTGATTTTCTCCTCATAGTAGCAAGCTTGGGCTTTTTTAATCTCAGTTTGATATTTTTTAACCGCCTCTCTGTAAGTCTGTTTCTTATTGGGGCAATAGTCTATCCTCCACGTCCTTTCCAGCTTTTTATAAAAAAGTGAAATGTTGGTCAGAAAGGGGAAATAGAGAGATGAGGTGCATTGTTGGCGAGTGGTAGTGAGGGAATTCATGGAGAAGAAGGAAATGGGAGAGGGGGGTGCCAAAAAAGACTGTTGCACCGTGCACAACCAGTGTTAGGGCCAGCCCTGGCTGGGAGTCTTAGCCCCCCCCGAAGTTCGGGTCCAGTTGCGCCCCTCATCCTGTGTGAAGGATTACACGTCTGTAAATGATGTTGCAAGTAATTATTAATTTGCATTTATAAGGCTCTTTATACGAAGTGATTTTTTTTAGTAACTGATAATTGGTATTAACAGAAAAGAGAGAGCTGAGGAATAAGTATGAGTTCATACATATTTCTTGCAGGGTCAGTGGTAATGCGTATAGCGGGTTCATAACGCACTCACCTATTTTATTAAACTAGCAAATTGTGTGGTTTAATTTGCACGAGAATCACTGCAGAAAATGCATTAACACAATGACAACTATTTCTAATATGTGAACCTGTGAGCAAAAGGTTACCCACAGTGCTTTGTGCCAGGCACATAAACGCTAGGCAGATCTCTTCTAGAAGTGCATTAACCACTTGAGCATGCTCTCACAGTTAGCATGCCCGACACCTTCTGGATACTGGTACATGTACGTTAGAAGTTTCCTAACCTCATAAGCAATCTTAAAATGTGTTCCGATTGTGAGTGATAAAGTAAGCCAGACCAGTAGTTTCATTACAACACTGTGAGTTTTACCAAAAAATTATTTTACACTCAGCGCTATTATGCGTTACGACAATATCATGAAAGGAAGTTTGAGGTAATGATATTGTGAGACAAGAATATTTATGCATGTTTAAGGAGATGGTCTACAGCAGCAATACAAAAACAATACAACACAATCCCACAACAACTCACCATTACATTCTAAAGTCAGAACACATTAGCATAATAGAATAGAAATACATGAGCATAACCACATAAAATCAACACACCAAGATAAAAAAATACAACACCGTGACTACAACACAATGTAATAACATAGCAACTACATAATGCAGCACAAGAATACAACAAAATAATATAGAACAAAAACACACCAATACAACACATCTACAATACAAAAAAGCCTCAAAGCATCAAAACACACCAACAAGACAACACAACAGCACCAAACAATAGCACACAGATAAAAACACCAACACAACAAAAAAATCTCAACACATCAACAAGATCAGACAAAAAAGCACAACAGAAAATAAGTTATGATAAATAAGATACAAAATACAACTCATCAATATAACACCGCAACACCTCGGAATAACACATCAACACAATAATACAGTACACAAACAAAGACCATTGACACAAAACAACACAAGAACACAACACAATTGTAAGAAAATGTCTTTTTTTGCATGATCACCTCCATTTTAGTAGGACTGATGCTGTTTTTTTAGACTCTGTGCACTGGGACTCTGCTAACCAGGCCCAAGTACATGTGCTCGGACCCTTAAAACATGTTGAAATTGGCTATATTCTTGATTGGAACTATTGTTTTACTTATAAGTCCCAAGGATATGGTACAAAGTGTACCCATGACCTGTAAGTTAGATGTCACTAGTGGACTGCAGCACATATTGTGCCACCACTACAGTGTTAATGCAAAACATGACTGGAGGCCTGCCACGAGTGACTTGGCTGTGCAGGTTTAAACTGCAAATTTGACCTGTCAAAATAATCCTATTTGACAGGCATAAACACTCCTTTTAAATATTAAGAAGTCTTCCCTAAATAGGTCTTATATGCCCATAAGACAGGGTGCAAAATATATAAAAGTAGGATATGTAAAAGGGAAATGTTAAACATGTCCTTACAGTGACAATGACCTAAAAGCTATTTTCGCTGTAGCATGGTTAGTTGTTCCTTAGGAAAGCAATGAGATAAATTAAGTAACTTTAATAAAGTATGTTCACCTAGGAACCAGATAAAAAGTTCATACTTGGACTTTTTAAAATATTTATTACTAATTCAATTCATTGGTAAAGTCAGATTTGTAACAGACATTTCACAAACAGTACTTTAAAAACGTTACATTTAGCCTGCTTAAAGCTTCTAGAAGCACATTTTCCTGCGCTTCCAACTGACTCAGGAGCTGAATAGCTCCTTGAACAGGTGTAAATTAGCTCGCAGAGGTGAGACAAGGGACTTGGGTGTGGGGAGGTGTCCTTTTCCTTTGACAGAATGGCCTATCTGGGCAGTCTCCAGGAACTTAATTAACTTTGAAGGTGTCTACACTATCAAAGGCAGATGTAGCGATCACTTCGGCCTGCTCCCTCTATTGTCCCTCTTGCTAGCCAGGCACCAATCCCAGTGGGAGAGGAGCAGCCCCGAGACCCAGTTTTGAGTGACCACTTGCAAGGATTTGCTAATTTCCCTGGCCACACCACTAGGGTAGGCCACAGGACCTATGCACGGGGGAAGGTTCTGCCATCTCGGTTTTAGAAAAAGAGTGGCAATGTGGGAATTGTTTGCAGTAGGGCACACAGGACCAGCTGCAAAAGTGGGTAGGGTTACCCCTGAGAACGTTTTCCCTATTGGTTAGGGAGGGGCCAGAAGTCACCCCCATCCCCAGGCTAGTGTCAGGCATAAATTTAGCACTCCTGGGCATTCTCTACATAACACTACTGGACCTGTGGAAGACAGAAGAACCACTGCACTTGCAGTTGAGACCCTGGAGGAGACCCAAAAGGCTGGATCTGCTCTCACTTGTACCCAGGACAAAGAAGTGGACTCCAAGGGTCAGTTGGCTGACCTTCTGTTAAGCTACAGGGGCAAAACAAATGGCAAGAAGATTTTGTTCCTCATGTGCCCAGCTGATTAGTTTCAACTGGACCTGCCCTGGACCCAGCTGGAGGCTTCTGCTGGAGTGAGTCCTGCAATCCAAGTGCTAATCCTGAGGTGGAGGGATCCATGGCTTTGTCAAAGTGTACTCCTCCCAACAGCATGAAAAAAGTTGGGACTTACAAACTTTCAACAAACTTTGTACCTGGAGAACCATTAGGAGAATGGGACAGACCTGCCTAGAAAATTCGAAGTGCAGTGCCGCTGGGCCTGACTTTGCAGTAGCTCCCTCTACGTTCTTCTCTCAACACTGGAATGTTGAGCCCTGTCTAGTTCCAAACCGCAGCTTCACTGGCGCCGCAGTCGAAGGAGAATTGATGGATGCCGGAGACCTCTGGGGTGTGTAAACTTGAACCTCTCCAGTAGGAGTTTTTTCTGCCTAAAACCAGTGGTTTCGTTGGGGTCAGAATCTGTCAACGTCAAGTCTGTTTCCTTGATACCATCCCAATCCCTGAATTCATAGAAGGCAGTTGTTGGTGGACACGTTATCCTTAGGGTGGTCTTTCCTCCAACTTTTTTCCCTTTGCCTTCCATTCGTGCTGTATTCTTTTGTTGGCCTTAGGACTCTGAGAACTTAACCACTGCTAACCAGTGCTAAAGTGCGTGTGCTTCTCCCTTAAACATGGTGACATTGGTGTATACCTGATTGGCATATTTAGTTTACCTGTAAGTCCCTTGTAAAGTGGTATACCATATACCCAGGGCCTGTAATCTAAATGCTGCTAGTGGGCCTGCAGCACTAGTTGTGCCACCCACACAAGTAGTCTTCCAAACCTGTCTCAGGCCTGCCATTGCAAGGCCTGTGTGTGCAGTTTGATGCCACTTAGACTTGGCATTTAAAATCACTTGCCAAGCTTTAAAACTCCCCTTTTATTACACATAAGCCACCCCTAAGGTAGGTCCTAAGTGACCCTAAGTGCAGGGTGCTGTGTAACTAAAAAGCAGGACATGTAATTTTAAGTTTTACATGCCCTGGCAGTGAAAAACAGGTAAATTCATTTTTCACTGCTGTAAGGCCTACTCCTTCCTTAGGCTCGCATTGAGAATTCCTTAAAATACCTTTTAAACTGCAATTCCGGATTGGAAAGGAGTAGCTAATTCATGTTTTATATCTTTGGAATGGTGATGATAAATCCTCTTTAGTAATAAAGTTGAATTTAACATTACCATTTTAGAAATGCCACTTTTAGAAAATGGACATTTCTCTGCTCTTAACTCTGTGTGCTTGCAGTCTGCCTCCAATGCACGATGGGCTGGGTGCCAGCTACATTTTGTTGATACTCTCTAGACAGCTACAACACATGAAGGGCTGGGTGTGACGGGATATACCTGCATTTGTCTGCATACTGATAGCCTTCCTGGGCAGGGAGAGGAAGAGGTGGTTCACACTTACATTTAAATAGGTTGTGTCCTGTCCTCACACAAAGGGCTGATTTACCCACTAAGGTTAGTCTGGAGCCAGAACTGGGTTGAAAGGGATCCTTGTGCACTTCAGAGGGTTCATTTGAAGTCACCCCCTACATCAAAGGCACTTTTGGGTAGAAGTACCGGGGTTCTGGCCCTATCAAATCAGAACACTACTGGACCAGGAAAGAACTCTGCTGGAGTAAAGGCTGCTGTGCTGAAGGATTGCCACTCTGCTGTGCCCGACTGTTCTGAGGAACAGCTTCCCTTCTTTGCTGAGCTGTCCTGCTGCCCTCTCCCCTGCTGAAGGACTAAGCCCCAGAGTGACTCCAAGGGCTTGCCCCCTGTTCTGCCTGAGGTCTCAGGGGCATCAAAGACCTCATCTGCTTCTTACTTATACTACTGCAGAGGCCGTTCTGCACAAACCAGTGCTCCGCTCTGGGGAAGATAAGTTCTCCATGTTTTGAGGAACTGCATCGCAGCCCGACTGCCGCAGGTTCAGCTTGCCGTGATTAATTCAACAAAGCCTGCGTTGGTTACGTTCCCTACCCGACTGCAGAAGCCGTTCTGCATACGCCAGTACTCCGCATGAGCCTGATTTTCAGCCCATTGTCAAGGAAAGAAGCTCCCGTGCCCCGGGTAGCATTAGACAGCTGAGCATTTTTGCCTGAGTGATCTCCGAGCCCCGTGTCTCGATCAGCAGGGGCTCGGGCATTATCTTGCTTCACGGACATGGCGAAGGGACCTCTGATTGGGGTGGTGTCATTCTTCACAGGCCAACGAGACCGCCCATAAACTGAAGGAACATTGTGAGAACTATCATTTCCTGCATTTACAAACACCTGTAAGTTGAAAGCCACTTAAAATCCCTTAAAATCTCATAATCTATTTATTGGATTTTTATCATTTTGGCCTTATTTTATTCAGATAAATATTTCCTATTTTTCTAAACTTGTGTGGAGTTTTTTTGTGGTGTATTCATTGTGTTACTGTGTGTGTGTGTGTGTGTTGCACAAACACTTTTCACATTGCCTCTCTGCACCAAGCTACCAGAGGGTGAGCACAGGTTATCCTAGGTATGTATTTAGCTTACCCTGACTAGACAGGTAGGTTCTGCCTGACTTAGGTGCATACCCTAGCCAACTAGAAACCCCATTTCTAACAGCAGTCAATGTCGGGAGGTACGTTTTTCACCAGGATGAACCAGGTCCAAAAATCACACCCACACTCCATTGCAGTGGACCTTAACTCGTGCCTAGGTACTGGTCTAATGCAACCAGATGACCACGGTTGGTGCTTAATGTTTTTCGGCAGTATTGTCATTTAAAACTTTAAACATTCAGATCACCGGTACCCCTTTTTAGATTTTTGTCATCTTGGTGTCATTATGTTTGTTAAGTTATTTCCTATTTTTATAAACGAGTGGGATTTTGTTTGTGTTTTCGACTTCTTAAATGTTTTGGTACTTCTAACTGGTGTAAACTAAGATCAGGAGTTACAGAATACTAGTAGTACTTCCTGATCCTGTTGGTGGTGGAAATTCAGCTACCCAACCAGCAGTAATGTACTCAAATTCAAAATCTGTCATTTTTTGTCTTTTACCTCTCTTGATGATGATGATGATGTAACAAGAAATGTGTGCCGTGTAACTGCTAACTTTCTAGTCTTTTTTCCAACCCTATATGTGGACTACTGTCTCAAAGCCCTAATTCCATGGCAAGCTTTTCATGTTAATCACTGCTCTTCCAGAGCAGAAAGCCATAGTGTGTAGGATACCTGGACCTTGCCCGAGAGACTGATCATATGACAAAGTGACTGGGTTAGGTACCTGTTGAAGGTGATAATCACACACATTGTGGCCTTTGTAGGGAAATTTACAGGCATAATACACAGTATTCAGAGGGATTTTAATGTTCTTCTTTGTACATTCAAATAGACATTGTTTTTTTTCTTCACTCTGTACATAGTTTACAGTTTTTCATACCTTGGCAGGTCAGTGCTTTTTCAAGACGGAAAAGTATTGCATGAAAGTAACCATTAGAAATTAGTACAATATAAAGAGAGATTATCTAGTCACTCAACAGAGGTTAATTCCTGAACTGAGATTCTTGTTCTGACACTAATACTCAATGTGGTGCAATTTAGCTTTTTCACACCTGGCATACTCTGGGCTGTGCTGCCACTTTGAAGAAAGCTCTTGCCACAGGACCCAGTACTGCATGAAATTGGGGTTACAGAAGACCACAGTGCAGCGTGGCAGAGCACAACTTGTTTTGGAGAAACTTTGCAGGAAATGGGAGCTGTGTGCAGCTAGAGAAGACAGGGACAGCGGGACATATCTCATTTGAGGCCTATTCTTTATTTGGGAGCCAATGACAAAGAAAGGCAAATGACGTATCCGTCCTGTCCACATCACAGGTGTGCACTTTGAAAATTCACTCACAGGCAGTGACACTTTTCAGGACTGTTTTCTACCACAAACCTGCTTCAAGGCCTTCGAAACAGAGCAGATGGCTGTCCTGCTAACCTTTCACTTCTACTTGCACCAACCACTGTACTCGAAATGTGTGTAATTCTATGGTTTTTAGTAAGTTCCTTCATAACCTTATGTCTGCCAGGTTTTGGAATCTTGACCCAATCTCCAACTTGAACATCAGTGTTTCTGATAGACCTCTGCCTATAATATGAAGTCTTAAAGTTTGCTAGTTCTGAGACAACCTTTTACCTTGAAACATCATGCTTAAGTGGTATCTCCTTTTTGTTGTTTATCCGCTTCAACCGCCCTTTGTGAAAATTTGTCAAATGCACCCTTTTTTAACATTTCAAAGGAAGAAAATTGAATCATACTTTGATGTGTACTATGAGCCATCCAAACAATAAAGATGACAGCTGGCTGAGGAGGAAGAGATAGCGGTGTGTTGGGGAAAGACAAACTTCTCTGTTTTTCGCTAAGCAAACCTTGTCCGTGGTCAAGAATGTCTGACTATTATTTTCACAGACTTTAAACTATGAGACTTGAAATACCGGGCAGTGAGGTAAATTATGGACAGTGAATGGAGACGGAGACAAGCTGCTGCTTTCTTGATCTCAGAAATGAAATCGAGCGAGTTCAAGCTGCTCTGTTCATCATCATGGAATCTTAATTTCAAATACCGTGGACCTGCCCTTCAGGGGATTGCTATGGGAGACCCCTATTATTCTAGCCCGCATGGGCAGTATTCCGCTACTGAAGTTATTCTGTGCTCATGAAGGCTGCTCCTGCAGGCAGATGTGCAATTACATTCTTTCAGAGAGCAGTCTGGTCTCTAGTCATTTGCTTTGTTTGCCACTACGATGAAATGTAATTTCTCAAAGGAGAGTCTGACCACTCTTTGTTACTGAACCTTGGTATAAAAAATAAAAAAACATAATGTAATCCAATAACTTTTTTAAATGAATTAACATTTTTGCAAATTAATTATCATATGGGATACATTAAAACCACTAATTTGTGGAGCAACGTTAAACTTCACTGTACATCGAAATAATGTGGTACACAGAAAAATGTCAAACTGTGCCAATCACTTCTAGGACTAGAGCTTGAACTTTGACAGCAAGTTAGTGGATAGGACTTAATGGACAGAGAGGTGGAGACCAACTATAAGAAGCTACTACCTGCTACAAAATATTTTCTTCTGAAGGGAATTAGAGCTGAAGCCACCAGGGCTTATATAACACTGGCTTAAAGTATTTTACTAAAGTGAAACAACAGGAAAGATGTTAGCTCGCAAGCTGAAGGAGCAAATAAATAAAGGTAATATCGCCAGTAAAAATAATAAATAAGGCATTAAAGTGCAGGAAACTAGGGGCCATAATGG
This sequence comes from Calotriton arnoldi, assembly GCA_963921515.1. Classification (NCBI taxonomy): domain Eukaryota; kingdom Metazoa; phylum Chordata; class Amphibia; order Caudata; family Salamandridae; genus Calotriton; species Calotriton arnoldi. Next base: position 606,637 of record CAWUFW010005617.1, on the reverse strand, counting down.
ACATTTTTAAGGAATTCTACAGAAAAGATACAAACCTACTCCTTGAACTCGCTAAAATAGTTCTGGGCTCCAAAGGAGAAGGGAGCATTGGTGTCTTTGAAATCTACCACACTCATAACACCCTTCACATTACAGGAACTCATTAGTGCGACTGAAGCACTTCTTTCAGAGGAGGGCAAGGCACTAGTGCAGATTCTATTCCCTTAGATTTTACAAAGGTTGATCTTCACTATTCCACTCTTCTTGACATTAGTGAATATATTTGATAATAAGGTTGCAATGCCTTCACCCTGCGGAGAAAAACGAATACAACAATATTCCCAACGAGAACCTGGCCAGGGATCAGAACCTACGTGGGATTGATCGTGCTGTATCACGTTTCAATACTGCTATTAAATCTCTTCTAAAATTATACTTAATGACACAGATAAAAATATTAACTTGTTGGTCTTGTTAATGTTAATGTTAATGACATTTATAAAGCGCGTCGATTACCCGGAGGTGTCCTGGCGCTAGCTAGATCTTCTAATGGCCGTAGGCGGAAGTAATGATTTATCGTGACTGGATTATTGAGAAAAGAGCCAAGTTTTTAAGCCCTTTCTGAAGGACAGAAGATCCATAGTGTTTCTTAAATGAAACAGCAAATCATTCCAAGCTTTTGCCGCGCAATGAATGAAGCTTCTGCCACCCCATTGGGCTTTTTTTATACGCGGCACTATGACCAACTTGGCCCCCTTTGATCGCAGTGTTCTTTCCGGAGTATACCATTGGAGTCGCCGTTTTAGATAGTCCGGCCCTGTGCCTTGGAGTGCTTTAAAAACCATGCATAGAGCCTTAAAGCGTACTCGACTCCTTACTGGGAGCCAATTCAATTTTTTGATGTCTTTAGATACCGAGGAAAATCTTGATGTTCCTGTGAGCAGTCTAGCTGCTGCATTTTGTAACACTTGTAGCTTGTTCAAGGATCTTTGCTGAGCATTTAGGTAAAGACTATTGCAATAGTCCAGTCTCGCCATTACAAGAGCCGTGACCACTATTTGACTGCTTTCCAGGGGCAAAAATGGCAATATTTTCCTAAGCATTCTCATAACAAACATTGTTTTTGATGCAACTGCATTTACTTGGGGACCGAAGGTGAGTCTCTCGTCCACTATTACACCCAGGTTTTTAACCTTTTTTGTGGGAATGGGGAGAGTGCCCATCGAGTCCGGCCACCAATTGGGTGTCCAAAAGTTGGCATTGTTCCCGAACAATATAACCTCGGTTTTACCCGAGTTAAGTTTTAGGCAGTTCTCTGCCATCCAACTTCCCACTGATAGCATGCAATCCTGGAAACGTCCTTCAATGCCTGCCTCTTTGCCTGGTGTCAGAGATACCACAATTTGGGTATCATCCGCGTAAGAGGTGAGACCAAATCCAAATGCGCTTATAATAGGAGCCAGAGCGCTGACATAAACAGTGAAAAGCGTCGGGCTGAGAGAGGACCCCTGTGGTACCCCACAGGGCAGTGCAAAAGAATTGGACTGATAGTCTCCCAGTGCCACGATTTGTCTTCTGTCAGCAAGAAAAGATCTCAAAAGATCCCAGGCTTTCCCAAGGATTCCACATGCTTTTAGACGGTCCATTAGTATAGCGTGATGGACCGTGTCGAAGGCAGCGGACAGATCCAATAGGATCAGTGCTGCCCTGCCTCCCCGATCAACAGCTTCCCTGATCTCCTCCGTGGCCCAGAGGGCATGTGCTCATACCCTCTGGAGACACTATTGCGAATATTAATATGGCTACTGCTGAACATTAGGAATGGAAGCGGTAGCTAGAAAGGACCTCTTTACTAGTACTAAAACCACCGGTAACCAGCCGAACACAGCCTTTGGAAAACGAAGGATCAGAGTATGAGGCCTTGTATTTACCTTCAGTGTTAACCCTTTTAGTCATAGCTTGTGCCAGAAAGACCGAAATAAATTGAACTAATAGGCCCTTTATAGTAGGGCTCAAACCATTAGGTACTGAATAAGTATTAAACATCTCAAATACACAAAAAATGTGTCTTTGTGTGGGGCATCGAAATATCAAATTTCTTAGTCCCCATGTTCACCACATCCATAAAAGACAAAGAATTGTGCAGAGGAGAGTAGGGGTGACCCCTTTAAAGGAAATTAGATTACTTGAAGAGTGCCTTCAAATTCAACCTAGTTGTTATACCCAATGACTCTCACACAGGGACTGAAGGGGTGGCTTCATTTTTGTCATTAAAGAGGTACTTGGAAAAAGAGCCAGAGGAGGAGGGCAGAGAAGGCTGGCATCCTAAGATTCCTTGTGTTGTTTATAGTGCACCTTATCATACATTACTGAATAGCTTTACGTTTTCATAATAATAAGTCTTCCCTTGTCACCAGCCAGCTCAGCCCTTAAAATTTCTCAGCCTACAACACAAAGTCCTCTCTTCACAATGACTGGTTGGTCTCTTGGCTCTGATGCATGCAGTGAAAATACTTAAAATCTGTTTGTATTATGTTCACACATTCCTATGAAGTGCCATGTTAACAACCAAATATGTAATTAGGTATGTATAAACTATAAATCAAATATAGATGTTGCCTTTTATTAGTTTGAAACTTTCTGTGACATTGAAATGCTTATAAAACATTTTTGGCCTTTGCTGGCCCAGAAGTCAGTGTTCAGTGTACGTTTTCCAGTAGCATAACCTCGTTTTTAATCCTTGGAAGGGAAGGAGGATTTTCTGAGAAAAATCGGGCCAGTATTGTATACATGAATGATATCTTCCCCTCAAGGCTGTCCTGCACTTCTTTTAGGAGAGGACCATGACACCTGCACAATACATACGTTTTCACTGAGAGTAACCAGTTTCTGTCACATGAACATGCTGTCTTGACTTGTAATAAGAATAACTCTATATGTATTAGGATGAATTTACGAGAATTTTAACTCTTATCTCCAACTTGCTATTTTCTAGCGAGAGCAATGGTCAGTTCAAATGATTAGTGTCTTTGATCTTTTGCTTTGTTGCCTGCTATCTTGCACTAAATGATATTTGTACTTTAGGCTTCCCAATATATGATGTTTTATTTTGAATAATCTCATGGAACAAAAGAGGACAGTGCTTTAGCCAGGACAAGAGTACTGAAAAACACACATGGCAGACTTTGCACAGAAAAAGACCATGGGTAGCATGCAATGCGGCAACTTTGCTGTAAGCGGTGAGACCATACCTGAGGCTGCAAGTTTCTGGGGTTGGGAAGGTGTGTGGGGTGCAGGGAATCCATCTTATGTTTTGTTTCAGACCTAGAAGGCCTTTTAGTGAGGAAGGCTAATATGGCATCTGGAATGCGCATCATCGAATGAGATCTTACCATCACACACCAGCAACACTCCATGCGAGCGACAAGAAGTATAAAAAATGCTTCTCTTGAAAAAGACTCTGCTGACACGACAATACTGTCCTCACTTTTAAAAAAGAGATATTAATAAAAGACACATAAAGCAGGCAAACATTTAGCTTAAAAATTATGTTTTTAAAGTACAATTTTGTTTATGAGCGTCAGTTTGACAGCCTGGGATAATTCTAAGATCATGAGTCTGTGGAGGACCTCCTGCTCTTATGTACTACCCCGAGCAATCTTTGCTGTGAACAAAACAATTGACATAGAGGGCTTTATAATTTATTAAATGGAACCAGGTTACATGCTGCTTTCCTTACATTTGTCTCGACACAAAGTAGTACTCAAAAGAACTTTTGTTCAGCACTTCTCAACCAGATTTTGATTGAATTGCTTGTTCTTGGATTCACACCTTATGCACATTGTGACTCACTTCCCCCTGCAGTTAGAAGAAACCATTGTGGCATAGGATATCTTCATGGTGCTTGATTTTCACGAAGCCTACCTTTCCTATGCTTTTTATTTATGTTCAAAGTTTGAATTATTCTATTTGGTTATGTATGGTCCCCGCAGAATGACAAGGTAAAATGCCCTGGGTTGTACAAAACAAAACCATTCATAAAAAATATGAGCATGTAACTTTTTGCTAAGTTTGTTTACTAAAAGCTGTTTTAAGGAAAGATATACAGTGCCATGAATAATCAGTAACTTTTCTGAATGGCTGAGAAACATAATACTGACATCATCAGGTAACAAGATACATTTCCCAAAGATTAGGGAGCCAGATAAACATGTACCTTCTCATAACACAGAAAACACAGGTTGCCCTAAACGCCTCCTTCCCCCCCCCCCCCGCCATTGACATCTCAGCGTACATATCATCACAAGCAGAAAAACACTGTAATGCAGCGAAAATGCTGAAATAACCTCAGTGAACTGAAAACCGGTCTTTAGAAGACGACTGTCCACATTGTTCTGGTCACTCGAAAACCCTGAAAATAGGTAATACTTATACTTTACAATTTTCTTTCATGAAGGTAACTTTTAAAATCAAGTTTTGACATGCATGAAACGTGAAACGTTTGGACACTTCTTTTTCAAAAGAACTGCGTTGTTGAGAAGATGTTCTGAGGTTGTCCTCTTGGTGTCATAGTAGGTGATATTTCTCCAGTGAATGCAGTGAACCGGTACTCCAGGGGTGCTTCTTCTTTCAACTGTAGGAGCTCATTTTGCAACTTTTCGGCCTATCAAAAAAACAAAAAAATGTAAAGAATTCGAAAATAGACATGGGAATTAATCAATATTTACCCACAAATTAAAAAGCACAGAAACATGTCGATATAATTCGGAGCAGTTTTTCGGCCATTCCGGACATTATTAACAGAACGAAAATTACGTTTTAACTGTGCAGTTAATATCTTAATTGACATGATAACTGTGTATAATGTACATAACATTTCAACCTGAACCAAGTGAGCATTGCGCCTCCGCCAAGATGAAAAATCTGTAGTTACAAAATGATTTTACACTGAAATCTCAAAAGCTGCCACAAAAGGCCGCTTCCGAACGCCATATTGAGAAAGCAGGCCACACTGAGGAGGAAAGCTCCTGACAAGTTTTACAAATACAATAAGAAAGAGAAAATCAGGAACCAATGAATACTTAAGATAGAACATTTCGGAAGAAAGCTTTCTAAACGAATAAATATTTGGGTCCTCCTGATACAATTACTGGCAAAGCCAATAGGGTTCGCCTATGCAAGGTATATTGGTTTTGTTAATGTTTTTTACGCCATGTTGCACGTGGTGGGTGGGTGTGAGGGTGGCAAAAACATAGGAGGGTGGATTAAAACAACAGACAGCAGGAGGAGGAGCATGGGGTGGGGAGAACTAGCAATGGACAGCCAGAAAAGGGCACAGGGGTTAAACAAACAACGGATGGAGGGAGAAGGGCAGGGGGAAACAAATAGTAGGAGGATGGCAGGGGAGCAACACAAGTGTGCTGCAAGGGAGGAGGGAGGAAGAATGGCAGGGGGTGGGAAGACCACACAGTACCAAGCACTCTTATAAAGTGCACAGCCAATAGTTTAAAAAAAAAAAAAAAAGTTCCTGGAGCAGCACACGGCCATTGGAAGGACACTGGCTTCAAATAGGAAGCTGTGCTAGGTCCATGCTTCACTGCAGGGACAGAAGCTCCGGGAAGCATGCAGGAGGAGGTGAGGAGCCAGCAGGAAGTAGGAGGCACGACCAGCAAGAAGCAAGGAAACAGGAGTGATGTAGAAGGCAACCAATGTTAAATATTGGTAAGTAATGGGCGTGCTCTAAGCCTGTTTTTAAGCTTTTGTCCCCCTAAACAATAGCTTTTGCTGACAGCGCATGCGTGCTGTAGGCAAAACCAAAAAGGATGATTTTTTATCGAGTGCTAAACTAGATTCAGTTCACTCATTTGGTATGAATCTTGAGATAGGGAGAGACTCTAACCCCAAGTTTCAAATTCTGCAACTACACGTATGGGTTCCATACTCTAGCACACTGGTTGCTTTAGCCTTAACATGGTTGAAATATCGGCAACACCATTTCCACAAGACAGCTCAGTGCAACACTAGATCTTAAGTTGATTCTCAGAAATTACTCTAGCTTTCGAAGCAGGATTGTGACGTTAAATTTAAGCATTAAAAATAAAATAAAAAACTTTTTACTTTTTTCAAAGGTAAATCAAAAATAAACAGCTGATAAGCAACCAGCACATTGTTGACATCTAATTGTAGACGCAGTATAGTGCAGGCCAGATACAACAAAGCATTAGCATTGTACATTGTTACAAGTTTCCATCAAGTATGGCAAAGCCTACTTTATCAAGGAGAAACATCTCTCTCAGCCGTCAGAGTTAATATTCCCTAGAGAGAGTTCTATGCTAACCTCAGGCTCAATAAACCTCAATAATATTTGTCCCCAATCTCGTAGGTCCTCCTCTAATTTAGCAACCGTGTGGACAAATGACATGCTTCTTTGCTTGCCAGCACACACTAACATAATTTTCCCATCTCTCAACCAAAGGGCCAATTTGTTACAGCCAGTGTATTGTGATGCACTTATTTGCTGGAAACGAAGACTGCGCCGCAAATTTAGAGCACAAGTTTTTCGGGTGCAGCCAAAGGATGAACTGTTTCAATGAACATTCAATCAAGTTTCCCATAACCATTAGTAACATAATGATCACAGAAATCCAAAATCCAGCAACAATTGCACATCTCAACAACATGGGGCCAATCAACAAAAAAAAGGCATTTGTGAGTACATGGACTATTGCCTCAGGCCCTCAAATTTCCTGGTGAATTGGTCCACATGTGCATTACATCAGCTCTATCCAAGTTTCACCTAGGAAAAGTATCTGATCTGGGAGGATAAATTGTAATTATGACAGTCAGCATGAAGTACACCCAGTGTAAGTATTTCAATTGAGTCAGCTGTCTAAGCCAGTCTAAGTATTTCCATTGAATACACTTAAAGCACGAACGAGCAGCAATTTTGAATGTTTTGAATTTTATATTTTGAAGTTAATGGCAATGGGGAGTACTGAGGTTAATTTGTAAAATCAACTAGAACATGGCTGAGCTGAGCTCCCTAAGTTTTGTCTCTAGGTGCTGCAATTGAGCAACTAGATAACATTCTAAATTTGGCAGGGACAAATAGCCCTGGTCATATGGTCATTTCAAGGTCTCTAAGAGGACTCTAAGTCTCTTGCCCGCCCATATCAAAGCAGAGTAGTTGAATCTACCCTTAAAAATGCACCTTTGTATTCGAAAGAGAAAATCAGGAACCAATGAATACTTAAGATAGAACATTTCGGAAGAAAGCTTTCTAAATGAATAAATATTTGGGTCCTCCTGATACAATTACTGGCAAAGTCAATAGGGTTCGCCTATGCAAGGTATATTGGTTTTGTTAATGTTTTTTACGCCATGTTTCACGTGGTGGGTGGGTGTGAGGGTGGCAAAAACATAGGAGGGCGGATTAAAACAACAGACAGCAGGAGGAGGAGCATGGGGTGGGGAGAACTAGCAATGGACAGCCAGAAAAGGGCACATGGGTTAAACAAACAATGGATGGAGGGAGAAGGGCAGGGGGAAACAAATAGTAGGAGGATGGCAGGGGAGCAACACAAGTGTGCTGCAAGGGAGGAGGGAGGAAGAATGGCAGGGGGTGGGAAGACCACACAGTACCAAGCACTCTTATAAAGTGCACGGCCAATAGTTAAAAAAAAAAGTGCCTGGAGCAGCACACGGCCATTGGAAGGACACTGGCTGCAAATAGGAAGCTGTGCTAGGTCCATGCTTCACTGCAGGGACAGAAGCTCCGGGAAGCATGCAGGAGGAGGTGAGGAGCCAGCAGGAAGTAGGAGGCACGACCAGCAAGAAGCAAGGAAACAGGAGTGATGTAGAAGGCAACCAATGGTAAATGTTGGTAAGTAATGGGCGTGCTCTAAGCCTGTTTTTAAGCTTTTGTCCCCCTAAACAATAGCTTTTGCTGTTAGCGCATGCGTGCTGTAGGCAAAACCAAAAAAGGATGATTTTTTATCGAGTGCTAAACTAGATTCAGTTCACTCATTTGGTATGAATCTTGAGATAGGGAGAGACTCTAACCCCAAGTTTCAAATTCTGCAACTACACGTATGGGTTCCATACTCTAGCACACTGGTTGCTTTAGCCTTAACATGGTTGAAATATCGGCAACACCATTTCCACAAGACAGCTCAGTGCAACACTAGATCTTAAGTTGATTCTCAGAAATTACTCTAGCTTTCCAAGCAGGGTTGTGACGTTAAATGTAAGCATTAAAAAATAAAATAAATAACTTTTTACTTTTTTCAAAGGTAAATCAAAAATAAACAGCTGATAAGCAACCAGCACATTGTTGACATCTAATTGTAGACGCAGTATAGTGCAGGCCAGATACAACAAAGCATTAGCATTGTACATTGTTACAAGTTTCCATCAAGTATGGCAAAGCCTACTTTATCAAGGAGAAACATCTCTCTCAGCCGTCAGAGTTAATATTCCCTAGAGAGAGTTCTATGCTAACCTCAGGCTCAATAAACCTCAATAATATTTGTCCCCAATCTCGTAGGTCCTCCTCTAATTTAGCAACCGTGTGGACAAATGACATGCTTCTTTGCTTGCCAGCACACACTAACATAATTTTCCCATCTCTCAACCAAAGGGCCAATTTGTTACAGCCAGTGTATTGTGATGCACTTATTTGCTGGAAACGAAGACTGCGCCGCAAATTTAGAGCACAAGTTTTTCGGGTGCAGCCAAAGGATGAACTGTTTCAATGAACATTCAATCAAGTTTCCCATAACCATTAGTAACATAATGATCACAGAAATCCAAAATCCAGCAACAATTGCACATCTCAACAACATGGGGCCAATAAACTAAAAAAAGGCATTTGTGAGTACATGGACTATTGCCTCAGGCCCTCAAATTTCCCGGTGAATTGGTCCACATGTGCATTACATCAGCTCTATCCAAGTTTCACCTAGGAAAAGTATCTGATCTGGGAGGATACATTGTAATTATGACAGTCAGCATGAAGTACACCCAGTGGAAGTATTTCAATTGAGTCAGCTGTCTAAGCCAGTCTAAGTATTTCCATTGAATACACTTAAAGCACGAACCTGGCTGAGCAGCAATTTTGAATGTTTTGAATTTTATATTTTGAAGTTAATGGCAATGGGGAGTACTGAGGTTAATTTGTAAAATCAACTAGAACATGGCTGAGCTGAGCTCCCCTAAGTTTTGTCTCTAGGTGCTGCAATTGAGTAACTAGATAACATTCTAAATTTGGCAGGGACAAATAGCCCTGGTCATATGGTCATTTCAAGGTCTCTAAGAGGACTCTAAGTCTCTTGCCCGCCCATATCAAAGCAGAGTAGTTGAATCTACCCTTAAAAATGCACCTTTGTATTCGAAAGAGAAAATCAGGAACCAATGAATACTTAAGTTAGAACATTTCGGAAGAAAGCTTTCTAAATGAATACATATTTGGGTCCTCCTGATACAATAAGTGGCAAAGTCAATAGGGTTCGCCTATGCAAGGTATGTTGGTTTTGTTAATGTTTTTTACGCCATGTTGCACGTGGTGGGTGGGTGTGAGGGTGGCAAAAACATAGGAGGGCGGATTAAAACAACAGACAGCAGGAGGAGGAGCATGGGGTGGGGAGAACTAGCAATGGACAGCCAGAAAAGGGCACAGGGGTTAAACAAACAATGGATGGAGGGAGAAGGGAAGGGGGAAACAAATAGTAGGAGGATGGCAGGGGAGCAACACAAGTGTGCTGCAAGGGAGGAGGGAGGAAGAATGGCAGGGGGTGGGAAGACCACACAGTACCAAGCACTCATAAAATGCACGGCCAATAGTTAAAAAAAAAAAGTGCCTGGAGCAGCACTCGGCCATTGGAAGGACACTGGCTGCAAATAGGAAGCTGTGCTAGGTCCATGCTTCACTGCAGGGATAGAAGCTCTGGGAAGCATGCAGGAGGAGGTGAGGAGCCAGCAGGAAGTAGGAGGCATGACCAGCAAGAAGCAAGGAAACAGGAGTGATGTAGAAGGCAACCAATGGTAAATATTGGTAAGTAATGGGCGTGCTCTAAGCCTGTTTTTAAGCTTTTGTTCCCCTAAACAATAGCTTTTGCTGACAGCGCATGCGTGCTGTAGGCAAAACCAACAAGCATTGGCATAGCCAATAGGTCTCGCCTTTGGGACCTTATAAGTGTTTAGTTAACCAGCACAATATCCTTGGTGCAACAACATCAAGTGTTGCATGGCTAAACACTTATAAGGTCCCATAGGCGAGACCTATTGGCTATGCCAATGCTTGTTTTTGTTAGGCACGGGGAGATGAAGTGATTTGCCCAGAATCACAGGAGCGTCATTGCCGAGACTCAAACTCGGTTTCCCAGATTTGAGATAGACCGCCCTAGTCGTTAGGCCACATCCTCTCCCCCGTTTTTTGGGCTCGTTTGATTAATTTGTTTACTACAGTGGTCTACAAATTCTAATTGATTCATTTATTGACTGTTTTGATTTGGCTAAAAAACGTTTAGATAAGTCACTCAAGTGTGGCACGTTGAGCCACAGCTAACAGTGGTAAACCCAGGATTACTCACTGGAAACTGTGTTTACTTTTTAGGCACTTATGCTCCTTAGTATGGATGCTCGTACATTATATTGCTTTATCTCTTAATTAATAATCCAGTTTTCGATACAGTGCATTTGTTCGCCAGTAATAACAAAATAGTAATCTAAATTCACAATTTCCGGAAATCTGTATAACCACAACTTGAAATTAAGAAGCGCCTTAAAGGGGGTTTAGGCTCTAAGCTACGCTTTATGAGCGTTGTCATTTATTTCTTTACACTTACTCAGAAACTTGCGTCTGTTTTACACTTCTTCTGTATCCTCCTATACTAAGTTTGTTAATTTTTGCAGCTGTTTAACTGTGAATGGTTTATAGCGTGCTGAAGACAAACTGCTTTTGATGTTTGTGCTCTAGAAAACTAAATAATACGTGCTCTGACATGGTAGCAAAATGGAGGAGTAAGCAACGCCAGCTTCCAATACCTGTGGGAAAAAACTTACAGGATTATACGATGAGGTTTCTCATAATACTCTGAAACCATCACCGTACCAGTGAAGCACAGTCAAATTGTAAATTTACTCAGATAATAAGTGAAATGTTATGTTTGTATTATTACATTACTGATAGTCAATAGTTTGTTCAGTGCGACATGTCTGTACCAAACTGTACCTGTAGATGGCAGGGTTAAATCAGTTTTGCCACGATTTGGTGCACGGCAATAACACGTTTTGTAGCTACCTCTGTAACTACGAATATCAATATGTAATTATACATTTCTGTGTTCTGGAGCGATTACGAGTGCTTGTATCGACAGAGAAAGCGCTCCAGGGTTTCAGTGATAGGCAACTGATAGGAGGGAGTTCCATGTAAAACGGCGGATCACACCAGAGCTTGAAAGAGATGCGTGAAGCACTTTCAGCAACTCTGAGACAGCAAGCTGGGAGGCAGTGCAACAGATAGGACATTTAACAAGTGACAAAACGCCTCGAAGAGAAGAGGTTAAATCATTGAGAGGCCACAGTAGCCACCGAGCAACAGGAAGAATTACGAAACATGACTAAGCTTCTCAAACTTAGGGGGATGAAACGCTAAAGCAGCCCTGGCTGGGTTTTGCACCTGCTTACGCCTGCGACTAGCAAGCTGCCCACATTTCTCCAGGCGTCACCCAACATGCAGAACTATTTTCTGAACTATGGGCTGGGCGGAGTAAGGTATGCGAGTAGTAGCACACAGCCGGTTGCCCCACCGCTCAGGTGTTTACTGGAAGCAAGTTGCAAGAAGAAACGCAGCACAGCGTGGCACTGACCCGTGCCGGATCAGAGAGGAGCGGGGGCGAGCGAGCGCGGCAGCCTGCTGAGCTGACCACACGCTCGTGCATCATGCCTGAAACGTGCGGGTAACCGCACGGAAAAGGCCATTGTGCACGAGCGTGTGGTCAGCTTTCAAATGCCCACTACATAAAGTCTTCGCCAGAAGCAGCGTTTGCGCGCTACTCTAGGCTCGACCTAAAAAGGATGATTATTTATTGAGTGCTAAACTAGATTCATTTCACTCATTTGGTATGAATCTTGAGATAGGGAGAGACTCTAACCCCAAGTTTCAAATTCTGCAACTACACGTATGGGATCCATACTCTAGCACACTGGTTGCTTTAGCCTTAACATGGTTGAAATATCGGCAACACCATTTCCACAAGACAGCTCAGTGCAACACTAGATCTTAAGTTGATTCTAAGAAATTACTCTAGCTTTCGAAGCAGGATTGTGACGTTAAATTTAAGCATTAAAAATAAAATAAAAAACTTTTTACTTTTTTCAAAGGTAAATCAAAAATAAACAGCTGATAAGCAACCAGCACATTGTTGACATCTAATTGTAGACGCAGTATAGTGCAGGCCAGATACAACAAAGCATTAGCATTGTACATTGTTACAAGTTTCCATCAAGTATGGCAAAGCCTACTTTATCAAGGAGAAACATCTCTCTCAGCCGTCAGAGTTAATATTCCCTAGAGAGAGTTCTATGCTAACCTCAGGCTCAATAAACCTCAATAATATTTGTCCCCAATCTCGTAGGTCCTCCTCTAATTTAGCAACCGTGTGGACAAATGACATGCTTCTTTGCTTGCCAGCACACACTAACATAATTTTCCCATCTCTCAACCAAAGGGCCAATTTGTTACAGCCAGTGTATTGTGATGCACTTATTTGCTGGAAACGAAGACTGCGCCGCAAATTTAGAGCACAAGTTTTTCGGGTGCAGCCAAAGGATGAACTGTTTCAATGAACATTCAATCAAGTTTCCCATAACCATTAGTAACATAATGATCACAGAAATCCAAAATCCAGCAACAATTGCACATCTCAACAACATGGGGCCAATCAACTAAAAAAAGGCATTTGTGAGTACATGGACTATTGCCTCAGGCCCTCAAATTTCCTGGTGAATTGGTCCACATGTGCATTACATCAGCTCTATCCAAGTTTCACCTAGGAAAAGTATCTGATCTGGGAGGATAAATTGTAATTATGACAGTCAGCATGAAGTACACCCAGTGTAAGTATTTCAATTGAGTCAGCTGTCTAAGCCAGTCTAAGTATTTCCATTGAATACACTTAAAGCACGAACCTGGCTGAGCAGCAATTTTGAATGTTTTGAATTTTATATTTTGAAGATAATGGGAATGGGGAGTACTGAGGTTAATTTGTAAAAATCAACTAGAACATGGCTGAGCTGAGCTCCCCTAAGTTTTGTCTCTAGGTGCTGCAATTGAGCAACTAGATAACAACATTCTAAATTTGGCAGGGACAAATAGCCCTGGTCATATGGTCATTTCAAGGTCTCTAAGAGGACTCTAAGTCTCTTGCCCTCCCATATCAGAGCAGAATAGTTGAATCTACCCTTAAAAATGCATCTTTGTATTCGACGAAAGACTGCACGGAAGACATAACAATAGTGGTGCAGCACAATCATTTTTAATCAAATCGATTGTGCCCATCACAGAGATAGGAAGGGAGAATCAAAATGGCACTCTTTAAGAATCTTGCCCATATTGACATTTATCACGTCACTAGCCATGTGAGCAATTTATATTCCAAGATATTTTAAAGTGTTTAACTGCCAGTTCAACTCAAGATCTGTTTTATAGTGCATTTCAGCATTTATATAGCACTTTATACCCCATTGTGGTGTGTCAAAGAACCTTTTCGAATGGATAGCACACTACACATTGGGGGAGTGCATGGTTGGCAATGTGTTGTATTTGTTTTTGCGATCCAAGATGGGAAGTTTTTAGTTGTAATGCTTGAGTGACCGCAGAGGTGCTCTCATCTTGTCTTGTCACAGCGTGTACCATTGTGGTGGAGGAGGAGGAGGTGTGAGAGATGGAAAAGCAGAGATCTGACTTACGCCCAACAGGTCCGCTATTGGTAGCAAAGAGGATGTTGGTCGGTTAACCTGCACCAAATCAATCCAGAATATTCGCCATGTGTGGCCCCGTCTCCTTGATTTTTTAAATATATTAATGTGATGTATGCATTTATTAACACAATATGGAACCTCTACCTTCAGTGCCCTATTCCAACCTATCTTTATGGAAGAAGGCAGGTTAAGGCTACCCAGGAAGAACATATAATAGAGCATATAATAGGCACCAATGCCCAGAATTGCTCACAAGTACCCAACCATCTGGAATCGCCCTGCCCATCTATCTCTTGCTGCGGGTGTTCCAAAGAACAACTCTATCCATCCAAGGAGTATGGAACCAAAACTAAACCTCCTCAATACTTCAAACAGATATTTCCAGCCAAAAGTGTTAAATGTCCCCTATCCATCCAAGGCTGCAGCAGAAAACTCTTCTCTGAACAGTCCCAAAACGTTTTAGATATAAGTCACCCTCGTCACATTAAACATGGTGCTTCTGTGATGAATGGACCCAGGTTGAACTGTGTGAATCGGTTGAAAAAGCACCTTAAGGAGACGTGGGCAAACACCTTTCAAAGAAGTTTTGTATCAACGTTAAGCATTGATAAGGGCCTATAGGATTTTCAGTCTGTGGATTCTTTATCAGGCTTTAACACTAGCACTATTGGGGCCTCTCTTATTGATTCTGGTAGGCATCCTTTGTGAAATGCTTCGATGCACACCCCAATAAGCTTTTCTATTAAGATACTCAAGGGCACTTATTGAGACCAGGTATTTTCCCCCTAGTCTTTCCTTCAAGGAAGGCTGTATATTCCTGTTTGTCTAGTGGAGAGTCCAAATCAGGTGTCTGCTCCATTGTCAAGGTGAAGCGATCCATTTTCCTAAAATTTTCCTCTATTTGCTCGGGACCCTCCTATGAATACAAATGCTTGAGGTTATAATCATGAAACAACTTATTAAGAGCCATCTAGAAATGCATTCGGTCCTGGCTATCCGCAAACTGTAAATTGTTCTCCCAAGCAACTTCTTTTTTGTATTAGCCAAGGCAGTGGTCCTGCTGATTACAATTATGCATTAATTTAAACATATCTTGTTTTCCGGAGTTGCTTTTGAAGGAGGCCAATGAACATGACCTTGCTCTATTACAACTCAGAAAAGATGACCACTAAACTGAGGACCCATCAATGTTAGGAAATCTGAATAATGTGGTATGAAGTTCATTCCTTTCACATCCAGGCCTACTTTCAGGAGTCACACATCACTCCATCTGGAATTATTCCCAGATCTGTTGCCAAACCGGAAGTGGAGCATTTTGCTGCAAAAACTGTAGAGAGAGATGTCTGTCAGGTGTGTGCAGAAAATATGTATAATAAAAATGCTTCCTTGGGGAGGCACGCACAGCGCCTTTCTAGATGGCCGCCTAAGCTTGGAGCTCTGTGTCAGGAAATGCAGCTTCAGCGGTTCCCGAGCCGCTTAACTCCTTGAATGGGGAAATAGTTGCGGCGGACCATCCCCTGAACATGAGGCTGTCCTTCAAATTCTCTTTCCTGTTCCTGGCTCCGTGAAATGTTGAGGGACATCAGTAGCTGTCTTCTGGGCGTAATTTTGTATTCCTCTCTGACTGAAGGAATTCTTTTCAGCTTTGGATTTTTATTGAGGTACTTATCTCTATTGGCTGTTGGAATTTTTCTCAGTGCATTTTGGATTCCTCCTCTTATATTTTAAAGACTCACATCACTGGGCTATTTATTTTTATTAGCAGGAGATTTTATAGGATTTCTATGCTCATGCTGGAATGAATGCTTTCTATTTAATACATAGGCAGAAGTAAACATTTATTACATTCAAAAAGAAGACTTACTGCTGGTTTGCATGTGTCAGGCTCTCCCTTCCTAGAGCCCCCTATGGTTGATTTGCATAATTCTGTCAGCATGGATCAATCTAACTCTTTCAGGTCAGCGTCTGTGTCCATTGCTCCATCAAAAATGCAATAACCCTCCTCTGCTAACAAAAGGCTTAAGCAGGACCCTCCTTCTCTGCCGAAATCTGTTTCGCCTGTATCTTTGGACACTGTTTTGGAGGAAATACGTGCTTTGAGACCATTTATCGAGGAAACCAATACACGTCTACAAGTTCTGGATACTAAGTGGCCTTCACTCGATTCCAGGGTGTCCGTAGTAGAGCAACATGTCGATGATTCACAAGATGTCTCTGCAAGAATTTTATCTCTGGAGAAGGATGTTCTGCTCTTAAGAAAGTCTGCTGAGGATCCTGAAAACAGAAACAGATGCAACAATCTTCGCTTGTATGGTCTTCCAGAGGGTGTTGAGGGAGATGACCCTGTGACATTCTTCACCTCTTTTCTTCCGAAACGTTTAGACCGCCCTGCATCAGTGACTTTGAATATCCAGAATGCCCATACATTGGGTCTCCGTCTCTCTTCTTCATCCGCTCCTTCAAAGCCCTGTGGCGTAATCCTCCTATTTTTGAAATTAACTGACTTTTTACAAGTTTTAATTGTAGCCAAACTTAAAAAACAATTAATTTGGTCTGGAGCTTTGGTTAATTTGGTTTTGTCCCAAGATGTTTCCACAGTAACTGCTAAACGAAGAAGGAGTTCCTTGAGCTTCGACCAGCTTTGCGTGACTTGGGTGCGCGCTATGGCTTATTTCATCCATGCTTGTTTAAGGCGACTTTTCAGACCTGCACCTCTACTTTTGAAGACCCTGCGGACCTTCGAAATTTTCCTCATTCACACTCCACAGCTTCCATGGATACTGCTGGTCCTTCCTCTATAACTTGACTCTTACGTGATAGCCTTTGATAATTTAATAATGTAATGATTTCAATCTAATTTTCATTTTTGCTTCCTTTACAGGTTATATTTTGATGGTTGTTTCTGTATTAAGCCGTCTCGATTTGTTTTCTTTTTTTCTATCATCATTGCAGAACATCCGGACTCCTTACATATCCGTCCCCTGTTCATTCTTGGCTTGCTGGTGGTGCGTCTCCCTCTGTTGGCTGTGCCGTCTTTACTGTCTGTCGCCAGTCCTTGTTTTAGCTTTTTTGCTAGTTTCCCTTTGAAGGTACGTATCACAGTCGTAAGTTTATTTTTGACTTGTACTGCCTTCTCTTATTGTCTCAGTTATTCCCTTTCTTTCTTTCCTACTCTTCTTCTCTAACTTTTCTTTCAATGAACTTATTGTATTTTTTTCTCCTATATACTCTTTCTCTCACTATTTTATTCTTCTTTTTTTCATTACTATTGATCGTGTTGTTTTATATCAAGTTCTATTTTTCTACATTCAGAGTTATATCTTGGAATGTGAAAGGTCTTATTAACCCTATAAAGAGGCAGAGAATATTACCCCATTTAGCCTCATACAATCCTGACTTAGTTCTGTTTCAAGAAACCCATTTGACGGAGACAGAGGCTTTGAAGCTCAAGCGGAATTGGGTTGGTTTAGTCAGTGTCTCCTACGACCACTAAGAAAAATGGCGAAATTATTTTATGTCATAAAAAGTTGAAATGTTCTGTTATTTCTCAAGACATGGACTCTGAGGGTAGATGGTTATTAGTTAAGTTGCTCATTAATAATATATCTTTAACCGTATTTAAAGTTTATAGTCCGACTCAACGGAATTATTCTTTTTGGCCCAATGTTACAAAAAAGTGTATTCAATATAAAGATGATTTTTTTATCCTAGGAATTGTAACGAATGTATGACGTTACATCGCATACATTCACTACGCATGGCTTTACAACGCGGTCGTTACAACAACCGCGTTGTTACCACACGTGCCATTGCATCGCAAGTCGTTTCAACGACTTGCTGTAGGGGGCGCGCTGGACTTAGGAATAGTATTAATTACTATTCCTACTCCAGTTTGCGCAACAGCAGGGAAGGTGTTGGATTTAAAAACCAACACATTCCCTGGTGTTGCACGCCCCCTACAGCAAGTCGTTGATACGACTTGCGATGTAATGGCACGCATGGTAACAACGCAGTCGTTGTAACGACCGTGTTGTAAAGTTACCGCGTTGTGTTTACAGTGTTGTAAACGCTGTTTCCCAATTGTAACCAGGTTATTGACCCTTTTATTGACCGCCAATCCCAAGTTCGTTTTATCCCTCACAGGGCTCATAATAAACAATTCCATAGTACAATCTCTCAGACACATCTTGTAGATGCCTGGAGGCTTTGTAACCCAGATGTAACAGAATTTTCTTTTTTTTTCTCCTCCACATGGTTCCCTGACCCGGTTAGATTATGTTTTTCTTTCTAAATCTTTGACTCAGAATCTTATTTTCTCCTTAATTGAACCTTTTGTGATCTCTGACCATGCCCCAGTTGTTGCTGATTTCTAGGTGGAGGCTTAACAACTCTCTTTTGCAGGATCCATTTTTTTCTTCCTCTTTTACTTCTTTTGCTGAAGAATTTTTTTCCTTAAATGCGGATCCGGATGCTTCCCCTTCATTGATATGGGACGCATTTAAGGCTACTGCTCGTGGCTTTATCATAGACTTTGTTTCCAAAAAAAAGAAACAATAACTTAATCAACATAAAATTCTTGTAGCTAATATTAAATGCCTAGAACATCAATTTTACACTTCTTCATCTGATTCTGCCTTACAGGAGCTTGTTCATCTGAAGCTAGATTTTAACAAAATAACTATGGATAATGCCTCATCTATTCTCCTTCGTAATAGTGCTCGGTACTGTGGTGGATGAAATAAAGTTGGCAAACTTTTGGCTAATTACCTCAAATCTTGGAAAGAGCGTGTGCTGATAGACTCCATTCATTCTTTGGATGGAAAGCATCTTTTCAAAGATCAGGACATTTTAGATGAATTTATGAAATTCTATAAAACTTTATATACTCCGGAACCCCCTTCACCTGTCTCTTTTATTGATACATATCTTAGTCACGTCTCCCCTCCTTCTCATGTAGATCTTGACTTCGCATCTCTGGAATCTGATTTATCGATTCTGGAGTTATCTAAATCCTTAAGTCTCCTTAAAAAGATAAAACTCTGGGCCCAGATGGGTTTACAGTAGAATTTTATTTACACTTTTCAAATCTACTACTTCCGAAACTCTTACATCTTTTTCAATACTTTATATTATTGGTAAGGCAGAAGGCACCTTTTTAGAAGGTACAATATGCCTAATTCATAAGGATGGTCGTGATCCTAAGCAATGTAAGAATTATCGCCCTATATCTCTGGTAAATGTTGATTATAAACATTTTGCCAAATTACTTGCTTTATGTCTTGAACCTCTTTTGCCAAATCTAAATTGGTCTAGAGCAGTGTGGTTTCATTAAAGGCAGATTAACTTCCGATAATTCCCGGTTACTATTTAATGTTTAAAACAAGGCTCTAACTCTTTCCTATTCTTTAGCTGCAGTTTCTATTGACGCGGAGAAAGCTTTCGATAGGGTAGATTGGTCCTTTTTATTTAAAGCTCTTCATTGGCATGGGTTTGCTCCTAAATTTATTTCTCTTATCTCTTTGCTGTATACGATACCTAGCGCTTCTGTCATAGTTAATGGTCTTATCTCTCAATTCTTTCAATTGCAACGTGGTGTATGTCAAAGTTGCCCCCATCTCCTCTTTTATTTATCACTTGAACCCTTTCTATCTCATATCCGCCAGAATACCTCTATTTCTGGATTTCTTTATGGTGATCAACATTTATCCGCCTATGCAGATGATATTTTACTTTTTATATCTCACCATGAACCTTCTATTTCTCCTTTATTGCAAGAAATCTCAGATTTTTCCCTAGTTTCAGGTTATAAAATTAATTCTGACAAGACAGAAATCCTTCCCATCACCAAATTTTGTCTCAAGCAACATTTTGATTCAACTAATTTCTGATGGAATAGTTCTAGAATCAAATACTAAGGCATCTGGTTTAATAATTCCATGCTGGATTCAGTTAAAATCAATTTGAAGGAAGTGCTAAATCGTATTTCTAAACTCCTCTCTTCCTGGAACCCTCTTTTTCTCTCATGGTGGGGACGTCTTGATTCCATTAAAATGATGATTACTCCCATTTTGTTGTGTATTTTTTTCTATGATTCGCATCCATATTTCATCTATTTGCTTTTAAAAAATTGACTCCCTCCTCTCTAAATGAATCTATACCCACAGAGGATCCGCTTCTCAGAATATTGGCGGTACTTCCCAAAGCATCCCTGATCTATAAACATCTTCACACCCCGAACTTTGACCGTTCTAAATCTAAATTGGAACTTACCTGGAGACGGATTTGGGTTGTGTTTCGAGCATCGATTTCTGGAACAATATCTGGGTTAGATCTTTGAAGATCTCTAGATCCACCTCCACCACTCAACCCATGTTTTTTCTATACCATAGATTATATTTCACTCCCCAATCCATAGCTAATTTTATGCACACTAATAATAAGGCTTGTTGGTCTTGTGATATTCCCTTGGCTGATTTGCTGCATCTCTTGTTTTCCTGCCTGCTGTAGCCTTCTTTTGGAGGAATATTTGGTCTCGTATCTCAATTATCTTTAATTTGCATATTCCTTTATGAAATGTTATTCTTTTTACAGGAAGTCTATCAGAGTCGTAGGGATTATTTTTACATGAAAAGGGATTAGTTGACCTGATGTTGGCTTTAGCCTGTCAGCAAATTACACTAAACTGGAAATGTTCAACTAAACTTTCAGTTAAGTCCTGGTGGAATAATGTTTGTCATTATCACAGATTGGTTATTGCTTTTGCCTCCTCTTTTAAACCATTTGTAAACAGGGATTTATTTTGGTCACGATTATCTAATCATTTAAATAAGGTTGCAACAATTTGTGCATTATGTAATCGTTCGGAAAATGTTCAACCTCAATAGACTGCTACTTTCTCGCTTTTTCCTCTGCATTAGTTTTCATTATTGAATTGTTTTTTTAGTTATTTTAATTATTTCTTTATTCTTTAAGTAGTTTGTATTGATACTCGATCTTCAGTTGAAGATTTATATTTTGTTCCCCCGACCTTTTTCCCCCTCCTTCCCTATGATATTGTCAAAATGAAAATAGCTTTCTACTCTGTTTTATTGCCTATCTTTCCCTCTTTGCTATCTCAAAGTTAATACGTTAAGTTTATGGCTTATTTTTTGTAATTGTAATTAATTCAATAAAGCTTATTAAACACACAAAAAAACAAATGCTTCCTAATGCAACATCCTAAGGGTTGGAGCTTTCTTTAGGTCTGGCAAACTATTGTTTTTCCAAAAGAACAAGTTAATTACCTCTGATAACGCTCTTTATGGTGGATACTCAATCCAGCTGCCGATTCGTCACCTTATGAATATTACCTGGTGCCAGACAAGCGAAGCTGCATACAAGCGTCACTCATTTGTACTAACATTAGTTTCGTTTGGAAACCTGTACAAGCCCTCAAATGCGGAGCCCATCAGCAGACTGGAAGAACCAGTGTGCAGATTCCCAAATAGGGACCTTTTTAAATGGAAATGGAGACCATTCCACAGAATGGGAAGGTGGGAGGGTGAGGAGAAATCTGTGGTAATAGAGAGTATTAATCCAAAAATGGCGTTACCAAAGATAAGTAACTTGCAATTCTGATGTATACTTCTAACCGCAGATTCCTCACCTTGTGAAGAGACAGCCAAAGCAGTACCTCCAAAGTAGAAGGTCTGTGAAATGGCTCAGACCAAAAAGCCCTGCAGGAAGAAATGGGCAAAATGCCTGATGGACCCGACTGTCAGGATAACAGTGCTTTGTGAATGTGTGCACTGATGCCCCCATAGCAGCCTAACAAATATTCATAAAAGGCAAATAGCGTGCCAATGCAGTGGTAGCAGCCTTAGCTCTGGTGGAATGAGCTCTCGGGCCTTCTAGAGGCTCCTTCTTAGCCAATGTGTCGCATATCTGAATACAGAGTACTATCCACTGAAAGCTGAACATCCTTGCCCTTCTTTGGTGCAGAGAGCCCAAAAAAGAGCGGATTGTCCAGCCGATGTTCCTTAGTGCTATCAGTGTAAAAGCTCAGCGCTCTTTTGGGATCTAAATGAAGAAGCCTCCCAATCTCTTTCGAGGGATGAGGTGGAGTAAAGAAGGTTAGAAGAGTATTGGCTTGTTTGATATAAAAGGGGGGTCACTGCCTTTAGGAAGAACACAGCTTGAGTTCTTAACACCAGTTTATCTGGAAAAAGGTAGTGTGGGGAGGCTGGACTGAGAGGCCCTGAAGCTCACTTACATGGCATGCTGATGTTATAGCAATAAAAAAGACTGTTTTTAGGTCAGGAGGTGACAACTGTGAAGCAGCTCAAAAGGGGTACACATATGTAATGCAAGGACCAAATTTAAGTCCCACTGCGACATCACAAAGGGCTTGGCGGAAACATATGTTGCAAACCTTTGAGAATAAGCATCACATCAGGTGATTTGGACAGGGACGACAGATCAGGCAAAGAAAAAATGGCATAACGGGCCAACAAGTAAACTTTAAGAAAGTCCACTGTAAGTTCTTGCTGGGCCAAAGACAAACCAAACAAGACATCCAACAGTTTGGCCTACAACGCAGGCCCGTCTGGTGGGTGCTGCCCCAAGTCACAAACTTACCCCAGTGCCTGGCGTACACAGATTTTGTAGAAAGGCACCTGGCCACCAGGATTATATGCATGACTTCATAAGGGAGAACAAAGGATAGCAACTGCTGCCACTCAATCTCCATGCATGTAGGTGTAGATTGCACAGGCCAGGTGCAACACCCTGCTCTGCTGCTGCATCAGAAGGTCCTCCCAAAGCAGAGGAGAGATGTTCATGCAGAGAAACTCTGGGTTCCACACTCTCCTGGCCCAATATGAAGTCACTAGGATGACTTGAGCCCGGTCGTTCCTGATCTTCTTCAGAACTCGGGGCAGGAGAGTAGTGGCGACAAGGCATACAGGAATCCTGTGCTCCCCTCCATGGAAAATGCTGCTACGAATGAGGGCATTCTTGGCAACTCCAGTGCGCAAAAGTGTTGACATTGTGAATTCTCTGCGCTGGTGAAGAGATCAAGTCAGGGGTCTCCCCATTGCTGGAAGATGCCCTGGACCACCTCAGGGTGCAACTGCCATTCGTGACCCGCTAGAATAGCTGGTTGAGTTTGTCCACACTGGTGTTTAAAGATCCTGTCAGGTGGTGTACAAGCAAGGAAATGAGCTGACAATTCAGCCAATTCCAGAGGTGTAGGGCCTCCTGGCACAGGACCCGGGATGGCTTGTTGCAGTACCAGATCGCATGGCATTGTCCGTGAGAATCTGCACCAGCATGTCCTTGATGGTTGTCAGGAAGGCATTCAACATCAAGGGAGTCACCAACAACTCCAGCAAACTGATGTTAAGGCAAGTCTCCGCTGGAGACCAGAGTCCCCTGACCTACTCCTCCACCAGATGGCATCCCCAACCGAACCGTGACACATCCGTCAACACTGTCAGCTCTCGGTGGGTTAGAAAAAGGAATCTGCCACTGGTCCAATTGCAGTGGAGCAGTCACCTCTGTAGATCTTTTGCAGTCTTCTCCGAAACATGTATGGAATCTGACAGGTTCTCCTGGTGCTGGTCCCATTGAAACTTCAGATCCAACCGGAGGACTCGCCTGTGTCACCTGACATGGTCATCAAGCAGAATGCAGAAGGTCAGTAGGCCAAGAAGCCTCAGATCCGTTCTCACTGAGACCCAAGGCTGAGGCTAAAAGAGCGGGATTATAACTTTAATGTCCTGGAATTTGTTGGTCCGGAGAAAAGGCCTGAAAGGGCTCAGTATCCAGGATCCAATGAAAGGGAGGCTCTAAGAAGTCAGGTGCCACTTTGGCAGACTGAGCGAGAACCCCAGCGATGTCCAGAGGTTTGCGGTGTTTTGGAGGTGGTCTGCAACCAACTATGACAACAGCCAGTCGTCAAGGTAGGGGAAGGCCAGGACCCCAACCTGAAAAGATGGGCAGCAACCACCTCACTCACCTTTGTGATCACTCAACGGGCATTGGTGAGGCCAAAAAAGAGCACAGCAAACTGAAAGTGCTCATGGCCCACCTCGGAACACAGGTAGTGCCTGTGGCCTGCAGGACAGTGATATAAATATAAGTGTTCTGAAGTTCCAACGCTCGAAGCTCCAATGCAGACAGAACTTGGGCCAGTGTGAGCATCTTCAATTTATTCTTAAGCATCGAGAGGGTGAAGATCCAAAATAGACAAGGGCATTCATCCTTCTTCAGCACAATGAAATAGCGGGAATAACATGCAGTCCTCACTTCCGAGGCTGGTACCCTCTCTTTGGCTTCTTTTCCCAAAGGAGCTTGCACCTCCTGGCGCTAAACGTACAGATGGTCCTTCGAGAGCTGCTCAGATTCCCGTGGCATGTGTGGTGGGTCCAAAAGGAATGACAAGGTGTAGCTTCATTGGACGATTCGAAGGACCCACCAGTCGGATGGGATGCTCTGCCATTCGTGAAGGAACAGGCTGATCCTGCCTCCTACTGCTATGGGTGCTCTAAAAAGGTTTTGAAGCTGTTGGCAGGGGATTATGCACCCTCCAATGTCCTAGTCGTTGTGAGTTGGGCTCATGGCCCTGACTTTGAAAGAGCTGGAAGGCGTGTGGTGCAGGCAGCAATGCTGTTGATACGCCACGCTCCTAGACAACCCCCATAAAGGGCGAAATTGGTGGAGGAACTGCCAGACTGGTGCCAAAAAGCTCAAAGAAAGTGTCATGGCTCGGCTGTCCTTCAAATGATCCAGAGCAGAGTAGACCTTATCACCAAACAAGTGGGAACCATCAAAGAGCATGCTCATTAGGGATGCTTGAAAGTTCCCTAAGAAGCCTGTGGAAGTAATCCAAGCATGGTACTGGAGTACTATGCTTGTCATGATTGTCCCAGTAGCCCTGCCTAGACAAGTAGTGGTGTCTAGGCCTAAGTGGATGACGAACGTAGCTGCATCCTGGCTACCCTGAATGATTTGGACCAAGGAAGGCCATAAGTCTTCTGGGACTGCTGGTAAGATCTCACCAATCATGTTCCAGAGTACATGGGTGTAAAGTCCTAGGAGGCAGCTGGTGGTAAACCTCAAGGCAATACTGGCCGATGAAAACATTCTCTTGCCAAATGTTTCCATACATTTACAAATTTATCTGTCAGGAGGAGTAGTCGGAGAGGTTATAGGGTTCACTCTGCTGATGTACGCCTGAAAGCACCAGAATCTTATGAGATGGATACTGGATCAAAAATAAGGGTCGAACAGAAGGTGCAGAGGATGGATCTGCCAGCGGAAAGCATCCTGGAGACTCCTGCAAATACTTGAGGTCTGAAGGTGCACCAAAGGGAGCCGGAAGTATGCCAAATTTGCACAACTTGGCCTCTCTGCTGCGACACTGCTTATGGACCAAGAAATTTAGGGTGCATCAGGACCAAGGTTGCAATCGGCTCTTCGTTGAAATGGGAGTGAGACCTGGAGGCACAGGGACTTCCTTACGCCTTCTCTGGAGAACGAGAGGGGTGGGAAGGGGCAGAGTCCCGCTTGGACCTTCTGTATTTCTCTTTGGACTTACCCAAAGAATTGGACTGCAAAGACCTGCTGCCGGGAATGAGAGGGTCCGCACTCTCAATTTCAACCAGAAGAGGGACCTGCATGGGGCCTGGCCTTGTTTTACCATGTAGAGCTCATGTTACCGGATGGCTTTCAGATGCAATAGGGTGCAGTTGTTGCAGGCTGTGGAGTAATACATCAAACCCAAACACCAGAGGCATACTTTGTAGGGATCTGTCACAGACATCTGTTTGTGATAGTCCTAAAAAGTTTTAAACCCTGTTGCTTAGGGGGTGGCATGTTTCCTTGAACACTGGAAGAATTTAAAAGAGAAAACAAAATTCCTCAAGGAGTGAAGAAAAGGAGCATCGCTCTGAACCCGCACCTGAAGGTGAGGCATGAAAGGAACTGACGTCAGCGTGCATGGGTGGTGCTTATATGCAGCTCCGCTCGTCACTTCCGGTGTGGAACGAAGTTGGCACGGAGATGCACAGTGCCACCTATTGGCACGCAGGAACATTTCTTTTTGAGTTTCAGGATCCAGTGTGGCAACTGGGGATATTCACAAGGCGAGGAATCCGCAATTAGAAATATCCTTCAGAATATTAATACATAATATACATTCATAAAGAGGCTTCTGGTCAGCAGGCTTCAACCATGCTGGTTCACAGTATGCTTACTTTATTTTATTTATTTTTACATTAACTTTAAATATCGTTTTTTTATTTTATGTGCACTTCAGGCACACAGTTATGTTGTGATTTAGTTTCCGTTTAATGTTGGTGTTGTAGAATGTTTAAGTTACAATGTAAGATTGCAGCTGCCTGCGATTTGAGTGCTTGGTTAGGTGGCGATTTATTATTGTCGACTTCATAATAATAATGAAATGCATACCACATTTGAAAAGCTTGTTAGTTATAAATATCATTAGTTCAAAAGCTGTGAATAATTTTTAATGAAACATTTCCATTGCAAGTATAAGGTAGCAACACATATTCTTTTCTTTTTAACTTTTATTTTTGAAGCATGAGCGAGCAATTAAAAAAATCCATTGCACCAACTTGCCAAGGGCAGACCTATTCACTTTGCCAATGCTAGTTTTAGTTCTTGTAACTTTAGACCTAATCAAGCCATGAATTATCTTGTGGACTCAGGATAACTAATGCCTTAGAGCCAGCAGAAAAGTAGCAGTAGGGACTATTAAGCTTTCCTCCTGGAATATTGCAAGTTGTTAAATGGTGCTCAACAGCTAATAGCCTCACTACAAAGCACACGGCACACTGGGACTTGCATGTCATCAAAAGAGAGAACTGCAGAGTTTACATTCTCCAAAATGGCTTCTGCTGTGCCTGCAGGGATTTCTTCATGGAGGGGTGAGCAAGACATACTCTAAGTGAAAATTGATTGGGAAATTTGAGAACCATAAAACAAGTTTGACCTTTGAAATGTAATGTTGCTTTCCCAAAAAAACAGGCAAAAATTGACGAACTGCTTTTTTGACCTTGTAAAATAGCTAGGAAACAATGGAAACTCACAAAGACTCTCCATATAAACCTCAGAGTGAAGAGAAAGTAAAGAAAAAAAGTGGAGTGTGTCACTTATAATTCAGATCACATGCTAAATCAGTTAATGCAAACTCCTTCTTTGGCGTGCTATTTTAGGTTAAGCCGATTGAAGGACTCCCACTACTTTCACCTGAAGAGCTCTTACAACACCGGTAAGGGAACGTTTGCTTTCATCAGGGCCGGACTGGGAATAGAAACCGGCCCTGGCAAACTGCTCAGCCGCCCCCCCCCCCCACTCCCTGGGGTGAGGGGGAGTGCAGCCGAGCACTTTGCGAGGGCCGGTTTCGGCCGAGTTGGTTACAGGGGGCCGATATAGCCGAGCCCCGGTAACAAAAACGGCCCCCCAGGGGCCCAAAACCAGCCCCCACCCTAGCGGCCTACCAGGGAAACGCCCGGTGCCCGCTATGACCAGTCCGGCCCTAGCTTTCATTCACGAACAGCATTGCAAACTGACTAGTCGCAAATCCTTGGAAGCCGATTCAGCGTTGAAAATGCATGATTAGCAAAACCGAGGATTAATGGATCTAATGCCAGATGCAACATGAGTAACAGAACTGCAAAATCACATGATGCCACCCTGTGTCACATGATACTGGCTCCCTTCACACGCCAGAAGGGCACACAGGGGCATGGAGGGTGAGCTAAAAAACCCTGCACCGAGTGGGTTTCCAACTCGTTTTTGGAGGCTGGAGTAGCCAATGCCCATTAACTGGTGTGAAAACGCCCCAGGTCATCGGTGGCAGTCTCAGCACGCTCCTGTGTTTTTTTAGAGGAGGAGCAGACGTAGGCGAGAGCAGGAGGCAGAAGTGCCTTTCAGGCAGTTCTCAGCATGAAGCCCCGCTCCTCCTGTTCCTGTTATCTTTTTCTTTATTCTCTGGTAGGCTACAACTCTTTCATTACTGATATTGCATGCATGGATGTCGATTCACCAAAATGCCAGGGGTAGCAAAAGTGACATCATACACCCTTCGACCTTAATGATGTCACAGGAAGAGACATCATGTGACCTTAGAACCTACATCGTCCTAAAAAATGATGTCACATAACATTAATCCTGATGACATCATAATAATTAACATTGCTGAAGTTACAAAACTGCATAATTAATATTATATATTCTTCTAAGGGAGAATAAAGGGTGGGGGTTTCTCTTCCCTGAAAAACGTTTGAAAAAATTGGCTTTACTAGTGCATTTTAATGCACAATTTTCAAATAAATTTGCAAAAAACCATAGGCTCTAAAAAAACAAAAAACACTCACTAAATATTCAAGTTGTTTCATGGTATGCCAAGCTACTGAAATCTGACAGTCCCCAAGAGTTCACCCAATTTTGTTTTTAAAATGTCCTATGTGTGCCCCCTTATGTCAAAAGTTACCTCCACTGCTAGGACCAGCATTTTGCCATGGTGGCTCCTTTTCCCCTAACATTACATACAATATGCCAGTGTCAGAATTTTCCTAATACTGCTACTCTTGCACTATGGAGGTCCCTTATGTCAAAGGTTATGTCTAATACGTCAAGGACCACATTTTGTCATGGATGGGCCCATGACTTTGCCACAGTTGTCTTCCCACATGCCTAGAATTTCTCCAATGTGCCATCACAAGAAATTTGCCACAGGTGCCAAGTATGCCAAGAATTTCCTCCAGAAGTCCAGCGCTGTCATTATTTCATGAGTGCTCCATGCTAAAATGTACCTACAGGGTGCCAGCAGTAGCATTTTGCCAAGGGTATCCCATATGCAAGTATTGCCTCCAGTATTCCAGTGCAAACATTTTGTCAAGAGTGCTTCTATAAGCCAAGAAGCATTTCAGGTACAACAGTAGATCTGCAAGCATAACAACACATGCTCACTTACATTCACTTATTCACACTCATTCTATCATTAGTAGTGACTTGTACTCATTCATTTTAACCTACTCAACCACTCACTCTCACCCTAAATCACTCATTTGCATTCTCACACTCCCTCTTACTCTGACTCACTGATATTTACTCACTCATTTTGACACACACACACACATCCACAATCCCATATATGAACATACATGCTCACACTTATACACACTCTCGCAAAACCTCACACTCACCCACATGCACACATTAAAACAATTTTATTTTTCTTATCTAAGATGCCAGTGAAGGTCCAGATCTTGCTGCTCCATTTTTTATTACACTAATAGTGAATAATAAACTATTATTCACTATTAATGTAAATAAAAATAAGAAGAAAATGAGGTTAGAGCCTGTTCTTGGCACGGATATTGCCACTTCTGAGGCCAGGGGTTGCAAAGGCAGTACCAGGAGTAGCAAGAGGCAAGCTAGGGGTCGCAACTACCGACTCCTAAATGACGGTCTTGATTGTTTGGTTTCCCCTTGGGGCAATGTAGAGTCAATAGTGCCAGTAGTGTCACTATCGTCATTTTGGGTATCTTCATTAAATACTGATTTGGAAAAAAATATTGCACTGTTCTTAACACATTTTTGTTTACTTTCTTTTAGGGGCATTTCAATGTCAACTGCACCAAAACTCACCTCACAAAAAATGGAGGCACACTGAGGGCAACAGGCAACTTAGAACATAGTCTCACCCTCAGTTTAGCTTCTGAATCATGCTCTGCTATCATACGTGGAGGGAAGAAGTGCCAGAGAACGTTGGGAGTCCAACCACTCTCCCTTGGCGGGCACCTCTCCAGCCTCCTTGGTGCCTCCCCTGCCTCAGGTGTCAGGAAATTGCTCCTAAATTCGGCATTCTGGGAGACCCGACTCCGATTCCCCCTTTACTCGGGCAAGACATTATTGCAGCATAGAGAGACCAGTAAGGTATCCCCAGATATTAGTGCACCTCTTTAAAGGTGTCGGAATCTTGAATCCACAGCAAACTGGAAAGGGATGGTCACATCCGTGGACGAAAATAAGATGTTTCTCGGTCCTTATGGCAAAACTGCGGGATGGACTGCCATCTCTCCCACAAATATTATCTCACACACACAGTTCTATACTACGTTCCAACTGCCCTCTCTGGTACTGAGAAAAGATTTGCTCTGGAGCCACAGAGAATCGTGGCCTTTCCAGAGGTCAGCTAGCCCCGCTCGTGCCATCCAAGTTCCAATTGTGCCCCTATATATTAAGCATTGTTGTATCAAGGCCACTACGAACACTGCCTGCATATGAAAAGCACAATGGCCAAACCATCTCTCTGGAGACTAAAGATAGCGAACGCTGGGTAATCAAGGACGAGCATGCCACCTTCTCTTTCATAATCTCTGCAATGTGTCTCCTGCGGCCATCTCCTATTGTGTGTCCTTACTGTTAGGGCAAGGACATGGAGGGGGCTTCCCACCTCCTACACACCTTTAGAGTGAGGAATCCTGTGTAATCACAACAGGCTCTTATTGGAGGTGAACACACAACAGAGAAGTAATGCAGGGGTATTGCAGTATATCACAACCCATGCATTCCTTCCACTCAAAATACGGGAGCCTGAGAAAAGGTTGCCAGGATAGGGACACCAGCATCTGCAATGTACACTTGTGATGCAAGAAGTGGGTAGGTCCAGGGCACACCCAGCTAACCTTCCTACCATATGTATTCTCAAGAGCAAGTGAGAGCTTAAGAGAGGCTGGTAGGGCTTTGGACTCACCACATATTAGCTAAATGGGTCCAGAGTGAATTGTATGCTGTCTGAGTGCAGAGAGAAGCAGTCCTAGGTCTGGACTGGTGGCCAAGAGGTGCATGACAACAAGTGACAAAACATACAGGTGTAGAGGCAAGAAGAGACCTCCTCTTACCCCCTCACCCCTAGGATAAGAGGAAGAGCTGGGAGCTGAGAGGAGGTACCAACTCCTTCAGGATTATTGCCACAGACAGTATGTTTCTCTGTGTAAAAGGGTGGTAAAAGTGTTAGGAGATGGGGCATGCGTGGTTACATGATGGGGGTTAGTTGCAGTACAGCAGTATCCGGTGGTTGTCATTATGCTCTTCAATCTAATTTCAGCTTGTTAGTTAGATCACAGCATATGAAGACTTAATATCTTAATTCTGCCACTCCATGGTGGAACCCATTGGTGTCTGGCCAGTGGGCTGGGTCTTACATTGATGAGGTTGGCATCACTTGGTCCAGTGGTGTAACGAAACTCGAGCGGGCCCCCCTGCAAAGTACATGGAGGGGCCCCCAACCTTCAGACCCAGTCAGGAGCTCTCAGGCCAGGGGTCCTCCGCCTGTGCACAGTGGAGGGTGCCCCCTGGAGCTCGGGGCTCCCCGCACCGCAGGTGTTGTGGAGGCTAATGTTACGCCACTGTTTTGGCCCCCTTCTGTATGCATGCTGACAACCCACAATGGAATGCTAAGAGATGGAGTCAGCATGCATACCAGGGATTGGAAACCTGTGTTATATGTGCCTCAATTCAAAATGTTATTTCCTGTCAATCACAACTTGCAGATCCCAAGTGAATATGGAGACCTGATAGAGAGACTATGCCACGGCATACACAAATCTGAATCTATTAAAGAAAAACCAGTAATACAAGTTACTTTGCAATGATCGAGGTGATCCTGCCAAAGTATATGTGAGAAGATCTTTCTGGCACGTCTTGTTTTTAGCCTCTGCCTCATAGCAAGAAAGTTCCACATTTTTGTTTTTATTTTTCTCCGACATTTTGGAATACAATTGCTGGTTTTTTACCCCTGCAAATCAAATTAATGGCCCTATTGCTCTAAGACCTCTGTTTGATCCCTTTACTTGGCAGCTTCACGACCCCACTGGCTCCTGGGTGTTCCATAGAAAGATGATTGGGAACTGTTCCTTGCACTCCTTATGTACAAGCACCACTTCGTCCTGTGTGATTGTCACTCCTGTTGCTGCCACTTTTGCCTGTAGCATCCCGGTGGCATCCTCTATCTCCTTCTACTGTGAAGTAGTAACTTTCCCCAGAGCCAGCGGCTGCTGACTCGGTTAGGTGTGGAGCTGCACGAAGCCTTCATGTACAACCTGTGCATAAACTGGCACTACAGCCCTGAAGACTAACTGAGGGACACAAGAGGTCCTCAGTGATGTGGTGCGTTAGAGAAGGGTCTTTCAACCCATCTACAATTCCCCAGCATGAAGTTACATATTGTTCTTTCCCCAATTCAGTGCACCCACTAGTTAAATTCCCTAGAATTCCATAAAAGTATGAATACAAAACATCATGCAATCCTCAGCAAGGACAAATAAAAGACTAAATCAAACTGCATTTAATAGAAGCCTCGTGTTTGTGTTTGCCTGACTTAGCAAAGTTCTGGGAACTTGGAACTAACATTGGGGGAACTAACACTGCAGCTGGACAATGCCTCCCCCCCGGAAGTTGTAAATGTTGAAGTAGGTTCCCAAACACCGTAGTTAGAAATGTCAGTAAATAAAACGAAACATAAGATTTTTTGGAGGGCTAACATTTGTTGGCATTGTGATCCTTTGTCCAACCGGTATCGTCACAACTCGCGGACAACAGACGTCCATCCTCCTTTGAATTAAACATTACAGCCCCCCACCACCCCATCTGTTAGAGCCAAATAACATTTATGGACAACAAAGATAAACACTTACAGTTTTTAGGTCTTCTTTTGCTGTCCGTATTTCAACCAATGCTGGCTGTTTTCTTTTTTCCTGCATCATTTGAATGTGTTGGTTAATTCTATGCTCTAAATCCATGTCTCTTGAAGTTCTGTAAAAAGATGGACAAACAGTAATATTAATCCCTTTCAAGGAAGAAGTAAATAAATCCTGCAGTTGTTTGCAACCCCAGGGCACGCACTACAAAGATATTTGCACCTAGGAGCGCAAGTTAGATGCTAAAAGAATTGCACAAGCAAGGCAACGTTCTGGTTCACAGAATCTTCAACGCCTTCATAAATGGGATTTGGTCACAAAGAAATCCTGCCAGCAAGGAAATAATGTGCTCCTATCTGACGTTTTGTGGCCATTTCTGTAAATATATACCTGTAACTGTTTTTTTTAGGTCGTTTCCAATCCAAGCAGGAGTAAATGTGTGTATGGCATGACAAAAAGGAGGTAACAAACCAACAGATCTTTGGCAGATTAGGATAAAATATGTCTCCCCAGAGAAAAATATTCTCTCCATGCAAAAGAAAAACATATATTCAGTGCTAATGAACCATTGGATTACATCGTGGATATATACTTTATACACCTAATACATTTTTGTATCTGTAAAGGGTTATGTCCATGAATACTCGTGGGAATCATCCACTGTTGCAGAAATCATAGATCTCTTTCTGAATTCCATAATAGTTCGAAATTTACTCCACATGTCGGCATGGGCCAGTAGAACTAAATTTGTGACTCTTAGGACCTTTTTCAGAATCAAACCCTAAGGCCCTTATGCACTATTCCAAGATTTTACCTAGAGAATAACTGCACAAATTGGAGTTTGTTTACCAATTTCCACAGGATTTCCCACTCTCAGGGCACCTCCCCAGACATATTCTGCCAGGTTTATGTCAAAGCCACTAATTGAACCTGAGCTCAACATGCATCCACAGAACATTCCAAAGATGCGATTTGTATCACACAACTTGCAATTCTGAATAAAACAGAATCTCTGCTTTCTGCCCAAATTGGAATTACAAGGGGAATTACAAGGGGACTAGCAATGAGCCTATGAGTCCTCGGTGCCTCCAGTGCAGTAATTATACTTACTAACATCCTGTAGGTACCAAATGGGCTAGTGGATAGATAGGCGTAAATAGAAAACTCAGGAAATTTGAATTGATTCTTTGATACAAATTCTTAAATTGCTTCCCCACTACTTACCTCAAATTCAGTGGGAAGATTCTGAAAACAGCAATTGCCATTCAGCTGCAAAACCACACAGGCCATCACTTATTGCTTGAGATGTACCAATCCAGGTTCAGCCTCCATCAAAGCAGTGGCATTTCTACATTCCAGATAGTGAGTGAGACCCTGAGCATAGCAAAGAAGTAGACTGTCTACTGCTTCCCATTGACCTTTCAGCAGCATTTGTCACTGTAGACCACCAGGTCATCCTCTTCTGCCCAGCCTCCAATATATGTACCTCCTCACAATGCTAGACTAATTCAGTTCCAGTTTTTCTATGTTTTTTTACAGACACCAATTTATAGATATATATACCTTCACATAACCCGCCATTTTTACAGACCAGTAGTATATCCCCAAGTTCTATACCTCTACTCCCTTTTTATTTCCAATCTCTACCTCAAACTCCATCAAACACCTGGTTGTTTGCTCAGCAAACAAAGCATCTTCATATAGAAATCAGCAGATGACTCATCTCTACAAGGTGTCAAGTGGTAATGCCGACTAGCTGCTTGATCATGTTTCAACATACAGATGCACATGTCCTATCTGAAGTAAAACCCTGATCAAAACTTAGTTTGGCTTCACTTAGAGTAGCATGTTTGACTTATTTGATCAAACATCACCCTCTCAGGTTGCCCTCCACAGCTCCACGTTATTTTTTTTACCAACTGTAGCAAATCTCTTGGCTTCTATGATCACCTCAACCAACCGTTCAAAGACACATGAGCTAGACATTATGAAAAGGCTGGTTCCGGCTGAGCATCCCAGGCAAAAATCAACCCTGGTCCCCTGACATAAATTCTGTTTCAATAACAATACAGCAATGCCCAGAAAATAGGTCTATTCAACGCAACACTGCAATCTTCGTAAATTGAGCTCTGCAGAGACAAACGCCTATTAACTGTCAGGAACAATACAATTACATCTCCCAAAACCTAACTCTAGTGTCTCTTAGTTACAGTCTGTATCAAATTTAAAACCTACTGAATTATCATCAAGAACATCTACACAGATAAACCAGGCTACTTTGAATAAAAACATAATTCCATCTGTTTTTCAATCTTGTACTTCTTAATGCATCTCTTTCTTCTTTCTGTTAATCTCCTTCTCTGTTCATGTTCTCGAGTGCTCTGATGTGACTAAATGTATGAGAGAGGCATTGTATAAGAAAGTCAGTCATGAAATAAATAAGATAGGTGTAAGAACGTGGATTATTGTTTGGGTACTACTGTCGCCCACCTCAAGGAATAATGACTAACTTAGCAGGGTGAACCCCAAAGCCACTAAATTAACCTGAGCTCAACCCTCTGACAGCTATGGCACAGAGCAGATAGGCTTAACTTAGGACAATGTGTAATGTTTTCTGTAGTCCCAAAACAGTTATAAATGGAAAAAAACAGCAAACAATACAAATCCCAAACCAAATTAGAATGGAGTAAAATGTAAAACAAAATGACATCAAACAACTAAAATCTAATAAGGGGAAAAAGAGATATGAATTTTCAAAGTTTTAAGTAACAATAGCACCAAAAATCACTAAGCGCCAATGATTGTCTATGGAAGCGGTAGACCGGGACCTAGGTGCGATTTCATGCCAACCGCGATGGAGTCTGGGTTGGTTATACCAATCAGATTCATCCCTGCCAAAGATTTTACCTTTTGTTTTTTGTGGAACTCAAAATCCTGCAGTGGGGGCAAGCCCGAAGCTGTATTGTGGAAGGTGCATCGAAATTGCCACCTTTGCCACAAGGTCCCCCTGCCCCGGCAGCTACAGCCCTTCCAGTGAAAATAGCTTATGGGGGCTAGTCACTGCAGGAACATGGCAACTTTAATTCCCCACATTTTCCACTTTTAAATATCAGGCACCTTACCTTGTAGGTAAAAAGGTGGATTTAGGAGTCACTTAATAATATTTAAAAGCAGGGTTTTCCATTCGGTCAAATAGGGTTATTTTGACAGGTTGGCAGCAGGGTTTTTAAGCTACGCCAGTTAGGCTATACATGGTAGGCCTGAGCCATGTTTTACAGACCCACTCTGTGGATGGCACAGTAGGTGCTGCAGTCCTCAGCTGGCATTTAACTTTTAGGCCCTGGGTACACTATCTACACCATAAGCTAGGAACATACAGGCAAATTAAATACATCAGACAAGAATGTGCCAACATCTCTGAAGAAGGAACACAGGCCCTTTACTAATGTTCACCAAGAGTAACAGTGCATAAAGATTTAAGTCCAGTAAAAAGAGGCTACAGAAAAAGACAATAAATCTGGGGTGACCATGCAGAAATGGTGGAGTTTCTACAATGGACCACTCATTCATGAAGGTTTGGGAGTGATCAGGTCCCTCATGTGAGAGTTTCCTAGCATAATCCATAATTGGATTTTTACAGGGCCCTCAGTGCCACCCACGGCTCGTCATGCAACATGTTTGCTCAGGAGCTGATGAGAGAATGAAATGCTTTACTTGCTCTTTTCTTACCAGATACCTATCAAAGCACCATATGCACTCTGCAATAAAGACTTGAGACAAATACAAAAGAGTGCAAGAAGATTGGGACACATGAGCAGGTAGCTTGAAGGAGCTCGGGGACCTCGGACGGTGAGAAGATCTTGAGGCTAATGGGCAGACTGTGAAAAACTCCAGGCACATAATGTGAGTAGCTTCAGGCACACCGGCAGACAGAGTGAGAAACTTGAGACATTAACAAAAGGTATCCGGAGCATCAGTTGCATTTTTTCAGTTGGAGGCTCTTGAGGCCTATGTTCAGATATTGTGAGAAATTTGAGGCATAGACAGAGACAATGATAGTATCTTGAGGCACAGATAAATATTATGAGGCGCATGTGGCGCTTGGACAGTGTGAGATGCTTATGAGCTAGGGGCACAGAGCTTGAGGTATGTGGACAATGTGAAAAACCAGTGGTACTTGATATGGGGAGCTTCAGTACGCAGATAGTGAGCATAGCAAAAATTAAACATGCTTCGTTCAATTGCCTTCAATGCCTCAGAACACTGGAAAATGCTAAGTGGAATAAGTTAGATACAAGAAGGAGCAACATGGCAAAAGTGCAATAAATTGTGAATGAGCACAGAAACAAATACAAATTGTGTACTTCACTGATCTACAGAATCACATGTCTTTTGGAACAGACCTGCTAAGCTTTTTAAAAACCACGAGCAAGCAAGCAGCGTCATAGGAGACCTGATTAAGATATGCACCGAGACATCTGTCATATTGTATGACTTCTGTATAGTGCAGCGTTTTCCAATTCAGGGCCTTTTGGCACTCTTGGGTGTTTGGACATGCAGATGGTTGTTTACTGCACATGGGCTATCCTGATGCAGAGGAGCTCTGTAGGGGATTTAGGTCTTTCAAATATTCATCAAACCAATGTCTTTGTGTCAGGTAGATCATGTGTGGGGTGGACTGTGGGTATTTGTCAGCCCAGAAACACCAAAACAACAATCGGATATCAAAGGCCACAGTAATTCCATTGAGGATGGCTTGGGCAACACAAGGTTATGGCACTCAGGAAAAGGAAGCAGCCTTTTAGGGGCACGGCTGTGAGTAGTGCATCAGGTGTATTTGTACCTAGGTTCAGTAGTCTTAGCGACCAACACCATCCAACTTACAGCTCACTAGTACAACTCAAACAGGAGGAAAGGTGGGCCTGTTTTCCTTTCTTGTAGTAGGGCACATAGCACCCTTTCTATACAACTGCCTGATTCTGAGTCTCTTTCCATCCATCCAGTTACACAGGAATGAGGGCTAGACTTAGTTGTGAGGTAAAAATATCACATTAATGAGGCTAAGAAGGTGAGAAGACTGGAACAGGTATGGTGAAAAGGTGAAGCTCTTAGATCCCGGAGGAACAAAAATATTTACGAAGTGCTGATGGCACTGGCACCTGCCATTTTATCATGTTCTTCCAAAAAATGTTTTTTACATTTGTACAGGATGATAGTATTGTTTTATGACCCATACATATAAGTACCACTATATTGTGCATAGGTGAATGCCATTTTATGTAAATCATCACATACGTACCACAGCCCTGGCAATGCAGTGCCAATGTCTGCTGCATAGACAGGCACTATCTTGCCTTACATGCACACACACACACTGCAAAAACTTGCTGTACTGCATATCATTCTATGTCAGGACCGAAGGCGAGGATAATGCCATCACTTTCTTCAATTTATTCACAGCAGCCGCATTTATAAAACAGTATAACTACATTTCCCATCATACATGGGGAAATAAGCAGAAAAACAACATCAACATAACAGTTCAATCAGGGCTCAGCATGACTCTTTTCAGCCCGTCCTACTGAACCTGTCCACTTTCTTAGCTGCTGCAGCCGAGATAAGTCAGGGACTTTAGTCCCCTCTGCTTTCTTTTCTTTCACCTATGGTGTTATGTACTAACATGTTTATTGTTCCTTGCTTTTGAGATTGATCTGTCTTTGTTCGCAGCGGCCGCAGGAACTCTCTGTCACTCTTTTGCAACCGATTCTTACATAATTATCGGCTCTGCGGAGTTGAAGGCAGGCTCTTTCGCAGTGAGATGTTTGATGAATGAACGTTCCCAATGTTGTGTCCTTCTAAAAATGGACAATTTAGCGGAAGTCCGCTACATCAACCATTTGGGAGGAACGCACTCTAGAGCACTGTTGGACCTTGCAAAGAGCTTCTAGGAGTATTGCATCGACCATCACGTGTCAGTGATGGCGGAACGCATTCCGGACTCTGTCAACCAAGTGGCAGATTCGCAGTCTCATCATCTCAAGGATACTGGCTTGTGGAAACTGCTGCCAGAGGTGTTTCAGGCCGTATCAGGCTGGTGGGGCCTTTTCTCGATAGATCTTTGCGCGCACCCGCTGGACCATCAACTCTCACAGTACTTCAGTTGGAGATCGGATCCCGACGCAATAGCGACAGAT
Source organism: Calotriton arnoldi (assembly GCA_963921515.1). Lineage (NCBI taxonomy): Eukaryota > Metazoa > Chordata > Amphibia > Caudata > Salamandridae > Calotriton > Calotriton arnoldi. Next base: position 567,774 of record CAWUFW010005617.1, on the reverse strand, counting down.
GTCTTTCTCCAAAACTGGTCCAGTGGCACAGGCTATGCCTTCCCTCCATTCATGATGATAATGAGACTCACAGGGCAGACACGACATCAGAGGGTGGACCTGGTGGTAGTGACCCCGATTTGGAAGTCGCAAGTCTGGTTTCCGGTTCTTCTGGAACTTTATTGGGATTTTCCAATCTGGCTATCCCAAAAACGATTTCCCCTCAAGGATCCCTCGGGGAACTATCACCCGTTGGTGAGCAACGGATCCCTTCCACTTATGGCGTGGAGGATTACAGGTCACGTTGGCAAGTCCCAGGACTTTCGCGCAATGCTGCAGACCTCCTCTCCCGGGCCTGGGCAGAGATATGGTTAAACAATACCGCCCAGCTTGGTCTCAATGGTTGGGTTGGTGTCAGTAATGGGGCGTGGATCCCTTGGGGATGGATGTTGTCCACATCTTGAACTTTCTGGGCTCGCTGGCGGCGGAAGGGTTGGCATAAAGGTAGGTCAACACCTTTAGATCTGCGATTTCTGTGGGACATGCACAGGTGGAGGCTGACAAGTTGGCGAGCACCCTCTGGTCCACAAGCTTCTCAGGGGCATCTGACTGTCTCTTCCTGCGGAACTGCAATATTCGGTGCTTTGGGACATTGACAAAGTGTTGAATTTCTTCCTCTCCTGGCCTCGAAACAGGTATTTTTCAACGAAGCAGTTGTCTGTGAAACTGGCTACATTGCTGTGTTTGATCTCTTGTCACCAGGCCTCGGATGTTCGGGGTCTTGACATTACCGGCCACACATTTACTCCCGAAGAGGTTTCTTTCTATGTGCCCCGGAGGGCAAAGTGCAATTCTGGACTTATCTCATACCCGGCCTTCCCAGATTCTCACAAGCTGTGTGTTGTTTGCTGTGTCAAACGGTAAGAGTCAATGACCAAAGAACTTCGCCTCCACGGAAAACGACAGTAACTCATTGCCCTTTTTAAGCCTCAAAAGGCTGTCTCCTCTCCCACGATTGCGCGTTGGGTACCCTGGGCCATGCAAGAGGCAGGTATCAACACAAAGGTGTTCGGAGTTCATTCTACGAGAGGGGCTATGGCATCAAAAGCATTCGCTCTAGGGGCTCACTTGGAGGATATTATGAATGCTGCAGACTGATATTCAGATTCGACCTTTAAGAGGTTTTACTTCAATCCAGTTCTCTCCATTGCGACCCTGGTGGTAGACAAGCTTTAAATTGGCATAATCCTCACCTCCAGGTCCTGACATAGAATGAAAAATTTCCTAGCAATCGTAAAGTAACGTTTCAATTCTATTAAGGACATTGAGGCGAGTATTAACCCATCCGTTTTCTCCGTAATATTCGCCCACCCACTTTGATTGGAATTTCTGTTCTGGGTGTAAGTAATACATTTTTTTTTCGTTCAGATAATGTGATTGTTTCTTCTAAACTGAAATGCATTGCAATGGTTGGTTCATTCATATGCTCCATGTTAATATGGCTTGAGGTCCTGGTTTGAATTATAGTTCAATGGATTCTTGAAGGACCGGAGCCGTCCAAACAGGAATGAGGTGTTCTATCATCGGCCTTGGTTGCAGGAAGAAAGAGGACGGATTCAGGTAGACGGAGGCTGAAAAGGGTCATGCTGAGCTCTGATTGGACTGTTATGTTGCTGTTGTTTTTCTGCTTATTTCCCCATGTAGGAAGGGAAATGTAGTTATACTGTTTTATAAATACGGCTGCTGTGAATAAATTGAAGAAGGTGGCATAACCCTCACATTCGTGTCCTTCATAGAATTGAAACTTTCCTTTATGATTGCTAGGACATTTTTCATTATCCCTCATGGCAGTCTCAAGGTACCCCTTTCCAAGATTAAAGGGCCAGAGAGATTCCTCCACAATGCCAACTGAGAACTAGTGGGCACATTCATAAAAAGGCACCAAACTATCCATAGTTACAATCCAAATCTAAGTACTCTGAGGTGCTTCTAGACATTGATGTCTGGTGTCAGAGCTTGCTTGGAAACTTTATAAGGCCTATTTCTAAGACTAGGTCTGTCTGAGAGAGCAGCCTTCAACTTAAGTTCTCAAATTAGCTCTGATTATGTTAAACAATACTGTTTTTTGCAAAAGAGGACTATTCAAATGACAATGCTGGAGACAATGCTGTCTGTGAACCACCTATTCTATGTGACCTGCTTAAGTGGCCTGGTAAACACTGTATGTGTGAACTGGTGAGGTGGACTGAATTTGACATTAAGACTTACGAGCTATAGTTTGCTCTCTGAAATGTAGCCCAAGATTCCAACTATGATATGAAGAACATATAGTAGTTCAAGTGGAAAAAATGTTTTAAGGAAGTAAGTACCTATAAATATAAATATGATGAATAAGTATGTTTATTTCATAATATTACAGGTCAGGATTGCTTTGATATTGTTTTGCCTGTGGTTTCAGTGGATATTGAGCTTGCACTTGTGGTTCATTCCGAAGAGTCTTTATCCTACCTCAATTCATTTCTATACAACGCTGGACCTTGTTTCAAAAACCATTCACATGCAGATCTGTCCTTGAGATCCTCTGACACAAGGGAGGAAAATGCTTCAAGTTTTACCTCTTCTTTGTGAGGTCTATCCTTTATTCGCGAAGGAAACCCATCATTTCAGCTAGGATGATATCATAGGCATCCAAAAAGTGTGACCAGATAACAACTTTAATTGTGCACAATATATCATTGTCTAGCAGTATTTCTGCATTGTGAGTTTTGTCAGGGCCATCCAGTGTTTATTTCTGAATCTATTCATCAGTTGGAGTCGTGCCAGATGTTGGTTGAGAGTCTGGTGTCTGTTGTTACTTATGCTACACTGTCAAGAGGTGCTACTGCCTATGTCCCTTCCACAGATGTACTCGCACTTTCAGATACAAGTTTCTTCAGTTTTTTTAACCAGCAACTTTCTTTTTTTTAATCCAAACCTTTCTCTTCCTTCCTTATACTATGTTTGGCATTTCGTACTTGCCCTTTTCAGCTTCTTTCCTTGGCTTCGTGTCTTTTCCATAATACTCTGTTTGGACGCTCCTTCCATCTTTTCCTGATAGTCTTGCGTTGCAGCTTTACACGACGTGTACCTAACATATTTAGACTTATGGATGTATAAGTTTCTGAAATAATTTTAGATAGTTTATGTTTAGGCTCATAAAGAAACTGCACCAAGATGCTGGCATATGGGCAACAAAACTGCTTCCACGTACGTTATTAAGAACTATCAAAGCATCAGCATCAAAGTTACCCCTTAACTTCATGCCCAAATCAACCACTGGAGCGGCTCCATGTTAATTTTTTATTTGTTTCAGAACATTTGGTAATACCGCTCATGTTGTATCATGCGTAGTAGTATATATACTGGGGAAAGTACTACCCGTATGGTGAAATCATCTACAGGTGGTTTTCATTTCCAGGGAAAGACGTAGTCAATATTTAATGCTTATCTTGAGTTGGTTTATGAGGACAGAATCTTTCCAATTGATTAGTTTTGCAAGCACTCCAAAAAAGGTGTTTCACCTTGATTAGTGGGCACTTTGCTCATAACTGCACCAATAGTCTGCGGACTAATTATTTGAATAGGAGGTCCCTGTGCGACTACTCTAGTCCCTACCATATGTAATACGTACTAAGTCATCTATACACAGTCCCTAACTTAAGTTGTGGTTGGCATATTTGACCCACAATCATATTCTGTATATGGGTGAATAACCCGCTAATACCGGGCAGGTTGGCCCTGGAAGGTTAAAGGACCCTTTCGAATGGCTTCTACTACATGTGCTAATCCTCAAATAAAACATGGTGTCAGACTGTAGTTAAGACTTGATAGCATAGTAACAATAGTGGAGAACAAAATCTTCCTTATTCATTTTTCTTTTTACAGCCATAGTAATTTATATAGAATAACGCTTCTTCTCTCTTCTTCTTTTAGGGTCTTCGGAGCAGCCTCCTGTGGTTTCTGTCACCGCCGATGTCCCTCGGGGAAGAAAACGTGGCTCAGGTAAGTTATTAGTCCTTTCCTTCCTAGGTAAATACTTTAGGACTGGGAGTGAAGGGGAAAACATTCTTTCTTTTTCACACAAAACCGTCAACAGTGAATTCCTTTAATTCCCTTTTGCTCAGAATGTCTTGACAATTTACCCGTCACCCTTCCTCTCTCACTTTTCTCCATGCATCCAGACCTCCCCAGCGTCTGTTTTTTTTTCCTTTTAGCTGAACATGTCCTGTAAACGGCTACGCACCTGCGAGAGCCACGTCCCTCCTGGAACGTGGCGGGACGCCTCTCGGTGTTGTTCAAATCTCTCTCTTTCGCCGTTCTTGATCATGTAGACAGTTGTCGGTTCACGTCCCGATATATTTTCACCTTTGGCTCTCTCTCTCGCTCTCTCTGCATTCTGGGCTTAAGTCCCTTCCGGCGTTTGCAGGGACGCGTGTCGTCACATCCGCCTCCGAGCGTTTTCTTAAAGAGACCTAGTCCCTTGAAGTATCTTCCTGTGATGGTCTCATGCCCATTGGATTCCTTGAAGAGGCTGTTATCGTTTTCATTGGTTTTGGTGTCAGGGTCATCGGAAAATGTCGCGGGCTGTAAAAAGGGGACGGGAGAGATATAAGGAGGTCACACGTCTGTTTCTTCTTCTGTAGCCTTGCTGTCTACGGGCCCCTCGTGACATATCCCACCCCCAGTCTTTTCCCGATCAGGAAAAGGAAAACGGGAGAGGAAATCCGCATTTGCATTGTCAGAGCCTTTTCGGTGCTTTATTTCAAACACAAAGGGTTGTAGGGATAAGAACTAACGTAAAATGCGGGGATTATTCCCTTTGTTGCGACTCATCCATTGCAAGGGCGCATGGTTGGTATACATGGTAAAAGGTGATCCCTCCAGGTAGTATCGTAGTTTATCTACAGCCCACTTAATGGCAAGGCATTCTTTTTCGATTACTGTGTACTTCTGCTCACGAGGGTATAGTTTTCGACTAACGAACAGTACCGGGAGTTCGCTACCATCCTTAGTTTTTTGAGAAAGGACGGCACCTAATCCTTTATCAGAAGCGTCTGTTTGTAATATGAATGGTTCTTTGAAGTTGGGGGTTATCAGGATGGGGCTAGATGTTATGGCTGACTTGAGCTCTTGAAATGCCTTTTGAGCTGACAGGGGGGGTGGGGTTTAAGAGAACCTTCGCTTTTACATCTTTTTTACCAGATCTGTCAAAGAGGCTACAATCTCGGAATACTGGACTATAAATCTACGGTAATATCGTAATAATCCTAAAAAAGCCTGAATGGCTCTTTTAGTAGTTGGGAAGGGAGTGTTCAGAATGGCCTTGACCTTTTCTTGTTGGGGCGAAATCATAGCATTTCCCAGGAGGTACCGGACCTTGCTGAAGCCTAGTTTAGATTTGTTTGCATTGATATGGAGGCCTGCAGCTTGTAAAGCTTGAAAAACCCTTCGGCAGTGTAAAAGATGTTGTTCCCAAGTGGGACTGAATATTACGATGTCATCAAGATAAGCCGATGAATAGGACTGATGATCATGGAGCACTTTGTTCATGAGCCTTTGAAAGGTAGCGGTGGCACCATGTAAGCCAAAAGGTAGGACTGTAAATTCAAACAGGCCGGCGGGGGTACTGAAAGCGTTTGTTTCTTGGTCCTCAGCCCTTAAGAGTACTTGCCAATACCCTTTTGTGAGGTCAAGGGTAGAATTTAATCGAGCATCTCCAAGTTTTTCAATTAGCTCATCAATTCTGGGGAGGGGTAAGAGTCAGATTTTTATATGGCATTGACTGCCCTAAAATCAATGCAAAAACGGATCGAGCCATCAGGTTTTGGCACAATGACAATGGGAGAAGACCACTTACTTTGTGATGACTTTATAACTCCCATTGTTAACATGTTTTCTATCACTGTGGTTATAGCTCCTCCTCTAGCTTCTGGGATTCGGTAAGGGCGTTGTTTCACTACCTTCCCTGGAGGGGTAATTATAGAGTGTTAAACAAGGGTTGTTTTATCGGGGATATCAGAAAAAATGGGAGCGAAAGATTAGGACTTCTTGAAGGGAAGTTTTTTGGACTTAAGTTAACGCTTCATTGATAACCAGTGGGTTCAGGGAAGAGGGAACTGAATCTGGGAATACAAGACTGTTGTTCTTTGGAGGGGTCCCTAACCATTTTTTTAACAGGTTAATGTGATAAGTTTGTGTTTTTCGTGGAGAGATTTGTACTTTATATGTTGTAAGGCCGATCTTGTCTACAATCTCATAAGGGCCCTTCCACTCTGGTTGTTTTTTGTTATGGAGGGGGCAGAAGCACTAACACCCAATCGTGGATTTCTAGATGTCTCCATTTTTCCCCGATTATAGACAGCTTGTTGGTGTTTTTGGGCTTCTTCACGATTAGCATAAGCAAAGTCTCTTAATTTATGTAGACAAGTTCTTAACCCTTGTGTGTAATCCTGGAGATTTTGAGTACCTTTGGGTTTTTCTTGTTCCCAAGCCTCTTTTGTCATCTCTAGTAAAGTTTGTGGTTGTCTCCCATAGAGAAGTTCAAAGGGAGAAGCTCTGAGACTACTTTGTACTTGGCTCCTGATGACAAAGAGCGCGAGGGAAAGGAGAAAGTCCCACTCTTTTCCTTCAGTTGTCAGCATTTTCTTGAGTGTTAGTTTCAATGTGGCATTATATCTCTCACATAGACTGTCTGTTTGTGGATGGTAAACTGATGTCTTTATGTGAGAGATATTGAGGGTCTTAAAAATGTGTCCCATAAGGCGGGACACAAAAGGAGTCCCTTGATTCGTTAGGATTTCTCGGGGAAATCCTACTCTGTAGAAGAGATCTAATAACTTATCACTTATGTTAGTGGTAGTAGGAGCCCTTAAGGGAAATGCTTCTGGGTATCTTGTTGCGTAATCTACTACTACCAATGCGTATAAGTTACCCTTTTTAGGTCTCGGCCTGCACCAGCGCTTGCGCTGGTCTGGCCGAGAGTTTTAGTAAGCGGGTTTTGGAAGTGCAAACCCACTGGCTTTCGGCTGGCGACCAGCTTGCGTTCACGTTGGCGTGCACACGCACATCTGCCATCCATTCCTCGCATCGCTGGCGAGGCGCCATCTGCCTTTCCTCCCCCTCCCTCACCCCTCCTCCCCCTCCCTCACCAGAGAGCGCGTTTCCATTCCTCGCATCGCTGGCGAGGCGCCATCTGCCTTTCCTCCCCCTCCCTCACCCCTCCTCCCCCTCCCTCACCAGAGAGCGCGTTTCTTGGCCGCGCGTCTTGTTATGTTAATGTTCCGATGTTGCTTGTTCTTTTGCACTTAGTGCTGACTAATCCCTTTAAAGAATTAAATCCCTTGACTGCTGTCACATTATTATTATTTTTATGTGTGTTGCGACCCTCGCTCGGTGTCATGAGAGGATTTTTATGTAATGTCCTAGTGTTGCTTGTTCTTTGTGCACTTACTGCTGGTCAATCCCTTTGAAAAATAAAATTCTTTGACGGCGGTCACGTTATTATTGTTTTTATTTGCTTTGTGTAGCTCGCTTGGTGTCTTGGGAAAACCATTGTTCTTGGAGATCCAGTCTAATAGTCACCGCATGATCTGCTATCCACGCAGGGGATTCGTATTTAGATTCCGCCATCCCACTTTGTGATATGTGAAGATCTGTTTACTACAGTGTGACACTTCAGAAACGGATGCTTTTGGATGCGATTCACTTGTTTGTGGAAACACATGCAGATTATTATATTGTAGTGCTGCTTAATAAGAAGGGATTGGCTAATTCAAACTTGTACGCACAAAGTGAATTTTCTTCTCTTGTTGAGCCTACCTGCATGCACTTTTTATGTTAATGTACTGGTGTTGCTGGTTCTTTGTGCGCTTACTGCAGGCTAATCCCTTTAAAGAATTAAATTCCTTCATGGTTGCTATATTATTATTGTTTTTATTCGCATTGCATACTACGCTCAGTGTCTCTGACCCTTTGGAGCGACTGTGAAAACATACTGAAAAGAGAATACTTAGCACATCTGCTCTGTGGGGAACTATAGATCTATCTATAAGGCGTGCTGCGAGTAGAAAATCGGAGGTTTACAACATGCGCAGTGAGACTGTAATATAAACCTACCCCTGTGGTGCTGACTCCGAAACCATTTAGTGTTGTATCTTGTATTGTGAGCATGCGCAGTAGAGACGGGTTGTATTGTTTTTCTCTATCGTTTACCTGGAATAAGGTAACAGACATATTCTAAGTGTGGGGTCCTCTGTGATATTCACATTTCTATTTGCTCAGCACGGTACCTGGGACAAGTCTCTGAAGAAGTCATTTAAGTTATTGGACAGAGATGTCTAGGCAGGAAATAAAATAAGTGAGTTGTATTCTACATTTGGGCTTAATAATGACCGCTATATTCTGTAATAGATGTGCACACTTTTGTCAGCTGCCTGCCACATCGAAGCACGCCTCACAAATGCTATAGACTACTATGGGAAATGATCTAAAAGACATTCACATTGACATTTCTGTTAGCTCGGGCATTGCCGAGACCTATTGGCTTTGCCAATGCTTGTTTGACTTAGGGAGTGGACCTATAAGGTCCATACACACTCTCTTAAACAGTTTCCCTATTATCGGAAGAGATTGTAGGGGTACTGAAGGAGGTCTATAGGGGTCCTTTTTCTGGCATACTTCACACTCCTGGCAATAGTTGGTTATATTGGAAAAGATGCCAGGCCAATAAAAGTTTCTTAAAACAGTTTGAGTGGTTTTCATGGCTCCAAAATGTCCGGCGAGGAGGTGGGTGTGGGCAAAAAAGAGTACTTGTTCACTGAATGGTTGGGGTACTACTAACTGGGGAAGATCATCTGGTTTCCCCAGCCGGTATAGCAAACCGTTTTTAATGAAGAAGTGGGGGTAACAGACCATAGAGGAAGGGATTTCTGCGTGTTGCCAGGCTGCCCTAAGGGTAGGATCCTGGGTTTCAGCATATCGAAAACTCCTTTCAGAAGCCCACAGGGCTTGCGTAAGTAAGTTTAGAGTGGGAATTTGGTTGGTCACTTGTCGTTTAATTCTATCTTCAATAAGGTTAAGAAAAGTAGGATTAACTGTTCCTAGGATAATCTTTTCAGGAAGAGTGTCCATCACCCTACTTTAATCTGCATCGGTGGTCCTTTGACGTTTGGACTGGGATACTGGCTAAGGGATATATTTTAATATCACCGTGAACGCAACGTATATGAACATGGGCATCAGGATGTATTTGTGAGGCTTTTACTAAGGATTTTTGTACGACCGACTGCCGACAGCCTGAATCTAATAAGGCAGAGACCTCTTCCCCATTGACGAAAAGACTTACGTAGAAGCAGGAACCTAGTTCTTCCATGTATAAAAGGGACTGGGGCAAATAGCTGATGTCCATTGGCTCCTACGTATGCTTCTTGTACGGGCAGAGTCTGGCTATATGCCCCCACTCACCACAATCAAAACATTGTGGTCCGCAAGAGGGCAGAAACTCTCTCTTTGATACTCGGCCTTTGGGTGGTTCTATAAGGGTCTTGGGATTCTTTTTTTCTCCTTTTCCATGTGTTGATGAGGGACGGGATTGCCTCTCCGGTTCCCCAAAAAGGGATTTTGGTTGAGCCCATGCAAAAGTAGTTGCCATATCCACAGCTTGCTCAACTGTAAGATGAGGTTGTTGTCTTAGCCAACGTTGAGTAGTGTATGGGAGGGCTTCCAAATATTGCTCTAGGTAGGTAAGATCCATTATCCCTTCTTTGCTGCTCTCTTGTGGCCTGAGCCATTTATCTGCCGCAGCTTTCAATTTGAAAAATAGGGTTTTTGGATTATCTCCCGGAGAGCCTCTTTCTTTACTGAATCTCACCCTGTACGCTTCCGGGCCCATACCCAGATGATCTAATATAACCTCCTTAATCTCCCTTTAGGAAGTGTTTCCAGTGGGGTTAATGACCTGATACGCCGCCTGGGCTTCACCTGATAAAAGGGGGCTAGAAAAAACAGCCACTTAGGCTCCGGCCATCCGCATGCTCTTGCGGCCCTTTCGAAGTTCAACAAAAACCCGTCTGGGTCTTCTCCAGGAATATATTTCTGAAGAGAGATATTCGGGTACCCTGCTTGGGCCCCTTGAGGCTCATGCACCCGTGTACTGAACTGAGCTTGTTTTTCTGCAACCTTTTGAATACATTCCACTTGCTAAGTCATTGATGCTTTAAATAGGTCCCGATCGGCTTGTGCAGACGTCATTTGTCGCTCCAATGCCCACTCTAGTTTCTCCTGTCCCCTGATTAAATGTTGTATAAGGTTCTTCATTTTGACAGTCCAAATGGAAATAGTCCTGGGTTTTGGTACCAAAATGTCATGACTGTAGTTAAGACTCGATAGCATAGTAACAATATTGGAGACCAAAATCTTCCTCCTTATTAATTTTTCTTTCATTTTTCTTTACACAGCCATAGTAGTTTATATAGAATAATGCTTCTTCTCTCTAATTCTTTTAGGATCTTTGGAGCAGCCTCCTGTGGTTCCTGTCACCGCCGATGTCCCTCGGGGAAGAAAACGTGGCTCAGGTAAGTTATTTGTCCTTTCCTTCCTAGGTAATTACTTTAGGACTGGGAGTGAAGGGGGAAACATTCTTTCTTTTTCACCCAAAACCGTCACCAGTGAATTCCTTTAATTCCCTTTTGCTCAGACGGTCTTGACAATTTACCCGTAACCCTTCCTCTCTCACTTTTCCCCATGCCTCCAGACCGCCCCAGCGTCTGGCCTTTTTTTTTCCTTTAGCTGAACATGTCGTGTAAACGGCTACGCACCTGCGAGAGCCACGTCCCTCCTGGAACGTGGCGGGACGCCTCTCGGTGTTGTTCGAATCTCTCTCTTTCCCCGTTCTTGATCACGTAAACAGTTGTCGGTTCACGTTCCGATACATTTTCACCTCCGGCTCTCTCTCGGTGTTCTGGGCTTAAGTCCCTTCCGGCGTTTGCAGGGATGCGTGTCGTCACATCTGCCTCCGAGCATTTTCTTAAAGGGAACTCGTCCGTTGAAGTATCTTTCTGTGATGGTCTCACGCCCATTGGATTGTCTTCCTTGAAGAGGCTGTTATCGTTTTCATTTGTTTTGGTGTCAGGGTCATCCGAAAATGTCGCGGACTGTAAAAAGGGGAAGGGAGAGATATAATGAGGTAACACATCTGTTTCTTCTTCTGTAGCCTTGCTGTCTAAGGGCCCCTCGTGACACATGGTGCATATTCTTGGTAGCTAATAAGGATTTCCTGATGGTCATAAGTATAGACTATGCAGGAAATGGTGCTGGCTTGTATGTGCCAATGCCCAGTAGTAAACTCAGCTGGTTGAAATTCCAGCCATGAGCAAAATATTTTAAAAGGATCAGCTGGTCGCATCCCTGATTTTAACACAGATTCAGATTAGGATTACGATAAAAGATCAATCAACCAACGGGAACTCCTTTAAATAATTAAGTTGATTAACAAACCATTTGGTACAATGGGGAACTTCTATCTCAACTTAGGCGGTAAACCAATATTATAATGAACGCCGCCTCAACAGCAATAGTTGGCAAGTACTTGTGTGTGGCCCCTGTAGATTCTTAGATATCCAGCTTTACATTGGGTGCCATTAAACATTTTAAAAGGTTTTCTTGTAAACACAGCCCAGTGGCTCCTTCTTACCAGCTTGAGCGGAAGGATCAAATAGGCTGTGACCCACATATCTCCCAAAATTTACTTGGAGATAATGCCGATCAGGCAAACAGTCAGATCTTCCTAGAGACTGTCAGGAATACACTTCTATTTTTAGCGGGTTGTTGGTACTCCAGAAAAAAACACTGACACATACAAGAAATCCACATTGTTATTTTTAAAGGCTTTATTAAAATATTTAAGCCCAGTTTTATGACAGAATGTAAGGAAATTCCAAGCTCCAAATCTGTAGCTCAGGTAAACTAACTCTGGAGTATTGGGGGGGGGGTTAGGGAAGAGCAAAGAGCGGCAAGCATATGCTATTGGATCCTGGTGGCAGCCTTATAGGTGGCATTGTAGAAGTGCTAACACACACGAAAACACCTGGATCTTAGAGAAAACAACCTAGCTGAAAGGGGATATTCCTTTTTAAGGACACTTTACCTCACCCATCAGATGTGGCATGCATCATCATTAGGAATATCCTCACACGGTGACAGCTGATCACAGTGTGGGCTACAATTTTTGCACTGAGAGGGAGGAGCTCTTCGGATTTTTTTTTAGAAGAGTTGGTAGAAACCCTGCGGTGAACTAAAGGGTGGTGAGGTATGCAGAGCTTGCAAAAATTGATAAAGTGATTAAAATCTAACTCCAGGAGAAGCGTACAACTTTATTCATGTGTGCCTGGGTCAGGGTTAAAAAGACGGGACACTACAGAGGTTGATTAAACCTGCTTTGGTGTGTCACTAGCGACGGGCAACATGTTTCTGTCATGAGTATCCTCAGAAGAGGTGTATTGGCATTCATCAGGACCTGTGTAAATCGCTTCTGCTCAGAAAGCTTGCTCATACAGAGAAAATACAAAACCAATCAGTGGTCCACTGTTAGATTCAGAGAGGATCCACTGTCATTCAACCTGTTGGGGAATACAAAACAGCTAGGTTATAGTTAAAGAGTCCGAAAATCATCAGTAGTACCTGTCACATTGATCGGGAACAGCATTTAGCAATTCATAGAGAAAGGCAACTCATTCAAATGGCCAAGAAACTGAAAGAGATTTCAACACACACGGACTAATATACACACAAATGTCTCTGTTAGGTACTTTAAAGTGACCACACCAGTGTGATGGTGGTCATAATAAAGAAGCGCTAGTCATGAGATGGAAGGGCGGCCCAAAATTATGCCCTGTAAGCATGTGCGCTAAAGGCGCGGAACAAGTCTGTCATAGCGCAGTCTGCAGCACCAGTGACGTTGGGTGACCTCCTGCCTCACGACTGGATCTAGGACCTCTCAGTGACACTGGGGTCTACTGCAGGTGTTGTATCAGCATGGGAAGCTTCAAGAATGTCTCAAAAAATGTTTGTAGTTAAAGAAACTCTGCAACGTAATGTAAGGTGATGTGTCGTGACAAGAGAGGCTACTAGATACCTGCCTCATGATAGATATGCAAGTGTACACATAAGTGCGCAAGGACATATGGTCAACGCGACCCAGCAACAGTAGCCACAATATACTTTGCACATACTGTAGGCTAAGATGTAAGCGACCCCTTAGTAGGCTAAAACAGTGGCAGCGCATGAGTTTTTAAAATAATGGCTATCTTGAGTAAGTGCGTGTGCCAATGGTGGCAATTCAAGGAGCAAGATAACTGATGATTTATAGTGAAAACAAATGATTAATTGTGAAAAACAAACCAAATGAAATGTTTATACACCTTCAGAAGGGTAGTGCTGCTACACTATACTTTGCCACCAGGTTAATAGGATTCTCAATAAGGAGCGGCTCAGTGAGCGCGGAGAAGGTGAGCTAATACACAGTTCACCGGTAAAAATACAACAAAGTAAAACAGTCAAATATGACTACAAATGAGAAGAAAAATGGGCACAGCGCCGCTGGTGCATGGCACTTCTGCTTACCATTGTAGAGGTACCTTTGTAGCTGTCCGTCCACAGCCAGATTTGAGGACGCTGGCAGTGGCTATGATGCCTTCACTGCATGAATAACAAGCATTTGCAATGCAATCGGTCTCGCATTTGTGAAAGTTAGAGCTATTGGCATTGTATATGACAATGTTTTTTACTTTTGTTTTTTTGTTTGCAGTAGAGTGATCATATTTGCATGGTGCTATTGCCATTTGTATGACCTTGCGGCGCTGGAGAACCAGAAAATGGGAAATAGGTTATGAGGGAGGGAAGGTGAAAAATAAATGACACCAATGGAAAAAGGAATTGTTAGACTTGGCATCTTTTGGCGTGTTTCCCCTGACTTTTTGCTTTCTGACCTCCCGGTTTTGACTCTGTTTTTGCTGGTGTAATGATTCTGCGCACTTTCCTCACTGCTGTCCAGTGGGAAAGTGCAAGTGCTCCTGTATAAAATGTGTTATGGATTGGCGTTTCCATGATTGGCCTATTTGGTTTATGTGTCAGTCCCTTGTAAAGTGCACTGCGAGTGCCAGGGCCTATAGACCAAATGCTGTTGGTGGGCTGCAGCACTGGATTGTGCCACCCATGCAAACAGCCCGTAAAATGTAACTCGGGCCTGCCTTCGCAGAGCCTGTGCGCAGCCTGGGGCTGCCAGGTCGACTTGGCAAGTGCACACACTTGCAAGTCCCTAAACCTTCCCTTTTCTACATGTAAGTCACCCCTAAGGTAGGCCCAAGGTACCCCTGTGGGCAGGGTGCGTTGTATGCGAAAGGTAGGACATGCCCTGGTGTGTGTGGCATGTCCTGATAGTGAATTACAGCCTAGTTCGTTTTCACTATTGCAAGGCTACCTGTTCCCCCTAGGCCAGAACGGGCAGTTTTGATTATTACAGCTTATAATCCTAACTGACCCGGGAACATGGTAGAAATTCGAGTTTAGTATGCCTGGACTCAGAATGATAAAATGCATCTTTTAGTGAAGTTGGTTTTAACATTCTGTGTTTGAAAATACCACTTTTAGAAAGTGGGTATTTTCTTGTCTAACCATCCAAACCTGCCTCTGCGAGGTTGTGTATTCCTTGTCTGGAGTGTGAGTGACAGGGGCTGGGGGATGCCAGGAGACAGGGTGAGTCAGCACAGGGCTGAATAGCAAGATCTACATGTAGATGGGTGGGAGGGGTCGCACCTGGGCCCTGAATAGGACAGTGCCTTCCCTCCACAATGCTGGCTCCACCTCCTGTGGTGCGTCTGATGTCCCTGGCCTACTCATTGAAAGAAGGGACGGAGACTTGTCAACAAAGTGCTCCAGAACTGGTTTGGACTAGGCAAAGGCCTCTCTGCCTTCAGAGAACAAAGGAATTTGGGATATAAATATTGGGGCCCTGACCCCATGAATTTAGATCTCGCTGGAATCAAGGAACCTGCCAAGACGAAGAGCTGGAAGAGCTGCCAGGAGGAGTACTGCCCCTTTGCTGTGTTGTTGCTTTGTTGGGTTGGCCTGCAGCTGCTGCTTCTGCCTTGGGCAGTGAAAGGACTAAGACTGAACTTTCTACAAACTTGTGCTGAGTATCTCCAAGGGCCTGGAACCGAGCTGGCCTCCTGTTAAGAAGTCTCAGGGACTACAAAGACTTCACAAGCCTCTGGGTACCGCTTCTGGAACGCTGTTTCAGTTGCCACAGAGGAAGGGAACTGCAACCGACTCCGTCAACCGAATCCATCCCTGGCCGGTGACCTGTTTGCACCGCAGACCGCATCGCCCCGCTTCGCATCGCAACCCTGGTCTCACCGTGGGCGACGTCCGACGCCGCCAACATCGAGCCGCTGCTTGCACCGTGACCTGTGGGCACCGCAGTTCGCATCGCATCGCTTCACTGAACCAACCGGACCCGACCGACGCGGTCGCTGCAACTGGCTCAAGAGTCGTGACCGCACCGCATTTGGGGCACCGCTCGCACGTCTGCAACGCACCGCTCCGACTCGCACCGCTGTCCGACGCCAGCTCCCGCACTCCGGCTAGGTCGCCTGCATCGCAACCTGTCAGCACCGCATCGAGCATCGTCTCACCCTGCATCGCACGCCTTGGACTCACCGACTCCGTCTGCACGACGCTCATCGAGCCGCTGCCTGCACCGCATCGAGGGACACCGCACTTTGCATCGCTCCGTCTTGCACCGCAACCGCGACGAACGCCGACCGGCTCGTACACTCCGTACCAGCCACAACGAGAAAGGTACTGTAACCGAGTCTGTTCATGACTCTGCTGGCCCGTATCGACGCGGTCGGCTGGAACTGTTAGACTCTGTGGTTTTCAGCATCACGGTAGACTCGGACGGAGCTACCGACTCGTACGAACTTTGTTTTTGGACTATTCCTGCAAAGAAGAAGTTACCTTATCAAGCATTCATTTTTAAAGTATAGTATTGTGGATTTTCGTCGTAATTGGTCTTGTCTTGAGTATATAAAATATTGGTTATTTTTCTAAACTGGTGTGGTGTCCGTTTGTAGTGCTTACACTGTATTACTGTTGGTTATGTGCAAATGCTTTACACACTGCCTCTGAATTAAGCCTGACTGCTCGTGCCAAGCTACCACGAGGGTGAGCAGGGGTTACTTCACGAGTGTAACACCCTTACCCTGACTAGGAAGAAGGGTTCCTACTTGGACAAAGGTGCAAGCCCTTGCCAACTAGAGATCCCATTTCTAACAGGAATTAAAAAAACATAGGGAATGAGTTTCTGTAAAGGGTCAGGGATAATGCATGACAGGAGAAAGCATGATACCAGAGTAGGATATGTGCGTGAGAGACAGAGAGGGCGAAAGAGGGTTTAGAGAGGTGTGCGCGAGTGACTGGGAGAAAGGCATGGGTAAAGAAGAATGTGGCAGGGGAAAAGAAATATGAGAGGGGAGTGGAGTGGGAAACAGAGGGCGGTTGCGAGTTTGTGAGGAAGAGATTAGAGCAGAATGGATGAAAGAGAGAGCTGGGGGAGTTGTTGCACAGAGGGAGAGGAGTGAGGAGTTGTTTGGAAGAAGTCAAAAAGCTCTGAATTTATGGGTACATGATAAATGGTATGGGACCGTGTCACAAACGTTTTTGAGGTGCCCAAAAGGGCAGGAGTTTTGTTATGGACTATACTCCAGGTTTTAGTTAAGAAATTACTTTTCTTTGAACGAGAATTTAGGATAACATTTCTCAAACGTGGTATTTTGAAAACATCGCTTGTGTTTTAATTCACAGGGTATGCAATGTGATTCAGAAAAACCAAGACCATCGTTAATCAGTTGCACCCTAATAAAAATAAAAGCCATTCCCCGATCTCAGGCATGATACTGTATGAAAAGATAAGAAACTGTGCCAGATTGTTTAGCAAATCCTGTGCTGGTGGGTATCTTTAATATGGTAGTATGTAAAAGTGCACTGGATTAGACACATCCTATTGCAAAGTTACTGTGGAACTGATGCTCGCTTTGTAATGAACTAAATCCCCCGTTCAAAAATGGCCACAACTCTAGTCTGTTATTGTTGTGTATGCTCCTGGAGTCCTGAGCGTCCTCTCTAGCCTGTGCTTGTGACTTGCCTGCAACAGTTTGCTGTTTCTATGAATACGGATCAAGCAGCCCTAGAGAGCGAGCAAACCATGCTGCTGCCATCACCCGTTGCCCCCGCTACTGATGGACGGTGCAAATGGAACGCGCATGGGGAGTGACCACGTGAGGAGGAGGAAAGAGGGAGGAACAGGAAAGGAGGGAGCAGCGGTCAGATGTGGCGTAACGGCCAGAGTAGCTGGCCTTGAAGCTGGGGAACCAGGTTCGAGTCTCGGTGTCGGCCCTGTCTGTAAATTGAATGAATCCATCTGTATTGCAACTGGTGGTCATGTAAAGCACTCAGATACCTTCGGGTCAAGTTTACACTATATAACACTGCAAAAAAATAAAACAAAAACATTTAAAAAAGCAGTGTTGATGGAGGGGTGAGGCGGGGCAAGGGGGATGGCTGAGTGGGGGGGGCACGGGGAGATTAAGTAGCGGCAAAGTTAAAACACCGAAGACGGGTGCAAAAAACAAGGGGGGTGGGTGAGAGGTCAGCACGGGGAGATTAAGTGGAGATGAAGCTTAATAAACACCGAAGACGGACAAAAAGCACAGCAAATGAAGCAGCTGCTGCGAGCATTTCATGAAGTCCGTGCACAAAGTAAAGAGAACACTTAACAGGAGCAGAGGCAGGCCAAGAAAGAGCACATGCAGCAGGGGGGAGTCCTCACTTTACAAAAGTCCAAAAGGAGGGACTACTAAGCCTATCCACCAATCAAAAGCCGGCGTTTACAAAGGACAGTAAGAGGAGCAAATTTAAAAGATGGGTAGTGCTTTAAGCCCATATTCTAGGAACCGCATGTTTCTAAGAGACAGCGCATGTGCTGCCTAGGCGAGACCTAAAAAGGCGCTAGATGATGCATGAAGAATTGCGTCTAAGAGGGGCTCATGGGAAATGTAGCCCTCTCATTTTGCGAGCGGCGAAAGTGCAAGTAACTCATTGAGCGTCATGCTTTAGAGGTGGTAGGCAAAAGCGGCTTACTATATAAGTTGGGCAGTGTGCAAAGGATGGTGTATAGCTATGGAAGGAATGTACTTGAAGACTGCATTGTGGCAATAGAAAAGAGTCTGGAAATGACAGTATCGGAAGTCCTGTGCTTATGTTCAACATTGCAATAGTGTATAAAAATATGTAATGAAGACTGAACAGAGAATACACCACCAGAAAAATCTCGAAAACATTGCATGTGCAGCAGAGAGAGGTGTGAGGTGCCTCTATACCTGAAAAAATGCTTCAGAACCAGAACGTAAAAATATATACGTAGAAATTCATGTATAAAAGAGCCTGGATTATAAAAGTGCTACCAGTCTTCATTTCCCAGAAGTTCACAGTGGCAACCATTTTGGGTATGTCCGCACTATAAATAGAACCACCACGCCCAGGATAGCACTGTTGAGAATGACAAGGTCATCCTGGTGGGAGGTTCCAGCTCTGCAGAGGCTCCCAGACTCCCCTACGGCTAATTCTGAAGCTGCTCTCACGCATGAGAGCAGCTTCAGGATTGGCCTGAGCGCCAATGATTTGCACTCCCAGGGAGACTGGGAGGCTGTTCTTTGCTGTCTCTAACCCAGCAAAGCAGCTGGATTGGAGAGAACTTCAGTGAGCATGATGGTTTTTCCGGCCTCAGACGGACGGCCAAATGTCATGCGCACTGATAGCAGTGCAACCACTCCCTGTCGGTGCCTGTCATGCTCCTGGCCCTGCCCCAGGACCTCAGCCGGGAAACAAAATAAAACGATAATAAACCAGGGTTCATTATCGTTTTCTTTTTAAACTGCTGGCAGGGGGGTGGGGGGGGGGCAATGCGCCTCCGCCACAGCGGAGGAGCCGTCCCTGGTCCAAACTCTATTTTGGCTCTTGAACAAATATAGCACCTTAAGGGCATACTGTAGAAAGACAGAGAGGTAATCCAGTAAATACATGTCTGATATGCTATTGTAGTTTAAATCAAAGTAGAAAGGCTGGCTATTGAAGGTGCAGGGTTAATAAATTAATTAACAAAGAGAAATTTTGTTTTGATTCAGCTAATTGAGGTGATTCACAATTCTTTGAGGGAAGCAAGAGAATGAATTGCAGAACGAGAAGTGTTAACATTGTCTACTTTTTCATTTAAATCTCCTTCCCGTCTGTATCCTTTGCCTTATTAAGTCACTCAAACATACGTCTAAATATCCAACACCGATTCAGTGCTGCTTGGAAAGGGTCACCTTGAGCATCGAACCAATGCTGAGATTTAGAATACGGAAGTTGTGGAAAATAGGAAAATTGAGAGCATATTATGCTGCAGTCTTTAATGTAGTCCCCTCTCTTCTAGTCCTGCAGTAATGTCTTCATTAGCACCAACCTCTTGCCACAAGTAAGAGTTTCCCAGAGGGCACAAGCTCATTCCTGTTCATCGCTTGTGATAGAGCGCCATGTTCTTGTGAAATTTGTAGGGGTGCATCATAATCACCGATAGCTCGCACCCGCATATATCCAGCTATATATCAATGAATGGCCAGTAAAATGTAGTTATAAACCGCAGTTATTAGAATGAATAAGAAATGTAATTGTGCTATTTTAATCATGCAAATGTAATGCTTAACTGAATCATGTGTAAAATAAGGCATAGATGAATCAGCCCATGTGTAATCGAGATGCAGTAGTTTAAACGTGTACCATATTAAGTTGCACATGTAGTTCACTTTTCGCATATGAAATGTAATGAACCAATGCTTATAGAAGTGATTAAGATTTGTGTGTTTAAATTGTGTAAAGGCCTGACTGCATATACGCCATGGAAAGGCCTGTTTGTTCTTATGTTAGCTTATTTTGCAGGCAGAAAAGGTTCTCTTGGAAAGGCTCTTTGGGCACCGACAGTAGATTTAATTAGCACAGTAGAGGGTTTCTGTTGAACGTATCTTCTGTTGCAGGTGCAAGGACACATGCCTCGTTAGTTAAAGACTGGCTCTTTGTTTCACAAGTTAGAGCGATGGGAGGCATGGAAATGGGAGTGCAATGGAATTTAGGGATGATACTTTCAGCGGAGAAGGTGCCTGGGACTCAAGGTCATCACAACCGTCCAAGATGAAGTAACCGTTTCGATGGAAAAGTACAAGAAAGAAGACCTGGCCAAAGAGGCGTGACAAAAGGCGTGTTCAATTGTATTGGGTTTTGTATTAGGGATAGTGCCCCGAGGGTGGAGAGCAGAGAAGAGGTAGGAGAGACCAGAGAGGAGGACAGAGAGGGATTTGGTGAAGGAGCATCTTAAATCTGAGCTTAAGTACTAAGTGAGTGCACTTCTTAGGAAGTCTTCACAGCTGACACCTTTTTTACTTGCTCTTGCCTGGGAAATTCGTTAAGTAGGTATGTCATCTTAGAAGTAGGGTAGGGGCAGTCAATGGGTTTTCTGCTTGCTTAGATAAATGAGGAATAATATAGAGATTGGAGCTGTTATTGCCTGTCTAATACTTCTGGAGCTAACGATCCTTCTCATCCTGAGTCGGATGAGACTCCTGCGTAGGATGCTATTTGTATTAGTGCCCATTTATTTCTTTAACCTCGTGTTGAGGTGCTTGCATGTGCAGTTATTCTTGGCTGTAATAAACCCACCAAACTGAATTCGGAGTCAGTGGTCTTTGTAGGAAAACCAGATTGAAGAAGAAATGATTGCATAACTGAAAAAGATTTTCTTCCCTTCACACTATTCAGCAGGTAAAAAGATCCTGGTGACCTGAAGATTCTTAGAGGTGATAAGATAAGAATCAGCGTTATCAGTTGGAAGCAGAGTAGGATGGTTACCTCTGATAGTAAGGGGAGATCTAGATTAGGATAAGAGATTAGTTGCCCCATAGAACCCCAGTGATGGTGATCCAGTGGATCGCAAGAGGAGGACGTCGGCGGTCGCTGAAAACTGACGGAGAGTGACGGTGCAGCGGAAGTAGCAGTTCGTGGTAGAGTGAGTATGAAAAGGGTGATGGTTGTTAGATTGCGGTGTTTAATTGTTGTGTAGTGTCTTGCGGAGTTGGAATGAGAGTTGTGTGATTGAGGATCGGACCGTGAGCGCGCGCGGGGCCGAGAGACATTGTGGTGTAGAAGACACCCAGAATAGAGATTGTTGACCAGAGATGGTGGGGATCACGAGACGTCATTGATCAAACCACTGAAGATAGGGAATAAATGTGTGAGTGTGTGAATAACCGACGCTGGTCGTGGGTTGTTGTGTGCAGAATATTGAGCGGTTGAATCCTATCTATTGTATTAGAGGTGATTGTCCGGTCGTTTCGCGGACAGACAGTTGCCAGATTGAGGTCAACAATTTCGAGAGGCTGATCGGTCATTGGAGGACCGACAGTCAGAGAGGTAATTGTTCGGTAGTACGGACCATTGCTTCAGAGTGTGATTGAGACACGTGCGAACGAGAGAATTAGCAAGGAGGGGAACTGCTGCGAGCGGAGGAAGCGTGACGTCAGACAGTGCCGCGCTGCGATAGGCCGGTTGGCGTGAGCCGCGCTGGCATTGGTGGATTGAACCAGGAAGCGAAAACAAAATATTGGGTGCGAACAGATATCTGCTTTACCATGAAATGTTTTAAAGTTTTACGAGAACTTTGCAGAGGTGACAGACATGTGGTTACTCGGGGTGGAGAGGAAGCCCCTCCCGAGGACACGCCGGCACATTATATGGCTACGAATGTAGAATTGCATACCATAATTTGGCTTGAGAACTGGCATAAAATGACAGAAGGGGAAGGAGAATTGACTTTCCCACGCTATGGCACTTTCAGGTTAGAGGTGTTGTACCAGCTAAAGACTATAATGGCTTCTTTACGACCATTGCCTAGACCGACGCAGTTTGAGGCGGTACATGCATGGATTAGGGCAGCGTATGACAGGAAAAGAGATAAGAGCCAGGAAAGAGTGAAGAAATCGATCAGGGCCTTTCAAGATGCGAGGTGGGATGCACTGGAGAAAAGGTGGAGAGTGGAAACGATCGAAGGAGATAGGTTGTACCCACTGCTAATAAAAGATGGGAAAATAACAAGAGTTGAAGAGGACGACAGTGATACAGATGACAGTCTGTTAGATAGGTTGCTAGCAGAGAGACCACCTCCATTTAATCCAGATTTAGAAGAGGGAAAACCAACTTCAGCAGTAGAACCGGGTGAGACGCAGAATCAGACTAACATGAGGGTAGTGGGAAGAATTTCCACAGGAACAGAGGGAGCGGCAACACAGCCTTCCATTGGGAATACCCGATTACTGGACTCCCTGACAGTACCGGTTACCATTGGCCCTATAGTACCGGTATATGACCCAGACCGAGTAAGAGAAGGAAGTTCAGTACAGACGAGAGGAGAAGATGAACCAGTGCTAGTGGGAATGGGTTCGGAGTACAAGTGATTCACTTCCCAAAGCCATTAGACACAAGTACGCCATTACCAGCCACTGCAGACTCCTCTTTTAAACAGGAGGATGAGAGACCAGTCAGACCAAGATCTTTGCACGAATCTAAGTCAGCTTTGAGGATGTGGACACCAACAGTAAGAACCCAAAGTGATAGGATGCCAGGCGATAGGGGACAGGACATTTCGGAAGATAGACCAAGTTCCAGGAGTACGATAGAAGGGAACAGGTCACAAGGACAAATTAGTGACTATGATGAGCGGGATGGAGCAGCTTGCCAAGAAGTACTGAGGAGTGCAGTGCAGGCAAGGTTGCTGGACGTAGTAAGACTGAAAGCGGAGGTAGACGAAATGATTAGTGGAAGCCTGCCTTTGGAAAGAATAGAAATCTATGGGTCAGATGAGTTGCTTTTCATAGCGAAAGATGTAACTCGGAAAGCTAGGATAGCACATGAGAAATTGACAGCATTAGCCAGGAGATATGAGGTAGACTTGAATAAAACAAAAACATTGCAAGGACCACATAGGTTGCAATATAGTGATCAGGAACTGGAGGAGAAAAGGATCACAGGATTAAGGACGCATACTAAAGATCTGATTGTAGGGATGCGGATATGGAACTTGTTGGACAAATGGGAGGAAAGGTGGTCAAAGAAGAAAATAGCAAAGAAAATTGTGGGAGAAACGCTGCCTCCGGGTGGTGGGGCAACGGGTGTTGGAAACTTTCCTTTACGGGAAGTACAGAACGGAGGGTACGTGCATGTGCCATGGAGTAGAGGTGACTTGGCTGCGTTTACAAATGATTTTCCTCGGCTGAGGGAGAAACCCGTAGAGTGGTACAAACAGGTTGAGCGGTTTGTTAAAATTTCGAAGGTGCTGTGGACTGATTTGAACACCTTGTTTGACATAGTGGTGCCGGGAGATTAGCGGACAGCTTGTAAAATCGCCGTTGAGTGGCCGACTTTTGAACCTGAAAGGGATGCTGTCACGAATGGTCCGTCACCCCTTGTTATGAAAAAGTTTGAGCAAGTGATTACGTGGTTGAAACTGAAGATTTCGCCTCAAGATATAGATTGGGTTAAGATAGACCGAACTGTGCAGGAACCTAAAGAAACGGTGCATGAATATTATGAAAGACTTTTGCAAGCTTTTAAACAGTATAGCGGATTAGATGCATTAGACCCCAAGGACATGGGACAGTTTGTCTCAAAGTTTGTGCTAGGTCTGAGACCAGAAGTCAGCCTCATGATACAGCACCATTTGATCTGTTGGCAGAACAAGCCGGTAGATGAAATCTTGCGGTATGCGAGGTATTGTAGTGATGAGGTGGACTCGAAGCATCGTAAGCTAAAAGACAAATTGATGCTCGTTCAGATGCAGACAGCTCAGGGCCAGCCTAGTGGAGGGACCTTAGGAAGAAGACAAGGAAATTACCAAGGGAACCAGAATGGGCAAGGACAGGGGAAAAGGAAACCCATTGATCCCAAGACGGGGGTGGAAGTGGCGACACTGAAGAAGACCACTGCGTGTCATCTTTGTCACCAGATCGGGCATTGGAAGCGCGAGTGCCCCTTGAACCCAGCCAACCAAGTGCAGCAGGAGGTAGAAGGGGTTCAGGCACCTGTGCCGGAGGTAGTCAACACTGTGATCAAGTCCAGATTGATGAAAGGGGGGACATATAACCCACAAGTATCGGTCCCCCAGCCACCAAGGATCTCACAGGGAATACGAACTTACCAGCAGATGCCCCTTTTCGAAGGGTATGATGAGTATAGCCCAGACCCGTTATCCTGACGGTGCCTGAGGGGGGAGGAAGACTGCACACTTGGAGCAGTCTTGGAAGTAGACCAGAGAGGACCTTTCGTGGAGGCAGACATTGATGGTCATCCTACCATGCTTTTGGTTGACACTGGTGCTACCCGGTCTACTGTAAGATCAGCAGTAGTCCCCAACCTACCCCTCTCGGGACAATCGATCCAAGTTGTTGGAGTGGCGAACAAAAGAATAAACAGCCCGCTGACCGAACCGATTCCAGTGAGGATAGGTTCCTTCCAAACTAGACATCAGTTTTTGGTGTGCGATACGAGTCCAGTTTGTCTTTTGGGAAGGGATCTGTTATGTAAGTTGAACTGCACGATTTATTGCACGCCTAAGGGAGTGGAGGTTCAGACAAGGGACGATGATGCTACTTTTAAAGTTGCTAATCAGCATCTGTGTATAGACTTGTATCCAATGGTGACCGTGGAGGAACTTCCACCGGATTTGAGAGATACTGTGTCACCTGAGGTGTGGGACTTCACAGGAGAAGAGATAGGACTAATCAAAGGGGTTGAACCTGTGCAGATCGAGGTGAAACAGAATGTTGAGTTCCCTAGAACACCTCAGTACAATCTGTCGCCTGAAATGATCGCAGGGATTAAACCTGTAATCGAGACTTTCATCAAAAAAGGCATTCTGAAGGAGATCAGAGGTAGCCCCTGTAATTCCCCTATTATGGGACTACAGAAACCGAGCGGGAAATTCAGGATCGTGCAGGACCTGCGAAAGGTCAACACGATAGTGGTCCCTTGTTGTCCAGTGGTACCGAATCCATCAGTGATACTGTTTCAGATACCATGTGAAGCCGAGTGGTTTACTGTCATTGACTTGTGTCAAGCATTCTTCTCAATACCGCTCCATGAGGAAAGCCAATTTCTTTTTGCGTTCCGGCTGGAAAATCGTGTGTTAACGTGGTGTCGTATCCCTCAAGGGTATACAGAAAGTTCATCGATTTTTAATCAGATCCTGAAAAAGAATCTTGAGAGTCTCGTATTGCCGCAGAACTCAGTTCTCGTGCAATACATAGACGATTTGCTTGTTGCCTCAGAAACGGAAGATGCTTGCAGGATAGACACGGTAGCCCTGTTGAACCATTTAGCAGAGAACGGGCACAAGGTGTCTCCAAATAAGTTGCAGTACTGTTTGAATGAGGTACAGTACTTGGGACACAGATTAGAAAAAGGCAAGAGGAAGGTGTCACCAGACCGAATTGAGGCAATAATGAACATGGCAGTGCCTACCACACAGAGGGAAGTCAGGATGTTTTTGGGAATGGTCGGCTATTGTCGGCAGTGGATACCTAGTTTTTCCTTGAGAGCAAAGCCTTTACAGAGGCTTACGCACAAGGATGTGAGTGATCCGGTACCATGGGACGAGGAGTGCTTGATGTCATTCCTAAAACTGAGAGAGGAGTTGTGTAGTGCCCCAGCTCTGGGAATGCCTGATTACAACAAGGCCTTTTCACTGTTCTGTTGTGAGAGAGAAGGATGTGCATTAGCAGTCTTAGCTCAGAACCATGGAGGTGTCCGTAGACCAGTTGCCTACTTTTCAGCTACTCTAGATCCCGTAGCTTCTGCGTTGCCCGGATGTCTAAGATCCGTTGCTGCAACAGGTGTCAGCATTGAAAGATGTGAAAGCATTGTAATGGGTCATCCTTTGACTGTATATGTGCCACACTCGGTTGAGTTGTTGATGACCAGGACTAAGACTCAGCACCTAACGAATAACAGGTTAACGAGGTATGAGCAAGTCATACTCGCCGCAGAGAATGTGACTCTGAAAAGGTGCTCTGTCTTAAACCCTGCGACATTAATGCCCATACCGAATGTAGATGATGAAGATTGTGCGGACCATGATTGTCTTGAAGTGACTGAACTTTGCACCAAACCAAGACCTGACATTGTCGATGAACCACTGATGGACCCAGATGAAATTTTCTTTGTCGATGGTTCATGCCTAAGAGACAGTGTCGGTCAACTAAGAGCAGCGTTTGCTGTATGTACCATTTCCGGGGTGGTTGAGGCTGCCTACCTAGAAGGAGTACGCTCCGCGCAGGTAGCTGAAATCATTGCTTTGACTCGTGCCTGTTTGGCCGCTGATCGAATTCGAATCACGATTTACACGGACAGTCAGTATGGGTTTGGTGTGGTTCATGACTTCGGACAGCTGTGGTCCCAGAGGGGATTTTTGACATCATCTGGCTCACCCATTAGGAATGGAGAATATGTAAGACAACTGTTAGATGCATTGCAATGTCCGAAGGAAATCGCAGTTGTAAAGTGCACTGCACACGGGAAGGGGGAGGATTTTGTGTCTTTGGGAAATAATTATGCGGACGAAGTTGCCCGCTTCTGTGCAGAACAGGGATGCATATTTACAGAGGGTTACACAGGAGAGAGCCAAGAAAGAGCCGAGCTCAACATGATGTTAGCCATGGCAGACACTTGGGAGGAGCTCAAGCGACTGCAGGATGAAGTTTCAGATCAGGAACGGAATGGATAGATCAAAGCAGGGTGCGAAAGAGGGGATGTGGATGTTTGGGTCTCCAGTGATGGGAGAGCTGTATTACCAGAGAATCTGTTGAGTCCAATGGCGAGACTGATACATGGACCGGCACACCTTGGTAGAGATGCAATGATGCGTGTGTTTAGACAGACGTGGTATAATCCCCGATTTCGTGCAATGGCTGAAACAGTAAGTCAGAGGTGTGTCACGTGTCAGCAGATGAATGCTGGAAAGAAAACAGTAGTCACCTTGAGTCACATTGGGAGGTCAGGAGGGCCCTTCAATAGGATACAGTTAGACTTCGTGGAAATGCCTAAGTGCAATGGGTTGAGATACATCTTGGTGCTGGTATGTGTATTCTCACGGTGGGTGGAGGCTTACCCGACACGCAGGTGTGACACTCTCACAGTGGCTATGTTATTGTTGAGGGAGCTCAACCCGAGATTCGGGATCCCAACCTCTTTGGAATCAGATAGAGGAAGACATTTTCACAGTGAAATCATGAAGTTACTTTGTGCCGCATTGAATATTGATCAGAGACTCCATTGCAGTTACCGACCAGAGGCTTCTGGGATGGTGGAACAAGTCAATGGAACTTTGAAAGCCCGGATGGCAAAAATGTGTTCATCAACATCCCTGAAATGGCCTGACGCTTTGCCGCTCGTACTGATGAGCATGCGAAGTGTCCCAGATAGGAGGACTGGATTGTCCCCCCACGAGATATTAATGGGAAGGGCAATGCGGTTGCCAGCAGTACCAGCTACAGCCTTGATTAACATCACTGATGACTTGATTCTCGATTACTGTAAAGGACTATCTGATGTGGTCAGTTCTGTGTCCCAGCAGGTGCAAGCTGCAGCTGTTCCGGCCTCGAGTGATCTGTGCCACGACCTGTGTCCAGGCGATTGGGTGCTTGTCCGAAAGCACGTGAGGAAGAGCTGTTTGGATGTTCGGTGGCGAGGCCCGTACCAGGTGATACTGGTAACGAATACAGCAGTGAAGTGTGGAGGATTGCCGAACTGGGTACATGCCTCCCATACCCGCAGAGTTTCAGCACCCTTGGAAGAAACAGCTCCTCTCGTGAATGAGAATCCAGCTGATGTGGCAGGGCCACATGAGAGGACAAGTCAAGCTGTAAGGGTCGCTGACACAGCTGGTGGTGCGCTAGAACAAGCTGAAGGGGGTTTCGACAGCCCGAACCTCGACTCTGACTCAGAAGACAGAGGTGGTGCAGTGGGTGGAGTAGAGTCAGATTCAGCAGAAGGAGGAAGTGGTGCACTGCGTATAGCAGGGGAAGGCAGAAGAACGACCAGAACTGAGGAAGGTTGGCCTGAAAGACAGAGGCGACTGAATCTGAGGTTGGCACCCGAAAGAGATCTTGCTCCAGTGTCTGAAACGTCTGAAACGGAAGCAAGTGACGAAGAGCAGACTCAAGAGGGTCGGCGAAGGTCGAAAAGAACAAGAGGACCCTTCCGGAGATACTCTACCCCTGAGTGGACTTACACAGTGACTGATGCAGGGGTAGTGAGTACGGGGAGACTGAGGTCTGTGCAAGTGGTCAGCAAGAGCCCGAATGTGGTAGTGAAGGTGGTGCTGTTGTTGCCAGGGCTCGAAGTCGAAGGAGTACTGACCCTCACCGTTCCGAATCCCCCCCTTCTGAGTAAAGTCCGACAATTGGTTTTGCATCGACTCGAATTTCCGTCTTTTGGGTTTGAGCCGTCTTCACACGAAATGGTAATCCTGCATCTTGAGCTTTTGTATCACGTTCTGGAAGTGCTTACTAATGATCTTATCATGGATGAAATATAACCTGTTGTAAATAAAAAGTCTAAAGAAGAAGATAACCTAGGGCCGAGTGGAAGAAGAGTAAACTTAGGGACTTTCCACCGAAGAGGAACGAGAGTTAGGGAAGTCTTTTTCTGGACTATGTAAATATGACTGTGGCTGAAAAGGGGATTTCCAGAGGTTTCAAAGTTGCTCGAGCTGGTTAAGCAAGTCACGAGTGGAAGGACAAAGACTTTTGAGTGTTCATTGCTAAAACCAAGGACTTTTGAGAACTTTCGAAATCATGGAGGTTGGAGATCCAAATCGTAGATCTAAAATGATTGTAGGCATACTTATAGGTGGTGTGATAGTTTCTATAATCGTAGTAATTGTAGTCTCATATACAGTTCCACATGAGCTAGCAGTGCAGGGGGTGCCAGGGACTCCTACACCTACTACACCTAGCCAAAAAGAGGTAAACATAGGAGCTAACAAGGCTTTGCTGATAGAAGAAAGTCGTAGATTGCATGTAGATTTGTCTAGAAGTGATTTCAAGCTCAATGCTTACGCCAAGCTGCTATACGAGTACGTGGATGCGATGGATGCGAAAGATTGCTATGTGTGTATGCAGTTGCCTGCTTCAGTGGATGAGGGTATTAGGTATCACCATCTTCCACTGACATATGGAATTTCATGTAGCCTGTTGCTTAGTATATTCTATGAAAGAGATCAGTTTGAGTATTTCTTTTCCAATTACGATGCAGTGCTTCCTAAAGTCCCCGCTTATAAACATTTGAATAAGTATGATTATTATAAGTCGGAGGATAGACTTAGGAAGTTCTTCATACCGTCTTTGGAATTGGACACAGCATATGCCCACCAACATAATTTGACGTGCTCATTATCAGATGTAGAGAAAAAGTTTGTGGATCAGGTAGAAGACAGGAATAGAAAACTAACACAGACACGAGACACAGGGCATAGTACGGTGGATTGGACAGAGGAGGAAAAATCGAACAAAGGGAAGTTATGGTCCTATAGCCTTGGACAAGGAGCAGAGGGGAAAGCAGTGTGTGAGACGTTATCAGACCTATTATGAGAAGGTTCCAGTGGGACAGAGTACGTGTGATCATGTTTTCACTATGGCAGATGTGGCAAAG
Organism: Calotriton arnoldi; assembly: GCA_963921515.1. Lineage (NCBI taxonomy): Eukaryota > Metazoa > Chordata > Amphibia > Caudata > Salamandridae > Calotriton > Calotriton arnoldi. The sequence continues at coordinate 537,915 of CAWUFW010005617.1, read as the reverse complement.
AACTTTCTCCTGGGCCCTGTACAAGTGATACCTACGGTGTATTTTGTGTGTGGAAGGAATGCCTATGTGAGATTGCCTGCTAACTGGTATGGTACATGTTACTTGGGAATAATATTTCCAAAGATTTACCATACTGAGGATTTGGAAGTTTTGGAAGGTGGAAAGCATTCAAGAGTGAGAAGAGGTGCGAGTGCAGGGGTCGTAGTGGGAGATATCTTTGGAGCCATGATACCAAGTTTGGGAGTGATCTTGAATGATGTGAAGATCCGGAGACTGGCGACTGTGATAGATGAACTATCGATGAACACAGCAAAATCGTTGGTACTGGTGGAAGGAGAGATGTTGTCAATAAGGACAATGGTTTTGCAGAACCGCCTTTCTTTGGATGTCTTACTGGCAAAAGAGGGCGGAGTCTGTAAATTATTGAGGGTTCAAGAGTGCTGTACTTATATACCAGACCACAGCAAGGATCTGGAGAAATATATAAGTAACATCACTACTATTCACACGAAGATAGCGGACTTGACTGAAGAGGGAGCTTGGGAAAAAGTTGGAAAAGGGTTTGGTCAAGTGGGAAGCTGGTTTGCGAATTTGGGAAAGGGATTCCTTGGCTATGTTTTGAGACCTCTCCTTATCGTGGTGGTTTGTGTGGTTTGCCTGTGGGGTCTGATCAAAGCTTACAAGTGGTATCGAGCAGGCCGAGTTGAGAGAGCTCTGAGAGAAAATGAGACGAGAATGGCTAGACTGCAGGACAGTCAATATCAGAGACTCAAGAGAATGGAGAATCACAGACCAGGGAGAATGGCAACGAGTTCTGCTTAGGTCGGTTCTTTCTCCAAGGGAGTTGAATAAAATGTGATGACAGGAGTCATCAAAGGGGGGGGGAACTGATAGAGCGCCATGTTCTTGTGAAATTTGTAGGGGTGCATCATAATCACCGATAGCTCGCACCCGCATATATCCAGCTATATATCAATGAATGGTCAGTAAAATGTAGTTATAAACCGCAGTTATTAGAATGAATAAGAAATGTAATTGTGCTATTTTAATCATGCAAATGTAATGCTTAACTGAATCGTGTGTAAAATAATGCATAGATGAATCAGCCCATGCGTAATCGAGATGCAGTAGTTTAAACGTGTACCATATTAAGTTGCACATGTAGTTCACTTTTCGCATATGAAATGTAATGAACCAATGCTTATAGAAGTGATTAAGATTTGTGTGTTTAAATTGTGTAAAGGCCTGACTGCATATACGCCAGGGAAAGGCCTGTTTGTTCTTATGTTAGCTTATTTTGCAGGCAGAAAAGGTTCTCTTGGAAAGGCTCTTTGGGCACCGACAGTAGATTTAATTAGCACAGTAGAGGGTTTCTGTTGAACGTATCTTCTGTTGCAGGTGCAAGGACACATGCCTCGTTAGTTAAAGACTGGCTCTTTGTTTCACAAGTTAGAGCGATGGGAGGCATGTAAATGGGAGTGCAATGGAATTTAGGGATGATACTTTCAGCGGAGAAGGTGCCTGGGACTCAAGGTCATCACAACCGTCCAAGATGAAGTAACCGTTTCGATGGAAAAGTACAAGAAAGAAGACCTGGCCAAAGAGGCGTGACAAAAGGCGTGTTCAATTGTATTGGGTTTTGTATTAGGGATAGTGCCCCGAGGGTGGAGAGCAGAGAAGAGGTAGGAGAGACCAGAGAGGAGGACAGAGAGGGATTTGGTGAAGGAGCATCTTAAATCTGAGCTTAAGTACTAAGTGAGTGCATGTAGCGGGCTGGTAGTAAGGGGCCAGAGACGAGGTAAGGGTATGGAAGACTTTATTGGATTTAGTATACGCCTCTTTGATATTGCTGGTTTCTTGTAGGGCGCCGGGGATGTTGGCGGCTTGGTCTTGGAGTCTCGATCCCTCGATGAGACCCAGTTTTTCCTCATCCGGTCCGGGGTACACCCACGGGGTCGTCAACTCGGGTGAGGCAGGTACTCAAGGCGATGAGGTGCAGGGAGGAAATAGATACCAGGTATCAGTATGAGGGTTATGGTACAGAGTGAATGGGAGGGGTAGTGAGGGAGCACACAGTGAGTATTCACAACAACTCTAAGTGAAGGTGAGGTGCTCAGGACGGGTACACCGGGAATAGGGGACACTCTAATCATGCGAGTCGGGTCCCTCCCTTCCTCCTCTCCAACCCGCCAAACGCTCGCGTACCTGTTTAAGCCACGCTCCTCCTGGAACGTGGCTGGGCGAACCACGGGCACGTTGGCCTCCTGGCTTGCTGGCGTCTCTCCTCCGCTCCGTCGCCTCTCCTCTGCTTGCTTCCGTCTGTGACTCCTCTTCCTCACTCCTCTCCGGTCCGTCTCTCTCGTCTCCTCCGGTGTTAACACACACTGGCTTCCGTGTTCCTCGGGTTCTTGTGGGCCGGGTCCCATCGACGTCATCCATCTGGGCGGGGCCACCAACGATGTCCTCCCAATTAAAGGAGCCGCGATCAGATCCCTCATCACCCTCACATTCCCGTATGTCCGGACAGCTCCAGTCGTCCTGCTGCGGTAAAAGAGGAGGGGAAACGGTGGGTGACACACCCCACCAGTCCATAGTCGCCTTCACACCCCCCTGGGCCGGACCCGCCTCGTGACAGTGCATTTCTAGGAAGTCTTCACAGCTGACACCTTTTTTACTTGCTCTTGCCTGGGAAATTCGTTAAGTAGGTATGTCATCTTAGAAGTAGGGTAGGGACAGTCAATGGGTTTTCTGCTTGCTTAGATAAATGAGGAATAATATAGAGATTGGAGCTGTTATTGCTTGTCTAATACTTCTGGAGCTAACGATCCTTCTCATCCTGAGTCGGATGAGACTCCTGCGTAGGATGCTATTTGTATTAGTGCCCATTTATTTCTTTAACCTCGTGTTGAGGTGCTTGCACGTGCAGTTATTCTTGGCTGTAATAAACCCACAAAACTGAATTCGGAGTCAGTGGTCTTTGTAGGAAAACCAGATTGAAGAAGAAATGATTGCATAACTGAAAAAGATTTTCTTCCCTTCACACTATTCAGCAGGTAAAAAGATCCTGGTGACCTGAAGATTCTTAGAGGGGATAAGATAAGAATCAGCGTTATCACTTGCATTTTCCAACCTGCTGCCTGCTCTTGGGCAAGCTAGTTCTTGTTTCTCTTATGGCTCTAGTCTCAAATGAACAAGACATTAACTAAGAAAGCGCAACATTGATGCTGACTGTTTCTCATTCACACTCACTCAGGAATGTCTGAAGCTTCTTCTCTCCTCAAGAAGCTTGTAAACATGATTTATATAATATCTTTCAGCCTTATTTTGGGAAAAATAACCCTGTGGGCTGTGATGTAAGGTAAGGACAGAAACAGTTTGAATTCCCTTGTATAATAATGCATAGCCACCTTACTGTCCTTCAGATGTACACTTCATGAACATATAAGAAATAAACACACTATCAAAGAATAATAAAACACTGTCAGATTATGAATGGGAAAAAACGAAATAGTATATAGTAGTTAGGCATTATAAAAGGTAAATGAAGCCTTAGGCAAGGATGAGGCTAACAAGCAAATATACCTAATGAGGGGGACCTGGAGACAGAAATAAGGCAAAGCACACAACAGATTATGCTACTTATTTTAGCTCCTACCCTACACTTTGCTTAAATATGCCATTTGGTTCATATACAAGTTCAACCACTTCATGGGGCCCTGTCACACCACAGGCACTCAGACGGTACACTGTTTCTACTAAAGATGACCAAATCAGTCCATGGTAGGGGCATACATCTCACAATACTTATAACATAATAACACAAACCATTAGGTGGAACGTTTCTGCTATTTCTACAGTTTCTTCAACTACAAGAGAGATGACTGATTTCTTATTTATCAATTTGCCTACTTTCCCTTGGACTATTCCATTTCTTGGCATGTGTTTGTTGAGGACTTTATGGTCAGTTCACATTGTAGGACATACTGTTCCTGTAGCTTTGACAGAATTCTCTACATAGAGCTATCATTGGAACGGTCTGCCTAGTCTGACATGATATAACCCTTTTTCGCCTGGTATTTATGTCGTCTTGCTTTGTTTAGCATTCTATTGTCCTCAAGGGCACATAAATGCCTTTAACACAATAGTTAAAAAATAAACCTAATAATCAAAGGTTTGCATGCCAATACCTTATGGGTGCGTGAAACCGGACCTATTCCTGTGGACAGGGGCACATTTGCTTCAGTTCTGTTAAGACACAGGCCCAACACTCTCTTACTACTAGCAGATGTGAATAGATGCACAAGTGCAAAAAGAATAGAGCAAAAGAAAACCAGTATATGACAGCCAGGCTTCAGAGAAACATGAACTCAATGGCAACACAAAGAATCACTTCATGCAATTCATACAAGTAATACTGACTGAAAAGGTAAAGCGCAAAGCCAAAATAGCTGTTCTACACATGATCTCAAAAGGCACATGCCGATAATACCACCTCAGCTGTGGCCAAGTGAGCATAAAATTTGAGAAATATGAAACTTATATCAATGTGGAAATCAGGTGTCTAGCCATCCTGCAACAGTAGCTCTTGATTCTATTTAGCAGCATGCAACCCAACTTAAAAACTGAAGATGTGGATTTTGGATCTATGAGGAAAACAACATTGATGTTTTCTAAAATTATGAAGGATCTCCTGCGCTTAAGAAGCATAAAGTGTGGGGAAGAGTACCATAAAACAAAATTGCTAGTTGACATAAAAGTGGGATAGAAATTTTAGAAAATGCATGCCAGTTGTTACATGCGCCATTCATGTGACCTGATTAAGCTAAATGTCAAATTAATACTTGATATCAGTCACTCAGCATGTGAAAGAACTAATGTTATTCTTTCATGTCAGTGGTATGATTGTAAGCCGTTTCGCTGATAAAGTGAATCTTTTGTTGATCTCTCTGGTCACCGAAAAACCCGCTTCATTAGACTTGGAAGACACCGCTGCTCCCTTGTACTCATGTCAAGAATGTGGAAGATCTTGGCTTCATAGTGTTGACTGAGAAGTGGACTTTGGCTTAACCATTTTATCACTTTATGTTTATGTCAGAACCTCTTTCAGTGGACCATGGAGCACAGAGGGGCCACTGAGCCTAACCAAGGGGGTTGAGGCCTTTTACTCCTTGTATCCCAGGTCCCGACCTACTATGGATCCTGAACAACTGGTCCAAGTACCCAGTGCTTAATTTGTAAAATATTAAGTGCCGGGGCTCAAAGTTTTGCTCAGAAGCCGCCACCAGCACTGCACAATGTTGTGGTGCCAAAGACCAAGACCGGGTAGGCTTGAGCGCCCTTCATGCACATTTAACCCACCACCAGACACTCCGTGCCCCTCTCTCTCACTCCTGCACATTCTTTGTTGTCTCTGCTTCCACCCTTTGTCACTGTTCCATCTTTTTCTTTGTCACCCCTTTTGTGTTTTTCTCTCTCTTGTCTTGGGTCAAAGTGTGACAGGAACAATAAGTGCTAGTGCCCAAAAATAAGCACTGGTGGTCCCCACCTGCAGCCACCGGCTCAAGCAAGCACTGATATTACTTTACGGTTCATATCCAGAGGCATGCCATGGATTCCAGTGGCCCTGGTCAAACAAGGAAAATGGATCCTTGCAGAGCCAACAGGTGATGGAGGGTGACAGGTGGTCCCAAGTGGGCTGGTTTTGTAAATAAGGGGTGTTTCCTGACTGACCATCCTCGTAACTCTTAATATGAGCACAGTGACAGGACGGTTCTATTCAGTCGCTGAAGGGGCATCCTCCCATTTCCTTCAATTTGCTTTTTATTTTCAGCCTTTCAGCAGCTTGGCACTACTAGTTTACTGCACACAGCACTGTCAGTTAAAAAGACATTGTAAGACAGCCATGCCGCAACTACACACACAACTTGTAGGTGCCACCTCAGGATTACAGGGCTCACCCCCGGGTCCCCCACCCACGCACTATGTGGGCTGTGGGGTGTACTTTACATCCCTGGTATCGAATATCAGCGAGGCTTACAACCGTTCTGTAAGCTGCCAGACTGCCAGTCCTGAACACTCGTGTTCACCTTTCGTTTCTCCAGTAGGAGGCACAGTCGTGTTGCACTCCGTCAGATTGCATATCACAGGCCTTCATTTTGAGTAACATGTTCTTTCTTTCTAACCAGAACAGTCATCAATATTGTGGCTCCTTTGCTCCTAAGTCGCCCTACTTTAGGACTTCTCCGATTTCCAAATCACACAAGATGAAACAGTAATTCTACCCCGCCAACGGCCAGGCAGTCACCCAGCTAATTATTTTTATTTTGAACAGATATCAGGCAATCCGACCACAAGTGAAGAAATTTATAGTCCCGGCCCTGTGAAATAAGTGCTGGTGCTGAGCACCGGAAAGCACCGGCACAAATTAAGCACTGCAAGTACCCATTCTGCACTTGACTCTCAGTAGTAATGTGGTCGAGCAGTCCAAGCCTCCCTTTGGGGGTGGGAGGTTGGATACAGGGTAGCGAACACAGACTCACAACTCAAAATGCACGCAGCAGCAATAAATCATTGTCCAGCCAAATTTTCACTTTTATGAAAAAAGAGAAGTATTTAATATCTACCGCTTGCCAACACAAAGGAAAATATGACATTCACAAACAACTACACAATCCCCCCCGAGGTCAAGGCTCTAGTGTTTCCTTGGCGGTTCCCTGTCCCACATCCTCCTCACTAAAGCTATGGTGGTTATTCCCAATTCACTGATGGCAAAAGCCTGGGTATGCCCCATTAGTAGTCTGAGTCTCAAGAGTCCACTCTGACTGTGTTCTAAAGTCAAAAGTGTTCCAGCGCTGATGTGATGTCTAGCCAGCAAGTTCACCCACGGCTGACTGGAATGAAGTCAGCCTTACCTGCAGCTGCGGGCTCAGCGGGTCCAGGGTTCCTGAGTGCACCCCCTCTGCGGGCTTCAGAGCTGCACAGGCTGATCTAGGTGAATTCATCGCACCCAGGCAGGCTACGCTCTCTGATCGCTGATCTCCTCACATGATGTTGTGCTCCTGAGGCGACCGGAGGTACCTTGTGGCTCCTCGTTGCAAGTAAGTCTTTTGTTCTCTCCCACGATGGTGAGAAAGATGATGAGAAGTCACCGGTGCTGATCCCTTGTCCAGGGGTAGATGCATGGGGTGTTCCCACGGCAGCCTCACTCCTAAGCCAATGCTCTGGATCAGTACCCTCTTCTGGCTAGTTCTATTGACCCCCTCTATCATACGGGGTCACTGCATCCCTACCGTAAACCAGCATCGACCCGATCAGCACAGCAGGTGTCCGCATGGCAGCCCTCCTGGCATACGTGTTGCTGATCCTTAGCGGCACACGGGCTCCGACCCGATCAGCACAGCGCTCACCACAGCTCACTTCCCGGCGGCCCTCCCAAGGCATCCGGGGGTCACTGACTTGTACCGCTCAGGGCAACGACTCAATCCGCAATCGGTACAACTGCTGTTTCCTCATACCTCGCAATGGGAGTCAACTTGACAGGATTCCATTTTGGACCTCGGTGCCTTCAGTGCTCTACTCGTCCTCCCTGAGCACCTTAGTCTTGGCAAGCAGGCTGGTGATGGTGCTCCAGGTTAAGTGGTTTTGGATTCCCTGGGAGATGTCCTGCTCACCCAGGAGGGAGACTATCAGACCTTGGTTCCAGTCCTGGTCACAGGCAGAAGTCTTGCAGAGCTTCCCCTCCTCACACAGCCCGTCTGGCGGCTTTGCAGATGACAATTTCGGAGGTCTCAAACTCCCCTTCTTATAGTCCATTTCCAGACACCAAATGTGATTTAGGGTCTGAGTCTTTGAAGTTTATGTAGGGGTCTGCTTCTTTTGAAGAGCCCACTCCTCTGCCCTATTGAAAGCAGTCCGTCAAAGCAGTAGTGACTCCAAAGTTGATAGCCCAACAACATAGGCCATGGGAGTGACTAGAGTTCATAGCTGGATGTCAGTCACAGTAATATGTGTATCAAAGTGTTAGCCTAGGGCCCCAGCCCTACTCTTTATTATTCTCTTATCAGCCCCATTTCCTTCCTGAGATTCGCCCAAGCCCCTTACTTGTGACCTCTCAATGAATCAACGAGCACCCTTTGAAGTGTACACGGAAAGCCTGGCTATCTCCCCCTCCAGTGTGCCCCCCACCCAGCTTACAGTTACACAGCAATACACAAATCTGTCTGGGGGGATTCCTTTATCTCCTCTCCTCATATTTCACCATGCAGGCCTGGGACTCCCAAAAAGGAACTCAGGCTCCTCCATGTATTGTACCATGTCCAGGCACACATACATCCAGTGTATGTATACAACATACACACACTACACCGTATTTTATCCTCCTGGTACTGTACCAATCGTAGGCACATACACATCCAGCACAAGGTCAAGGAGTGAGTTAAGCACACAGCAGCAGAACTTTGAAATGAGTGAGCCTATAGGCCTTACTCCAGTGACACAGGTTAAAAAGGACCTGTTCACTCCTACTGATCATTACACTGTATGCTGCCACCACGGCACTTGGGCTGCTTAACTCTTGGTGAAGGCAATAGTCTTTCACCACTCTGAGGGTAGCGCTTTGGTGGCACTCAGGGTCCAACAAGACCACAATCCATGAGACAGGCCCATGTCATGGCGCACACGCATGATCCGTGCTTCCCTAGGACAACAAAAATCAGTATTAGGGATCTAGACATCAGTATAGTTCAAGGCAGGGGTGCACATCCATTTCCATGCAGAGGACTTTTCCATCCCAACAGTTTGTGGCAAGATTTAGTGTGAGAAAGCAGTATCAAAAAAGGTAGTAATAATACTGGTTTGAGCTAACTCATCATGTTCTTAAAGTTGTGAACTGAAAGAGAAGAAGTCATCTTGAGGAAGTTTTGAAAATTATCTACCTCAGGAGTGTTTGTGTAATGCATATTGGCAGGTAGATATAACCAGACATCACCAGTAGATTAAGAGAGGGTTTATTGTAAGTTGAATGGTTACATAAACAACCCCACCAAGAGCAGATGTAGTTAGATACGCAGCCCTGGTCTGTCTGGCTTAACTGCCCCACAGGGAACCCTCACAAGCCTGATATTCCATGACATTGTTGGGTAACCTGACAAACAGGATACCACACATTTCTCTCCTTTTGAAACAAAAAGGAAATGCCTTCCACCTAAAGAAACATAATGGAAATATAGACCTCAAAAACACCAGACTATGCAACATTTGACAGCATCATCAAATAGTGCATGTAAAGAGGACACCACAAAAACATGATGATAATCTAATCACCATTAAACTACACCACTAGGCCAGACAAGCTTAACTCATTGGTCGAACAGAGAATACTAAAAATAATTAAGTACCACAACACACCAAAAAACACTGCCACAATCAAAGAAACAACAAAAACATAAAAACAGGTATCTTTCAATATTCATACAATGTTCACTTGCAAAAGATATATCTCAGCCCACGAAAGGGCATCTTGTATTTTAGCAATGGGAATTGATCAGTCCACGCACTCGTCCCCTGTAAGGGCATCTAGTGTTTTAGTAACAAGTGTCTTTCAAGCCACACACTCATCCCATGTAAGGGCATCTAATGTTTTCACAACAGGTATCTTTCACTCCACACACTCATCCCAAGAATGGACATCTTGTGTTTTAGCACTGGGAATCTTTCACGCCACACACTCATCCCCTGTAAGGGCATCTAGTGTTTCAGCAATATGTATCTTTCAACCCACACACTCATCCCACATAAAGGCATCAAGTGTTTTAGCAACAGGTTTTTTCCAAGCCACACACTCATACCCTGTAAGGGCATCTAGTGTTTTCACAACAGGCATTTTACACTCCACACACACATCCCACAAAAGGGCATCTTGTGTTTTAGCACTCTTTCACACCACGCACTCATCCCATGTAAAGGCATCTAGTGTTTTAGCAATAACACACTCATTCCCTGTACCACAACACAGTAACTTCCCTACCACTGAGGGAAAATCCCACGGACCAGGGCTCAACACAACACAAGCACTCCGTCACTGAGGGAGAATAACATGAAACAGGGTTTACCACAACCCAAGCATTTCCCTGCCAACTGAGGTAGAATCAACGGAAAAGGGTTCAGCACAACCCAAGCACTTCTCAACCACTGAGGGTAAATCACAGTGGCGGCTCCGCCATAGGGGCATCGCCCCACTGCTTTCTCGCAGTGCGAGAAGCAGAAACATAAAATGGTAAAAATACCATTTTATGTTTCTGCTTCTCGCACTGCGAGAAAGCAGAAGTGCCTGGAGTGCCTGCCTGGTTGTGGGCGGGGGTCCCGCTCGAGGGCGGGGGGGGAGTGGCTTGCCCAATGTTGTGGGCCTTGACTGCTTTGGTTGGCCTGGGGCCGACCAAAGCAGTCATGCGCACTCTCTCTTTTCTCTATGTAGGCTGCGTGCATCCTACATAGAGAAAAGGGCCTCCGATTAGGCTCCCGGCTGGGGCGCTCTCCACTGCGCCGCACCAATCACAACGCTGCCATTGCAGCGTTGTGATTGGTGGAGGGGAGGGAGGCTGCCTGTGGGTGGCAGCTTCCTGTCTGAGTGAGGAGAGCTGCGGCAGCAGGAAAAAGCGGGACCCGGGGGAAGGTAAGTTTTATTTTATTTTTTTAAACCCCTCCCGCCTCCCCCCTACCCCCACCACGCACAATCCCCCCACGCGATCCCCCCCACCCACCCGTCATGCTGCCCGCGACTGCATGTAAAGCATGCTTTGAATCTATTCCTAGGGGGAAATACTCCGTCCTCCTAGTCCTTTAAAATGCGTTACCAATGGGGCAGTATTATACACACACGGGCAGAGGCGCGTGGACTAAGTAGATTGAAGACTGTGCCTAGTTCACAAATGGCCCCCGCTTTCGCGGAGGGGGTCCCGCACTCGTGGCGGGACCTCCGCAATGGAAAACTGCTCTACGGAGGCCCCATAACGACTGCAGGAGAGACCCCAGCCTCGACTGCGAGGCCTCCACCCCGACTGCGTAGGCCGTTTGTGAATTAGGCCCGGAGTCAGTCTGCAACTCCTGGTGCGATAGGAGGAGGCCTACCTTTACATATTCCATATCTTCTGACTGGAACTAGGTAGGCAAATAAACTACAAAATAAAGCAATAAGAAATGCATGTTGCATGAATCTAGCCTTTTGTAGTGGGATGCAGCCGCAAATTACCAAAACTGAAAAGTTTTTAAAAATGCAGCGCATTCTCTTCCAGAATGCTAATGAGGCCCCGTAAAGTTTTCATTGTCCATACTTTGAATGTTAATGCATTGTAAAATATAGTGAAACATGCGTTGTAAACACCCCCCAGCCCCTGTGGCAGAAACTGGAAAAGTGGGGAATACCAAGACCTCTCCTGAAACAGCTGATTCAATTGCATACCAACATTGGGTCAAGATCAAACTGGGATCAGGGACGCACCTCTCAAGGCGAATTAACACCACCAAAGGCCTAAAACAAGGGTGCGTTCTAGCCCCCATGCTGTTTAACCTTTTTCTAGCAGACCTGCCTGGGGAACTGGATAAAACCAAATCTCATGCCCCACGGTTGGGAAATATCTCGTTATCAAATCTTTTATATGCAGACGACTTGGTTTTAATAAGCCGGTCTCCAATTGGACTCCAACACCTTTTAGATACCACCAACAAATTTTCACAACATAATGCATTAAAGATCAACTTAAACAAATCAAAAGTAATGACAGTGAATTATAACAAGACAAAGAAACTCTCATGGTTCCTGGACGGGCAGAGGCTAGACCGGGTAACCAACTACAAGTATCTTGGGGTACTATTGGACAGCAGAGGTTCATTTAAACCTCAACTAGAGCCATGCGTCGGAAGGTCACCACATTCTACTTTTCAATGAAGCCCCTGAAGAAAGTCCTCCCTGACCGGACATTGGACCCTCTCTTACAAGTGATCAGAGCACGACTACAGCCAATGCTCACATATGGGAGTGAACCAATGCTAGGGAAAGATGCGTCAGTTTTAGACAAACTAATCAGTAGAACATACAGAGCAATTTTCCAGCTACCCAACTACGTGTCTCCTGCCCAAATACGCCTTGAATTTGGCCTTCAGAGACAAACAGTGGAGAGAAGAGGCGCTTACATAAAAAGTTGGCGTAAAATTAGAGGCGCAGAGCAAGGATCCTTAAATGCCCACCTTTGGATAGAGCTGTCAACCCGAGAAAAATCACCTGCCAAGAAGTATCTGTTGGAATCACTGGAGTATCTTGGATTGACAAACCTCTGGGAGACATCCGCAGATAATAAGAGCTTTAAAAAGATAGTAACAAAAGTAACAAAAATGATATCAATAATAGAAGATAAGGAAATTCTGGCCAAGAGGGCTCATGGATGGACAGTGTTGAATGATTATAAAGCTCTTAAGCCACAAGCATATCTGAAAACGGGACTTACACGGAAGACAAAAGAAAACTTCTTAAAACTGCGCTTCGGTGTTCTACCAATCCTTCCTCACTTGGCACCCTGGAAAAGGAGAGATAAAGAACAGTCCTGCCGCTTCTGTGGAACAGGAAAAGAGGTTTTAACACACATAATCTGTATTTGCCCAAACCTGATGGACATAAGGCGCGCCTTACTCCGAGTAATATGGAACGAAAAGGGCATAAGAAGCTGTAGGCAGGCTGTGAAGTTGTGTTTTAATCCAGAGGAAACTCAATTAAACTGCCGACTAACAAAGTATTTCGACATAGTGGCTAGCAGACTTAAGACTTAATAAAAAAGTGCAGGAAGAATAGCATGCAGCTATAACATTTTATTAATTACAGAGGCAGTCTGTCTAGAATTAGGCTCGTGAAAATTAAGAGCTGTACTCTGAATGCACATGCACTTTATTACCCTTGAAATGGACTGCACAGTAAATGAAATTGAGATCGATACGATTTTTTTATTCAGGAATGTAATCGTACAGAGATAAGGCTGAACATAATTTTAATATCAACGTTTAATGTTTTTTTATATTGTGAGTTTTAATTAACTGTACAATAAATTCTATTCTGTGCCAGCCAGGCCCCCCCCCCCCAAACTCCTTTTGCAGTGGTCAGGCTTGCATGCTGCACTCGGCTACTACGTGCAGAGTGGGTTGTGGTCTGATAAAAAGTACCTGGGCTGATTTTGGTTCCCAGTCCGACCCTGCCTCTGCTGTGTGTGAGTCGCTCAGCAGGTTTGGAGGTCACAGTCTAGCTTCAGAAATGTTCACAGAGATAGTGGAAAGAAGAGACAACGTGGTGAAGAGAATTAAGAAGAAAACGCTCGGGTTTCACCTGAGGGAATGGTGAAAATCGTCGGTGTAGTGCTTTGATTTTCATTGTACAGCCAGAATGCCAGTTGTGAAAGTGGGGGCGCTTATCTGGAATTACAAATATCCAGTAATAAATCGCTGTGTGCAGATGTCTTACTTTAATAGTATAAAATTGTTCACTAAACATCCAGCAAGTTATTGTTGCAAATACAAACATCTTGATCCAATCCCAAACTGCACCTAGGGACTATGTCAACTTTGTAAGTACATACCGTATAAGGGGAATTTCTATGGAAAATGAAGTACTTGGCGAAAGTTCCTATATAAACGCCTCCTTTAGTTATTGTGTACACGTATGACAGTTTCCTAAACATGCGTAACATAGGGGTACATTTGCATATTTTTTAATTTGCACAGAAAATAGAGTTTTTATTCAAATACCTGATGCCGTGTGCCAGCCAGATGGCAAGGTAAGTGAAGAAACATGTCACACCAAACAGCGTCATTCAAAGCATATTTGGTTGCACCGCAGCCTGCATCTGCATATTCACTGCCCAGCCTTTGTAAATTTTTTTTTTTTTTTACATTAGCATTCGGATACCTAATTGAATTAGCTTGAGTCCCCTGCCAACCTCTACATCTCTCTTCATCTCACGTTGAAAGTGTTATACTTCAAAAGTGTAATTAGCGCTTTAATGCTGAGCTCTTCCTGCTCAAACTGGCGTTTTCATGGCGTCCCCTGGCCCATAAAAAAGCTGCTTTCCTCAGCCTACGTTATGGTACAGAGATGTGCACACACAATTACAGCAATGTTATTTCCTCCCGTCACAAATGGGAATAAAGTACTACATTATAGACACTGACCCCAGTCTTCCAACGCACTGAAGCACTCGGATGCCGATCAACCACTCATCCATAACTTTTACGCCCCCCACTTTCAAATGTCACCACCCGCCACTGGTAAATCATACAAAAAAGGTTTAAACACAACCCTAGCTAACAGTTACACATTAACAATATTCTCACACATGGAGACCAAACTGGTGTTTTAAACAAATGCAGAATATTTTTGCTTCAAACAAACATCATTCAAAATTAAAAACATAAAACTTTTAACAAAAACTGTATTGGATAGGCAAACACAGAAATTTCGATGACAATAGTGCTAGATTAAGAGATGCATCATGACAATACATATACTCAGTGTATTTTATCAAAACTGCGCAACAAAAACAAATATTGTAAAGTTAAAGACTTCAGTTTGTTACTGGAAACCTAAATGAAAGAATAATTCACACACTGCCACAGGTATACCTGTCTTTGGTTGGTTGGCATAATAACACAACATAATGTAATAAAATATTATCCAGATCAGGTTTTCATGCATATCTACCTTACTGAGATATTCTGTTTAACCTTTGCAGAAAAGGTCAGCGCTACATAAGCACAAGGGTGGGAATATTCAGTACTTTTGACTTTGATGAGGATACCCCTGGAAGAGAACTAGGATTACAGGTAAGTAACTTATCCATCTGTGGTTTTGAAGCTGCACATGGCACCATGGACTATTTCCTCAATATCCTGGAGGCTTTGTAACTGCGAAATTGTTATGTTGGTGATGGCTTAACGGAGCAGTTGCTGATAAGGTCTATTGTGCCCAAGATCACAAGTGTGTGTGAAAAAACTTCTAGCAGATACATGTTTGCCCAAGGCAAACATGTTTTGTGCTTTCAAATTTTGTGTAAAAAACAAAAGCACTGCGGGATGTTCCATGACGGTGTACTTAACACTGAATATATACTGTAGAGAAAGAATGGATTTGCATTTCTGTTTTGTCTTTATGCATTATGCTGCTAGTACTGGCACGTGTACTGTGTCTTAGAACACAATAGTTGAAATAAACATTTTAAACTTTACTGTGTCTCTTAATACGCACGCTGTGGACAAGTATAAGTGAGTAATGAAAGAGTGTTCTTGCTCCCGCGATTCCTGAAAGAGTCCGTGTTCTGGGATGTCTAATCATTGGTAGCTTCGCTGTAGTACGGAGAACGAATGAGACACTATAGCTAGTCGGATTGGGATTTTGGGCACTAAGGTGGATGGTTGGTACACCACTATACCCCGAGGTCCTGTTTTCCTGCGCATAGTTCTGTATATGTGCAGAATCCCCGCAACACTGTCACCGTGCCTTTAAGGCAGCCATGACCCCTAGCTTCCCATCATGCCTCAGGGGTGACAGTTAGGTCAGTTGTTCTTTACGGAAACCTGGAGGTCAGGGCACAAAGAGATGACAATTCTGGATCATTTGCCTGGGGAGGTGGGTGGGTTGCTTATGTCTTTGATGAGGATACCCCTGGAAGAGAACTAGGATTACAGGTAAGTAACTTATCCTTCTCTTCCAGGGGATCCTCATCAATAGTCATAAGCACTGAATCGAATAGCAAGCCCATCATCTAATTCCTGCGGGCAAATTACCACCATAAATGACAGCAACATAAAAAAATCGATTCAAATGACTTTAGCATTGAAATAAATTCCTCAAGGAGGCTTGGTCTGGAATCAGAGTCGAGACAATAGTTTCTCGTGAAAGTATGCACCGATTTCCAAGTGGCTGCTTTGCAGATCGCAGCAATCGGGACATTGGGCAGAAAAGCTATTGTAGCTGCCTTTCCCCTAGTGGAATGCGCTTTGGGAGAAGCCAGAAGGGGTTTATTTGCCAATTGGTAAGCCATCTTGATGTAAGACACTCTCCATCTAGAGATGGAACGCTTGGAGGCTGGGAAACCTGTTGTGATGAAACCATAGTTTAAAAATAACTGATCAGACATCCTAATAGTCTGAGACTTATCTAGATAGAATTTCAGAACTCTTTTAAGGTCTAGAGAATGGAGAGATCTTTCAGCTGGCGTAGAGGGATTGGGAAAGAAAGAAGGTAGTGAAATGGCCTGATTAACGTGAAAGTCCGACACCACCTTCGGGAGGAAGGAGGGGTGGGTTCTTAAAACCACTCCGTAGTGGTGAAAAACCGTGTACGGTTCCTTGGAACAGAGAGCCTGAATCTCGCTTACCCTACGAGCTGAAGTGATCGCTACCAAAAAGGCGGCTTTCCATGTAAGGTGCTGAAGGGTCGCTTTGTGAATTGGCTCAAAGGGGGGACCCATAAACTTAGAAAGAACCAGGTTCAACTCCCAGGGAGGTGAAGGAGGCCGGACAGGGGGAAAAACTTTCTTTAAACCCTGAAGGAAATCCTTAACCACCTGGAGCTGGAAGAAAAAGGGTTGAGTTGGAGACTTTCTGTACGACGTAATGGCCGCCAGGTGTACCTTTATGGAAGCAAATTTTAGACCCAACTTGGCTAAATGCAGGAGATAGGGCAAAATTATCTCCTCCTGCCCCTTGGTAGGTTGGAAACCATTACTTATACTCCACAAATAGAACCTTTTCAATTTAAAAGAATAGGAATGTCTTTTGGAAGGTCTTCTGGACTCTCTCAAAATGTTCATGCAGTCCTGAGGAAGACTTGGGTGGCCATACTGGAGGACTTCAGGAGCCATGCTGCTAAGTTCAGCGAGGGAAGGTTGGGATGATGGATCCTCCCGTTCATCTTGGACAGAAGGTCCGTTCTGCACGGAAGCCTCCTGTGTGGACACTCTGAGAGACGCAGAAGGTCCGGGTACCACCACTGCCATGGCCAGTCTGGTGCTATTAGGTATCATCCTCGTCCTGGAGCGTGTGAGTTTGGCTATGACCTTCGGGATGAGAGGAAGAGGAGGAAAAGCGTAACCAAAGGTTCCTGACCAGTCGATCAAAAGGGCATTCCCTATCGATCCTGGTCGGTAAAACCTTGACGCGAAGGCGTGGCATTTTTTGTTTGTATCGTCCGCAAAGAGATCGATGGTTGGATGACCCCATTGTTGAAAAATGTCCGCCACCAGTTCGTCGTGTAGAACCCAGTCTTGTTGATCGTCGAAGTGACGACTTAGAGAGTCCGCCTGAGAATTTTGCTCCCCTGGCAGATAGACTGCTGTGATTGAGAGCTGCCTGGCCAGGAGCCAATGCCAGATCACCTGAGCATCCAGGGACAGCGGGCGAGAGCGAGTTCCTCCCTGCTTGTTTAGATAGTACATAGTGGTCGTGTTGTCCGTCTGGACCAATATGGACTTGGACTTTATGGAAGGGTAGAAAGCCTTGAGAGCTAGATGCACTGCCTGTAGTTCCAGTATGTTTATGTGATATGCTTGTTCCTTGCTCGACCACCGGCCCCGAGTCTGCAGAAGGCCCATGTGTGCTCCCCAACCATGAAATGAGGCGTCTGTGATCAAAAATTGCATCGGAGGAGGTTGGTGGAAAGGCACTCCCACCAGGAGAGTTTCCGATGAGTCCACCATGGGATGGATGATCTCGCAGCATGGAAAAGTAGAATCCGGTCGTCCCATCGAGCCATCATCTGATCCCATTTGTCCTCCAGGTCCTGCTGCAGAGGTCTCATCCTCAGTCTTGCGTTGGGGACTAGAAAAATGCAAGATGCCATCAACCCCAGGAGCGATGCAACCTGCCGAACTGAAGGCTGATGAACTTGAGAAGACGTTTGCACTTCAGCTTGATTGATAATAGTCGCTCCTCCGAAGAAGACACTTTTCCTGTGCTGAAGTCTAGAGTAGCACCCAGGTAATGTATTCCTTGAGTGGGCTTATGGATTGATTTCTCCATATTGACCTGAAGGCCCAAGCACTGTAGCAAGTTCAGACAGATTCGATATTGGTCTTTCAGAGTCTGAGGAGATGAGCTCTTTAGGAGCCAATCGTCGAGGTATGGATAGACGAACAGACCTTGGCGACGTAGAGCAGTGGCTACAACTGCCATGCATTTGGTGAACACTCGAGGTGCAGACTTTAGGCCGAACGGCGGGACTCTGTACTGATAGTGCTTGGAGCCTACCATGAAGCGCAGAAACTTCCGGTGTTGCGGAGCAATTGGAACATGGGAGTACGCATCCTGAAGGTCTATTGAGCACATCGAATCCCCTTGTTGGAGATGGGGATATATTTGATGGAGCACCAGCATACAACATTTTTCTTTTCGGATGCTTTGTTGAGGAAACGAAAATCCAGAAAAGGCCTGAATCCCGGTTTTTGGCCCTTCTTTTGTACCAGGAAGTATCTGGAGTACACTCATTTTCCTCGTTGTGAAGGAGGAACCTCTTCTATGGCTGATTTCTGTAAGAGAGTGGACACCTCTTGATGCAACAGCACCAGTTGGTGATCTCTGGTCTTTACCGGAGGAGTGTATTGTGGAGAATGGAAAACGAAGAGCATATCCATTTTGCAGTATATTCAGCACCCATTGATCGTTTGTAATGCTGCACCACTCTTTTACATGGTAGGCGATACTTCCTCCCACCGGAGTTGGTAATGGCGATTGAGGAAGTAATTGCTCATTGCTTGCTCATTGCTTGCTTGGTTCTTGGCAGTTGAAGAGGGTTGTCGGGGTGCACCTCTACCCGGGGAAGATCGACGTCCTTGATAGTGTGTCTTGAATTGGTGATACTGCCTCTGAGACCACTGAGGGGTTTGAAACCTCTGATGGAACGGCTGCAATCATAAGGCCTGTACCGGCGTCTGAATTCCTACCTCTTTTCTAAACCCACAGCCTTAAGAGTGTCCAGTTCCGATTTCATCCTGGCCATCTCTTCATCTGTATGAGAACCAAATAGAGAATTCCCTGAAAATGGAAGGTTCAAGATGCGCTGCTGGGCCTCTGGCTTCAAGGCTGTAATACGCAACCAGGAGGATCTTCTGGCGCAGATGCAATGCGAGTACAAGTGCGCAGCCAGAGATGCTCCATCAGCTGCCACACTGATCATTTGGTTTGCTACGAGAGCACCCTCCTGGAGAATCTCTCCGAAATCCTGGCGGTCCTCCTTGGGCAGTTTGTTCTTGAAGCGCTCTAGTGAGTCCCACAAAGCCCTATAATAACGTCCCAAAAGGGCTGCAGCACTAGATACCTTTAAGGATGCAGCTGCAGAGACGCAAGCTTTCTTCCCCCATGAATCTTGAGCTCTGCTCTCCTTGTCCGGAGGGCCCATTGAGGAAGAGGCTACTGCATGGTTCTTCTTCGCAGCAGCAATAATCACCGAGTCTGGTGGGGGATCCGCCCTGAGGAAAAGAGGATCTTGCTCCGATGGTCTGTATTTCTTTAGAATACTTGCCGGAGCCGTTTTGAGCGTTGCTGGGGCAAGAAAAATGTCCATGACGGGTTGCAAAAGGCCTGGAACCAATGGCAGTAGAGGCCTCGACACTGACCTCTGGTGCATAGTCTTAGAGATGACAGACGTAGACGTCTGAGGAGCGGACATTTCGATATACAACTTTTGTGCCCCTCTTGTCAGCACATCATGAAAGGTATTGATGTCATCCACAGGTGATAATTTGGAGGGTGGACTATCCGTCAGTGTGGGTGAGTAATCCCTCTTGGAAGAATGAGTAGAGGAGGTAGACCAAGAAGGCAATCTCCGCCTCTTGCGACGACTATGGGAAGTGGATCTCCGACCTGATGGAGATGGAGATCTGTTCCGTTGGTGACCCCTGGAAGGAGTGGTAGGGGAACGATCCACTGCCTGCACCAAACGAGCCAGAGGAGATCTATTGGTCTGCGTAGACGTCGTTTTCTGCAAGTGGTGTACTGGAAGGAGCCACCTGGGAGAAAGATGAACGGAAAGAGATCTGTGCTCTTCTTCCCGTTGTGCAGGAGGAGCAGTGGTCTGCGGAGTGGACTTTTGCACTTGCCATTCTGAAGACGGAGAAGAGGAACTGCCCCCGACACTGAAGGCTCAGAGAGGCCTTTCGATGCAGAGCAGTGCCTCACCGAGGTCAAGCGATGTGTCGACGTCGATTGCTGAGAGTGTCTCAACGTCGAGCGGCTATGCGCTACCAAGACTTTAGAGTCCACCGACGGAGTTCTTGGCCTCGACGTCGGAGATCGTGGAGCCGTCTTTTGTTTCGATGTCGACCGATGCCCCGTAGACGGAGATTGGTGCTTCGACGTCAGGAGAGGACTACCCAACGGAGTATGGAGCCTCAACATCGTATGAGGAGAAGGAGATGGGGAGCGTCTTCTTGACGTCGATCCTCCTCTGGACACCGTTGACCTAGGCCTCGACGTTGAGTGCCGTCTTGTGGGCTGCAACGGAGGAGTCTGCTTCGACGTCGAACCCCTTCTCAACATCGTAGACGACTTAGGCCTCGACGTTGACCGCCGCCTGGTTGACGGCAACAGAGGGCTGCGCCTCGACGTCGAACGCCGTAATGACAGTGATGATGGAGAGTGATGTCTTGACGTTGGGCGATGATCCGGCACCAAAGGAGAACGATTCCTCGACGCCAACCGTCGCCGGGTTGATGGTGGCGGAGGATTTGACGCTGGAGTATGACGTGACGTACCTCTATGCTTCGAAGATTTCAACGACGACCGATGCTCTGATGCTCTCGACGGTGATGCCGCCGTCGGAGGGGCTGTTGTAGTCATTTTCTTCGCCGGTGGAGGCATTTTCGACGCCGAGCCCGACGCCAAAGAAGAACAGACCGGGACTTTACTTCTGGAAGTCGACCTGGGCCTTTTCTTCTTGTGTCTCACAGGAGACCTGCCTCTGGAGGTAGTAGATTTCTTTTACTCAGAGAGACCAGAAAGACGAATCCTTTCTCTCTCCTTCAGAGTGCGTCTTGACAAATTTTGGCAGTGTTGGCAGGTCTCAGGAGAATGTGACTCAGGAAGGCAGAGAATACAAACAGAATGGGAATCTGTTTTAGCCTTCTTTTTGCCACAGGAAGGGCAAGGATCAAAAAGAGAAGGCAAACTGCTAGGAATAAAGTAACTTCCTACTCCAACAGGTGTAGTATGTCGAAATAAAGGAAGTTGGAGGAAAAAAGGAGATCTTTTCTGACAAAAAAGTCAAAATATCTGTGGAGCTGAGTAACCTGGGTCCAGACTGAAGGAGCCAGAAAGAACAACTGACCTAACTGTCACCCCTGAGGCATGATGGGAAGCTAGGGGTCATGGCTGCCTTAAAAGCACGTGCCAGTTTTTGATGTTCTGCATTTGCTTTCCTTTTCTATGCTGTTAAAGTTTCAATGCAGCCTATGGGCTAACAATGCCTGTTTGTTTTCTTTGCAGGACTACTTTTCTGCTATTCATTCAAGGCAGTGCAAGTGTCTCTTGGGCCTCCTGGTTTGTTTGTGTATGTGGCAAAGACAAGGTCTCACAGCATTGCTTAGCCTTTGTGTGTTTGTTTTTCTGGGAGGCTGCAATGATTGATTAAAAAATTATTATATGTATATATATAGAGCTGTATAATATATGTTTTCATATATAATTTTTAAATATTTTCCGGGGTCTTTGCACATGGGCGGGACTATTCAGTGCTTATGACTATTGATGAGGATCCCCTGGAAGAGAATCTTATTTATCCATTTTTCTTAAATAGGGCTGCTTCTTTTCTACAGGGCTGTCAGGTGGAATGGCAGTGGTGGGGTTGAAAGTACATACAAAAGCAGCACCTCTCTTAAAGGTAGGAAGAGATAGGATTTATTTTCATGAATGACCCCACCAGGAGCAGATGTAGTTAGATGGTCAGCCTTGGTCTGTCTGGGTCAACTGTCTTCCAGGGAACCCTCACAACTGACATTCCATGACATCATTCGGTAACCTGACAAGCAGGATACAACAAGGCGCAACAAGTAACGTAGGGCTATCATAACCATGAGGCATATGGGGCTTGACTCACCAATCAATCGTGGGCATTTAGTTAGGACCAGCCAGCCAGATTTTCCTTTGTAATTTATATTTAGATAGACTAACTCCTAAGCAACTGGAGCCGTTGTCCATGGGGCTTGCACCCCACCTCATGCACCTAACAAACTACCTCGGATATGAAGTGGTTATCCCCTGTTGGGGGTTTTGGTGTGTCCGCATTTGTAGGAGATACTCAAACCTGATGGTAAATGTTAGAAATTGGGTTGTTGGTTGAGGGGGTATGAGCCCTTCTCAAGCAACAATGTTTGCCCGGGTGAAACAAAAAAATCACTAAATTAATCTTTGCTTAACCCTCCGGTGGCTTGGCACAAAAGCAGTCCGATTTAACTGACAGGCAATGTATAAAGTATTTATGCAGCCCTTAAACGGTAATAAAGTGAAAACACAACACAAGAAAAATACCACACCAATTTGGAAAAATAGAGTACATTTTAATAAAGTATTTGACACCTAAACGACAAAAATCCCATCAGTAGAACAGGAGTTATGAATCTGTAAACTTTGAAGTGAAAAATACCACCTAAAAGATCAAAGCATCAACCGCGGGCATCAAGTCATGCGAGACTGGTGCAAAGTCAAAGTTAAGCCCACCAAAATAGAGTAAAGTTCTGATACATGAAGTGGATAGGGTCCGGGCTCCACTTACGTTCAGACTAGGAAGAAAGTTTGAAGTAAAATGTCTGAGAAGGTAAAGTTCAGCGGGGCAAGGCAGCAGGCAGTATCTGAGGAGGAGGCAGGGCGGTTCTTGCCTTAGACCTTAGAACGCTGGGGCGCTGCCCCACTGGTAATTGCCCCATTACATGTGAATATACAACAATAAGTAGTAGTAAACTAAACTTAAAATAATTGAAAGCACCAGATTCAATTAGCGCGACTTGCGCAAGTTAGCCTTCAGCCACGGGCACGACTGCAGCTCTGAAGGGGGAGAGGCTTCAGTTTGATAGGCAGGCACACATGGGTAGCAGCCAGGAGCGAGCACAGGGCACCTAGGCTACAAAGTGCGCTTGTCGAGTTGGACAACTGCCTTTGGCCGGCCAACCCAACATGCGCACTAGAGGCTTCTCTCTACTGCACATTAGTAAGTGGGGGTTGTGCGAAGCCGCAGACCCCCAGTCTCCTAATGAGTAGTGATTTTGCCCGCTCAAGCCAATCCCGACGCTGCTGTGTGGAAGCAGCGTCCTGATTGGCTGAGAGATGCAGCCTTTGGTGCACATAGCGCCGCGGGGTGGGAAGTTCTGCCCAGAGAGCATGACCAATCACTGTAATGGCTTATTGTTAAGCCATGCAGTGATTGGCCATATCTGCAGTTGCTGGGCTTCTGCTCAGCCAGCCTATCTACCCTCTCCCCCTTGTCCGCGAGCAGGACGGCTGCTGGCACGAAGCTACGACTCCGGAATTGCGTGGAGATATGGTGAACAACAGGACTTGGAAAGGTAAACTTCGTAAAGAAGTAACTTCCAGGTGTGTGTCTGTGTGTAAGTAAACGGATTGTGTATTTGATATTTTTTACCTGAATTGTGTGAAGAAACAGTAGCCTGCTGGGTTAACAAGGATGCATGGCGTGAGCAGGTTTAATAACTTCCTCACAGGAGACCTTGCTTTGTGCTTTTGTTTTCATTTTTTTGCTTTTTTTCATTGCCGTTGTGCGACCAGTTTTCCTACAAAATATTTGCTATTATTTAAGCTGTGTATAGTTGAAGAGAAAGAGTCACACATTAAGACATTCCTCTGTCGAAGTTACTACAACGAGGACAGTAAAATTATGTTATGTGTGTTTATTTGTGATAGTAGGGAACCTCAGTGAGGTTGGCGAAATAGACTCGATCGTATTAGGATGTTGGTAGTTGGACTCTCGCTCTCTCTTTTTCTCTCTCTCTCTCTCCCTCCCCCTCTCCCCCTCTCTCTTTCTCTCGTGTTCTATCCACCCCTTTGCAGAATATTGTTGCATAGTAATGTGAACGGCGAACTGACCGACCTTGTAAGACAGGAGGCAAGGCAAGAGTTGGTAAATCAGATCACTTTGGGTTAAAGCACTAATTGGAGACGTGTGTACAACTGCACGTATTTCAACGTCATCAGTTTAAAATCCTGATTGACTGACTCAGTGTCTCATCCTTCTTCACAGGTTCTTTGCTTATGTAATTGCACTATTTGTGTCACTTATAGTCAGTGCTTTAAATGGAAAAAAATAAGTGCAGGTACTCACCAGAGATGTGGACTAGGGGGCGGGGTTAGGGCTATGGGGGCGGGGCTACGGGCAGTGCTAAGGGACGGGGCCAGAGGCACACATTTCATTTGATTGAGGTTTAATTGGTGTGCAGATATGCACACAACACTCACTCATACAAGAACATGCACAGGGACATAGATACGCACTTGTGCACGCAGACAGGGTATTTAGTTCATGTGCTTTAGAAACGCATATTCTGATGTCCACATTACTACACCTTGATTCCCCGACCCCCACCCCCCACTGCTGTGCTACAGGTCATCATCACCACCTTTCCCCCTCGATCTGGCTCCAATCAAGTGCTGCCCTACTCTGCTATGCCAGCAGGATGCCTACTTTTAGATTTCCCAAGTCAGGAGTTGTGCCTCTTAGCAGGCCCTTCTCGCACACCTACAGTGAAATTGTCTCCACAGAGCCTGAGTGGACACTGTGTCAATCACAGTGTGACTCGGCGCCCTCCCAAACTCCCTGCCTGCTCTGATTGAATACATATGGGAGGTGCTCAATTAGTAGATTGTAAAGGGAGATTAGCACTCGAGTGCTTCACGAAAACGCCGACTCATCTGTGTCACGCTTCTTTCTTTACAGGGCCAAATTGCACTGAGTTGACTTGCCCCATGAGTACCGGTACTCTCTTTGAGACAAGAAAAAGTTCCGGTACTCAAAGGCAGAAAATTTAGAAGTGCCGGTACTTAGTACCGGTGAGTACCGGCCCATTTAAAGCACTGCTTATAGTCTGTAAAACAACTGGGGTAGGAGCGCATGGCGCACAAGCAGCCAGCCTGGCAATATGTACAAAAAGGCCAGGTTGCAGCTGAGCACAGTCCTAGTGGTGCACAAAGCACCTTCCATCGCACAGAGGCAGATTAATTAGTCTGTCAGTGCCCAAGGACTCCAGGGTGCTCTTCATGAAGTACTATACACACACATCACTGGATAATGTGGGTTTTACTGTGCAGAGTGCACTTTACAGCATTGCAATGCTATGGTATGGTTAATAGCACATAGTCACAAGACTGGACACGTTGAGATCGGCAGCAGCTGTCTTCTTTTTGTCTTTGCTAAAATAGTGCAGTAGTGATGCTTATGTTTGTCTCCCTCTGGGAACTGAAGGCAGCAATAATATTATCCTGCACGGAGGTCTTGTTATATCTTGGTTTCAGAAGAAATTAAGAAAATGTTATGTTTTGTCTATTTCACTTTCAGTCACTCGTGAGCATAATATTCTTGCAGTCTGCCGAGCACTAACAATAGCTGCATATACTTTAGCCTGAGAATGCAGTAAATGGAGTGTGGGTGGCTCTGGGTGGAATGAGGTGGCCGGGTATCATGATGGGACAGGCGGCCTGGAACAGTCTGCATGTCTTCCATCTCTTTACCACAGGGCAGGAAATGCAGACAGAGAATAGCCCTGGTAGTCGTCTTTCTTTCTACGGAGTTAATGTTAATTGAGCAACATTTTATTGTCCCCTCATTATGCCCTTGCGCAGTAAATCAGCCCCGGCCCAGCACGTGTAAACCCAAAGCAGCAGAGTGTCAGTCACCACTCACTACTGGACACTGACACAGCCCAACCCTGCGACATCGGAGAATACATTGTTGGAAAGTAGTGTGCCAAAGATTAACGTGTGCAGTATTGGTTGTCAGGATCTGTTTTCAAATTGCACCATGTAAAAGGGCCCAGCAGGCAGCAACAAACATAATGGGATCTGAGCAGAGGTTGCTCAGCATTATCTCAAAGTCTGTTATGAAGTGCTCTGGTTATACTGAATAAGCAGCTACCTATATTATTATCAAATAAAATCTCTTTATTGATGTCATAACTACACTTTCACAACTACCTTAGTAACCTTCTTGCTCTCTCAAATTTGTTGAAAATGCACGATTTGCCCACTCTTTTTTCGCAGTTTTCTTAGGGGAGAACCCCCCGTGTACCCCTTATGACAGTTGGGCTTGCTTGCTACGCTCGCTCACTCACCACAGGTCACTCATCCAGAAGTTTTACGCCCTACCACTTTCAAATGTCACCAGCCGCCACTGGGAGGAGGCATTGTCGTTGGGGAGCTGTTGGACGACTTTATGGTGAATATTTCAACGTTCAGACTTAATCTCTTTTTTGGAAGTCACAAATCTCCAGTGTGATGAAGCTACAGGCTGTACCTGATGAGGGCTTCAGGAGGCTGGATACCTTTCCCATGAAGTGCCACTGAACAGGATCTGCTGGTGCAGAGAAGAATGTAGTGGGAGCTACCTCGAAGTCAGGCCAACCAGCGATGCACCTTGGGCAGATTGTTGAGCAGATAGGCCCCGTTCTCCTCTCAGTTCTCAGAGCACTTCGTGGCAGAAAATGTTTAAAGTCTCAGGTTTTGGATTTGGGCTAACTGAGCACCTTTAGCACCACTTTCAAGGGTCCAGGACTTGAGGGGCACCACTTGGAGGGTCAGGACTCACTTAGGATGGGTCCAGGTGCGGGTTTAAGATGGTTGGAGTCTTTTCTGTCCCTGAGGCTCTGATCAGGAGACCAGCCAACTAGCCCTTGGAGTCACTCTGGAAGTCTGAGGTTCAAGCAGAGAAGCAGGTCTCAAGCAGCAGGGCAGTTCTCTGAGGGCCCAAGGTAGGGCAGTGCACTTGGTGCAGCAGGGCAGTCCTGTGAAGTACACAGGAGGCCGCAGGCAGCAGGGCAGTCCTCTTAGAGTCCTTCCGCAGGTCAAGAAGTGAACTGAAGAGTGCGTCTAAGGGACCTAGGTTTATACCTGGTGTCAGCATAGACGTGTAGTCCACTTCTGGAGTTTTAACCCCCCTCACAGAAGTGTTTGGAATTTCCTGCCTCCCTGCCATGGCCCTTAGGATGTCTGGAGTCACAAAAAAGCTAGTGTGAAGTTCTTTGTGTGTGAGCAGGCGCAGTGTCTTTGAAGTGAAAGTGGGGCTGTGCACAGCTGAGCCCTCAATGGATTAAACCTGAAGCACACCCTTATCTTTTGATTGCTCCAACTTAATTCTCTTTTTGTAGTTTTAGCGTGCAAGACTCCGACGCGCTCCGTCCCAAAAAAACCGCCTGACGTAATTCATGAGTGTGTGTGGCACGGTTTGTCCGTGTCGCAAAGGAGATGCACAGCTGTATGCACATATGTCGAAAATATTCACTCGTACTCCATATTTTGACCAAGTTTGTCCAAATGTATTCCAATGTATAGTCAATTTTTCACCATCACGTCAGAGACACAAAATTTCTATGTTTATGCGTCTTCAATACTCTGAGAATGCCCATCCAGGCTTATCCACAGGCAATTACTTGAAACTTCATGGTTCCCAAACATTTAAGTCTACCCAATGCATTTCGGTCCAAGCGACCTTCTTCGGGGGTATCTATGGTATTAAAAACATGTTTCAATGAACGTGTACACTAAACAATTCTAATACGCATTAACTTTACAAAAGCCTTTTAACCCAAACACCCCTTTATGACCTTAAAAAATGTAACTGAGCCCTGCCAGGTTGGCCCATCTTGCCAATACCCAGTTGCCCAATTGTGTGGCTGTCTAGGAGAAATACACAAAGACCAACTGTACCTAGTCATGTGACCCAGGACCTGGCTGCAGGCACCAAATGGTTAGGAAAAGAAAATGCCAACCTTATTAGAGGGGTATTTTCAGAATTGTGACTAAAAATCAGACTGTACCATAAAAGAAGATTTTAAATTACAATTCCTTAGAATCCAAATTTGACATTTCTACCTGCTCACAGACAAAATGTATCAATTAATAAATATAATACGGTAACCCCATGTTATCCTATGGGAGAGGTAGGCCTCACAGTAATGAAAAACTAATTTGTGAGGTTCTCACTACCAGGACACGCAAAACTTAAAAGTACATGTTACATTATTCAAATGCAATGCACCTGGCCTATGGCCTGTTTAGGTCCTTACCTTATGTAATAAAAAGGAGGATTTAGGCTTGGAAAGGGGTTTATTTTGTCAAATCGAATTGGGTGTTTAAAAGTACACAAAGGATGCAAAGGCAGGCTTGATACATGTTTTAATGGGCTACTTAAGTGGGTGGCACAATAAGTGCTACGACCCACAAGTAGCCCTGGATATATGTTATACCACTTTACTAGAGACATATAAGTAAATGAAATATGCCAATACAGTGTAAGCCAGTTTTGCCATGTTTTAGGGAGTGAGCACAAGCACTGTAGTACTGGTTAGCAGTGGTTAGCAGTGGTTAGCAGTGGTAGAGGGCACAGAGTCCTAAGGCCAACAAAAATGAATCCAGCAAAATAGGAGGGGTGAAGGCAAAAAGTTTGGGGGTGACCCTGCATAGGGAGCCAAGTCCAACAGAGATCTAAGAGATTACCATCTAAAGGTCCACACAGTACTCTGGAACAAAAAGAGTGATTTCCTCATTGGTCCTGCAAGATCCTTCTGTAAAATGTGAGTTACTGCCTTGAGGTAAATATAACAGCCGCAGCCTCTCATTCGCATCTTGGCTCCAGAGACAAGAAAGTTTTGATTAGCTTTCTCAGCAGAAAAGTATACATTCTCAATACAACTGAAGGCCATCTTGTTCCTTTCTCATGATCTTAGACTTTGGTACCCGGGTGCTCCTTCTCTTTTGCAAGGTCATGTGATCTTTATTGGAAGCCTCTATGAAGATTTCTAAACATTTGTGCATTGCCTTTACTTATTGAGTTCACTTCATTATGGTTTGCTGGGTGACCCCATGGTCAACAGAATCTGAGATACTGAGATAATTATTTTTTCTATGGTTAATAAACTCTTTCAGACTTTGCTGGTCCTGCTTACCGAATTTTTATTATACGGCATTTCAGAAAGTTCAGTGTCTCCCAATGTATGTTTCATATTTACTGTAGATAAATCATCAAAAACTTCAGCGAAATTATTTATAAAATAGGGAAAGAAATTACTTAAAGACTTACATAGGCATTATGACAACTAGCTGTCACAAAGTTGGCAAACACAAAGAATAGATTTCTCGATAACCCAGTGGTGGCCATGCAAGACTGAGCAGCAAATAAAAACAGAAGAAAATGTAAGATCAGAAAAAGGAACACAGGGAAAGAACAATGGTGGCAGAATGTACAAGCATGGAAGTACATAGCATGTTTGCAGCCATACTGTCAAGAGGTAATCAGGGATAAAAGCATGGACATCTGTGGGGGGCAAGAAGACAGTAAAGGTTTTCTGTACATGCGTATTTGGGGATGCATGCACAGACAAATTGACACCGCATAAAAAAACATTTCTGGTGTGAGCACTTGGTGGTGGCAGCTCCCATTAGTGGACAGAAAGAAAGAGCTAGCTGGTGGGGTATTGTGAATGCTCATTTAGATCTTGTAGAATGCTTCCTTAAGCTTTCAGAGACGGCAGCTTTACCAGTGATTTCACAAAGTGAGACCACTGTAAAAACCATATGGCAAGAATATTTACTCAGTGGCCTTCGCTATACAGTTTGGTCGAAGGTAACAAGTAGCAACTTGACCGACTCAAGCAATTAGTCTGTTCCCAAGTCAAAATTCAAGGTTAATAGAAGACACAATGAGAAATGCACCAGGTAGAGCAGCATTTTGCACACACAGTAAGAACCCCAAAAGCTATTTTCACTGTAGCAAGGCTGGCTGTTGCATTCAAAAAGACTAGGTTACATTATTACATTTGATAATGCTCATTTTGGTTAGGAAACAGGTAGACAAATAATTTAACAACCATTTTAATAGTTGTTAAAAAATCCAATTCAACATTGAAGTTGGAGCTTCGATAAATATAACAGAAAAGGTACTTCTAGAAAGTTACCTTTTCCTTGCATAAAGCCTCAGGAGACCAATTTGCATTTGTTCTACCACTTATGCTAGCCAGTAATTAGCATTTGAATAGGTATGAATGGTTGTGAAATGCATCTGAATGGGCAGAGATGACCCCTCTGAACCTAACAGAATAAGCTGGGTGGAGCTGTGAGCATCCTCTTTGACGTTACAGTGCCAAATATTTCTTTAATGCCAAATCCTGCTTGACGATCTGCTGAGGTTTTACATATACCACTTGGGGCACACTTCAAAGAGTCCTCCTCTGTCACAGGAAAATGGTAGCTGACACCTGGGCAAGGTCTTACCTTTGCCCTCCCACCTTCCGACTCCCAGCCAGGCAATCTCCTAACATGGCGGGCTTTTTTTTTATACATACAGTGTCAAATCCTGCTGGAATGTCAATTCCTGCTTGACAGGTCTGCTAACACTTGGGGCGCACTTCAAGGGGTGAGACTAGGATGAAAATGCAATTCTTGTGCATCCATTGTCTACTTGCTGGAAAACACTGCTTTGTTCTATCAGATATCTGCCTCTGAATTTATTGGGGGTACAGTAACTGCCCCAAACTGGATTTTAGAGTTAGATTGTAGACTCTCACACTGACCCTTCAGCCCTTAGAGTCCAAGTTTAGTGTCCCTGCCATTATGAAAATGCCCAAAGAGGGTTGGGTTGGTACCGGGAACCTTTACCCCATTGGTTAGGGCATGCCCACATGTTAGTTTGTGCCACGCATAAATGTTGCATCTCCAGGCACCTACTTCAGAGCACTCCTGGATCTGAGGAAGACAGAAGTGGACTGAATCTACTGTCTGTGACCTAGGAAGAGCTGTGGAAGGACTAGACCTGTTCTCTCTTGTACCCAGGACAAAATACGTAGACACCAAGGGTCATAAGGCTGAACTCATGCTAAAGCTACAGAGACACAACAAGTTACCAGAGGCCTTTTCCTGCAACTGCCCAGCTGGCCAGTGGCAAATGGACCTGGATTGGATCAGGCTATTTGGCCTCTGCTGTGATTCCCCCGGTGACCCATTGAGTCCTGTGTGATTTTAGAAGTGTACTTCTGTGGTGGATTGGGACTTAAATGACTAAGGACCTGATTTAGAGCTAGGCGGATGGGTTAATCCGTCACAATGATGACAGGTATCCCATCTGCCGAAATATAAATCCCATAGGCTATAATGGGATTTATATTTCGGCAGACGGGATATTCGTCACTGTTGTGTCAGAGTAACCCGTCCACCATGATATAAATCAGGCCCTAAGTCAGAAAGTAAAATCTTTGACCAGGACGAACTTGCTTTGTGTCTCCGAAAAGCGCTCCTTTGCGTTCAGTGTCAAATTACGCCTAGATTCCTGTCTACTATGACTAAAGACTATCATTGGCACTTTGCACTTCTTGGCACTATTTTTACTTAAAATTTTAAATATCATACCTCTGGTTCCCTTACTGGATTTTTGTCACGTTGGTGTCAATTTTATTATTCAACTTAACTCTATTTTTTTAAAATTCTTTTTGGGATTTTATTGTTTGCATTTCAATTTTATTACTGTTTTGGTACTACATAAATACTTTACACATTGCCCTAAATTAAGCCTGCCTGCTATGTAGCATTGCTACCACAGGGTTGAGCTGAGATTAATTTAGTGACTTTAAGGGTTCATGCTGACAAGGGTTGCGATTTGTCACCCACCCCAAACAATAATCCAGTGTCTTACAATGTCCAATCAAGGAGACAGTTGTGTACGTTTTTCTTTGATTGTGGTACAGTAGTTGAGTGTTACAAACCTTGCTTGTTCATATTCTTTCAAGGATTTTAAGGATACCCTCCGGATTCTCTCTTGCTGTTTAGAAGCATGCACCTTTTTATGCTCCAAAGACTCTTTGGCGTAACTTCGTTCGTGATCGGTTGCATATGGTGCACTTATTGGAACCTAGGAAACATAATTACAGTTTTAATGACTATTGCAAAACACATTCATAGTTGAGGCATTGCTCAATGCAGAATTCTTATTTTTGCTACACAAGTTGACATTCGAATTTTTCTTTACACATCATCCATTTTCATGTATAAATGCCGTTCTCAAAATCACTAACAATATTAATTCTATTTAATCTCTAGATGTCATCTTAACACTGATTATTACTCTAGAGTAATAAACTAATCACTGTGTAGTTATCTTATTGTATTTTCTCCCCAATGTCACCACAGCCTTTAAATCTCAGTTTGTTGTAGGGATGAAAATACAGAACCAGATAAGGAGCTGTCCCATTCCCCCCATTTTTGTTTTGTCCCTAGCTGCTTCCCTAAACCTCATTTAGGCAGCATTGCTGGTGCTTCTAACCTTGAAGAACCCCTCAAACTGAAGATCAGGGACTTCTCAGGGTCCCCACTTTTAGGTTGACCCTGAGAGTGATTGGTCAATTCACTATTTTTTAGTCCCATACACTCCTCAAAAAAGCTCTGGCTAGTCTTTCTGAATGTAGTCTCTTTTAGTGCTCCCAGGAGTGTTGCATAATCACCTCCATGTGTAAATTGTAGTTCACAGGCTTTAGCCGTGAGGGGTCCTTTAATGTAAATATATGTTTTTATTATATGCAATGTTTGCAAATTTGCAGCTATTACTAGAATGTGCCTTCGCAAACATTGATGTATATGAATTTTGAGAAGGACTCACAGCATTATCTTCATGCCAAGGTTAGCTATACCCATACATATTTGCAAACATTTGCCATACGCTACGAATGGAGTCTGCAAGATGGAGGACACATCCTGCTTGCACAGAGGACAGCCCGATTCCTCCACATCTTCCTGCTCTTCCTTTTGATTTGGGTGGTCATGGGGGATACACAGTTTTCCACCAGGAAAGGGTTAAACTTCACTCCGTGCAGATAGAAATAGGATCAGGGTATCCCAAATACATGTCTGAGGAGTGAAAGCGAATTCCAGTCTGATTGGCAGGCACATTTACATTGTAACGATGCATTTGCACTTATTGGGTACTGTTCTACTGCTAACTGTCTACCTTTGTGTAAATAAAATAGGTGTGTCAGGTTAGAGTCACAGTGTGCACGGCTTTGGGAGTGATTCAGAATGTCTTATACAGAAGTTCTACCGTTAGTGGGGAGCCATTTGAACGTTAAAAAAACAGGGAATACATGGTCAACTTTTTTGCATCCAGAGATGAATTAGGCTGCAGAAGTTAGATGAGTTATACGTAAACCTGTAAGGAGTGAGTTACAATAAATGATGCTAGGGAACGGTTCACTTGAAATCAACAGCTTAAGGCTATTAGTGAGTGCCAGTCCTGTTTTGAGTGCTGCCACCTGGAGACAATTTGTCATAAAATGGTTCCCGGGGCACCAGAGGGAGATCACCCTTGCAGTAACATGCTGATTGACGAACAGCTAAGAAGGCACTGATCTTTCTTTAAAAGTTATGCTGCAAACAAGCATGGCACGCAATACCTGCTATGTGCCACCAACATCTCATTGGTTAGTGCCAGTCCTATTTTGAGTGCTGGCAAACGGAGATTATTTTGTATACTCTGGACAGACTTGTATGTAATTATAGCAGAACTAAGAACTCAGCAGGTAAGTCAATCTTTACTCTCCAACCAGGCCAGTCTTTGTGAGGATTTGGCTACCTCCTGTAATGTAAAAAATCTGCAAGATCCACACACATCTTATAGGAATCTATTCCTGGGAATGTGCTGATTTATTAAGCACAATCATTCCGCATGGAGCATTCAACACTTTAAATTTCAACAAAGAAGCTGAGCTTTAGGTGGGGATTGGCAACAGTTGTCATATGCGCTCCGCTTCATACATTTGTCCAGCATGATTTATGAAATCCTGAGGACCCTTTCTCATACATGAACTACTGTTTTTAACTGCTCCTTATGCAGGGCCATGTCCCAAGGAGTGGAAGTAAGCATAGTGCGCTCACTCGTGCAATGGAGATGGGGTCAACCACCCTTACAAACTGCGCGGTCCCCTCGCCCCCCCCCCCCACAAAGTCAAGAGACTCAACTTCTTGGGTTAGGACGTAGCAAATTTACTCCACATGAAACAAGGTGGTATAAACCACTGTAAACAAATGACATTACATAATAGAAAATATTGCAAAATACACAGCAAAACTGAACACGGCATTGCACATATCCTATTTACATCCCCATTTGGGGGCAATATAGTAGAGAAAGACCAGGTGATAAACTTTCACATCAAACATTTCAGACATCTCCAGAGACCGCATAGCGCATTGGTCCCTGCCGGCGCATCCCATGACTCTTGGTCATGCCCCACATAATCTCCGGGGTACCCGAGGTAGGGCTAGAAGGGTAGGGCCACCAGCAGGTCAGCCTTCCTTTCAATGAGCCTCACCCATGAAAGGCTTCTCCCGAAGGAGGCGGCCAACTGGGCAACTTAGTGCCCTCAAGCATTAATGTCATTACACGGCTACAATGGGCCTACAATGGGCACCCATGTAGATATGTTGGGGTGGGTGGGTGGCAAACATTCAGTCCGGCTCCTGAGGCACATCAGGGGACAAAGAGGGGGTCACTGGGGGTCCCCCACTTTTAAAGGGCTCTACTCTGCCCCCCTCCCCTCTGTCGCATAACTTATGACCACTTCCGGTCATGACCCACTTCTTTGGTCCCCCACCCCTCCATGGTGGAGCGACTAATGACGCCCACCTGCAAATGGCCGATGGGCTCTTGGCCAGAAATAAAACCACTCTTGAACAAACCATCTCTTAATAGAATTACCCCTAAACTTTCCACTGCATCTTCCTTATCTAGGTTAAGCGCTTGAAAAGCTAGCATTTACCCAAATCCAACACTACGTAGAGGGAGGGTAATGTTAGATTCATGTCACTGATGGAGAACAACATGGAGCTGGAAGGGGTAAGAAGCACACGGGCAAGGAAGCAGAATGGGCGCGGGAGCACACAAGGACAAGTACATCATAGAGAAGTGAGGGAAAGAGCCACATGAGCGAGAGAGTACTGCGTGGAAAGGTGAAGATACACTAGGGAGACAGCTGGAAACACATACACTTTTGAGGAGTGCTTAAGCAAAAAGAAAAAAGTAATGGATGAAAAAGTGAGCAGTGTAAGGACACAAGTAAAGCGTCCATGTGGCACAGCAGGGACAAATGCAAAAAGAGGAAGGAAAGCACACACACACTAACGAATAAGAAGCAGGTAAATCAGAGTGACAATGAAGGCATTAAATGGTAAACAATGGGCGGCTCTATGCCAATTGTAAGCTGACAATATTGCCCGCAACAAGATTGCAAATGCACGGTCTAGTAGGCGAATATAAAACATGTATTGAGAATGATGTACATAGACCTGTTTCTTGGGGGCATGGCAGATATATGGAATGGAAGTGTTATATATTTGTAACTGAAAATATTAATATGAAAAAAGAGCAGGTGAAAAGTAAAATGTAATTTTGTGGAATTTTGCGGGAGTGTGGGACTAGGAATACATTTTTAGTGAGAACAAAAACCGAATTGGCTTAGGAATGAATGAATGAAAATAAATGTAGAGCACAAAAGCTGCCCCAAGGGGCGCCCTGGTGCTATAGTTAGGCAGATGACATAGCAAGCAGGAACACTCTAAGGAGTATTAAAAAACAATATTTTTAACTGCTTGCGGAACTGAGTTTCATGTACAGTGTGGCGTGAGACTTAAGGAGTGTTATTCCATGCCTTTGCTGATAAACAAGTGAAGGATCATGCTCCTTTTTAGGTTGAGCATTCGAGACCTATTGGAACTTCTCTTGTGGGGTTAAAGACATCCCCCTGCTGGCCATTTGTTTGTTTCAGTGTCCTTTAAAAATCCTCTCTTACTAGTGGTCAATCCTTCTCTTTGTCCCTCCTGTTTGTCTTTCTGTTCCTCCCACACAGCAGGGACTAAGTACTGTATTATTACGCTTTAGTTGTTTATTTGTAGTTTGGGGACTTTTTTTTACTCCTTTCCTGCTCGTGTTAGTGTTTGCCTGTGTTCAGCTCGGCGCCCGTAACTGCTCGACTTTTAAATGGAGCTTTCCTCCCTCTCATGTGGATGCATGCCTGTGCCACTCCCCCTTGTCTGTTTCAGAGTTAGTTCGCTTGTTTATCCTTTCTGTGCATGCTGCGTTAGTCCTTCCTCTAAGCCCTTCGTGTTGTTGCTCATCCTCTTTCCCTGTGCACTTAGTTGGTTGTGTGAGGTCCCTCGGCTCTAATCCATGAAGCCCCGGTTTAGTCCTTCCTCCCTGTTTATACGGCTTCTTCTCCGCCATGTTGTGAGTTATGCATGTGCATGCCCGTGGCCGTCTCGGAGGCTCACCAATGTGCCGGAGGCGTTGAGAGCACGAACGGCAGAGGAGGCAGCGAGCCGCACCCCCGTGTGGGAGTACGAGCCTATGCCCCGGCCAACGCTCGGTCTCGCACCGGTGTCCCGTGCTGGGACCAGCTCAGACAGCATCGGGCGGACTGCAAGCGAAGCATCGGGTGAGTGCAGCTAGTGAGGAACAGTGCCTAGGAGGAAAGAGAGGCTCTCCTGTTGAGGGGGCTGGGGTGGAGCAGAGTGCGCAAACACGTACTGGGGACCGCTCTGGGTTTTCGGGCTGGCTCAGCTGATTTGATGTGTTGTTTTGCTGGTGGACTGTGTGTTGTGGGGTTCAGAAGGCAGCTGGAGTGTATGTTGGGGTGTTTTGTTTCAGTGCTGGTGGGCGCGCGCATGTGGTAATCACATATTGGGGGGTGGTAGTACTGGGGCTGGTGGTTGTGCATTGGGGAGGGATTGCTGGTTGTCTGTTCGTGTGATTTTGGCTGTAGCTTGGTTGTTGGTGCATCAAGGTACTTTGAAGTAAAATGCCTACTTTTTAATATTGCGAGTTAGTACTGGAGCATACCCTGTTGCCTGTTTGGCAGTACTTTCTATTTTGGCAGCGAAGGAAATTCACACAAAGAAATGTTACATTTGCTCAGAATCAAAAGTGTTATCAGTCCAACAAGTGGTTTATGGCAAGAGAAGTGGATTGATGTTGGTTTAGGGGTAACGGGTGAGTTGTGGTTGCATATGTTGCAGTTTGGTAACTTGTATTATAAATGTGTGGTGTATATGAGATCGTATTTGTGCTTTTCAGGAGTTTTATAGACTGGTGATTGTTTGGGCAGGTTTGTCGTGATTGGACTGATGGTTATTCATGTAGCTAAAGGGACTTCTGTCTTGAGATAGTACTTTCTGTGGAAAAAAAAAAACAAGTTACTTACCTGTACACTGTGGTTCTCCAGTATTGATATCTTTCATAGATTCACATGCTTGAATCTTCCCCGTCGTCATGGTGGGAGTCTAACGGTATTAGAAATATAGCAGTATAAAAGAAAAACTCCATGAAAACCAATACAAATGCATTACACTTTGGTAACCCATCACCATCGTTATATGGTCCAAAAGTCAGCCAATGAGACGCCAGCCCTGAGATCACAATTC
This sequence comes from Calotriton arnoldi, assembly GCA_963921515.1. NCBI lineage: Eukaryota > Metazoa > Chordata > Amphibia > Caudata > Salamandridae > Calotriton > Calotriton arnoldi. The sequence continues at coordinate 500,220 of CAWUFW010005617.1, read as the reverse complement.
CCTGCAGAGCCACCATACCTCAGATTTCCAACACCAGTGTGAGCCAAGGCTAGTTATCGTGAGGTAAAAGTGGTCTACCGTACAAAACGGGGAGGTGGGCGGGCCGCATGTGAATCTATGAAAGATATCAATACTGGAGAACAGTGTACAGGTAAGTAACTTGTTTTTTCTCCAGCATTGAATATTTCATAGATTCACATGCTTGAATCAGAATAGAAAGCAGTATCTTCTCCATGAACAGCGTTTTAAGGGTAAGACCCCTTTTACCTTATGATTCAAATAGTGCACTTTCAAAGACTACGAGATCTTCTAGCTTACATACTGGAATTGTGTATCTCAGAATGTTTAAAATAACACAGATCACATAAACATATAAAATATCATGAAAAAACAATCATATCATGCATTACTTATATACAAGTATATACCTTTTAAAAATAAAAAGTACCTTAAAGAAATAGTCGGCGGAGTACAGCCTGTCCCACCGCTGAATCTCCTTTCCATGCTGTGTCCAGACAGTAGTGCCTGGTGAAAGTATGGACATTTGACCACGTTGCCGCTCTGCAAATGTCTGGGAGCGATACTCCCGCGAAGAATGCGGCAGAAGTAGCCATCTTCCTAGTCGAATGTGCTTTAACCTTTGAAGTTAAAGGCCTTCCAGCCTTCTCATGACAGAATGCAATTGCAGTAGATATCCATCTGGAAATACTATTTCTGGATAAAGCCAACCCCTTCCTGGGAGTAGCGAAAGCAATTAACAGTTGATTTGACTTTCTGAAAGATTTTGTTCTGTCAATATAAAATCTTAAGCATCTTCTGACATCCAACGTGTGAAGAGATCTTTCCGCTATAGAAGTTGGATTTTTAAAATATGTAGGTAGGACGATAGGTTCGTTTAAGTGGAATGACGTCGGAACTTTTGGAATGAATTTTGGATTCGTTCTCAGCACTACTTTGTCTTTCTTGAACTGCATAAAAGGTTCTGATATTGAAAAAGCCTGGATCTCACTGACTCTTATGGCTGATGTCAGAGCCAGAAGAAGAGCTACTTTCCATGACACGAACTTCAAATCAGCTCTATGAATGGGTTCGAAAGGTGGCTTCATCATCTGTGCAAGGACTGTATTAAGTTGCCAAGGCACTGCCGGACGTTTTATTGGAGGGAAGACCCTGAATAGACCCTTCATAAACTCCTTTATTACTCTATCAGACCAAAGAGAAGGTTGCCCCGGCCATCTGCGATATCTTGAGATCGCCGCAAGATGCACCTTTAGAGATGCATGGGCTAATCCTGCTTTGGCTAAATACAGCAGGTATGGTAGAATCTGATCTGGTGTTGAAAGCAAAGGGTGTAGAGAGTGATCCAAACACCACTGGCAAAACCTTTTCCACTTTGCCGCATATGTTTTATTGGTGGAAATTGCTCTTGAGTGAATCAGAATATCACGACATTCCTGAGGAATATTCAAGGATTGGAATTCGTGCTCATGAGGTTCCAAGCCGATACATTTAGCAAGCTTATTTGGGGATGTGCCACTTGTCCCTTGTTCATCGATATTAGATCGTCCACCGGTGGAAATTGAACACGAGGGGACACAGACATTTGTAGAAGCTCCGTGAACCAGAACTGTCTCAGCCATGCTGGCGTTATGAGTATCAGGTGGCACGGTTCCAATTTCATTTTCCTCAGCACCTTCGGAATTAGAGGGAATGGGGAAATGCATATGCAAACATTCCCGTCCATCGAAGTTGAAGAGCATTCCCCCATGATCCTTTTTGCTGGAATCTGCTCGCAAACCTTTTGCATTTCTTGTTGTCTCGAGTGGCAAAAAGATCCAACCCTGGAGTTCCCCAAAGGTGGAATATCTGGAGAAGCCGATGTTGGTCTAGTTACCATTCGTGGCATAAGCTTGCCGACCTGCTTAATGAATCTGCTCACGTGTTGTGGATTCCTGGGACATGCTGAACCTGTAGAGTGATATTGTGCTTTAGAAGCCACTGCCAGATTTCTTGAGCCTGTGCTGATAAAGTTTTCGACCTTGTTCCCCCTTGCTTTAGTAGATAAAACATAGTGGTCGTGTTGTCCGTTCTGACAAGGACTGGGGAATCGTGAATTCTGGGAAGAAACGCCTGAAGACCTAAAAACACTGCTTTTAGTTCCAACCAGTTGATGTGCATCTTCGCTTCTTGCCAGTTCCAATGGCCTTGTATTTCCAGGTCCTGCAGATGTGCCCCCCATCCTTGCAAGGATGCATCCGTTGTCATTATGTAACTGGGAGGTTGAGGTTCGAAAAGTAGGCCTGCAGAGAAATTTTTTCTTATCCCCCACCATGACAAAGCTTTCTTTGTTAGAGGAGTGACAAGGACTAGCTGGCACATGCATCAAGGAAGGCTTTTGCGATTCCTTAATTGCGATTATTAAGGAATCGCAATTAAGGAATCGCAAAAGCCTATGCATGTAGGAATCGCTATAAAAATAGCGATTCCTAAACATTCCTTAATTGCGACTCGCAAACTGCGAGTCGCAATTAAGAATGGCTTTCCATTCATTCCTATGGGCCTACAGGCCCATAGGAATGAATGAGATTACATGCGCAATTTGCGAGTACCCACTAGGTACTCACAAATTGCGCATGCACTTCAGAGTGCAAGGGTGTCAAAGGACACCCTGTTGCACCCCTGAAATTGTAATGTGCACCCATGTTGCACAAACACATGCCCCAAGGGCATGTGTGTGTGTAACATGTAACTTTGAAAAATGCACTTTAGTGTATTTTTCAAAGTTTTTGCAAATTACCGACCTGTTTTATTTTTCGGTAATTTGCGACCTTTATTAGCGAAATCGCTATTTAAAATTGCTTCTAGCATTGCATTTAAGGAATCGCAAATTGCGATTCCTTAAATGCAATCGCAATTTCCGATTTTTGTATTTGGGATGATGCATCCCAAATGCAAAAATTGCGGTCGGAAAGGGGCAGATTCTGCGAATCTGCCCCTTTGCGAGCGCAAAAAATTATGATGCATGTGACCCTAGGTCTTCAAAAGATCCGTGACCTGAACCCATTGTAGGTCGAGAAGTTCCTGAAGTGGCCTCATGTGGAGACGGCAATTTGGAACTAACGGAATGCAGGATGAGAGCATTTCCAGCATGGACTTGTACAACCTCACTGAAACTGACTCTCTTTTTTGGATCTGGGAACTCAGCTTTACAATTTTCTGAATGCGTTCTTCTGAAGGATACGCCTTTGCTTCTCTCGTGTTCAACACTGCCCCTAAAAACTGTAGAGTTTGTGACTGTATCAGAGAGGATTTTTCCACATTTACTTTCAAGTCTATGGACACGAATAGCTCCCTGCAAGTTCTTAGTGAGTTCTGAGTGCAATGATACGTTGGAACCTTTTATCAGCCAGTCGTCTAGATAAGGGTAGACCTGGTGTCCTTGTTGTCTCAAATATGCTGCCACTGGCGCCATGTATTTCGTGAACACTCTTGGTGCGGAACGGAGACCAAAGGGCAATACCTTGAATTGGTAGAGGCACCCCGCCACCTCGAATCTTAGATACCGTCGGTGTTTGACGGGTATTGGAACATGGAAGTATGCATCTAATAGATCTAAAGATGTCATATAGTCTCCTCTGTTCATCATTAGAAGAATCTCTTGCAGCGATAACATTCTGAAGAGTTGCTTTCTGATATACTTGTTTAAACCTCTCAGATCCATCACCTGCCTCCATTTTGTACTCTGTTTTTTCTTTATTTGGAAAAAATGCGAGTAGAATCCTTTCCCTCTATGATCTCGAGGAACCTCCCCTACTGCACCTTTTATAAGGAGATTCAAAATCTCTTTCTTTAGTAAGGATAGATGTAGATGTTTCTTGGGAATGGGAGGTCGGGCTGGTGGTTTTTGAATGAACTCTAGGGTGTGGCCATGATGTATAATGTCCAACACCCATTTGTCTGATGTTATTGACAGCCATTGTTGGTAAAACTGAGAAAGGTAGTGGTTCTGTTGAGATTTGTTTTCTGATGAGGTGGTTGGCGCCTTGAGAGTGTCACTGTCTCCTACCGCTGTCCTGTGATTTTCCTCTAACTGATGTCTTCCTTCTATTCGCCTGTTGATGGTAAGGTGTATTGGTCGACCGAAACTGTTGCTGATTAGGGTATTGCCAATACCCTTGCTGCTGGTAGGGTTGGTACCTATATGATTGAAATGACGGCCTTTGTTGGTAATGGCCTCTTCCTCCTCTACCACGAAAGGACTGAAACCTTTGCTGTTGAAGGATCCCTAGAGCACGTGCCGTGTCTGTATCAGTCTTAATTCCCTGAAGAGCATCATCCACGTGTTTACCAAAAAGATTTTCACCATCGAATGGCATATCAATGATTTTAGCCTGAATTTCCGGACGGAAAGAGGTGGCTTTGAGCCAGCCCTGTCTGCCAAGAGCGACAGCCCCTGCCATCTGCCTAAAAGCCACTGATGAGATGTCCATGGCTATGTCAATCATTTCAGAGGCTGCCCTAGCCCCAACTTGAAGAATTTGTGTTGCTTCTTCCTTCTTATCCTCAGGAAGGTGAGATAGCAAAGGCGCTAGATCAGACCACATTTGTCTGTCATACCTGCTTACTATTGCCAAAGCATTAGATGCTTTTTTGGAAGCGGCTGCCATAACCGCAAAACGTTTGCCTGCGCCATCTAGTTTTCTACCTTCTTTGTCTGGTGGAGCGGAACATGTAGCTGCCGGATTTCTAGAGCGCCTCTGCGCTGCTTGCATGACCACTGATTCCGGTCTGGGATGACCTATCAGACATGCCGGAGACGATTCTGGGGCCTTATATTTCTTCTCCAGTCTCGGGACTGATGCCAAAATAGAAGCTGGGTTTCTCATAAGTTTTAGGCCTTCCTCTAATATATAGCTCACCAAAGGGATGGTCCGAATCGACTTCCTTGCCGAATCTTTAAAATCGTACAAGAAACAGTCTGCCCGTTTCACTGGAAGAGGAAGATCAAACCGTTTTGAGGCTCGCTCCATTAACTCATGGAAACCTCCGATATCCTCTGGCGGAGAATTTGCCTGGGAAGGTGAGGGTGAAGGAGATGACGGAGCAATATACTGATCCCATTCGTCACCTACAGGCTCTTCCTCCTGTGTCAACTCTCCTTCTTCTGGTTGCTCTTCCATATCGCTCTCTATATAGTCATCTCTGATGGCTATTACTGTTGGGGGACGCGTCTTCTGTGAGGCTTGCGGTGGTGCTGCCTTCTCAGCGGAAGGTGTGCTTTGCGTCTTACTTGGAGTGTTAGGCAAAGGTGCATTTGCTTCCGGAAAGCGTCTATAATAGTCTTTAATCATGTGCCTCAGATCCGTCACCAATGAAATTGACACTGACATAGATTCTTCTCTGGGCATTGGAGGATTATCTTCCTCCTCCTCGTACTCATAGGTGTCCTGAAAAGATTCGTACCTCTGTGATCTTGATGGAGGACGATCTTTAAAAGAGAACTCCTCATGCAAATATTCAGATTTGTCCTGATAGTCTTCCTCATCCGCGTCTTGGCATTTTACCTTGAGCTGCGAGGGACTACACGCAGGTCCAAAAGAACCTTCCTCCTCTGATTCCTGAATTTCCAACAGATGGGATGGTGGAAGCAGTGAGACTTTGCTCCAGGATGCCAATTCCGATGAAAATCTTCCTGAATCAGGCATGACTGAGGATCTTTTTCTTTCTGTCGACGAGCCCGTTGACGGTGGAAACCTCTTTAAAGAAATGGTCATCGACGAACTTTGTGTAATCAGTGACTTGAAAACCATCGTCGACGAGGCCGTCGTCGGCAAGGTCGTCGTCGACGGAGATGTTGTCGACGGCGTCGTCGTCGAGGCTGTCGTCGTCAAAGTTCAAGTTCCTGTCGTCGACGGCGTCGGCGTAACCGTCGTCGACACCGTCACTCTCATCGATGGGGTTGCCGTCAACGGGTCCGTCGACGGAGCTTTTTTCTCCACAGATTTCTTATGAGGAGTGTGTGGCACTGAAGAAGAAGACTTTTTAGGAACCCCTTCAGGAGCAGGTATTTCAGGCACCTTGTCCTTAGATTTGCTGACCCTCTGTTTTTTAGAGTCAGTTTTTGAAACAGTAGGCTCTAATTTCCTTTTTGGTGTAGAATGAGCCTCTTCAGTCTCTGAACCAGATTCTGATCTTGATTTCTTCTTCTGTAGCCACAGAAGCAAACGTGCCTCTCTATCTATGAGAGTTTTGGCAGAGAAAGTCCTGCAATGTTTACACTCCTTAGGAATATGCATTGGATATAAGCAATATAAACAATCTTTGTGGGGGTCCTCAGAGAACTGTCTAGCCTTCCCACAAGATCTGCAGGGTTTGAATAGTCTCTTCTTAGAGCCCTCAGACATCTTCCCAAATGAAGTAAGTAACAATACCTCTTTTCCAGAGAAATACTGAGATGAAAGCCAGGTCAAAAATTCACTACAGAGAGAAAAACTGAGCAGAGCTCAGGGAGACTCCTTCTCACACAACGTGCGGTTAGAAATCTGAGGTATAGTGGCTCTGCACGGGATTGTGATCTCAGGGCTGGCGTCTCATTGGCTGACTTTTGGACCATATAATGATGGTGATGGGTTACCAAAGTGTAATGCATTTGTATTGGTTTTCATGGAGTTTTGCTTTTATACTGCTATATTTCTAATACCGTGAGACTCCCACCATGACGACGGGGAAGATTCAAGCCTGTGAATCTATGAAAGATTCAATGCTGGAGAATAGGGTTTGCAAGAGGTTTCGCGCATGTGGTGTTATGTTTAAAAGACGAAACATTGTATTTGGATTGAAGTAATTTAATTGCGGATGGGCAAATGCTGTGTTTTAGTGTGTCCTGCATGACAGTGAGCAATTGAGGTATTGAAAAAATCTGGTAGGTTGAGGAAATGTGCTTGTGGTTAGATACCATGCTGTCTTTTCTGTGGTGGCTGAATGGTCCAACAAAAATACCAGCCGGGACTGTAAAGTAACTCAGACAATTAATATTAATAGACGATATTCTATTGTATAATTTAGTTGTTAACAACTTGCAACATATTTCACATTAGAGCAATACGATTCCGCCTCTCATCTGAAATGTAAACAAATGTAACACGTGGCAATCTTGCACACTAGTTTATGGCCACAAACCTTACTTGCAGTGGGTGCGGCTAAGCATCCCAGAGCGTGAGTTTCGCACACAAATCTCTGCCAGAAATGCATGACATTGTGACACTTTTGCGTAGCACACCGAGCTGATGCTTCCATCTGGACTGACCTCAGTGTTTGACATTCCTTTGCCAAAAGCATGCATACCTAGCGCATTTCGTTTCTGTGTTTTGAGGACAAAAGGTTGGCATGTTAAACCATTTACCCGCACCCCCAGATGGCCTTCAAAGGCCTCCCTGGTGAAGGGAAATTGACCGTTATGTGAACAATGCTTTCGGTTACGGCTGTGTGCGCAGAAATGTGGACAGTACAGATATGTCTTAGCAACACTTCAGCATACATAATGAAGCACGTAAGGTTGCATTAATCCTATACGTTGTCGTTTGGGGGATGCGGATTCTGTGTTGCTCTGCCCCTCTACTCTTAACGTTTGCCTTTTAAAATTCCAAGTTTGCCCAATATCATACCGTTGTTATTTGCTTTGCGCTCTAGATGCATACTTTTTTATTAGTCCTGTTTAATGTACTGTAGATGTCAGGTTTTTTTTTGTTTTTTTTTAAGAAGATGGTAGAGTTTTGCCCAAAGGGGAACCTTTTGGTCTCAAACAGCTTCTCAGGATTCCACCAAGCCTATTCAAAAAAAGACCCGGAATACTGGGCTTCCAAACTACTACCGTCGTTTGCACAAATCGCAGGAGGAGATACCATCCTGGACTCTTGGAGGGGGTCAATCATATCCCCAATATTCAAGAAAGGGGACAAGAACGCAGCAAATAGCTACAGGCTTGTGGCTCTAATCGATATCGATGCGAAATATTATGCAGGCCTACTTCTGGAAGACCTTATTGCCTGGACAGACGAAAAATCAATCGTACCCATCAATCAACCGGGCTTTTGCAAGGGCATGGGAACAACTACAAACATACTTGCCCTGTCCCTATTGGTAGATGGGGCGAAATTAGCGAAACACCCTCTATTTATTTGTTTTATTGACTATTTGTCAGCTTTTGATAAAATCGACAGGAGCAAACTCTGGCACAAACTTAAGGATAAAAAAATACCACCTACTCTCCTAAACCAGTTAATACTTCTTCACACTAATACGTGGGTTCAAGTTAAGCTAGGAGACGGAAAGTTCCTGTCCAGGAAAATTCCAACAACCATGGGGCTCAAACAGGGATGCGTCTTGGCGCCCACACTTTTCAACTTGTATATGTCTGATCTATCGTCTGAACTGGACATCTGCAACTCGCATGCGCTAAACATAGGAGGGTTGCTCCTCTCCAACCTCCTGTATGCAGCTGACCTTGTGCTGGTTCATCGAACCCCATTGGCCTTCAACATTTATTAGATACAACCAGTAGATATTCAGTAAACAATGGTTTAATCAACAACCAAGACAAAACGAAGGTAATGAGGATTCATCCAAGAAAGGAAACCTCCAACTTCCGCTGGCACTTGGTTAACTCAACAATAGAAGTAGTTGATCAATACAAATACTTATGAGTGATAATAGACAATAGAGGCACATTTAACTCACAAAAGGATGCCATCAAAAGAAGAGGTAACTCTATTGCGGCAGCAATAAAATCTATCAAACATAAAACTACCGGCCCAAGTCTTATTCCACTTCTACAAGTCTGGCAAGCAAAGCTCATTCCGGCAATCACTTAAGGGAGCGAATGCCTGAGGGGAAGAGACGCAGACATTTTAGATAGCACTGTCTCAAGAGCAGCCAGAATGATTTTTAATCTACCTAAGTATGTTTCGCCAGCCAAAATAAGGTTAGAATTCGGCCTACAAAGACAAGAATTAGCCCGCAAAGGAGCTTATGTTAAGAGCTGGTACAGGATCAAAAAGGCCGAAGCAGGAACACTGAATTCCTACCTATGGAACGAAATACACCGGAAGAGGGACTGTGCAGCTACGAGCTATTTGACATCATCAAAAGAGCGTCTGGGCCTGGAGGAACTTTGGGCGGCCTCAGGGTTCTATCATTGTTTTAAACAAATCGTAAATAAGACAGTGAAAAAACTATCCCTAGTAGAAGATAAGGCGGCACTCACAGAAAGAGCCCACAGATGGTTTGTTGTGCAAAGCTATGTCAAGCCCTCTCCGCAACCTTACCTAGGCGTAGGTTTCAACAGGAGGAAGAAAGAAAAATATCTTCATTTTCGAATGGGCATCTTACCATCACTGCCGCACCTTCCCCCTTGGAAACGATCGCCGGGTCAGACAACATGTCGCTTATGTGAGGAAGCCAATGAAAGTGTATTACACCTTTTGTGCATCTGCGGAGAACTACAAGTTGAACGACGACAATTACTGAAGCCATTCTTTGTAAGCAAGGGGATAAGAACCTGTAGACAAGCTGTGAAGGCATGCCTCGGAGGTGGAGATGTTCAGCTAGCATGTCGCTTTGTGCAATTTATGGAAGCGGTAGGGGAAAAAACTCGGTTGTCAAACGACCGGTATGCATTAATACTGCAATAAAAAGACTTTTAAAAATGTCACTTTACAGCAAATATCATACATTCAGGTTGCTCCTCAGCCGGACGACATATGCTCCAGCATAACAGTCAACAGCAATCTACTATTACTGCTGGTTATAAAACAATCTGATTACTGCACATTTACCCCTCCACCGAGAACTGAGCATTTGTTTTATCAAATTTTAAGTCTTCTTGAAACTCTCAGGAACCTAAAAAGGACAGTATTAGCAAATCACTTGGCAAACTGTCTGTATACTGAAAGGTTGAAAGCCTTTATCAATGTACTGTATTAGACAACAACTATTGATAACTGCATCATTGATGTTAGCATAATGCACGAATGTTTTTATGATATGTTATTTTAAAATTTGTTTTAAATCATGAACTTTGCTGCTATATATATATATTTTTTTCTTCATGAGAAATTGTAAAGGGTTTAATTAACCAAACAATAAACTATTTACTTACTTACTTACAAACAGCTTCTCACGCTCATTAACATTTTTTTTCCTCAACCATGCCACTATTTTACTATTTTGGGAAAAAAGAGTGTCGGTCAAAGTGTAACTTTATTGGTTTGTTTACACGCCCCAGACTAGTCATGCGAATTTTAGTTCGCTGATATTGGTGCCAGGAGGGAACTGGAAATCAGATGGATTGTGCTGCACAGAGGAGACATGTCAGAACTTCGGTGGTTGCATTCATATATTTTTAATTCAAGCCTGGGCAGCGAATGTGCTGCTCTGCGAGGCATGCTGTATTCAGGTAGGAAATTGAAGCTCCACCCATTTCCCGCCCATGTTTTCAATTGGCTCCTGTTACTGTCCTTTCTAAATCGTTGCTTTTGATTCATGAATAGGCTTTGTAGTCCCTCCTTAATACCGCCTTGTCTGCATTTGTAACCTCCCATGAAGACTGGACTTTTTACTTGCGTTGTTACATGGTCTGCTTTATTTACAGTCTGTGAGTACTATTTTCTTTAATGATTTTCCCCTATTCCATCCTGACGTGCTTTCCTACAATGCATGTAGCCTGCTTTTATATTTTTATTAGTAATGGTGGCCGGTCCACTTTAACTATGGCGGCCGGTCCACTAACTATAGCTGCCCGCTTCTTTATTTATTTTATTTGCCAGCGTGGTCCGCTTTACCTATAGCGGCCGCACTTCTTTATTTATTTTATTTGCCAGCGCTGTCCGCTTTAACTATAGTGGCCGCGTTCAGGAACCTTTGTTTTATTTTTGGTGAAAGCGCCCCATAGCGTGCTTTCACTTTAATGGTGGCTGCGCCACTTTCTTTAAACGCTGCTTGCTGTATTCAGCTTACAGCGAGCCGCGTCTAAAGAAAGGGGTGCTGTAGACGCGGCTCGCTGTAAGCTGAATACGGCAAGCAGGGTCTAAAGAATGTGGCACGGCCACCATTAAAGTGGTCTCCCTTTTGAGATAGTTTGAGCTATTGCCAATATAAATTACAATGAAAACTCTTGCAAATGCGAGACCTATTGCATTGCAAATGCTGGTTTCACTAGTTAGACCATAGATATTTTAAGAAGGCATGCGTTTGATGACCTTCAAGCCCTGGCAAGATGATAGTGAGCCAGCCTATCACTAAGACATCTATGGTCAGCCTTGTAATATGCTGTATGGCCAGGACCAGATCCTTAAAGAGAACTCTTTTCTGAATTGGCAGCCTAGGAAGCTGTATCAGATGTTTCAAGACTGCCTGAGGAGGAGGCATCTTTAAGATCAATCTGGCGGCTGCGATTTGTACAACCTGATGGTGGGCAGTCAGATACTTCGGGAGTCCTAGATAGAGTACATCTGTGTGGTCTAACCAGGCAGTAATCAAGGAATGTAGAATCTCCTTGGGTAGCCACTTCAGAATTTTATCTAATGAGCGCAGTAAGGAAAAGCATGTCCATGATACTGAAGAAATTTGACTCTGTATCGAACTTGACTTCCAAGTCCTTAGCGACAGTCGAAGGGCGAGGCAATGCTCCCAAATCCTGAGTCCACCAGTACTTAGACCATGTCTTGTGAGCGTTTCCGAAGAGCAAAATTACAGTTTTATCAGAGTTGCATTTCATATGACAATCTCACCCAATAGACCCCCTGGATTAAACATGCACTAATGAGCAAGCCTGTATAACCTTGCATTATGTGCTTTTGATTCAGTTACAAGTGTATGATATTAAAAGATTCAATGATCGTGAATAGAAAAAACGCGTATTTACTAAATGTGTAGAACGTTTTGGCATGCATCACCCATTGCAACCAAATTGGCCTGGCAGAGTAGGAAGAATAACCATTATGTTTTATAGATAAGAACTAGAGTTTATGTAACCTCTTCCATGCGTCGGACAGCCCCCGGCCGTCCGACGTCACGGTGGGCGTGTGTGGAGGACGGCCGGGGGCCGTCCGTTCCGCGCACGCGTGGAATTCTCCCGCACAGCGGGGGAATTCCAGCCGCGTCGAAGCGGTTAAAGGGCAGAAAGAATGGCCTTTTACCCCTCTGTCCAGTGTAAACAAATATAGCTTCCACCATGCACAACAGAGTCGGAGAAACACTGAAAAATGCAGGATTCTGCTGTTAAACCCATAACTGAATCTTTAGCAACATCAGGATGGAAAGATCATTTAAGGCGATTTGGTATTTCTTGGTGAGGTATCGGCATATCGATATGAATACACTTTTTTTTGTTTTGACCGTTCTGTATGAGATGCACTGTAATTCATTCCGAGATGATTGGAATCAGAAATCTGCATTACTCAGTTAAATGATTGCATGCCTGATCGCAGATATTACACCATTAAAAATTATGTTTTAGTCCTCACATGTGATGTAGGCCAAATCGAGACGCATCTTTAGTGTAAGAATCTCATTAAAGAGTGATCTTAGTGTAAGAATCTCATTAAAGTGTGATCTTAGTGTAAGAATCTAATTAAATGGTCAGACCGCACAAGGCCCCCTGGGATTCCAGGCGTATATGCAGCGTGCACAGTGTTTGTGGCTCTGTCTGTCTTGCTTGATAACAGAAGCACATTCAGAATAAATTGGTTTGTCCCTTGGTGTGGCTCAATTTTGCTGTCTAGACAGTAATCAAAATAATGAATAGAACACATGGGTAGAATGGCTTCTGTCTCGACGTTGGATTCGCACTGCACTGCTTTTCACCCGCACGGGGAAATGCGCGCACACTGGAGGAAACTAGGAGGTGTTTGTAAGAAATTATAACAACCAAGCACAATGCGCTTTTATCATGCAGTAATGGAATAGCAGTCCACTAAAGTGTGTTTGTTTTTTGATTCGTAGCATCAATGACCATCAAGTGCCATTCTTTAATTCTATATTTTTTCATAACATGGATTAAACATTAAAGTTCGAAAAAAGAGTTTAGTACCATTAAAAATAATCTCCCCATCATGCTTCACACATTATGACTCAAACACATTACATGACAAATGCCTGACCTTGAAGAACCTTACCTGACCTACACTAAGAAAACCTGAACTTCTGACACATTGGTCAGTCAGGTGCATGGACATGCAATGAGGTATATGAAAACTATCCTGCCTGCAAGGTACTTTAATGGGCGGAATCTCTCGCCATCATAACAGCGCTCAATAGGAGTTACAAATGAGCCAAGAACACAGCAATAACTGAAAAAACAGATAAGGTAAATATACATAGGTTTGAAAAATTATCATGTAATGAATTACACATATATTAAACAATGAAAAAACGCCAAAAATATATTATCATTTTTATTAGTATGTAATATTAAAGACTTGGATATTGTGTGATTACATCAATAAATATTTCTATATACATGAAAGAAAACAAAATATCAGAAACAGACACCAAGACAAAAAATCGAAATCTCTAATCACCAACTTCCACACACACCGCATTCATACAGCATATGATCAACACATTCTAAAAACAACTAAAGATACATGAAACTCTGGGAAGACCAGACTCGCTGTAATATACGAAAAGGAGCCTTAAATTGTATATCGTATAGTCTGCTTCTATAGGAATGATGGTGTAATGAATCTCAGTATCTTCGGAGAATGCTTGCTGAAATCACTTGTTGGCGCATACTCTGGAGACCATCAAGATAGGACCGTTATATACTACGGGACAGATTTACAAGCCCCTTGCGCCGCCGGTGCATCACGTTGCGTGACGCACCGGTGGCGCAGCCTGCTAAGTGATATTTACAAGAACAGGTAAAGTCACCCTGCGTGACTTAACCTGTGCTTGTAAATATCGCCCCTGTTCATGCAACACTTTGCGTGTTAGGGGGGTGACATGGGTGTTGCTGTGGATGTTCCCACGCAACACCCATGTCCACTGATGCATTTCCAGATTTACGATTTCTCGTAAATCTGGAAATGCGTCAGAATGCTGCGCCACCCTAGGGGTGGCGTAGCGAGGTGCAACGAGGAGAAATGTTTTCATTTCTCCTGGTTTTTTCCTCTTTCAATGCGTGCTGCATTCTACAGCACACATTGGAAGAGGAAATCACCTCAATTGATTGTTTTTGTGCAGGAAGGTGACCCTTCCTGCACAAAAACAATCTCCCCACGACCATGGTGCAAGGGTGCCTCGCATGGCTGCAGTTTGTGCGCCAGCGCAGGGGGAAGCACAGAGATGCGACATATTGTTGTAAATATGTCGCATCCCTGTGCTTCGAAACTAACGCAGCGCAGCGCAGCAAAATGACTTGCGGCACCGCGCTGCGTTAGTTTCTTGTAGATCTGCCCCTACGTTTTTTCCACCAACAAACCAACAAGTGATTTAAGAAGAGCATTTGTTCAGGACATTGATTGTATTATTTCGTACTTTTTTCAATAGCGATACTCAGTATAACCCTTTCTTTCAGCAAGCATTCTCCGAAGATACTTAGATTTATTACACTATCATTCCGTTAGAAGGCTCACTTTTGACTCATTTTTTGACTCCTAATGAGCACTGTTATGATGGCAAGAAATTCCACCCATTACAGTACCTTACTGGCAGGATAGTTTTCATATACCTCATTGTGCTATTTTCCCCTGATTGGCCTGCCTGTTAAACTGTACTTCAGGGGCCCTCTCTCTACCGCATGGACCTGAAATGTCTTCCGAATTTGTGGTTTCTTGAATCAGGAGTAACAGTATACTGTTCGAAATACATAGTCATAAGGTCCCTGTGGGGGACTCTCAGTTGATCTTAATATGAATACCCTGCTCCTCAAGGAATTCTACACATTTCAGTCACAGGCTGCTTTGTAGTAATGCTGATAAATCACACAGGATGGATGAGAGAAGCAAAAAAAAAAAGAGCAATAAGATCACTGTCCAGGCCTCAGGTTTTTTACCTGCTGCTCGCCAACCCATTTAGCAAAGTGTGTTAAAGACTGGATTTTAGGAACAAGGTTTAGAAATGGAAAGACAGTGTCTTTTGAGCCCTTTGAAATGAGATAAGCTGGATATTTTAAACTGATGAATCAATGCGAAATGTTATGACAATGGAATCGGTGCTAAAAAGACGACGCTCGATAACACTTCTGTGTTTGCTTCTGGTGTTCACCTCTAACAGGGTCTGGTGGCTCAATATACTAGAGAAGCGTTTTTACTAATAAAAAATAATGCATCTTTATGTTTATGTGTGTTCAAGTTAGTATAAATGCAAGAAGGGGGGACCAGGAGCCAGTTTAGGTCCAGTGCCCGTGCTCCTAACGTGAACCGTTATAATCAAAAAGGGGGCACTGTTCCAGTCGAGGGGTGCAAATTGTCGCCCACTCGATCCAAAGGGGGAGAGAGGAAAGATAGCAGAGAGGGAGAGATGCAAGTAATCTTAGGTTTTTAGGACCCACTTGTGAGAGGGAAGAACAAGTCTTGTCTCTTGATGCCCTCACACACCCCGAAGGATGTCATGCTTCATCATCGGGCGTTTTGCTCCTCGTCGGGGCGGCGCTGCAATGCCCCACGGGTCCCCCGAAGGGTCGCTTTTGTGGAGATCTTTTTAGACAAAACGCCGTTAGGTGTATGCGGGTGTGTGGAGTGGGTCCTCTTGGAGGGTGATGTGGTGCGTGCAACGTGAGTTAAAACTGTCTAAGGGTTACCAGAAATATCTCTCTCCCCCTTTGGATCAAGTGGGCGACAATTTGCACCCCTCGACTGGAACAGTGCCCCCTTTTTGATTATAACGGTTCAAGTTAGTATAACCAGGCCTTGAGTTGACATGACTTGGTGTCAGACTGCATGTCCAGATATGCACTTTTGCAATCACTAAATACAGTTTTTTTCTTCACGTTAAAAAGGCCTGCTGGTGGTCTTTTCCATTAGCAGAAAAAAGCAAAAGTGGGATTCATTTTGTGGTGCATCTTCTTGTGCTGCATCGATCTAGTACTTCGAAGGCAACCATGCTGGAGATGTCATTGTTCAATCATGCAATGTAATTTCCCTTGTTTGTAGAGTAAAGGGGATCATTATTAATTAATAGTTAAGGTGGTTCCTGGAGTAGCATGTTTTATGTAACTCCATTTCTGTGATGTTTATTCATTTACATCATGCAACTTAATTATTTCAGCCCTATAGTGTTGCTTCACACCATGATGAGAGTATGGCTTTCTACTCCTCTGAAACTATAAAATGTGCATCTTATGGGATGTGTGCCAGACTTTTCTTTGCTTTCACACAGGACGGACCCTATGTCGGATTGTCATTTTGAAATTAGACTTTTTGCTTGTTTCTTCTAAGGCAGTCTCTATGACAGTCTGTCATTTGACCTTATACTTAGACTTTTCTATTGATTTATGTGCTATATTGATGCAGATTTAAGCTAACTCACTACCATTTTGCTTCCTGTAATGATTCCTAAATTCTTAATAAACGAACATGGTTTGGGCTTTGAATATTGTCCTGCATAGGTTTTCTTTACTTGTCTTGGGCAATCGTCCTTTGGGACTCACACGACCCGATCCTGCGTATCGGCCCTTTAAAATGTATTGCTGAAATCTGCTGAGAGACTAATGCATCCACTGCAGAACCTTGTGTTTGATCTCATGGCCGCATGTTTAAATCTAGACAGGTCAACTCAGCCTTTCTTTCTATTGAGGTAAATATGAGTAGTGAACAAAAACAGCACAAAGATGCCCTTCTGAGTGAAAGTGTGTTTCACATATGCACGTCACGTTACGTTAAACTGATCAAGAATAATTAAAATAAACTCAAATAACTGAAAACAAACATAGTCCTATAAGAACACATAAACAAGTGACATCATCACATTTTCCTATGCTTTAACGAATTCCCAGGCAAATGCACTTTAATGAGGGCCTTCTAATGAAAATGAAAAAAAAAAGCTTTTCCTCTTACTCAATCTTAAGTCAACAACAATTTAATCTTAACTCATCAACAATTCCCAAGAAAAAGGGTTCTAGAATATCATGTTTTATACACAGAGTTAGGACATTATTTACTAGATGTAATGCTTAAAGAGCACATAAAGAAAAGTAATAATAATGGAAAGAAATGTACTACTTACACAAAGCCAAACTTTCATACAAACTATGGAGTAAACTTTTTCTTCATGAAAAGAAATCATATAAATGGTCAATTTACTGAGAATTAAAAGGAGAATTGTGTGGTTATTTCTGGAAGAAAAAAACTAGGAATGTCGTGATTGGCAATAAAGAATATTTTTTTGTAATCATTAAGAGCCTGATTAAAAACGTTTTGAACTTCTAATTGTACATAAGTGCACAAAAAGTTATCTGCAAGCAACTTTGTACTGTGTACAATATATTGGCAAGACAGATTGCCCCCAGTACTAAGATTACGGTATGGGCAGTAAAGGGAGAGTTCCATGTAGGGCAGCTATGTAAAATGCTATAAACACCATCAATTAAACCTATAATGTTGTGGATATTTACAAACATCAGGTAGTTTCCCTCTCTGCAAAAACTACTTCCATGAAGCAGGATGACTGCCATGGGGACCTGGCGCCCCCATGGTGGACAGACACCGACTCTTAAAAGCACAGGAAATAGAGAGTTTGGTGGGGTGAGGGAACTGTTGATTTCCTCTAGATCAAATTTAAGGGCTCTAGGTTTGAAGTATACATAACTGTGTCAACTTTGACTGTGTCGACTCCTGGAAGGCGAGGTTGTGGAGTAGTAGGCACCAGCAGAGGAATATCATTTCATTTGAACTGACTGAGGATCTAGTTGAGCAATAAAAGTTGAGCAAGAAGCTCTGTGCAGAGGCTGTCATGGGTTATATTTACTACAAGAGTGAAATTCTCTGCACATCAGACACAGGATTAGAAGGTACTAAAATCGAATTTTTCCTCACTTTTAGGGGTCAGTGAAGTACCGGATTCATTTGTAGTAATGCAGGTACTAGAGGTGGTGGATTAAGAGATGGAGCAATATTTATTGTGTGTTGACAAACAGTCAAACCAACTGGGCTTGGTATCTGGAACAAAGGAAAAACTTGTTGGTGTCCAAATGCTTGGGAGGTTATAGGCTCAAATTTGAGATAGTTGAGGAACAGGGGACCACTCCTCTCAGACAGAGTAGCAAAGTTTTTTATGGTGCAACTTTGGAGAAGTCTGTTGAACTGAAGACTGGATTTATTTGATTCCTGTTGGACTTGGCCCTCGCTGCAGGGTCATCCCCAAACTTTCTGCCTTCACCCTACTGTTTTCTGAAACCATTTTCGTTGGTGTTTGGGACTCTGCACACTGTACCACTGCTAACCAGAGCTAAAGTGCTTGAGCTCTCTCCTTTAAACAAGGTAGAATTGGCTTACCACCAATGGCCTATTTAATTTATTTGAAAGTCCCTAGTAAAGTGGCACTACATGTACCCAGGGCATGTAAAGTAAATGCTACTAAAGTGCCTTTACCACTTATTATGCCACCCACTTAAGTAGCCCTTTAAAAATGTCTCAGGCTTGCTATTGCAGCCTGTGTGTGCAGTTTTACACTGCCATTTCGACCTGGCAAAATACACCTTTACCAGGGCTAAACTTTTCTTTTAATACATATACATCAACCCTAAGGCAGGCGCCGAATAGCCAAGAGGGCAGGGTGCAGTGTATTTGAAATATAGGACATGTACCTTTAGGTTTTACATTTCCTGGTAGTGAAAAAATCCTAAAGTCGTTTTTCACTACTGCAAGGCCTACCTCTCTCATAGAATAACATAAGTGTTACCTTATTAGATTTAATAGGCTGTAACTTCCAATTGGGAGCTGGTTGACAAGTGGAATTTGGTGTCCAAAGATTTGTAATTAAAAGCCATCTTTATTGGTAAAGACAGATGTTTTATCACAATTCTGAAAATGTCACTTTTAGAAAGTTGCCATTTTCTTGTTGTAATCATTTCGTGCCTGCAGCCTGATCCTGAGTCACATGACTAGGTGTAGCTGGCAGTTGGTCTTTGTGTATTGCTCCCAGACAGCGAGACAAAGGGAAGATAGGTGATGGCAGGACGGGCCACTCTGAGTTAACGAGGGGGATGAGCTGTCACCAACCACACTTGCACATCGCAAAGGCACTGCCTGAGCACTCTCACACAGGGATTGTCACTAGTGTATTGTGACCCCAGACATGCTGGTGCCAGGGTGGAAGGGTATGCCTGGCACCTCAGGGGGTTGGAAACCTCTAGAAGCTTCCTCCACTTCGAAGTGGGCACCAGATATAAATATTGGATCTGAGACCTCAACTCTACAGTACATTTCTGGACCTGTGGACTTTTCCAGGATGAAGGACTGCTGTGCTGCTGAAAGGACTGCTGTGCTGCTTGACTGTTGCCTGGCTGTGCTGACCTGCTGCCCTCTTACTTGGGTGAGAAGGACTGGAACTGCTCCTGTTGAATGCAGGACCCCAGAGTGACTCCAAGGGCAAGTTTGCTGGCCTCCTAACTAGAGCCAGAGCCACAGGGACAAAAGGGTCCAACAACCTTGAACCCATCACCTTTACTCTGCCATCTGTGAGTCTTGGCAAGTTCAGGCAAGTGGTACTACCCCAGTCCTGGACCCTTGGAAGTTGACCTGAACGTGCTCTGTCAGCCCATCTGTTGCACTAGCAGAACCAACGCAACTCTTCTGCTGCGTGGCGCAACCCTGAGCAGAACTGACGTATCGCCTCTGTTGCGCAGACTTTCCTGACACAAGAACTTTGCATCAAAGCTCACCGCTTCTGCGGAACCAGCTGGTGCGCAATGCATCCTCGCCACAGGACTTCGCATTGAAAGCCCCCTTATAGACGGCCTCCTCGATAATGACACAGGACCTTGCATTGCTGCTTCTTGGAATCGAAGCAGTGCAATGCATCTCTGACCAGGCCCTTGCATTGCCTCCACTGCATGGACTTTCCTGACACAAGGACTTATTATTGCAGACCGCAGCCACATCAGAACGGCCACTGTGCGATGCATCCCCGATGGAGGCCCATGCATCTCATGCCCCTCGTTGACGGCAGCTTCGACGAAGACACAGGACTCCACATCGCAAGCCCTGCAGCTTTTTCAGAACTAGCTGGTGCACGACGCATCCTCGACGCAGGACTTCGCATCACAGGCCCCCTTGTCGACAGCCTCCTCGACGACGGGGGCTTGCAGGGTCCCTGTTAGCAGCCCACACTCCATCGTCGTCAGCCTGAACTTGTGACTGTTGTGTCCCAGTCTAGCCCAACCAGATATCCATACTTGGCGCTTTGTGCTTTTTGGCGCTATTTTCACTTAAAGCTTTAAAATTGAATATCTCCATTTCTACTATTTAGATTTTTGTTGTTTCGATCTTGATTTATTTATTAACATTTACTCTGTGTTTCTAATTTGGTGTGGGATTCTTCTTGTGTTGTGTCTTCACGTTATTACTTTATGAAGTGCTGCATAAATACTTAACACATTGCCTCTAGGTTAAGCCTGACTGCTCTGTGCCAAGCTACCAGAGGATTGAGCACAGGTTAATAAGAAGTTTGCTTGCTACCTCACCCTGACAACGATTGTGGTTTCTGTTTGAGTAAGGTTTCACACTCCTCAACCAGTAAGCCTATTTCTTACAATTCCTAAACAAGAGGCTCCAAAGGTTGACAAAAGGGGTTTGGTATTAGAGAAGAGGCATTGTGTTGACTCTTGAATTGGTTAAGATTAAAAATCTCTCAGCATTTAAGAGTAAATGGATATTCTCTCACTGCCTTTTTTCTATTTAGGAATCTTTTCTTGTATTTACACATGTAGGAAGATGGGACCATGAAAAACTGCAGGCCATTTTGGATACTATGATTATGTCTTGCCCAGAATCTCTATAACATCTCCTTTTGGCAGGTGAGAGGTGATTTGGTCATTAAACACACTCGTACAAATGTTCTATTACCAGGACCCTGAGCGAAGCTAGGTTCACATTCTGAGACAAAGGTTTTAACCAATGCTTCTGTGAGGAAGGAGATGCAGCCTCATCAACTCTAGTTTGCTCTGGTCAAGTTTTGGATGTTCCAGAGGCACAAGCGCTCATTTGTGAAACCTTTTTAAACTCATCTAGAGAAAGTAGTAATTCTTGCCATTATAACCGGTCCTCTAAGCGGTATTTTTGTACATCTACACCCACAGAGAAAACATAATAGTTAGTGGCGGACCCTGAACCTAGGGTGCAGCTTTTTTGCTAATATTGTTATGTACTGCTGATTAAGCCCGTTGTACTTTTCCCCCTCTTGAACAAGGTGAACAAATTCTGAGTTCAGCATTAAAGTCCTCGGCAGCACTGACTCCATACTAAACATACAACCTGTTGGATATCTCGAGACCTTGGATGACTTTCAGTGTAAAAGAAACAAGGAGTTAGCAGATCAAAGTTTCCAAGGCAACAAACATAGGGTCTATGTGGGTCAGATTTGTAAAGCTGGATTGTCTGAAGCCAATGCAGTGCCTGAAGCTAGCTGTAAAACTGCTTGTAACAGAAGTAGGTTTTTTCCAGCTAGACAATAGTAAACAGTCTTTTTTTTAAAAAAATACCCAGAAATGAGAGATAAATAATGGATGCACGGCCCCAAAACTCAAATATAATAGAAGAATCAGAGGTGTACACCTTGCCCATAAGTGAAATAGGTAGGAACTGGAACAGATGGTGCTGCATAGGTAAATGGCTACCCATAACACCTGGCGTGAAACTCCTGCTGAGTTGGAGTAAAGTTGCTTAAGTGGCACCATTCTTTTTTAGGATATTTTTTTGCTCTTGCTAACCGGTTGAAAAGGAAGAAAAATCACCACAAGTGAGCGATGGTGTCTAAGACCCATTTCCACAAGAACAGTGACCGACTGCCATTCAGAGTTCTATTTTTCTATACTCGGTTATTGGTATTATGCAAACTCAGAATTTATTTCACAACATTATTTCATCCTATTTTTAGAAATTGATAGATTAATGAGTGTTACTAATATTCAAGTCAGATTTACATTTTAATCCTACTGTGAACAGTGAAATACTCATTCTGAGAAAAAAAAAACTAGTTGCCAGATTAAAATACCTTCGTGAAATTCCTCAACCACACAGACAGAAGTACAACTACAATAGTACCCCTCAGTACCTCTCTATGTGCTGCTGAGGTGAGTGCTGCATTCAGCCTAACACAGGTATGCAGGGGCTGATGTGAAATGTCTTCTTAGGTACAGCCTAAGGCAGGTTCCCCTATTAAGCACTGTATACAATGTTTGCTATTTTCTTATTGCTCACTTTTACGATATTTGCCTAGTCTAAAGACATGATAATTGCTGCAGCGGTTTATCTATATATAATCTGCACCAGGTTAGTACATAATATAGATATGTAACTATAGGATTGTGCGTGTACGTACATCAATGGAATAATGAAGAATGTCTCATCTATAAACACCTTACTGGGTCTTTTACAGGTCTAAAAACATATCTTCATTCTTGGCCTACTTTATAAACAGCCAGTTGGAGGGCCCAGAAATCCACATCTGTTTTCATCACTCTGCAGGGTTCATGGGTTATAACCATGAGCCCCGAGGCTGAGATGTGACCAGGTGTGACGAAAATGTTGGCATTCATGATGAGAAATTCGCACCATTGAAGGTCATCAATGGAAAGGTTACAGAATATTTGGGCCCTGGGAACCAGCTAGGATGATAATCAATATGTATGATGGCAGAAAAAGATAATTCACAGAATCTCAATATTCTAAATTATTTCCAAAATAATATAGAGACCACTATATACTGGCCAAGATATGGGAAGCCCAATGTGAAAAATGAAGAGATGGAGCATGATCCAAAATAAGAATCCCAACAAAAAATGAATCCTAAGTATAATAACAGATGAGATCAAGGTAAAACTAGGGATAGACCTAGAACTGCAAGGAATAGTTTCTTTCAGTTTGCAGGCTAAATACTGAAGAAGTTTCATTGATGAGACAATACTGCTATGCTGTCCAGACACACAAGAACACTATTTCCAAGGGAAGTGTCTTCATACTATGGAGATCGCTTGTTTAATAAACTATTACAATATATTTCATATACTATAAAAAGTGTCCCACTGCAAATAAAGGAAAGAAAACATTTCCTAGCTATTGCACTGCTTTTATTCAATGAGCTGCCCCCATGAGTTGTTACATGTAAGCTCTATATCG
Organism: Calotriton arnoldi; assembly: GCA_963921515.1. Taxonomy (NCBI): domain Eukaryota; kingdom Metazoa; phylum Chordata; class Amphibia; order Caudata; family Salamandridae; genus Calotriton; species Calotriton arnoldi. The sequence goes on along the minus strand of CAWUFW010005617.1, from coordinate 476,887 downwards.
GGGAGTGAGCTACTAGAATCACACGTCACGAGTGCACTGACTTCACACAGTTGATATGCTCAGAATAAATGCATGTCATATAACTACCACTGAGTGGCACAATCACTAATAGAGGTATCAGAGGTCGAAATTCCTATTGATCCGCTTTGGTTCCTCATTGGTTTTAAAGACCATAACATGCAATTGAATGAAATATGATGTAGTTTCCATAGCTTTTGCTCACGGAGGGGTCATGCTCATGCAGTATTGCATGGTGTCCCTTCTATCTCTATTGGAAAAAGAGGCTCACTGATGTGATTAATGTCAGTGGCACTTTCAGAGATTTGAGATACACATGATCCTCAAGCATGTCTGGGCCAAGTTGTGGAACTAAGTAAGGCTAATATTCTTGTCACAGCAGATCCAAATAAAAAAAGGCGAAGATCATGAATAATTGATTTATCTCTCTGCTCCAATCCTGTTTGATATAAGATGTGTGCAATACCCTGAAATGAGAATGAATGCTTCAGAGCCGCTGTGACCACTTTGTTTTGCACTAACTCGTATTATTCAAAAGTAGCTACCCAGCTCCTTCATTATTCAACTGCAAGCTACTGCTCTCAGCCCACACACTCATTTTGTACTGCCATGGCCGCTTCTAAGAAGAAACTCTTGCACCAGTCCTCTTCAACAAGCCCTACCTCTGAGGGTTGTAACAAACAGGCGGTTCTAGATAAGCACCTCTGTCTACTAAACCACCCCACCATATGTACAGCTGCAACTACGTCACCTGTAAAAACCGCTGGTGTGTTCTCCTGCTCCTTTTTCCTGATCCTGTGTGAGAGTGTGTGAAAGGTGTTTGGTTATATGTGTATTTTAGAGTGTGTAAGTCTTCACCTTTGTGTAGTTGCCCTGGTGTGCATGGTGTCACCTTCAATCAAGTGCTGACTCAGTACCCTTATCACGAGTTCTCGTTTTTGGCACTTAGAACATTCTCTCTCTCTTTTTTTTTAATAGTATTGTTAAGGTTCCACAGTCACCATCATGAAATTACCTGGACACACTACAAAATATTGATGTGCTGCCATCTTGCATAGATCCTGACCACTTACTGCTGTCTTTGAAGGACCTGCAGATACTTCTAGGAACTTCTGAGAAATGCTTTCTGGACTATTCAGATTCATTTTAAATTTGAAAAGTGGTTTGCAAAAGATTCACAAACCAAATGTTTGTGAACCTAATTGTCATCCTACACGAAAGATCATTTTTTTCTAGATGTAAAATTATAACTTCCCTAACAAGACTTTACTATGTGTGACTGCACCTGGAAATACAAGGCTACACGTATGATCCATCAAAAATGTTACCTGGGTGCTATCCGCACACTCGTTTGTGATATCTGAACAATTTACAGGCACTATGATACAATAGGTGGTTTAGAGGACAGATAGGGTGCACCCTCCCCTTTTTTGTGATTTAGTACACTTATTATGAGACTGCCAGGGGCATAACTGGTTGCCTGAGCATATGAGGCTACACTTATTATGAGACTGCAGGAGCATAACTAGTTGCCTGAGCATATGAGGTTAAACTTTTTATGAGACTGCCAGGGGCATAGCTGGTTGCCTGAGCATATGAGGCTCTATCTCCAAATATTCAGCTGCAACGGCCTTTAGAGTCCATCCCCAAGTATATGAGCTTATTACATGAGAATATAATAAACATATGGAACCATACTTGGGCTTTGGAGGTTACAATGGGCATACAATTCTACACCTGTGCATACAAGGCTATAGCAGCAACTACTATTTAAAAGGATGAAGCGTTTGATGCTTCAGAACAGTCCACTTTGCTTTAAGCTCAAGCACTGCTCCCCTCAGAAGGCTATCAGATGGAGCTGAGGCAGTGAGTCTGACAGTCCAAAACATGATATTTGAGCAATCTCTGACACAGAGTGCTTTCACAGATTCCCTCACGGTACCAGAGAATAAGCCCCCCCTCCTTTTACATGACCACAGCAACTCACAGCTATAAAGTAATGCCAAGTCACATTGACATGCCACAGTATTCTCTGTTCAACATTGCCTTTGGCAATTCACAGAAGCGACTTGTGGCCATCAACAGGGGAGGGGGGGGGGGAGTCACTTAGCACTCCGGCCTAACCCCAGCCCCGCGGGTTTCCACGACACCCAAAGCAGCACTGTCACCACAAAGAACGGTGAGGTACCTTTCAGTGGAGGTGCAGATGTGCTTTACCAGTCTGTTTTGGGAAATAATGCCCACTGTATTTGACAACAGAACTAAACTTGACTTGAGAGAGAGGTTATAAGCATTGGCGCATGATCGTATGTTAACCATTTGAATCCTATGGGCACCAGAATACTAAGGAGAATAAGCTGGAGATGCATTATAAAAAGGATGACTTCTTCACACAACCATTAGTGACTTCTAGAAAAACTTGGAGAAGTGATCATGAACCTGTTGACCACTCCAGCTCAGTATACACTCAATAAGGACAAGCATGAATAAGCTACAAAAAAACTTGAAGTGCATTAACTCCACAGTGACCTAAATGGAGGGAGTAATGTAAGAGAAAAAAGTTAATCTTTCAAAACTGACAGAACAGACATACACGCGCAGCATGAACTGTTGTTGTCCAGAGAGTCACCAGGCTTCCCACAAAGATCACCGCTGTAAGGCGGAGGTGGACGCTCAATAGGGACAAGCATGAATAGGCTACACAAAAAAGCTCGCAGTACATTGACTCCACAGTGACCTACAAGGAGGGAGCAATGGAGGAGATAAAGGGGAATCTTACGAAACTGACAGAACAGACAGACACGGGCAGCATGAACTAGAATATCAGTGAGTACATCTGCTTTCACGGGTAGAAAACTTTGAGGAATCTTGTGGTGTGTTTCAATTGTACAACCAGAGTCCAAGGAGGAACTCTTCGAAAATGCAGAGAGGGCCTCCAGGATCAAGATTCTGGGAATACTGTTGTCTATTGAAGGTGGAAACCTAAAATTAAGCTTACCAAAGTTTTTCATCACTGAGAGGCTAGGAGCAAAACTAGACTCTTCTGTTGTATCCTGAGAGTCACCAGGCTTCCCACAAATGCCACCACTGCAAGGGTGGTGATTGAGGGCACAATAACTGTGGAGTTTGTTGACCCAGACCAATGAGATCTGGTGATCAGAGCTGCTGCTGCAAAGAAGAACTTATTATTACATGGAATGGTAGCGCATGTGTTTTCTGATTTGAGCCAAACTACCCAACTGAGGAAGCAAAACGTTTACCTGGTTAAAAAAGTATTGTAGCCCATAGGCTTAGACTCTTTTGTATTCTTTTCTGAATAATGCTGAGTGAGAGACGGGGGAAGGTGCATCTCTTCTTCTCTCATTGTGCCCAGAATTCCTTAAATATTAGAACTAGAGAAAAATTAAGTGCTGACGGTGATCCAGCTTGAAAACTACTCTCATGCCCCCAAGAAGATACACAAGGTTTCTCTGGTCTTCTTGAACACCAGTTCAAGTAAGACTGGGTGTTACACCTGAGGTTAGAATTCCATTGGCCACTGTGTTTCCAGTTAGTTGTGTCTCTCTGTTTCTGGTGACAGCTTGGAATCCTGCTTTTCACCCATTTCAAAAGAGGCCACTCTGACTTGGACTTTAGTTTCTGGGTGCCAGAGTGCTACCAATCAATGTTCTCTTTCGGAATGTAATGTGATAATGTATTATAATTATTCCGGTTATTAGTGCTGGTCTGCACACTGGTGAATTATGATCTGGTTTTGGATTGTGTTAAGGTTAATTGCAGTGATACCGAGTGTTTGTTTGAAAACAAAATATTTTTCAAAAGCCACCTGGACGTGACCACCTGTGGTAATAGATACTTTATACACTCAAGTGATTATTATTAACTATACCTATGAGGATGGACAAGTCATATGAGCCCATACCTGCACTAATAAGCTGCAACAGAAAGAGTCCTGCTCTTGGGGTCCTTGATCAATCTGTTGTTTTGGTGCGGTATCCAAGTTGCGCACTATTATCTGCACTTGACTCTCGAGTTGTTTGGAAGCTGAGCAGTCATGGTTTACTCTATGGGTGGTAGTGGGTTAGAAACTAAGATACATGATGGAACAGTAAACAGAACACAAACACAGAGTTACTACTTCTAAGGCAAATAAGCCTTTAGTTATAGGTAACAGAAATAAGGCTGTTAATAATGTGATACACAGAAAAAACATAAGGACTTAGAATCTTCTGGGGTCGAGATACAACCCACTTTTTTTAGTGTTTAGGCAGTACAGGCTACATTCTAATAACATGAAGCCCGAAAGCCAATGTTATCCTAGGGAAAACGTTTGCTGCTCTCTGAGCGCCCTGGAAATTTTGGTTGCAAAACACTTTTTTTTTTTTTTTTAAATCAAGCCATTTAAAGAAGTGAAAGGATTACACAGAGAAAAATTACAAGGTATAAATTTGGATGAGACCTTCACACCTTCTTGATAGCTCTGGTTGAATATAGGGCGAGCTAAAATCCTGAGTTTCCCCACTAAAGAAGTCCCAAGAATAGTAAAAATCCAAACCCACCTGCCCAATTGAAACATGGTCCTACCCGAGTCCCACAAGTTTAGTTTATGGTGGTAAAAGCAGGTTCAAATATTCTTGGTGTCCAAGTTCAAGAAGTCTACTGGAAATCCAATAGTAAGAGGGTTCCAAAGCACTTGTCACAGTAACTTGAAAGAAGGAACACATAGAACTATCTGCTTTGAAGTCAACAAGGTGAACTGAGTGGTGTAAGGCACCAACATAGGACACGCAGGGTATATTACCTTCAGGGATATGTATCTAAAACATTTGGTTAAGTTGGCACCCAAGGGGCCTCGGACAACCACAGTACCCACCAGTTTATCAACTGCCAACAACAATTTGCCAATGCACATCTTAAAGGAATGATGACCCCAGAACATTAAGTGCTAGTGAGTTCTGGTCACTGGTCATGGATTCAGGGTGAACAACCCCTTCGCAGCTTCAGAGACTTTTCACATATCTAAGATTTATTGCAAGAGACCCACTGTCTTATAAGGAAAAGTAAACACAGTGGTTTATTGAGTTCACTATATAAACTGAGTTAACATACCCAAAAAATCGTTTCAGTTGTCATGGGTCTGTGAACATGACTGACTATATAGTGAAAATAACCTTTGTGAAGGTTTTACTAAGATGAACCGAGTGGAATAGTGACTACTAATACAAAACCTCAAGAGGCAGGTGCTTTTTCGCTTTATCCAAGAGGCGGTATATCTTAATGGACAGGTCTCCTTATATGCCAGAGTCAGAGGTGATTTCCTCTCCATCCCTTCAAAAGGATGTGTGGGGTATCTGTACATGATCCCCATGGCCAAGTGCAGGAGCATATTTGATAATCCACAACTCCACTGCCTTACCTAAGGGTGGGTTATTTCAATCTCCCACCTGTAAAGGTGCTGGGGTACTTTGGACTTTCCCTCCACCTTGCCTAATGACAGGGTTGTCCCTTGTAGCTGACTGCCTTACCAAACTGCTGAGTGCACTAGTTTTCCCAACTTGTCTAAGTATGGGGGTATTTCATTTTCTGATTTGCCCAAAGATGAGGGGTTATTTTGTGCCCATACACAACTTTGTTGCCCAAGGTGGTGGTGGAGGTAGGGGTTATAGCCCTCACCTTGCCCAAGCGTTGAGTAACTTTTTTAGCATACCTACCTTGCCCAAGGGCTAGGAGGATTTGTTGGTTCCCTACCCCCTGTTATGCCTAAATTATGGTGTTCTTCTCCCTCAGCATGTCCAGAGGCAGTCGGGTAACTTGTGCTCTTCACCCCCTTTGCTGAAGGGTGGGTAGGTATATTTTGTACCACCTACCTTAATCAAAGCTGGGCAGAATTTACTAACCCCCCCGAACAATGGCATGAGGTGGCAGATCGCCCCAACAGTCCTGATTTGCTCAAAAGGAGGTGGGATATTTTGTGCCTATCCAACCCAGCTTGTCATATTAGGGTCTTTCATATGCCCCTTGCCAAAGGAGGGGGTGGACATGCCTGGCATTTCCAAGGATGGACTGGATGTCATAAAGGCTGTGCGTAGCATGTTGTGGTTTTACCGCACCACACCCCATTCTACCTCAAGGTCATTTTTAATTGCTACAAGAGAGGAAAGCCAATATCAGTTTCCAACCTGCGTGGATGTCAAAATGGATGATGAGTGAGTTTGATGTACAGCAATTGTTAGAATTGTTAAAGAAAAATGTAGGATTAAAATAACAAAAACTGAAATTTTGGTATGACAAAAAGAAAAGTTTAAAAAAAGTTACTGTTAAGCTTAGTGACTTGGTTTGCATAAACTCTGCTATTCATGTGCAAAAAGGGAGAAGTAAATTCAGCGCTCCTGTTAAGAGTTGAAAAGAATTTGTAGTAAAGCCAACAAAGTTAGTGGTGGACATTGATGGAATCAGGCAAAAGTTGTCAAGGTTGTAAACTTACCTGATCATGGTGAGGGATCTCAGAAGGTTGACAATATGGTGGAACACAATACTATGTGTTTTCCTCACAGTGGTAGTGGTCACTCTCAAATTACAAAGAGACGAAAGAGTTCCAGAACCATAATTTAGCCAAGTGGGTTTCGCACATAATTTGGGGTAGTTTATTCAAGTTTATCTATTGCTTTATTTGGTTGTGGTGTTTTAGTGAGTGTTGTTACCATGTCCGTTTGGTGTCTCCGTCTATGTTCTGTTTGGTCAATATGTGTGTTTTTGGTGTGTTATTTCTTTGTTTGTTTTTTGTTGAGGAGAGGGGATGATGTGTAATACCTTCTAATGTAAGTTTCAGAGTTCAGTCTCATGGAACACTGTATTCTGTGTGGAATGTAATGATGTAAGTGCTTATTGGAATGTCAAGTTCATTGTACTGGCAGTTCAACTGTGGGTTTTACTGTTGATGGCAGCGGATGGGTCCTTGCGTGTTCGCCCTCCATTACCATGTATCTCATATGTAATATTAACTTACCGTTTCCTGCCTGATGTCTCCGGTCTGTTACTACAGTTTGCCTAAGAGCAGAGGTGGGCTCTTTTTTAGGCTCCCTGCCGCCTTGCCAAAGTGTAGTAAATGAAAAGATATTGGTTTTGGGGGTCCCCTTCAAACACTTTGCCCGTTCACCAATCTTCACCAAAGCCAGAGTTGTAATCTTAGTCTTTCCTAGGTTTGTGATAGTTAGTCAAGGGGATGCAAAGCTATTAACAATGCAGACATGGGGATTCATATGGACTGCTGCATCAGCCTTAACCACAAAGGTATGTCTGTTCCTCCATAGGATGTGGAGTCCACGCTTGCATCCTGCTGTATAATATTTTGAAGTGATCAATCAAATACTACGAGCTCATTAAAAGAAAGTACGTGAAACCCTCACTAGAACACATTTTGGTCAGAATGCAGAACACCCAATAAAGAGAACACTTCTTTAGGAGCAAAACAAAATCATGTCAATTTGTCTACATCATAAAATATAATCGTATGTTGTTGCCCTAAATCCATCCATACCTGTGATTCGATGCAAGTAGCTTAAGTTATGTGCAACGCCCAGAGCCAGTTCTGGCTTTTCAGCTAGCAGACTTCGTATTCTCAGATTTGTAGTTTTACCAATACAAACACTCGTCGAATACACAATGCTACTCTACCCGTAAGAGCATACACAGGCAGAACTGTATAACATCCAGCGCTTCCTCAATGCACAACACTCGGTTCTGATCCCACAAACAATAACCATTGTTCTCAAGAGGCGCATCCTTGACTCTTTCATGACGAAATTTACCCTGTGGTTCCTGCTGCGCAGGATTAAGTATGGCTGTTGGTCTGTGTGGCAGTGTTGACTGGTTGCCTCTGTGTAAGTTGGAATTTGTTAAATGGGGTGTCTGGAGGTGCCCTGGTTTACACGCATGCCTTGTTTGCGCAGGTGTGTCCCCGTGTTATGCGGTGCTGTGATGTGATCACGCACCATGCGAAAGCCAAAACGAATGGCTTTTTCAATGCTTTTTACGTTTTGGAACTTAATTAAAAGATCCATTAAGCGGAAGTTGCTCAGAAGAACGTGTATGTTTATTTAAATCGTTCTTTGTTTTGTAAGTAAACACTCACACCTCAGGATCTCAACATATCATCCAAGAGGCTAATATTTTGAGAAAAAGCGTGAAGCATATTTTGCTGCAGTCGCCTTATAAAAACTATTATTTCCAAGTTGTTTGAAGCAAACCTGGCTCCTTATGTGTCGTTAACTTTCAAATCAGCGCGCGCGGACACAAAGGTCAGTGTTCTGGCAGCGCATTATCTGTTTATTTCTGTTCAGGAGGTGAAAGGGCGAGGCATGATAATCACTACCTGTTGCTTCACTTGTCTCGCTCGGCTGAAACCAGGGGTACTTCATTCTTCTACCAAGTCCAAATTCTACTTACATGCTTTAGAGTCAGCTGCCTGTCACTTACTATTCATTTCCAGCATGAAATCAGAGCTCATTCCAGTTAATATCTAAGGATAGGCTGAGTCCGAACAAACACATATTTCTCAAAAAAATAATTGGTTTAGTGTCTTTCAAAACGGACTGTTTTCTAGCGTTGGCCCGAGAGCACACCCTGAGTGCGTTTAACATATTATTTGTTTTTAATTGTATATTCACAGTAGGCCCAAAGAAAACTATTCATGTCAAACGAAGGACTTACACTTTTTGAAAGACCCCTTATATGTTAAAAATCGTGATTCATTACAAAAGCATTAGCTTAACTCTGGGTTGCACATGACTTTGTGCTTGGCACCACTAGCTTTCTACTCTAAGGTCAGAATATGCACTATCAGCTGCATGTAGACTTAGCCCCTGGAATAGGAAAGCATCAAACAAAACGGGACGTATACGTCGCCAATTGCATTATCCCAGTCCTTCTTTGTTCCAGTCGTTACATAGTGAGGTGTGTCACAGCTGGTAACATGCACGACACTACTTAGCTAAAACATTTTTTTTTTTAAAGTTTAAACTCCTCCTCCTCATCGAACACCTATGAAGGACTACCTCTACCCATAGTTCGCTCAAGTAGACCACAACACAGACACAGAGTGCAGAATTTGGAGAAACTTTACTATAGGACCTGCAACCACAAATTCTATATGCCGGTAGTTGGTGTACGGCGATATCTTCGTCCCTTTTAGTTTAGTTTTTTTTCATGGGTGGACCACGGCTTGGATGTGAACACAGGCTTCTGCAGTGCGATTTTTTGTTTTTTATGGTTTCTTTTTTCAACACAGTGGCGTAGCAAGACCTTTGGCTGCCCGTGGCGGTCCCTACGTTTGCTGCCTCACGGCGGGCACATGTAAGATCGCAGGGGTGCTGGCGATTCCTCCATTTCCAGCCCGCGATGGCCGCAGGCATGAGCGGGGTGGGGAGACCGCCGCCCCTAAGACTCGTGACACCAGGGGCGGACTGGTCCCCCTGCCCCCCCTTTGCTACGCCACTATTTCAACATGGGGTGCCCCCATACTCCTGATAATTGTCTCCATGTTCCCTGAAATTTTCCTGCCTGAAACTACTGTGCTGTTTTTGTACCTGTTGCAGTAAAGGCGGTGAAAAGTCTGGTGCAGGGGACTACGCGGCAGGAAGACTGCATACTAGAAAGCAGGTTGGAAAGTGGTAAGGCCTGGGTTAACTAATTAGAATTGAAGTAACAAGAGTACTAGTAAGCAAGAGAAGCATTGACTTATCGCCACTTCCTTGACTCCAGTAGTGGCTAGTGTTGTGGAAGAGGGGAGGGAGGACGGTGGGAAGGTGTCAGGGGGACAAAATAAATAAAATTAAAAAAACCTTACTTGCAGCCGGCCTCTTCTTCTCTTCTTCTCGCAGACATAGGCTCCCAGACTCCACTTTGGCCAATTCCAACGCTGCGTAATGAGAGCAGCAGCGGGATTGGCCAGAGCGCTTGGGATTTGCGCTCCCTTGGAGACTTGGGGCCATATGTATCAAGCCTTTTTCCCGTTTGCAAACAAGCAGATTCTCAGAATCGGCCCGTTTGCGAATTGGGAAAGCCTTTTGGGATGTATCATCCCAAAAGGCCATTGCAAAATAGAGAATTGCAAAATTTGCGATTCTCTATTTTGCGAATGCAATTAAGGAATTGCAAATTGAGATTCCTTAAATGCAATTCTGGAAGCACCAGAAATTTGCTATTTAGCCTTAGGAATTGTAAATTACCACCAACTTCAAGTTGGTGGTAATTTGCATTTTTCTTTAAAAAAGCACTTTTTAGATTTTTAAAAGTGCCATATGTCGCACATACATGCCCTTAGGGCATGTATGTGCGCAAAATGTGCACACATGCATATTTCAGGGTGCAACAGGGTGTCCTTTGGCACCCTTGCAACCTTGAAATTGCATTCTCAATTTGCGATTCTCTAATTGGTAATCGCAAATTGAGAATGTCTTCCCATTCATTCCTATGGGCCTTCTAGCCCATAGGAATGAATGGGAAGGTATTCCTTATTTGCGAATCTCAATTTGCGATTCCCAAATAAGGAATATGTAGGATTCGCAAAATTTTTTGCAACTCCTACATACATTGCATTTTGCGATTCTCTAATTGCGATTCGCTAAAAATCGCAATTTGAGAATCACAAAACTATTTTTTGATACATATGGCCCTTGGAGCCTGTGTCTGCTCTCTACAACCCGCCAACACAGCTCAAGTTGGAAAGAGCTTCAGTGCACATGATGGTTTGGCTGGCCTGAAACACCAGGCCAAACTGTCATACACACTGATCACAGTGAACTACCACTTCTCCTGCGCCTGTCGTCCCCCTAAGCCCTGCCCCCAAAGACTCTGCAGGAAAGGAAAAATATAACCATAATAAAACGTCGGTTACTGAGATGGGTGGAGATATCTGGGCTTTTATGCTACTGTTGTCAGTACCCAATCTTGGTAGTGGCACGTGCCTCACAGATGGCTACACCCAAGAGCCATTATAGGATACAAGTTTAGGTAGGGGGCGGAGGGTTGTGCCTTCTTAATTTGTGTTTAGTAGACGGAATCATTTCCAATATTTATTTGGTAGGTTTCAAATGCCTTGTGTTTATTCTTATTCTCATGCATAAGACAAAAACAGCCGACACGTGTTTCGCCCGTGTGGCCCATCGGCCGACGGCTTTCTCAAGGCAAAGATTCGAGTTATGATGGTCGTGTTCCTTGTGATTGAGGCGATGCAGTCTCTGCGGTCCCAGGAACAAAAACTTTTATTCTCATGCATAAGACAAAACAGCAGACACGTGTCACGCCCGTGTGGCCATCGGCCGAGGGCTTTCTCAAGGCAAAGATTCGAGTTATGATGGTCGTGTTCCTTGTGATTGAGGCGATGCAGTCTCTGCGGTCCCAGTAACAAAAACTTTTGTTCGTGGGACCGCAGAGACTGCATCACCTCAATGACAAGGAACACGACCATCATAACTCAAATCTTTGCCTTGAGAAAGCCCTCGGCCGATGGGCCACACGGGCGAAACACGTGTCGGCTGTTTTTGTCTTATGCATGAGAATAAGAATAAACACAAGGCATTTGAAACCTACCAAAGAAATATTGGAAATTATTCCGTCTACTAAACACAAATTAAGAAGGCACAACCCTCCGCCCCCTACCTAAACAATAATAAAACGTGTTTATTATCGTTATATTTTTCCTTTCCTGCCGTTTTGAGGCAGGTGGCAGGAGGGGAGATGCTTCTCCACCATAGCGGAGGAGCGTGGCTGCTTGACCCAGTCTTCACATCATGAAGGTATACCAATGTAGGATATACCCACGTTCCAGAGGCAAAGGTAGTTGGCAAGCAAGGAAGTCCAATAAGCAGAAGGAATAACCATCACTCCCAAAGAAGCAGCTCCTAATACAGCAGATGCTGTCAAAGCTGGCCATTTGAGGCAAGAAGAAAGCCAAGGAAGCTAAAGGCAGCCCCCGGTTAAGGAGCCCTTTATACACAGCCAGAGATATAGGGGAAAAAGCCAAAAGTGGTCCATAAGTTAAGTGGCACAAAGACAAGGGACCAAGGCAACCAGTGCCCCACATCAGCGCTTGCACGCCCTCCCCAAGCAAAGATGAGAGCGCAGGGGAAAGACCACTACCAATCTTTCATGCTGGGTCTTGGGTGAGCTAATTTGGGATAGGAATGCTAAATAAGAAAGCCAGGGGGTTCTCTAGAGCACACAAGAGAAAACAACCTAAGAATGCTCTAGGCGAAACAAACATCCACATACCAGGTCCAGGAACCAGGAAGCCAAGGAGACAAGCCCAGATGGCAACATGCATGCACCCTCAAAAGTATGACTACCCACACCAGAGCACCAACAATGTCTATGAAGTGAGGAAAGTTCCACAGAAAACAAGTCCTACAGGTCAAAGAAACATCAGAGTGTCTAAAATAGCAACTCAAACTGCCCCAGCCCTGTGCCAGGATGCATAGGTGGACGTATTATGCCAGATCCCACACCTACAAGGGAAGGGAGAGATGTACCAGTAACCCCCAAGGCAGCACATAACAGCAAGGAACATAAAGTACACTCAGGACAGACCAAGGCTAAGATGGAGCACAAGGGGAGTCCGCAACTGAACCCACAGCAAGAGCAAGGAAGGAGCAAGCAGTCCACACATGAAAAGGTGCACCAACCAGAAGGCATACCCAGACTGCATGACTCAAGACACAAGGCCCAATGCCGGACATGCAGCCAGGACAACAGAATTCCAGGGGACTCACCAGAGGTCTCAAAGTCAAGAATCCAACTGAGGACTATCAGTTGGGATGAGCAAGCAGGCTACCTATAGCAGCAAAAACAAGCAAGGCAAGCTGACTGGGAAGTGCAGGACCCCAAAGAAGTTACTGTTAAGAGATTTTAGACCTCGTGGATTTTGGATCTCTGACGTGGGAAATGCCCAAATAGAGTCTCACCCACTACTAGCTTGTTAAAGTGGTTTTCAGTGGTAACCGCCGGTCCCTGATCTTTAAAATAAGGCCTGCTAGGGTTAATGCGGCATCTCTGGATTGGGTAGAAATGCACACATTCTAGAACTTGCCTCCTCCACCTCCACTTTTAAGAGAGAAGAGTGGCTAAGGAAGAGAACAGGTGACAGGCCCACTATGTGGATACATCCATACAGAGTGAAGAGAGGCTGTGGACTTTATTCCTAGACTCCAGTGAACCCTGTCCTCAGGGCCAGAAGCACGGACTCCCTCGTGGGGGACAATAGAGGTGTATTAACTGAGTGCCCTAGATGAGAGGGTTTCCTTGGACTTCTGGTGACCAGTTCTGACTGGCGGTACCATGTGGAAGGGTAGCCCAGACTTCTACAGGTCACAGTGGTGCCCTGAAAGTGGCCACGAGGCCTTGAGACCTGAGGAATGCTGGCAGGTGGAGCAGTCTGCCTTGAAAGCCATGGGGGGGGGTGCTGCTGCTGAAGCTCCTGGGTGAGGAGATTACTAGAAGCAAGAGGCAAAATGGAAGGTCCCTTAAGCTCTTTGTCAGCAGAGGAGAGCAGTTAAAAAACAACTTCAGAATAAGAAGCAGTACGTTCTTTCAAATATTGAGAGGCCAGATGGCCCTACATCTATGCTCTTTTTTATTGGAGCTCACAATTAGGAATCCAGCCACGTAAACCAAGTCAACAATGGGCCAACAAGGCCAGAGATAACCACAGCGAATAGCACTCTATACAACGCAAGTCGTTACAACAACGCGTTGTTACATCGCATGCCATTATAACGCAAGTCGTTACAACGACTTGCGGTGGGGGGGGGGGGGCGCTGGAGTTTGGAATAGTATAATTTACTATTCCAACTCCAGTGTGTGCAACAGTAGGGAAGGTGTTGGATTGAAAGTCCAATAAATCCAACACCTTCCGCCCCTACCGCAAGTCGTTGTAACAACTTGCGTTGTAATGGCATGCGTTATAAACGATGTGTTGTAAAGGTTGTTTCCCACCACAGCAGATCCTCCCCATAATGCATGACTGGCCTGGTGTGTTTCTTGAGGCTGCCAGGATGAGAAAATGGTACTCATGTTCATTGGTTTATTGGTTTATTACATTTACCGCAAGGAGCCCTTGGCTTATTGCCCCCCTTCTACCTCCCCACCCAGGGGACCACTGAAAGCGCTGTCATGCTATTGCCCCCCACCCCATTGTATAGGTGGGAGGTTATCCACAAGGATACACTGCCATCAAGAAGGCTTCGGGCATGCTCTGGTGGCAACATGTGACTTATTGTACTCATCAAAATGAGGAAATGAGTGTATTGTGATTGCCTATAGCACATTGGGTGAATCAGAACAACAGAACACCCACATTACATGAGGGAATGTGTACACACATTGGGTAAACACTGACTTAAGAACAAGACGAGGCAAAGTTTAAGTATAGAGGACTAATGACTCAGTGACAGAGCATGCCCAAACATACCATCACTCTTAAGTGATCACATTACACAGCTTAGGGAAGCACTGAGTTAGAAGGAAAAGTGCAACATAGAAGGGCTCTATAAGATGAGCTGCATGTTCTTTCCTAATGCATACATAGCTATAAACACAGACAGTGGACAGAGACCCTGGTATCTGAGGCACACAAGACAAGGCAGGAGGATTGGCTCCAAGGCATACAGACATGAGGTGGTAAAAGGGGTGAACCGGAGGCTTAGTGATAGCTCCTATTATACCTACACAGCTTACAGTTGCAGGCAACAGACCACTCAGATCAACCACCATTGACCTTACTTGATGCACTTGATGTTGTCACAAGAGGCACATCTTCTCCTCCCTTTCCCCATTTTACCTCAGAGGTCCAGTGTCTAACTGTAGCTGGATGTAGCAGTAGGTGTCACGGGGAGTGGATGAGCTGTTAATGGGATTGATGCCCATGAAGTGGAGCATGGGACGTTCAGAGAGCTAAGAACTACCTAATAACAGCTGCAACTCCACTGGAGAAGTTGATTGGCAGGGTGGGCAGGCAAAACCCAACTATATCTCTACACGACACCTAGAAACCGACACAGAAGTGGAGCAGAGAGACATTTGGTAGCCATAATACACAATACCTGATTATGAAAGAACACTATATCTTTTTAAGGACACCAGGGGCAGTCTGACACTATCTCTGCCCAGGAACTGGCTTCGTCAAAATGCCAGTCATACCTGGTTCCCAGTGTTCAATTTTAAACTGCTTGTCAATACACCAAATAACATCTCATTTTATGAGAAAAACCAGGAAAAAGGTGTGAGAGGTCAGAAAGTACCTCACGTAAGCATCACCAAGGGAGCTGCTGGTTGGTACTCACCAGTTTGCTCACGCTATCATCATTGGTAACTTTCATGACCATGAAGAAAGAAAAGCAGTGTGCTAATTTTGGAGGTGCAGAAAAGAAAAGAATAAAGTGGAAAAGAATGCAATATAAATGCTTGTGTCATTCTTCGCCAACCGGACCCCGTAGTGAGAAAGAAGAAAATTGCTTCTCCAAGCTAAAATGAGTTGTGACTCACTTGCAGGTATACATACTTTATTGATCGCCGTGAGCACACTCAGATGAAAAGAACGGCATGTGTTAGACCATTTCAGTTAGGAAAGGCCGACATGTTTCATTGCCAATTATTTGCGGCAATTTCATCAGGGCTTGGGGACCAGTCTCCACCTCACTGGTACTTCAAGCATAGCTTGTGGTGATTGACAAACGATAAAAGAAAGATGGTGCCAACCATTAAAAAGCACATTGAAATTGTTTACTGGCAACATTGCCCAGACGTTAATGCATGCGAATATACAAGGTAATACCATAATTACTAGGTGGTTGCTAAAAGAGTTCGTACCAGCAACACACCATCGGGGGAGCGCACACAGCTTTTAGCCACGCATCCCCTGCAGAGAGTAGCAGTCACCGCTCATCAACCTGTGGGTCTACGTACATACATATTAGTGGATATACACTGATCAAATCTCCTGGGTGTCACCCATATCTCCCATTTAGTTCGTGAGTGCCCACCTTACATCCGTATATCTATTCCGCTAGGTACTATTCTAAATCTTCTCAGCCTAGCAGTACGATCGTTTTCATGCTGCAGGCATCACTGACTATGTTCTATATTGTTCATATCTTGCAGGAACCCCCAAACACCACGTCATAGCACTCAGCCGTACTTTGCCATGACCAGCGGTATCACTCTGTCACTTGTTCAATTACCGGGCATCCTCACAACCCACAATCACGCTATCGTACTCTTACCGCACTCGGGAATGTCTCTGTCTTGCACTCGTTCCGGACGCCCAGAGTGCTAACGCGCTCCTTCAAGAGCTTGGCGTGCGTCCCGGAAGTGCAGCGGGAAGCCCACCCATTGACCTAAATCGGCATACGCCCCGTAGTGTGAAGCAGGACACTGGTACAAGTCCTGCTCACCCGGGGGCGCCATCTTGGAGAGATGTTATATACGCCCAAACTGTGCATGAGTAATGACACTTGTGGATTCATATCTATGCTGTATTGCGTAATGTTTTTAAAAAACTACTATCTTCTTGTGTTTGAGGGACCATTTGTGCATTACATACATTTCGTAAGAAAAGGCACATTCACTACAATGAGTTGCTTGACTAAGCAATAATGCGCAGGCCTGGTTTGGTGACAATGCAATGGAAACCTATGCACTTTGTATGATGGAGAGAAATATGTGGCTCTCTAACAAGTCCTCTCAGTTTAAAAAGAAAAAAAACTACTATCTTCTTGTGTTTGAGGGGGCATTTGTACATTACATACATTTCATAAGAACAAGGCACATTCACTACAATGGGTTGCTTGACTATGCAGTAATGCGCAGACCTGGTTTAGTGACACTGCGATGGGGCCCTATGCACTTTGCATGATAGAGAGAAATATGTGGCTCTCTAACAAGACCTATCAGTCGTGCTCTACCTATGACTGATAGTTATGACCATAACCCCCTTGTACCCAAGTGGGTCCCTAGGTGTCTTAAAAGGTATACCTCAAAGCAATGATAATGGTGTGATATGATGTAACATTACAACAACCTGTATTTTGAATTTTAATGAGGACCCATCCTATCCTTCCCAGGCATACCCTAAGTAGTGCAGGCTCCTCTCACATGCCGATGTCCCTGGTATGTCTCACCCACAACAGGTTCCTATCTGCCCACCTTGTTCCACTCAATACAGTAGTTCAAACCTATTTGGTTCACCTTTTCTGAAAAAATCCAACGCGCCTCCTTCCTAGCGAGTATATCTTCAGCACTATGTGTGTCTCCCACTATTCTCTCAAGCACTGTCCATTTCAGATCCATGAAATTGTGTTTCTGCTCCTGATAATGCCGAACCAGTCGTGTGGTTAGTTTCCCAGTCTTGAGGTTGCTGATGTGTTCTTGTATCCTCACTTTCACTTTGCGGGACGTGAGACCAATATAGGGCAATCCACACGCGCAAGTGAGTCTATAAATTACATTTGTGGTGTTGCAGTTGCTAAATTTATTTAGAAGCCACGTCCTGCCATCCGTCAACTGGACACTTTTGGACGCCTGCGTAAGCTCACACACCGAGCATCTCCCACATGGGAAGTGCCCTGATGGTATGCCTGATTCTCTTTTATGCTGGATTGGGCGGGTGTGGACCAGCTGGTCTCTTAGATTAGGTGCTCTCCTAAATGCAAACCTTGGGGGAGGCATCTTGGTCTGACTTGTGTCCAGCAATGTCCAATGCTTTCTAATAATCTGTCTAGTTTTAGTAGACAGGGGGTCAAAAGTGGTGACCACTGGAAGACAGACCTCATTGCGCCTTTCATTACTTTCTAGCAACGCCTCACGGGGGGTGTTAAGCGCTCTCCTGCGTGTCCGTTTAACCACCTTAGTTGAATAAGCTCTATTTTCAAGCCTTTTCATCAGGTCCTCAGATTGTTCCATATACATATTTGTAGATGTAGAGTTCCTACGATATCTGAAAAACTGCCCCACGGGAAGATTATCCTGCAAGGCCCTAGGATGGAAGGAACGATAATGTATCAATGAGTACCTATCAGTGGGTTTTTGATGGACAGTTGTGTGAAGTTTATTGTCAATTGCAGGAATGTCCAGATCTAAATAGACAGCCGAATGCCTACTGATGGTCCATGTAAACCGGAGGCAACTATCTGCCTCATTAAGCCATCTTAGGAAGTCAAGCAGTTTATCCTCTGGCCCAGTCCAGATGCACAGCACGTCGTCAATAAACCTCTTCCAAAGAGAGATGTTCTGTTGGAAGGGGTTGGAAACATGATGGATAAAGTTCTCCTCAAACTGACCGACGTAAATGCAAGCCAGACTGGGCGCAAAGGTGACCCCCATAGAGGTCCCGGAGACCTGAAGATATAGCTGGTTTTTATAGCCAAAAAAGTTACGTGTGAGGGCCAACTCAACACATTGCAACACAAACGACGGTGGTGTATCGTAAAACCACTGACGTGCCCCAAGTGCTGCTGCCACCAGCGTGGCATCTTGGGGTATGCTGGTATACAGGGATTCGATATCTATTGTCACCAAGAATTGGTGTTCAGGATCATAGTCTACAGGGCCCAAGATGTTGAGGATGACAGTTGTATCTTGGACAAACGAGGGTTGAGTTAAATGAAGATTCCCTCAAGAAGAAGTCGGCAAACTGTGATAACGGCTCCAGTAATGACTGGATCCCCGAAACAATTGGGCGACCTGGGGGTGGACGTTGTGCCTTATGAATCTTCGGCAAGATGTCAAATGCCGGGGTCTTTGGTTTCGGATTCACCAAGAAATCAGCTTCCTTGTGAGTAATCCACTTCTTCTCTTTGGCATCCGACACCATTGCCCTGATCGTGTCTTGGAGCTCTCCGTGGGGTCTTTCGCCAAAGGTTGATAATTGGCGCGTACTCCAAGCAGTTTGAGAACCTCAGCTTCATAGTCCTTGGTGTTCATAACTACGACCGCGCCGCCTTTATCGGCCGGTTTTATTGTTATCATCTTGTTGTCCTGTAGTGATTTGATTGCTAGCCAGTCAGTTTTACTCATGTTTTGAAAGCTATGTTGTGGAGTTTTATTTTACTCATTAATTCAAAAAACTCAGCCATAAACTTAAAGGCTTTTTGAATTAATGAGGAAAATAAAACTCCACAAGTTTTTTGCGGATAAGGCACTTGACCCTCCTTCTGTCTTCTCGAGCAATTTACATCACCCCTCGGTGTTTTGTCGTACGACTTCCTCTGTGGGTCCCGAAGAGGCGGTCTTCGAACCACGTGTACTGCAAGACATTGCCTCCTTGGAACAGTCGAGCAGTCAACATAGCTTTCAAAACATGAGTAGAACTGAATGGCTAGCTATCAAATCACTACAGGACAACGAGATGATAACAATAGAACCGGCCGATAAAGGCGTCGTGGTTATGAACACCAAGGACAATGAAGCTGAGGTTCTCAAACTGCTTGGAGTACGCGCCAATTATCAACCTTCGGTGAAAGACCCCATGGGAGAGCTCCAAGACATGATCAGGGCAATGGTGTCGGATGCCAAAGAGAAGAAGTGGATTACTCACAAGGAGGCTGATTTCTTGGTGAATCCGAAACCAAAGACCCCGGCATTTTACATCTTGCAGTAGATTCATAAGGCACAAAGTCCACCCCTGGGTCGCCCAATTGTTTCGGGGATCCAGTCATTACTGGAGCCGTTATCGCAGTTTGCCGACTTCTTCTTGAGGGAACCCGTCATAACTCAACCCTCGTTTGTCCAAGATACAACTGACATCTTCAACATCTTGGGCCCTGTAGACTATGATCCTGAACACCAATTCTTGGTGACAATAGATATCGAATCCCTGTATACCAGCATACCCCAAGATGCCATGCTGGTGGCAGCAGCACGGGCACTTGAGTGGTTTTACGATACACCACCGTCCTTTGTGTTGCAATGTGTTGAGTTGGCCCTCACACGTAACTTTTTGGGCTATAAGAACCAGCTATATCTCCAGGTCTTCGGGTTCTCTATGGGGGCCACCTTTGCGCCCAGTCTGGCTTGTATTTATGTCGGTCATTTTGAGGAGAACTTTATCCATCATGTCTCCAACCCCTTCCAACAGAACATCTCTCTTTGGAAGAGGTTTATTGATGACGTGCTGTGCATCTGGACTGGCCAGAGGATAAACTGCTTGACTTCCTAAGATGGCTTAATGAGGAAGATAGTTGCCTCCGGTTAACACGGACCATCAGTAAGCATTTGGTTGTCTATTTAGATCTGGACATTGCTGCAATTGACAATAAACTTCACACAACTGTCCATCAAAAACCCACTGATAGGAACTCATTGTTACATTATCGTTCCTTCCATCCTAGGGCCTTGCGGGATAATCTTCCTATGGGGCAGTTTTTCAGATATCGTAGGAACTGTACATCTACAAATATGTATATGGAACAATCTGAGGAACAGATGAAAAGGCTTGAAAATAGAGCTTATCCAACTAAGGTGGTTAAACGGGCACACAAGAGAACGCTTAACACCCCGTGAGGCATTGCTAGAAATAAACGAGAGGCAAAATGAGGTCTGTCTTCCAGTGGTCACCACTTTTGACCCCCTGTCTACTAAAACTAGACAGATTATTTGAAAGCATTGGACATTGCTGGACACAAGTCAGACCAAGATGCCTCCCCCAATGTTTGCATTTAGGAGAGCACCTAATCTAAGAGACCGGCTAGTCCACACCCGCCCAATCCAGCATAAAAGAGAATCAGGCATACCATCGGGGCACTTCCCATGTGGGAGTTGCTCGGTGTGTGATCTTACGCAGGCGTCCAAAAGTGTCCAGTTGCCGGATGGCAGGACGTTGCATCTAAATAAATCTAGCAACTGCAACACCACAAATGTAATTTATAGACTCACTTGCGCGTGTGGATTGCACTATATTGGTCTCATGTCCCGCAAAGTGAAAGTGAGGATACAAGAACACATCAGCACCCTCAAGACAGGGAAACTAACCACGCAACTGGTTCGGCATTATCAGGAGCAGAAACACAATTTCAGGGATCTGAAATGGACAGTGCTTGAGAGAATAGTTGGAAACACACATAGTGCTGAAGATATACTGGCTAGGAAGGAGGCGCGTTGGATTTTTTCAGAAAAGGTGGACCAAATAGGTTTGAATGACTGTATTGAGTGGAACAAGGTGGGCAGATAGGAACCTGTTGTGGGTGAGACATACCAGGGACATCGGCATGTGAGAGGAGCCTGCACTACTCAGGGTATGCCTGGGAAGGATAGGACGGGGTCCTCATTACAATTCAAAATACAGGTTGTTGTAATGTTACATCATATCACACCATTATCATTGCTTTGAGGTATACCTTTTAAGACACCTAGGGACCCACTTGGGCACAAGGGGGTTATGGTCATAACTATCAGTCATAGGTAGAGCACGACTGATAGGTCTTGTTAGAGAGCCACATATTTCTCTCTATCATGCAAAGTGCATAGGGCTCCATTGCATTGTCACCAAACCAGGCCTGCGCATTATTGCTTAGTCAAGCAACTCATTGTAGTGAATGTGCCTTTTCTTACGAAATGTATGTAATGCACATATGCCCTCTGAAACACAAGATAGTAGTTTAAAAAAAAAAAAGTTATGCATTACAGCGTAGATATGAATCCACAAGTGTCATTACTCCTGCACAGTTTGGGTGTATATAACACCTCTCCAAGATGGCGCCCGCGGGTGAGCAGGATGTGTACCAGTGTCCTGCTTCACACTTCGGGGGGTATGCCGATTTAGGTCAATGGGCGGGCTTCCCGCTGCACTTCCGGGATGCACGCCAGGCTCTTGAAGGAGCGCGTGAGCACTCTGGGCGTCCGGAACGAGTGCAAGACAGAGACATTCCCAGGTGCGGTAAGAGTATGATAGCGTGATTGTGGGTTGTGAGGATACCCGGTAATTGAACAAGTGACAGAGCGAGACCGCTGGTCACGGCAAAGTACGGCTGAGTGCTATGACATGGTGTTTGGGGGTTCCCGCAAGATATGAACAATATAGAACATAGTCAGTGATGCCTGCAGCGTGAAAACGATCGCACTGCTAGGCTGCGAAGATTTAGAATAGTACCTAGCGGGATAGATGTACGGATGTGAGGTGGGCACACACAAACTAAATGGGAGATATGGGTGGCACCCAGGAGATTTGATCAGTGTATATCCACTAATATGTATGTACGTATGCCCACAGGTTGATGAGCGGCGACTGCTACTCTCTGCAGGGGATGCATGGCTAAAAGCTGTGTGCGCTCCCCCGATGGTGTGTAGCTGGTCCGAACTCTGTTAGCAACCACCTGGTAATTATGGTATTACCTTGTATATTCGCATGCATTAACGTCTGGGCAATGTTGCCAGTAAACAATTTCAATGTGCTTTTTAATGGTTGGCACCATCTTTCTTTTATCGTTTGTCAATCACCACAGTCTATGCTTGAAGTACCAGTGAGGTGGAGACTGGTCCCCAAGCCCTGATAAAATTGCCGCAAATAATTGGCAATGAAACATGTCGGCCTTTCCTAACTGAAATGGTCTAACACATGCCGTTCTTTGAATCCGAGTGTGCTCACGGCGATCAATAAAGTATGTATACCTGCAAGTGAGTAACAACTCATTTTAGCTTGGGGAAGCAATTTTCTTCTTTCTCACTACGGGGTCCGGTTGGCGAAGAATTACACAAGCAATTATATTGCATTCTTTTCCATTTTATTCTTTTCTTTTCTTCAACTCGAAAATTAGGACACTGCTTTTCTTTCTTCATGGTCATGAAAGTTACCAATGATGATAGCGTGAGCAAACTGGTGAGTACCAACCAGCAGCTCCGTTGGTGATGCTTACATGAGGTACTTTCTGACCTCTCACACTTTTTTCCTGGATTTTCTCATAAGATGAGATGTTATTTGGTGTATTGACAAGCAATTTAAAATTGAACACTGGGAACCAGGTATGACTGGCATTTTGACAAAGCCAGCTCCTGGGCAGAGATAGTGTCAGACTGCCCCTGGTGTCCTTACAAAGATATAGTGTTCTTTCATAATCAGGTCTTGTGTATTATGGTTCAGTGAGTGGAGGGCGACATGGTTATAATGTTCCCTCTTTTGCTCCTTTTTGTTGATGAAGGCATTTGGTAGCACCAAGAACCACAAGGCCAGCAAACTATAAGCTCCAAGTTGCTAGTCTGTAGCAAAATTTACCATCGCTCCAGAACCTGCAAAATGATGTGAGATGGAGACCGGGTCAGACCATCACCCAAGCCTCAAGCACAAAAGAGGGGTGGAGTGTGTCAGAAGCACAGCAGCTCCTATAGCGCCAAATGAAATAGATTTACAATTCTACATATATTCTGACCACACACAGCTTATATTCACACTTCCACAGGCAAAGTTCTTCAAATTTGCTTCTATTTCAGTCCACCCCAAATTGGCTTCGATTATGTTAATTCTTGCTATCTAGGACTTTCACACAAATAACTCGCGTCTTCAACTAATTCAATTCATTCCCAAGTGCAGCTTGTTTTGTCATGTCAACATTGCATCTTTCATGTTCTTATTCAAATACATTGGCTGTTCATCAAGGAATGGATCCTCTTTTAAGCTATGGTAATATTACATTGAATAATCCATTTCAAAGCCCCTTTGTTTCTTTCTTTTAAATTCACAAGGTTCCAGATGGCTATTTTTACTCAATATTCCCAAAACTCGTACCAAAACTCAGGTGCTGCCGGCACCCGATCGGAGGTAGGGGGCAGGGGGGGAGGGGGAGGAGAACGTGTGAGGTAGGGGAGAGGATGCGGGAGGGGGGGGAGGATGCAGGGGAAGCAACTAAGAAAAAATAAAATTAAAAACGTACCTTTTCACCGCTTCCTCGCCCGTATCTCCTCCGAGGTCCTCCCTCACTCGGAGTCGGCCACAGGAAGCACACCCAAGCTCCCAGTCAGCCAATCACAAAGCTGCCTTAGCAGCATTGTGATTGGTCTGAGCGCTGTTTTTCGGAGCTCAGACACTGACTGGAGGCCTGCGCATGTTCTCCACGTAGGCTGCGATGCAGCCTGCATTGAGAATATAGGAAGTGCGCATGACTGTTTTTGGCGGCCCGAGAGGGCCGTCCAAGCAGTCATTGCGCACTTTAAGAGGATGCAATCACTCTTTCCCTGCCCCCGCCTCTTCACACAAAGCTGTGGGTGGAAGTAGGAGAAAATAAAATGATAACGCAAGTTATTATCATTTCTTTTTTCTCCGTCTTTCACTGCAAAAAAGCAGTAGGGCGATGGTCCTCCGTCTTAGCAGAGGAGCCGCCACTGCCAAAACTTTCAGAGACAGAGCGTTCAGTGGGGAAGACCAGATAATTAATAATATAGCAAGCTTCTTCGCTACCTTTGGTAATCTTCACTGCTATTACCTTTTGGTAAGTTTTAAAAACCTAACTTTTAAATTGCTGATCTAGATTATTTTATTGTTCTGCTTTCTGTACCACCATGAAACATCGGTGTGCGTGTGTTTAATAAATAACAAATACTAAATACAAATATAATTACAAGCAGCGCAAGGGTTAATACTGCGGCACAAGGGCTTAGCCATAGCAGTATCCACAAGTAACAGTGCAAACATTAGACTCTATACAAAGAAAAGGGGTCTGAAAGGCCATGTCGGAAGGCCACAACTCTTCACCGAGAAAATGAGGCATCCCCAGCGAACATTTGAACTGGGAATGAAGAAATGAAGAAGACACGAAACGTGAAGCAGCACAGGGCAGAAGTGTGTCAAAAAGCAAATCGGAGACCAGCAACCCCACCCACAAACACTAAGCTACATCAGATTGTACAGGTCGAAGCCAACGTCCAAGTACCCTCCACCATGAGCAAATAAAGTAAACAAGCATTGGCATAGCCAATAGGTCTCGCCCTTGGGACCTTATAAGTGTTTAGTTATCCAGCACAATATCCTTGGTGCAACAACATCAAGTGTTGCATGGCTAAACACTTATAATGTCCCAAAGGCGAGACCTATTGGCTATGCCAATGCTTGTTGGTATGGTCAATGGTTCACTAAAAGCTAAAGGTTACAGGCTGTCCGGTAGGCGAGACTTTAAAAAAATAAAAAATTGGAGGGGCACCCTGGCTCAGTCTTACTGGAAGCGCACATTTCAAACATGAGAAAGGGCTGGTTTGTTAGAATGTAGAAATATGATTTGCAAAGAATATAGTGTAGCAATTATGGTAGGCTCAGCCCCCCGAAAATTGAACAGGAGGGAGAAATTTGGCGGTGGGCACAAAGACAGACTGGCAAGCAGGCAGGCAGGCAGGCAGAAAGACGGACACACAGGTAGAAAGGCAGACATGCAGACTTCCACGCAGTTGATCAGCCTTCACATTCTGAAAATCACAATCCATTTTTAATCTCAAATTCCATTAGACGACATACAGTGTAAAAATGGAAGTGAAAAACAAGTTTACATTTTGTGTTTTTATAAATGAAGAGCAGACTACAACTTTCAGAAACTCGAATGGGATGTCAGTGTAAGAATAGAACTATCTGCCTTGATTCAAGTACATAGTGCTTTAAAAAAATCAAAATAAAATCCTTCCATGATAGAAGCGCAACCTTCCTTGGAGCAGCAACCTTTATTACCAGCAGCACAGGAGCGTCCCAATAGACTCCGACATTAAGTGCCAACGCGGTTGTGCTCGTCAGTACAAAGATCAGATGGTGGGCGATGCTTCAACAATAGGCATGCAGAAAGGAGGCAAATGACGTACATTGCGAGGCAACGACAAGAAGTAAAACCATGATGATGCTCACTGCCGACCTGAATGTCATTTGCTTAGAGAAGGGATGGGAGGTGGGGTGAAAGAAAGTGATGGAAAGATGGAAATCTTTACACCACGGACCAAGGAATAATTGGGCTAAGTGAATATTTGATGACGATGCACGCACTGCCTGTTACGGGGTCAATACTGAAAACCTCCGGCCAGGATCCCATGGAAGAACAGACAGAGACAACAAGCCCAACCACAGAGCACAGGAAGGCCTTGAAACAGTCAAGAAAACAGCCGTTCATTCAATGCGCCAAGAGCTTGTCAGGGCATCCTCGGCACATGAGGCATCGCGGGAGAAAACCCTTCCGGTGACCACACGTATAAAGTGTGGGAAAAAGGTCCCTAAAATCGTTTCGACTATGGAGTACTGGAAGATGGCAATGGGGCAGGAGAGATTTAACTAATAAAAGCAACAGATTTTTTGTTTTGCAGTAACGGTTAGGGCCAGAGTTGGTCGAGGTTTTGACTGCTAGCAACTTAAAAACGCGCGCGCGCCTCGCGCAAGGGGGTGGGTGGGGGGGGGAGGGAGTGCGGCCTAGAGCAGGCAGCGTTTCCCTTGCGGGAGCGAGCGGCGCCAGAAGAGATAATTGATAACACATGGCGAAAAAGCTCGCTCCCGCAAGGGAATCGCCAGACGTGCACGCGTTGCCATTGGAAGCAATGCAACGCGTGCACGTTTTTGCCCGCAAAGCTGTGCCGATGACTAAAGGTCTTTTTCCTATGCAGCGCATGCGCGCTGCGTAGGCGAGACCTAAAAAACAGAGGAGTATAACAAACTAGGAATCACTATGGAGACCCTGCTTAACATAGTCCCAGGCACCTAAGGCGCACTGGGGCGAACCCAACACAAGCCGTCATAAAAATAAGTGTGGCAAAAAGGGCCACGGTTGGCTGCAGGGAACCAGCCCTTACAGCCCTCACACAAACACTAGGCCATGCAGATACAGCAGCCAAGGGCAAGGTTGACAGGGTTCAAAGGCTATTCCATGCAAACTCTAAAACCCATGGAAAAAATGGGGAGGGGAAGGCTAGACAACCCGGACAGACAGAGATGGAGTCCATTTACACATTTTGCAAGCTACAAGCCCAGCACAGTGCACTGGGGGAACCCCAAGCCCAGCCCAAATCCTCAGAAAAACAAGGTGAGCAAACTACTGTCTTCTAACAAAGTGGGTCCACACATTTCACACAGAACATGTACTGCCTGGCCCCCACACTTGGCAGGGAGCACACTTGGCACTCCGCCCCAGAAGCAAACAGGGTATTGCATCTAATGAATCACAAAGAAGAGCAATCCCAAGCCCAGAAGGGACCTAGGGAAGGGAAAACCAAAATTAGAACCTCAGAGCCCCAAACAAGTCCAACAGGAAAGCAGTGAAACCTACATCGCACCAAGTCCCTGATCAAATAGGGGTGTAAAATAGTCTTTTGTGTATAACACATGTTTTATGGCCACATGTTTTTCTTTTAGGTGTGATCGCTTGGGGGCGCCGAGCACTTCCTTCGCATCATTTACCCATATTTGTATGGTCATTTTCTATGATTTTCAACAATTAAATAGTACGTTTTGCATACAGAAAGGCTACTTTAATAAATTTGTGTCTAACATTAATTGTCTATAGTACATAATATGTATTTGTATATTTAATGAGTTCCTGCTGAAGTAAGGCGCGCACTATAGCCTACCCGATATCATTTAAGTGGCACTGTTGTACTGTGTACTTACTTTTATATATTTTTAATTGATTTTAGCCTCATTTTACTTTCAACTTCGTGGGAGTGTTCGGACGAGCACTCCCAGCTCCCTCCTACCTTTCTTGGGCTCTTTGGCCCACCACGAGGTTCTCCTCGATTGAGCGGAAAGAGCTCCATTTCTTGCTCTCTTTCTTTCCTCTAAGACGGCCGCCATCGTAGCAGTTGGCGGTCCAGTTTTTTGCTGCATTCCCGGTTCCGGTTACAGGGGAATATCTTCACGATGCATTCCCGAGTGCACAGCGGACGCCTGCTGAAGTAAGGCGCGCACTATAGCCTACCCGATATCATTTAAGTGGCGCTGTTGTACTGTGTACTTACGTTTATGTATTTTTAATTGATTTTAGCCTAATTTTACTTTCAACTTCGTGGAAGTGTTCGGACGAGCACTCCCAGCTCCCTCCTACCTTTCTTGGGCTCTTTGGTCCGCCACGAGGTTCTCCTCGATTGAGCGGAAAGAGCTCCATTTCTTGCTCTCTTTCTTTCCTCTAAGCCGGCCGCCATCGTAGCAGTTGGCGGTCCAGTTTTTTGCCGCATTCCCGGTTCCGCATTTCCGGTTCCGGTTACAGGGGCATATCTGAACGATGCATAGCGTAGCAGAAGCATGCAGCGGTCGAGCCAAAGGCAAGCCCATCTGCGCCCGTCAGCGCCCGGAATGCGCCATGCGCCAGGAAACCTGTCCGTTTTCCTACATTAACCTACACCAGGGAACAGCTACTGTCTTTAAACACTGGCAGGTGTGGCAATGTCGCATTTCTACTCAGGGAAATGAATAATAACCCGCTGCTATGCCCCCACTGCAGGTATACACTCTTAGCCAGCAACCTCCCTGCTACCCCCCGGCCCTTGGCCTCCTTGAACGGATGGGTCCGCAAATGCACGCAACTCGGAGAACCAAGAATATGAACTCCCAGGGTACCTCTCCTTTTCTGGATTCCTTAGTAGGTACTAATGCCCCACAATCCAAAGGTGGCTCACTTAGTGCTGTATTACTCAATACTAGATCTGCCATCAAACACAAATATCAGTTAGAATATCTGTTGCAAATCCTCGAATCTTGACGTAGTGTTTCTTACTGAAACTTGGGCTATTGCGTCGTCTGAACCGGATTGGGTGATAGCACTACCAGTGGGCTACTCGCTTGCCAGTCAGCCTAGATCTGGGCAAGTGGGTTGTGGGATTGCTATTATCTATAGGTCAGAGTTTAAAATTGATTTTGAGCCTGTTCTGCTACCAGGAACAGAAGCCATGATGTTCAACATCAAAATCAGGAATGTGTTAGCTTTTCCTGGTATGCTCATCTACAGACAGCCTGGACCCAAACCTCCATTCTCTCAAGCTTTACAGTCCTTGTTGGAATCGTGCCTAGACTCCCCCACGTTTACCATACTAGGGGACTTTAATTTTCACCTTGAACGTAGAGCTGATGCCTATACATCTGTGCTGATAGACACTCTGGAAACATTTGGCCTTACTCAGATAGTCTTGCAACCAACTCATAAGGCACTTCGCAAGCAGGATGAGATTTTCACGAACTCCTCTATGAGTATTAATAGAATTTTGCCACTTACTTGGACTGACCATAGGGCAATTTTCTTCAACTTACCTGACGGGCAAAATAAAGACCCGCCGTTACCACCTCTGCCTCTGACCAAAGTACGGTCCTGGCGGAACATCAGGCCTGAGGTGCTAACAGACCTGCTGGATAACAGTATGCCCACCATAGCTGCAGATTCCAATATGGCAGCCGAAAGCTATGAGAATTGGATTTGATCAGCCATTAATCAATTGGCTCCAGAGAGAATCGTCAAACAACGTAGGATAAAACCCACCACCCCATGGTACAACCTTGAGCTGAAAACATTTAAATCCACATGCAGACGCCTAGAACGCATTTGGAGGGTGGATTACAGCACGGTGGCCAAAAAGAACTATAACAAGGCACTGAATGATTACAAAGCAGCAATCATCAGCTCTAAAAAGAAAAGAACTTCTACACTAGCAAAATAGAGGGGGCCAAAAACTCTGCTAGAGAACTCTTTAAGACCGTCAATGCACTCCCAACATAGCAATGTATTTGCCCCGGACCAAGCGCTTTGTGATAAAATGTCCACTTTCTTCCAGTCTAAGGTTCAAGTAATATATCAGGAACTAGAGAGTCAGAGCTCTGACCCCCTATCCCCTCAGATCACACTTACGGAAGACATGACATTTAACACCTGCCACCTGACCAGCTTCTCCTCCTTGACAACCGACAGCATAAACAACCTATTACTGGCTATCAAGTCTGGATCTCCAACTGACCCATGCCCGCCAGACATCATTCATGGTGTCTCAAACAAAGTCAGTGTCCTACTTGCCCCCCTCTTGAACAATGTTATTAACACTGGCGTCTTCCCGGCCTCCTGGAAGAAAGCTTGCATCCGACCCATGTTAAAAAAAACATCTCTTGACCCTCTTGAGGTAACAAACTACCGCCTGATCTCCTGTTTGCCGCTAGCAGCCAAAGTCTTGGAAAAGGCCATTAACTCCGAGCTCACGGACTACCTAATCTCCAACAACCTTCTAGACTCCACACAACATGGTTTCCGTTCGGGCCACTGGACGGAGTCTGCACTAGTCATGGCCACGGAGGAAATACGGTTGCAAATTGTCAAGGGTGGTAGGGTCATCCTGATCCTACTTGACCTATCAGCCGCGTTTGATACGGTTAATCATACTATACTTATGCGACGGCTGGAGGCAGTAGGAGTCAGAGACACCGCGCTCACCCTTCTCACCTCCTTCCTCTCTGCTGGAGAACAGAGGGTGTGCTGGAACACCCTAGAATCAGTCAAATTCTATCTCCCTGGGGTAGTGCTACAAGGAACAGCAACGCTGTTCAACATTTATGTGAACCCATTGGCCAAACTAATTAGGGACCATGGCTTCTGGCTTGTATCGTATGCTGATGATACCCAAATCATTATCTCCGTTTCATCAACGGTAGACTAGGTGGCGGACAGATTCCATAGCTGTCTTGGCCACATCATGAAATGGATGCATAAGAACTACTTAAAATTAAACATGGACAAGTCCGAGGAATTTGGAAATGGTCCTCCTATCTGGACCCAAGCATGGTGGCCAGCAGTGGCTGGGGCCTGTCCTGTCCCTGCTACCAAAGTGAAAAACCTTGGCTTTTTATGTGATGTTCAGCTCAATTTCTCAGGGCAGATCAATCAGCTGACATCAGCCTGTTACTTTCTTTAAAAAATGCTTCATAAAATCCTACCTTTTCTACCTGCGGAATTGAGGAAAACGGTTGTGGTAGCTCTTATTCTCTCCCGCCTAGACTATTGTAACTCCCTGTACTTAGGCGTTGACAAACACCAGCTGATGAAGCTTCAATCCCTACATAACGTGGCTGCACGTACTCTGCTAAACATCCCAAAATATAGTCATGTCTCGGGCGCAATCAGAACCCTGCACTGGCTCCCAGTTAAGCAGAGAACTCAGTTTAAGACGCTGTGCCTGGTTCATAAAACCCTTTATGGGGGTGGGGCAATGACTACCACAAATTATTCCAATGGCATGCCCCCTGTAGGATGCTAAGATCTCCCCAAAGTTAGGAAGACCAGATGGGGAGGCAGAGGTCTCTCTTTCCTGCCATCTAAGCTCTGGAATGAATTCCCACTTAACATTAGGCTGTTATCGTCCAGATCTCAGTTTAGGAGTCAGGTTAAAACATGGATTTTCCCTCCCCAACAGTGATCAAGCCCCTCCTGACTTTTCCACCGTCCTGCTCTCCCCAGTGCCAAGATGCCTCAGCATTTGTGCACTTTATAAGACTTTACTTACTTACTTACTTCCTTGTGAACTATTGTTCCATATGCTCACAAGCCAGGGTCACAGGTAGTAAGCTCAACGTAGAAACATCAACACACAGCAACTGCAGAAACAAACTGCCGCAGCAAGGAATAAAGGCTGGAACTGCCTAAAAGGTAAGAAGAAACTGCCACCCTGCTGTATAGAGCCACCAGGCCTCTACAATACATTATTGCCAAATGTGACACTCCCCGGGCCGGGCGCGGCCCGAGGATATAAATAAAGGGGTGTAAGACTGCACGGGTCTTCGACAGCAGTTAACTACTGTGTATGTGTGTTCATTGTGCAAAACACATAGAGCCCGCAAGGCTTTTGCGGGGAAGTTCCAGACCTCCCCCAAGACACTGGCGACGAGGCCGGTACTGATCCAAGCTGCCTTGGAACTTGTCAAGGTGCGAGGCACAACATCGCGCTCAGCCTCGCCTTGAAGTTAAGGCCGGCTGATCCAGTTTCCCCAGTACCACCATCGGGCCTACCTGCAATCCCGTGGCCCGCACCGATACAACCACCCAGCCCGGCACCTTCCGGACCTGTCATCTGCAGCAGTAGGTGCCTGTCAGCGACCCTGGTAGCTGGCCCGCCCTCTCCCCTGCACACCGCCCGTCCGCTGCAGGCGGCTGTCGACTCCAGATGCCACATGGAAGAAGGGCTGCCTGGACGGGGCCCCACAGGTGCGTTTCCCTCCTGTTCTCTGCAGAAGCTCGCAGAGCGCTAGGTCTGCAGGGGATATCCCTGACAGAGTGCCCACCCATGCGGCCACTCACATGCAAGTAACCACCGGACCGACATCGGATGTTCCGTTGGGATTCAAGGAGCCCTCCAGTTACCAATTTAAATACTGACTGGCACATGGAGGAAAGCCCATCTTTCCAAAAACAAAAAAACAACAGACAATGCAAAAAAAAAACCTCCTATTAAAATATATAGAGGATTTTCAAAAGCAGACTCAATCATCGTGGGAGTGCCACACCACTTGTCCCCTCATATTGACGCCAGTGAACCCAGTGACAGGCCTTGCACACCATGAGCATTCAGCAGCAGGCAGGAGCGGCGGCTCTCCCGAGAGATGACGTACAGGCCCTGCAACACCACAGCCATTCGGCGGTGATGCCACTCCCTCCATTCAGCGAGCTATCAGACCCTGCAACTGCCGCCCCCTGATGGCAATCATGGATTGGGCCTCTCAATCGCTACTTCTGAGGCACCAGGGAAACGGACTTCACTGTAAAAATGTCCCTGCTCATGCACTATGGAGGCGCTGAGCTGTACGAACTGTTCAAAACACTACCTGACACGGGCGAAGGCGATGATTTTGACGCAGCGGTAAGGGCCATCAACAAACACTTTGATCCCCAGATCAACCCAGACTTCGAACGCTTCAAGTTGCAACAAGCCAAGCAGTCAGGCCCTGAGTCCGTGGATGTGTTCTATGCAGGGCTGCAGCAGCTGGTGAGACGGTGCACCTTCCACAACCAACGGGAGGAGATCCAGGCCCAGGTCATCCAACGGTGTCGGTCTGCAGTGCTCCGGCCATTGATCCTAAGAGAACCAGGCATATCCCTGGATGACATTCTCATACTAGCTGGGTCTCATAAGCTATCGAACTCAAGGGTGAAAGAAATGGAAGCGGCCCTCAACAAACACCCATTCCCCGCATCCCCTCCAGACCCATCACCATCAAAGAGGAAAGGGTGGATGGCGTACAAAAATGCCCAGGCCCGATACACCCGCACGTACGACCGCCCTCGAGCGGGCCCTGCGGAAACTGCTGGCTAGAACATTCGGAGTATGCTTTGCAAAAGGCAAGACCTGCTTCAGATGTGGCAAACCACTTTGCCAAGGTGTGCCACAATGGGAGGTGGATGGCCACCTTTGGAAAATCGTGTGCTGCTCCCACAACCCTCAAGCAGCTGTCGCTAGATGACGCACCTGATCCGGAGTGTGCCAGTGCACACGGGTGAAACTTCAATGCAGATGATGAGGCGAAAGATGTATTTGTTGTGCCATTTGCCGGGCGCGTGTCCCACAGACAACGGCTGACCCCAAGGTTCGTGAACACAACTGTGAAAGCTCTCATAGACACGGGCGTCAGTAAATGAGGTGGACTCGGAGCAGTACGAGCTCCTCCCACCATGTCCTCCTCTTGCTCACACCAAAGTGAAAACCTACACGTATGGGGGGACAGAACCCAAACCATTATGGGGAGTGATCGAAGTGGATGTGGCCAGTGACAAGCAGACAGGCCGGGCCAAGTTCCATGTCACGGAGGGCAGGAAGGTCACGCTGTTAAGCTGCCACACTGCCGAAGATCTGGAGTTAGTGTTCTTTGCGCCGAGACACCTAAGGGTATTTGCGGGCTTAATAAATTGCCTAAAATAAATAAATTTGCGAACCAGATCCATGAATCTCATGCGGATTATATCCATCCATACCTGCAACTGTTCAAAGGGTTAGGCAAGTTAAAGATGAAGCAGTTAAAACTTCACATCGACACATCTGTCAAGCCAACGGCCCTGCGACCTATGAGAGTCCCATTCCATTTGAGGCCCCAAGTGGAGCGACAGTTACAGGCGCTAGAAGATCTGGGGGTCATTGAAAAGATCACCGGCCCTTCACCGTGGGTGTGGCCTCTGGTCATTGCGCCAAAGCTGAAGCAACCAGGAGCGATCAGACTTTGTGTTGACATGCGCCTCCCAAATCGGTCTGTCAAGAGAGTGCGCCAAATCATGCCCACGATGGATGACATTGTGGTGGATCTCAACAGGGCCAAGTGGTTCTCCAAGCTCAACATTAACTCCGGATACCACCAACTGGAGAAGTCCCAGAGAGCAGGTACATCACAAACTTCTCCACGCATGTGGGCCTGAGGCAGTACAAGAGGCTGAGTTTCGGAGTTTCATAAGCAGCGGAGGGCTTCCTAAATGCCTTCGCGGAGACGCTGTCCGGCCTAATGCGGGTCATCAATTTGAGCGACGACATCTTGATATTTTCGAGTAGCCTGGAAGAGCAACACGTGCGCCTTTGAGACATGCTACACCGCCTGGCTGACTGTGGCCTCACCCTGAACAAAGCCAAGTGTTCCTTCTACCAGGAGTCAATTGAGATCCTTGGGTACCTATTCTCCAACAAGGGTCTGCGAGTAGATCTGAAAAAGGCCATTGCAATACAAACCGCACAAACCTCCAGGAACTCAATGGAAGTCCGCAGCTTTCTTGGGATGGCCACCTATTGTGGACATTTTATACCCAACCTGGCCTCTCTATCCGAGACCATGAGGGCTCTCACATGCACCGGTGTGTATTTGGATTGCAGCCCGCAAGTCACCAAGGCTTTCAAGGCGATTAAAGAGGCCCTCATGGACAAAAACACCAGGGCCTATTTCCAACCAGGGAGAAGGACGGAGCTAATCGTTGACGCCAGCCCTGTTGGTCTAGGAGCGGTGCTCCTGCAGGAAAACACCAATAAGGACTGGTTGCCCATAGCCTATGCCACCAGGGCACTCTCAGAAACAGAAATGAGGTATGCCCAGATCAAGAGAGAGGCTCTGGCCATAAAGTGGGGCTGTCAACACTTCCACCTCTACCTCTATGGCCATGAGTGCAGGGTGGTGACCGACCACAAACCGCTCAACCCTCTGTTTGCTGGTACCACAGGCCTAGCTCCCCAAGGATAGAACGATGGGTGGTACAACTGCAGGCGTAGAGGTTCGACATTGCCTACCGCCACGGCACCAACAACCCGGCCGTCTACCGGTCTCGCCATCCCCTGCCGACAGAAGACCCACGTCTGGACCAGGAGGAAGAGCGCATCGAAGAATTTGTCGGAATGGGCCTCCAAGAAGCCTGCCCAAAGGCACTGAGGCTGAAGGAACTTGGGGAGGCCACCAACCGTGACGAGAACCTGACCAGGGTCAAAGAAGAGTTAGCCCAAAGGAAGTGGCAGCACTTCCTCAATGGATCCCGGTCGCTGACCGCGGATGACCAGCTCACAAGGCAGCAGCTGTGGAGGGTCCGCCACAAGCTCAGTGAAGGGCTGCATGGAATCGTGGCACCAAGACATCTGTGGATCCAGGTAATCAACCTCGCCCACGTGGGGCACCAAGGCGCGGCAAAGACCAAGGCCTGGCTCCGCAGCAAGGTATGGTTCCCAGAGATGGATACTCTGATCGATGAGACCATGCGCCAATGCCATTCTTGCGCCATCACAGGTAGGGAACAGTTGCCCGCCCCAGTCCTCACTGAAGAACCAAGCCTGGAACCATGGACAAAAATCAGCATCAACTTTGGGAGTTTCCCCGATGGTTGGAGCACCATTGTAATGATGGAATCACACTCGAAATTCCCAGTTGTGGAGGTGGAGTCGTCCACAGCGTTCTCTCAATTCAAGGCAGTGCTGAATAAGACCTTTGCCATGCTAGGCCTGCCGGAGGATATAAAGTTAGACAGCGCGCCTCCATTTCAAGCCCACGAGTTCCAGGAGTACCTCACCTGTCCTGCCATCCGGCATAGGAAAATTACACCGCAATGGCCCCAGGCAAAAAGAGAAAAAGAACGCTTCATGCGGACCCTCAACCAGGCCCTCCGGATAAGTGTAGAACGAGGTGAGGAAGCTGAAAGCTGTTTGCACCAGTTTTTAAACACCTATCGCCAAACCCCGCATAGCATCACCAACTGTGCCCTGGCTCATCTACTGTTTCGGAAGCCCACACAGGACAATATTCCCACTAGTCCAGGCTGGCACCCTGCAGAGTTCAAAGTAAACAAGGGGAGAGCGAGGAATTGGGCATGGGTTGCGTCCTGTTCCCCAAATAAGTATTAATCTTAAACAATGTGGACGAAGCCACTATGTATAAAATGAGTAGTCACTGTATGTAGTATGTATGTAGACCCATTAGGTGCTTTTAAAAGACCCCTCACACACCAACCTGGTTGGTGTCATGCTTCATCATTGGGGTCCCAACTGGGGCGGCCGAGCGCCCCCCGGTTGTGCTACGACGCCTGACTACAGCGGAGCGGGTGTGGTGCTTAAATGTGATGTGAGGTGATATTTTTACAATTAAAAATTATCTCTGAGAATCCTTGCCATTAAATTTTAATGTTGGCGGCTCAGGATATATAAGGAGCTAAAATGTGTGATGCAACTAATCTGAAGTTATTTATCGTTTAGTTGTCTATGTGTGGCGGTCTACATATTTCAGCCCGTAAAAATTAGTCAGAGGGCTTTCTTCAGGACCAGGTGAGTGCAAGGTGAGTGGCAGTGAGTGAAAGATGCCACGTGAATAAATATGCTGTACCTACACACGCGCTAAGGTGTGTGGACAAAAAAGTGTCACGGGGGACCAATATAGGTTTGGCAGCGGATTCCTCTCTCCTTCCAAATTGGACTTAAGATAGAGTTCCTTAGCCCCCAGAGCCTCGATACCTGAGAATTCTCAAAAAAGACTGAATTTTTTCCAAGTGCCAGTAAGTACACGGACACTTTTTTGTCCACACACCTTAGCGCGTGTGTAGGTACAGCATATTTATTCACGTGGCATCTTTCACTCACTGCCACTCACCTTGCACTCACCTGGTCCTGAAGAAAGCCCTCTGACTAATTTTTACGGGCTGAAACATGTAGACCGCCACACATAGACAACTAAACGATAAATATCTTCAGATTAGTTGCATCACACATTTTAGCTCCTTATATATCCTGAGCCGCCAACATTAAAATTTAATGGCAAGGATTCTCAGAGATAATTTTTAATTGTAAAAATATCACCTCACATCACATTTAAGCACCACACCCGCTCTGCTGTAGTCAGGCGTCGTAGCACAACCGTCGGCCGCCCGGTTGGGACCCCAATGATGAAGCATGACACCAACCAGGTTGGTGTGTGAGGGGTCTTTTAAAAGCACCTAATGGGTCTACATACATACTACATACCCTGCAGAGTTCAACAGCGAAGCCACACTGGCTAGGAGGGAAGTCAGTAATCAGAAGGCAAGCCTGAGTCAGACAGCACAGCCTTCCTTGCTGCAAGTGGGTGACGATGACATTGTCCAGGACAGATACCCTGGATGGAAGTTCTGAACACCCCACGAACCGGAGGTGTGGAGAATCTTTGCGACCAATGGCACCATGATCTCTGCTCAACTCGGCCCTCGCATGATCACCTGGAACGTGTCATGGTTTAAGAAGGTGGCTGGGCCTTCCTTGAGTGATGAAAAGGAAGCTGAGCTGGAGTGCGGAGAGGAACCTGCCGATGTGGAGAGCCTCTCCCCGAGCAGGGTGTCCGGAGGCACCAGCCAAGAATGGCAGAGCAGCCCAGCTCCAGGAGAAGACATCCTCCAGGAAAGCCAGGTGTACCAACTCCCGGAGTCAGACATATGGACTCCGGCCGAGCCCGGCTCCCAGCCAGAGATCTCTGAGACTTTGTGTGTGTCCTGCATCCTGGGCAGTAGAAGGGTGGGTTGGTCGCACTAAAGAATAGGAGGGATGTAGAGAGTCACCCAGCCTCTACAATGCATTATTGACACCTGTAACACTTCCCGGGCCGGGCGCAGCCGACAATATAAATAGACGGGCATAAGACCACACGGGGTGCAAAACACCCGGGGCCCGCAAGGCCTCAGCGGGGAGGGGCCAGACCTCCCCCACTACACTATATATTGGAGGCACAGAAGGCAGACAAAACAGGAGGGTTCTGGGTCGAGGTGGTCCTTTATAAATATACCTACAAGTGGAGGAGTTTAAACTTAATTTGGGTAAGCAACAGGGGCCTTCTTTCTGGTATGTGGACATACTGGAAAAAGAAGTGATCAGGTATTAAATACATTGGTTGAATGCTATTCAGATCCTCCATTAACTCGCTGGAGATGTTTATTTATGACGTGAAGGTAGAAGAATAGCCTTGTGAAGGGAGTGTGTGGAGATTCAAATACAAAATTTCAGTAACTTGCAGTAATCTATACCTCGTGGTACTCCTGCAGCAGACCTGTTTTTTGAACTTTTCCTTCTGGCTTGCCCTAAAAATCTATCGGCTCAATTACTTCCAAGTGCAATTAAGGATGCACCTTCATTCAAGCTCCACTCCTTTTTTGCAACATTTTAATGATGTTAAGAGTTTCTATTGCACTTATGTTTAGTTTGGCACGACCGGTTGTGAAGTTTTATAAGTTTCTGGCCCAGTATAACATATGAGAACTACGTGGGGTACAGGCGTAGCTAATGTCATGGCTAATGCAAGGAAGGAAATGCCCCCCACCCGTCCCACCCCCTGTTGCTGTTTTAATGACAAAGTATAGCAACAATCAGGGTTCAGTGAGCTACTTTGGGCCCCGCGTCAGTGCACTAGCTGCTCAAATGTAGCCAACATCACTGGTGGAGTAACTATAGTCTAATTTGGTTTTCTTTTCTCGCTATACAGCCTTGTGCTTATTAATGTGAGTACTGGCCGGAAAACCATACTGAGTTGGAAAGTGAAATATTTGTAAAAATACAATTTTGTATCCAGTTACACTGTTAGAATAAATAATTAATTTACATCTAGGGATCACTCAAGCAGCAAATTAAATCACAAATTCTTAATACCGAGCTACGGTGAAAAACGACGGCGTCTATTAAAATAAACGAATTGCTCTTCTTAACCTGTACTATGAAAAAGTTTGCCTTGCTTCATAGCACCCTCTTGTGGTCACAAATTCAACAGCGTCTAAAATTAGACATTAAATATGGTTGTATGTGCATGAATGGCACAAAGACGTTTAGTATTTTGTTTAAAATAGTTATTTGTAATAGTTAAGACATATATTATTTACAACAATGCTTACATTTTTTAAAGCATAGCAGCTCAAAACGGTTTTCAATTTTAAACGAGCTATATTTCTGACACTGAACCTAATAAAACTTACTTGCCTATTCTGACGTAAAACGTCCAGTACATTTTGTGTTACTTCACAAAGATTCTCTTGGAGCAGTACTTTGAAAGCTCTTGGCCAAAGGGCCTAACAAATTAATAGTAAATGAAAGTCCTGAAGTTGATATGTAAACTTCGGAGAAAGAGGAAAATGTTAGCATTGCAGATACAGCTTCTCGAGCTTTCATAAGTAAAATAACAAGTATTGGCAAAGCCAATAGGTCTCGCATATGTAAGAGCTATTAGCTTTGCTATTGTCTTTTAGCCACGTTCTACAGCAGCGCAACAGAAGCAACATGATCAACTGGGTTGTGCTGGGGCCAGAAGAAACACGGACAATGGGGGGCTGGGAGGGCAGAAGCTACACGGACAATGGAGGTAGGAGTGTCAGAGTCAAAAACTGAGGCTGACCGGTAAACACGGACAATGGGGAGGGCAGAAGCAACACGGGCAGAGTGGGGAGGTTGGAGGGAAGAAGAAACATGGACAACGTGGGGGTGGGAGGAACGAAGAAACACTGACAACGGGGCAGGGGGGAAGAAGCAATACAAGCAACGGGGTGGTAGGAGGGAAGAAGCAACTCAGACAATGGGGGGTGGGAGGTAAGAAGCAACATGGACAATGGGGGTGGGAGGAATGAAGTAACATGGACAACCAGGGGTGGGAGGGAAGAAGCAACACAGACAACGGGGGTGGAAGGGAAGAAGCAACACAGACAACGGGGGTGGGAGGGAAGCAGCAACACAGACAATGGGGGTGGGAGGGAAGAAGCAACATGGACAATGGGGGGTGGGAGGGAAGAAGCAACACAGACAACAGGGGAGAGAAGAAGCAACACAGGCAATGTGGGGTAGGAGGAAGAAGCAACATGGACAACAGGAGGGTGGGAGGAAAGAATCAACGAATGGTAAGTTCAGGTAAGTATTGAGTGGGTTCTAAGCCCCTCTTAAGATTTTTTTTCTAATACAACAGACTTTGCAAGCACAGTGCATGCGAAACCTAAAAATAGTACCTCAATCACAATACAATCAGTAGAAGGACACTAATCAAAATGAAGCAATCAGTACTTGGTCCATGCTCCACATGTACGAAGAGGAAGTGAAACTGGCATGCGCTGGCCAATTAGGAGGCAGCAAATAAAAGTGCAATGAAGCCTACAAATGTTAAACAATTAGCCGTGCTCCAAAGCCCTATTAGTAAACAAAATCTCTCGCATGAGAGTGCATGCACACTGTGTTCGGCAAGACCTAAAAAAAAGAATCTCTTTATAAATCTTGTAAGGGAAATCTTCCAACATATTCAGATGATCACTGGACAGCTGCAAGAGGGCTGGCCCCTAAATCTCCAGAGAGCACCTTCTGGCAAGCAATGGCCCATTCTCCATCCCAGTTTCCCAAATAGTACCCAATGACACGCACTGTGCCGTACCCTCAATGACTAGGCATAAAAAAAGGCTATCTCATAGGGTGGGTTTTGCACACTAACATGCTGAACCAGCATTTCTACTGTGCATTACGGTAGATGTAGTTCACTTTACTCATATTTCAGTTATTTTTGGGGTTAAATATTTACTAAGTCATCCAAACACAGATCTGAAACATATTTTGTGGTTTTTGCCATTCTTCAGAAGAGAGCATTCCTCTACATTCAGAAGTACCTAGATACTGCTTGTGTATTATTGTAGTGGAATACCAAACAAAGTGTAGCATGTGCCATCAGCTCAGATTACCTACATAGGACTTCATGTTCCAAAGAAGCCTTTTTAAACATTTAGCAGGTTGTTACTGGCACTCTCACATGCTGCACCAGTCCTCCCACAATATATTATCATAGAAGCAGGCTAGTTTGTTCACGTCAGATATGTTTGCAGTCAAATGATTTCTCAGTAATACTGAGGTTTCTGTCACATGCGATTCATGGTTTTTGCCATTCTTCTATTTGGGGATGCTTACATGATCTACTAATGTGGTAAAATTTCAAACTAAGCGTGGTGCTTGCCAAAGGCCCAGATACAGATATAGGATTTCCTTCATGTACAGAAGACTGCCTCTTAAACCTATTACATAGTGTTGTTCCCACTCTCACATTTTTCAGTCTTCAACAATGCTTTATGGTAGATGCAGTTCAGTTTATGGACATCTGAATTATTTATCAGTCACCAGGACTCAGAAGGGTTCCCGTCAGCTTGAGCAGCATCCAAGTAGTGTTTTATGGAATACATTTGTCCTTAAGTTTTACCACACTAATTTGGAGCTGCAAGGCTCGCCCATACAAACCAAAAGGTAACATTTGAAATCAGCACATGCATAACATAGGTCACAAGCTTTTATTAAAGCAGTAATTTCAACGTGAATCGTGCTTTAAAAAACGAATGTTAACAATTTGAAATTTCCAATTTTCTGATAAAGTTTTTTTGCTGCGATGACAGGTTTGTAATATGGCAGCATTGGGACCGTTGGGAAGGCGCTCTGTTGAGTCCGCGCCGAAGGGCTCAGTCTGCCAGAGGGCTAATACCTATGCAACATGGCTTCCTTTCACGGCCCTCAGTTTTTGCAGATAACAGAGGACCGTGTTCTGATAAACCTTTTCCACTGAGGGCGCAGCTCTCCTGCTCTTGGGGGTCAAGATTTAATTACAACCCAAGAGATATGAGAGGTGACTTTGAAGTCTGACTCTAGACCCCACTCAGCTCTTTCGAGCACTGCAAATACTTAACTAGTCAGTGGATCGCACAGGGCTGCCTCCTTTCTTTGTGCGACCATCACAGTCAGCTTCTTGGCGCTCTTTGATTCCTGGAGCAAAAAAGCATTGATAAAGCCAGTAGGTCTCACCTATGCGACACCAATACATGTTTTTTTAGACATGTTGCATAGCAGCGTGAGCTGCTGAGCAACATGGCTTTAAGTCAAGAAAAAAAGTGATATGTCGCGTCCAGCGCTGACCACGTAATAGCTCCTTTTATTGTTTAAGCCATGTTGCACAGCAACGTATGCTGCTGTGTAATATGTTAAAAAATAAGCATGGGAGGGGGAGCAACACAAAGGAGATGCAGGTAAGGAGGGAGGGAGCACCCAATGGGGAGCAGGGGAGTGGAAGAAAGGAAGAAGAAATAGAACCTCAATCACAGCGCAAGCAGCGGACAGGTACTAAGTTGAATCAATCTGTGCTTGGTCCATGCTCCACTGAAAGGAACAGAAGTGATCCTTGGCCTGCGCTGGCCAATTTGGAGGTTGTAAAGAAGAGTGACACTGATGCCAACAATTGGTAAGTAATGGGCGGGCTCCAAGCCCTTTATTGTAAAGAATAGTCTCGCAAGTGAGAGCGCATGCGCTGTCGATGCTCATCCTAAAAAACGGGGTTAAGAAATACTTCTGTGAAATATATGGGTACACATTTTAATTTCGAGTACTAAACAGCAGTGCAACTCTTAGGTGGATCTACTCATAAACTACCTTCTATAACTTCCTTCAGATGTATAATGTATCTCTCTACAAGTTTGACATTCATTTACAGAAATAGGGTACAGTCCCAACCAGACTGGACTTAGCAACTTTGCAATAGCAAAGCCGCTTCTGAGATTTCACCATAGCAGCTCTGTGCATTAGAGTGGTACAAACAACAAC
The DNA here is from genome assembly GCA_963921515.1 of Calotriton arnoldi. NCBI lineage: Eukaryota > Metazoa > Chordata > Amphibia > Caudata > Salamandridae > Calotriton > Calotriton arnoldi. The sequence goes on along the minus strand of CAWUFW010005617.1, from coordinate 433,855 downwards.
ACCATAAGTGGCACCTTTTTCCATTTCCAAAGTCTGTGCCATACACCTGACTACCAACGTAGAGAAGGAGAACTCACTGCAAGGCATGGCATATGAACTAGGGAAGGACATCACGTGCAAGTTGTTCAGCCCACTAGCATTTCGAATAAACAAGAAAAGCACTTCACCTGTTTTGACATTTGGACATGGGGGCAGCTGTAGATTATTATTAATTCCTGTATTTCAAGTATGAATGTCGTAGAGCTTGACAAAGCAAAGGTAGGCACTATAGGGAACAGCAGTCATGCCAGAAATGATACCATGGATGGTGTAGTCAACTTGACAAGCAATACCACATCCTGTAGAGAGGGAGTCTCTGTATATCATGTCATGTCATTTAGATTTGCAGAGTGCACTATCACAAGGAGGGGTATCCTGGTGCTGAGCAGATGTGAGTCTAGCCAAACCTAGTGCCTACAGGGGCTGCTTGAAAAGCAAGGTCTTCAGCTTTCTTCAGAATTTAAGAAGTAAGGAGGAGGCTCCTATGTCCAGCAGCAGGTCGTTTGATGCTTTAGGAGGGATATAGGAGAAGGCTCAACAAACGTCTCTGTTTTTCCGTATACTTGGGATGTGTGCAAGTAGAAGTCTGGACGAGCTGAGGTGTCTGGAAGGTTTGTGATAGTTCATGCGATTGTTGAATTATGCTGTGCCAGTGTTATGTAGTGCTTTGAAAGTGTGGGTGATGAGTTAGAATTGTGCTCATTAATGTATGGGGAGCCTGTGAGACTCTTTCAAGTGTGGTGTGGTGTAGCTGCGGCATGGAAAGTTGAAAGGGATTCTGCCCACAGAGTACTGAATGGTCTACAGTCTTCTGGTGAATATTTTTGTTGATCCCGGCATAGAGGGTGTTCCCATAGTCCAGCTTGCTTGTGACAAGGTCATGTGTGATGGTTTCTCAAGTGCTGATTGGGAGCCATTTGAAAATCTTCCTCAGCATCTTCAGGGTATGGAACTTGGGGGGATATCCGGAGTTTGCTATTGATGATGATTCCTGGGATCTTGGTAGGGGTGGATGCCGGTCCTAGCTTTTATGGCCACCAGGTAGAGTCACACGGTGAAGTGCTCTGCCCGAAGATCATAATGTTGATCTTTTTGGTATTCGGCTTCATGCAGTTGGTCTTCATCCAATGGGCAATTTTAGACATGCAGGCACGAATCTTGATCAGAGTACTGATCATCTAGTCAGTGAGGGAGAGAAAGAGTTGCATGTCATCGGCATAGGAGAGGATGTTGATGTTGTGAGAGCAGATGATGCTGGTAGGAGGGAAGGTATCCTTGGGAAAGAAGGAAGGAAAATGCTACTTACCAGTATGCATCTGTTCTTGGCATGTAGAGCTGCAGATCCACACACTGTGCATAGATCGCCATCTGGTGTTGGGCCCGGATGTTTGCACTTGTTTTTGTCTTGGAAAAGTCTTTGGAAGTCACGAGATAGGTGACTCCTCCTTTGGATGATAGTGCGCATGGGCATCAGCTCCATCTTCAGATTGTTTTTCGCCAGCAGGGAAATTATGGAGTTTTGTGAGAAACAGAAAAGATGCCCATGAATGCTGTATCTAAATAAGATAATAATGGAACAGATAAAGGTAGCCGGGGAGGTGGGTGGGCGTGTGTGGATTTGCAGCTCTACATGCCAAGAACAGATGCATACTGGTAAGTAGCATTTTCCGTTCGAGGCATATGAGCTGCAGATCACACACTGTGCATAGATTGTATAGCAGTATTCCTCCTTAGCGGCGACCACCAGTATCTGTTGCAGTAGTTTGAAATAGTGTTTTGAGTACAGCCTGGCCCACACTAGCCTGTTGTTTTGTTTGTACATCTACACAATAGTGCTTTGTGAATGTGTGCGGTGTAGACCATGTAGCTGCTTTGCAGATGTCATCTAAGGGAATGTTCCCTAAAAATGCCATTGAAGCCCCTATCTTTCGGGTAGAGTGGGCTTTAGGGGGGATAGATAATGTACGTTTTGCTTTGTGATAGCAAATGTGTATGCATTTTACAATCCACCTTGCAATACCAGATTTTGATATGGGGTTGCCTTTATGTGGTGGTGAGAAGGACACACAAAATTGTTTTGTTTTGCGAAAAGGGTTTGTTCTTTCAATGTAATAAAGGAGTGCTCTTTTAACATCCAGAGTATGAAGAGCTCTTTCTGCGACTGTTTGTGGTTGCGAGAAGAATACTGGCAACTCCACAGACTGATTGAGATGAAAGGGAGAAATAACCTTAGGGAGGAATTTTGGATTGGTTCTGAGAACTACTTTGTAGTGATGGAGTTGTAAAAAGGGTTCTTGAATAGTTAGTGCTTGTAGCTCACTGACTCTTCTAAGGGAAGTAATGGATACCAGGAAAGCGACTTTCCATGTTAGAAATTGTAGCTCGCATTTGTGCAGAGGTTCAAATGGAGGACCCATTAGTTTTGTGAGAACAATGTTTAAATTCCATACAGGTGAGGGTGGTACCCTGGGAGGAATTATTCTTTTGAGGCCTTCCATAAATGCTTTGATGGCAGGTACCCTGAATAGCGACAAGTGTTGTCTATTTTGTAAGTAGGCTGCTATGGCAGCGAGGTGTAACCTAATAGATGTGTATGCTAAGTTACACTTTTGGAGATGTAGTAGATAACCTATGATGTGTTGAATAGACACATCTAAAGGATTAACGTTGTTGTTGTTACAGTATATTACAAATCTTTTCCACTTGGCTGCATAGCAGGCTCTAGTGGTGGGGCGTCTAGCCTCTTTGATAACGTTCATACAGTCAGGGGGAAGGTTAAGGTAACCAAATTCTAAGACCTCAGGAGCCAGATTGCTAGGTTGAGCTGTGCTGGGTCCGGGTGTCTGATTTCTCCATGGTTCTGGGTTAAGAGTCGTGGGGAGAGGTGTAGTTTTTGGTGGGGGACTACAGATAGTTCCAGTAATGTGGTGTGCCACGGTTGTCTGGCCCATGTTGGAGCAACTAGGATGAGAGTGAGGGAGTGTTGCTGCAGTTTGCGCACCACCAGTGGAATGAGTGGGAGAGGCGGAAAAGCGTACGCAAATCTGCCTGACCAATTCATCCATATCGCATTGCCTTTGGACAATGGGTGTGGATATCTGGCGGCGAAGCTTGGGCATTTGGCGTTTTCGTGTGTGGCGAAGAGATCTATCTGTGGCTGCCCCCACATGTGGAAGAACGGTTGAAGGACTTGTGGATGAAGTTCCCACTCGTGAATCTGTTGCGTTTGACGACTTAACAGATCCGCTATGTTGTTCTGGACTCCGGGAACGTGTTGTGCTAGGAGAAATATTTTCTGAGGAATAGCCCATCTCCATATGCTTTGTGCTAGTTGCGAGAGCTGTAGGGAGTGTGTCCCGCCTTGTTTCTGTATGTAGTACATTGCTGTCATGTTGTCGGTCCAGACTAGGACAGCTCTGCCTGATATTTGTTGCTGGAAAGACTGTAAGGCGAGGAATATGGCTAGTAACTCCAGGTGATTGATATGGAGTAAATTTTGTTGAGGTGTCCACCTGCCCTGTATGGTGTGATGTAATAGATGAGCTCCCCAGCCGGAGAGCGATGCGTCCGCTGTTAGCACAATCTGTCGAACCTGCTCTATGAACGGTCGCCCCTTGGAAAGGTTTTGGGTGTTCCACCACTGCAGAGAGCGATGCGTGTGGCCGTCCACCAACACCAGATCTGTCAGCTGACCTTGAGCTTGGTTCCTCTGACTTGCTAAGCACTCTTGCAGAGGAAGCATCTGGAGTCTTGCGTGAGGTACTATGAATATGCAAGAGGCCATCATCCCTATGAGCTGCATGAACACCCGAGCTGGAAGAGAGTGTTGCGGCTGAAATTTGGTTATGAGGCTTTGTATGCTTGCTATCCTGGCTGGGCTGGGATATGCAAGTGCTTTTGAGGTGTTTATTGTGGCACCGAGGTACTGTTGTATGTGGGATGGTTGTAGGTGAGATTTTGCGTGGTTTACTGTAAACCCCAAGTCGTGGAGTAGCTGGATTGTGGCGTGAGTGTGATGTACACACTGATTGTATGAGTTGGCTTTTATGAGCCAGTCGTCCAAGTATGGGAAGACGTGAATGTGCTGTCTTCTTAGGTGAGCTGCAACTACCGCCAGACACTTGGTGAATACTCTGGGTGCTGTGGTGACTCCGAAAGGGAGCACCTTGAATTGGTAGTGCTAACCGTCCACTACAAACCTGAGATATTTCCTGTGAGAGATGTGAATGGGAATATGAAAGTAGGCGTCCTTGAGATCTAGAGTGGCAAGGAAGTCGCCTTGTGAGAGAAGAGGAAGGACTTGTTGAAGTGTGACCATGTGAAAATGGTCTGAGTGTATGTACAGGTTTAGGGGTCTGAGCTCTAGGATAGGTCTCAGAGAGCCGTCCTTCTTTGGAATAAGAAAGTACAGGGAGTAAACTCCTGTGTTTTGATGATGCAGGGGTACTGGTTCTATTGCATGTTTTTGTAGGAGCGAGATGACCTCCTGCTTTAGCAGCGATAAATGTTCTGGTGACATTGGACGCTGTCTGGGTGGTATGTTTGGGGGGGTAGAGGTGAGTTTTAGACAGTAACCTGATTGAACAATTTGTCTCATCCACCTGTCTGTGGTGATGTCGTTCCAGACAGGAAGGAACTGTAGCAATCTTCCCCCGACCGGAGTGGAATGGTCCGGGGGGAGGGGAGGGAAGTCATTGAGTAGGGTTGGAGGCAGAGCGGGCATTGTTGGTCTTGCCTCTACCTTTGATATTATTGCCTCTGTAGCCTCCTCTTTGATAACCTCTGCTGAATGTGGTCTGGGTGGGGGCCTTATAAGAGGTGGATGGGTTGTCAGAGGAGTAGCCTCTGGAGGTGCATTTGCAAGAGGAGCGACGAAAGGAACGTCTGGGAGCTTGCGATTGCAAGGCTCCCATTGATTTAGGCGTGTCAGTGTCTTTTTTCATCTTTTCTAGAGATGAATCCACGGTAGGTCCGAATAAGTGTTCCTGATCAAATGACTGGTTAAGGATAGAAGTTTGTACTTCCGGTTTAAAACCTGAAATGCGTAGCCAAGCATGTCTACGCAGAAGAACACTTGTGTTGATGGCTCCGGAGGCGGTGTCTGCCATGTCTAGAGCGCAACGAATGGAGGTGTTAGTAATGAGCTTACCCTCCTGTGTGAGGTCATTGGCCTTGGTTTTATATTGGTCCGGAAGGTGCTGCAATAGGGTCTCTAGTTCGTCGTAGTGTGCCCTATCATACCCAGCTAAGAAAGCTTGAGTGTTGGCGATACGCCATATGTTAGCTGCTTGTGATGCTGTGCGTTTACCAGAGGCGTCCAAGAGTTTGGACTCTTTGTCAGGAGGTGGAGCGTCCCCTGACGTCTGAGAGTTAGCCCTCTTCCTAGCGTTGGAGACTACTAAGGAATCCAACAGTATGTGTCCTTTAATGTATACTGGGTCTGCTGGGGCAGCTTTGTATTTCTTCTCTATCCTGGGGTTAATAACCCTAGCCCTAACAGGATCTTTAAACACCTCAGGTGCATGTTTGATGACCCCTTTTAACATAGGTAGGATAGAGGTGGACTTTTGTGAAGTAACAAAAGTGTCCATTTAAAAATCGTCTTCCACAGGGTCTGTGTGTAAGTCAACCCCGTGGTATTGTGCAGCTCTGTGAACGAGCTGGTTGAAACCCATGGTGTCCTCTGGAGGGGAAGGTCTAGAGGGGTAGATGTCGTCTTGTGGAACATTAGGGACATCTGGTGTGTTGTAATCGTCCCAGGGGTCTGGGGTAGAAGGTGGACTAGGATCCCCTAGTGGCTCATCGTTTGCACCCCCCGTGTCATCATCGTCCACTGGTGGAGGAGATGGTGTAGGACAGTGGTGTGGTGGGGGAGGTGGAGGAGGAGGTGGAGAAGGGATCCTGAGAGGAGATGTTGCAATGTCTCTCTTCTTAGGTGGTGGAGCCGATGGAGGCGTGTCCAGTGGTCTCTTTTTAGAACTGAGAGTCAGTTGACCAGTCTTTGGGTCTTTTAGAAGAGTTTTTTGGGTATGATCCGGTTTAAAAAGCTCTTCTGGTGGAGGCTGGTCTTTTGGCACCGATTTTGTCGGTTCCGGAGGCTTGTGCAGCACCGATTCCGGAACTGTTTTGTGCTCTTTAGGCTTCGAACTGCGAGGTGTTATAGTCTCTGCAGGAGCCTGTGGAACTGGTTGTTTCTTCGGGTCCGTAGGTTTTTTCGGCTCCGAAGGTTGAGAGTCTGTACTCTTTGGGAGCGGATTCTTGCTCGGTTCCGATGGTTTTTTCGGAGTCGAGGGGTGGGTGCTAGTAGATTTCGGTGCCGAGTGCTTGGATGCGGAGGCAGTGGTCGGCACGGCGGAGGACAGTTCCTTTTTCGGTGCCGAGGACTGGGTTTCGGTACCGACTGCAGGCTGACTCGAGCCCGAGTTGCCTGAAGGCTTAGTTGTTGACTTCTTTGCCGGGCCTGGAGGCGGGGCATGAGAAGTACTGTCTCGGTGTGCACCTGGGCCCGAAGGTGAAGGTGTTACCGAAGCCTTTTTGGGTAGTGGGGGTCGGGGTCGACGTCACTACTTACGACCCGCTGCCCAGGAGTGATTTCTTCGACGTCAGAGTCATCGGCTTCGGAGGCGCTGGCGAGGCCTTCTTCGACTCGCTCCTGTTCTGGTACATCAACGCCCTCCTGGAAGATGTCATCGGGAATAGATGCCGACGAGCGAGCTATTGTTCTTCGAGCTCGACGATCCCGAATGGTTTTCTTGGAGCGGAAAGAGGCACAAGCTGGACAGTCTCTGGCCTCGTGCTCCGGTGAGAGGCAGAGGTTACACACCTCATGAAGATCTGTGTGGGGGAACTTCGACCCACATTGAGGACACTTCTTAAAGGGAGTCCTTTCCATGAGCTAGATTTAAAGGCCCAGGTAGGCCCGAAGGCCTTCGCCGACGACCGGAATCGAGGACTTCGAAGTTGGAAAGATGCGCGACGACTAGGGATTGCGATCGAAACAATACCGGAGAAAAGGGTGAAGGATTGCGCGTCGAAAGTAGGATCGGTAACGGTACCGAACTGGAGCGCAAGAAACACATCCGAGCCCGATGGCAGAAAAAAACAATCTGAAGATGGAGCCGATGCCCAAGCGCACTTTCATCCAAAGGAGGAGTCACCTATCTCGTGACTTCCAAAGACTTTTCCAAGACAAAAACAAGTGCAAACATCCGGGCCCAACACCAGATGGCGATCAATGCACAGTGTGTGATCTGCATCTCATATGCCTCGAACATAGGGTTACCTGAATCTACAGATTGTTGGCGCAACACACCTCTGACCCCTTCCAGTATCCTCATAACAGATGGTAATGAGACCAGGGGGCCCTGGAGAGGGTGTGGAAGATGAGCAAAAACCCTAACTCAAACTTCATAAGGTGCAACACCACAGTAGGCACCTTCATGTGTCTGATTTGGGAAAGCACTGTATTAGAAAAGGGGTTTCTGGCTGACTAGGGTATGCACCTGAGACAGGCAGAACCCACCACTCTAGTCAGGGCAAGTAAGTTACACACAAACGATAGCCCATGCTCACCCTCTGGTAGTTGCCACAGAGCAGGCATGCTTATCATCAGAGGCAATGTGTAAAGCGGTTGCACAATACACTCACACAGAAACACAATGAACACACCACAAAAGAGACTCCACACAGGATAATATGAAAATACATATAGTATATTGTATAGAACATAGACCAAAAACACATGATCCTAAATACTTTGCATATTATGCAAGAATCAAAATGACATACATCATGAGATCAGTGCATGTAATGCAATAGAAAAGCACATCAGTAATAGTAAGTACACATAGGTCCAGGAACCCCTGCGCTTCTGCCAGTAGGGTTACGGTAATTACTATGGCTTAGCTGAAGCATGTGCATTAGAAAAGAGAGTAGGGCACGGGACCACTTGCACGCCTACTACACAGGATATGGTAATCCTCATATCATAGTCTCCTAAAACCAGGAGGAGTTCCTCTTAGTGCATGTAATACGACTTCATTTGGGGACCAATAAATGAATCATAAGGTAAATAGCTGAGTAGGTTTCAAGCTATGCAGTGGGGAAGTTGGCTCATGAGCACACTACCTAACCAGCCCTCGAGCAGTTGCAGGCCAAAGAAATGCCTGTGGGACTGCTCGAGCTTTACAGTGATTCCTTGGGGCATGGATCCCACCTGAGGACTGTTCCCACATCAAAGAGGCAGAGAATAATGCTACCGGAGTCCTCCACGTTCGACTCCGACGGTAGGAGGAAATTCAATCAGACGATGGGAGTAGCACGGCTACCATGGGCAACACCCCTCATTTGAAATAATCAAAGGCAACTGCCCACGAACGCGTGGTGCAGCTGCCAACAATCCAAAGCTCAGCCCCTTTCTAAAAGGCTAGGCCGCCTGCGCTAATCCCACAGTACCTATTGGAGTGACTGGGTCAAGTCGAGGGGATCCTCTTCCAGCAATGGCGGTGGGTCTCGGGAGCGAGACCTGAATGCAGCACACTCACGACCAGGTCGGCGGGGTTCAGCCAGTCCTGATGTAGGCGGAATCCTCAGTGTTGCCCAGGCAATGTACATTTGAAGGAGGGGGTGGGGCACACAGAGGCGCTGCAGCGCTGGTGTAAGACATTGGGACGCCCACACTCCCAAGATTGATCAGGACCAAGCGATCTCCAAACACTAGTTGGGGAACCTTGACGAAATTGCCCGCACCTTTCCCTTAAGGGTGCTGATTTTCCCAGAGCAGGACGCTCAGTCTTGGTGAGCGCGCTCGCCCCTCACAGGAGACAGGAAGCGCTCGACATGTGCTGGGCAGAGAAGGCAAGGAGCAGTAAACAGCACTCACCATGTGCTGGGTTTGAGGAAACAAAAGAGCTGTAAACCATTCTCACCACACACAATCGGGCGATATCTAGGCAGGGAGCAGCTGATCCCAGCTCCTCAATAAGCCCACGGCTGCTGGACTACCAAAAAGGCAGAGTCCAATGGCAAAGGGGCTTAAATGCCATCTTTTCAGGCCCTGAGATTGCAGGAAAACAGGGGGCAAACCAACATGCCCTTGGAGAGCACTAGTAGGTCACAGCAGAAGGTAGGCAGGCAGCAGGCCAGCACATAAGGTAGACTGCAAAGTGGAAGTCCCTCCTGCTGCCCAGCAGGCTAACACAGCAAAGCAAGTAGTCCCAAAGGTGGTTCCTCCTGGCAGCAAAGCAGTCATCTGGCAATGTGCAGTTTGTAGACCCAGCAGTGTCTGCTTACAAGTCCCATGTGGTATCTAAAAAAATGGTGTCAGAGCCCCAGTACTTATACTCAAAAATGACTTTGATGTAGGGGGTGACTTCACAAAAACCCTTAGAAGTGCACAACAATCCCTTTCAGCCCTGCCCTGGCTCCGGACGATCAGTAGGGGGTAAATCAGCCCTTTGTGTGAGGGCAGGACACAACCTATACAAATGCAAAGTGTGAACGACCTCTCCCCCTCCCAGCCCAGGAAAACTATCAGTATGCACATTAATGCAGATGTATCCCCCGTCACAGCCTTCCTGGGTGGCTGTCTGGAAAGTATGCCGCAAGTGTAGCTGTCACTCTAGCTCAGACGTGTATTGGAATCAGGCTGCAAAGCACAGAGATATGCCACTTTCTAAAAGTGGCATTTCTAAAACAGTAATGTCAAATCCAAGTACACCAGCAAGCAGGATTTATCACCACTATTCCAAACATACCAAACATGGCAACACCACTTAAGTACATATAAGGAAATTCGAATTGCTAGCCTATGAGAGGAGTAGGCCTCACAGTAGTGAGAAACAACATGGGCTGTTTGTCACTAACAGGACATGCCACACATAAAGGCACATGTCCCACCTTTTACTTACACAGCATCCCGTCCATAGGGCTACCTACGGCCTTTCTTATGGGTGAACTATGTATAATAAAAGGGGAGTTTAAGACTTGGCAAGTTATTTTAAATGCCAAGTAAAAGTGGCAGTAAACTGGGCATGCAGGCCCTGCAGTGGCCGGCCTGAGACAGATTTGAAAGACTACCTCTGTGGGTGACACAAGCAGTGCTGCAAGCCCACTGGTAGCATTTAACTTACAGGCCCTGGGTATATGGGATACCACTTCACAAGGGACTTACAAGTAAATCAAATATGCCAAACAGGTGTAAACCAATCATACTATGTTTAGAAGAGAGAGCACATGCACTTTAGCACTGATTAGAGTCCTAAAGCCAACAGAAAGAGGGTCAGAAAAATAGGCGGAGGAAGGCAAAAAATGTGGGGATAACCCTGAAGAAAGGACCAGGTCCATCACACTGCAAATAAAGAGTTCTGGTTACATGCTCATTGCATCCTGGGGATGGTAGTGGGATGGCCCATTATCCCAGAACACACACTAGCACTCCTAGAGTGATGGACAATTGTGGACTCCAAAGGAGTACTTGAACATTCGTTGGAATGGGTCTCCTTTTGGCAAAATGTGCGATAGAGGGCAAATTGGGGGTCAGACAGAGTGCCACCAGTCAATGAATGGCTACAAGGAATGTACCCCTGTGCCGATGCGGAAGAGGAAGTCCACAGAGTCAAAGGGTTTCTAAGAAATACAGAAGGGTTTTGAGACCATGGTGGAACCCCTTCCAGTAAGTGACACCTTGAATATACATGGCTGTGTGGGGGCTGTCTTGAATGCACAAGAGTGTATAAGAAATACGACACTGCAGATTTTATTATTATTACGGTGTTCTTTTTGAAACAAGTAAAACAATTCATTAAAAAAAGCTGACCTGCAACTGGAATTAATGGAGGAATGGGTAACATATAGTGATTTAACTCAGTAGTTCAAAAACTACAAGAAAGGAAGAGAAACAATTTAATATGATAAATTGTAAACAAAGGTAAATACATGTTACTTTATAGATTGTTTTTGGGGTGGGTGTAACTTGCGTAATCCTGTGTAGTATTATCACCTACGAATTCCTTGAGATTACGCTTGAATTATTCGAAAGAGTAATTCTGCATTTAACACTATTTTTTAGCACAAAAATGCCCCCCTCATGTCTAAAATTGATGCAAGGGTGCATTTTAAGCTAAGAAATAGAGCTAAATGCAACAGAACACGAATAGCGAGTGCAAGCAGCTGCTTGCGCTTGCTAAATGTGCTTTTGGATTTTCCTCCAATTTACTACCAGCACTTAGCATTATTCCTTAGCGCTAAATGCACCCTTGCGGCTAAAATGGACATGAGGATACATTTTGCTCTAAGAAACAACTTTAAATGTAGCAGAACACGGATAGTAAGCACAAGCAGACTCTTGCGCTCACTAAACGTGCTCTCAGAGTAGGATTTCCCCCCCGAATTACTCTTAATAATGCAATGAGGAGTAATTGCGTAATTATTGGTAATTCCACATCAAAGAGTAATGTGGAATTATTGAAATTAACCCAGATTACTATGGCGTAATCAAAATTCTGCCCAGGCCTAAATGTTTTCGGCTTTCTTCTTAATTTCACTCCTTCCTTTTTCTGCTTATTTGTAACATGCAAGATCATTTCAACATGAGTTATTGTCTTGGCTAGGTCTTACTGATTTATTCATTCTTTGCTCCAGTAGGTTGCATTTGCTATTTTCCATTTTCCAGAGAACAACAGATAAGTGCTTCTCTCTTGCTAATCTTTTTCCTAAAGATATACAAGCTTTTAAAGAAACTGACAATAACAGCTCTATTCCCAGTTAAATTGCATGTCTGTTTGTTTGTACAAAAAAGATTAAGCTGGTCTTGGGTGTTGTATTTATATTTAGTCGGATAGTTACCAGAGTGTGCGTTTCCTACAACGAATCAGCACTGCACACTCAGAAAACAAGTATATATAATACCAGGATTCTTCTTAAAGCAGCACCAATGGGAGTAGGCCCGGTTATGAACACATGAATGACACAGGGAAGCTAGACTGTATAGTAGCTATGGCTTTGTTAGCAGGTCAGATTGACGAGTAGATGCGCAAGTTAACTTACCTTCGATAACACCATTTCTGTTAGACTATCTAACCACAGATTCCTCACTCTAGAATATGCCCCAGGCATCAGACTGGATCTGCAAAATCATGCCGGTAGGCGGCATTGGTCGACTCTGCGTCGGCCGTGTTAGGAGGGACATTACAGTGCCCCCATAAGTGCCACCCCGGCGCGCTGACATCAGTTCCTTTTGTGACTATTTCTGTACCAAAAATGGGGAGCCATGTATAAAACAATTTTTATTTTTTTACTTTTCTTTATTGATTTTAATAACATAATACAATACGTAAAGCATCATCAAGCAATGATTACAGGGCAATTAGGCAATCAATGTGGCAACGCATATAGCACGAAGCGCATCATGACTTATATAAAGGAAGCGAACAGAGAAAGACACTGTGTTGCATCTGTAACGTACAAGCTCCAAACATTGTGCTAGTATGACATTCATGACCGCCCAGGGGCATTGTGCAGTTAACAGCCTTATATGATCATATTATGACATTAATGTTCATTATTGTCAACATCACTCTCCGGTTCGCCTGTTTCTTTGCCTATCAGATACTTTTGAAATGTGCCCCAATAAGATTTTGGTCTGGATTGTGCGGGGAGAAGTTCGCCATACGAGTCTGACTGTGTATTGCAATAAATCATATCACTTGTCCATTCCTCAATTGTGGGGATCGGCCCCTACCCCACCTCATTGCAATCCGTCTCTTCGCCAAAAGCAGTGCCATCGCAACCAATCGTCTGGAATCTTTGACAATAGGTTTGGTATGGATGTATGATGATACAACGCGATCATTTAGATCGTGGTATATTACATTGCTGTTTTTACAACGCAAGTCGTTACAACGACTTGCGCTGGAGGGTGCTGGACTTAGGAATAGTGTGATATACTATTCCAACTCCAGTCTACGTACAGTAGGGAAGGTGTTGGAATAGTAAATTACACTATTCCTTAGTCTAGAGCGCCCTCCAGTGCAAGTCACTGTAACGACTTGCGTTTTAAAAACAGCGATGTAAATGTATTGCGGTGTTTTGACCGCGTTGTAAAGGTCGTTTTCCTTTGGTATAGGGATAGTGTAAGACTAGTAATATCATTTCTTTCTGAAATATTTTCCCCTAATACTCCAATATGCTAGGACAATACCAGGCTAAATGCATGAAATCTGCCATTGGTTCCAGGCAACGAAAACAGGTGGCTGTCTCTCGCAAACCATATCTATGCAAACGTTCTGGGGTGTAGTATGTTCTATTAATGAATTTGAAGTGTATTAGGCGATGCCTACCGTTCATCGATATCTTTTTCGTCATCTCACAACAATATTGCCATTCCTTGTCCTCAATTACCCGGGCCAGGTCCCTTTGCCAGTCATGTCTTGGTTTAGAGAACTGTACCGAACTATTTGCTTGTGTACTGTTATATATTCTCGAGACTAATTTTGGGGGTGAGGGGGTCTTGATGACGTGGGCGAGAACTTCTGGGGGCTCCTGCAAGGAGTTTCCTAACAGTGTTTTTAGAGCGTGCTGTAGTCTAAAATATTGAAAATGCACCAACAATGTTGGGTTGAAGCCGTCCACCGTCAGCTGCTCCCAACTGCGGAGTTCACCTCCTTCGAAGAGATCGCCTACGACAGGGACATTGACTTTACTCATAGCTTGGATTACCCCGCTGTCTATACTGGAAGGAAGCCAGGTGCACCACTCTAAGGGGGTCAAGGGAGAGTATAGGATAGCGCCAGCTTGTCTGTCCAACAGGTTACGCTAAGCATGTGTGGTGGCATTAATAGAGTCTAGAATACTGTGCCTTTGTGTTGGATTTCTGAATAGCGCCTGTGGGAGAGTGTCAGTCCCAGCAGCAATTTTCTATATATATATATATATGTATATATATATATATATATATATATATATATATATATATATATATATATATATATATATATATATATATGCGGGGGTGGGTAGTGGGGCAATGCAGCCAGGATGACGCATGGGAACACTGTGCTGCTCTGTAATATAGATCTAAATCCGGGGCATTGAGGCCGCCAAAAGAATATGGCAGAGTAAGAATTTCCCATTTTACACGCAGTTGTTTGCCAGCCCAGGCTAACTTTATCATGAGGGACCTTAATTTAGTGAATATGTGTTGTGGGAGCACCATGGGTATAGTCTGAAACAGGAATAGCAGTCTGGGGAGAACGACCATCTTCAAGTTTGTCTAGTACTTTCCCATATTTGTCAACCAATGCTACATCTGAGTCAGTATGTATCTGAATCCCTAGCTAGCATACAGACTCTGTTGTCCAGGCCAAAGGGAGCTACATGGTTGGAGGGAGGGTGGTTGCGGTCAATGGAAAAATCAAGGACTTATTCCAATTAATGTTTAGCCTGGACAGCTGTCCAAAATGGACCACTTCGTTCAAGACAGGGGTGAGGTGGGTGAAAGGGTCCCCGACATATAATAGCAGATTATCTGCGTATGCAGAAGCTATTAACTGATAACCAGGGAAGCGCACTCCCCCCTGTGGCTGTGGTATTCCCTAAGTGCGCATAGTAATGGTTCAGACACTAAAGCATGCAAAAGGGGGGATAGGGGGCATCACTGCCGAGTGCCCCTGGAAATGGGTATCGGAGCCGTCACCAAATTTCCCAGCCTAATTCTAGCGCACAGCGCTTCATATAGGACTTTAACCAGTTGTAGAAAGACTTCACCCACACCCACCCGCCTGAGTACCATTTCCATAAAAGGCCATTCGACCGAATCGAAAGCCTTTTCGGTGCCCAAGAGCACCGCAGTTGCATTAATTTTAGGGTTGATATGTTGAATCGCGGCAAAAATTGTTCGAAGGTTAGACGTTAGGTTGTGTCCCGCGACAAATCCAGCTTGCTCGAACCCCACTAGGCCCGGAAGCAGTGGAGAGATGCGATTGGCCAGAATCTTAGCGAAAAGTTTTGTGTCTATTTTTAACAGGGATAAGGGCCGGTACGACGAGTAATCGCTGGGGGTTTTGCCAGGTTTGAGGAGAGTAACGATCATTGCCTCACGCATTGAAGGGGGCATTAACTTACTCTCTGCCATCTCTTCAAATAAGGTTACTAGGTGTGGGATTAGAAGGTCTTGAAATGCTTTATAAAAGGCGACTGTCAGCCCGTCAGAGCCCGGAGCGGAGCCACTTTTCATTGATGACAAAGCGACCCTAATTTCCCTGGGATCTAGGGGAGCCATAAGATGATCCCTATGGGAGTCTGTGAGCAAGGCTAGGCGGATATGTGAAAGATAGTCCTCAATAGCAGGACCAGCGGGGGGATCCGTGAACTATAAAGCTCTGCATAATATCTACTAAATCTGTCCGCAATGCCTTTTGAATCATATATCATACTCCCATCTTCGCCCATAACTTCGACTATAGAGTTAATTTCCCTAGAGGGGCGCTGCAATTTAGCTAACAGGGCACCGGGGCGTTCGCCCTCCCCATAGACACGTGCTGTGGCGTACTTGCCTAAGTGCTTGACTTCACTGTCCGCTGTTTCCTGGTATTCCTCCAATAGCGCTTTAATCTTATTCAAGATCTCGGCATGGCCCGTCAGCGGGTGCTCTTTTTCCAATGTCTGCCTTAAGTTTTGTGAGCCTGTTTTGAATAGACCTGAGTACTCCTGCATGCTTAGCTATTGTCTCCCCTCTTATAAAAACCTTAAACATCTCCCAAACTATTGAGAAGACAGGACTGAGCCTATGTTCTCTCTAAAAAATGTGTCAACGGCTGTAGCCATTTCTGAGCGAAACACCTGATCAAGTAGGGAGTGCGGCGGGAACCTCCATGTGAATGGGGCGTGTCTAAATGTGGGGACCGTCAATATCAACTGCACTGGGGAATGGCCGGAATAAGTCCTGGGGAGCAGCCCACAACTGGACTCCTGAGGGACCAGGCTTCTAGAAACCAGCTAGTAATCAATCCTGGTCTGGGTGTCATGTGGGGCAGAGTAGTGAGTGAACCCCGGAGTGGCAGACGGTCGCTGTCTCCAGACACCCGCTAGCCCAAGCTGCTCCATGAGCGCTGTGATCGCGCTGGCCGCTGCAGCAGGTTTCCTCGGCAGACCCCACGATCTATCTTTGTTGTGATCAAGTATACAATTAAAATCTCCCCCCCACATCTGCGGCAACTCATTGGTGTTAAGCAAGCGAGCTGTCAAAGTCTGAAAGAACTGTGGATCGTCATAATTGGGTCCATATATGTTCACTAACCGAGCGCTAAATCCCTCAACATGACAGCGGGCAACAACAAATCTATCATTGGGGTTGACCTCTTCTTCATGCAAGGACAAGCCAGAATTAGGGTTAACCCAAATAAGAACCCCCCCTAGCGTGTGAAGTAAAACCAGCTGCGGAAAAAAGGCCCTGCAATTGCCGTTTTGTGAGCATCTTATTGTGGGGGGTTAGATGGGTTTCTTGTATCACTGCTATGTCTACATGGTGTCTTTTTAACAAGGCAACAACTTTTCATGGCTTCCGATAATCATTAAGGCCCCGGACGTTCCATGTCCAGAATTTAATCGACTTGGTTGTCATGTGTGGAATTTGCAAACCATGTACTTCATACAGTCATTCCCAGTGTCATACTTAATTGCAAGGTGTTTAACTAAAATCAGAGTGCCCTGAATTGCCCTTAGTACGTTAATGGACCTCAACCCCCCCCAACCCCCCCACGCTATGCTGACCCCAACATGACATAGTCGATCCCTCAGCCCGCCCACGCGTAAATGTAAATCAATACCACAAAGCATACATTCCATAACATAAACAAACCCAGGTGTCAGAGGTGGGGTACACTCCGGGGCAGATGTTGCCTGCTAAGCATCGAAAGTTAGGTACCAGAGCCTATACATCTATTTGCAACTCCAATACTGATCAGCTATGTTTAGCATAATATGAGACACAGTGACAGCGCCGCCCATTAACTCCCAGGTAGGATACCATAACTGAGCTTCCTCCCCACACCATCCCCCGAATGGGGGCACACCACAATTATATACCAAAAGCAGAGACACATTCAGAGGAGTTTACTGTTCTTCAGTAAACTCCACTAAATGAATCATCGTCCAAAGAGGAGCGGGTTCTTGGAGATCCCTCACCACGTTTGCCACTCTCTCTACTTTTCAGGAAGTTCAGAACCTGTTTAGAGTCATTAAATATGTGAAATTTCCCATCTGCACGCACCCTAAGGTTCACTGGGTAAATTATATTTTATTCCAGATTCAGGTCACTTAGTTTCCGTTGAACAGGGACAAATTGGCGCCGAGCTTCCTGAACAGCTTGTGTGAAATCAGGGTAGATGGATATCTCTGTACCCTCATATCTCAAGGATTGTAGTTCCCTGGCTATCTTTAATGCAGCATCCCTGTCTCTATAGTTGAGCACTCGGGCGATAATCGGGCAAGGAGCGGCCCCCGGGACCGGTCTTGGCGCAAGGGACCTATGGGCGCGCTCAATGATGAACATGTTCGAAAAAGTGTCTTTGCCCAGGAGTGTAACCAGCAATTGTTCCACAAAGAGTTCCATATTTGGGATGTTGGAAGATTCGGCAATACCCACTATGCGCAAATTGTTCCTCCTCGAACGCGCTTCCAAGTCTTCTGCTTTAGACTGGACTGAATGGAGTAGCTTTTCTAACTGTGTGGTGGAGTTCAAAGTAGAGTTCAGCGTGTCCTCTGCGCCCAACACCCTCTGTTCCACAGTGTCCAATCTTGCCGCTTGTTTGTCTAGCCTCTCTGACATCCTGTCCAATCTGAAGGAGAGGGCGTCTATCTTCCCATCGATTTTCGTTAGGCTGAGTTGCATGGTCATAAGGATCTGTTTTAGATCGGTGTCGGCGGCAGTGTCACCCATCTCTGATCCAGACTCAGAAGCATTTTTCTCGAAATCTTGTTGTCTGGGGGTCTTACGTGGCTCAAATTGCAACTTGGATTGCGATTTCTCTGTGTGGCCCATGTTCGCCACTAGAATAAAGATGAGGCCACTTGGGAGCTATAACATCAATGTAGGTCAATAGAGCCCCGCACAGACCACCTCGCAAGGCAACAGCCGCAGGGGGTCAGGGCTCTGCCAGCTGTGTGAGCAAGAATCTCGTACTCCCTCCTCGATGCACCACCTCACTGTAGTAGTTATTATCAGGTGACCATAAACCTCAGCAACCTCTCTGCCAGCCGCTATGTACCCAAGGGAAACAGTTCGTAGCATCGTCGGCACAGAAGCAGTGGATGGGTACCCACACGAGGCCACCAATGTCTACAGATCACGTTTGGCATGCACCACCTATTTGCGTAGTGCCGGCAACCTGAGAGGCCAAGGGGAAGAAGAACTGGCAAAGCAGCCGACCCCAACGCAGGAAGCACCGCACGGCACAACCAGCCAGCAGACCCCGAACCTGTATACGTCTGTCCCACCGGTGTCTCCGGGGCCACAGTGCAATCACGGCAGTGGCCACAAGGAAAGTCGAGCCGCACCGAGTGCTCCAAACAATAGAGGACTGCCACACAGTATCACACCGGGGACACGTTTCGGGGATAGGTCTTCACTGCTGTCTGGAAGGGGCTGCAATCACAGGGTGCTCCACACACCGCGACCTCAGCATAGGGCGGCAGTCCCAATGCCCCGGCGTGACGCCACAATTGTGCCCAAAAGTCCAGTGTATACTAGAGAGCCCCTCCTCAGCACACTTTGCGATTATTAAAGAAAGTTGAGGAGCGAGAGGGGCATGCACTATGGTCTTCCCCGCGTGTGGCGCAGATAGTAAAACTCAGGCGCCCGTGATTCCAAACAGCGCTCATCTCCCTCAGACAGTTAGCGGCGCTTACATCAATGTCGGAAGCAAAGGGGGTTTCGGATGGTAAGGTTTTAGTGCGGAGGAAGCCAAGGGATGCGTGGGCCGCCGCCACCACTCACTGCTGCAGACACGGGTCCGACGTCACTCCGGGTACACCCAGCAGACACGGAGCCACCACGCCTCACTCCAACGGCCAGGTCCAGGAGTCAATGGGGCGGGGGAACGATCAGCGCTCCAGATGCTGCGGCGACATCGCGGATCAACAATTCAGGCGATGAGTGGGCCCAACAGCGCCACAGGAGCGGCAGGCACGGAGACGGGCCCTGCAGCGTTATCGAACACTGCCAGGTAGGCCACACCCCCCCCCATGCCAGGCAGGATGTAGGCCGCAGCACTCGGTCCGGGCGCGTCCCCACTGCCTCGCCGTCCCGATCCGTTTTTTTTTTTCCGATCACACGGCTGCCAACGCGTTCCCCAGGCACCGGCAGTTGCAGGGGGACGAAATAAGCTGAAATGTAGAGCAGGATTGAGTCGGATGGAATAACGGCTCACGGCGCTACCCTAAAGTGCGGACATCTTGAGGCCAGGCAAGCTCCGCCCCCCCCAGGTATAAAACAATGTTATTTGAGCAGTGTGCAGTGTTTTAAACAATCCTTAAGGTGAAGAGCCCAGGTTGCAGAATGGAGACAATGGGCGGGGAGCAATGTGCGGTTAGATAGTTTCTCTACCAGAAAAGGAGTTACCAAAGGTAAATAACTTGTTCTTCCGATTGAGACTTCTAACCGCAGATCCCTCACCTTAGTATAGATACCCAAGCAATACCTCTGAGGCGGTGGGCCTGCAAGTGGGCTCAAACCAGAAAGTCCAGAGGACTGAGCGTGCAAAGTGCCCATCTTGACTAACCTAACTGCCCAAGCAGTAGTGCTTTGTGAACATATGACGGGATGTCTATGTGGCAGCTTGGCAGATGTCCAGGACAGATACCCGAGCACTAGCACAGTAGTAGCAGCCTTGGCCCTGGTAGAGTGGGCCCACAAGATCTCTGGGGTTGCTTCCTCACTAGCACATAGCAGATCTTAATGCAGAGTACAATCCATATATAGATGGTACATTTTAGCTCCAGTGAACCCGATGAAGAGCAGATTGTCCACCTGGTGGTCCTTCGTGCTATCGATGTTGAAAGAGACAGCTTTCTTTGGGCCCAGGGGATGGACCTCCTTAGAAGGATGAGGTGAAGCAAAAAAAGCAGGCAGCGTGAGGTTCTGGCCAATATGGAAGGGTGTGACCACCTTCGGAAGAAAAGAGGCACGTGTTCAAAAAACCAGCTTATCTGGGAAAACAGTGGTGTACGGATGGTGGACATATAGAGCTTGAAACTCGCTGACCCTCCTGGCCGATGTAATGGCCACCATGAATACCATTTTGATGGTCAAGAGCTGCAGAAACCAATTGTACAGTGGCTCAAAAGGGGAGCTACTGAAATATATGAGGAATAGATTGGGGTCCTGTGGGGGCATCACAAAAGGAGAAGAAGGGAACAAATGCTGAAAAACCATCCATAAAATGAGTCACAACCAGTGACTTGAACAGGGAGGGTTGCTCTGGCTGCGGCAAGAAAGCCAAAATAGCTGGCATTTAACGCCTAACAGTGCCCAGGTCAAGGCCTTGTCAGACTAAGGATAAAACAAATAACAGAACCTCAGACATCGGTACAAAAAGGGGGTCTACCTAGAGCACCAAGCCACAAACTTATTCCATCGGCAGGTGTATACAGTTTTAGTGAAGGTACGTATGGCTGCCAAGATGACATCACATACCTCTTGAGGGAGATCGAAACACTCAACTTTTGCTGCCCAATCTCCATGCATGAAGGCAGAGAGTGTACAAGTTCAGATGCTGAACTGAGGCCTGCTGTGACAGAAGATCCTTCCGAAGGGTCAGCCTGATCTCAGGACAGGAGTTCAGAATACCATGCTCTACGTGCCCAGTCTGGAGCCACTAGGATGACTTGGGCTCCGTCTGCTCGGATCTTCTTGAGAACCCTGGGCAGAGAGGTATCGGCAGAAAGGAGTACAGGAGCCCCTGGTTCGAGTCTAAGCGGAACAAATAAGCCACTCTGGAAACTCTAGCAATCAGAAGTGCTGACATTGCTTCACCCTATTCTCGGAATTTGTGATCCACAAGGAATTGAGTTTGTGTTCCCAGGTGTTCATAGATGCTGAAAGGTGTTGTACGACCAGAAAGATGTCCTGGCTCCAGCCAAGTCCAGAGGTGCAGAGCCTCCTGGCACAAGGTCCACAACCCCTCTCTGCCCTGTTTGCTGCAAAACCACATAGTGGTACTGTTGTCGGTGAACAATTGATTCAGCCTTTCGTTGATGGATGTGAGGAAGACTTTCAATGCCAAGGTAATAGCCTGCAGCTGCAGGATATTGATGTGGAGCTGAGCTTCCACCGAAGATCAGAGTCCTCTAATCTCCACCTCTCCCCACATCTTCGCTGGGGAACCAGAGGAGAAGCTTCCACACTGACACTAGACGCTGAGGTCCTGGACTGCAGAAGTTCCAGCACACAGTGGTCTGACTTCCCTTGCGGGGTGTCTAACTCGAGGCCAAGACAGGGTCCTTCGTTCTCTCCCATCAGGTAATGGGGTTGGCTCTTTCCTAGAGGATTCTTGGCTTTACACCCACATACATGCTAGGTACACTCAGATAGGGTTTGCATCATAGGAGTAAACTCGATTACTGCCATGTATCGATATGCCTTCATATATTTACTGTTTTAGCACCATGGTAGAATTCTACCTTTTATTTACTCTGCTGATGCTTGTAATCTTATATATCTGTTTCTGTCTAATGATTGTCGCAGTAAACATGTTTTATACAAGATTGACGCTGGTACAATAAATGCTTATTGAAAACGTCCCCATCGTTTATTCTGTGTATCTCTTTCAGACTAAGTGAGCACGATTTACTGAGCAAAAGGTACTGCATTGTTTCCATGATCCCTGAAGGATCAAGGGTTGTCGTGTTCGATAGTTGCCAGAAACTAGCGGTGACTTTTGTACTGAGTTAATATTCAGAAGATGGTAATTCTGCTGTGTACGTACTGGACAGGGGATTAACATATGAGACTAGGAATCCTCATGCATATTAAATGAGACCAGTTTCAGAGAAAACTGATAGACATTTATTCAGCACATAACTAGGTAAAAGATCAGTACCTGAACCATTATGCAGAGCAAGGTAGGACGAATGTAGGTAAAAGGTTGTGTAAGTGCCTAGGCCAATATTGGGGTACACTGGGGTTCATATCACCCACTCCTCATCCGAAGGTCGATAAGGTCAACTAATGCTACAATATGCCTGTCTAAAAAGCATAAAAACATTGTTCTAAAAACCAGTGTAAAAACAACTAAAAACATGGTGTATGCAAAACTTATGTTAGAAATTAAAAAGCTCTATAAGTCCTCTAAAATATTCACTATACTGTTAGACCAACTGAGTACATCGAAAGCCATGGTGCTCAGTGAGAGCAGGAGAAAAAAATAAAACAAAAAGATGTGTTTGAATTCCAATTTGGCTAGTTTGGGAAAAAGGCCAAATTGTTACCAGCACACGGAGAGCGAAATGTTTGTGTGTCCTGTGTGGGAGATGCAACATCACTGTTGCTTGCATTCGCAGACGATGGTCCCTGTAACACCTCTTCTATCAGGTCAATGGAGCATAGGTGATCATCTTCAGTTCCTGCAGCAGCCGCTGAGGAAACACTTAGTACCTGTGTGCTTGTTGTAGAGCCGGTGTCCGGTCCGACACGAGCTGAAGCATCCTGTGGAGGCTCTAAGAATGCAGTCATCAACTTGGGAATACGCTGAGGACACAGTAATACGTGGGCCTTGAAGGGGTCCAGTAGTACATCAACGTCCGGTGGCGCAACCGATGGAAGTGTTAGACATATGTCCAACACACATTTGTATCCGCAGAATAGACAGCGGAGCACAAGCAAGATGTATCGATATGCCTGCATATATTTACTGTTTTAGCACCATGGTATTTACTCTGTCAGTGCTTGTAATCTTATATATCTGTTTCTGTCTAATGATTGTCGCAGCAAACATGTTATATACTAGATTGACGCTGGTTCAATAAATGCTTATTGAAAACGTCCCCATCTCTGAAACTAAGTGAGCACGATTTACTGAGCGAAAGGTACTGCACGGTTTCCACAATCCCTGAAGGATCAAGGGTTTTCATGTTCAATAGTTGCCAGAAACTATTCGCTCCTTGGTAAGTTTAGAGGGGTTATGGTGGCACTGTGAGCTAGCTTGTCTAAAGGCTAACATATCCTTTGGGGTTGTCTGGAATCAGTCTGGACACCAATCCCTTAGTTTATGTTGTCTAAACGTGCAGATCCTATGTATTATTAGGAACCACAAGACAGTGGTCTTACCAACCCAAGAGCAATGCATCAGTCACAGTTGTCTGGGTGGGGAAGGGAGAGGGGTCTGTTGTTGACCCAGGTGCAGTCTGTAAGCCACCACTGCAGATCGTTCTCAATTTTCTTCAAAATCTGGACCAAATCAGAAAGATTTTACTGGTGCTGTGCCCACTGGGACATACAATCTCACTGCAGAGTCCAAATAGGCATCAAGCGTGCTTCACCAGTAGGATGCTGGAGGCCATCAGATCCACTAGCCTCAGAGTCAGTTTCACCGAAATCCAGGACTGAGGTAGGAACATCAGGATCATAGACCGAATGTCCTGGACTCTCCGCTCCAGATGGTAGGTACAGAACTGTATCTAGACTGGTTCTTATGAAAGGGAGTATCTGAGAAGGAGTCAGGAGTGTCTTCGATATGTTGATAGTGAACCTTAGCGAATGCAGAAGGTTTGCCATAGTCTGGGGGTGCGTGATAATTGACTATGGCGAGCCCACCTTCGGCAGCCAGTCATTGAAGTAGGGGGAAAACTGAGACCACTAACCTCAGAAGGTGTGCTGCAACCACTGCCATCACTTCTATGAACACACCGAGGGGCACTGTAATGCCGAAGGGGAGCACAGCTAACTGGAAAGGAAATGCTTGTGGCCACTGTGAACAGCATGTAACGTCTATCGGCCTGCAGGACAAGGATATGGAAGAATGTATCCTGCAAGTCCAATGCCACCATCCAGTCTCAAGGATCGAAGGCAGACAGAACCTGAGCCAGCATGAGCATTTTGAACTTCTCTTTCCTCAGAAAGGCATTTAGAGGGTGTAGATCTAGTATGGGGCAGAAGCTTTTGTCCTTTTTCGGTACCAAAAAGTAGTAGGAATAGCAACAACGTCCTACTCCTTTGGCCAACAGAGCCTGCACTTCTTGACGAAGCAAAGGGAGATGGCCCTCCAGCAGTCATTCAGAGGATGGTGGCAAAAGTGAAGGTGTTTACACTAATGGAAGGACATACCACTTCTGCACAATCTGAAGCTCCCATGTGTTGAATATAATTACAGACCATTGAGGCATACGGTGCCAGACCCCGCTGCCAACAGGATGGTTGTTCCGGTTGGAGGGTTTACTAAAGAGGTTTAGAGGCTGTGGCAGCCGGAGGGGTAGGGGACTTGACAAAACACTCGATCTGGCTCCCGCATCCTCTTTACGATCAGTGAACACATCCTCGAATGGGCTTAGTAGTCTGCTGGAGCACGGGGTATGGTTGGTATTGAGGATGCCCTTATATACCCTGATGATAGGGACAAAAGGACAGTTACAGAGACAAGCCAGAAAGAAAAACGGCAAGAGATCTGGCAATGACCTGACTCTCTGGGAAGCATTTGAGTGCTGTGTCAGCTTTATCAGCAAATAGGTGACCGCTATCGAAGGGCATGTCATTCAGGGATGATTGGACATCCCCTAAGAACCCAGGGGATCACAACCAGGTGTGGCGACGTAACACCACTGCAAAAGCCAAGGCTCGATCCAGGGAGTCCGTGGCATCCAGTCCGCTCCCAGTGGCGAATTTCACTGCATCTCGACCGTCCACAAGAGCTTGGTTGAGAATGGCTTGACCCTCCTAGGGGAGCATGGAAAGCAGCTATGCAACTGAGTCCCACAATGTGTCGAAGTGCCAGTGCAAGAGGCCTGCGGTGTTCACCAACTGCAGGGCTAGGCTGATGGAAAATAAAACATGGTTCCCACAGGTGTTCAGCCTCCTGAATTCCCTGTCTGAAGTGGTGGAAGGGAATGCATTTGGGTTCACTTTGGACGTGAATGCCTGCACAACCAGGCTGACAGGGGAAGGATACTGGGAGAAGAAGGCTGGGTCCCCAGGGACAGAATGGAGATGTCGGGTGATCATGCAGTGCACAGGAGCCCCTGTGCAAAGTTTAGCTTAGGCCCCCCAGGAGAACATCGGTGACTGAAGCACTTCTGTCAAGATGTTAGTTTTGACCTCGACAGCTGGCAGCTGATGGTCAAGGACTTCCACTGCCCTGTGCATCACGGTGGCAAAGGATGCACCCTTCTGAAAAACAGGACCTGGAGGCGAAGACATGCTAGATTCTGGGCAGCTATCCAAGCCACTGGTGTCACCCAGTTTCTCATACCAATTTTCTTCTACCTCAGGGTCCTCCTATAGGGCACCAAACCCTTCTTCCTCATATCACCCTTCAGGAAGGAATGGTCTATCTAAGGGCGGTGAGTCCAGGGTTCAGTAAGGCCTGACCGGCGACAGCAGAGTTTGGGAAGATGATGGGCTTGTCGTCGAGCGGCGTCAGAGGCGTTGGGGATGGAGCCAAGCACATGCTACTATTCAGTAGCCTAACACATTCTACCCCAGAACCAATATTATTTGATACCCTTTATGTTTTAGGGTTAAATATACCTCCAAATGTGAAGAGATGTTTTCTTCTCCTCTTGGGTATCATTTAGTTTTGCTAATAACACAAATATGTGGAAATTTATCTTAAGCGAATAAAGCAATTTGTAAGGATGACAACACCATCACTCCTTTTGCTTTGAAATTGTACTTCCTCTTCTTTTTAGTCCTGGCCCATACTGTAACTAGCTATCATCAGAATAGTTGATTAAGCACTGAAAACAGATTGCGGGCAGATATTAGAATATAAATCACCACACGAAATCTCCGAAGGTTGCTTTAACAATGCAAAAACGCGACCTGCACTTTGATTGGCTGCTTATACTTGACACGGAATGATTATTTCAGCAGTTAAAGCTAACGTCCGATTTACAGTTGATTACCAAATATTCAATTGTATCTACATAAATGTAGTTCCATCAATGTAGAAGTAAATACATTAGGTTTGTTTGACAAGACCTTTATGGCCTGTGCCTGGAGCAGAGGGCTACATTCTGTGTAAAAAGGTCCCTCCAAGAGCAAAGGAAAACAAAAACAAAAAATCACAGATTTACTTTGTAATGAATCAAATACCTGATCTCCAATTGCCGGTGGAAATCTGGACGCTTTATCTTTCATCTCTTTTTTCTCCTGCATTATCCTAGCTTGTTTCCTCCATTCATTAAGTATTTCTTGATCTCTGCAAAGAATTCATATTTTGATTATAAGACCTCGTTTCTTTAACTGTTCTCATTATTTTTTATCACTTCAAATACTTACATTTAGAAGTTCCTTTAGACAGCTAAGCAATGCACCTTTCTCACAGACCATTGTTTCTAAAGTATTTAAGGTATAACATGCTTTATATTTCTTGAATGTGAACTCTAAACACATTTCCAAATTTATAAACTGAATGTAAAGAATGAGAAAAAATATAAAATAGTAAAAGTTCCGATAATCTAAAAAATAAAATACCCTACAACACCAAGCATGGAATATCTTAAGAAACACAGGTATCTTCTAACAAACAAGCGCTCGCTGATAAAAGTTACAAAAATGACACCACAAAACTTATTTTGAAAGGGCCTGAACCAGAAAGCACTGCTATGCATCTCTGACAACAGGGATAGGAAACGGGCCCAATACCACTATTTCTCAAGCCACTGGGTTTTACAAATCCCACTTCTGCTCCATATCCAAAGCATCAACGAGAAAACACATTTCACACGGTGAGATTAGAAGACCTACAGGATAAAACACTGGCTCACCTGTAATAGCACCAATATGGTGTACGTTATTATTTGTCCCTGCCACATAGCATACACAGTGATTGCAATACGCACTCTAAAAACAAGAATACAAGAGCACTGGAGCAACATGCACAATGATGACTGTACATTTCCCCTAGCAGAACATTTCTGTACACAACAAGAATACCAGAGAAGCTTCAAGTTATTTGCCATCTATTTCATACCCCAAAAATGTTGTGGAGATGACTGCAGAGACAGAGAGAAGGCACGTGGATTTTGAGACTTCGCCTGAACAAAGATGCAGAGCTACACTGCTAGCTATATTATTTTTTTTTTATTGAACATTTTACTTGGCAGTAACATAATAAGCAATCAGGCAGACGCATAGTACATTACAGCATACAGAAGACGGCAGTACATGTTAATTAAACCAGTCCAGCAGGATTATGCATTGACACAACATGTGATAAACAGTGTGGCTGAAGATATAATAGACTGAGGCTAGTGGCATATAGCAGCATAAGCTAGTTGATTGAGGAGTATGATCATGTCCTAACGTACCTCTACGCCCGGGTTGGTGTGGCCAGAAGGGCCCTTATCTGGGGAGCTTAGGCTATGTGCCGTGTCGTCCAGACTATGCAAGTAGGCAATCAGAGGGGCCCAAATGTCATGCGGTCTGCTCGCAGGGGGCATAAGGTTCCAGAATTCGGTCAGGTGTGTTTGGCAATATGCGGCATCAGCAAGCCAGGCCCTGACCGCGGGCGCAGGTCGGCGTCCCCAGTGGATCGTCAGCCTGCGTTTGGCCAGCACCAGCAGCATTGCCACCAGCCAGCAGCTGGCATCAGGGGTTCCTTGACGTACCCCAGCAGACATGTAAGTGGGTCTGGCTTCATGGGCTTAGAGGTTATGGCGCTAACGGTCTCACACACCACCTAGCAGTACGCAGCCACCCTAGGGCACGTCCAGGCAAGGTGCGCAAAATTCACCTCTGGCGCAGAACAGCGCATACAGTGCGCCTCTGTGATAAGGCCCATTTTATAAAGGGCCATGGGGGTTCGGTAGAGCTGGTGCAAGAATTTGAAATGTATCAATCTTCTTAGTCTGTAATTAGGGGAGAGTCTTTCAGTCTGAGAGCAGCAATAATGCCATTGTTCATGAGTTGGTCCAATAGTCAGGTCCGCTTGCCACGCCCAGCGTGCGCGCTCTGCATCGATAGGGGAGGCTGCGAGTGTTTGAGAGTAAAGCCTGGTGATGAGTTTACGCTTGGAAGTGGCAGTATGAATGTATTTTAGCGCCGTATTGATTGGGGGGGCGCGGGGAAAGCGCTGTTTGCATTTTTGCAGGTTGCACGGATTTGGTAGTATAACAGACTATCCAGCTCTGTGGGTGTCACTGTCTCGGTGCGCGTGTGGAGAGGGAGAAACTGCCCGCCTGGGTAGAGGTCTGTGTTGTTGCATAATCCCAGTGCCTTTGCGCGACGCACCATGCCCTTATTGTGTAGTAGAGGAAAGGAAGGCTTTTCAGCAAGCTGCATTGACTGTGCATAAAGAATATCTGTGCCTGTTAGTTTCCAGATTCCCTCCAAAAGCCCATCGCACACATTCAACGGTGTTTATCTCTTTTCTGGGCACTCTATATGGCTGAAATAGGGACGTGCAAAGCGGCCAGGGGAAAGCAAGATCCGCTTCAACCGCAAGGTGTGGCTGAGGGTGGGATGTAACCAAAAATGCAGGAAGCTGGCCTGGGCGCAGTAAGCGTAGAGCTTGAGTTTGGGGGCCCCTCGGAAAGGTAGGGTTAGAGTGTCGTACACTGCTAGCTATATTAGACAATATGCACAGTAGACTATTTTCAACAGGTGGATTTCTTTCAATCTTCTTCCCACACTTAGGAACACCTGTGTGACAAGCACACAAACCCAACCAAAACTATGAGCCACTAACCTTTTGCTTCTGTCACTAGGACTGGGATTAAATGCACTTTTAAGGAACAAGGATTTATTATGGGGCATAGAACACTACTCAAAAAATTTATAATGATTGTATAAATATTTTGTCTCTTCATATTGTCTGTAACTGAAACGTTTCATATCTGTAGTTCCCTCAAGTTCAACCATAAGCATTTGCTTGCATTCACACTGGCCCCTCAGTTGGAATTTACCCACTAGCAATTAACCACAGTCCTGGCACTTTGTAAGCTTATAGGTGGAACTTATTTGACAGATTGGTCTAATCAATGAATTTATGATTACTTGCTTAATGTGCCCCTCGTATATGCGCCTGAATCTTCAGATGTGTTTTTTTTTAAATTATAACTGGATACTGTATATTAAAGATGCAATGTAATAGGAATAGTTTATGGATTCTGTTTGACCACAACTACAGTAAGTGTTATGTATCCAATATAATCAGGAAACATTCCCCATTTTCTCCAAAATAGATGATGGACAATTTAAAACATGGACAACTCATACACATACATTCCTTGCTGAAGAAATCAACCTCGTTATTTAATAGTTTCGACCAACAAGACCCCCAAAAATATTGTGGCTTAGATTTGCGAATTTTGCGGCACAAAAATGGAAATTGTTTGGCACTATTGCAGCACTTTATTTTATTCGTTTTCAGCCTTAAATTAATGGAAACTGTTTTAGAAGAGAATTCCACTTTGAAACGGGCATGTTTAAAGTGTCTGAGAGTGTTTGTTTGCTATATTATCCTTTATGGTAACATTCTGGAGCATAGGTTAAGCCAAGCACAATAGCACAGGGTTGCTAGTCATCCTATTTTCTGTACCATTACGCTGACTTGGGGCTACCTATTGCACTTGTTTGATGTGCTGAATTTAAATACAATTAATTTAAATAATTATTTGATATAAGTTAATTATTTTGGTCATATCCCTTTCTTCGTGTCCCTTTCTTTATCTTTTTGCCTCTATTGACCTCCACCAGCATCGTGCAAGACATTGATTGGTATTTTATCTATTATAAGTATGTACCTAAATGAAACTTGGTGGAACATTGTTGTATTTTACGAAAGTTCAACATGTGAAATGTCCTTATGAAGCAAAAATAGTAAAGTTCAGTGTGCCCATCCCAATTAAGGTGTGAGAACAAGCACTCCAGCTTGGCTCTGAGAGCCTTTGTAGATAGTTTCTTCCACTGCACATGCGGACATGAGTGCTCTATGGCATTGAGCTGCCAGAGCAGCTGCTATCAGGGAGATGATCTACATAACCAAACACCACTGCAAAATGCAAACTTGCACAAAACTCCTGTGGGCTGATTCAAAATGTGAAAGGCAAGCATTGACTGATGGGGACTGACCCAAAATAAATCAAGGCTGAAGGTGGCCTCTCTATTTATGTTCATAACAGGGGATGCCAGTTAGAAATCCTAAAGTGAAATAGAAGGAAGTGGAATAAGTCCAGCACCACACACCAGCCCCGCCTTCAAATGAAAATCAAGTTGGGGCAGTCAGCAGCTACCCCTTTGTCAGCGGTGGCACTGCTCTGCTACTCCGATCACAAGGTCAGGAAGGGAGCAGGAGCACAAAGTGAACAGGAGTCCTGTTATCCTTCTTAGTTCTAGGTTTTGACAGCAAAGGTGCCAAACAGATTTATTGCTAACAAAATATATATAAATTGGGCTTGGAGTCTGACTCTTTGCACCATTGGCTTTCTTGGACCAGCTTCTTTGAGCCATTTTATTTCACTAACATCTTTGCTCAACATAGTGGAATATTAATCTCTTACCGAATCATTTACAGATTCTCCCGAGCTGTTGCTACATGCTGAGGAAGCACTGATAACCACACGTCTTTATTTATTGTCTGTCTAAGTAAATTCACTATGTGCTTTCTCTTCCAGAATAAGGTACCAGCTAAGAGTCCATGCTAAGCTTTGCCATGGTTTCTTAACAATATCCAGCAGGGTCCGCCACTACATCTGCCTTAGAACTAGTTTGTATGCACAGAGACCGAGCACACTCAAACATGATGGCATCGACTATTCAAGTAAATAAATAAAGATGCAGCTTTATGCAGCACTAAGTGTTGGGTGCTGGTTTGTTTGTAAGTGTTAAAGATATAGGCCAGGCACAAGTTTGAGGCGGTTCAGAAGAGAGATTCCTCTACCCCTGGCTCTCCCAGAGACAAGTTTTGGGAGCGACTTCTCTCTCTGGAGGAAGCATAGCAGAGCCTCCCAGACTTGCAGCCCCTCTTCCCAGGACTCCCAACAAAAGGACACAGCCTTTACGACATTTGCAGCCTCACAGCCCCTTATCACGGGATTTCACCCCAGAATCGATACACTAGCATGTGCTGCGAGCAGAGCATTGTAACACAGGAATTATATATTTTATGTCAAATGATTCTAATGATGAACTCAGTATCTATCTGCCAGTGTGCCACTAAAGACCAGCCTCTCCCAAATGTGTTCAGCAATCAAAGACTCGTAATTAGAAAAGGATTTAACCGAGGCACAAGTTTGGTCTCATGCCGTCTCATTCATCAAATTTTACAAACACTTTTGTTAAAAGCGTGGCCTTTTTACAAAAGTGCTGATTTCACAATTATTTAGCAGATCGCGAAATCTTGGAGGGTTTTTGAATAACAAACTCTTACCCCATCTTCAAATGCAGTCCCTTGTGCTCCTCACTCTGTTTCTACATTCTGACTACCCTAGATGGCAGCCAATTTTTTGTAACTGACACTCTGACCTCCTAACCAGAAACAATGAATAGCCACAGTGCATCCCAACAATAAAGACTGACTACGTCAAAGTGCATCCTACTTGACTGATCATAAGGATGCATGCTTATCTGATAGAAGAAACAGACTGCAAGGGACCTGAATACACCAGGAGTACCACATCTTGAAGCTACATTTTAACGGAAAGAACTAATTGCATAATTCCTAGATGGGCCAAGGACGCTCCTTGTCCTTCCTTGGGATTTCCTCCTTTCTTAACCTGACTAAAACCTTGACCTACTGAGTCACAATCCCTCATTTTCCCTATCAGCAAGTTTTATTTATGGTACCCGAGAGTCCAAGTTCCCTTCCTGAGATAATCTTAAAAGGACAAATAAAAAATAGTACGATTTTCCATTGCCTCCAGTAGGGCTTTTCACCATTTAAAGAATACTTTTTTTAGAACCACACCACATCAAGATTGAACATTTCTTTTTTCAATCACCCCAACCTTACTTTTCGCTCACCATATTTACATTTTATTCATCATTTGCAGTGCCACATATGTAGACACCACTTCCATCCATTGTATATTTTAATGATTTCACCTTTATTTTTACTTTTAAAATCCTATTATTTAATTGTATTATTACAACAAAAGCCTTGAGAACGTCCCATACATACACGTACGGGTGGGGAGGGGGTGCAAAATGTGTTGGCTCATTGTAAAAGACAAGCAACACTTCAATGATGGAAGATGTTTAACCAGTCTTTATTATGAAGATAAATAAATCAGTTTGCACAGCAGTCTTCAGTCCGGCAGAAACATCATTTGATTAGTACGTGACAAACTACCTCGAGCTCCATGAGGACCCAAAATGTTTACCGACAAAACACTTATAAATGGGCTCTGAATACAGCTAATCTCGTACTGCTTGATTTTCATTTTAACTCTTTATTTTATCACTGCATTAGCGACTAAATTTGATTATTGAATCATCTGGGATCCCCTAAATTTGCCCAATTCACTGTTCTCATAAGATAAGGGCAAACCTAGTGAGATATTCATAGCATCCCCACCCTTATTTATTCATATATAACAGTGGGGAAGGTTTCACACACCAAGGCCCCCTTTGTTGCACCATATAATTTAAGGGGCTGAGAAGAACAGATCTGTTTTTATAAAGTTCTCTCTGTCAGTTCACCTCTTTGACTGATTTATATTTGCCACTGCTGTGCATAATATTTCTGATCCTCCCCTCCTCTGCTCTCCCCACCCGGGTCTAACCCTTCATCCTGGTGAGACTTCTCTTGTCAATCTAGGCAACGTAGCTAGCATGTGCATCAGGGGCGGCTCCTCCGTTAGAGCAGAGGAGCGTCGCCCCACTTAAATTACCCCCAAAGACCCTGAGATGAAAAATAAAATGATAATTCATTACCATTTTATTTTTCATCCCCTGTCCCGAACAGAGCGTCAGGAAGGGCGGGGCCTGCTGAGTGACATCAGCAGGGAGAAGGGTGGGCTGACTATGCACTTTAAACATCTTTAACCCAGCTGTCTACAGACAGCTGGTTTAGAGCAAGTGCAGGCCTTCAGAGCGCTGTGGAGCGCCGAGTGAGGTCGCTCCCTCCAATCAG
The DNA here is from genome assembly GCA_963921515.1 of Calotriton arnoldi. Classification (NCBI taxonomy): domain Eukaryota; kingdom Metazoa; phylum Chordata; class Amphibia; order Caudata; family Salamandridae; genus Calotriton; species Calotriton arnoldi. The sequence goes on along the minus strand of CAWUFW010005617.1, from coordinate 400,535 downwards.
AGCGCTGCTCTTATGCTGGTTGGAACAACGCCAGGATTGTTCAAGGGAGTTGCAGCATCCAGTTCCTGGAATAAGAGGCCCGGAGCGAAGGACATCGTGTTCGTCTTCAGGTAAGTGTTAGCTTTTTTTAAAACTATTTTCACGCGTGTCCATCCCCTCCTCCACACATAGATACCAGCTGCCACTGATGTGTTTTCACATAACATGTACGCAATCAGTTAAAAACCACCATGAACTAACAGAAAACTTTCACAATATGAATTAATTAGTACATATCTACATCATGTTTCCATACCAGAGAGCCGAGACACAGTTCATAAATGGACATAAAAGCAGATGTGTATGTGACATAATGTACTCCTACTTAAATTTCAAGTTTTCTTTGCATGGGGGGAAGTGAAGGTTCTGTTGTTGGGGAGGGAGATTGGCCATGACTGTGAGTCATCCCCTAAATAAGTGATGAGGATGGGTACTGGTGTTTAGGAGAGTATTGGGTACATTATACGTGTATTTTTGTTTTATCGCATTTATTAACATTTACAACATTAAAAGATTTAAATTTATCCATGAATGATTTTGGTTTAGTTTTAGTTTGTTTGTTTATTGCCCAATTAATTAAAACCATTATAATACACAACACAGGGCCCTATTATGATGTTGGTTGGAGTTGCAAAAGACCGAAACCATCTTGGTGTTGGAACGGACCGACCCTAGGTCGCGGTTTCGAACACCGTATTATGATGTGACCGCACATGGTGAGCTCGCAAACTCCCATTTCTCTATGGGAGCTTCTGCGGCGGGCCGAAACTGCCCGCAGCATAAGCTCCCATAGAGAAATGGGAGTTTGTGTAAATCCCTGCACCGTGGCAGGCACACGGTGCAGGGATCTGCCACACGTTGCAGGGATTTTCAGGGGGGCACCATAGATCCCCTCCCAGCCGAGGGATGTGGGCCCTTCTAGGGGCCCCCAAAGTCACTTTCCGACAGCCTCTCTATGTCGGAAAGCCTGACATGGAAAGGCTGTCGGAAACTGACATCATAATCCAGATGGCGGAAATGCCGCCCATAAGGGATTATGATAGGTTTCCGACTGGCCGACGGGCTCCTTGAGCCCGTCAGAACCCAGTCGGATTGACCGGCCAGTTTACACTCCGACCGCCAGCATTGAAATTTGGTGGATGGATTGTAAACCTACGGTGTTGTTCGGTAAGCCACCGACGAGCGGTCGGAGGCTTATCGACCAACATCGTAATGAGGCCCACAGTATATTAATAATACACTGGAAAACATTAAAATGTGAGACTCCATGGCAACAGATAGAATAGACTACTATACAGCACACATCACAATAGCCATAGAAGCTTGAATTCCGTTAGTCACAGGTTACTGCGTGCAGTCACTCAAAGCATATAAATCACTTTATTTCAGTTGATTTTAATCATAAAGACAATAAAAAAGCCTCAGGCTCAAACGCAAGATTAATCAAGATGTCAAAAAAGAGAGCTGTAGGTTCAGCACTTCACAGCTGATCAACAGCAATTAAAAAACGATAAATTCGACTTTTGCGACAGTGCAGCTCCAGAGGATACATCAACCCTGCACACGCACAAAAGCTAGAAGTAGGTCACTGTAGCAGGCTAGAGTAATCGGACAGACGACCAGATAGTGATAGAGAAGGTTTTATTATTTGATACACTCTTCTCCTCCGAGAAGTCAGTTTTTTAGAGTGGAATGGGGATAATGACTTCTTATCCGTCATGCACTACGGCTTCTCACTCTCCACGGGGTCTCCACAGGCCACGATCCGGGTTCCAGAGTCTGGAGGCTCCATGTAGGTTGATGGGGAAAGAAAGATACGGGGTGTAAGTGTGCTGAACCGAAGGCAAATAAACAGGGGAAGGTAGTGAGGGAGCACCCAACCCGTGACACACGTCTACTGGGAAATGTGAAAGTGCTCGAGGGCAGGGAACAGAGGGGAGTTTCAGTCTACTTGTCGGGACTCTCCCGCCTCCCAACCCAGCCCGCCAACCGGTCCCGTACCTGGGAGAGCCACGCTCCTCTGTGAGCATGGCTGGGCGAAGCGCTGTTCCGGTGGCCTCCTGGCTTTCTCGGGTCTCCCTCGCACGCCACGGCAACCTCGCGACTCCGTTCTCCTCCTGACAGCGTCCACTCTCCTCCGCTCGCGACTTCCTCCGGCTCCTTCCTCTCCACTCCACCGGTGATTCCACACACGTCCTTCCGGGATTCCCTCGTCCTTATTGGGCTAGGCACAGTGACGTCAGCAGCGGGGTGGGTCTCCTCCAAAGCGCTCTCCCAGTTAAAGGAGCCCTGTCGAAAACCAGCTGCCACCTCATGCGTGGGATATGTGGGGTTACTCCATTCGTCATGCTGAAAAGAGACAAGGGGAGCATTGCATGGTGTCGCCTTCCACCAGTCACGCACCTGTTCGCTATCAGCCCCAGTCGGCCCGGCCTCGTTACAGTTACATATGGGTCATCATTCAAAGTGTATCAAACACTTACTATCCAACTGATTTATTCTTATAGACACTTATGTCCATAGACAGGAAAGCCAAATTAATCAAGATAGCATGAAAAGTCAAACGCTGAATTGTTAACAAATCACAGCTCAACAATGCACCCTAAGCAACGCTCATCAAATCTGACAATTAAGGGCCTTATCCGAATGCAGCATTTTGGTGCAACTGCCCATGGTGGGGTAGCAAACCTCCGTTTCTCAATGGAAGCTTGTGCGGCGGGCGGAAAAGGCCCGCAGCACAAGCTTCCATTAAGAAATGGAGGTTTTGAAACATCCCTGCACCATGTGACAGGCACCTGCCACATGGTGCAGGGAAGTTGAGGGAGGCACCATAGGTGCCCCCCAGGCCCCATTGCGGAGGGCCAGGGGGAAGGGGGGCCCTGCTAGGTGCCCCCCAAAGTCAGGTTCCGACAGCCAAACCATGTTGGAAAGGCCGACATGGCTTGGCTGTCGGAAACAAACATCATAATCCCGACGGCGGAGCCAAGCCTGGCTCTGCCGTCATTATAGGAATTTCCATTCTGCTCCTTTTCCGACGGGCTCACAGAGCCTGTCGGAAGAGGAGCAGAATCTCACCGCTGGTTTTGTTCCGACTGCAGCTGGTCAGAGGCTCTCTGCCTGACATCCTAATTGGGACCTCAGTGTGCACTATCACCCACATCATTTAGTTAATAGCATCCACACAAGATCGAACTACTGGCTTAACAAATGCTGGGTGTAGCTATTTTCTACAGGGTCCTAAAAAAGGGTTGCACACACAATATGGGCAAATGATTTACTTATTGACCTCATACTCACAAGAGGGGCCGATTGCTCATATACTAAACAGGCTAAACCTTGAACAAGGAAACTTTATGCTATACAAAGCTTGGAGAGACTCACATAAGCAATGCTGTGGGATCTAACATACATAAATATCATGTACATAATGACAGTGCCTCCAGATGCTGAACTTGTATTTATTCAAAGATTGAGTAGCTAGTGAGCAATTATGTTTGAGTTGGCTGTAGAATACATTCAAATCCCAAAACTGATTGCCCTTCATGGCTAAAACTAACATCTTTAAACATGTGGCCATAGAGTTTGAGCTTGTATTTTCATTTTGGAATATTTCTGCCCAGATTTGTGATTTTAAAGAACCTGTGCTTCCTCTTTCAATTTGAACCATAGCCTCAGGATACTTCCGCCACTCTCTCCTACTTCAGAAAAGTAAATTCCACCTTAATGTACGCTTGCAAAGAATTTTTTTCAGTAGATATTAAATATAATATATTAGACCAGATCTAGCCAGTTTGTCAGCCAAGCTGGAAATAAGTCAGCACCATAGCTGATCATTGGAAACAGTTTTGCCTTATAGCTGTAAAATTAGTTCAACCACTGGGCCAGCAAGATCTAAGTGACAAAGGGCACAGGTAAGGGAATTTAACTTTGGTTTCAACTCTACCAATTCATGACAATGCCGTTTCTCTCACTGAGCCACGCCGCATGATATTTATTGTGATCTTGTAGGGTGGGCTGTCTTCATATCTCCAAGAGTATGCTTTCATAATGATGTTCAAGCACAAACATTTTTGTTTTATCCGAATTCAAAAGTAAGCAATTTGTTTTACAATAAATGTTCAGACTATTGCATAGATGGTGGAGGCCAAGCCTTGTATTAACACAACAGTATCGTTAGCATGCAAGATTACTTATGAGTAAGTATATGTATGAAAATTTTTATTTATAATTTGATGTTTGTTGCTCTCAGTAGATTTTTAATTAGTACCCTAAGGGAGTTCCCCCGGTTGTTCTAAAACCAATATTTAGCCTCACAACATTTACCCTGAATAGGTAGGGCCTGAATTTACCCATAAATACTTAGCACTCCCTTCCCATCTAAATTATTTAGTGACAGTTATTGCCTTAATCCAGGAGGCCAATTTTCTTAAAGAGGACGTAGATGTACAGTCAAAAATAAAATAGTTATCAATCCAGCATCTTTCCTCGTAAAGCAGAAAACCTATTGAGGAGCCAATTCTGGTCAGGCCCAGAGCCAAATTTCAGCTCTCTGCACTTGCCAGAGAGATGTAGGTAGGTACAGCTAGCTTTAGGGAGCACAATGGGTGGGTCCAAGAAATTCCTCTTTCCCCCCATCTACATTCATAATGATGATGAGATGCTAATATATGATGAGATGCTAATATATAATGAGATGTCGCTGGGAGTAGCAAATGTTGTTAGGTGCAAGCTTCTATTAGGAGTGAACTTCATTGCTGTGTTTGAAGCTATAATGGACAAATCTAACAATAGCACACACACTTGCTATTTCACTCACCCCTTCATAAAGAATGGCATTCTAGATTTACCTTTGTGTTATACTTGGAGGGACTGGCATCTAAATGAAAGCTACTTCACATTCTATTGCAATGTTACAAAAGGTTAGTCCAGACTAGATTATCTTTTGGCCAGTAAGAGATAAGAGAAGAATCCAAGACATTGTTGTGGCAAATAGGTTACTTCATGGCGCTGTTGCAATTTTTAAAACCTGGGATAGGCGTGTACAAATGTCAACTCCTTACAGGACTTAGAAGGTAAACAACATCGCCATTCGTGACCTCTGTTCAAAACTTAGGGATACATTATGATCAAATATTACCCCCAAAAAATACCTCTGAGGAAGTACTACGGGAAACAATAAAGAATGCTGCCTAGACCATTGTAACAAGGGAGATGAATAAACTTGCCTCTGTGTTGGTATGAGAGCAGAGGTAAAAAATCTAAAATTGGAGTAGAAATTTCACAACCTCATACAAATGCTTAAAAAGCTCAGTAAAATCTATAGGCTATTGCATAACATCATGGGCAAAATGGAATCTCTTCTTAAGCAAGATGCAACCCAGAGGACACAACAAAAACTAAACAGTTTTATTATTATGGCAAATTAGATAAAGTCGACGAATTATTGGAGACAACAAAAAGAGTGAATTAAAGCTGAAGCCTTACTGGAAAAGTAAAAGTTCAACAGGGCAAAATTCTACATCAACTCATATATAAAAGTAAGTTCTTTACTGAATAGGACTCTACTTCACTTTATGACAAAATTCCTTGGACTCTAAGCTGCAACATCAACACCTTGAATGTGTGCCGTTCCCAGAACGTAACCTAGATATGGTAAAAAAATGTGAAATTCTTATCTCATAAGAAAAGGTTAAGAAGGTTATTCTCAAGGGATTGTCTACTAGCTTCTATAAAACTTCATGGTCTGTTCCAACAGCACATTTCAAAAGGATTTCAATTATTTTTTGTAATTGGGCCTAGTCATTCAGCAATGACTGAATCTGTCTTGACCATTATTCTTAAAACAGATAAGGACGTTCAGCATTGTTCACTCATCAGACCATTGTTATGTTACTCTAAAGTGCTAAATTATTTGAAAAAAATTCAAACACCTGTCTGGAAAGAGGGCCTCTGACTCTTCTGGCATAAGGGTCTGCTGAAAATAGAGATGCAAGTTATAATATATAGAGGATTGTCAATGCCATTGATATCGTTACATAGAAGAACATCCCGATTTTCTGTGAAGGCGTTTAACAAGATCTACTGAAATTTCCCTCAAATTGCCCTGGCAGAAAACTCCTGTTGGTAACAAATGTGTCAGATTTATTTTAGAAGTTTGTGTCTATTCTTCCACAAGACTTTATATGAATCCATTCTCATAAATTAACGGCTCTATTTCTTTTTACTTTTTATATGAATGAAACTGATACATGTTTAGTGGATAGGGCTAAAGATGTTCCACACATAGGTGCCCGCCCGCTGCTATTTTGCTCTGCGCTGATGATGCTGTATTGACGGTCATACAAGTAACACTTTATAGTCTATTTTAGACAATTTGTTTGCATTCATGGAGAAGTTGAAGTTAACAGTTAACAAGTGGAAAAAAGGGCTGTGCATTGTTTCTACAGGGAGAGAACATTGTAGATGCAGACACCTCTTCTTATCTTGGTTTATTGTTTAAACCTTCAAACTTATGGTCTAAGCACGTGGCTAATAAAAATTGAGTTTTGAGAAATCAATATTGGCTGTGGAAAGATGTGCAGCAAACTTATGACGAAAGCCGGGAAAAGACATTTTGAACATATATAAAAGCAAATGCATGCCTGGGGCTTGTTATGGGGAGGGGTTTGGGGAAACACTAACACTGCTTCTTTGCATGTAGAGGAAAATAGGTTTACTAAAAGGTTGTTATCTGTCCCCTTAAGCTGCACAAATTATGTTTGTTATGCTGAATTGGGTTTGCGGTTTATCGAGGAATGTACCTCTATAGCCTCCTTACTTTTATGCATCGGTATGGTCTAAGCCGGCTGCTGAATTAAATAGGGAATTATTCGGGATTGTTTGCTTTCAGATTGTGTCATTCGTATACATTAAAAGGTTTATGTTTTAATATTGAAAAATACACTTATTTTACTGATCCCAAAGTTCTGTAGAACATCTGTAGAAAAGATCTTAAGTTGTTGTTATAAGAGATCGTGGAGAATGAGCGTGCTCATGCAGAATTTAAAAAAGTCTGTGGTAGTGCATGCTAGTAAGATCATTCAGCCGGATATCCAGACGTACCTAGTTTTTAACATACATCATTTTGTGTTTAGTAGATTTTGTTTTAAGTACACTTGTTTTTTTCCTCTCTTTAGGAAGAGGAGGGGGCCTGATGGCTAGAGCGCCCGACCTCGAAGCTGGGGAACTGGGTCCGAGTCTCGGCAGGGACGGTCAACATCCTGTGATTCTGGGCAAATCACAATCTCCCATGCCTAACAAAAGGAATGTGTGTCTGTAACGCCACTGGTGCTCATGTAAAGCGCTCTGATACCTTCGTGTCAAGTTCGCACTACATAAAACTAAAAAAAAAGTAACAGACCAATGAATTGTTACATTTACCTGTATGTCCATGTGGCAATTTTTCTTAACCAAACTAATTTACACTTTATATTTTTTTTGTAATTTCTATCCTCAGCCAAGGAGAGTGTACAAAATATAAATTCTTCAAAAGGGTCAAAATGAATACTGTAGACCTGCTTTGTTGTACTTGCAGCTGTTCCACTGCTCTTTGTGCTTCTCTGTAGCATTGTTTTTACCTCTGTTAACGTAAATGTGGAGTCATGATGCGCTTATATTTTTTCAGTTATATGATTTTTACTGGCTTTTATCAATGTTATAATGTAAGCTATATTATTTCTCTGTATTTTATCTTTGTTATTATGTATGGTTTGCATAAGATATACGGGGATTATGATGCTGTATCGTTTTTAAATGTTGTCCTGTTTGTTTTTGTTTATGGCGCGATAAGACTCTGAATAAAGATTGATTGATTGATTGATATATGAACCCACAAATATTAAATCTGTCTATGTATCAAGCACTACCCTGTTTGGTCCTGCAGGGGCATGCTGGAGCTTCGGGACGCTCCCCCTGACACCAAGGTCCTTCCTGTGATTTACATGCGGTTAGGACTATGGTACTCTGGGTTGTACAAAGAGGTTTATTATGCTTGATTATTAAAAACCGTTGCAGACACGTGTCATTTTGCAAATTCATATACATGCACGAAAAAGGATATTAAAAAAGGAAAGAAGGATAAAGCTGCTTGAGGGAATCTTTGAGCTTTCAAGCAGTTTGTTCAGATCTGTGGTATCATAAAGTGCATTGCGGACCCGTTTGCGCTCAGTTCTCGGGAGAGAGATTGACAGTTATTAATTACTGGTGTTGTTCTTAGCCGTTGGGTCTTGAACGGAAATCGTGATGAGGTTGCAGCTACCAGGCTGCTGAGGATCGTCTGTGGCCATATGTGGTGCAAGAAATTTGTTTACTGTGCAAAATAGTCCTTTGGTTAGGTTTTTGTGTGACTTTGTGATTAGTGGATGATTGCTTGTTTTACTAGTTTTGTATGCATTGTGTGTTTTTTTGGGTGAAAGTGCGATGTGCATATTAAATAGTGTGATGACATTCACAAGAGTTGAAATTGTTTGTATCAGCCTGACTTGTCCATATTGGGAGGGTAGGCAGTTATTGTTGAGGTTGTACTTGGCCCAGTTGTTGTTTCACTAGTCTGTTGGTTCATTGTGAGGTGACAACTGGGCCAGTCTCCTTTCTGCTATGTTGAGGAATCTTGTAAAGCAGCAGTTTAGTTGAGTGGCGGTTGAGTTGAAGCAGGACTTTACTGCCTGTCTACAAGACCGAATGTCTTTTTGATTAAAAATGGGGTGGAGCATTGAGTGTCTGACGTCCAGTAGGCTTGCGCAGATGCAGATTATGAGCACGAGGTGCTCGCTTCCGTTGCTGCAGAGTCAGCAGGTATGTTCTACAGGTTTCCTTTTCCAGGGAGGTACTCTGGGGGAAAGGGGCAAGAGATTTAGAGAGACAGCGGCTTGGAGGATGAGCTCTGGTACGTGAGGTTCAGTGTTGTGACTGTTGTTTGTTCATTCACTGGCATGTGAGATCTGAAATTGTAAGTGGCGTGTTAATTCGTTATACCTTTCTGCTAACCGCGTCCTCTTGTCCCTTTCCACCTCCAGCCTTGATCATTTACCTGTATTAGTCCCCTTTCCCACTGTTGATGAGCTCTCTCTCTCTCCTTGCTCGCAATATGGCTTTGGGTTGATCCTGGAGAAGAAAATAACTTAAACTTCAATCTTTTTCTACCCTATCTTTCCCTTTGTTCCCTTATGCTGAGCTATGCACCTGCCCGATTTTTATCTTGAGTAATGTGTTAAATGAGTCCTTGCAAAACATTCCTTCTTCCTGAGTTATCGCTTGGTCAAAGGCTATCAGTTCACAACCTTCCCAAGTAAGCAATCATCAAATGAGCTGTAGATTTGTAATGACTGTTTAACCTTAACATTCAATCTTCAGGTTAGGACAGTGATTAAAGAGTAGCATGCTTAGATAAACATCACTGTTTACACTCCGCAGTTAAAACATTATAGTTTGAACCACATTGTTAGGCAGCACAATAGTAGTAACATCACTGTTAGTGAGTAAGTAACATTTCAACTAATCGAGTTAACACTAGTCTCTTCCATTTTGCAGGTTCAACTTGCTATTGTGCGTAAGTAATTCAAGTCTATTACTAGTAGCTCTATTGCGCGCTAATTCGCGGCGCTTTACACGACCTGGTAAGTATAGTTTCATGTTGTCCAGAAGTTATTTTGTTCTTTCTTCTCCAAAGGTGTGTCAAAGTCTTGGGGGCAAAGATCTAGGGGAGCGGGTTCCACGAGGGAAGATTGGGACGTGCAGCCACTTGTGGTAAGGTCTGAAAAGCAAGCACCTTGCAGAATGCGGGCGTGGCCTTTAATAGCGGCTGTGCCCAAGATAACTGCTAAGTCTCGCAAGATTTCTCAATCTCATGAGAATTCAGACACAAACAAATTAATTTCCTGGTTTTCATGCATGATCTGAAAGTGCCAGAGGAAACTTGCAATGTTTGTGCTTTTCAGGGGATGGGGGAGCTTGGGTGGCTCTGGGGAGGAGTCCTTGAGAGGATTAGGCACTCACTGGTGCTGCAGTGGGCCCACAGGCCCGATATGAAAGGTGCTTAACAAGGCACTCCTGGGAACCACTGCTGGCCATAACTAGACAGAACATTACATTAATGAGCTAAAAACCCACTATTTCATATTTGCGTGCTCAGCAACTAGAACTAACTACTACCAGATTTACTTGAAAAACGTCAGTCATTTCAGAGTTTCAGCATTTCACTACCAAGAATCATGAGCTTTGAACCCCACTACGTCTAAAGTCGTGGTGAACCTGCTGACAGAATATAGGATTCTTCTTGAAACTTATACATCTATTTGGGTATCAGCTCGTTTAAATATCCATACACCCCATATAAGCAAACCTTCCCAGAGCTATTGAGCACAATATACAAAGAACTAGAGAAAATTATAAATGTTGTGCTTCGAAAGTATAAATTAGGTTTAAGTGAACTTCTTGCCTAGACCTCTTAAATAACACAATGTTTGCCTGTTAAGACAGCCTAAGTAAATGTACTTAACTCTAGTTATAAGGGGCACAATGAGTCAGAATACTGAAATTCAATGGCAAAAGTATTTGGTAGGCCATATTAAAATAATCTTAATATAAAATGTTGCATCTTTAATGTAAGCTTTGACCTTTAACATCCTGAGATGCACCGAAACAGGAATTCTACATTCTAAGGAGGTTCCCTGCTCTATGAAACTATACGCGACATGTTAGGTGCAAGCCAGAATCCAACACTGGTACAACAATACCAAACAAGCATTGGCATAGCCAATAGGTCTCGCTTTTGGGACCTTATAAGTATTTAGTTATGCAGCACAATATCCTTGGTGCAACAACATCACCTGTTGCATGGCTAAACACTTAAAAGGGCCCAAAGGCGAGACCTATTGGCAAGTGAGAGAACAGATACACACTGCATGGGAAAGAAGTCAGAGAGGAGACACTGCATGAGGAAGCAGAGAGAAGCAACACACCACAGTGCCAGCTCAGCCGTCACTTTTCCACAGAATCACTGCACCGTTCTCATTTGTTCACTCATTCCACCCCTCAACTAGGGCAGCAGCCCACCTCCCACCTATGCAGCATCTGGCACCTCACCTCCATCTTCTGAGCCGTGCACGTCCAGGTGACACTAAGACCCCTCTAATGGAGGTGAACCCCTCCCCTGCGCCTCATTAGAAAGGTCACTGAAATGCCAGCCGTAGGTAAGCAACTTCTATCTCTCGCCTTGCCCATCTCCCCTCACCTCTGAAGCACCCTTTGCACACCAATAATTACCTCTCTCCACTAATTTAAGTTAAAGAGGATGGTTGCTATGGCGATTCTTTCAGCAAAAGTCAGGAGATCTTTTTTCTAGCTTTTCTCCAAGAGACAATTTATTAGACTTTGTGGCATGATTACTCAGGCATAGCTGTGTGGTAAGGACCGCAGGACTTCACACCTCTTTAATCAGACTCCATTAATAGCAGATCTAAAGATGCACTTGACTCCTACCCTTACACGCCCTGCCCTTCCCCCATCACCCAGCCGCAGTAGTCGCTTAGTTTGTTTAATGTTTCTTAACATTAGCGCGACCTTTCGTTCACACGGAAAGTGTCACTGTCTTAAAAAACTCAAATCCAGCCATGGCCTGCTAACACGAAGAGGGACTTTTCTCTAAGTCTGGCTAGATGAATCATTAGCCATTTAAAATGGATCATTGTAAGCAGTGACGTAGCAAGAGCGCAAAAGGCCCTAATGCGAGCAAGGAAAATGTCCCTGTAATACAAGATAACCTAAACTGGTGTGTAGGGGAACTCTCACACGCCAAGGACCCGGTGCCACTGCACCTGCTGTCCCATTGATAGCTATGCTCCTGATTGCAAGGGGAAGAGGGTGAGACAGGAAGAGTCCTGTGTCCTGTCATAAGAAGTTAGTAGTTACCGATAGAATCCTGTGTGGATATTGTCGTCACCATCCATAACCCAATGGCACAAACCAATGCGCTCCAACTGGATTTCCTAGCTCTGCCCCTATGAGCACGTGGTTTTCTCTAGATAGCAAGGGCCAGGAGTGCTCACTTAAGAAAGTAGTAGGCATAACTCGGATTCAGCATGGCGCCGTAAACAACACTCGGTCCCTTCAATATCCAGCCAGTGCTTTATCTTAGAAGAAGGAGATCTTTTATGTACAGGCCGGCAAAAAGAATGGTTTAAACTATTATCTGAAAAGGTACGATGTTAGCACCTTTCATGGCCGAGAACAAACACAAACATTTCTATAGGTGCTAGGTCGGCTCCTGTATTGTATAGCGCCGCGCTATATGGCGTCTCCTAGTTTTGAATTTTGTGTTTGCCTACAATGCAATGAAGAGAATAGCCTTCTTTCTTAAGCCAAGAAATGCGAAAACAACGGCTTGCCTCACAGTTTGTAGAGCAGCAGAGCCTTTTGACCCCCCCTGTGTTCAAGTGTGCAGTTTTTCCCCTAAAATATTTTGTGTCTTAGGTTTAAATCTACGGCAGAGATTGTGTAACCATCAAGATTCACAATGGACTTGCAACAGTGCAGGAATGTTAAGGAATCTGATAGTTCTGCGCTGTTGAAATCACCGTAACCACAGGGGGTGATGGTAACCTTTAATACCAGATATCGATTGAAGGTGTCACTGTCTAGCTGAGTTTGGTACAGGTCATTTGCATTTTGCACCACCGTATAAAATAGGTAGCTGTTTCCATTGGCTGTATGCGGTCTTTGGTGTCCAAGAGCAGGAGAGAAGGAATATGGTGGTAGAAAAGGAGGAAAGCAGTGAGAGGTGGAGAAGAATAACATATGGATGATATAGCGCAGGGATGTCCAACAAAGGTCCAGAAGTGATGGATCAATGCCTATTTTCAGAATTATCCCTCACCATATAAAATAATGTAATTTACAATTCTTATTTTACATATTTATCTCACATGGATATCCTGAAAATCTAGCATGCACTCGGCCCTCCTGAGACACACTGGGCAAGACACCCCGATACAGACAGCAGCAGGAATCGGGTTTTGAGAGGACAAGAAGTGAAATGATGAGGAGAAAAGGAGGGTGACAGAACGAGGGGAGAAACAGCATAACAAGTGACATTGAAGGGTGAGAGGGAGGAATGAATGATGCATAAGAGAAAGTGAGGAGGTAAGGAGTGCGTAGAGTCACGGAGGAGCAGAAGAAGGAAGGCTTGAATAAAATAGAGGTTTGGAAACAGTGAGAAACAAAGGAGTGATTCCAGTGTTAGAGAGACAGTGGAAGATGCGACACGACAGCCTAAATGGAAAAGACGCAGGCAATGAGGATTTTTTTTTTTAAACAATTGATGCATTTCTTATCTCCCCTGTCAGTGCCGGGCAGGAGCCGTGAACAGAGCTCACGCTCTCTCGAAGTAGGAGTTTGGCACCGGGTGCCAGGTGCTGACAGAGAGACAAAGGTGCCAACGAGAGTGCATCAGGGCGAGAGGAGCTCTCAACGCTCAGCCGCACCTGCCTGATGTACGTAGGCAGGACGGCGCAGACACCAAATGTGAAGAATGACGGGAAAAGAAAGGAAACGGAGGTGACGGATCACCTCTGAAATGGCAGGACCGTCAGCTGGGCGGGCCCGCCCGTTGCCCCTGGGAAAGGTACGCAGCGCCAGTGTCACTCACGAGTCCATGATTTCCATCGTCGTCAAAGCTCGCCAGTGCCCTGCCCGGACTCCAGATGCAGCGCGCGCCACCGTTATCTTCTGGAAAGAGCCCTGCCGTCAGGTTGTCAATTATATTGCGGCCTCTCTCCTCAACAAGAGAGGAGCGGGGGCGAGCGAGCGCGGCAGCCTGCAGAGCTGACCAGACGCTCGTGCGTCATGGCCTTTTGACTGCGATTACGCGCGCGGCAGACGTGTTTCCAATTATCGCGCACGCGTCTGGGCACGATAATGGGAAACAGATGTCGGCCCTGCGCGCGTAACCGCCCGAAAAAGGCCACGATGCACGAGCGTGTGGTCAGCTTTCGAAACCCCTTACTTAAAGTCTCGCCAGAGCAGCGCTTGCGCGCTACTCGAGGCTCGACCTAAAAAGCACCAATTCATATGCTGCCTAAATCCTCAGGTTCTTTAACCATGCACCCAGATGCCCTTAAAAGTGTTTAACCAGTCCAACAATTCAGCATTGGATGGCAGAGATAGCTTAACTGTTTTTATATGAAAGAGCCATGCATAGGCTATTTTCAAGTAGTCATTTTCAAGAGCATCTGGGTTATCTTCGTTGAATCCTCGACCATCACAAGCATATAATTGATATAGACTTCTCCACTGTGCTGATCATACTTAAACTATGGCACACAAGTGTCTCCTTGTACGCATAAGACTATGTAGGAAAATATGATTACTTAAAAATCATCAACTGTCCATAGTATATTTGGATCAAAAGTTTTTTCTGTCCTTTTTTTCTTATTAATTTACATAATTGATTGCCTCACCAAATAAAGCAGGCACGTCTTTATACGTGTCAACTATGTTACATGTCAGAAAAAAAGAAGATGATGGATAACGACTATTTAACAAACATCTGTATTCACATACTCCAGGGTCTCGTAGCATGTGCAACTTACAGAACATACATCCACTGCGAAAAATAAATTTAAAATAAATTTTGACAATTATTTATGTATAACTTATTTATATTATTTATAATGTGACATTAAGTGTTTAATGCAGGCATTTAATACATTATTTGGATTTAATGAGAGACAAAGAGCTGTATTAATTGTGACTGAAGAGAGTCTCAAATGCAACTCATACTACTTCAATTATATCTTAAAAAAATAAAACCAGAAAAAATAAAACAACCCTTGATATCAACAAACAATAACAGGTGAACTATTTTAGCTTAATTGATGAATCATTTTAGCTTACTTTGGTGAGTAAGATGCTGAAAGAATCCAAAAATTCCAATACAAAGTCTTATACAGTAGACTTCCAGCGGTGACAAACATGTGTGCAATTGACATGCACTCTACTGGAAGGCTAAGAAAGATAAGTATTCAACTGAAATGGTACAGTTCCCTAAAAAGCTTAGGACAGTATTTGGATTATCCGCTTCTGAGGTCACTTTCAGATATTGATGCTAGACAATCAGAATTTGAAATCATGCCACTCTCTCGTCTCCCCATGTTCCTGTTAATTTCGATTCAGATTCTTTTCCAACACTTTTTCTTAAAAGTTCCTTAGTTGGGGCAATAAGAATCAATTGACTCTGGGAAAGCTTTATGTAGTGGGTTCTGCAATGTATTTCATGTCAAGCTAGGATGATTTTTATTTACGTGAAACATTCAGTATCAGTAGAAGCATAACAGATACTGACTCCCTCATTTCAAACTAAGCACTGAGGTATAGATTGTTGCTGAAGCTTAATTGACGGTTAGACCAATAGAATGAAAGCTACTTACTAGGCAGAGCCCCATATGCTGCAGTTCCATAGTCCTACCCGAAACTTGGAATAACATGTGCTTGCTTCACACAGACTCTTCTCCGCTTCACAAATCTGGCTTGGTTGTTTGGCAGTCCGGTGATGGGCTACAAAACCGATAACTGAGACACCAGCATCACTCTTAGTCCCAATACCGGCAACATCCCCCACCTTCCCATAGGCGAACGTGCATAAATAAACACACCAGACACTTTGTTTATGGGAAAAACTTGTCGCAGGTTTATTCCATACAAAAGTATGCAATAAGGTGGGTTATCTTACGGGCGATCCATGGGCAGGCAGCCATCCAACCTATGCTGCCCCTGCCCGCCTGATGAGCCAGCACTGTGGGATGGATGCCCGATCAGCGCTACACCTTTGTTGATCCACCACCGGATGACGTGGCACCTTGTTACCATCCTACTCACGCCCCTTTCAGGGCGGAGCGTAGCAGGGCAAACCCCTGGTTGGTCAGGCCCCCAACCGCCCGAAGGACTAACGGGGCGCCGTCACGGTTCTCCAGGACCCTGCCCTGAGGATCCTGGTCTTTGGCTCTGGCACCAATATTGTGCCGCGCAGAGGTACCCTTACTGTACCAGTCTGCTTCCAGATCGCCCTGTAACTCCGCCACAGCCCTGGAGGCGGCCACCGTCGCAGCCCGGGCCCCCCACCAAAGAGCTCATTTCTCACCTGCAACCTGCTTTCTAGGGCCTCCTGTATCACCAGTGGAACGTGTCCATGCTTTGACAGATGCACCCCATGTTTGTCAACTTAACCTTAGGCGTACGCCTGGATGGCCCGTGCCACCAAGACAGCTGTCATCTCACTTGCCACCTCTCATTTCCAGGGCCCCCTGAAAGGCCAAGGGAACAAATCCATACCCAATGGTGACAATGAACACCCTGTTTATCAAAGTAGCCCTTAACCTTAGCCTCAATCAGCTCGTGTCTGATGAAACCCAGACCCCTCTGGTCTGCGAACTTACGCCCTGAACAGTTCACTCTTACAGGGCTGTTCAATGGCCTCCTCTGACTTAGCCCGTGCCACACTCTGTGGTGGATAATCTCAGGCCACCAGAGCTCACATTGAACCATGTCTATGCTGATCTCACCTAATTCAAATAACACGAATTTACCTAGGCAATCTTCAAGTTTATAAAACACTACAGTTCAATAGTGTAACCAGTCTGTATAGAAATCTATATAGCAATTCACAGGCAAATAATCCAACAAGTCAATTTGAGCAATAAAAACATGTTTTTTAATCTATTGATATTATTTCATTGCTAATTGTGGTGATCTCATATTTTGCAACACAATAAAAATAATCAACAGTTACAGGTGTTATTTTCTATTTATGATTTCCCAGAGGTCCTGTTCATATAGCCTTTACTACGTTGTCTTGGATGGAAACAGCCGACACGTGTTTCGTTACGTTAGTAACTTCTTCAAGGCTGTAAATAATATGAACAACAGTACAAAACTTTTATACAAAAAGCTAGTAAGAAAAATGAACAATAATATTGAAACCATTAAGTGATTTCTTCTTTGTGATCCTACTACTTTAATAGGAACAAAGGGGAAAAAATATAAGAAGAACCAAAGCAAACCATCACCACGATAAAGTTAAACATATAAATAGATCAGAAAGGCCAGAATAGAAATCCCATGTGCAGAAAGTAAACCCTATCCCAAATGGATGCGAAATAGGTAAGCCAAAGTTTACATGAAGCAAATACACTTAAGTGCAAAAAAAGGAAAAATATTTAATCAAAGAAGGGAAGCACGACTAATTATATAATTAAGGAAAAAGGTAAAAGACCTCATACTAAAAGATGCGAAACGCAATCACTATGATAGATGACTAAATCTACCTTCAAAAATCCAAAACGACAGTCCAAATAGTAGGTAACGCTCCCATGGACACAGGGATCACCCGTACCATGTATGTCGGATATTGAGGGACCTTTGAACAAAAAAATATAATAGAGAAACCTTAAGCATGATGCAGATGTAATACTGGAGTTAAAATAAGCTCTTAGTGGCCTTTATTTGATAAAAATATGCCACTTACAAATAATGTATGTCACCCGCCTGAGAGTAGATCGATCTTTCAGAAAAGATCCACTTGCATAAGGTGTCTTCTCGTATTAGTCTATCTAAGGAGTCTAATTTGGCATTGTTTTTTGGGGTTTTCCCTGTTGTAGTTGGCCCTGGAGCCCTTGCGGAAGCGTGTTAGTTCTTCTAAAAAAGAAGATGATGTTGGATCAAGAACAGGGCCAGCACTAGCTGACTCTAATGCTGCACCTCCACTTGCCTCACTATGTACGCTCGAGATGTCTGACTCGCTAATGGAGGCTGTGATCACAGAAGGGGTGTTAATTCCACTCTGTACGGCGGGTCGTGGTTTGATTTCATCAAACCTTTTTGCAAAGGTAAAGACCCTTCCGTTTCTGTAGTCGTTATCATCACGCTTTAATTTTCTCATTTTCTTTTCCTTTATATAACTCTGATGTTTCCCCAAAACGTCTTTAAGTATTTTGTAATTTTTTTCGGTAGCTTCCAGCAAATTCAGATCTTTTATTTCATTTTCCAATTTTTCGATGTCCTGCAATAGAATATTTCTTTTGCGTTCTGCATGGCGGATGAGAACATCCATCATTTTATAGGAGGAGGTCAGAATGAGTTCCTCCCACTCTTTCAGTAAATCAGGGTCCAGGTCTTCAAATGATGGAAAAATAATGACCCGTAATCCCTGAGGTATCTGCCTGATATCTAGATACCTTTTAAGTATGGTGGCGTCCCACCACCTAGACAATTCTTGTTTTCTCAAACGTTCTAGTTTAATAAATTTTTGTTTTAGGCCTTCCTGTCCATTACTTTGTTTATTTTTTGTTATTTGTTCTGTAGTGCCCGTGAGGAGCTCTAAAAGGAACTTCTCCCTTTCATCATCGAATGAGGCCATTTTTTTAAATGAGCTAGTTCAACTAGTGTAGTCCCGCAATTTTGTAAAAAACTGAGTGCAGCCCTCCCACATAAATATAGTAAAGCACAGAAAAAAGGTAGCGGTGGAGTACAGGGTAGCACCTCAGTTGTAAAACAATATTTTTCTGAGATTATTTCTTATTCATCTATCAGTGTTGGTGCCACTCCAGGTAACATAAAACATCCCGCTACCACGGATGTGACCCCATAGGAGTACCAACGGACTCCTATGCTAGTTCAAATAACACAAATTTACCTAGGCACTCTTCAAGTTTATAAAACACTACAGTTGAATAGTGTAACCAGTCTGTATAGAAATCTATATAGCAATTCACAGGCAAATAATCCAACAAGTCAATTTGAGCAATAAAAACATGTTTTTTAATCTACTGATATTATTTCATTGCTAATTGTGGTGATCTCATATTTTGCAACACAATAAAAATAATCAACAGTTACAGGTGTTATTTTCTATTTATGATTTCCCAGAGGTCCTGTTCATATAGCCTTTACTACGTTGTCTTGGATGGAAACAGCCGACACGTGTTTCGTTACGTTAGTAACTTCTTTAAGGCTGTAAATAATATGAACAACAGTACAAAACTTTTATACAAAAAGCTAGTAAGAAAAATGAACAATAATATTGAAACCATTAAGTGATTTCTTCTTTGTGATCCTACTATTTTAATAGGAACAAAGGGAAAAAATATAAGAAGAACCAAAGCAAACCATCACCACGATAAAGTTAAACATATAAATAGATCAGAAAGGCCAGAATAGAAATCCCATGTGCAGAAAGTAAACCCTATCCCAAATGGATGCGAAATAGGTAAGCCAAAGTTTACATGAAGCAAATACACTTAAGTGCAAAAAAAGGAAAAATATTTAATCAAAGAAGGGAAGCACGAATAATTATATAATTAAGGAAAAAGGTAAAAGACCTCATACTAAAAGATGCGAAACGCAATCACTATGATAGATGACTAAATCTACCTTCAAAAATCCAAAACGACAGTCCAAATAGTAGGTAACGCTCCCATGGACACAGGGATCACCCGTACCATGTATGTCGGATATTGAGGGACCTTTGAACAAAAAAATATAATAGAGAAACATAAGCATGATGCAGATGTAATACTGGAGTTAAAATAAGCTCTTAGTGGCCTTTATTTGATAAAAATATGCCACTTACAAATAATGTATGTCACCCGCCTGAGAGTAGATCGATCTTTCAGAAAAGATCCACTTGCATAAGGTGTCTTCTCGTATTAGTCTATCTAAGGAGTCTAATTTGGCATTGTTTTTTGGGGTTTTCCCTGTTGTAGTTGGCCCTGGAGCCCTTGCGGAAGCGTGTTAGTTCTTCTAAAAAAGAAGATGATGTTGGATCAAGAACAGGGCCAGCACTAGCTGACTCTAATGCTGCACCTCCACTTGCCTCACTATGTACGCTCGAGATGTCTGACTCGCTCGTAACGAAACACGTGTCGGCTGTTTCCATCCAAGACAACGTAGTAAAGGCTATATGAACAGGACCTCTGGAAAATCATAAATAGAAAATAACACCTGTAACTGTTGATTATTTTTATTGTGTTGCAAAATATGAGATCACCACAATTAGCAATGAAATAATATCAGTAGATTAAAAAACATTTTTTTATTGCTCAAATTGACTTGTTGGATTATTTGCCTGTGAATTGCTATATAGATTTCTATACAGACTGGTTACACTATTCAACTGTAGTGTTTTATAAACTTGAAGAGTGCTGAGGTAAATTTGTGTTATTTGAACTAGCATAGGAGTCCGTTGGTACTCCTATGGGGTCACATCCGTGGTAGCGGGATGTTTTATATTACCTGGAGAGGCACCAACACTGATAGATGAATAAGAAATAATCTCAGAAAAATATTGTTTTACAACTGAGGTGCTACCCTGTACTCCACTGCTACCTTTTTTCTGTGCTTTACCTGATCTCACCTAACTCAGCCTTCATTGCTTGCAAGAATGCCCCCTTACCCACGGCAGTTAGGTCATTGCCTCCTAAATGGATCACCAAGATGTTAGGGAGACCTCCCCCCCCCAACCAGTCTCTGCTCCAATTTGTTCAGAGCTGCTCCATCTCATTCCGGGGGACCCCCTCCAGACAAACTGCGTCTGGCAAAACCGCTTGGAGCAATTTATCCTACTCCGGGAAGAGCAACTGCCTCACACTACTTAGGAATGTGATGGCCTCCCAGGAGGGAACTCTACTCTTACCATGGCTATATTACCCTTGAGGTTAATGTAGGCTCCCACATCCTGCAACCTGTAGTTGCAATCCTCCAGTATTTTTGTGCTTTACCACCCTTTCACCACCCTTTGTGGGACAACATCACCCTTGTTAGATGACCGCTTCCACAACCAGCCTATCTACTAGGGCTACCAGGGCAGAGAATATAGTGCTTAACTGAATCAACGCAAAACCTGCCCTTAGGGCAGGGAACCCCTACTCTGTTGCAGTTGCCCAGACATTTGCACGGACCCTTTGGCTTGCTTAACTAAAGCTCGATCCCGTGACCCTTGGAGCTCAATCCAGCTACAGACCTAGTTCACCTTGGTATCCCTGGAATGATTGCCCTCCACAAATTCAAGTCCACATTCAGCTTCCCTTCTAGTCACCTAAATTGCAGGATGGGACATACAAACCCCACAAGACCAGGGGGGGGGGTCATGTGTATGTTACCAATGATACTGTCAGAATCTAAGGTTCCCAGTTTTAAGTATTGCCGCAGCCCCCTATTGTGGGTCTGCTGAGACCACACTGCCTCACAGCACGTTACCTTGTGGATCACCAACACATTGGGAGGGGCTGCACCTAGGGCCAGGCGTTGCTCGAGCCTGTTAATGATGCTGTTCCATCTCATACCTGGGAAACCCATCCAAACAAAATGAGTGTCTGCGAACTTACGCCTTGAACTGTTCTCTCTTTCGGGGATGTACAACAGCATCCTCTGACTTAGCCCCGTGCCACACTCTGCGTGGAATAATCCCAGGCCACCCGAGCTCACATTGACCCATGTATTTGCTGAACTCCCTCAAGTCAGCTTACCTGGCTTGAAAGAGTGACCTCCTCCCCATGGCAATGAGGTTGTTACCCCCTAGGTGTATCCTAAGGAATTGGGGGGGTGGGCCCCCCCCCCTTGGGCCAATCTCTTAATAACTGTGTACCCCTGCACATGCCATGCAGCCCCTATTCCTTATGGGAATTACGCCTGCTCAGCTCCCGTACCTCTAAATGAGACCTGCTCCACCCAGCTGTAAGGCCAGCGACACTGTTCCAGTTTCAAGTATTGCCGCAGACCCCTTTTGTGTGTTTGCTGAGACCACGTCGCCTCACCGCACGTTACCTTGCTACCTCATGCAGCTCGCTCAATGCCCTAGTGTATCCCTGTAAAAACATTTGACAAGCTGAACTATCTGATGCACCAGGAATGAGTGATAATAGCAAGAGTGCCCTCCTTTACTTGCCATGAATCCGTCCTGTCTTACTGAACTTACACCTGTTCAGCACCTTCCGAGGGGACTTCCTTGGTGCATGACTGCTAGCATCGTGTGCAGTCGCGACATTAATGGGTAACCTCCTGGTTAGCGCCCACCTTAATGTGCCATGCTGAGAGCAACTGGGTACCCCCACCCCTCTTCTCTGTGAAGAGATGAAGCAGCCGTCTGAATACCCAAGGTACAGGAGGTGTGCCCAATGAGGAACCCCCAGTTCTTCAAGTTTGTGCCTATCCTTTCGTGGGTGACTAGGCCCTAGTTTGCCCCTACTTGGAAAAGCCCCAGTACCAGGGTGCAGGCTGATTAATGGAAGAGTTATCAATGCTGCCAGGCAGGCGTGCCGTACCTGTGCCCAGGCAACTCATGACACGGTGTGCCATTGCAGGCAGGAGTCCAGGGATCTCCAGCTGACGTATCCAAGAGGCCGGCCTGTGTGTAGAAAGCTACTGGGGTGGGGCGAACCAACAAGCAGTCGCCTGCCCTTACAAACTATGGGCATGCCTAATGTCCAATAACTTGTAGCTTATGCTCTTTGTGCTGCAGCCCTCCCTGTGCCAGTGCTCCTGTCCCCTGCTCGAATAGCAAGCACCCCCCACTGAATTCCCCCTGGGGGCTCCCGATAGTGGGAGACGGTGAAAATGACCTGGTAGCTTGGCCATAACATGATGGCTACCCCCTTGCTTTGGTAAGTACAACTTTGGATGTTCAGTGATGACCATGTGCGGTACCAAGCGAAATATGGAACCACAGGGGAGGGTCAACGGGCGGGGGCAGGGTGAGACTAATGACAGATGCTGGGTCCCCTGTTGGAGTCCCCACCATAGCCGTAGCCCACCCCCGCACCCAGATTCATAGGTTCTACGCAAGGTGCCCTTAGTTTGTTCCAAACCCACACTGCACATGTGCCACACCACATTGCACTCAGATTGCTAGAAAGTGGCACTGCTCACATATTAGCCCATTGTGCTCCCAGCGCACCTCAGCCCAGCAGACTAAGCCCTAATTAACCCCCGTGCATACAGCAAGGAGCTGCATGTAGCTCCTGAACGCCCATGAAGTGGCTCTCAAACTGAATCTCAAACCTGACATCATACAGGGGGTTATGCATATTGGAAAATGCCGCACTGTCCAGTTACGGACCTTGCAAGTACATACCAGCTGAAACAACTGCAGGCCCTCCTGCTAAGACACCAACAATACATGACCAGAACGTGTCCATATGTGTCCAATGAAATTAAACAAGTCACAGGCTTCTTGTATCAGCCAGGCCAAAAGTGCATTGCCTTGGAATCTGCAGCTAAATGGCTTTCTAGGTTGGCCCATATGGCCCGATGTTAATCTGGATTTCCATTATCGTAGTAGGGTAGCTGCTTGATACCAGTGCCAGGGTGCGACTGGGGAATTGCTGTGACCTGCCCTGCCAATGTCCTGGTCAACGGTTCCCCTAGGCAGACCTTCGATCTCTTCTAGGCAGAACCTAACCCATCACACCCACTTATGCCCCTTTTCAAACTACATTTGACCAAGTTGCGCCAGTGGTCATCTGGCTGAAGCCCAGTGGGGCCTAGCCGTGACTGAGTTGGGAGCCACCTCACTGTGAGGGCCCTGCTTCGGAGAGATTAGAACACGCGGCCTCCCACCAGGAGTGTTTCTTTACTTTTTAATCTGACCTTTCAGGAGCCTTTAGAGCGTGTGTTATGGAGCGTTAGCTTGATGTATCTTACCGGATATTTGAATGATACCCATGAACATTTCTAAATGTTCTACAACACTCGAGCTGCAGCAAAAACTATCTTGCTTGCCACAATTTGACACAGCAGCAGCTCACTAATATTACTGCTAATAGTCTCTGATATGTGTTTACATCTAAAATTCATCAGAGATATTGCTGTGCTTTAAACATTGTAGCAAAGCAGCAGCTCATTAGCATTACTGCAAATAATCTGACACTCCCCCGTTTCTCCTAAGTGAGGTCCCGTTTTGATCTAGGGAAGACTTGCCAGGTAGTAGCAGCAGACGGAAATTGTATTTCTTGATCACGCTATGAACCCAGCCACGAGGAAAACGTCCCTGAGGGCAAAATGTGCTCACCGGGCAAGAAGGCTGCTAAACATACCACGCCCCTGCTGCTGTTAACCTAAGCAGTGTAACCGACGCCCCTACAAATGCACCTAAAACCGGTCTGTGGCCATGACAGTTTTTAGGTCCGTTCGAATTTGTAAAATGGACCAGTGCTGTGTCTGGTGGGTGCTACCCTCCGTGGGTGTTTCCTGTCCTTACCACAGAAGGAGGAAAGGCAGGTAAATGTTATTGACCTTGCTATGCCTAACATAACATGTGTTGGTGCTCACCTCCACCACCCAAGTTATAAACCAACGCTGGTTGCAGGTCTTATTGCTAGCCAAGTTAATGGTACTTATTTTATTGCCCTCAGAGGACGGCAGGAGCCCACTACAGTTTGCACCAAGCAAAGCTCCAGCCCTGCTGCAAGTCCCAGCAACATCACAGCTACTAACCCAAGCTATTGTGTAAGTGTGACAATTCAGACTGTTCCAGGCCCCCAGAGCTATAAGAATGGCATGGGCGACAGGCAATAGTAATTTTAATGTATATTGAATTAATAATTGTCCGATGTTGCGGTCAACTTTAAAATAGAGAGACAAGGCCAAGTAGTGGCGAACTGCCACCATCGCCGGCATTGATAATTACATGACGGTGCCGAGTACCAGAAACCACCCGGTCGAATCTATCAATTAATACCGGATAATGATTACCTGCAATTATAGAATTGCAACACCCTTACAACGATAGCGAGGGCTTGAAAATGTTTTGTCGGGCCACCCCGTGGTCTGCTGGTTCTGTCCCGAACACTTGCTCCGTCTTTGTCATTGGATTAAAATATGCAAGCTGATCCCTATGCTTAGCGAAGCGTGTCACCTAGTTCAACCTCTTTTGTCATTGAGTCCCATATATGCTCAACCCTTAACCTTGTACCTACAGCAAGCCAGGGCCCTTGACCTTGTCAATGGTGTAAAGGATGAACAGGTACAATGAATTCTTCCCTCGAGCTGGGTGCTACCATTTATGAAGAGCACTGATCCAGCTCAGAGCCGCAGGGAGCATCAGCACTGATGGCGCCACGGAAGGGGTGACCTGGCCAGTTCCCTCAAGGGGTCAACAATCCGATCCCCCATAGTGCTTCCTATTGGCATATTTAAAACACAGACGCCATCATGCCGGTTGGAGCACTTCAATAATAATAGGTCCCGGTTGCCATGGAATCGGATTACTTTCGAAACAACCCTCCATTACAATCAACCTTCGACACCGAACATCCCTTAACACAGACCCGCACGAAGTCGAAAAGAAGTACGGCACCACAGACCAAGAAACCACATTCTTGGTCATTCAATTTACCCTCGCGTGCATACAACACACAGACCACACCATGCAAATTTCAAAAACCTGAGCGCAATTGCGTAGCTGCCAAACCAATATAGCGCAACGAGCCTCGTAATACTAAGGCCTAATCATACGATTCACCATTTGTAAATATGGACAGCTGTAACAAAGCTGCGCACGTAAAAAGACTCACATCGCGCTACAATATGCAACCATAGCCGCGTGTTAAAATTGGCTAAGACACTACCGCTTCGTGGCAATGTGTCACATTTGCATGCTAATCCTCATACAATGCACCGTTATTACATTCGGAAACCTGTCGAAAAGAGGCGCACGTAAAGGAGTCAACACCTCGCGCTCAATATGCGGACAATTGCAGGGCGTGAAAATTCCATCAATAAAATAACACTTCGTGGCAATCTGGAACATGTGCACATTGCTATTCAACATACAAATTACAATCAGTAGCACCTCTTTCGCAGCACAGACTGAAGGCGACCGGCGTGTCACTGCTCAAAATTCATAGAAAGGCCTCGACAGGCTCTCCTCTGCACACCCCTCATCCCTCCATAACACTTGATATTATCAAAGGAAAAAGGCCCACCGAATTCTTTCAGTTGGGTAGGCGCACTGCGCGATCAGCGGAGGGCACGACAGCCCAAGGGATCCCAAACCGTCCTGGGCGCCCCTCCCGCCTCGACAAAATATTTGGCTCCCTTACATGAGCGCTCGTTACCTTACACCCGGGACGACTAGGTACAGTGTCTATCCGCTAAACCTTGGAGATAGTTTTAGCTACCGTCAGTTATATTCATGATTACAATCTATAGCCGCACGTTGCGATTCTCGGCTCATGCCTTGCTGCAACCAGACCAGGCCCCGTTCCAGGAGACATCACTCCCGCCACCTTTGGTCGTTTCCATAGAGCTCTGCAGACAGAACCACAAGGAAACCGCCTCTAATTAAATTACAGCCGTTTTGCAAGAAAGACATGCATTGTGCTTTCCAGCCTCAATGTAGCCCCAATGCCTCGAAATGTACGCATGAATGTACGATATTACTCTCCCGCATACAAAGACAAACCTTGTTCTACGCGCGATATCAGTAAATACGCCTTTTAAACAATAGCAGGAGAAACCCCCATTATATCGTGCCCGTCAAAACTTCGGTGAACACAGAGAACAGCGGGACAGTGCCACCCGGTGGCCTAAACACCTCATTGTGTAACATGCTCACAATCACATTCGTGACCTTCCCGGTGTCGGCTTGCTAGGTCAACGACTGTAACATCTTTCATCTCTACGCCAAGAAGAGTCGCCTGGTATGCAAGCCAGTCACCAACCAACCCCGGAGTTGAGCCCCACACACCAGACCACATATTGCCTGCCGGACAGGGAAACCACAGAACACCAAGGCGATCTGCATAGGTTCCCCACAACGACCACAAAACTGCATACAAACCTGGAAGCCCAGCGCTCGGGCCGCATCCAAGGGGGGAGCAGGACTCGGCACCCTTTCAAGGTGGGGGGAGGGGCGGACCATCAATTCGAGCCCAAAACGAGCCCAACTTGACCCCTGGCCACAACCCGCTCTCGCTGACTCGTCCTCAGTTGCCGGCAATTGTAAATTTTAGTAGGGGACAGCTTTCCACCCGGTCAGCAGCCCAACGCACCAGATCCGCCCAGTGACACCGCCCGAGCATGTCGGCATCATCAGGCCAAAGAAATTGCCCCAACGGGCCCCGGACTCGCCGCCCAATACACCAGGGCTGCCTACCCCCAAGGGTGCGATGCCGTACCACAAGGACCGCGTGTCCGCAAAGCAATGCGGACAAAATATTACAATACCGCAACCCATCGGCCGCCTAGCCTATGCCCCCCCGTCAGGACAAGCAACCACGGCATAACACGCACCAGCTGACCCTCGGCAGGCAGCCCAGGCCGCCGACTTGTAGCTCTCTTGCCCCCTCACAAGCTGGGAAAACAGGCAGCAGTCCGGCGGCTGCAGCCACCAGCCCGGCCCCAACTCCAGCGCACAACAAACCAGGGAACCCATGTAGCTTCAATCCCCAGGCCGCCAACAACTAGGAGGCTTGTCGGCAAAAACAAAGGCCCCTCGTGGACCCTCCTGTCGCGCACTCACCGCCTACTTCGACGCAAAACCACAAGGGAGAGCGACTCCGCATGAACTTAAAAAGAGGGAATCCGACCCTGTAGCGCAAACCCTTTAATTTCTCAATGCCGCCAACCCCATCCTGCCAATGCCTGCCCGCAAGACCAGCCTGTGACCGCATCGTCCCCAATGCCCCGACGGGGGTGCAAATCACCCTCAATACACGGCTTCCACCAGACACCACACGGGAGGCCAGAAAACTTACCCCGAGACTGCAGGAATGCAGCCCGCGAGCACAACACTCACCGCGACCGAATGGTGAAACGACCCGACGCGCCTGCCAGCATGTCCAGGACAAAGGGTCAGCATGGGGGTCCCGCGGCATAGCGACGGCGTGGCTGGCGGAAAAGAGGCCGCTGGTAGGGTCGGAGGGGTATACATACCCTCCCCCGGGCGTACCGGAAGTGACGCCCACACCCCCTGGGCAGCGGGCTCCAGGCGGAAGCCCTCTGAAGCTAGAGCGAGGGGTAGGCTTGTGCCGCAATGGCACTAAAGGGCTGCCCTTTTAGGGGTGCCCCCTTTGGGGGCGGCGGGCAGCCACATTTCCACAGTCTGGATTGCTGAATAGCAGTCTTGCTAGAAGCTCGGTAAGCAGACATGTTTTTTTCTTATAGTATCAGAATATTGAGCTCTAAATGTTGTGCTACAAAAATATTGTAGTTAGAAAGGGGATAATTTTTTTTTGGGGAAAGTTAAGTGCTAGCAGGTAAATGTAGATATGCTATTCGTAATTCTACATATACATCTATAATACATATACACACACACACACATATATATATATATATATTCACTGAGAAAATCAAATGTTAAAGTAACGTTATAGTTAGGAGAATTTGTCAGTGATAACATTAACGTTTTGAACTAAAAACCCACAGAAACGCACCAGTTATGGTTATCAACGCTAACTATAACTTGCTCCCCCGCCTTGCACTGTGTCTGACCACACATATGACAACACTCATGACATGTTCTACGACATCACTCATGACATCTTGCCCCCAGGGACCCCATGCCCAGGGACCAGGTGCAACTCTTAGGGGGGAGGTGAGGCATGCTGCCCCACTCCCCGGGCTGACGTAGGCACCAGGGACCCCATCCCTTAGGGCCAGACACCATTTTGAAGGGGAAAGGGTGTGTGCGGCCCCCTCCCCAGGTCACATTTGGCCCAGGATACTCCAAAACCCTGGGGCCTGGCAACATATTGAAGGGGGAGGGGGGAATGCGGCCCCCCTACTTAGGCCAATTTTGGCCCCAGGGTCCCCATCCCTGGGGCCTAGCACCATACTGAAAGGGGGGTACACAGCCCCTCCCTGAGCCGATTTTAGTCCTGTGGACTCCATCCTTTAGAGCCCGGCGCAAGAAAAGGTGGGTGTCCTGGTGCCCACCTAGGGCACCCACTACACCGTTGTTGGGGGCAACGGGGGAAGCCCTTAGGCTCCCTGCGGCCACAGACAGCTCTCGCATCCAGCAGGAGCTGACATTGCTCCCAACTCCAGGAAGAAGCTAACAATGCTGCTCCCTGTGGGCTGGAGCAATATTTAGAACTGTTGCCCTGCCAACAGCACTACAGGCAGAATAGGTCTGTCAGTGGGTATGTGAGTGGCTGTATGGGGTTGTGAATGGGTTTGTGAGCAATTTTCTGGGTGTCTGAGTGATTGAATGGGTGTGTGAGTGGTTGTATGGGTATGTGAGAGGTTGTATGGTGTGTGAAAAGGTGTCTGAGTAGCTGTGGTGGTGTGTAAGTGGTTGTATGGGTGTGAGTGGTTTTATGGGTGTGTGAGTGGTTGTGTGGTGTGTGTGAGTGGTATGGGTGTGTAGGTGGGTGTTTGAGTAGCTGTATGTGTCTGTGAGTGTTTTTGTGTGGGTGTGTGAGTGGTTGTGTGGGTGTCTGAGTGGTTGTATGGGTCTGTAAGTGGGTGTGTGAGTGGTTGTATGGATCTGTGAGTAGGTGTGTGAGTGGTTGTATGGATCTGTGAGTGGTTGTGGGGTGTGTGAATGGTTGTATGGGTGTGTGAGTGGTTCTGTGGATGATATCATCAGTGATGTTATTTGAGATGTCATGAGTGATATCACTGATCATGTCATGAGTAATGTCATTTGTGAGATCATAAGTAGTGCATTGCAGGGGGCGTAAGTTATAGTTAGCTCAAGTAACTATAACTGCTGAATTTCTACGGGTTTGTGCATGTGAAATCTGAGCCTAAATATAATGTCCCTGTAACCCTTGGGTTTTTTCAGTGAATTTTAAAATTGTATTTCCTAACTATAACGTCTCTGTAATCTTTCTAATTTTCAGTGAATTTCTATAGGTTTTTAAATGTTATTTCCTAACTATAAGGTCCTGTAACCTTTGGTCTTTTTAGTGATTTTTAAAATGTTAATTTCCTAACTGTAATCTTTGAGAGTGGGTGTGTAAGTGGGTGTATGGTTCTGTGAGCGGATGTGTGAGTGGCTGTATGGGTCTGTGAGTGGGTGTTGAGTAGCTGTATGGGTTGGTGACTGGGGGTGTGAGTTGCTGTATGGGTCTGTGACTGGGTGTGTAAGTGTCTGTATGGGTGTATGATCAGGTGTGTGACTAGTTGTGTGGGAGTAGATTTGAGTCAGTGAGTGGCTGTTTGGGTCTTTGAATGTGTGAGAAGCTGTGTGGGTGTGTGAGTGGGTTTGTGAGTGTCTGTGTAGGTGTGTGAGTAGGTTTCTGACTGGCTGTATGGGTCTGTGAGTGGGTGTGTGAGTGGTTTTGTGGGTGTGTGAGTGATGGTGTGTGGGTGGGTATGTGAGTAGCTATGTGGGTCTGTGAGTGGATGTGAGAGCGGCAGAATGGGTATGTGAGTGGGTGTCTGAGTGTCTGT
Organism: Calotriton arnoldi; assembly: GCA_963921515.1. Lineage (NCBI taxonomy): Eukaryota > Metazoa > Chordata > Amphibia > Caudata > Salamandridae > Calotriton > Calotriton arnoldi. The sequence goes on along the minus strand of CAWUFW010005617.1, from coordinate 370,070 downwards.
ATGGGTGTGTCAGTAGCTGTGGGAGTGACTGGGCCAGAACAGAATCTGCCCCTTTACCCAACAAGAGTCCACAGTTTTGCTCAAAATATCTACCCAAATGGAGTACTCTCTACTGGTTAATTAGTGAAAGCTAACTCGTTGGATAAATGTCTAGTGCATATTCTACACCATATCTGTGCAATGGACCACTAGGATATGTCTCCAGTGACCTTGTGTGAGTTTTGGTAATGGGATTGTTCCTTGTGCATCTTTATCCAGAAATATGTGATAACATGAATCATCCTATACATGACTGCAGCCCAAACTGCTGAATGGAATTACACCAAATTTGGCAAAAAGCTAGCTCTTGGTCTAGAAAGAGCCATTTTTGTTATTTTATGTAAATCCAGTCAGTAGTTTTGGATATATTAAAAAAGAAATTGGATAGCTAGAGGCGCGGACCCTCAGCGAATCTTGCCGATCTTGTGCGGAGATCTGATTGGTTGCCAACACTTCAACCAGAACCAGGATGTGTTGGCAGCCATCTTGGAACTCGGACTCGAATCCCAAACAAACATTTTTTTTTAAAAAGGGAAAGGGGCAGATTAGAAATACCCTAACCCCCTAGGCGTGGTGGTGGGGTCACCAGGACCAAAAAGCATTTTAAAAAAAACATTTTTGCAGGGAAAATTGCGAAGATTTGCAAATCCCCACAATTAAAAAAAAAATACAAAGGCAGTCTCCCGCGCTTGGAAAAACATGGGCCCTTGATTGGGCCAGGTCCCGGGGGCTTACTTATACCCCCCAACCTTAGCCCTGGGGACCGCCACCTCACTGGGGCAGGCCGATTGATAAATTTACTTCACAAGGAGGGCCGCGCAGCCCTCATCCTGAGGCTCTTAAAAAGCCCCAGTGACCACTCCCTCCATGGGAATTTATTAAAACATTGGAGGGGGCCTTGCAGACCCCCTCCATTGCCTTTCACGGCCCCGGGGACGACCACCTCTCTAGGGCCCGAATTTAATTTAAAGAGGGAGGGGGCCCCCAACGGGCCTTTTATGGCCCCAGGGACCACCACCTCCCCGGGGTTGGCCCTAAATAAACAAAGGAGGGGGGCTGCATGCCCTGGAGCCATTAATGGCTCTGGGGACCGCCCTTCAAAAGGCCGACTCCCTATGTCCCGGGGTGCCCATCCCAGGGACATAGCTATTTGCTTTCGCTTGACTGTATCTTTGACAGCTCCCTCCAAGCGAGAGCAAACAGTAAGTCCGCTCCCAGTGGGTGGGAACAGGAAAACTGCTTATGCTCAGTGTGAGATGACTTTTCATCTGTTTCCTGCCTGATGTCAAGCGAGCAGGAAAACAGATGGCAGAATTGCTCCCACATGCTGGGAGCAGCATTTTTGACTGCTCCATATGTGTTGGAGCAATGCCAGTTCCCACTGGAGGCGGGGAGCTGGCAGGGACAGCGGGGGCATTAAGGCTCCTCCTGCAGTCCCCAACGCTGCACACTGGGTGCACTCAGCATGAAAAGGCAGGGTCCCCGGGGCCAAAATCATCTCGCAGCCCTCCTCCCTTGGAGAAAGGAGTCCATGGTTCTTCCTTTTAGTTACCTTGAGCATGCAAATGCCCCAAATCATCAGCAAGCTCCGCTCATTTGGCCCGCCCTATTTTCCTTAGAAGAATGCAAAGGTCTTCCCACCTTTTCCCATGTTGATGGACAGTTTACCAAAAGGCCCCTGAGCACGTTTCCCGTCAATTTGGGTGACGTGTTCTTGATGCAAAGGAATACGAGGACATCTCCATTAAACAAAGAAGCACTTACTTCATATTGTTAAGAGGAAGTACCTCTCTGTAGTCTCATCTCCTCTTGACAAGGATTCATATCACCGATTTGAGGATGAAGATACTGCAGGAACAATAACATTGGTGAAATTACATGCACAGAGGGCCACTGGGGACATAACCTAGTGGTTCTTTACACTGCTGTAATGAAGAATATGACTAGACATTTACCCAACGAGGTAGCACTTACTAATTAACCAGTAGAAAGTTCTCCAGTTGGGTAGGCATTTTTGGCAAAACTATAGACTCTTCTTGGAAAAAAAAAGAGGTTCCATTCTGGCCCTGATGCTCATTTCACCGACATTAAACCTCAACGGGAAGCACTTACAAACACAACAGGTGCCCCAGTTGAAGCTTCACTTCTGTAAAGCACAAATGTTCCTAACTTCTTGGCGAAGGCAAAGAAAGTGCGTTTCTTCTCGTATTCCATGTTGAAAAACAAACTGAAATTCTTAATGCATCCTCGATCTAATGGAATGCAATCTGATCTGTAGTGACTGTGACGAGTAGTTTCTTTTTTGTCTTGAGAGCAGAGTCCATGGTTTCTCCTTTTTAATTACCCTGAGTTTGCAAATGCCCAAAATCATCTGCAAGGTCCACCCATTTGGCCCTGCCCCGATATACTTAGTAGTATATAAAGGTCTTCCCATCTTTTCCCACGTTGATGGACAGCTTACCAAAAGGCCTTCCGGCGCGTTTCCCGCCAATTTTCGTGATGCATCCTTGATGCAGAGATGTTTGAGGACATCTCCACCAAACAAAGAAGCACTTAGTTCATATAGTTAGGTGAAAGTACCCTTGTTTGGTGGAGATTCCGCTTGTTGTAGTCTCGTCTTGTTCTCTAGATGAGGATTCATGTTATTACAGATTTGTGGATCAAGACGCTCGAGGAACAATCACATTGCTGAAATTACGTGCGCAGAAGGTCACTAGAGACATTTCCGCATGGTCCATTACACAGCTGTAGTGTACAATATGCACTAGTTATTACCCACTGAGATAGCACTAACTAGTTAAGCAGTAGAAAGTACTCCAGTGGGGTAGACATTGTGTGCAAAACTGTGGACTCTTGTTGGACAAAGAGGCAGGTGAGGTACCGTTGTGGCCCAGTCACTCCCACAGCTACTGACATACCCACTCAGACACCCACTCACATGCCCATTCAGCCACTCTCACATATACTCAGAGACCCACACAGCCACTCATACACACACCCATTCAGCTACTCACACACCCACAAAACCACTAACACACCCACTCACAGACCCATATAGCCTCACACACCCACTCACACCCACCCACCCATACAGCCACTTACAGAATCCATATAGCCACTCACACACCCACTTAGAGATCCATACAGCCACTCCCATAACCAGTCACACACCCACAGAGTTAATCACGCACCCACTCACAGACCCATACAGCCAATCACACACCCACTCACAGACCAATACAGCCACTCCCATAACCAGTCACACACCCACAGAGTTAATCAGGCACCCACTCACAGACCCTTACAGCCACTCACACACCCAGTCACCAACCCATACAGCTAATCACACACCCACTCACACACCCCATCACAGACCCATACAGCCACTCACACACCCAGTCACAGACCCATACAGCCACTCACATACCCAGTCAGAGGCCCATACACCCACTCACCAACCCATATAGCCACTCTCTCACCCATATAAACACTCACATACCCACTCACACAGCCACACAACCACTTACATACCCATTCACACATCCATACAAGCACTCACATGACAACTCACTGACCCATACAACCACTCACACACCCACTCAGTTAACCAAACATCTACCCATACAGCCGCTCACTCACCCATACAGCCACTCCCACACCAACTCACTCGCCAATACAGCCACTCACTCACCCATACACCTACTCACACACCCACTCACTTACCCCTATACCTACTCACACAGCCACTCACCCATACAGTCACCCACACATCCACTCACTCACCCATACAGCTTCTCACACAACTATATATTCACCCATACAGCCACTCACACACCCCACTCACTCACCCTTACAGCCTATCAATAGAGCCACTCACTCATCCATACAACCACCCATGCACCCACTCACACAACCACTTACATACCCATTCTCACATCCATACAGCCACTCACACAACCACTCACTGACGCATACAGCCACTCACACAAACACTCATTCTCTAATACAGCCACTTACACACCCACTCCATTAAGCAAACACCCACTCAAACAGCCACTCACTCACCCATACAGCCACTTACACATCCACTCATACAGTTACTCATTCACCCATACAGCCACTCACACAACCTCTCCCTCATCCATACAGCTACTCACACACCCACTCATTCACCCATACAGCAACTCACACACCCATTTATTCACCTGTAGAGCCAGCCACACACCTACTTATTCACCCATACAGCTACTCACACACCCACTCACACACAAATACAGATAGTCACCTACCCACTCAGATCACATATGATAGAAATAGTATCACTTATTAGTAGTACAGAAAAAATAGTAATTTAACATGGGCAGTAGCTTAGTATGTATCTTTAAGTCCCAGAAATGTTAACGAAATGCTTACAATCACTGGATGATGTCATCAGTGATGTTACTGACCATGTCATGAGTGATGTAATATGTGAGGTCATAAGCAGGTTAGCACAGGTAACTATAACTGCTGAAGTTTGCTGGTTTTGTATAAGTGAAATCTGAGCCTCAATATATATAAATAATTTAATATTCACTGTAGAAGACAGGAACGTGATCACCCACTTTCGTAATGAAGGCCTAATTTTTAAAGATGTTGCAAAGCACCAAGTCACATGATGTCCACATAGTTTGTCAGACATTGTTGTTCTCCCACAGGACACTAGGTCATCATGCATAAGATTGAAATAAAATGCCTACTCCTTCCAATTTGCTCTCTCTGGAGTTGAGGCTATGTCATGAGTAATAAAGCAAATGCCAATTAAGAATTGTATTGACCAAGATATTGACAGTATATGGATTTTAATTCTGAAACTTGGAGAGTTACTAGTGCACACAAACCAGTGTTCTGGATGTCTTTTTTATCATTCAAATATTTATTGAAGACCAAATATTAGCTATATCTAGCAAGTCAAGTCAAAATAACTTTATTCGGTTCAGATTAAACCATAAAAGTATAACATACCAAGATAATACTTAAAATGCACGTGTCCAGTTTATACAATAATATAACTCTTATCCCTATAGCTCAACACTTAAAAATAAAACATTATTGCTTTAAAAAGTACTTGAATTTAAGAAGCACCATTTTCATTTACAATTCATACCGTTTTCTTATAAAAAATGCAGTACAAATAGCAGCAGTAGATAAAGAACGTAAAAAATTAAAGCCTTCTTGATAGGTGCAAGTGCGAATTTCTTTTAGAATAGGAATGAGGAACCTTGCCCTCGGCTCTTTATAAAGTGTGCAAAACAGCATAAGGTGCATGGTGCTTTGTTGGGCTACACTGTTGCAGGGACATGGAATGAGATTCTCGCACCACCCCGCCTGCTTAGGGAAGGCCACAAGAAAGTGCAACGTGCAGAGTCGGAACCTGGTCATATAAAATCGAAACTGTACATTCATGGTAAAAGATAGGTAAAATTCTTGTCGTAAAGGGGACCGGTCAGAATAGTTTTGTGATCCTCGTTGCCGGTGACGATTGGTCAGGACTGCAAAATATACCTCTTTTATGATTGATTTCATGTTTTTGTGGATACTTGCCGGACTATCATAGTAATGCCCCAGACCTATTTCATGAAATTTTCCTTTAACATATTGAAGCCATGGAATAGTCAGGGCATTATCGAGGGTCATACAATCCTCGATGATTTTCCTTGAAAACTTTAGGTCCTCGGACAGCCAGATTTTGGCCCAAAGGACTAATGGGGCAATATTAATTTGGTCCTCTATAAAATCCAACCCTACCTCAGAATGATAGAAGGTTGTCGGGGCACTTTTTGGATCATCAGCAGTCTTTTTATGAACTTATTTTCTAAGACTTGTAATTGGCTACTTTTATGGTGACCCCACACTCCTGCCCCTTAGGTTGCAACAGACAGACATTTTGATTTATATAATGTGATTAATTCCGCTACCGGCTTGTGGCCCAATTTGCAAGCAAAGCGGAATAAACCCTCCACTACGCGACTAGTATGCTGTGCCCTAGTTGTTACAAGGTGGTCCCAGTTCAATTTGTTATTAAAAACATTCCCCAAGTAAGTGAAATTGGACACCTTATCGATGGTCTTGCCCTTAACGGTAAATGTTCTTGTTTTAGTTTGTTTCTGGCCACACACCATGATATAAGATTTACTAAAATTTACTTTAAGATCTAATGACAACATAAAATCGGTAAAAATATTTAAAGATTTCTGTAAACTATTAGCAGTTAGGGCCATTAAAACCGTGTCATCCGCATACGCCAGCAGCGGATCCGGGTAGCCTCTGATTCTGGGGAAATCTAATGCCTGTTCTGTTAGGGCTGACTCTAGGCCATTTGTATACAAATGGAAAAGAAAAGGGGCCAAAATACACCCCTGACGAACTCCCTCTGTGGAGGCAATAGGTCCGGTCTTCTCTCCCCCAGGCCCAAAACGTATGGCAACAGTGGTAGTCGCATGCAGCCTGCGCAGAAGGGTAATTAGGGGTTCCTCAAATCCCATTTTCCCCATCTGATCCCATAAGTTCTCTCTATTAACCGTGTGAAAGGCACTGGAGAAGTCCATGAAGGCGAGGTGGATTGACCCCTTCCTCGCCCTCATGTACTTGCCCATGATCAATGACAAATTGAGGCACTGTTCATTCGTCCCCATACCCCTTCGGAAGCCGTATTGTGTTTGGGACATAAACCTAGAGGCTTCTGCCCAAGTCTCGAGGCGTGCTAAAATGACCCTCCCCAAAACCTTGGCTGTGGCATCGATTAGAAATATGGGCCTATAACAGGCCAGATCATCTCTATTCCCCTTTTTATACACTGGTACCACTATTGCCTCTTTCCAAGATGATGGGATAGGGCCTACTATTACTGCTCTAAAAACATTAGTTAGGAGGGGTGCCCAGAGTTGGGGGTTACCCTTAAACAGATCCAGGGGTACCCCATCCGGGCATGGGGCTTTCAAACATATCCCCTTCGCAAGCGCATCCTCGATCTCGCTCACTGCATGGGAGGAGCTCAATTGATGTGCGGTTGTAAGGTCTATTGGGACGTCTAAGGAGGACTCCTGTGGTGTAATTCTCTTTGGATTAAATATACTGGAAAAAATGGGATTCCCAAACTTTCCCCGATATCATTGAGTCCATACCCTTAGCTTCCTTTGAGAAAAGAGGGCGGTTTATTACCTCCCAGAAACTTCTGGAGTCTTTAAGTGCGCTTGCTCTCTCGAAGTCCTCCCAGGCTAACCTTCTCAATTCTTCTTTCCTCTTATTAGCTATGTTTTTATAAGCCTGCCTAGCATTTTTAATTAGGGTTTTATCTCGGGGAATTCCATGCAACGCCATCTTGAGGTCTTTTTGTGCCCTTGAGCAATCAGCGTTAAACCATTTTATTTCCTGGGCTTCCCCTCTTCCAATTCTTTTTACCAAGTTTGTGGATACATCCCTACAAATTAGCTGGAAGCCCTTTATTACCTAGCATTATTCTACTCTATAAATGTTTATACACAAAACACTAAACGCACATAACATATACTATACTTTCATAAAATATGTATTACGTTGTTTTGTGAATAGACAGTGCTAACCTCAGTGCTATGCATACATCCTTAAGAAAGAACCAAACTCATCAGAATTTATTTTAGACAGTGCTTACACTGAAAAGGTATCGCTAACACAAGGATCCAAGACCCTTCTTATCAATATTCAACAGAGTTAAAAAACAGACTTTTAATTTTTGTTTTACTTTAAATTTTTCATATTTTTAAAAAAATAATTTTTGGGCAATGATTACACTTTGCAGAACCAATGCTAATACCTACAATATGATTTCATAAACTTTCATAAATGTTCTTGCAAATTTTACTACAACAATCCAATATGAACTTGGTTCACAAAACCTACTCTGTGAACACTTAATATCCTTCCAAAAATCTCAAACCTTAGCAAAACCCCACAACATGCATTTCCGATGAGATTTACCAATTTGACACTTTCAAAGTGTTCCTGCTTCGTACATTTTCCTAGGAGTTCACTACACACATAATATCATCTTACACTGTAATGTTGCTAGATTAAGATCCCCAGAAATCTTTGTCATGGTGCCATTTTCTTGTATTCAATTCAATCATTCTCCCTTATCTAAACCAGACTAATTCATTCATAATATAAGTAAATATGCCAACTAGTTATTTTAATGCTTTCTATATCCCTTTAAAATGTAATCAGCTAAAACGATTACAATAATAATTTTTGATAACAAAATAAAAGCTCAGATTTATCAGCATTCAAGTTATAGTCATAGAATTCACTAACATTGTTAATAAACAACAAGGGAATTGATCCATCCATAACAGATAAGTAAGAGGTTATTGGCTGCTCATAACACTTTCATACTTTTTCTGCAGATGAAATACTTGTTATTATTTCGTTTTTGCCTAATGGCTGTCATTAAATAGGCAATGTACATGTTAAACAGGAGGGGCTTTAGAAGACGTGTGTACTGTACCTTCCCCAATCCTAAAATTAGAAGAGATAAAAAAAAAAATTTTTATACACAGGATTCTTGGTTTGTATAAAATATTATTTATTTTAATGAATCTTTCATGAAATCTAAAGTAACCCACCAATGCCGTTGAACTTAAATGACTTTCAGCATCAAGAACTAAGGCTGCACACAGTTTTATTTATTTTTTGTTCCAGGCGCATCTAATCAAATGATAATGCCAAATTAACTCGTCTTTTCCTATCCTGATTAAAATCAGCCTGACATTTTACACTATATGTTTTAGATGCTTTTGCTCGGTGTAGGAATAGCGCGTTAGTGTTCAGTGGGGCTTGCTAGGTGCTGATTGGCTGTTGGGGAACCAATCAGCAACCCGGTTGGGCAGGGGCCGGGGAGAGGGCAGGCTTCGCCTTCAAAAGAGCAAGCATGGCGCGACTGCGCCAGTAATGTGATTTGTTTGTTTTAACCTTGCACTGTTCTGCTAATAATTCTCAGCACGTTGATATATTTGAACCGAAATTGAATTTGAATACCTGTTACGACTCACCGTAGCTTTTGCTCGTTGTAGGAATAGCGTGTTAGCGTTCAGCGGGGCTTGCTAGGTGCTGTTGGGGAACCAATCAGAAACCCGGTTGGGCATGGGCCGGGGAGAGGGCAGGCTTCGCCTTCAAAAGAGCACGCATGGCGTGACCGCACAGCGGGCGCACCGGCGACGTGCCAAAGGCAAGCCCGTCTGCGCCCGTCCGCGGCCGGCCGGGGCCAGGGGCAAGTTACTATGCCCCTTTTATCTCCTATGATAGGAAATATCTGCTGGTTCTGAACAGGGAGACTCATACTATACCTAGCACACTTATGACATCCCTAAAGGAAGCAGGGCTACTGAGTTCCTCCAGAAAGGAAGACCTAGAGGGGGGTTGCCAGGTCAGCCTCCACCCGGACAACATTGTAACTAGTGCCACCACACCCCCTTAGTGGAAGAGAGAGAGCTGATTGACACCCAGGTTATTTACCTGAATACGCGCTCTCTGGCAAAGCACCAAGATGAACATTTTCACCTCCTGGAGTCTGAGTCCCCAGATTTGTTGCTAATAACGGAGACGTGGCTCACGGGGGAATCATCTCCTGATATACTGTCAGCACTCTCTAGTGAGTAATATATATTGGCAGCTGACAGGGAAACAGGGAAGAAAGGTGGGGGTGTCACAGCTATAATTAAAAAATCCCTCCGGTTTACTAAGCTGTCTCCGTAGAAACGTTAGTGATCCATTTGAAATCCGCGACGGCGGCCCTTGTGTGCGTTCTTGTATATAGGCCTCCTTACTACATGCAGGAGTTTGCTCAGGCCTTCGCTGAGGCCATAGCCCCTTTAGTGGTAGATCATGCTAATGTTCTCCTGATTGGGGACCTAAATTATTGGGCAAATGATGAAAATGGGGGGCTCCAAGCATCTGACCTTACAGCTGCCTTAAGCGATATGAACCTGGAACAATTACTGAATCTCCCGACCCACATTAAAGGCCACATACTGGATCAAATCTGGACTTTGAAATTCCCGGTGCGGAACCTGAGCATAGTCCTGTGTGGGTGGTCAGACCATCATCTGATCTCCTTTTCGGTAGCTAGGCCAAAGGAGATAAGCCCTCTGAGTGGGCCAGCGATTTCATCTAGGAACTGGGCCCGGGTCAATCTCACGGACTTCTGTGGGATCCTGGGGAAATCCTTGCCGGTTCCGGTGGAGGACATTGATGGCTACAAGCAAAATGTCTCTAATTGGCTGAAGGGGGCCAGTGACATCCACGCCCGGATTCATAGTTCCAGCAAGACGAGAAGCCATGAGGCCAATAAATGGTTCTCCGAAGATCTGAAAATGGGGAAACTCAAACTCCGACGTGCAGAAAGGAAATGGCGGTCGGAATATTCGCCAGATCTGAGAACCAGTTATCTCCAACAGCTCAAAGTGTATAAGTCACTCATAAGGCAAACCAAAGTAAGCTACTTACGAGTAAAATCTTGAAGGCCCCTAATAAATCCAAGGAGATATTAACTATCCAATCTAGACAGGGTGACTCTTCCGGTCACACCCTCACAGAGTTTGTTAGAACTGGGGGTCTCTAGTTGGCAGAGGTAGGTACCTGTGACCAAATAGGGACCCTTGCTTCTACGTCAGGGAAAGGGGATTACACTACTGGATAACCCCTGCTCACCCCCTTGGTAGCTTGGCACGAGCAGACAGGCTTATCTCAGAGGCAGTGTGCTAAGCATTTGTGAACACATACAGTAATACAGTGAAAACACTACAGATGGACACCACACAGGTTTTATAAAAATAAGTATTCTTTATATAGTCTTAACCCAAGACCACAAACGACAAAAATCCACAATACTGTACTCAAAATAGACTTAAAGATGGTAGAAGTAACTTAGTTCAAGTTGATGGTAAATGCGACAAAGTTCTCACAAAAGTACCTGGATGCGTAACGCAAAACAAACAAAAAGGTTCGCAGGGATGGAGATGCGTCGGTTCCTTGCTTTGGGGGAGACGATGCGTCGCGCCTCAATGCTTGCGCAGAGTAGGGGATGCGTCCTGGTCCTTACCGAAGAGGAGGTGATGCGTAGATTCTCGTACTGCGTTCCGGTTGCAATGCGACAAGATGGCGCCTCGATGCGATGCGACGATCCGGTGCGATGCGATAAGATGGCGCCCTTGATGCGATGACGTGAAGACGATGCGTGCATGCCCGGCGGCCGTGCGGCGACTCCTTAACTTTGGAGCTGCGACAGGCCCTGCGACACGCTTCTCCGGTGATGCGTTGGGTAACAGCTTTGACGAAGGCTCGCTTCTCTGGTGATGCGGCGGCGACCTCTGCGGCGGCGACACGCTCTCCGGCGATGCGACGGCAACAGCTGCGACTGCGACACGCTTCTTCTCGTTGAGTCGCGCTTCCAGCTCCCAGCGACACGCAGGCTTCTGCAGACAGAATTCCCAGCAAGGGAATTCAGAGGGGAGCTGGTGGTGAAGTCTTTTGTCCCTGAGACTTCAGCAGGAGGCAAGCACAAGTTCAAGCCCTTGGAGTAATATTCTGCAAGATGATGAAAGTTCTTTAAAAGTTCCTTCTCCTCTCCTTGGCACTGAAGACACCACTGTAGGCCAACCCAGCAACACAGCACACTGGCAGGGGGCAGTCCAACTCCTACAGCTTCCTTTGGTTCTTCTCCTTGGCAGAGGTTCGTCTTGTTGTTCCAGAAGTGATCTAAAGTCTTGGGGTCTGGGTCCCCATATTTATACTACTAAATCCTTTGTCCTCTGAAGGCAGAGGGGCCTTTACCTGGTCCAAACCAGTTCTGTGCAGTCCTGGCGCACTTGTTTACAGGACTCCTTCTTTCCTTTGACAGTGTGGGCCAGGGACATCAGACGCACCCCAGGAGGTGGAGCCAGCATTGTGGAAGGCAGGCACAGCCCTATTCAGACCCAGGTGCAACTCCTCCCACCACTCTACATGCAGATAGGTCTATTCAGCCCTGTGCTGACTCACCCTGTCTCCTGGAATCCCCCCCAGCCCCTGTCACTCACAAACCAGACATGGAATACACAACCTAGCAGAGGCAGGCTTGGACAGTTAGGCAAGAAAATACCTACTTTCTAAAAGTGGCATTTTCAAACACAGAATGTTAAAACTAACTTTACTAAAATATGTATTTTATCATTCTGAGTTCAGGCATACTAAACTCGAATTTCTACCATGTTCCCTGGGTCAGTTAGGATTATAAGATGTTATAATCAAACTGCCAATTCTGGCCTATGGGGACAGGTAGCCTTGCAATAGTGAAAAACGAAAAAGGCAGTAATTCACTATTAGGACATGCCACACACACCAGGGCATGTCCTACCTTATAGTTACAATGCACCCTGCCCTTGGGCCTACCTTAGGGGTGTCTGATATGAAGATAAGGGAAGGTTTAGGGACTGGCAAGTGGGTGCACTTGCCAAGTTGACATGGCAGCCCCAGACTGCACACAGGCTCTGCAATGGCAGGCCTGAGACACACTTTACAAGCTGCTTCTGTGGGTGGCACAACCAGTGCTGCAAGCCCACCAGCAGCATTTGATTTACAAGCCCTGGGCCCACATGGGGCACTGTACTAGGGTCTGACAAGTAAATCAAATAACCCAATCATGGAGTCACTAATCAATACATCAATTTAACATAGGGAGCACTGGCACTGTGGCACTGAATAGCAGTGGCACAGTGCCCAAAGAATCTAAAACCAGCAAACAGATCAAAAACAGAGGAGGCAATCAGAAAAAAGTGGAAGGGAGACTCACGCCAATGGTACCAGGTCTAACACGTGTCCCCTCCAGCTGAAATGTGGGGAGAACTACCCTTCCCCTTGGGAGTTCTCATCACTAAGGCGGAAAAATCTGGACAGACCATCAGAATTGGCGTGTTCTGTACCAGGGCGGTGTTCCACCATAAAGTCCATCCCATGTAGGGAAATGGACCACCTCAACAACTTTGGGTTCTCACCCCTCATCTGCATCAGCCATCTGAGTGGCCTGTGGTCTGTCTGAACCCGGAAGTGAGTCCCAAACAGGTATGGTCTCAACTTCTTCAGTGCCCAGACCACAGCAAATGCCTCACGCTCAATTGCACTCCACCTCTTTTCCCGTGGAAGTAACCTCCTACTGATGAAGGCTACAGGTTGGTTTAGGCCCTCTTCATTAATTTGTGATAGAACAGCCCCCACACCATGCTCTGAAGCGTCTGTTTGAACAATGAATTCCTTTGAGAAGTTGGGCACCTGAAGCACGGGTGCTGTGCACATGATAGTCTTCAGGGCATCAAAAGCCTTCTGACAGGTGTCAGTCCAGTTCACTTTCTTGGGCTGCTTCCTGGAAGTCAGCTCAGTCAAGGGTGCAACAATGTTGCCATACCCCTTGACAAACCTCCTGTAGTACCCCGTGAGTCCTAAAAAGGCTCTCACCTGTGTCTGAGTCTTAGGGGGTTCCCATGCCAGGATGGTATCAATCTTGGGTTGTAGGGGTGCCCCCTGGCGCTCCCCACCTGGTGCCCCAAGTACACCACGGAACCCTGCCCGATCTGGCACTTACTCGCCTTGATCGCGAGGCCTGCCCTTCGCAGTGCCATCAACACTTCCCAGAGGTGGCGCAGATGTTCTTCCCAACTGGCGCTGAACACTGCAACGTCATCCAGGTAGGCGGCACTGAAATCCTCCAGTCCAGCCAACACCTGGTTGACCAACCTCTGAAAGGTGGCAGGGGCATTCTTCATCCCAAAGGGCATAACCCGGAATTGGTAGTGCCCGTCTGGTGTGGAGAAAGCTGACCTCTCTTTGGCCCCATAAGTCAAGGCGATCTGCCAGTACCCAGACGTCAAATCAAACGTGCTGAGGTACCGTGCAGCCCCTAACCGATCAATGAGCTCATCAGCTCTGGGGATGGGTGGTGACTGAATTGAGCCCTCGGTAGTCCACACAGAACCGGAGTTCGGGTGTGGCACCAGGCGCGGCAGCCTTTGGGACCAAGACCACTGGGCTGGCCCAAGGGCTGTTAGAGGACTCAATCACCCGTAAGGCAAACATCTTGGAGACTTCCTCCTTGATATAAGCTCGGAGCTTGTCAGTCACTCTGTAAGCCTTGTGCTTCACAGGAGGACTGTCCCCAGTGTCCACATCATGGACGCACCACTCAGTGACACCAGGAATCGGGGAAAACAAATCAGGGAATTGTCCCAACAGTTGGCGACAATCTCGCTGCTGATCAGGGGTCAGTGTGGCAGAGAGGCTGACACCATCCACTGACCCATCTTGCTCTGTTGCAGACAGGAGGTCAGGAAGGGGCTCGGTCTCCTCCTCCATTCCATCATCTGTCGCTAGGAGCATGCCCACTTCGGACTTTTCTAAGTGGGGCTTCAGGCGGTTAACATGCAGGACCCGCAAAGGGTTCCTTGGAGACCGCAAGTTCACCAGGTAGGTGACATCACTTTTGCGCTCCACCACCTCAAATGGTCCGGTCCACCTGTCCTGGAGCGCACAAGGCTCTACAAGCCATGACCCAAACTTTCTGTCCAGGTTGAAGCTCAATCAGAGTGGCATTCTGATCGTACCACCGCTTCATTTCCTCCTGGCTGGCTTCCAGATTCACCTGAGTGAGTTGTCTGAATCGCCGAGTCTGGTTCCTGAAGGCCAGCATGTAACTGTATACATCCTGGGGAGGTTTCCTGGGAGATTGCTCCCAGCCTTCCTTGATCAGACTCAAAGGTCCTCTTACTGGGTGTCCATACAGCAGTTCAAAGGGGCTGAACCCTAGGGACTTCTGTGGCACCTCACGGTAAGCAAAAAGCAGGCATGGCAAGAGGACGTCCCACTTACGCCTCATAGGTTCCTCAAGACCCATAATCATGCCTTTAAGGGTCCGGTTGAATCTCTCAACCAGCCCATTACCTTGGGGGTGGTAAGGAGTGGTGAACTTGTATGTCACACCGCACTCCTGCCACAGGGACTTCATATAATTGGAAATTAAGTTTGTACCTCGGTCAGACACCACCTCTCTGGGGAACGCCACACGGGAGAAAATCCCCATCAGTGCACGTCCCACCACAGGGGCCGTCACTGTCCTGAGCGGGATGGCTTCCGGGTAGCATGGTCCACCAAGACCAGGATAAACCTGTTGACCATGGCTGTCTTGGGGTCCAGTGGCCCCACAATGTCAATGCCCACCCGTTCAAAAGGGGTACTGACCACAGGGAAAGGTTGGAGAGGAGCCTTTTGCTTCCTTCCACTTTTCCCACTTGCCTGGCAAGTTTGACATGTCCTACAATGAGTGTCTGAACTCTTCCGCATCTGGGGCCAATAAAAGTGGGTGACAAGCCTTTCAAAGGTCTTGTCCTGCCCCAGATGTCCAGCTAAAGGCACATCATGAGCCAACCCCAGTAGGAAGGCTCTGAAGCGCTGGGGTACCACCAGCACATGGGCTGACCCAGGCTCAGCAACCTTAGGCTCGCTATACAGGAGGTCGTTCTCCAAGTAGATCCAATGTGATCCAGACTGATCACCTGCTGCCTGGTTTGTGGCCTGTTGCCGCAAACCCTTAAGAGAAGGGCACTTCCTCTGCTCTGCACAAAATTCCTCCCTGGAGGGCCCTCCTTCTTGCTGCCAATGGGTCAGCTCAGGTAGGTCCCCCAGTTCAGCGACTTGCTCCCCTGTAGGTTCCAGGGCATCCCCCTCAAGGTCTGCCTCCTCCTGGACCGTGGGAACAATGGGGGCTGGTTTCCGTGCCCCCTACCCTTTCTCTTTAAGGCAGGTTCCTGGGCCATACTTTCAGGCTCCAGGATCTCTTGAACACCCTTACTGGCTGCCATAGACCGAGTGGTTACACACGCCCACTCAGGCAGACCCAACATCTCCAAATGAGACTTCCTCTCCACCTTAGCCCAAGGGGAGCTCTCTAAATCATTGCCCAACAGACAATCAACAGGCATGGCTGGCCTCACAGCTACTTGAAGAGTACCTGAGACCCCCCCCCACTCAAAGGGAACTTGAGCCACCTCACACTGGCTCTGCGAGTTGTCTGCGGCAACTACAGGGAAGAATGCATGGGGGATAACCTGCTCTCTGGACATCAGCCGGCAATTGACAGCTGTCACACTAGCCCCAGTGTCTCTGAGAGCTTCCACCCTATGTCCATTGATTGTCACCCACTGCCTGTACTTCTTAGTGTTATCAGGCAGCTGGGTCTCAGGGACCATCTCAAAGTCTCCTAGCGAGACAAGGGACATTTCTGCGGGACCCCACCCACCTTGGGCACCCATCTCCTCCCCTCCCAGGGCTACACTCGCCATCTGACGGGGTGGTGCACGTGGTGGTGCTTTGGAATCCTTCATGGGACATTGTGCATCATACCAATGGTGGCCCACTTGACCACACGTAAAGCACTTGTAGGGGACCCTCTGAACAGGTTTACCGGTCGGGGCCTCTTGCTTCTTCTCAGGGGGAGGCTGGGAACCCTTCCATTGGTTCCCTTAGGAATTACTTTGGGGCCCGTTCTGGAACTCCCTCTGTTTACCCTTGTCCCCCCCACTCTTCTGCTGGGGACACTGCCCACCTTTGGCGGAATCTCCCACATGACCCTTGTGGACCCTGGTACTGACCCAGCGGTTCGCCTCCTCAGCAAGCTTCCTAGGGTTAGTTAACTTGCTATCAATAAGGTGCTGGCGTAGCTCTGGAAAACAATTAGCAGACAAGTGCTCCCATGCAAACAAATCAGAGCGCTTCAAAAGTATCCACTTTGCTACCCTTCACCCAACCATCCATGGCTCTGCAAAAGAAAGATACATATTCTACCCAAGTGGTTGCCTCCAGCTTCTTGCAACTCCTGAACCTCTGTCTATAGAGTTCTGGGGTCAAACCATACCTTGTCAACAGGGCTTCCTTCATGTGGGCATAAGACATCCTATTCTCACTGGGTAGGTCTAACAAAGTATCCCTCCCCTCACTCACAAAGCGGCCCCACAACCCAACTCCCCAATCCTTCTCAGGGACCCGGTGGGCCAACATTGCTATCTCATAGGCTGCAAACCACTGCCCAATATCTTCATGCTTATGGAAATCTTTGATGACATCCTTGGGGATATATACCCTGCCTTCTGAAGGCACCGATGGTGCGCTGCCACCAGAGGGATTGATCTCTAGACCTTTTGCCTTGATCTCTAACTCCCTCAACATCCTCTCATGCTCCATTCTCATTCTCTCTCTCTCTCCAAGGACAACTTGTTATTCTCTATTTCCCTCTAACCCTCCATCTTAAGCTTAGCCATCTCCAGCTTGTGCGCCCTATTTCTCTCCCTGTCTTCCAACTCTCTGGGGGACAGGTCTTTGGAAGAGATGCTACCTCCAGGTGGGGACGGTACCCCTCCCCTGGCTGGAAACTCTGGCCTATCCAGTTGCCCATCTACATCCCCAGCTGCCTCCACCACCAACTCAGGGGCATTTCTTGCTTCTACCCAGGCCCTCAGCGCCTTTTGGTAGTCATCCTTTTTGGAAACGCCTGGTGTAGCAACTTTCAATTTTTTGCAGAGATGCTTGAGCGGTTTCAAAGTGTAGGTTTCCAACCTCTCTTCCTCAAAATCTAGATCCATAGATGCAACAGATGCTGGTCTACTCATGGCAGTAAGAATTGGCAGTTCTCAGGAAAAAATAACAGTCCAAGGAAAAACAATTCGACCAAAAAGTATGTGGTCGCGTTTGGTCTGCACTCACTAGTAGTGTACACCAATTACTGTATATGAGTCACAAATGCAGGTCCAAATCCTCACCGCTGACCACCAATGTTAGAACTGGGGGTCTCTAGTTGGCAGAGGTAGGTACCTTTGACCAAACGGGGACCCTTGCTTCTACGTCAGGGAAAGGGGATTACACTACTGGATAACCCCTGCTCACCCCCTTGGTAGCTTGGCAAGAGCACACAGGCTTATCTCAGAGACAGTGTGTTAAGCATTTGTGAACACATACAGTAATACAGTGAAAACACTACAGATGGACACCACACAGGTTTTATAAAAATAAGTATTCTTTATATAGACTTAACACAAGACCACAAACGACAAAAATCCACAATACTGTACTCAAAATAGACTTAAAGATGGTAGAAGTAACTTAGTTCAAGTTGATGGTAAATGCGACAAAGTTCTCACAAAAGTACCTGGATGCGTAACGCAAAACAAACAAAAAGGTTCGCACGGATGGAGATGCGTCGGTTCCTTGCTTCGGGGGAGACGATGCGTCGCGCCTCAATGCTTGCGCAGAGTAGGGGATGCGTCTTGGTCCTTACCAGAGAGGAGGTGATGCGTAGATTCTCGTACTGCGTTCCGAGTTGCGATGCGACAAGATGGTCCATCGATGCGATGCGACGATCCGGTGCGATGCGATAAGATGGCGCCCTTGATGCGACGACGTGAAGACGATGCGTGCACGCCCGGCGGCCGTGCGGGGACTCTGTAACTTTGGAGCCGCGACAGGCCCTGCGACACGCATCTCCGGTGATGCGCCGGCGACCTCTGCGGCGGCGACACGCTTCTCCGGTGATGCGTCGGGTAACAGCTTTGACAAAGGCTCGCTTCTCTGGTGATGGGGCGGCGCCCTCTGCGGCGGCGCGCGCTTCTCCGGCGAGGCGACGGCAACAGCTGCAACTGCGACATGCTTCTTCTCGTTGAGTCGCGCTTCCAGCTCCCAGCGACACGCAGGCTTCTGCAGACAGAATTCCCAGCAAGGGAATTCAGAGGGGAGCTGGTGGTGAAGTCTTTTGTCCCTGAGACTTCAGCAGGAGGCAAGCACAAGTTCAAGCCCTTGGAGTAATATTCTGCAAGATGATGAAAGTTCTTTAAAAGTTCCTTCTCCTCTCCTTGGCACTGAAGACACCACTGTAGGCCAACCCAGCAATACAGCACACTGGCAGGGGGCAGTCCAACTCCTACAGCTTCCTTTGGTTCTTCTCCTTGGCAGAGGTCCGTCTTGTTGTTCCAGAAGTGATCTAAAGTCTTGGGGTCTGGGTCCCCATATTTATACTACTAAATCCTTTGTCCTCTGAAGGCAGAGGGGCCTTTACCTGGTCCAAACCAGTTCTGTGCAGTCCTGGAGCACTTGTTTACAGGACTCCTTCTTTCCTTTGACAGTGTGGGCCAGGGACATCAGACGCACCCCAGGAGGTGGAGCCAGCATTGTGGAAGGCAGGCACAGCCCTATTCAGACCCAGGTGCAACTCCTCCCACCACTCTACATGCAGATAGGTCTATTCAGCCCTGTGCTGACTCACCCTGTCTCCTGGAATCCCCCCCAGCCCCTGTCACTCACAAACCAGACATGGAATACACAACCTAGCAGAGGCAGGCTTGGACAGTTAGGCAAGAAAATACCTACTTTCTAAAAGTGGTATTTTCAAACACAGAATGTTAAAACCAACTTTACTAAAAGATGTATTTTATCATTCCGAGTTCAGGCATACTAAACTCAAATTTCTACCATGTTCCCTGGGTCAGTTAGGATTATAAGATGTTATAATCAAACTGCCCATTCTGGCCTATGGGGACAGGTAGCCTTGCAATAGTGAAAAACGAAAATGGCTGTAATTCACTATTAGGACATGCCACACACACCAGGGCATGTCCTACCTTATACTTACAATGCACCCTGCCCTTGGGCCTACCTTAGGGGTGTCTGAGATGAAGATAAGGGAAGGTTTAGGGACTGGCAAGTGGGTGCACTTGCCAAGTCGACATGGCAGCCCCAGACTGCACACAGGCTCTGCAATGGCAGGCCTGAGACACACTTTACAAGCTGCTTCTGTGGGTGGCACAACCAGTGCTGCAAGCCCACCAGCAGCATTTGATTTACAAGCCCTGGGCCCACATGGGGCACTGTACTAGGGTCTGACAAGTAAATCAAATAACCCAATCATGGAGTCACTAATCAATACATCAATTTAACATAGGGAGCACTTGCACTGTGGCACTGAATAGCAGTGGCACAGTGCCCAAAGCATCTAAAACCAGCAAACAGATCAAAAACAGAGGAGGCAATCAGAAAAAAGTGGAAGGGAGACTCACGCCAATGGTACCAGGTCTAACAGAGTTTGTGTGATACCCTCAATGCCTTTTTTGTGAATAAGATTGAGGCCATAAAAAAGAGCATCCCTCTTAGCTCTAACCAACTCATCAGCAGGTAACATGAACAGCCACACGATCTCTTATTTTCCTAATGTTTCCCAAGACAATCTTACAGAGTCAGGATCACCCAATGACATTTGCCCCCCTAAGGTCCTAAGAGTGGTAGCTTCCTCTTGTGGAGATAGTCTTTTACAATTCCTCAACCACTCAATTGACTCGGGCCTGGTACCCAAATCTTTTAAAAAAGCAGTTATCGTACCCCTCCTTAAGAAAGTGGGGGCAGACCCTTCTGACATGAAGAACTTTTGTCCTGTGTCCCTTCTTCCGTATTTAGCTAAAATCCTGGAGGCCCATGTTGCCCATGATCTCTGTGCTTTTATAGAGAAGTCGGAGTTTTTGGACCCTTGTCAGGTGGGGTTTCGACCCGCACACTCCACTGAAGCAGTGGTCACGTCAGTGATTGACGAAATGCGCAGGGAAGTGGACAAGGGGAACACACAAGCTCTAGTGCTACTGGACTTGTCGGCGGACTTTGACACGATCGACCACTCTTTGCTGGCTGACCGGGTCAGGGCATCTGGTCTACGGGGTGCAGCATTGAACTGGATTATCTCTTTTTTGAAGGATAGATCTCAATTGGTTAGGCTATTCCCTTACACCTCTACAGAGGTCAAGGTGAGTTGTGGAGTGCCCCAGGGGTCCTCTCTTTCCCCCCATCTGTTCAATGTCTATATTCAACCTTTGGTCAGCTCCCTTAAGAAGATGGGAATGAACATCTTCAATTACACTGACGATATGCAACTGCTGTTTGCGATCAATGATAGCGTACCAGCCAGGAAGCATTTTCAAAACACCATGCTGTTCATCCAGGGTTGGATGAACGATAACCATCTGAAACTAAACTCGGATAAAACCGAGATAGTCCTCACCAAGAACAGAACTGCCTGCTGGAACCCTATGTGTTGGCCAAGTGAGATGGGCTCCCCCCAAACTCCTAAAAAGGCAGTAAAAAGCTTGGGGGTGATTATTGATGAGGATCTCTCAAGTAAACAGCAGGTCAGTGCAGTGACCTAGGCTTGTTTCCTGCAACTGCGTTGGATAAAAAAAGATTAGAAAGTTTCTTACGAGGGAGGCCCTGGTCCAAGTTATCATGGCTCTGGTTATGTCCAGAATTGATTACGGGAACTCTCTCTATCTGGACCTCCCGAAATCCCTCCTGCGTAAGCTTCAGTTAACTCAAAAACAGGCCGCCAGGCTGATAGATCACCTGCCCAGAGGGGGCTCCATCTCGCGGGTGACTTAAGGACCTTCACTAGATGCCTATCGCGCAGAGATCCAGGTTCAAGGTATGCTGTATGGCGTTCAAGGCATTACATGTGAGCTGCCCGGGCTTCGCAAAAGTTCGGATTGTAAAATACTCTACGACAAGAGAACTGAGATCCAGCTCCCTCCGCTACCTGTTTACCCCCACCGATAAGAAACACAGGATTGGAGGTCGCAGGTTCTCTGTCACGGTGCCTCGAGCATGGAACACACTCCCCTTAGAAATTAGACAGTCCTCCAACTATACTAAATTTAGGCAACTCCTGAAGACTTGGCTTTTTATACAGGCTTACCAGTAACAAGGGTTTTATGACATATCAGTACCTAGCGCCAAGAGACCTCCCCGGTGAACGTGCGCTCTAGAAATAGTCAATAACATAACAGATTTCTATTCATTTTTTTCCAAGAATCAATGATGTCTCTTCATACCTATATTTATCAAAGATATCAGCCTATAATTGCAACATAAAGCCCCGTCTTTACCCCCATGCTATATAGGTTTAAGAAAGACAGTTTTCATTGTTAGAGGAAGAGACTGGAACAATACAGATTCAATGTCAAGACCGTCAACTTTGGTCCTGCGCCACCAGCCCTTTATAGCTGAAAAACAGTAAATAGCAACTTAAGAAACTAGATTGCCCATAACCAGGAAATTACATCGTCATCCAGTTCAACTATCCCAAATCATATATGGCAGCTATTGTATAATGTCTATAGACCTTAGTCCATCCTCATTTCTTCCTGTTCTGCTGGCAGTAAAGTACCTTGGGACGTGCTTAGGGACTATGTGTGGACCCAGCATGACTTTTCCCTGGCAATGTAATAAGCATCCACTTGCTAGTTCCTGGGTGTGCACGCTTTGACCTTTTCCTGTGGCTTTGTTGCATCATTATTTATTCCATAATCCCCTGGCACCTTGAGACTTCAGATTCTGGGGAAGGGCCACAGTCGTACCATCATCCTGCCATGCCAGAGTGGAGACAGGGGAGGGGTGCATTAATACGGATGTGAGGTCCAAATCTCACAGCCGTATTAATGCTGATCCACCTGGTGGCAGTCAGTGGGTGATGCGCTGTGGGCACAGTCCACCTTTGCTCCTGGCGGTGCAATTTCCATTGTGAAAAACAGGAGACGCACCGAAGCTATGGCAGAGGACCAACACCCAAACCACTGACAGTCTGCAGTACAGTCCACTAGCCTCCCTACGGGGCTCAGAGATGACAGCCTGATTGTTTTGTGGCGATTTGTTTAGGTGCCCTGTCGGGCTGAGCTTGACAGTCAGGAGCTGTCAGGTGCATGTTCTTTCCCACCAATATCTGCTATGAACTGGATGGCTGAACGTCAAGATCCCTACCTCTATAAAGAGGTGGAAGAAGAGGAGGGTGAATGTCCCCTATTGGTGAACTTAGACTCCTCTGTAAATAAGGGAGTGTCGGGGACCTACAGCCCCTGGGAAGGCACCTGCTGATCTGGCCACTGGGATGCAGGGTAAAGACCAATTTGTGGTCCTTTGGACCACAAAACTCCATGGGCTTAATGGTACCACAGCGTCCCGAAAATGTAGGCCAAAAAGAAAAATGACCAACCCTTCTATTAAACATGGTTTTGTGAGTCTGAAGAATGCCTTTCTGCAAAGCACATGCCACATGAGCCCCACAACTCACACCAGGAAGGGGCGAACAATATGGGGCACCAAATTGTGAATGGAAATGGCAAAGAAGAGTATTCACAGGTCTCCAACACCTCAGATGAGGAACTGAACCTAAGCCAGCCCTCGTTTCTGCCCTTGCAGCCCTAGTGTTCAAGGGGATGAAATTCCAGGCAGGACCCTGGCCATGACTCAGTCCTACTGGAATCAGAGGATGTGTACCCTCCCAGATCGTCCAGTGGGTGCAGGTGGAAAAAGTAACCTACTGTGTCATGGACAGGATCTGCAAACCCCTTGACGAGGACGTCAGACGACCCTTGAGGGAGATGTACCATGACACCTAAAAGAGAACAAAAGATGATCACCTTCCTTTCTAAATATGCCAGTAAATGTATTGAAGGGTCATGGAATCCTGCCAGGACAATCTGCTAGATGTGCCTCTTATGAAAATACTTGACGTGGCCTAAGAGGCATAGCATCAGGCTTCTAAATTCTGCTGAAGATCTGCCAGGTCTGCCTGTGACTTGTGGGGTCCCGCAGGGATCCTCAATTAGCCCCACATTGTTCAATATATACCTGCAACCCTTGCCAGACATTGTAGCCCCCTTTAGGGTCTCTATATTATCCTGTGCGGACGACACCCGGCTGGTGATATCCTTTGCCCCAGGCTCGAACCCGCCTGGAGCAAGTAGCCAGCTGGATAAATAAATAATGTCAGAAGTTCAATGAAGCTATGACGGAACTAATGTTTCTGGGGAATAAATCTTTAGCCTGACAAGTTTTAGGTTGGCCCACTGGCCTTGGCCCTCCCCGATCCCTAAGGCTGTTATAAAGAGCTTGGGGATGTGGTTTGAAGATACCCTGCCCATGGATATCCAGGCTATGAAAACCATGGCCAGCTGTTTTGGAATATTGCAGATGCTGAGCAAGATTTTACCCTTGCTGCATCAGACTTCTAGATGAGTAGTGGTTCAGGCACTTGTTCTTTCACGGTTGGACTATGGTAACTCATTGTATTTGGGGTCTTCTAAATGAGTTACCCCGAAATTGCAAACTGCACAAAATGTGGCTGCACGTGTATTGCTCGTAATTCCCAGGTCACAGTCGGACTAGGATTGAGAGAGCTTCACTAGCTGGAGACGGAGGAAATAGTGGAATTTAAATCGCTGTGTATTGCCCACCGTGCTTTAAAAGGTTGAGGCCTATCCATTTTACGACAGCTGGTCACCCATTACTCCCCCACCAGATCACTTCGATCATCAAATCTTTACCTTGCCGCCATCCCGACTATTAAAATAGCTAGAAGAGGTGGTCGCTCGTTTAGTTTTAATATAGCAAAGCTCTGGAATTCCCTCCCTCTGGCCATTCAGGCTACAGAGAATGAGCTACATTTTCAGAAAGTGATTAAAACCTGGCTTTTTCAATAATTCAGTACTCAGGTGATCTTTATGCTTTGGTGGTGCCGCCTCCGATCCAGCACTGGGATGCCTTTGAGTCACCATGAGCTTTACAAATTGTACAAATAGAAATAGAAATAGATCCTGTTAGGTTGGGCATAAAGGACACTTTGCTTTTTAGATAATACTAACTGCTCTCTGTCCAAAGAGCGCAGATGCTCAGTTTGATTAAGGTGGACCCTAAGTATGGGGAGCTGTTCAAATCTGAGGCTGGGCAGGTGGTTGAAGGGACCTCCTGAGGGAATCCTTCCTAAAAGAGCTAAGCACGTTTGCCATCCTCACAAAGCAGAATCCTCAATCAAGAAGGTCTTCAGCACCAAGATTTTTGCCAGGGCCAGATGAGGCACGTGATGTGCAACCATCCACTCTACATTCCAAGACTCCCACAAGAATCAAAAACAGCATGGCAGAGACAGTCATGGAGGATTCAAAGAAACAGCTAGGGTGTCATCTGGGTTATGAAGTGAGGGTTGGCCATTTTTTTATTTATAAAGTTTCATATAGCGCAAACATGATCCCTGTGGGTATCCGAGCACTTTACAATGTTCAATGGGAGAGGCAGAATAAACAGTCTATCTGTATAGGCTAGTCTATTGCAATCCACAACAACACCATTCGTGAACCTGGAAAGAGGTTTTAGTGCAAATGACTACTACAGTTATTCATCACAAAGGAGAGAGGTCTATGGAAACTGGTCATATATTTCATAAAACAGAACTATACTTGTTAGATTTGGGGGTCTCTAGTTGGCATAGGTAGGTACCTGTGACAAATAGGGACCCTTGCGTCTAGTCAGGGTGAGGGGCTACACTCCTAAAATAACCCCTGCTCACCCCCTTGGTAGCTTGGCACGAGCAGGCAGGCTTATCTCAGAGGCAGTGTGTAAAGCATTTGTGAACACATACAGTAATACAGTGACAACACTACAGATGGACACCACACAGGTTGTATTATAAAAATAGTATTTTTATATAGACTTAACACAAGACCAAACGACAAAAATCCACAATACTGTACTCAAAAATAGACTTGAAAAGGTTATAAAATAGTTCAGTTCTCTCAAGTTGTAGATGCGACACTTTACTCTCAATGTACCTTGAATGCGTAACGCAAAGAAAACAAAAGGGTCGCAGGGAAGGTGATGCGTCGGTTCCGTACACTCAGGGGAGTGGATGCGTCGGTTCCTTACTGCTGCGCAGGGGAGTTGATGCTTGCTTCCTTACTGTGTGGGGAGTTGATGCGTCGGTTTCTTACTGCTCTCCGGTGTGATGCGACAGATGGCACCTCGATGCGATACTCTTCTCCGGTGCGATGCGATAAAAATGGCGTCTTGGCTGCGATGCGACAACGTTGGTGCAATGCGTGCACGCCCGACGGCCATGCGGCGACTCGATAATCTTGGGAGCCGCAACAGGCCCTGCGACGCGTTTCTCCGGTGATGCGACGATGTCCTCTGTGGCAGCGTCCCGCTTCTCCGGCGATGCGCCGTGCTTCGGCGATTCGATGATGACAGCGGCAGCGGCGTCTCGCTTCCTCGGCGATGCGATGACAGCGGCTGCAGCGGCGACACGCTTCTCGTAGTTGCGTCGCGCTTCCAGCTCCCAGCGACACGCAGTCTCTCAGAAGGCCCAGCACAGCAGCAGGCACTTCAATTCCCAGCAAGGGAATTCAGGGGGGAGCTGGTTGGTGAAGTCTTGTATCCCTGAGACTTCAGGCAGGAGGCAAGCTCTAGTTCAAGCCCTTGGAGATTCTTCTTCAAGTTGATAGAAAGCACACTCAGTCCTTTTCTCCTTTCTTTGGCAATGAAGCAACCACTGCAGGCCAACCCCCAAACACACAGCACAGGGGTAGTCTCCTCCTTCAGCTTCCTGGTTCTTCTCCTCAGCAAAGGTTCGTCTTGATTCCCAGAAGTGATCTAAAGTTCATAGGTCTGGGTCCCAATATTTATACTACTTTTCTCTTTGTTCTCTGAAGGCAGAGAGGCCTCTGCCTAGTCCAAAACCAGTTCTGGTCAGTCCTGGAGCACTTTGTTGACAGGACTCCTTCTTTCCTTTCACATTGTAGGCCAGGGACATCAGACACACCACAGGAGGTGGAGCCAGCATTGTGGAGGAAAGGCACAGCCCTATTCAGGTCCCAGGTGCAACTCCTCCCTCCTATCTGCATGCAGATCTCTCTATTCAGCCCTGTGCTGACTCACCCTGTCTCCTGGAAGCCCCCAGCCCCTGTCACTCAAACTCCAGACAAGGAATACACAACCTAGCAGAGGCAGGCTTGGATAGTTAGGCAAGAAAATACCTACTTTCTAAAAGTGGTATTTTCAAACACAGAATGTTAAAACCAACTTCACTAAAAGATGTATTTTATCATTCTGAGTTCAGGCGTACTAAACTCGAATTCCTACCTGGTTCCCTGAGTCAGTTAGGATTATAAGATGTAATAATCTAACTGCCCATTCTGGCCTATGGGGGAACAGGTAGCCTTGCAATAGTGAAAAACGAAAATGGCTGTAATTCACTATTAGGACATGCCACACACACCAGGGCATGTCCTACCTTTTACCTACAATGCACCCTGCCCTTGGGCCTACCTTAGGGGTGACTAATATGTATAAAAGGGAAGGTTTAGGGACTGGCAAGTGGGTACACTTGCCCAGTCAACATGGCAGTACCAGACTGCCCACAGGCTCTGCAATGGCAGGCCTGAGACACACTTTACAAGCTGCTCCGGTGGGTGGCACAACCAGTGCTGCAAGCCCACCAGCAGCATTTGATTTACAAGCCCTGGGCACACGCAGTGCACTGTACTAGGGTCTGACAGTAAGCCAAACAAGCCAATCATGGAGTCACTAATCCATACATCAATTTACCATAGGGAGCACTTGCACTGTGTGGCACTGAACAGCAGTGGCACAGTGCCCAAAAGCATCTAAAACCAGCAAAAACATAAGAGGCAACAGCAAAAAATGGAAGGGAGACCCACGCCAATGGTGCCAGGTCTAACACGTGTCCCCTCCAGCTGAAATGTGGGGAGAACTACCCTACCTCCGGGGAGTTCTCATCACTAAGGCGGAAAAATCTGGACAGACCATCAGCATTGGCGTGTTCTGTACCAGGGCGGTGTTCCACCGTAAAGTCCATCCCCTGTAGGGATATGGACCACCTCAACAGCTTTGGATTCTCACCCCTCATCTGCATCAGCCATCTGAGGGGCCTGTGGTCTGTCTGAACCCGGAAGTGAGTCACAAACAAGTATGGTCTCAACTTCTTCAGTGCCCAGACCACAGCAAATGCCTCACGCTCAATTGCACTCCAACTCTGTTCCCATGGAAGTAACCTCCTACTGATGAAGGCTACAGGTTGGTCTAGGCCCTCCTCATTAATCTGTGATAGAACAGCCCCCACACCATGCTCTGAAGTGTCTGTTTGCACAATAAACTTTTGAGAAGTTGGGTGCCAGGAGCACGGGCGCCGTGCACATGGCAGTCTTCAGGGCATCAAAAGCTCTCTGACAGGTGTCAGTCCAAATTACTCTCTTGGGCTGCTTCCTGGAAGTCAGCTCTGTCAAGGGTGCAACAATGCTGCCATACCCCTTGACAAACCTCCTGTAATACCCAGTGAGTCCTAAAAGGCTCTCACCTCTGTCTGTGTCTTGGGGGTTCCCAAGTCAGGATGGTCTCAATCTTGGGTTGTAGGGGCGCCACCTGGCCGCTCCCAACCTGGTGTCCCAAGTACACCACGGAACCCTGCCCGATCTGGCACTTACTCGCCTTGATCGTGAGGCCTGCTCTCCGCAGCGCCATCAACACTTCCCAGAGGTGGCGCAGATGTTCTTCCCAACTGGCGCTGAACACTGCAATGTCATCCAGGTAGGCGGCACTGAACTCTTCCAGTCCAGCCAACACCTGGTTGACCAACCTCTGAAAGTGGCAGGGGCATTCTTCATCCCAAAGGGCATAACCCAGAATTGGTAGTGCCCATCTGGGGTGGAGAATGCTGACCTCTCTCTTGCCCCATCAGTCAAGGCGATCTGCCAGTACCCAGACGTTAAATCAAACGTGCTGAGGTACCGGGCAGCCCCTAACCGATCAATGAGCTCATCAGCTCTGGGGATGGGGTGCGCGTCAGTCCTGGTGACTGAATTGAGCCCTCGGTAGTCCACACAGAACCGCAGTTCTGGTGAGACACCCGGTGCGGCAGCCTTTGGGACCAAGACCACTGGGCTGGCCCAAGGAATGTTAGAGGACTCAATCACCCCCAACGCAAGCATCTTGGAGACCTCCTCCTTGATGCAAGCTCTCACCCTGTCAGTCACCCTGTAAGTTTTGTGCTTGACAGGAGGACTGTCCCCAGTGTCTACATCATGGACGCACCAATCAGTGACACTGGGAATCAGGGAGAACAGGTCAGAAAACTGTCCCAGCAACTGGTGACAGTCATTCTGCTGCTCAGGGGTCAGGGTGGAAGAGAGGTTCACTCCATCCACTGACCCGTCTTGCTCTGTTGCAGACAGGAGGTCAGGAAGAGGTTCAGTCTCCTCCTCCATTCCAGCATCTGTTGCTAGGAGCATGCCCACTTCGGACCTCTCTAAGTGGGGCTTCAGGCGGTTGACATGCAGGACCCGTAAGGGGTTCCTCAGAGACCGCAAGTCGACCAAGTAGGTAACCGGACTCTTGCGCTCCACCACCTCAAATGGTCCGGTCCACTTATCCTGGAGCTCACAGGGCTCCACTGGGGCCATGACCCACACTTTCTGACCAGGCTGAAGCTCAACCAGAGTGGCATTCTGGTCGTACCACCGCTTCATCTCCTCCTGGCTGGCTTCCAGATTCGCCGCAGCGAGTTTTCTGAATCGCCTAGTTTGGTTCCTAAAGGCCAGCATGTAGCTATATACATCCTGGGGAGGTTTCCTGGGAGATTGCTCCCAGCCTTCCTTGACCAAACTCAAAGGTCCTCTCACGGGGTGTCCATAGAGAAGTTCAAAGGGACTGAACCCTAGAGATTTCTGTGGCACCTCACGGTAAGCAAAGAGAAGGCATGGTAAGAGGACGTCCCACTTACGCCTCATGGGTTCCTCAAGACCCATAATCATGCCTTTGAGGGTCCGGTTGAATCTCTCAACCAGCCCATTACCTTGGGGGTGGTAAGGAGTGGTGAACTTGTAGGTTACACCACACTCCTGCCACAGGGACTTCATATACTTGGAAATGAAGTTGGTACCTCGGTCTGACACCACCTCTCTGGGAAACCCCACGCGGGAGAAAATCCCCATCAGCGCACGTCCCACCACGGGGGCCGTCACTGTCCTGAGAGGGAAGGCTTCCGGGTACCGGGTGGCATGGTCCACCAAGACCAGGATGAACATGTTGCCCATGGCTGTCTTGGGATCCAGAGGCCCCACAATGTCAATGCCCACCCTTTCAAAGGGGGTGCTGACCACAGGGAATGGCTGGAGAAGAGCCTTGCGCTTCCTCCCACTCTTTCCACTTGCCTGGCAAGTCTGACAGGTCCTGCAATGAGTGTCTGAACTCTTGCGCATTTGGGGCCAATAAAAATGGGTGACAAGCCTTTCAAAGGTCTTGTCCTGCCCCAAATGTCCTGCTAAAGGCACATCATGAGCCAGCCCCAGCAGGAAGGCTCTGAAGCGCTGGGGTACCACCAGCACACGGGCTGACCCAGGCTCAGCCACCTTAGGCTCACTATACAGGAGACCATTCTCCCAGTAGATCCAATGTGATCCAGACTGATCACCTGCTGCCTGGTTTGCAGCCTGCTGCCGCAAACCCACAAGAGAAGGGCACTTGTTCTGCTCCTCACAGAACTCTTCCCTGGAGGGACCTCCTTCCTGCTGCCAATGGGTCAGCTCAGGCAGGTCTCCCAGTTCAGCAATCTCTTCCCCAGTAGGCTCCAGGGCATCCCCCTCCGGGTCCGCCTCCTCCTGGGCCGTGGGAACCTCAGGGGCCGGTTTCCCGGGCCCCCTACCTCTTCTCTTTAAGGCAGGCACCTGGGCCATTCTCTCAGGCTCCAGGTCCTCTTGAACACCCTTACTGGCTGCCATAGACCGAGTGGTCACGCAGGCCCACTCAGGCAAACCCAACATCTCTAAATGAGCTCTCCCCTCTCTACCTTAGTCCAAGGGGAGCTCTCCAAATCGTTACCTAACAGACATTCAACAGGCATGGCTGGCCTCACAGCTACTTGAAGAGTCCCTGAGACCTCCCCCCACTCAAAGGGAACCTGTGCCACCTTGCAGTGGCTCTCTGTGTTGTCAGCGGCAACAACTGGGTAAAATGCATTTGGGTCTACCTGCTCTTCAGACACCAACCGACAACTGACAGCTGTCACACTGGCTCCGGTGTCTCTAAGAGCTTCCACCCTCTTGCCATTGATGGTCACCCACTGCCTGTATTTTTTAGTGTTATCAGGCAGTTGGGTCCTGGGGACCACCTCACAGTTTCCTAAAGAGACAAGGGACATCTCTGCGGGACCCCACCCACCTTGGGCACCCATCTCCTCCCCCAGGGCTACACTAGCCAACTGCCGGGGTGGTGCACCAGTGGGTGCTGTCTTCCCTACAAGGGACATCTAGCATCATAAGAACAGTGGCCTACTAGACCACACTTAAAACAGGTCTTGGGCCCCTTGTGAACAGGCTTATCTGTCGGGCCACTGACTTCTTCTCAGGGGGAGGCTGCGAACCTTTCCCTTGGTTCCCTTGGGGATTACTTTGGGGCCCTTTCTGGAACTCCCTCTGTTTACCCTTGTCCCCCCCACTCTTCTGCTGGGGACCCTGCCCACCTTTGGCGAAGTCTCCCACATGACCCTTCTGGACCCGGGTGCTCACCCAGCGGTCCGCCTCCTCAGCAAGCTTCCTAGGGTTAGTCAGCTTGCTATCAATAAGATGCTGGCGTAGCTCTGGAAAACAGTTATTTGACAAGTGCTCCCATGCAAGCAAATCATAGAGCGCCTCAAAATTATCCACTTTGCTACCCTTCACCCAACCATCCAATGCTCTGCAAAAGAAAGACACATATTCCACCCAAGTGGTAGACTCCAGTTTTCTGCAATTTCTAAACCTTTGTCTATATAGCTCTGGGGTCAAACCAAATCTGGACATTAGGGCTCCCTTCATGTGGGTATAGGACATCTGCTCCTCTGTAGGCAAATCCAACAAAGTGTCCCTCCCATCACTAACAAAGCGGCCCCACAACCCCGCTCCCCAATCCTTCTCAGGGACCCGGTGGGCCAACATTGCAGCTTCATAAGCCCTAAACCACTGACCAATATCCTCATTCTTGTGGAAATCTTTAACTACATCTTTGGGAATGTAGGTTCTTGCTTCTACATGCACTGGCGGTGTGCTGCCACCAGAGGGAGGAACCTCTAACTTCTTGGCCTTGAGTTCCAATTCCCTCAATCCTCTCTCATGCTCAAAATGCATTCTCTTTTCCTCTAAGGCTAATTTCTTCATTTCTAACTCCATCCCAAGCTCTATTTTCTTGCTCTCTATGTCTTTCTGACCATCCATTTTGAGCCTAGCTAGCTCCAATTTATGCATCCTCTCCCTTGCTCTGTCCTCCAGCTCTCCTGGGGACAACCCTTTGGAAGAAACACTGCTGCCCGCCCCTGAAGGTGCTTTCCCTCCAGTTGGGCCCACTGGCCCCTCAAGGTGCTCATTTAAATCCTCTGCCTCCATTACTGGCTCCTCAGGATGCTCACTGGCATTCCTAGATTCTACCCAGGCCCTCAGCGCCTTTTGGTATTCCTCTTTCCTGGTGAGGCCTTTCACAGAGATTTTAAATTTCTTGCACAAAGCTTTGAGATAAGGCACAGTGTAAGTATCAATTCTCTCTTCTTCCAAAACAATGTCTACAGATACTATGGATGCTGTCTTGCTCATGGTAGCAAAAAGACTGGCAGTTCTCAAGAATCAAAAATAGAAAAGAAGTTCCAAGGAAAAAAATTCTCAAAAAGTATGTGGTTGCGTTATGGTCTGCACTCACTAGTAGTGTACACCAATCACTGTATATGAATCACAAATGCAAGCCAAATCCCCACCGTTGACCACCAATGTTAGATTTGGGGGTCTCTAGTTGGCATAGGTAGGTACCTGTGACAAATAGGGACCCTTGCGTCTAGTCAGGGTGAGGGGCTACACTCCTAAAATAACCCCTGCTCACCCCCTTGGTAGCTTGGCACGAGCAGGCAGGCTTATCTCAGAGGCAGTGTGTAAAGCATTTGTGAACACATACAGTAATACAGTGACAACACTACAGATGGACACCACACAGGTTGTATTATAAAAATAGTATTTTTATATAGACTTAACACAAGACCAAACGACAAAAATCCACAATACTGTACTCAAAAATAGACTTGAAAAGGTTATAAAATAGTTCAGTTCTCTCAAGTTGTAGATGCGACACTTTACTCTCAATGTACCTTGAATGCGTAACGCAAAGAAAACAAAAGGGTCGCAGGGAAGGTGATGCGTCGGTTCCGTACACTCAGGGAGTGGATGCGTCGGTTCCTTACTGCTGCGCAGGGGAGTTGATGCTCGCTTCCTTACTGTGTGGGGAGTTGATGCGTCGGTTTCTTACTGCTCTCCGGTGCGATGCGACAGATGGCACCTCGATGCGATACTCTTCTCCGGTGCGATGCGATAAAAATGGCGTCTTGGCTGCGATGCAACAACGTTGGTGCGATGCGTGCACGCCCGACGGCCGTGCGGCGACTCGATGATCTTGGGAGCCGCGACTGGCCCTGCGACGCGCTTCTCCGGTGAATTGACGATGTCCTCTGTGGCAGCGTCCCGCTTCTCCGGCGATGCGCCGCGCTTCGGCGATGCGATGATGACAGCGGCAGCGGCGTCTCGCTTCCTCGGCGATGCGATGACAGCGGAGACACGCTTCTCGTTGTTGCGTTGCGCTTCCAGCTCCCAGCGACACGCAGTCTCTCAGAAGGCCCAGCACAGCAGCAGGCACTTCAATTCCCAGCAAGGGAATTCAGGGGGGAGCTGGTTGGTGAAGTCTTGTATCCCTGAGACTTCAGGCAGGAGGCAAGCTCTAGTTCAAGCCCTTGGAGATTCTTCTTCAAGTTGATAGAAAGCACACTCAGTCCTTTTCTCCTTTCTTTGGCAATGAAGCAACCACTGCAGGCCAACCCCCAAACACACAGCACAGGGGTAGTCTCCTCCTTCAGCTTCCTGGTTCTTCTCCTCAGCAAAGGTTCGTCTTGATTCCCAGAAGTGATCTAAAGTTCTTGGGTCTGGGTCCCAATATTTATACTACTTTTCTCTTTGTTCTCTGAAGGCAGAGAGACCTCTGCCTAGTCCAAAACCAGTTCTGGTCAGTCCTGGAGCACTTTGTTGACAGGACTCCTTCTTTCCTTTCACAGTGTAGGCCAGGGACATCAGACACACCACAGGAGGTGGAGCCAGCATTGTGGAGGAAAGGCACAGCCCTATTCAGGTCCCAGGTGCAACTCCTCCCTCCTATCTGCATGCAGATATCTCTATTCAGCCCTGTGCTGACTCACCCTGTCTCCTGGAAGCCCCCAGCCCCTGTCACTCAAACTCCAGACAAGGAATACACAACCTAGCAGAGGCAGGCTTGGATAGTTAGGCAAGAAAATACCTACTTTCTAAAAGTGGTATTTTCAAACACAGAATGTTAAAACCAACTTCACTAAAAGATGTATTTTATCATTCTGAGTTCAGGCGTACTAAACTCGAATTCCTACCTGATTCCCTGAGTCAGTTAGGATTATAAGATGTAATAATCTAACTGCCCATTCTGGCCTATGGGGAACAGGTAGCCCTGCAATAGTGAAAAACGAAAATGGCTGTAATTCACTATTAGGACATGCCACACACACCAGGGCATGTCCTACCTTTACCTACAATGCACCCTGCCCTTGGGCCTACCTTAGGGGTGACTAATATGTATAAAAGGGAAGGTTTAGGGACTGGCAAGTGGGTACACTTGCCCAGTCAACATGGCAGTACCAGACTGCCCACAGGCTCTGCAATGGCAGGCCTGAGACACACTTTACAAGCCGCTCCGGTGGGTGGCACAACCAGTGCTGCAAGCCCACCAGCAGCATTTGATTTACAAGCCCTGGGCACACGCAGTGCACTGTACTAGGGTCTGACAGTAAGCCAAACAAGCCAATCATGGAGTCACTAATCCATACATCAATTTACCATAGGGAGCACTTGCACTGTGGCACTGAACAGCAGTGGCACAGTGCCCAAAAGCATCTAAAACCAGCAAAAACATAAGAGGCAACAGCAAAAAAATGGAAGGGAGACCCACGCCAATGGTGCCAGGTCTAACAATACTCATCCAGCACTGTGAAGTGAAGTCTCAATAAACAACTTAGACTGTCACAAAGCACTAGCATACACATATATCATCAGGGGACATGTGTCAGTGTAGAGGCTAGTACACTGATAAATAGTGCACCCCTTTAAAAATGGGACTATAGATCAGATTAAATATGTTAGAAATAGTATCACTCATTAGTCGTACAAAAAGAATAGTAATTTAACTTATGCATATATCTTTACATTTCAGAAAGTGTCACTAAGCACTTACACTCACTGACCATGTCATGTGTGATGCAATGTGTGAGGTCACAAGCAGTGCATTGGGGGCATAAGTTAAAGTTAGCTCAGGTAACTACAACTGCAGAATTTCTATGATTTTGTGTGTGTAAAATCTGAGCCTAATTATGAAGTCCCTGTAACCTTCATTTTTTCAGAGAATATATATATATATATAAAAATAACCTTCTGGCGGTCGCCAGTAGGTTTTAGTTAGGACCTAGTTGCCATAGGAAGAGCATTTATTCATTTGCCAATAACTTTGGCGCCGTTTGACGAATCTTCGCGAAATTTTCAAAACTGATAGGACGCTCACTTCCGCTGCTATCCTAAAAGTTTCAGGTTCATCTATGAAGCGGGGGCCGAGAACTAGGGGTGATTAAAAGCGCGTTTTCCCCATTTAAATTCCATGGGACCCTTAGACAGGGCTACAGCCCGAAATGCTAAACGGAATAAGGCCAAATTTGGCAGGAAGTGCCTTTTTGTGATTTGGTGTAAATGCATTCAGTAGTTGCGGAGTTATTTAAAGGTTTTTCAGATGTACAACCGGGGACGTGGAGGATCGGAGACCTCACCTGAGATCTCGGGCTGAGATCTGATTGGCTGCCAACACTTCAAACCAGGAAGTGTTGGAAGGCATCTTGTGACTCGGTTGAACCGAGTCACAGGAAAAAAAGATAAAAAATAAAGAAATGGGCAGGGAAGAAACACCCTGACCCCCTAAGCTTCGTGGGGAGTCCCACAGGGACCGCCCAGGGCAAAAAAAGCACTTAAAAAAAACTTTTTGGCAGGAGTCGCGCTGGATCTGCAACTCCCGCCGGAAAAAAAAAAAAACGCGGGTTCCTGCGCTTTGTTTGAAATTGCCCCGTAGTGGCAAGTGTACAATACTTAGGAGGGGGACGCATTGGGCCCTCGTCCTTGGAGCAATAAAGCCCCTGGGACCACCACCTCCCCGGGGCACGTTGAAAATTATATAGGTGTTGCTAAACGCAACCCTGTGCCTTAGGGACCGCCACCTCCCCAGGGCAAATAATTATTGAATGCGGGGGCCCTCGCAGTCCCCCACAGCCCGGGCACCGCCACATGCCCTGGGCTGTGTTCTACAATGGAGGGAGGCCACGCGGCCCCCACTCCGGGAGCCAAAGATGGCCCTGGGGACCGCCACCCCGCAATCCGGCTCCAGCAATGTCCAGGGGTGCCCATACCAAACGCTGCTCTGCTACGAATAGGCGAGAGCCGAAAATGCTCTCGCTTACTCAAAGCAGAGCAGAATTGCTTTTGGACAGAGGGAGCTGAATGTTTAGCAGCTCCCTCTGTCCAAAAGCAATGCTGATCCAGCAGGACGCGGGGAGCCAGCAGGGCCTGTGGGGGCCTTCAGGCTCCCCCCGGCGGTCCCATTGGTGGGCCGGCTCTGGGGGATGGTTTCCCCAGGGCCCAATTTGGGCCGGGGAGGGGGCCGTCGTGGCCCTCCCTCCCCCATCTGTAAATAGGCCAGGCCCTGGGGGATGGGGTCCCAGGGGCCGAAATCGGATAGGGAGGGGGCCATGCAGCCCACCTCCCCTCTTTAACAATAAAAAAAAAAAAGCGGCCAGGCCCTGGGGGATTGGGTCCCTTCGGCTCAGGGAAGGGGGGCCACTCAGTCCCCTCACTTAAAAAAATTATTTAAAAAAACCCTCCAGCAAGTCGCCGGATGCCAGCCCCCTCCACCACCACTCTGCAAAGGCACCTCTTGGTTCAGTGGTTGTTGGGGGATGAAGTCCCCTTGGATGCTGAGGGTCCTTGGGGTCCATGAACTCCTCCTGTTACCTCCAGTAAGTCCCAGAAAGCAGGATTTCTGAGAGGGGTTGAAGGCCATGCCCCCTTTTTCCACCACTCTACAAACACGCCTCCTGGTGCACTACTGGTTGGGGGATGAAGTCCACTTTACTCCTGAGGGACCTTGGGGGCCAAGAAGCCTTCCTGGTACCTCCTGTGAGTCCTATACAGTGGGATTCCTGAGAGATGGTCAGAGGACCATCACCCTTTCTCCTCCACTCTACAAACACAACTACTACTTAAAAAATCATAAAAATTTACAGAAAAAACAAAGGTTACAGGGGCGTTAAAGTTAGGAAATGGAATTAAAAAAAAACCTTAGAAATTCACTGGAAAAAACAACGGTTACAGAGACATTAAAGTTAGGCTCAGGTTTCACACATAAAAAAGCAGTGAAATTCAGCAGTTATAGTTAGCTGAGCTAACTATAACACATGCCCCCGCAATGCACTGCTTATGACCTCACATATTACATCACTCATGACATGGTCAGTGACATCACTGATGACATCATCCAGAAAATGACACACACCTACTCACATTCCCATAGAACCTTTCATACACCCACTCCCACAACCATTCACAAATCCATTCACAGACCAATACCAGTACATGCACACCCACTCACTGATTCATAGATCTACGCACATATCCACTCTCACCTATGCAGCCACTTACATACCGACTCACTCACTAATACAGCCACTGACACATCCACTCATACACCCATACAGCCACTCACAGACTGAGTCAGTCATCCACAGAGCTACTCACATACTTACTCACCCATACAATCACACAGCCACTTACTCACCCATACAGTTACACACACACACACTTACTTACTCATTCAGATACCAATATGTACTCACTCACCCATACAGCCATTCTCATATTCACTAACTCACCCATACATTCAGTTCTATACCCCATCACTCACCAATACTGCCTTTCACATACCCAGTTACTCACCCATATACTACTGACACATCCACTCACTCACCCATACAGCCATACACACACTCACTCACCCATACAGCCCCTCACACACGCAATCACTAACCCATACTGCCACTGACTCACCCACTCACGCATCCATACAGGCAGGCACATACACCCTCACCCACCCACACAGACACTCAGACACCCATACAGGTACTCAGAAAACCAATCACTCACCCATACAGCCACTCGCATATCCACTCACACACCCATACAGTCACTTTGACACCAACTGACTGACTGATTCAGACATTCACACAACCAGTCACTCACCCATACATTGACTGAGACACCTAATCACTCACTTATACAGTCAGTCACACAGCAACTGAAACATCCATACAGGCAATCATACACCCACTGGATCACCAAAAGACCTTGGTATATATATTTAATACTGATAAGCTTTTTAAAAACACTCACAGTCGCTGGATGACGTCATCAGTAATGTCATTGGAGATGTCATCAGTAATGTTAAAGGCCATGTCATGAGTGATGTAATATGTGCATTGTGGGGGCGAGAGTTATAGTTACCTCGGTTAACTATAACTACTGATTTTCGCTGGTTTTGTACGAGTGAAACCTGAGCCTAACTATAACGTCTCTGTAACCTTTGTTTTTTTCAGTGAAAAAAAATAATATATATATATATATATATATATATATATATATATATATATATAATTGTTTTTGATTGAAAAGCAAATGTTAAAGTGACGTTATAGAAGAACCAAAAAAAACACTGAAATTCACCAGTTGTAGTTCACTGAGCTAACTATATGTAGCACTCCCCCAGGATGCATTGCTTATGACCACACCCATTACATCACTCATGACATGTTAAAAGACATAATTGATGACATCACTGAGGACATCATTGATAGCATCATACAACCTACTGTGCCTCAAATTTGACTTTAAATGGCTAGATCATTTTCAAAAAACAAAGTAGGTAGGAAAGGGCCGACAAACTTACATAGCATAGATTGACTATATGTACATGTGTGTATATATATGAAATGGAAACAGTGTTGCACTGAAGACAAGTCTGATTCAGTATGGTTGAAGTTTTATGGTGCATACTTTAGCTACAAGTGAAGTTTTAAGTGCAAGCAGTAGTTCATTTAAACAAGGTCAAGACTGAGTGGAACTAGTGTGAGTTGCACAGGTGTGTTTCAAATAGGTTATGCCTTTAATTAAAGGCCTGTTGCCAAAATATGCATGAAAAGCTGAAGCTTCTCCGTACAATACATTATTCACCTGTGTATTTAGGTGTTCTCCCATGGAAGAATGCTGATGATAAACATTTTTCATGTAGTGTTACACTTTGAGGAACAGACAATCTATTCAGACACTAACTCTTTAATGTCCCATATTTGTAAATGGTTACAATACATTAACAATCTCTTTTGTATGAGGTGTGGTTCCCTTGCGGAACTCATATTATTCCACAATTGGCTTAATGATCAGAGGTCACACTTGAAATTTTCAATTGATGATAGTGATTCTCAAATAATTTTAGGGGATTTACTGATCAAAACAATCAATTATTGCCTTCCTGTGAACCTGTATACAAACCTACTGCAAGGAATACACTACTGAAATATGATAGCCATCACCCTAGAAATCTGAGGGATAACCTGCCATTTGGCCAGTTCTTGAGAATTCGATGTAACTGCACTAAAAAAGCTGACTATTTTTCAGAGGCCAAAATACTGTCATCAAAACAGATTGTAAGAGGCTATCCACCCAAACTA
Organism: Calotriton arnoldi; assembly: GCA_963921515.1. Lineage (NCBI taxonomy): Eukaryota > Metazoa > Chordata > Amphibia > Caudata > Salamandridae > Calotriton > Calotriton arnoldi. The sequence continues at coordinate 330,229 of CAWUFW010005617.1, read as the reverse complement.
GAATGTCGATCCCTGAAAAGGCATGGTACAATAACAGAGAGGAAAGAGAAAGACAGAAACACAACCAGTACCGGGATTGTATGTTTGACCGAATTTGGTACGATGACGAATTCCATCAAAAATATCATATTATAGAATTGGCATTTACTTAAATCATCAAATTTCTCTTTAGTGAAACCAATGTCTGCTTTTAAAAAGGACACAATTCAAAGGACAGTTTGGTTAAAGCCTATAAGGAAGCTAGAAAACCAACAATAACACAGTTATGGGATCTGAGCCCAGTAGTGGGTTATTATAAATGTGGTAGTTGCACTGCTTGCAATTTTGCTTCCAACACCAAAAGCGTTTGTGTCAATGCCAAATATTGGATAGTTAAACGTCATTCCAATTGTGCACCTAAAAATGTCATATATTGTATTGAATATATTGGAAAAATGACTCAAGAGGTTAGACGCCAGATCCTTCAACATCAATCAAGGATCTGCTATAATCTACAGAACACACCTTTAGTTGACCACTATCACATGCTACACTATAATGCCACTAATATTAGATGGCTTATTCTTGATGTAGTCACAGGGACCACCAGGATCCAGGATGGAGCTCACATACTTATGAAAAAGAAAACAGGTGGATCTGGTATTTCGATTATGTTGCTAAGGGCTTTAATCAACGGATTCAATGGCATATTTTAGCCAAATTACTATCTTAGCCTCCAATTGCAGTTGGGCCTTTTTTCCTGCCTGCTTACATGATTTAAACTTATTGTAAGCGGAATCTGAGTAGATGGATTTTGTCTGTTGCGCCAGTTCTTTGTGTCTTTCCATAATTTTGGATAGTATCTTAGTCTTGCACCTGTGCCTTGATTGCACACTATCCTCTTGTTTAGCATTTGTTTATGTGGTAGTAGTTTGGCTCCTTATGATTGCCCGTTTGTATTGGTTAGCACTTTTGCATCTTCTGTTTCTGTCCCACTAGTGCAGATCTTACTGATTGATTTGGTATATGTGCTTTTTCTTTTAATATGCCGCCTATTATGTGTCCTCCCATTTATTCTTTTCTGCTTACCAGAATTTCTGTGATGCGGTCCATTGGTGAGTCACACTGTTACAAGATGGCCGCCATAGATGTTTTATACGCAACATGTGTTACATTTAACTTGTAGCCCTAGGGCACCTACTGAATCAGTTTTTTCTGTTGTCGCATCCTTACTGTTTAAATTGTGTGCCGCATTGACCCCCTTTCTAATCCGTGTTGTTGCATGCAGATTACTTCTATTTACAGTGTTTCTGTTCCAATATGGCTGCCAACAACTGAACACTTTTTGCTCAATGTGGCGTGGCACTGGCATTGCGCTTAATTAGACCATCCTGCTCGCACGTGCGGTATTGCCAAATGAGCTGTGTGTCACCCATACCTCACCTCACATTCTGCTTACGATACGGAGGATTTGTATTCTGATTTACTGGGATGCTGGTTGCCTCCTTTTCACCAGGGTTGTATTTCTTATTGCTTTTGCAGTTTTACCATGGCTATTTTGTGACTTTGGGTTTGACTTCTAGGTTTTTTGGTTGCTATTCAATACTAAACGACTGGCAAACAATTTATTTTATGAGTCATACTGTTGGAGTGAAGTGACGAGTGAAGTGACATACCGTAGACTTACCATTCCCGATTTGGACATTCATTGTGAGTAATATGGAGATTTGTTTGGTTTCTGTCTGTGACACTGAGTTGATCACAGGTTTTTGATAGATCTTCTTGGGTAATTTTTTTTACTGTTCTTTCCATTATTGGTCATTTAACTGTTTTTTTTCATTGATTTGGTCTTGTTTCTGCACTTAGGGCTATTTGAGCTACATCTTGGTATCTTTGGTGGTGTACTTCTTTATCTCTTACATTTGCATGGTCCATTAGACTGTTTATTGTAATCATTTTATTGTTGGTTTTATGATATGACGGGGATCTACATATTTATATGGACTCAACACTTTGCCCTCAGGATGGTCCCATGTACTGGTCAGATACTTGGGGACGAAACGTCGATGCAGCGTACACCACTATAATCTGATTATAAGGAGATGCAAATCCCTGGCCTCAAAGTTATCTCTTTTGGATTATAAGAACGACTATAATATTGGGTGATGTCGCACCTCGGATCACCATTGTGGGACTTTCAAGATTTGTTCTGAGTAGGACCACGGGAAAGTACAACTTATAGATATATTTGTTTTGACCCTGTGCTCTGAAACTTTTGATGTGATCTATATCCTTATGTGATTGATTAATAAATTGTACTTTATATTTACTACACTGGGAACACCTCACATCTGATATAATATATTTTTGACTTGCTATTGATTGCATGTACTAAGATTAGCAGATATTGTTTAATGCTATTTCACAAACAAAATATTGTGTAAAAGATTTCTTCCCTAATGGGATTTCTCTATGTGGTCATGTATATGCAAGAGTGTTTGGGTATTGCTTTGAATTACTCTCTGTTGAATATTTACCACTACATCCTGGCCAGGTCTGGGCACTTACCCATACTCAAGCCCATCTGCACCCCCTTAGGCCCAACACCATAGCTAGATGGTGGTGCTGATGTAAATTATGGACTATGAAATTAAACTTATTTTAAATTTACAGGACATCCCTGCCATACATGGCACCAGCAATTCCACCGTTTTTAACTGTGACATGCAGGACAACCATTCATTTTTACCAGGAAAATATGTAAATGCAAGCAGCAAATTAAAATGCTGCAAAGGTACGGCATAGAGGGAGTTTGTCCATACAGGCTCCTTCCTCAACTTTTGCAAAGAACATCACTTTTGTTGACTGCTTTCCCCTTGTTCTGAATTGTAGGCTGTTGATCTCAAAGAATAAAAAAATGACAAATATATACAGCCATTCTGACATTTAATCTGTGAAGTTTTCTCTTTAAATTGATATGTGAGCTCAAATTACTGCCAAAGAACATAACGCTACTTGACCAAAGTGTATACTTTAGCCAGAAGTGTCAATTGCTTTTTCAACTGAAAAAGTTATTGCTGGAACAAAACAAATATGACAACTCTTGCCTTTTAGTTGTGATGAACATAAAGAGACAGTCATGAAGACAAGAAAATGAAATAACAAAAAACGCAAAAAAACTATGCTTCAAATGTCCCCCCTACAAGAAACCACAAGACAGCACAAACCTCCTGAAGAAGTGCACATTTTCAGAAGCATAAAGAAGTTATGTTCCTAGAGTAATAAAAAATGACAGAGCAAGGGCAACAATTTGGAAATTTGACAAATTTACCTTTCACAATATCTAATATTATTAAATTACTAAGAGAGATTATAAAGCATTACTGTAAACCACTGCTCTATTACTCTCATTAACGTCTACTTTTTCTCACTTCAGTGAAAATAAGAAGCAATGACTAAACGCCCACTGGAATATCCCTTCAATTTGCAGAAAATAATCTTCCAAATTGAAGTTTTACTCTTGCAACTAAAAAAGAGTAGCTCCTAATACTATCACCATTCTGGGGCCCGATCATAGCTTTAAAATTGCTGGTGCAGACCAAACAAACAAGATGGAAACAACAGAATTGCCATAGGTTGCAAACAGACTTTTGTGATCACATATGCATTACAACCCTAAGAGAAAACATAAATGTACATAGAGGGATTAAGAAAAAGTAAACCCATAAGAGAGATTGAAAAATCAAACAAAATAATTCAATGTTTCTAGATATGTCCTGCCATGACATTTCACACCTTTGAAAACTTCTAATGCAAAATCGAATATGCACTGGCAGTCTTCAATCATAAAGCATAACTGCATTTCTTTATCATTCAGCCAAAGCAAACTATGAAATTCCAGAACTCCTTACTCGTATTATATCTCTTAAGGATTTGGCAATGTAGCAAGCAACATTTATATGACATGACCTAACAATATAACAGGAAAAAAGTGAAAAATTAAGCACAATTATTACAAGTTAAAGAAAGAGTTCCAGATACTGGCAGCCATTTAATATTTCACCATTTTATACTTTCAACAATTTTGATTTACATTATGGTTATAGGGATTTTGATAAAGAAAAATGATAACATGTAGGTATTAGCTTGCGAAATGTAAAGTAATTATAAAATTATACTAGAACAATGTTACTAAACCTTTTCCGTTGCTCAAAATTATCTTGTTTCTCCTTCATTTCCTTAAGCGCAGCTTGTTTGCGTTCTTCGGCTCTTCTGTTCTGAATTTTTACATTATACATTGAAGGATCAATCAAAGTACTCTTCTTTCTATAAAAATATGTGAATTTTACTCTTTTTAGTACAAATGTATTTGTTAAGTTGTACAATCATGAGAAAAACAAAACATGCTTAGCAAGCAGATGTAAAATATATATTAAAATTGCAAGACCTATCAAGAAAACTAAACTTAAATAGCTATCATGATATCTATAACAGAAACCAGTAACAAGGCACAAATGCAAGTAGTTTAAGAGCAGGAGTGTTCCTACAAACATATTTAAAGAACACCCGAACACTGGCTTTAAGAGCCCAACATCTTAAAGTGTAAGAAGGAAGGAATTTAAAATGTAAGAATTAAACTGGAAATGTAACTCTATACACTTGTAAAGTAAGGTCATCTTAGATAAAGTGAACAAATGAACCATAGATTTGTCAGAGTACAAGCTCTAGATGTAACTGCACGCTTGACTGATTATGATGTTACCTCTGTCAAACAGCAGAGAGAAGCCATACCACTCTAAAAGTGGCAAAAATTGAGAAAAGTAGATTTTGAAACACGTTGTTAACAAGAGATCACAGTAAACAGCATCAACACATCAGTGGTGAGATGCATTTTACATTTTAATAAGCTTTCACATAAGAAGATAAACATGAACTGTCTTGTGACAATGAACAGCAAGAACTAAACATTTCTATAGGCAGAATGATGCAACACACCCTGACTGGTGAAGCCTCATCAATTTATATTTTTTGGACTCCTACACGCAATCTCAGAGATTAAGTTGGAAAGGACTAATAGCATTACCCCAATGCAACCACCCACAGTACATAGCCATAGATACAACTTTTTGTTAAACCGGACCAAGGAATATGTTCAGCATAGCCTTGCTAAACTGAAAAAGGCCAGAAACATTTCTATATTTAACAGTTTTCCATTGTCCAGAAATGGACTTTGCATCCAACTTTCCTCTGCAAGATGTCTACACTGTGACAAAGTATGTGGTATAATTACCATGCTACTTTAAGAACCATTACTATGCCATGAATGCACACACTATTCGATGAATTGCCACCACTATGAAGGAAGTGACCCGATAAGGGCCACCCGGGTCACTCGTGACCACCTCTCAGCCTTCAATACAAATGAAGAGTCGGTCAGACAGTAGAGAAAACAAACCAAGTATATTTTATTCAGGTACACTTGAGTGGTATCCAGTCTGACCAGCCTCCTGGGATTGCTGCAATTATGTACATTTCTGAACCATGAAAGTCCCACCCATAATGGAATTCTACTCGCAGGTGCAGCTAAAACAAAGAAGCACAGTGAGTTTCGACTCTAAGGCCAGACACGGATTATCTTTATGCCAAGGTCGTTCTGTTCGTGTCTGTCACTAGACTAGTGGGAGAAAGCCTCTATCTATGGGAAAGGAATGCACTAACAAGAACAGTGTATTCATCAGCAGAGCAAGGCCTAACCTTGGGTAAATGGGATTTTCCACAGCCTGCTTCTGAAGGAGAGAATACGCAGCTGACGACATGATTCAAAATGGCGACTAAACATAAAATGGTGCCGCAAATGCTAACTTAACATAAGAACAAAACACAAGCAAGGTAGCAAAACGTATTCATTTCATCAGACCCTCCTTTTAGCATTCGCTAAACTCATTTTAGATTATGGGTGGAAAAGATGGAACTCTTTTAAAAACAAAAGGCATCAACACTCAGAACAAGACATATACTCAGTATCAGGAATAGTAGTGGCAAGGGACGACGTGGAACGAAAAATGCCCTCGTCATTCTGCATCATGCCGTTGATGTCCTTCTGCAACATGATCGCAGTACTAGTATCCTGAACTGACTTATTCTTTTTAGGGGTGAGAGCATGTATACAATAAGTGCAGCAGGTCGGGTGACAGTGTATGCAAAGGCAACATGTGAAGAAAATACCAGCAATCACAGCTAGAAAAATAAGAATCTTCCAACCCCAGGATGTGAGCATACTCCAGAACCACCCAGATAATGTCCATGTACCATTTTCTTGGTGTATGTCAGATGAGAGTCTATGCAATTTCTGTATGGCAGCATACACATTGGGGGCGTGGTCAGGTATGTACACACAACAGCTACTGCCAATGACACAGCAAGCTCCACCCCTATCTGCAAGTATGACGTCTAACACCATCCTGTTTTGTAAGGTGACTAACGGCGTAGCCTGAAGCTCCACAGTGATGTTTGTAAGTATACCCGCTGTTGTATTAATAACCCCTTCAACAACCCTTGTTAACCGACAAATTTTAAGGCTATTGGACATGGGGCCCCAAAAGGGTATGATACCCTCATGGCATCCTCGAACTATTGTAGCGTTGTTATCTGTCTGATCTATATCCTTTGTGTCGATGACCCTTCTGACTCGGGGCAAGTACACACTCCTACGCTGCAGCCGATAATCTCTATGGTACGAGGGTGGAGCAACATACACTGGGGGAAGAAGAAAAGAGAGGTAACATCTCCCTGACCATCCCCTAGGAAGCCAGACATAAGCTTGGGACCCACAGACAAAATAGACATTAGGGGGTAAGACCAAAGGAGAACTATTAATCGTGCTGAGTGGGTATGTGAAATTGCATTCGCTTTCTCCCACCTCTATCTCCCCCTCCCCTGGACACGGAAAGCTGCTGCTGAACTGACCACAGACACCGGTATTGGTTTGTCCTTAGTGACATTACAATCTTGAAAAGATTGGAAATACTCAGATATGTTAAACTTCTGGAAATCGGTCATTTCTATTCGAAGCCAAGTGTTGTTCTTCACCTTGTCATATTTGCTCATACAGGAATTTGGGGACACAGTACCAGAGATATTTAGTCCTGCCTTACCTATAGGAGTAAACCCATGATGAAAGCGTATATACTCAATCACAGTGCGAGAATCAGTAGGTGTCATAACCTGAGTGGAGTGGTGGAAATGATAGTGTACCATGACAAACAATTCAAACCAGCCCTCACAACTTCCAAAGTATGACAATGGCATGGACAACAAATTATCACCTTTATGAGTAACTGAGGGGAGCAGTCCACAAACCAAACAATTTGTTGTATTGTATTGGACACGTCATGAGCTTGTTGCAACATTTGTATAAAGACATTATCTGTGTAAGTCTTTCGGTGCTCTCCTTTGTGAGGGGCCAAAGTAACAAAAATGTGTTCAGGGGGAATGGGCGATGTACCAACCAGAGAATGCACAGGATACTTTTCCTCCAGAAACCAGGATATTCCTAGTATCGCTACCAGAGCAATCACAACTATCAATGCAAAAACTATGTTACTCTTTGTAGACCAACCCCGTGCTGGACGCGGTGGTGCAAATGGCTGTTCCTCCTCATTAATAGGTCGACCAAACAGATACATTGCGAAACAAGGAAAAGGAGGGTGCAATAAAACTGATGGCAAGGGTAAATGTTCCCAGTGTCCATCAGAGCCTCACTGGTAGACTCCTATTGTTCATCAACGTTGGCGCTCTTGAGCACCAGCGGTGGAGCTGCTCAGTCCTAGCTCTCGAGGACTCCCATGTTGCACAGGATAATGTACTCCCCTCCAAGGAAGCACGTTCGATCTATCCTGTCCAATGTCAGAACAATGCACCATGCTCGCCTCACCCTAAACTAACATGGTTGGTACTATGACAAAGTACACCCTGACTTGCACAGTCCATCCCTAACTAATCTGACTTCTCCTTTGGTGCACAGTTTTTCAACCAAGGGCGCAAATTGTACCTGGTGACTCCAGGCACAGAGGGGTCAGCGAAAAGGGGCTCTTTAATGGCTCTGATTTCAGGTGGGACTGCTGCATTTAGTACATCATCGTTCTCTGCATCCCTTTGGGTCCATATTAGCCGCGCGTCACTGAAAGGGACAAACTGAGGTATCTTCTCTCCCTCAGCGTCCCCTATACCATCCCTCACCCACTCGTCATAGGGTAAAGGCAAGGGTACTCTGCGGCAGTGACTGCAATGTATCCAATGCTTTCGGCCAGCGACCTTCACAGCTGTCCTGGTAGCGAGGAGGACCAGCTCGGGCCCCTTCCAATGGGGCTCAAATTTTGGAGTAGCACCCATTCCCCCGGCTATTGTTGTGACCGGGCCCCTCTGGTATTGGCGGAAGGCTTTCACGTATCTGTTGGTGAATAGAACGCAGATTTTCAGTTAACCGGTACAAATAATCAGTCAATAAAGGGTACTCAATCTCTGAATATCTACGCGGACGCGGGACGCCCCAGACATTCGCCAGGCGTCCGAACATGACCTCGTAGGGTGACAATCCTGTCGTAGAATGTGCTGTTGTTCTTGTGGATAAAAGAGCTAGGGGTAAGGCATCTGGCCACTGTAACCCTGTGGTCTCCTGAATGTTTGCCAATTTCAGTTTGAGAGTACCATTGTACTTCTCAACCAAACATGCTGACTGGGGGTGATTCGCAGCATGAAACTTTTGACTTATGTGTAGTCCCTCACAAACTAGCTGGATAACCTTGGCATTAAACTGACTTCCGTTATCACTCCAGATCAAACGGGGCAAGCCGAAACGAGGAAAGAACTCCTTCAGGAGTGCCTTCGCAGTCGCAACGGCTGTGTTCTCTTTAGTAGGGTAAGCCTCAACCCATTTACTGAATGCACAAACAACCACTAGCACATACTTCAAATTGTTGACCCTGTCCATTTCAATATAATCAATCTGAAGGACCTCGAAAGGGAAGGTGGGAGGTGCAAAATTGGCAGTTGGTATAGGGGTGCCTTTGCCAGGATTGTGCATCATGCACACCATACAATACTTTACTAGGTGTGCAGCCGTCTTTGGAATATTATCATTTTGCCATACGGGGTCTAATAGTTTGCAAATACCCTTAGCACTGATATGAGCTGGGCCATGGGCCATGGTAACTACAGGAAGAACATATGCATCTGGCAACATCCATCTCTGCTTCCCTGACTTGTCAATGCAACATCCCTCATCATTCAAGTTTGCTGTACTTTCTTGCCACACTGCTAACTCCTCTATCGTGGCCTCACTCTGTATCTCCTTCACATTTTCCAGTGTATCCTCAAACATTGTGACCTCGGGAACTCACCTCGCGGGACCTGCGACAAACAATCTTTTCATCTTTGTTTGGGCTGTTTCCTTAGCTGTCTGATCTGCGAAAGCGTTCCCCTTACCCACATCGTCAGTAACTCTCTTATGGGAGCTGCACTTCACTATCGCCAATTTCGTAGGGAGGGCCAAAGCAGACAAAAGCCTATATATGAGAGGACCATGCTGTATTCTCGTCCCGTGGGAAGTAAGGAACCCTCTCTCTGCCCAGAGCCGCCCAAAATTAAGAGCGACTCCGAAGGCGTACTGGTCAGTATAACTATTAACAACCAGTCCCTCACTCAATTCACAGGCTCGAATAAGGGCGACTAACTCAGCTGCCTGGGCGGACTGATAGGGAACTCGTGATGTCTCAACTAACGTGCGCAGCATAGTAATTGCATACGCAGCTGTTGTGGTGCCATCTGGTAATTTAAAGCAACAGACATTGACATTTAGTTCTCCTTGGGGGTCAGATAAGGGAACATCAGTTAGGTCTACCCGTCCTTTCATCTCTTCTTCCATCCGTAAGATACAATCATGTATGTCAATGTCCTCATTCTCAGAAGGGAGGGGTAGTAACCTGGCTGGATTCAGAGTGGCACAGTGTTTAATCGCAATGTGCTTTTGAAAGAGCGTTAGCTCGTAACCTGTCAGACGTGCACTGGTGAGGTGCTGTATCCTTGTCTTTTTCAAAAGTGTATCCACAGCATGGGGTACCATAACTGTGAGGTCAGTATCGAGAACGAGTCCCGCCGATTGTCTTATTGAGACAGCCACAGCTGCGACCACTCTTAGACAGCTCGGGAGGGCTCACATGACAGGGTCAAGCACAGCAGAGAAATAAGCACACGGTCGTTGCTTATCCCCCAATTTTTGTCTTAAAACAGAAAGCGCACAACCACCCAGCTCATGGACGTACAACACAAAGCATTTCGGATAATTAGGGGTATACCAAGCACTGAAGCCGAGCAAAGCGCAGTTTTTAATTGCTCAAAAGACTGCTGACACTCTGGCGTCCAAGGCAAGGGGTTCATGCACATCTTTTAGTGTTAGTGCAAGCAGGGTTTAACAAGCAGTGAGTAGCCAGGTATCCACTGCCTGCAATAGGAAGTGATACCTATAAAAGCATGCACATCTTTCTGAGTTTGCGGAACGGGCATTTTAACAATGGTACTGATGCGCTCAGGGGTCAATCTCCTAACCTCCTTCGACAGTAGGTGACCCAAGTAGGTGACCTCCTGTCGACAATACTGAAATTTGGAAAGAGATACTTTATGGCCATGTTGAGCTAAATGTAGCAGCAATTTAACTGTACTGTCTCTGCAACCTTGAGCTGTGTCCGAAGCGATGAGTAAGTCATCGACATTTTGAAGCAATACATTACCTGTAGGGAGGGACAGGGAATCCAACTGACCTTTCAATGCCTGACTATAGATACTCGGACTTTCTGTATAGCCTTGAGGAGCGCAACAGAATCTAAAACATCTACCGGCAAGGGTGAACCCAAACAGATACCTGCTATCAGGATGGATGGGAATACTGAAGAATGCATTTTTCAAGTCAATGACAGAGAAGAATTTAGCAGAAGAAGGAATCATCGTCAAAAGAGTCGTAATGTCAGAGACCACTGGGAACTGGGGAATCACTATTTTGTTAACTTCACGCAAATCAATCACAAAGCGATAAACATCTTCATGATACTCAGAGGGACCCGAAGGTGTCCTTTTAAGAATGGCAAGAATAGGGATATTACAAATATCAGCAGTCGTCTGCTCAACTACTCCCTTCTCAATCAAATCCTGCACAATCTTTATCAAAGCTTGCTTACCTGCCTGCGGTATCGTATACTGAGGAATACGAGGTAAGATAGCGCCTTCCTTGACACGTATCGAAATAGGCGATATCTGCAACAAACCCACATCTGTGTCGCCCGTTGCCCACAGTGTGGGTGGCACATCCTTAAATTCAGCAGGGAGGGGCGCATCTTTGGACAGACACTGCTTAGCACACACCACATCAGGACCCATAGTCATATAGACACCGGCCGGGGAGCAGTAAATCGTAGCATGCAATTTCTTCAACAAGTCCAAACCCATCAAATTCTCTCCACAATTGGACGTCAACAAGAATGGCGAATCCACAGTGAAAGGGCCAATAGTCAACGTAAGAGGTTTCGAAATGGGGCTTACAACCGGTACACCAGAAAATCCTACCGAAACATTATTATGGCCAGACAGAGCCGCTCCAGGGACCAAGGAACGAGAAATAGAGCTGTTTGTTGCACCTGTATCCACCAAAAACTCCTTAGTCGAACCATGGACATCCGCACTAACGTACGGACCTCATTGGTCTACAGGTATCAAAACTGGTCCCTCACCCTGTCCCCGGCTGTCCTAGCTGTAAGACAACCCGGTCACCTCATCCGTATCATAGTCATCATGATAATACTGTTTGCCCCGAGGGTCGTCAAAGTAGTTTTGATCAATACGACCCTAAGATGCCACAGCATTCTGAGCCCTGTCCTGGCCACCATCTCCACGACCCCGTCCATGAGACCCCTGTGCTCTAGGAGCCACTACCTTCTGCAAAAGCACCAGACACTCGCTACGCCAGTGCACCTCCTCTTTACAATATGCAAACTGATTCACCCCCAAAGGCGCTGCATTACCGGGCCTGCTAGTGCGTGGAAGCTTTTGAGCCATATCACCTCGTCCTCTACCGTTCCCTCAAAAGCCTGCTGCAACAACACATTTGTCTTCAAATCTTTGTGCTTCTTTTCCGTCTTCTCCTTCTCCTCATTTTCCCTGTGCTCATAGTACTGTGCCATATTCAAGATAACGGAAGGGGAAGAGGTGGACCAAGTGGTCTCAAAAGCCTGCAATCGGTTCGAAATCTCAGGAAGCAAATTGGAAACGAATATATTAACAAACAGCTGCACACCACCTTCAATCGACAAATCTTGTCCACTATAGTCTAAGAACACACCTTCAAACCGAGTGAAGAAATCTGACACACTCTCATCCTTCTTCTGGCGGCAAGCTGATAGCTTGTCCCAATCAACCTTCCTCGGAGGGATAATAGAATGCATATACATGATAATGCGGCCTGGCAAAGCAAGTATCTCCGTCCTAGGCTTATCACCTGGCTTTCGTTCCTGATTCCATGCTTTAATTTGGTCCCATGTACCACCCAATTCCGCAACATAATCCTGCGTATGTACATGTCTCCAAATATCAACCGGAACTAGTAAACCAAAGAACATTTCAATATCAGCGAGCGTCATCACTGTCGAAGAGGCAGCTTCAGTCAGCTCCTTATAATAAGCAGTGGGATTTTTCCTAGGGTCAGGTAACGGAGTCTTGAGAGACAAGACTTCCCTCCTTTTCCGTGGAGTATAAACCCATTGTTCTTGGAAACGGGCCTCCACCCTTGGCCTAGTAATACAGTCATGTTGATCCCTTAGCTCCGGTATCTCTGGATGGTAGATGGGATGAACCTCCTGCATCGGAAACTGAGTTACCGGGGTGGGGCTCTTCTCGAGCAGTCTCTCCCGATAAGCAACCAACGTCGCTACCTTACCAAAGACATGGGCAGTGTTGGACCTGGCCCATTTTGGCAGGTTCACCCCTGAACTTTTTGCCTGTCCCTTAGCCTTTTCCCTGTGTAGTGTTGGTGATTTTAGGCCTCTGGGCACTTTAGCACTGTGGCCCAGTGTAAAGTGCGTGCGCGCTGTGTGCGTGTGTGGTGAGACTGGCCTGCCCTCCCATAGGAATGCATTGAGGATGAGTGTGTCAGTGGTAAATCCTGTTATGAGAGGTGCAGCATGGTCAAGTCTAGTATGTCTGAATTCGTGAGAATAAATGCTGCGCAATGGTGTGCGCAGATTTATGGTGACTGGTAGAGAAATGCCACTTCTAGAAGTTGGCATTTCTGTGTGCTCTGTGTCTGCCTGCCTGATGTGAATTGCATGTCTGGCTTGTGAGTGACAGGGGCTGGGAGGTGTGTGTGGCTCCAGGAGGGGCAGGGTGAGTCAGCGCAGGGCTGAATGGAGACATCTCCATGTAGATGGGTGGGAGGAGTTGCACCTGGGACCTGAATAGGGCTGTGCCTTCCCTCTACAATGCTGGCTCCACCTCCTGTGGTGCGTCTGATGTCCCTAGCCTACACTCTGAAAGGAGAGAGGAGCTGAGCAAAACAAAGTGCTCCAAAGCTCCCCTAAACCAGTTCTGATTGGTATCCCCCAAGCCCTGCACCTTTAGACAAAGGAATTCTGTGTATAAATGTAGGGGCTGTGACCCCATAAGGTTGTTCAGTCTTGGTGTGCTGTTCCTGCTGGGACGTGCTGCTGCTGGGGCCCAAGGGGGGCTGCCATGAGGGCTTGCCTCCCTGGGCCCTGCATTGCCCCTTGATGCCCAAAGGACTTTGTGCTTGGGACCCTTTACTTTGCTTTTGATCCTCCAGGACCTTGGAGGAGCTCGCTCTGCATTTCTTTTTGCCTACAGGACTTTTGCCTGCATCTTGCGCCCTGTGAGCGCTGAAATCCGGCTCCTGGAGGAGCGCTGGAGCTTCGCAGCGCGGAGCTGCATGTTGCCTTGAGGGAATCCCCAGCGTAGGGATTCCCCCAAAATTGCTGTGATCGAGCGGGAGCCCACCCCGCTTTATAGTTTAAATGACGAGGGAGCCTACCCCTCATTACCGAGCAGAAATTGCCACCGCGATCCGCGGCCCGCCTGGTTGTGGGCGGGGCCGGACGGACGGAAGCAGGAGAGAAGTGCGGCCGGAAGCTCGGCTGCGGGCCTAGAGGAGGACGGGAGCCTACCCCACCTCCACGAGCTCCGATGCGAAGTCCCGGGTCCCAGGAGGGGGCACGGGTGAAGTGGGGAGAAGAAGCGGAAGAGTTACAGGCGGAAGGGAGGCCGGGAGCCTACCACGCCTCCCCGAGCACCGCGGCAAAGTCACGGGTCCCAGGAGGGGGTCCGGGTGAAGGGTAAAGGCGGCCGAGGCCACCGACGGCAGCGCAGGACTCCCAGGAATGGAGGGAAGCCCCGCGCCACGAGAGAAATGCTCCCGGAGCCTCGCAGGCTCCACCGAGAAGTCCCGGGTCCCAGGAGGGGGCCCGGGTGAAAGGAAGCAGGGAGCAGCACCGGTCCCGAGGGAAGAGCGGAGACCGGAGCAGAAAGGAGCAGAGAGGTCCTGCCACGAGAGCCGGTGAGTAATGGCTCTTTGATGTTAGTGCCGGTTCGAGGCACAGTACCCAGGCCGATTTCCTGAGCGGCCCCCGCCTGATAGGGGGTCGCTCCAACGAAAGGGGGCACATTGTTGTTTAAGGGCCCAGTGGGGGTCCCGAGGGCCACAGGGGTCCGTTCTGTTCACCAGGGCAGCGGCTGAGTATCGTGAGCGCCCCCCCCCCCTGCCAGAGGGCCGCTCCAACGTGGCCATGATTGTCTAGAGCCCCGAGTGGCTCCAACATGGGGGCAAGCTTATTTAAAAGCCCCGTGGGGGCCCAGAGGGCACCGTGGTGCCGGGCCCCCCTTTCGCGATGATCCCAGCTGTGCTGCGAGAGCGCAGGCAGCTGCAACGAGGGGGCCATAGTTGTTTGGAGAGCCCCAGCGAGGCCCATAGGGCACAGTTGTGCCAGGGCCCATTATGGATTCACAGCTGCGCCGCCCCAGCGCGAGCAGCTGCAACATTTTGGCGCAGTTTTGTTTATAGAGTCCCTGAGGGGGACAGACGGATACAGTGGTGCCCAGGCCTCTAATTGCTTCACAGCTGCCCAGCAATTAGTGGGCAGCTGCACCGTTTAGGTTATTCTTTCTTTTGGGGACATACCTTATGAGATAGGAGTGAGATGCACTCCTCTGCCCCAGTACCTTCACAGCTGCGCAGCACTTAGTGCCAGCTGCTACGTTTAGGTTTGCGCAATGGCGCACTTGGATTCAGCTGCTAGGCAGCGCGCCCTGACTTTTGGACATAGGGCATTTTGAGCCCCTTTTGGGATGGCCAGTTGGCCCAGGGGAATGTGAGGTTAATAGGGCGCCAGGCCCTAAATGTGATTTATGCCTCTGCTATGGTTCCTACTGTGAGGTTATGTGCTAATGTGATTTGTGTCCTAATCTGTGGTGCTAGGAAATGTGATGCATTTACTATGCTTTACGCACCCTGTTTATACCTCTAATGTACTTTCATGATTATGAGGTTTTGCATAATGTGTTTATGCTTGTGAGGTTATTATTCCCTAACACGTTTAGGTTGTGAGTTATTCTCTACTGTGAGTTATGCCCCTAATGTGAGTTATGCTTAGGATGTTAGTGTCTAATAGGTTTAGACTTATGAGATGATTGCATAATGTATTTATGCTGGTGAGGTTGGCGTATAGTGTATTTTGCGCCTAATGTGATACTGTGCATAATGTGGTTTATGTTACAGGCTGATGCTGAGTACAGTGGTCACCAGTGATTACTGGTTGGACGTTTATGATATGTTCTACATTTATTATCTTTACTAAGTGATGGTTCTGACAGTGGCCCACGTGGCCCTGTCATGTGTACATAATCCCCTGTAAATATTGCCCAGTGCCAGGTGGCACCATGTATATTATGTGAGTACTATTCTAATGTGTTTTATGATAATACAAAGGCTATTTTTGATATAACCTTGTGTGGAGTTCCTTTTGTGGTGTGCCTGGGATGTTGTTGCTGTGCGCAAACGCTTTACACATTGCCTCCGGGATAAGCCTGACTGCTCGTGCCAAGCTACCAAGGGGGTGAGCAGGGGTTATCTTGGGTGTGTAACTCTCTTGCCCTGACTAGAGTGGTGGTTTCTGCTTGGCTTTGGCGCAAGCCTTAGCCAACCAGAAATCCCATTTCTAACATTGGTGATCAGCGGTGGGATTAGGACTTGCGTTTGCGCAGTACCACAGCGACAGCTGGCTGCACTACAAAGCTCTGCATTTTAGATAGTCACATGGAAAGGGATTATTGTTCTAAGTTTGTTTAAGTGTCATTTCATTTTTGAAATGTGTGTTCTTGTTGCACTGTGAGTTGAGTGTCCTGCCAAGGACAGAAACCAGAGAATCTGGAGGAGTGACTGCCCCTATGCTGCGGCTGGTGGGGTTGGCCTATAGTGGGGACTTAATTGGCATGGAGTCACTAGCTCGGGAAGGTAGATCATCCTCTAAGTGCGGTGTAAGTTTTCTGGAATCCCCAGATGGGTGGGATCCAGTGGTGGCAGCGATATGTAGTCCAGTGCAGGATGTCCCATTCCCAGTTCCCCGAGGATGGTACCTGGTTCCCAGTTAAGGAGGGGGCGGGTTGAGATTCAGGGGCAGTAAGATGCTGTCTCACCAGTCTTGTGGGGGGAGTGTGGATGAATGTTGTGATGCACTGGATGTTTAAGTGATTGGTTGTTTTCCGTGTTGGGGAGTGACCCTAGAAGAATGGTGCAGGTATCTCGACAACCCTCGCGGTTGAAGATGGTTCAGAGTAGCCCAGCTAGGTACCCTTATTGTGAGGAGGTTGTGTGGCCTCATGCCCAAACTCGCTGAAGAGGGCGTGAGACTGGGTCGTATTCAGAACCCCAACCTCGGTCTCCAGGACTGGTTGGTTCCATGAGGGAACACCAGGTAGGGAGCCTAGTCTGTCCTGTTGGACCGTTCTTCGAGGTGGTCCTTTCCGTTTTAGGTGAGCTGGGAGTGTCTGTAAGCAGAGCCCCAGTAGTTCTGGTGTCTGGCAGTGCCGCTCCAGTTGGGAGGGTGCAGAGGTCCAGATGGAGGGGTGAGAGGGGGAAAGAGTCCCCAGTGGGAACCAGTGGGTCAGGGGCCAGCCAGAAGGGCTGAGTCGCCAATGATTGACCATGGTGAGCGCCACTTCTGTCCTGGGGCATCTTCACGCACTGTCAGAGGGACAGGAGGTCGTGAGCTCTGCGCCAGGCAGACTGTCACATGACACATTAGTGAGGTGTCACCCTCGGGAGGGTATATGTGCTCCCAGGAAGTCCTGGTTCTCCGGGCAATTGTGAGGTAGTACCCCCTGAACGCAGGTGGGGTCCAGTTTTGAGGGGTGAGAGGGGGAAAGAGTCCCCAGTGGGGACCAGTGGTCAGGGGCCAGCCAGAAGGGCTGAGTCGCCGATGATTGACCATGGTGTGCGCCACTTCTGTCCTGGCGCATCTTCACGCACTGTCAGAGGGACAGGAGGTCGTGAGCTCTGCGCCAGGCAGACTGTCACACGACACGCTAGGTATGTGTCACCCTCAGGAAGTCCTGGTTCGCCAGGCATCTGACCAAAGAGTATCGTCCCTGGGTTGGGGAGCCAGGTTCAGGTGTTTGCCTGTCCTGGACAGCAGGGCGACTGTAGTCAGTGTCCTGGCTGGTTTGCCTTCTAGGGGTACCCCTGTGAACACAGGTGGGGCCCATCTTAAGTGAAAAGACCCTGTGTTTCCCAGTTGGGGTGGTGCAGGCCTAACCGGGATCTTTAGGGTCCCTGGCTGAATGTGGTAGTACTACCCTGAGAGCAGGCGGGGCCCATCTTAAGTGAAGGGACCCTGCTCTACAGTGGGAGGGTGCAGAACTCTGGAAGGGGGTGCAGAGGGAGGGAGTCCTCGCCTCTAACCCCGGTGCATCCGGTGAATGTGGATCCCAGGTGGTAGACCAGTTGATGGAGAGAGGTCCTGAACTGGTGGGAGAGTTGTGTTCTGGTGGGTGCTTCCCCTGTGAGGGTGCGTAACCCCAGAAGAGAGGTAGGGTGAGGAGATGCTTCACCCGTGACCTCTGGTCAGCCTGAGGGTGCGGACCCTAGGTTGGAGGATCAGTGGTAGTTTGGAACTACACTGAGGGAGAGTGGAGAATGGCTATTGTATGCCAGGGGTTACTGCCCCCCACTCTGTGGATTGGCAAGGACCAGTGGCATCTGGGTGGCCTAGGGCCTGGTCCTGGCCGTGGACAACTAAGGAGTACCGGTGGGGTAGCCTAGTTGGTCCTGAGTTATTTTCTCTTTTTTTTTTTTCTCCTCTTAGATGGATTCCATGGGTTCCATATGGCGTAGGACCGGAGGGTGTCCCTGCAGTTGCGGGCCCGCGTCCGTGTTCTATCGCCCCAAGCAGGAAAGCCCATCACGGTGGTGATTGGTCTACCCTGCGTTTTGGCTGGTAGGGGGTTGTGTTGGACCTGGCCCTTGTTGGCAGGTTCACCCCTGAACTTTTTGCCTGTCCCTTAGCCTTTTCCCTGTGTAGTGTTGGTGATTTTAGGCCTCTGGGCACTTCAGCACTGTGGCCCAGTGTAAAGTGCGTGCGCGCTGTGTGCGTGTGTGGTGAGACTGGCCTGCCCTCCCATAGGAATGCATTGAGGATGAGTGTGTCAGTGGTAATTCCTGTTATGAGAGGTGCAGCATGGTCAAGTCTAGTTTGTCTGAATTCGTGAGAATAAATGCTGCGCAATGGTGTGCGCAGATTTATGGTGACTGGTAGAGAAATGCCACTTCTAGAAGTTGGCATTTCTGTGTGCTCTGTGTCTGCCTGCCTGATGTGAATTGCATGTCTGGCTTGTGAGTGACAGGGGCTGGGAGGTGTGTGTGGCTCCAGGAGGGGCAGGGTGAGTCATCGCAGGGCTGAATGGAGAGATGTCCATGTAGATGGGTGGGAGGAGTTGCACCTGGGACCTGAATAGGGCTGTGCCTTCCCTCTACAATGCTGGCTCCACCTCCTGTGGTGCGTCTGATGTCCCTAGCCTACACTCTGAAAGGAGAGAGGAGCTGAGCAAAACAAAGTGCTCCAAAGCTCCCCTAAACCAGTTCTGACTGGTATCCCCCAAGCCCTGCACCTTTAGACAAAGGAATTCTGTGTATAAATGTAGGGGCTGTGACCCCATAAGGTTGTTCAGTCTTGGTGTGCTGTTCCTGCTGGGGCGTGCTGCTGCTGGGGCCCAAGGGGGGCTGCCATGAGGGCTTGCCTCCCCGGGCCCTGCATTGCCCCTTGATGCCCAAAGGACTTTGTGCTTGGGACCCTTTACTTTGCTTTTGATCCTCCAGGACCTTGGAGGAGCTCGCTCTGCATTTCTTTTTGCCTACAGGACTTTTGCCTGCATCTTGTGCCCTGTGAGCGCTGAAATCCGGCTCCTGGAGGAGCGCTGGAGCTTCGCAGCGCGGAGCTGCATGTTGCCTTGAGGGAATCCCCAGCGTAGGGATTCCCCCAAAATTGCTGTGATCGAGCGGGAGCCCACCCCACTTTATAGTTTAAATGACGAGGGAGCTTACCCCTCATTACCGAGCAGAAACTGCCGCCGCGATCCGCGGCCCGCCTGGTTGTGGGCGGGGCCGGCCGGACGGAAGCAGGAGAGAAGTGCGGCCGGAAGCTCGGCTGCGGGCCTAGAGGAGGACGGGAGCCTACCCCGCCTCCACGAGCTCCGATGCGAAGTCCCGGGTCCCAGGAGGGGGCCCGGGTGAAGTGGGGAGAAGAAGCGGAAGAGTTACAGGCGGAAGGGAGGCCAGGAGCCTACCCCGCCTCCCCGAGCACCGCGGCAAAGTCCCGGGTCCCAGGAGGGGGCCCGGGTGAAGGGTAAAGGCTGCCGAGGCCGCCGACGGCAGCGCGGGACTCCCAGGAATGGAGGGAAGCCCCGCGCCACGAGAGAAATGCTCCCGGAGCCTCGCAGGCTCCACCGAGAAGTCCCGGGTCCCAGGAGGGGGCCCGGGTGAAAGGAAGCAGGGAGCAGCACCGGTCCCGAGGGAAGAGCGGAGACCAGAGCAGAAAGGAGCAGAGAGGTCCTGCCACGAGAGCCGGTGAGTAATGGCTCTTTGATGTTAGTGCCGGTTTGAGGTACAGTGCCCAGGCCGATTTCCAGAGCGGCCCCCGCCTGTTAGGGGGTCGCTCCAACGAAAGGGGGCACATTGTTGTTTAAGGGCCCAGTGGGGGTCCCGAGGGCCACAGGGGCCCGTTCTGTTCACCAGGGCAGCGGCTGAGTATCCTGAGCGGCCCCCCCTGCCAGAGGGCCGCTCCAACGTGGCCATGATTGTCTAGAGCCCCGAGTGGCTCCAACATGGGGGCAAGCTTATTTAAAAGCCCCGTAGGGGCCCAGAGGGCACCGTGGTGCCGGGCCCCCCTTTTGCGATGATCCCAGCTGTCCTGCGAGAGCGCAGGCAGCTGCAACGAGGGGGCCATAGTTGTTTGGAGAGCCCCAGCGAGGCCCATAGGGCACAGTTGTGCCAGGGCCCATTATGGATTCACACCTGCGCCGCCCCAGCGCGGGCAGCTGCAACATTTTGGCGCAGTTTTGTTTATAGAGTCCCTGAGGGGGACAGACGGATACAGTGGTGCCCAGGCCTCTAATTGCTTCACAGCTGCCCAGCAATTAGTGGGCAGCTGCACCGTTTAGGTTATTCTTTCTTTTGGGGACATACCTTATGAGATAGGAGTGAGATGCACTCCTCTGCCCCAGTACCTTCACAGCTGCGCAGCACTTAGTGCCAGCTGCTACGTTTAGGTTTGCGCAATGGCGCACTAGGATTCAGCTGCTAGGCAGCGCGCCCTGACTTTTGGACATAGGGCATTTTGAGCCCCTTTTGAGATGGCCAGTTGGCCCAGGGGAATGTGAGGTTAATAGGGCGCCAGGCCCTAAATGTGATTTATGCCTCTGCTATGGTTCCTACTGTGAGGTTATGTGCTAATGTGATTTGTGTCCTAATCTGTGGTGCTAGGAAATGTGATGCATTTACTATGCTTTACGCACCCTGTTTATACCTCTAATGTACTTTCATGATTATGAGGTTTTGCATAATGTGTTTATGCTTGTGAGGTTATTATTCCCTAACACGTTTAGGTTGTGAGTTATTCTCTACTGTGAGTTATGCCCCTAATGTGAGTTATGCTTAGGATGTTAGTGTCTAATAGGTTTAGACTTATGAGATGATTGCATAATGTATTTATGCTGGTGAGGTTGGCGTATAGTGTATTTTGCGCCTAATGTGATACTGTGCATAATGTGGTTTATGTTACAGGCTGATGCTGAGTACAGTGGTCACCAGTGATTACTAGTTGGACGTTTATGATATGTTCTACATTTATTATCTTTACTAAGTGATGGTTCTGACAGTGGCCCACGTGGCCCTGTCATGTGTACATAATCCCCTGTAAATATTGCCCAGTGCCTGGTGGCACCATGTATATTATGTGAGTACTATTCTAATATGTTTTATGATAATACAAAGGCTATTTTTGATATAACCTTGTGTGGAGTTCCTTTTGTGGTGTGCCTGGGATGTTGTTGCTGTGCGCGTGCGCAAACGCTTTACACATTGCCTCCGGGATAAGCCTGACTGCTCGTGCCAAGCTACCAAGGGGGTGAGCAGGGGTTATCTTGGGTGTGTAACTCTCTTGCCCTGACTAGAGTGGTGGTTTCTGCTTGGCTTTGGCGCAAGCCTTAGCCAACCAGAAATCCCATTTCTAACAGGCAGGTTCCACATCAGTAACATACACATGATTCCTAATATCATATATGATCTGTGGTGCTGCACCCTTGAAATGCTTCTCCCAAAGACCGATCAAAGTAGCCGACATATGCTTAAGGGAATGTTGTTGTACAAAAGGCTCATAATCTTTCATGACACTCCACACATCTTCCACACCATAAATAGGGTTACGAGCCAACTGCGCAGCATGATTAGCCACCACCTGTTTTTCTGCATCTCCCACATCAGATCAGACCAACGTCCGCCCCCCTACGTTCCTTAAATTTCGACCAATCTCTATCCTCTGGACCGCGTACCGGTGTCCCACTACTCAGTGATGTCGGGGAATGGAGGAACACAGGGGGGGCAACAACAGAAGGAGCACGCACTACCGTCATTGTCGGCTGCGTCGTGGGGGTAAGAGCTGGAGAGAGAGAAACCGAAGCAATAGGTGTTGCAGGAGTACTAACAGTCACAGTTGCCACAGACGGCGAAGGCAAAGAAAGGACAGGAGGTGCCCTGGCCAAGGCAGTCTGATCGACAGTAACAGAGGCAGAAACAACGGAGACAGAAGAACCAGGCAGCTGGGCCTGGGAGGGAAGAGCGGGATGTATCCTCTGCGGGGCATAAGGGGGTGGGGGTCGAGTATCCAACAATTGTTCCACGAACATATCACTTTCTTCTTGGGCTACATAAGATTTGTCAATCTGCAATCGGAATCTCCTATCTTCACGTTCAATGCCTATCTCTTGCTTCTCTCTATCATGTGCTACAGCTTTCTGAGTCAATGTTGGCATTCTCCCTTTCCAGGCCTCTTTCTCTGCTTTCATTCATCTCTGCTTAATCTCCTTTTGCCATGTTCTGAGGGAATCAAACATAGACTGCCTACTTCTTCTTGCAAACAGCTTCTCCTGTAAAAAGGCAATTTTCAGTTCATCAAAAGTGCCCATCAACGGCCACTGCAACGCTGCATTGTCCCTCGTATATTTGTGCCATAATGTACTAAACATAAAAGGGCCAAGGCCATGCTTCACATACATATCAAAATTAGGAGTGCTTTCTGGAGGCGCCGGCTGAGCTTCTTCCAATGGAGCATCAGTAGAACAACGACGACAACAAAAAACCAAAAAACGACTGAACACAGGCATTTTCAAAAGTAAGGCAAATTCGTTATGTTGCCTGGCAAAGTGCTCACAAACACTTTGTATCCAAATCGGTCCCCAGACAGTACCAAATGCAAAGCAAAGTCGGTTCTCAGGCCGTACCAAAAACAAACCAAAATGGTACCATATCCACAAAGAACCAAAACAAACTCACCTGGTGCACACAAGTGAAACGATTTTATTCTCCACTGTCAACTCTTCGGACCAAACGGTCAGAGCCAAGGGTTTCGCCGTTCAGGACCCCAGTCGGGATGACCACTGGGCAAGGCACCGACCAGTCAGACAGACGGGGCAGCTGCGAGTTCAGGACTCACTCGTGCAGGGATCCCTGGTCCGCCCGTCCGACCCGGTGATGGCCCCGACCTCCACATCCGTCCGTGGGCGAGGATGGGTCACCCGATGGGGTCCCTGTTCGGAACTGTAGGAAGTGACCCGATTAGGGCCACCCGGGTCACTCGTAACCACCTCTCAGCCTTCCATACAAATGAAGAGTCGGTCAGACAGTAGAGAATACAAACCAAGTACATTTTATTCAGGTACACTCGAGTGTAGTCCAGTCTGACCACCCTCCTGGGATTGCTACAGAGGGACTGACTTCAGCAAACATAGAGATACATTATGTACATTTCTGAACCATGAAAGTCCCGCCCATAATGGAATTCTACTAGCAGGTGCAGCTAAAACAAAGAAGCACAGTAAGATGAGTTTCGACTCTAAGGCCGGGCATGCATTATCTTTATGCCAAGGTCGTTCTGTTCATGTCTGCCGCTAGACTAGTAGGAGAAAGCCTCTATCTAAGGGAAAGGAATGCACTAACAAGAACAGTGTATTCATTAGCAGAGCAAGGCCTAACCTTGGGTAAATGGGATTTTCCACAGCCTGCTTCTGAAGGAGAGAATACGCAGCTGACGACGATTCAAAATGGCGACTAAACATAAAATGGTGCAGCGAATGCTAACTTAACATAAGAACAAAACACAAGCAAGGTAGCAAAACGTATTAATTTCATCAACTATACCACAACAGCATTTTACCAATTGTAGGAAATGTGAATCATGTCGAAGAGGCAGGCAAGTTGCCGCAAATCGAGTCCTTTGATCTTTCTTGCAGGTCAAGTTAGTTGGTGTTTATGCCAATTTAACATTTGTACCAGAAAATCAGGCAGGCATTAACTTAAAAAGACATTTTATGAACGCTTGTTTTGGCATGAGGGGTTTAGTACCTCTGTGGGTGGCATACTATTCAGATCTAACATCCCTCACACCAACTTTTTTATGATGCTAGTTTATGAATCAATTTCTTGATATATTGTGGACATCTAATGCATACGGGTAGCAATTATTGACTTATCATGGGCATTCGTGGCACCCACACCTACTATAATGCTGTTTTCTACATTATGGTTGTCATTAATGGTCTATGGCATGGCACGATGGTGCCTACTGTAACATAATGCTGGCCTTGGGTAACACTGGTAATTTCTGGTTTAATATGTGCAGTTCTGGTAAGATAGTGTCAAGCCATGAATATACATAATTTAAACAACATTCAATTTCATGCAGGCAAATAGGAAAAAGAAAACAGTCCAAGTGACATGTGGAACCTGAACACTAGTATACATGCTTTTCCAGCCCTCTCCCCAACGTAGGACAGATATGTCTTTGCCAATGCCTGGCTTTTAGGGAGAAGTTTGTGCAAGGCAAAACATACACAACATTCGTAAATGTCTTTGTATGATTTGTAGTTCTGCCTGTCTCCTCTGGGCTGTAATGCTTAAGTGTGGAAAGGCGTGAATCTTGCTGTCGCTAAAAAGTAGGCCCTATTCTTTGCTGCTGCTATTGTAACTGCTTCCCTCTGTGAACTATTTCCAAAGTCCACAATGATCGCCCCCATAATCAGATTATTTGGTCTAGGGTCCCTTCTAGAAAAGAAAAGCTAGATTGATCTTTGAAGGTCTTAAAGAAATGCAACAGTAGGGAGCATGCATCCTCAACTTCTGTCAACGGGGGTAATATTTGCATCTCTGATTACATTCTCCAAAATTTCTATCCCCTGGACCTCCGTAATGTGCATATTTGAAAGGTACTAGACAGGCATGGTTGTCTTCCACACATAGTAATCTGGTTAGTTTGCTTGCTTTTTTCAACAGTTTTCAATTGCTTCCTGCTTCTCGGATTTATAATACTGTCTCTTCCATGTCTATGGTGGGTCTGTTTCTAGTGTGGCATGGTGGGCAAAAAGACAATTGGCCTAGTAGGTGGTCTTGAGTATTTATCAGTGGCTTAGATTGATTCAAGCATTACACCCATCACTTTTTTCTTTTACTCGAAAGGGAATTTGAAGTTCTTCATTGTGTTAGTTATATCCAATTTAATAACCTGAGAAAAGTCAAAGAGAATAAAACTGGCACTAAGGGATCCAGGTGATTCAGCATGTCAACAAAGCAAATCAGCCACCTTTGGAAAGTATCTGTTTAAGTTGTCACAGAGTTGTCAGGAAGTTATAGTGAAGGCAGATTGGGTGAGAGATTTCAACCCTTTAAAGAACAGTGTCATAAATGAGTTGTTCACCTTGTGGACTATTCTTTTAAAACATGTGTTTTTGTGGTGAACTTGTTGCCTTGGAAGAGAAGGTCTCGGAGGTCAGTAATTGATTCTGTTTCATCCATATTTTTTTGGGCCCATTCATAAAGTTTTACTGCATGAAAGTCAATGAGGCTTGCAAAACTTGTGAGGACACTGATGTTAAAGCCTGGGGCTAGCATTTTTGATTGTATCAAAATAAGTCTATATGTGGGCTGGGGATGTAGTTGAGGCAGGTTAACATTTATGAAGGGAGCAGGAAATAACTTCAAACTGGCTGACTGCATCCGTTAGGGGGCAGAGTTCACCAGCCACACAGAGAAAGATCAGGAAATGTGCCTGGCAGTCAGATATTTTTGTCAATTAAAATTCGGAGTAGACGACATGCCAGCTTACGTATTTTTTTAACAGGCTGCTTCAATAGTCCAAGTCCTTTTTCAATGCTGGTTAATGCTTGGATAGTTCAAATTACACTTTCAATGCTGAGAATGCTCCGGACCCTACATGCTCTATTCTGATTGACTTGGTGCTGTCACAATCCCATAAAAGCCTTGAATTTTATAAAAGGTATCTTTTGCAGTGCCATAAGAAGACAAAAGTTATTTTATGGCATGACACGGAGGCCAACATTATGCAAATCTCCTTTATTGCCACAGCTCAGCAGTAACAATGAAGAGAATATAGAACTTCAAACAACATTCCAATACACTATATAGTCCATCAGCATGCAGCCATCTTCCTTCTTTGTTGCTGCTGCTCACAAAGATAAGTACCCTCATTTCCTTTGTGCCTATTATTCCATGTATGTTTGACCATTTGTATTTATTTGTATGATTGATCTTTGTATTTATTTATATCTTGCATGACTGGGTCCTATTGACCCTACCATGCGTTTACTTCTTATTGAGAATTCTTTTGAACTATTCTTTTGAACTATTCTGCCTTTAACATTTTAACTTCTTTATCGATTTAGTGTGAACCTTATTCCCTCTAATACCATGTTTTTAAAAGACTAAGCGTACTGCGCTATTAAAACGTGCCTCCGATCACCCTGGCAAGTTGATTTAATTCTCCTTTTCCTCCTCGCATTGTTTAAATCGCGACTCGCATTCCCGTTGCCTAGCAGCGCTCTCAGCGCGAAGGAGGCATACGGGAATGCAACATCGTACTTCACCGTTTTTTTCTTTCTTGGAGCCTACCGGCTCCTGCACGGCTTTAAATACCTTGTGAGGTCCTCCTCAATCGCCATTCCCAGGACGATCGCTCCTCTTCCACCGCGGTACACCTTTCATATGCGTACCGCGGAAGGGAGAAGGAGTTAGAGGAAAGGAAATTAGGCGCCGCCACGCAGGCTTTGGACGTGTGTGGTTGCCAAGTTACAGCTAGCAACATTTTGGCAGTTGCAGCGGTTTCGTCGTTCACTTTCCTTTGAGCTCTGTAATTGAGCCCCGACACACCCTCACCCTTAATCCACAAGAGATGTGACAAATTTTACCTACGCTTGTAAGCTTATTTAACCCCTTAAGCTTAAACCTCATTTTTCATCAGAATTAATACCTGGAACATCCAAAAAAAAAAGGAGAGATAAAGGAAAGAGACGTTCTATATTAAATATTTAACAATCTGCAAGAGAGTTAAGGGGAATATAATTTCTAATATAATTTGAATATTATTTTTAATATATTTATTACCCTTTTCCCATAATGTCTCTTAATCCTGAGCTCAATCTGGAAGGTAAGATCGAGTCTTTGGTCACTAAGGCCATGGACAAAGTTGTGGACTCACTTAATGAGACCATTACTAAAAAAAATTGAATCTCTCTCAAGGGCATGGCCCTCTACTAGCACCGCACATACCTTTGGCGCAAAATAAGGGGCAGTTAAGGCCCCAAAGAAAAGAGCTGCACCAGAACACCCTGTTAAGAGTGCGACAAAGAAAACAGGAAAGGCAGCTCACTCACGCTTCTCAGGCGGTGACCAGAACGATGCCCTGGGCATCACACAAGGGCAACAAACAGGCCCCAAGCTCCCTATACATATTGACAGTGATGAACCAGATGAAGCAGAGATAGATCTCTCATGCTCATCAGGTTTTGACACGGACATTAAAGACATGGGAGACGAAACTTTGGGAAACACTGAAGAGGCAAGCAAGGCCTCAGGCTCAAAAATGGGCATTACTGACCCCTTCGGGGACGATATGTTTGATCCCCTTTTAATCAAACATCCCCTTTCTCCTGAATGGCTACCCTCCCAACATGTAGCAGACTACATTAGTTTTTGGCTGAGAAGGGAGATTCCCAAAGAAGTGAGATCCAGACTGAGGTCTGAATGCCCTCGCCCATCTCTTCCAGACAAAATTGCAATGACCCCTGAACTTGACCCTAAGGTCATTGCTTTCATAGCAAAGGGTGCCAAAGACCCTAGAAAAGGGATAGACAAGAGCCTAAGGTCTTGTCAAGAATGTCTCCTTGACACTATTGGACCTCTAACCAAAATATTCGACTTAGCTGAAAGCGCCTACATTGATGGAACACCTATTGACCCTAAGGAACTGCGTGAGTGGGTCCAACGAACCATCTGCCTCCTTGGTAATGCAAACACTGCCATTTCTAATGAACGCAGAAAGGGCATACTCCTCAAGATTGACCCTAAACTCATTGAATTGGCAAACAAGGAGGGAGGAGCCACCTCACAGGGGCTCCTCTTTGGAGAGGACTTCATTCGTGACATGACCAAGTATGTCGGGCCTTTAGTTCGATTCAAAAGTCGCAACGTGACATTAAGAAAGTCTTCCAAGACAACATTTTTGGAAGGGCCGGGAGAATGCGGGGTCGGTTCCCCGGCCGTGGCCAGTCTACCTCAAGACCCTTTCTGGGACGAGGATCAAACTTCCAGCAATCATCCTTTTATGGAAACCAACCGTTCTTCCCTTAAAGGCAGAGAAACAGGGGAAGACCATTTCGAGGCGAGAGAAGAAACAGCAGAGGATTCTCTGCAGGTAGGAATATTGAAAGACCATTTAGATACCCCTATAAAGGTGGGAGGGAGACTAGCCCTCTTCTCTGGGAACTGGACATTGGTAACTCAAGACCCATGGGTTCTAGACACTGTCAAGGGTTACAAAATAGAATTTACGGATACCCCTTTTCAATCAAAGAGACCTCGCGAGATAACCTTCTCTCGAGAACAGAGAAAACTAGTATCTCAAGAAGTAAGGGACTTGCTAGCAAAAGGGGCTATAATAGAGAGCTCAGAAACCGGTTTCATCAGCAATATATTCTTAGTAAAAAAGAAAGGCAAAGGACAGAGACCTGTCATAAACTTAAAAAATCTAAACGGGTGGGTTTCTTACCATCACTTCAAGGTGGAAGGGATACACCTCCTAAAGGACGTCTTGAGAAAGGGAGACTGGTTAACACGTCTAGACCTAAAGGACGCCTACTTGACCATCCCAATTTGGCCCCCTCACAGAAAATTCCTCCAGTTCACCTGGGAAGGAAAACTTTGGGAATTTTGCACTCTCCCCTTCGGTCTGTCATCAGCCCCTTGGTGCTTCACCAAGGTCTTACGCCCGGTAGTAGCAAGGCTAAGGGAAAGGGGTGTGAGGCTAATAATATATCTGGACGATATCTTTATCATGGGTCAGTCCAAGGCAACAGTATCTCGCCTACTGGAACATATAGGCTTTGTCATAAATGCCAAAAAATCATGCACTACACCAAGCCAGGAAACTCAATTTCTGGGCTTCATGGTGAACACAGTGTCTGCAGAACTGAAACTACCAAGGGAAAAGATAAAGAAACTCTGCAAAGAACTCAGGAAGATGCTATCTTTGGAGGTATTTCCCTCGAGACTCTTAGCCAGGATCCTTGGTCTCCTCTCCTCAACCATCCAGGCGATCTTTCTGGGCCCTTTACACTACAGGGCCCTCCAGAGACTCAAAGCAAAAGCTCTGAAGTCGACTCTGTCTTACACTCAGATGACTTGCTTAGATGAAGATTCGAGGAAAGAACTATCTTGGTGGCTAAAGAATGCAGAAGCTTGGAATGGCAGAGCCATTTTTGGGGAAGCCCCAGAATTGATTATAGAATCAGATGCGAGTCTAGAAGGTTGGGGTGCCACTTGTGGCAACTCTTCGACAGGAGGTCGTTGGACACGCGAAGAGAAGGAACTACATATCAACTGCCTGGAGCTTCTAGCAGGTTCCTTTGCGGTCCGGAGCTTCACCCAGAATTCAATGAAATGCTGTATAATGCTGCGCATGGACAATGTCTCTGCAGTGAAGTACGTCAACAAGATGGGGAGACCACATTCAAAGGGTCTTACTGAAATAGCGAAAGGTTTCTGGGGCTATTGTTTGAACAGGGGACTGTCCGTCACAACGGAACACATCCCTGGTTTGAACAATGGGGTAGCGGACTGGTTCTCCAGAAATTTCAGGGATTCCAGCAACTGGAAGTTAAACAGAGGGATATTCATGACAATCCAAGACCAATGGGGTCCCTTCAAGACAGATCTCTTCGCAGACAGAATGAACACTCAGATGATGAATTTCTTCAGTTGGAAGCCGGACTCTCAAGCAACAGGGGTGGATGCCTTCCTCCAGGACTGGCAAGGCTTAAAGCCATATGCCTTCCTGCCGTTTGTCATGCTTCCACGTCTTCTTTTACACGCTCGCTGGTACCTTCAGAGCATGGTGGTGATAACCCCCCTTTGGAGGTCTCAGGCATGGTTTCCTATCATCTTGGAGATGGCCATGGACTTCCCAATTCTAATACCACCTTTCGGGCAACTACTCCTGGGTCCTCAGGGCGAATCACATCCTCTCATAGACCAAGGTCTATTGGTTCTGACGGCCTGGAAGATTTCAGGCGACAATGGAAAATCCCTGGCCTTTCGCCAGATGCTTTCCAACTCATATCTGAGTCTTGGGCATCCGGAACAAGGAAGGCATATCGACTGGCTTGGAATAAATGGGTTCGCTGGTGTCTTCAACGACACTACGATCCCGTTTCAACTGATTTAGTTCATGTAGTAAACTTCCTATCGGAACTCTTCGCTTCTGGCCTAAGTTATAGAACTGTTAATGTTTATAGGTCAGCAATAGCTGCAGGACACTCTTTAGTTGATGTGTCTCAGTAGGGCAAAACCTTTTAACAAAAAAGATAATGAGAAGCATGCGAGTTCTTAATCCTCCAACTCCGAAATATTCAGCCTTATGGGACGTAAGAAACATATTACAACTTATCTCTTCTTGGAGAGATAACGTTAACCTCTCTCTCAAGCGTATTTCCTATAAGCTTACTGTGTTACTTTGCTTGGTCTCTTTCAGGCGAACCTCAGATGTTAGGGCATTAGACGTTACTAACAGGGCTTACCAGCCTGAGGGAGTTTGTTTTTACCTTAAGAAAAGAACCAAAACTAGGTCTTCCTCTATTTTCTATCCTTTCTTTCCTCTTAATGAAAGTCTATGTGTTGTTAAATGTCTTAAAGAGTATGAAAGAAGGACGGTAGGTCTGAGAGGAGTTGGAACTCAACTGTTGATTTCTCACAGATCCCCTCATAATGCAGTTTCTTCTCCCACGCTTGCTAGATGGGTTAAAGAAGTGATGAGTGAGAGTGGTGTTGATGTTTCTATTTTTGGTGCACACTCTCTCAGAGGCGCCTCTGCTTCTAAAGCTTTTATGTTAGGTGGAGGGCTCCAGGATATCCTTAGAGCCGCTGACTGGTCAAATGAGAGCATGTTTAAGAAATGTTATTTTAGACCAATCAATAATGTGATTGACAATGTACTTGGTTCACTTTAAACTTGCATAATGTTGGCCTCCGTGTCATGCCATAAAATGTAGATTTTTCACAGCCTGGTGGGCAGAAAATCTGGATTTTATTAAGGACACGGAGGCCAAGATTATCCCTCCTCTTACAACCCTCCCTAGGGATTTTACCTTTTGACCTATTGTGTCTTTTTTTCTTCCAGATTAAGACGTCTGGGGATTCCTAAGGGAAACAGTTATTCGTTCTACATCAAGTTTGAAGCCTTGTTTTTTATGAGTTTACTTCTTGTTCGCAGCACTTGACAAAGAAGGAAGATGGCTGCATGCTCATGGACTATATAGTGTATTGGAATGTTGTTTGAAGTTCTATAGTCTCTTCATTGTTACTGCTGAGCTGTGGCAATAAAGGAGATTTGCATAATCTTGGCCTCCGTGTCCTTAATAAAATCCAGATTTTCTGCCCACCAGGCTGTGAAAAATCTAAATTCTCTACTTTTTTCATTCTGTTCAAAGGTATCTTTTGCTCCTAGCTAGCGTTTCATCTTTGCTACTAAATTTAATTAAAGCAAGGCCAATATGTGTGGATGTGTAGCAACACAAAAAGGCCTATTTGAAGGCTTAGGAAAACATTAGTACTACTTCTCTAAACACCACTAAATTAGATTAGATTAGGCAAACACAATGCTTACATCACCAAGGAAAGACAGTTCTTACCTGGCACTTAATGCAGGTATTTTCTTTGAGTCCTTTATTTTTGACCAAGAATCTTCAGCTAGGCCACCCTGGATAGAATATTGCTGTCCTGGAATTAAGTCATCCTTCTCACGCTGCATAATTCGTTGCTTCAAACTTTGAAATAGCTTCATCTCTTGTTCATTAGGCCACTCGTCTGACAATTCCAGACTGGATCTCATTAGTTCACCCAATTTCAACTTTTCAACAGGCGGCATGTCTATTGAAATCAAACAGACTTTAACAGATGCAGAATGAACATGATCTAGTGTGAAAATTGATTTGTAGTAGTGAAAATGACTTTTGCTTCTGGTTTTGTAGGACTGTAGGAAAATGGTCGATCTCTACTGTTATTCACTCAGGTGTACCACTATGTGTTAACAATACTATGGGCTGGTGTTAAAATTGAGCACTAAATGTGAGAAAAGAAGGTATTAACAGGTACAAAAGGAGAATTTAAATTATTTGCATCCACACTATCCAATTTCCACAACAGTGTGCATCGCGCACAATCTTGGCAATCACCCACTACATATGTTCTTTGGATTGGGGAGTTTTTGAGGCCAAGTCTATTGTTCAAGGTCTTAATAATCACTCTTAGCTTCCTTTAAGATGAATAAAAATGCACATACACATCAATTATTGGGTGTTCCATATCACACAAGGATGATTTCGATGCTGAAATATATTTCAGTACCTACTCTGAAAAAAAGCAGATTTTGTTAGATGGTAAGTCCTGTTTCTTCCATTTAGAAAATGAGACATTGCTTGCTATCTTTTTAAAAAAACTTCTATTTATTTTTTTATTATGAAAGTGGGAAAAGTACAACTCATTATCTGAAGAACAGTGAAGACCAAGAATACTAGGAATACAGGAAGTCAAACTAAATCTTTCAAGGACTTATAAATACATACTGTATGAACCAGCCTTCTGATATAAACAAAGATTAGTTAAAAGCATCCTAAAAACCTTTACAATGCGATTAAGTCACTGAGCATTCTGATTCATCCAGTTTCCTAGTAATCCCCATATTATTTGATCTTTAGTCATTTTTGCTTTACCTTTTGACCTATATAAAGGAGTTTCCAGATAATAACAGGCTAAATATCTGCACAAACATTTCCAGACTAAAGAAAGATCGGAATTTAACCAGTCTGTTGCAATGTAATGTAGTGAAACTATAATGGCAATTAATATTTCCTCAAAATGATTACTAGAGACCAGATGATCAATTCCTAGCATACTAAAGTGCTCTATGATAAGAACCTGTGTATGGAGCATCTTCCTTTTATTACTTGCCATTGACGTCCAATATACTTGCAGCACGGAACACTGTTCCAACATGTGCAAAAGATCAACATCTTCTAGTTGACCTCCTGGACATTCAAAGTTATTTTGATGCAACCTGCAGCTAGATCATGTCTCTACCAGATAAGGCTTTACCGTAGGAAAGTAACTTGTCCATCTGATAGAGACATCTAGCAGCAGATTCCTTACCTTTGAATAGATACCTAAGCAATACCATCCCCGGAGGAGGGAATGCGGAAAAGTTTAGACCAGGAAGACCTGCAGGACAGAGCAGCCAAAAAGGCCGTCCCTCCAGACTTGACTGTCCAGGCAGTAGTGTTTGGTAAACGTGTGCAGGGATGCCTAGGTTGCTGCCTGACAAATTTCGAGGACTGGAACACCACGTTTCAACACCATGGTCGCAGCCTTAGCTCTGCTGGATTGAGCCCTTAAACCTTCAGGAGGCTGCTTTTTGGCCAGGAAATAGCAAATGTTGATGCAGTGGATGACCCATTGCGAGACAGTCCTCTTCTGCATCGCACGACCTTTCTTTGAGTTGGTCGTCCACCCTGAACTCTTTATTGTGGTCAAGGTAGAATGCCAACACTCTTTTTGGGTCCAGACAGTGGAGTTGCTCTCTTCTTTAAAGGGGTGTGGTGTAGCATAGAAAGGGAGCAAGGAGACGAATTGCCCCATGTGGAATGGTGTTACCACTTTCGCTAAGAAAGAGGCCCTAGTGCGAAACACCAACTTATCAGGCAAGAAGGTAAGGAGGCTTGGAAAACAGAGACTGCAATTTGCTCAACCTCCTGGAATCAGTTATTGCCATTAAAAAGGCTGTTTTGATGGCAAGTAGCCGGAGTGGGCAATTGTGCTGAGGTTGGAATGGAGCACACATGAGGAAGGTGAGAAATGAATTAAGGTCCCACTGAGGCATAATGAAAGGGGCAGGTGGTAACATAGGTACAAGCCCCTTAAGAAATGTATTTGCAATAGGGGATTTCAATAAAGAGGGTTGGTATGGCAGCCTCAAGAAGGCAGTCAGGGCCGAAAGGTACCCTTTGAAAGTGTCCAGAGCAGAGCCCTGCTGGGCAAGGTCAAAATAAAGAGAAGGACTTCAGAGAGGGAGGCAGAAAGAGGATCAATAGATCTTTCTGTACAATATGTTCCAAATTTGTGCCACTGCCAGGCGTACATGGTCTTGGTAGAGGGATGCCTGGCTGCCAAAATATCATTACAGACTTCGAGAGGAAGGTCGAATGCTATCAACTGCTGACGCTCAATCTCCACGCAAGAAGGCGCAGAGTTGACAGGGTTGGGTGGAGGACCCTCCCCTGCTGCTGCGACATAAGATCCTCCTGAAGGGGCAACCTGATCGGAGAATCGATGCTCAGTTGGAGAAGCTCGGGGCACCAGACTCTCTGCCCAGTCCGGAGTCACAAAAATGACTTGGGCCCCGTTACTCCTTAGCTTCTTGAGCACTCTAGATAGGAGTGGTATTTGCGGAAAGGCGTACAGGAGGCCTGAGCTCCACTCAAGACGAAAAGCATCGCTGAGCAAGTGCCACTTTGGAAACTCCAGTACGCAAAACTGCTGACTTTGCACGTTCTCTGCGAAGGAGAACAGATCTAACCAAGGCTCTCCCCACTTCTGAAAGAGACCTTGTGCCAGATGGAAATGCCATTCGTGATCTTCTAGGCATCAACGGCTAAGTTTGTTTGCCCTGGCATTCAGAGAACCTGCCAGGTGTTGAACCGCCAGGGAAATGCCCTGCTGTTCCAGTAACGTCCAGAGACGCGGGGCTGCTTCACATAATGTCCACGAGATGCAGGACCTCTTCACAAAAGGTCCACAACCCCAACCCACCTTTTTGTTGCAGTACCACATGGCGGTGCTGTTGTCCGTGGTGACTTGAACCAGCTTTCCCTTGCTAGAAGGAAGAAAGGCTGTCAATGCCAAGTAAATCACTCGGAGCTCCAGCAAGTTGATGTGGAGTCTGTATTCCGCCGGAGACCAGAGTCCTCTAATCTCCACCTCTCCCAGATGGACCCCCATCCCAGGAGTGACACATCTGTCACTACTGTGTGGTCTCTTTGGGGAAGGGAGAGTACGTTAGCCACCACTGCAGGTCCTGTGTAGTTCTCTCTGAGATCTGGACCATGTTGGAGAGATTTCCCTGATGTTGCGCCCACTGGAACTTCAAGTCCCACTGCAGAGCCGCATAGGCCATTTGCCATGTGCCACTAGAAGGATGCAGGAGGCCATGAGGCCCAGCAACCTCAGAGTCATTCTCACCAAAATCCAGGATAGAGGTTGATACATTGGTATCATAGTCTGAATATCCTGAATTTGCAGTTCGGGAGGATAGGCCAGAAAATGCACAGTCCAGAACAGCTCTGATGAAAAGGAGCGTCTAAGATGGAGTCAGGTGTGACTTCGGCATGTTGATAGAGAACCCTAGCGAATGCAGAAGGATTTCCGTAGTCTGGAGGTGGGAGACGACAGTTTTGGGCGAACTTGCCATCAACAGCCAGTCATCGAGATAGGGGAAGACTGGAACCCATGATCTGCGCAGATGAGCTGCGACCACCGCCATCACCTTGGTGAACACCCGAGAGGCACTGGTAAGGCCAAAGGGGAGCACAGTGAACTGAGAATACTCATAGCCTACCGTAAACTGCAGGTAGCGCCGATGGGGAGGCAGGACGGGAATGTGAAAATAGGCGTCCTGCAACTCCAACGCTTTTAACCAGTCTCCTTAGGCAGACAAGATCTGAGCTAGAGTGAGAATCTTGAACTTTTCCTTTTTGAGGAAGTAGTTGCGGGTTCGCTGATCTGGGATAGGGCGCAGGCCCTTATTCTTCTTAGGGACCAGAAAGTAGCAGGAATAGCAACCACAGCCTACTTCTGGCGCCAGAACCCTTTCTATGGCTCCTTGGCCAAGAGAGTCATGACTTCCTCCTGCAGCAAAGTCAGGTGATCCTCCGTAAGCCGGTCGTAAGTTGGAGGCATGGAGGGGGTAGTTTCGAAGGGGAGTATCCCCTTTGGACTATCTGAAGAACCCACCTGTCCGTCGTGATGTCCTGTCAGTGGTGGAGGTGATGGCAGAACCTGCCACCAGCTGGCCGCCCATGAACTTGAATGGCCGGACTAGGAAGGTTTGGAGGCTGAGGTGGCGGGGTGATGGTGGACTGACCCGACCTCTGGCCGCCCGGCCCAGGGGGCTGGAACGAGCTTCGCCCATGGCCACGGAGAGCTTTCTGAACTTGCGCGGTCTTGTGGCTGGGGTAAGGCTGGCACAGCTGAAAACCCCTTCCGTAGCCATGAATGGGGCAAAAGGCAATCTGGGGACGAATGGCCACTGAGAGGCCCAAGGACTTGGCCGTAGCCCAAAATCCTTAAAGTGCTCCAGCGCCATGTCTGCCTTGTCTCTGAAGAGACGGGTGCCATCAAAGGCATGTCCATGAGAGAGGCCTGGGCATCCCCCGAAAAGCAAGAAGTCTTTAACCAAGCATGGTGTCTAACAGCCACTGTAGTTGAAATCGCTCTGTCCAGTGAGTGGGTCGCGTCGAGTCGGATGGCGAACTTTGCTGCATCTCTCCCGTCTGATACAGCTTAGGAGAGGATGGCCCGGGCCTCCTCCGGGACCTGTGGCAGCACTTGCGCAACCATTTTCCACAAAGTGTGGGAATAACGGACCAATAAGCACGCAGTGTTCACCGACCGCAATGCAAGGCTGGAGGAACAAAACAATTTTCTCACCCCAACTATCCAGCCTCTTGGATTCCCTGTCCGGGGGTGCGGAAGGGAATGCTCCTGGGGAGGTAGAGTCTTGGACTACCAAGCTCTCAGGGGTTGGTGAGGAAAGATAGGTCACCCACTGCAGGGCGATGGTGTCGGGTTCTCCTGTGTACTCGGTAGAGTGCCAATTTCCTCGGGAGCGAAGAAGGACCTCCACTCTCCCCCGGGGTATCACCAGATCAGGATATTACCGGATTACTAGTTGTCTACCCACAAGGGAGAGAAGAGACATCTCAGGACCACCAGAGTGAGGGCAAGAGCAAGGTTTTCCACAGGACTCTCAGAAGGGGCAGAGAAGAAGCCTTGAGGTGCTACAACAGAATAGACAAAAGAAATGCAGATGAGTGACAAATGTATGTTCCTATTTTAACCACCCACCTCCTGTTTAGATTATAACCCCTTCACTAGTTGTGTACGACCCCAGACTCACCAGTATAACAGCCGTTAATCGCCGTAAGTTTAGACCAACTTCTAGCCAGCAGGTATCCTCACCAAGCAACGGTTAAGTTCACAGCGACTCAGTGTCAGGAGTTCAGGCCATCCAGAAGTCCAACTTCCAAGGATCCACTCAATCCAGGAGGTGCAGAGGGTTGAATCCAATTCCAACAGGGTAGGGGGAATTAGTGCGAGGACTGGATACTAATAAACAAAGACCGCTAACTATCTAGTAGCGGTAAAACCTTTCCGGGTTTAGAACACAAAAAATAAGAGGTAGTGCGCGCACACGACACTCATAAAAATTAGGCGAAGGAGAGCCAATAAATCCTGCTCCCTAATAGGAACGATAGTGTAAATATATATCAGAACGTGAGACTCGCGAAACATGAATAACTCTCTCGTCGAACTGCGAGGGAGCCTAGAGAGAGCCGTCCGGTAAAGCAGCAGGCAGGAGAGCGTTCAAACCACGGGAGACCTCAGATAGACAAACACTCGATCTCTATTCCTCGAACAGGAAACAAGGCACAGGTGAAGCAAGGCGTGGTCCAGCAGGTAGAACGATTGCCAAGCACCTGCGCTTGGGAAGGGGCTGTCTTTATCCCCCCACAAGGTCACGTGGTGAGTCTGTGAGCGCACACAATCATTCTCCCTAGTGTTGCATTCTGGGTAATGTAGTGTCTACGGTGTGCCGTGTCTAACCAGGACCCTAAAGTGTAACAGTTCTCCCGCCCAAAGGCCTTCCCACCGGTCTGGGTTTGGAGGGATATAAGGCATGAAACCTTCTCACTAGTAGCGGGGCATGTACGCCTGTAGCCGGTTCCCAGGTTCGATCTTCTGGGCCATACCCTACCCAATCCACTAAATACTGCAATTTCCCTCTGTACCTTCGTGAATCAAGTATGCGTCGTACTTCATACTCTTTTTCCCCGTCAACGAGAAGAGGAGGGGGAGGAGGTTCAGGACAGGACGGAGGAGCATATGGTTTAAGAAGTGAGGTGTGGAAAACTGGATGGACCTGTATCTCTGGGGGAGTTCTAATTTTACAGCAACAGGGTTGACTTTATGCACGATGGTATAAGGCCCAATGTATCTAGGTTGTAATTTTCTAGGACCAGGCATTCTCAAGTTTTTTGTGGCCAACCAGACTTGATCGCCTTTCTGATACTCAGGGGCAGGTCGTCTATGTGTATCAGCTTGTCTCTTCATCCTTTCCTTGGCTTCTGTTAATTCTTGTATGGCTTGTTTCCATATATGTGTGAGTTGAGTGTGGTGTTCCAACACAGCGGGGATTCGTGAGAGGGAAGGGGGTAAGGAAAGAGGCAGGAATCTAGGATGGTAACCATAGGAGAAAAAGAATGGAGAGACTTTGGAGGAGGCGTGCGTGGAGTTATTATATGCGAACTCTGCCAAAGGCAGTGCCTGTACCCAATCCCCTGTGACCGTGTTTAAGAGGCACCTGAGATATTGCTCTAACGTTTGATTGGTTCGTTCTGTCTGCCCGTCTGTTTGGGGGTGATAGGCTGAGGAGAGGCGTTGATCTATGCGCAAGGCAGTACACACTCCTTGCCAGAACTTGGATATGAATTGTGGGCCTCTGTCAGACACCACTACCAAGGGTACTCCATGTAGTCGTATGATGTGTGTGATGAATATGTCTACTAACTCTTTGGCAGAGGGTATTTTCTTGAGGGGGACGAAATGGCCCATCTTTGACAGCATATCCACCACAACCAATACCGCTGTAAACCCTTGGGACGCAGGGAGATCCGTGATAAAGTCCATACTAATGGACGACCAAGGGGCAGGAGGGATGGGTAAGGGCTGCAATAATCCAGCTGGGGCACAATGCAGTGCTTTCTGACGAGCACAAACCGTACACCCTTTCACGTAATCATACACTTCTGTATTCATTTTGTGCCACCAGAACCATCTCTTGCACAGCCGTAGTGTTTTCTCACCTCCTGGGTGTGCAGCTAAGGGGAGTGCATGACACCAATTTATGATGACTTTCTGTAATTCTTTAGAGGGAATGTATAAGAGAGTATCATGGAAAAACAACCCATTTTCAATCTTGTTCATAGGGTCTGCTAACCACTCTTCTATACTAATGGTCTGGTATGCCGTATGTAGTTTCTCATAAAAAGGTTCATCTGTAATCCCCTCAATTTTACCAACGGCCACCATCTTATTAGCCGGGATCAAGGGTGGGGGAGTGTCAACCATGTATTTGTACTCTTTACCTAGTCGTGATAAAGCGTCAGCTCTTCCTTGTTTGGCTCCTGGTCTAAAGTTAATAAGAAAATCATATTCGCTAAAGAAGGAGACCCATCTCATCTGTCGAGGAGTGAGTGCCTTTGCAGATTTAAAGAACTGTAAATTCTTGTGATCTGAATAAATAGTGATCACATGAGGTGATCCTAATAGGTAGTGTCGCCATTCCTGAAATGCTAACTTAATCGCTAAGAGCTCTCGTTCTCCAATGGTGTAATTTTGTTCCGCGGGGATAGAGTCTTTGAGAAGTATGCTATTGGATGAAGGGTGCCTGTTCGAAAGTCTCTTTGGGATAAGACCCCCCAACGGCGTATTGTGATGCATCTGCTTCTACAAAATACGGTTGAGTTTCATCCGCGTGTTTTACAATAGGTGCTGTACTAAACTTGTCTTTTAATGCTTGAAAAGATGTTTCTGCATTGTCATCCCAGTTAAAAGTAACTCCCTTTTTTAACAATTTGGTGATGGGTGTGATGAGGTCTGAAAAATGATCTATAAAGCGCCTGTAAAAATTGGCGAATCCCAGGAATGATTGCACCTCTTTTACCGAGGTAGGACTAGACCACTTCACAATGGCCGATACCTTGGCGGGGTCCATGTGAATACCTTCTGGTGAAATTACAAACCCTAGGAAATCTACTTTTTGTGTATGGAAGATGCATTTCTCCAGTTTGGCAAACAGATGGTTTTCACATAGGCGTTGAAGTATGAGCTTCACATGAGTGATGTGGTCTTTTTTGTTTTGGGAATAAACCAAAATATCGTCGATGTAGACGATGACAAACACATCAAGGTATTCTCTCAATATTTCGTTGATAAAAAACTGGAAGGCTGCGGGTGCATTGCACAACCCGAAAGGCATCACACAATATTCATACAGCCCGTATTTCGTGCGAAATGCCGTCTTCCATTCATCTCCCTCCTTTACCCTAATCAGATGATAAGCTCCTCGTAAATCGAGTTTGGTGAAGATTTTGGCTTTTCGTACTTGGTCTAAGAGCCCGGAAATAAGAGGGAGAGGATATTTGTTTTTACAGTCACCTTATTCAATGCTCTATAATCCAGGCAGGCTCTCAAACCCCCTTCACGTTTTGGTATAAAAAACAGAGGGGATGAGACAGGCGAGGTGGAATGGCGTATAAAACCCTTTTGCAACATGTCTTGGAGATAGTCATACAAATACTGGCTTTCTGGTTCTGTCAATGCGTATACTCGGCTGACCGGCAAGGTGGCACCTGGTACTAAATCGATACGGCAATCAAAAGGCCTGTGCGGTGGTAATGCTACAGCTTTGGCCTCGTCAAAGACCACTTTATATTCATGGTATTCTGCAGGCAAGGTGGTATTTCCTAAATCCGTGAGCGCGCAACTAAGTGAGGGGCTGACAGGTAAGGAATCATGGTAACAGTGCAACATACAATGAGAGGAACGTAATGTTACCTTTCGGGTAACCCAGTCAATGTGAGGGTTGTGAGTCTGTAACCAGGGCACTCCCAGAATGGCGCCAAAATTGGGTGTATCAATTAAATCAAATCGTATCTTCTCGGTATGCCCGTTATCACAGACCATGGTCAGAGCGGAAGTGTGATAGTGTATTAAGCCAGATGATAACTCTGTGCCATCTACGGCCCTCACCTTTTCAGGGTGAGTTTTCTGTAGGAATTCTATCCCGAGACTTTTTGCCAACGTGATGTCCAAGAAATTCCCAGTTGCCCCAGAGTCTAGCATGATCGATAAGGGGATTCTGCACTGGGACGGCATTACCAATACTACTGAAATCGTAAAATGTTTAGGGACGACCGTGGAGGTATTGGCAAGGAATAAAGAGACCCATGGGGTTTTAGGACTTGAAGAGCTGGTCTCAGATCTCTCCAAGTCTAGTAGTTTTCCGATTGGACTGCGAATCCCATCTTCCCCCCAGGCAGTCGGGGTCCTACCTTCGGTTTAACACTACAGTCCTTGGCGTAGTGTCCCCCTTTTCCGCAGTAAAGACATAGGTCTAGTTGTCTCCTCTTATCGCGTTCTTCTCGGGACAGTGGGCCACGAATCCCACCTATCTGCATAGGTTCTACACTATCCTTGATTTCCTTCTTCTCAATGCGAGGTACCAGAAAACGAGGAAATCCCCCTTTGTGCGTTCTCCCTTCCGTTCACTCAACCTATGATCCAGTTTAACCACCAAGTCAATAAAAGAAGGACAGTCTTCTGGAGGGGTCACTATCTGTGATAAAACATCCTTCAACTCATCACGCAGCCCTCTATAAAATAAGGAAGTTCGTTTCTCCTCCGGCCATTGCGTTTCAGCCACTAGTCGATTGAAGGTAGTGATATAACTCAACAGATCTTTTGAACATTGCTTTAATCCTAACAATTCGTTATCACTCGCCTGCATGTAGGAGTGACGAGCAAACAAATTCTTCATGCTGTCCTTGAAGCTTACTAAATCATACAAGACTGGATCATTATTTTCCACCAGCGGCACAGCCCACAAGGCTGCATTACCCGTCAGATAGGAAATGATGAAAGCCACTTTTGCGGCATCGTCGGGAAACGAGGCTGCTCTACACAAAAACTGTAACTGACATTGGTTCATGAATACCGAATATCTAGTATTGTCTCCATTGAATCTCTCAGGCATCGCTAATGGTGTTTGCGGTGGAGTAACCACTGTTACATTCACCGGAGCTGTGGGTGTGCTAGAGGACGCGAAGGAAGTGGGGACAGTAGGAGGGGTAGGACCCGGAAAGCGGGCAGGTTGTATATAGGTCTTTTTGTGCTTGACTGTATTAGCCATGAGGCTGGGGTCATCTTGCGTTTGGGCCTTCACCGTGTTCAGTTCAGCCGTTAATCTAGAATTCTCAGTTTTTACAGCCCTGAGTTCCTGTTGCAAACTGGTTACTACTGCAACTAACTCGTTCATAGTTAATACAGGATTATCAGCGGACATAGCTCCACCCTGGAGCATGTCAAATGTGTCCGCTATGTCCATCTCCGCTCAGGGGAAAAATGAAACGTGGGCTTGGCAATCTGTCGGGTTCTCCTGTGTACTCGGTAGAGTGCCAATTTCCTCGGGAGCGAAGAAGGACCTCCACTCTCCCCCGGGGTATCACCAGATCAGGATATTACCGGATTACTAGTTGTCTACCCACAAGGGAGAGAAGAGACATCTCAGGACCACCAGAGTGAGGGCAAGAGCAAGGTTTTCCACAGGACTCTCAGAAGGGGCAGAGAAGAAGCCTTGAGGTGCTACAACAGAATAGACAAAAGAAATGCAGATGAGTGACAAATGTATGTTCCTATTTTAACCACCCACCTCCTGTTTAGATTATAACCCCTTCACTAGTTGTGTACGACCCCAGACTCACCAGTATAACAGCCGTTAATCGCCGTAAGTTTAGACCAACTTCTAGCCAGCAGGTATCCTCACCAAGCAACGGTTAAGTTCACAGCGACTCAGTGTCAGGAGTTCAGGCCATCCAGAAGTCCAACTTCCAAGGATCCACTCAATCCAGGAGGTGCAGAGGGTTGAATCCAATTCCAACAGGGTAGGGGGAATTAGTGCGAGGACTGGATACTAATAAACAAAGACCGCTAACTATCTAGTAGCGGTAAAACCTTTCCGGGTTTAGAACACAAAAAATAAGAGGTAGTGCGCGCACACGACACTCATAAAAATTAGGCGAAGGAGAGCCAATAAATCCTGCTCCCTAATAGGAACGATAGTGTAAATATATATCAGAACGTGAGACTCGCGAAACATGAATAACTCTCTCGTCGAACTGCGAGGGAGCCTAGAGAGAGCCGTCCGGTAAAGCAGCAGGCAGGAGAGCGTTCAAACCACGGGAGACCTCAGATAGACAAACACTCGATCTCTATTCCTCGAACAGGAAACAAGGCACAGGTGAAGCAAGGCGTGGTCCAGCAGGTAGAACGATTGCCAAGCACCTGCGCTTGGGAAGGGGCTGTCTTTATCCCCCACAAGGTCACGTGGTGAGTCTGTGAGCGCACACAATCATTCTCCCTAGTGTTGCATTCTGGGTAATGTAGTGTCTACGGTGTGCCGTGTCTAACCAGGACCCTAAAGTGTAACAGTTGGTGGCGGGCAATGGTCATATTCACAGGGGCCCCAGTAGGACATCAGTTAAGGCCTCATTGAAAGGCAGCAAGGGTTCTGATACGGAGACACCAGGCTGCAGGACCTCTGTCAAGATGTTCGTCTTGACTGTCAGAGAAGGAAGCTCAAGGCCCATGACCTCAGCTGCCCTTTGCACCACCACAGAGTATGATGCTCCCTCCTCCGTAGCTACGTTAGGAGGAGAAAGCAGGCCAGAATCTGGAGAGGTATCCAATCCGCTGGCGTCATCATATTCCTCACACCAGTCCATGTCATGATAAGGCTGCTCATTTAAACGGTCCAGCGACCCCTCCCAATATTCCTCCATTCCTAGCCCTTCAGAATAGGGCTGAGGAAATGACCCAGAAACCAAGGGTTCTATCGCCGCCGATCCAGCTCCGGATCATTGGGGATAAGAATGGGGCTGGGGTTGCCGGGGAGGGTTGCAAAGGTACGACTGGCATCGGTCCAGATCCATCACCGGATCCATGTGGGGCATCTGCACCGGGGCCGGAGCTGCCGGTGCAGAACTCAATGGAGCCCACTCTGAGGCTCTGGGCTTGAAGGCACGCCGGTGGGTCAGGCTGCCCAAATATGAGGCACATGGCATCATTAAACTCCATGAGCTGGGCTGGGGTCGCTCCAGCTCCCAGGAATGCTGGGAAGTGCGGAGCCAACCCAGGCTCCGAGGAACAAGGCCTAGAACGCGATGCTCCTCTGTCGTGTCGGCTGACGGATAGGGAGAAGTAGAAGCACGCTTCGACTTCTTATGTTTCTTGTGCCTCTCACCTGACCGACTCGAAGACTTTGAGTGGGAGCGCGAAGACTTGGGATTCCCACAGATGGGCCCGGACTTTCCTCTCGACCGATACCATGATTGAGACCTCCAGTGCAAACGACACGGTGCTGAGCGCCGGGGCGCAAGCAGCTTTAGGGACCGCTCCCTCAAAGCTTTCGGAGCCCTGGCCCGGCAGTCGGAGCACGACTTCGAGTCA
This sequence comes from Calotriton arnoldi, assembly GCA_963921515.1. Taxonomy (NCBI): domain Eukaryota; kingdom Metazoa; phylum Chordata; class Amphibia; order Caudata; family Salamandridae; genus Calotriton; species Calotriton arnoldi. The sequence continues at coordinate 285,258 of CAWUFW010005617.1, read as the reverse complement.
TGGTCACGATCCAGGAACCAAAGACAAACTAAGTCTGGATCTGTCACAGTTATGGCGCGGTGGCAGGGGCCGAACGGCTTGAATCCAGAAGCCTTCTTGGAGTTTGGAAAACCTACACACCAAAATACGTTCAACAAAACATAGAAAAAAAAGCCGGTCAAAAACTGTCAGAGGGTAGCTCTCTTCACGGGTCTGCACTGGCTGGCGCAGAAAGAAATGAACTGATGTCAGGGCGCCAAGGAGATGCCTACATAGGTGACGCGGGCGTCACAACGGCGGTGCCAATGACGTCACGTAGAGCCGACCGATGCCGCCTACCGGCACGCAAGGGTATTACTCGAAGAAAATCTTCCAGATCCAGTCTGACGCCTGGGAAATTCAAATTTAAGGAATCTGGGATAGATGTCTCCATCAAATAAGGTGATACAAGTTAAACTGGCTTTAAGATGGCTCAGCTTATAAAAAAACCTCTTATCTGCAAAAATGCTAAAACATGCTCGAATATAAGAAAAAGATAGCATGGTATAATTAGAAAAAATTTCTTATCTGTGTTATACCAGATATTACTCATATTCGACAATACGACTCATGGGAAATGCCTGGTAATGCAGTACATATGCCATATTGAGGTGTATGTTTTAATGATATTAATATCATATAGCCATACCCAGGCCTTTCAGGGGCGGATTACTGATCTCACTGTCTCGAAACAGGTTTTTTTGTTACATAACTAAGTTTTATAAAACAGAGAAAAAACATAAGCAAGTCTTTTAAGTGAAGTTTATACATTGATGGAAGTCAGCTTCAAGTGAGTTTGTGCAAAATGTATCATTCATGAGAATACCTATGTGTTTCAATATACAGCACAGTAATAAAGTTTATCTGAAACTAATTATAGGAGTCAATCTTGGTAAACCATTTAATTGTTAAGGAAAGGGGTATGGACCTAAAAAGGAATAAAAACTGATATATAATTGAAATGTTAACAATATTACATCGACCAACAAGTCCCAACCTGGATTCAATGCCAATTTGTGAAATTTCTTCCGACTTTCTGAAGGAGAGGTTCAAAACTAAGTAGTATTCAGTTTGTGATTTTTGTTGAAAGAATGATCTATTAATATATGGCAAATTCTACAACCTACTGATCTTGTGTATGAAAAAGTGAATTATTATTGTATATATCTTATTTAAATGATAACTCAAATTTGCAGCAAAGAGAACAGCTTTATTTTCAATAGCTTGGAAGTCTTATTAACCTCTGAGGAAAACACCGATATAGAAGTGTATTCTAAGAGTTTTGTTACAAAATGCTTTTCTTTTACAGACAGTATAGCTTCACATGTTAGTAATGTATTCAAAAAGGGTACAAATAAAGAGCAAACAATAATGCAGGACTTCGGGCCAGTTGAAATCAGATCATGAAAAAGGAAGTATACTAGGATCACCAGCCCCTAACATATGCCAGCAGTCCAATAACCCATACATTGCATTATTCTAGTAAATGACTATCCATTCTGATACATTATCCGACTGCCAACACCACACGTTCTTCTGTCCAGTGAGCAATTTAAATCTCACCAATTTTAAGTAGATTATGTCATAAGGGAAGCTCAGATGCAAGCTAATCATGTATGTTTTGATCTTCAATATTTGGGTCATACACTGATCAAAGTGTAAATCTGATCATATCACATTTTAGTTGTACTGTCACACATGTGCATCTGCCTCTGCTACATTTCGAATGATGTGAATCCTGCTTCAGCAGGCCATGATTGCAATCCCATATATAGAAATAGATAGGGTAGTACATACTAAAATAAAACAATGAGGGGAAGAAGGAAAGAGAATAGTAGAGTACAAACCCTCAATAAACACAACAAAACTCTGGTACCCTATAAACACTCACTATAAAATAGATACTAGTAAACTAATGACAAAACCGTTTTTTAAAGGACGGTAGCCCTCGCCCACCAATAAGGCCACAAGCTTCAACACAGGTCTCCTCGTCACGTCCAAAGGTGTAGGCTACAACCTTGTATCAACACAGAAGATCTTGGATGTTAATCGGAGACCTGAGATGGATGATCTTGTGAACTGATACCCAACAAAATAATGTATTAATCCGAATGTAATGTGAGGTGTGGACTGTTCAAAACACCTGATGGTTGACCCTCTCTTTAGTCTTGTCCCCATGTGGGTATGGTTAACAATAACAAGGGAGGGGGGTCATTCAACCCTCAGAATACGTCATACATACTAAAACCTGATATCCCAATTGTTTTGGATCTTTACATTCTTTATATCTTATACAAGTTTCCTGAACACATGTTTTCGATTCAAATACTTTCAACATGTCTGCAACCAGTCTCTTTTGGCAATCTGATTCAGACCCCTAATATACCATGTAGTATGGAACACTCAATTTTGACATAATTATCCTAGATTGTTATTGTTCACGATCAAGTATTTACTTCCTGCTTATTTCTCCCATTAATTTTTACATACTTTCCCCAACTTATTTGTTGAAAAATTCTGGACCGCCCACAACAACACTTCCAAAAAAAGTCCCACTTGTCTATCCAAAGCCAATCCTCTTACCCCCAGTCATCCAGGCTCCCTCAGAGGAAACATCACTCACCTCTAGGGAAAACACCCCTATTGTGGCTATCTGCAGACAGCCATCCTGCACTGCACTCCATGTAGGATCTCCTCTGTCACCATGCCCAAGAAACCCATTAAACATATAGACATTATTATTATACCCAATATATACCGATCACACGCTTGTTATGCCTAAATACGTAAATATATTCAACAGTTATATCATTGTTTATATTACCATTCAGTTATGCCTTTTGAGAAGTTTCCAAAACATTCCTTAACGTTTTGTTTCTGAATAAATAAATATGAATGCCCATCTTTAATTACTCTACGTTTTGCTGATGCTTGTATTTTTGCATCCTGAAAAGGTTTGATAAATTGGCAAAGATACCACCTTCACTCCATGGAGACACTGTTAAAATATGGTCGTACCAGTGCCTAATTTGTAAAATAATAAATGCCAGGGCCCTCACAAGGAGGCCACTGCAGCTGCAGCACCCATTGCCCCGTCATCGCTGCCAATGACGGTACCAAAACATCTACTAACCATCTCTCTCAACTGCAAGTGCGACAGTTCAGATTATTCCAGGTCCTCAAAGCTAAAGGAATGGCTGGGGAGGCATGTATTAGTATTTTTTAAACCAATTACGTTCATGTGCGAGCACTGGAAACCACTGGCTCAAATTAAGCACTGGGTCGTACAAAAACGTTTGACCATGTATCATAACTTTTGGCTTTTGGCTTGCTTATTTAGCCAACCTTTGGTGAAGTATGACGTTATTTTAAAGCACTAGTGCTATGGTGAATGACTTTGATTTAGAAGTCTGAAAAATAGGGCAAATGGGTTTTTATGCCTAGAGGGAATCTACCTGCCGCTGAAATTGCCGATCCCACTCCCAAATTTTTAGAGCAGAGAAAGCTTTTTAAATTAGATCGACCCCAAAGCGTCTGCTGCTACACTCTTCAGAGCCTTCCTCTATTTCCAATACCCAAAGATTATTTCCTAGCTGATTATTTACAAAATGTTCAAGTTTCCACTGTATACCCACTAACTAATGCTCATGTTCTTCCACTTGATTTGTTATCTGCTTGAGATCGGTCTCTAACGACAGGTGGTACTTTTTCAGGGTCTTTAAACGGTCCCCAATAGTTGTAATCAGGTGTTTTATTTTCCAGATAGTAACCTGTTTTTTTCTAGTCGCAACACGGTTTAGTAGACTGTCTTTCCCAGTCTCATATCAATGTGTCAAGATAAGTTGATGAACAGACCCAAAGGTAGGTACAGCAGATATTAATGCTTCTCTAGATTGGGAGCTGATGGAATTTATATTAGTTCCTTGTTGCTACATGACTGGTATAAAATTTGTAGCTGTGTAATCCCACTTTAGTGATTCTGTTCCTTAAGTCTCCTAGCGCCTTCTGGTAGCATACCCAGAGTCCTCTTCCTGTTTTCAGGAACTGATTCATTCCCAGAACTGCAGACCCTACAGCTCATGGGATAACAGCCTGCTGAATTACACAGAACAGTTTGCTGGTGTGAAGAGCAGGATTCAACCTGCACCATAAACATTAACAAGTCATCCACATAAAATAAACTGTAACCCGAGATGGTGTCTGCACAAACTAATTTGCCTGAGCTTTCCAAGCCAGGCGCTGCAGTGCCTTCTGACGTGGTGTGCCTGGCTCATTGCACACAGCAAGCACCAAGGTGCAGGCAGCAACAATGCTGCGCAGAAGCTGCACAGCACAACCTGAAGCTTGGTCAGCAATCCCCAGAGTTTATTGCACGTAAGGCGATGCAGAGTAAGAGGCAGAAAAATAATGTACCCTGCTCACGCTAGCATAAAAAGTGCCCCTTAAGATGAAATTTTGTGACACAAAAAAAGTCATTGCACTGGAGCTTGCAGCCGGTACTAATATGTCGCAAACTCATTTTACAAAATTCAGCACCTGTTTTACAGTCAGCATATTTAACAAGCGATGTGCAGGATTCAGTGCCCTATAAACAGAAGAAAGTGGTGTGGTGTGGAGAAGCATGACTGCAGATGCTTTGGCACAACAGCTCAAAAGTAAGCTTTCGGGTAGAGAGAAATGTAATCTAGGCTATAAATGTAATTGGGGGGGGGGAGGGCATTTCATAGGCCATGGGGAAACTCAAAGTTCAATAAGCAGACAAAGAACCCAATATTCCAGAGCAATTATTTTTTCTCTCTGATCTCTTACCTTACATGAAAATGTATTTGCCTCTTCTAACCTAATATCATCCATACGTGTTAGAACAAAATAATTACATAAACAACAGTGAGCCATTGTGAATGAATACAATACAGTGTGCAGGGAGGAAAGACCTTGGATATTGTAGCAAAAGGGTTTCCTCCGGCAGGCGCTTCTAAAATAGTGTCATTCAGAAAATAAACAATCAAAATCTTGCTGCACAGAGAGTCAGAGGAGAAATATACACAGGATGAACATCAAGGTATGGCATCCCTATTGAACAAGATGGTGTTGAGGCCTAACTGAGGTCTAGTTAGCCTAAGCCAGAGAAACACAGTTTAACACTTTGTAATGATTTCATTTCAATTTCTCCAGGTTAATATACATGTGTGAATAAAGGTGCAGAGCGACTAATATCAATGCACATTGTAGTTTAAACATACAAATGTTCCTCATTTAAGGCAATCACATTTGCTGTTATCTAAAGATCTCAAGATATTGTGGAATTTGTCTGCAAAGTGGTGGTGTGATTTGCGAGGTGCCACATTCACACTGTGTAGGGATCTTTCTGATCTAGTCAAAAGTTTTCTTTCAGGATAGATGTGTCTAATATGGATTTGTATAATTTACTCTTTAGTGCACTAGAGTAAATGTGCTAAACAGGGGTGGACAACCATTGGACGGGAATCTGCCTTAGAGTGATGTCTGATCCAGGACCTCCATACTACAAGTTCTGTTCTTATTGCATCTTAGTATGTGAAACCTTATGATGATTGTCAGCAAAATGGTTCGAAAAGCAATTGTGTCCAACTTGCAATCCTCCTTTGTCTTTGATGCCGCTAGTAAATCATCTATATACTGCAGGAGCATTGAAATACAGGACAGCTGCAAGCTCTCCAAGTCTTTCTTTAGAACCTGACTAAGGAATGAGGGGCTTTTTGTATACTTTGGTGAGATTCGACAAACAAGGAGTTTATTGAGGAACCAAAATGCAAAAAGATATTTGCTATCCTATTGAAGAGTAACGAAAAAGGCTTGGCATCATTCAATGTCTATATACCATTCTGAATCCTCAGAAACCTGAAGAAAAAAAATCACGGCAGGATTCGGTACCACCCAAAAACTTAGGACCACAATTTTCATAATCTTTCTCAAATCTTAGACCACCATCCATTTTCCACTCTGTTGTCTTTTAATGCCGATCACCGAAGAATTGCAAGGACTACCAAGCACCTCTCGTGGAATATACTATTCTATTATTTTCTCAATGATAGGCTTAATTCCTTCTTCTACTTCTCTTGAAAATTTGTACTGTTGAGTTCTATGGTAAACAGCATCTGGTTTAACATTTATCCTAACTTGTTTTGCACTCTTTACTAGCCCTACTTCCTTTTCTGTGAAATGCAATAACTCTTCTTTCATTGGGTATCTTAAATCATGAGTTAGGTTGTCTTTTGTAAGTACTGGAAACAACTGAACTCCTCACTATTGTGCTTTAAAATTAAACACTGAATCTTCATCTTGGGTTTCAATCAAAACACTATCCTGTATGCAATAAATCACACAATTATTCTTGCAAAGCAAGTCCCTGCCAAGTAAATTAACAAGACTTGAATCACACAATATTAATTGGTACTTGGTCACAATGGATCCAATTTCAAAGAAGACATTTGCAGCAACCTAGTTAGTAACCTCTTTCTTGTTTATCCCTACATCTTGGACTTTTCTTCCAGAGCGGAATAGATTTCGAGCCACCATGGAACGAACTGTGGCGCAAGTAGTAGAAGTATCAATTTAAAATGATACAGGGTGGCCATTCAGTTCACCATCTATGTATGCGTCACTCCAGTATACCTCTAGAACTGCTCCAAGCATACAATCCTCATCCCCCTTCAGGCACATTTATTACGGATTTGTTCTATCTTGTGAAAACTGTGGAAATACGTTACTCAGAATCAATTGATTCTGCTGGTACCCTGGGTTGTCTGGCATTTAACTCCTCATGTTTTGCTGCAAAGCTGGAAGTACAGTCATGTTCATATGGAACCTACCCTGATTCTGCACTTTTTGCATAGGAGTCTATTGGGCTATGGAAACAAACAGTGCATGCATCTGATTTGTGTTCTGGTGCATTTTTGGGACAAAATCCGGGCTCTGTTTACACTCACACTTCCAATGCCTGATTTTTCCACAGGTGTGACAAGCAGTGTTCTTCTTTAGCAAATTGACATTCACACTTGTTCCAGAATGATTTACAAACCCTCTACTCCTGCCTTGGGCTTGCAGCTGCACCATATCACCTAGCACCTAGCCCCAGCTCCTAGAACGACTTAGACTTCCCAAAATTCAGACTCACATTCACACCAGAACCTGCAGGTGACAGGAAATCTGAATTCACCATCTGATTTTTATTGCTTCTCCGAATCTGCATTGTCTGCACAATCATCAAGTTCTCTTTGATCTTTTTCTGCTTCCCATCAAATCAGTCCTTATGGTATTTGGCATATTTGAGTATGTCGTTAATACTGTTAAGCTTGCCAGCATATTACACTCTGTTATATATAAGTACTAAACTCAGGACTAAACTCTAGAACAAGAGCCGGTATTAATCTGTTAATACCTTCCCTTTCTACCTCTTCAACTCCACTGTACTTGCTATACATCTGTGTTAGACCTGGCATCATTGGCGCGGGTCTCCCTTCCTCTTTTCGCTTCTTACCTTTTATGTTGGCTGGATTTAGATGCTCTGGGCGCTGTGCCACTGCCAATCAGTGACACAGCGCGAATGCTCCCTGTGTAAAGATAACTGTATGAATTGGGATAATCATAATTGGCTCGTTTGGTTTACCTGTCAGTCCCTAGTATCAGTGCACTGTGTGTGCCCAGGGCTGGTACACCAAATACTGCTGGTGGGCCGGCAGCGCTGATTTGCGCTACCCACCGAAGCAGCTTTTAAAGTATGTCTGTGTAGCATGTTCTAATAGCGAGTTACCCTCCATTTCACTGTTTACTATTGTGAGGCTATCCGTTCTCATAGGCCAGAATGGGCAGGCTGAGTATTACATGCCCTAATCCTACCTGCCCCCAGGAACCTGATAGGAACGTCGAATTTGATATGTTTAAGCTCAGGACATTGAGATACATCTTTTAGTAAGGATTATTTGAGTAGCCCATGTTAGAAAATACCTCTGCTAGAAACGAGGTATTTTCTGGCCTCAGCTTTCCTGTAGGCTTTGCTAGCGTGTGTATTGGCCGTCTGGTTTTGGAGCAGCAGGGCCAGGTGGGTCAGACCTGGCTGGAGAGAGAGAGAGATCGGCATTTAGAGTATGGAGAGGGGTGACTCTTTGATCTGAGCAGGGCCGTGCCTGGCAAGGTGAATGATGGCTCCACCTCCCCCTGGGCGTCTGATAGCAGACCCCCAGATTCTCAAAGGGCAGGATGTCGCCTCGTAAACCAAGTGCTCCCCAACCCCACAGAACTGGTTCTGGCAGGATGCACTGATTTGTGACTGCAGAGAACAAAGACTTTTGAGGTATAAAACGCTGCGCTGAAACCTGTTTCAAGTGTGTTCCTTCTGGATGTCAAGACGAAACTCTGTCCGAGCGGACAGAGGAAAGGACTTTGAAACTTTCACCAAACTTGCTGAAGAAACTACCCAAGGGCCTGAATTGAGAGCGCCTCCTGCTGAAGTCTCAGGGACATTAGACTTCACCCCGTCAGCCGCCCGAATTCCTTTGCTAGGAATTCTACTTGCAGGTGAGGCCTCCGTCGAGTAATCCGGAAACCTCTAGTCCTACTGTGAGGAACGTGGACTGGTAACCCTTGTGAATTCTGTGTGTGGGCCGCCGCAGCTAAGAGAGAGCTGCCGCCGCTGAGTGCCCGCCTTATTTTGAATCCTCAGAACCTTCGCTGAAACCCTGTGAGCCACCGCAGCTAAGAGAGAGCTGCCGCCGCTGAGTGCTCGCACCCTTGCTAACTTTGCATCATCGTGATTTGTCCTGTGAGCCGCCGCAGCTAAGAGAGCGATACCAAAGGGGATGATGGACGGAGCGCTTGAGCTAATCAAACACTCACCCCCAGTCAACTGATCTGGGTTTAATCCATCATCATTCTTTAGCTCACTCCACCACCCCAGTTCAGACATGGCCATATGCAAATCAGTCTGACCCTGTGCCGCATGGGAACAGTCCAGCCCGAACTGCCAAGCCATGACTTCCCTGGACCGGAAACAAGCATCCTGGGACCGGTTTCTGGCTATTCAGCCGTCATCAGCCAGGCTAGCTTGAATCCAGTGGCAAAGTGAGCAAGGGACCCACGTCTGGGCATACCCTGCCAACTTAGGGTGAACAAAGCGATACCAAAGGGGATGATGGGCGGAGCGCTTGAGCTAATCAAACACTCACCCCCAGTCAACTGATCTGGGTTTAATCCATCATCATTCTTTAGCTCACTCCACCACCCCAGTTCAGACATGGCCGTATGCAAATCAGTCTGACCCTGTGCCGCATGGGAACAGTCCAGCCCGAACTGCCAAGCCATGACTTCCCTGGACCGGAAACAAGCATCCTGGGACCGGTTACTGGCTATTCAGCCGTCATCAGCCAGGCTAGCTTGAATCCAGTGGCAAAGTGAGCAAGGGACCCACGTCTGGGCATACCCTGCCAACTTAGGGCGAACAAAGCGATACCAAAGGGGATGATGGACGGAGCGCTTGAGCTAATCAAACACTCACCCCCAGTCAACTGATCTGGGTTTAATCCATCATCATTCTTTAGCTCACTCCACCACCCCAGTTCAGACATGGCCATATGCAAATCAGTCTGACCCTGTGCCGCATGGGAACAGTCCAGCCCGAACTGCCAAGCCATGACTTCCCTGGACCGGAAACAAGCATCCTGGGACCGGTTTCTGGCTATTCAGCCGTCATCAGCCAGGCTAGCTTGAATCCAGTGGCAAAGTGAGCAAGGGACCCACAGGCTAGCTTGAATCCAGTGGCAAAGTGAGCAAGGGACCCAAGGCTAGCTTGAATCCAGTGGCAAAGTGAGCAAGGGACCCAAGAGAGAGCTGCTGCCGCGGAGTGCTGGCACCTTTGCTAACTTTGCATCACCGAGATTTGTCCTGTGAGCCGCCGCAGCCAAGAGAGGGCTGCCGCCGCTGAGTGCTCGCACCTTTGCTAACTTTGCATCATTGGGATTTGTCCTGTGGGCCGCCGCAGCTAAGAGAGAGCTGCTGCCGCTGAGTGCCCGCGTCTTTGTCACCCTTGCACCATCGTAAATCGTCCCGTGGGCTGCCGCAGCTAGGAGAGCGCTGCTGCCGCCGCAAGCCCACCACGGAGCTGCACGACGAGAGTCATCGCCACCACCAGCCCGGGCCGCCGCAGCTGCGTGCTGCTGCCGCTGGGAGCCCGCCTGTCCCCGAGTGCCCGAATCATTGTGAGTGCACTTTGCGGACCACTGCCATCGAGAACTGTGGTCGCTGGGAGTCCGCCTGTCACCGTCTCCGCTTCTTCGAGAAGCTACGTGCTGTGTCCCCGTCCAACGGCAGGTATCTGGTGCGCAACGGGTCGCGTAGACCCAGGCCTTGAACTCAGTCCGTGCCACGTTCTGGTGAATACGTATTGCCTTTTTAAGTCCCTACTGATTTACGTGCATTGTGACTGGTTAAAACGCTTTTGGGAGTCTCGTACTAAACCTTAGATAAAGATACTATTTTTTCTATACCTACTTGAGTTGTGTCCTTTTGTGGTGTCGTTACTGCCTTATTGTGCATGGTCATAAATGCTTCACACACTGCCTCTGAGATAGGCCTAACTGCTCGTGCTACGTTACCACAGGGTTGAGCAGGGGGTATCAAAGGGGGTAGCCCACTTGCCCTGACTTAGGAAGAAGGGTCGCTATTTGGACATTGGCGCCAGCCATGGCCAACTAGAGACCCCCATTTCTAACATTGGCGGTCAGCGGTGAGTATCAGGACTTGCATTTATGATCCACGTACAATAACTGGTAGACACCACTAGTGAGTACAGACCAAAGCGCAGACACATGCAGATTTTTTTTTTTCTCTCCGAATTTTTTATAGTTGGTTGTTTTAGTATTGAATTGTTGATCGCAGCCATGAGTACTGCTAATATGGGAAGGCCAACATCCAATGCTTCGGAGGATCTCGACTTTGAGGAGGAAAGATTAGATACCTATACTGCCAAACAGCTGAAGTCATTTTGTAGGCAATTCGCAGTCCCCGTGATAGGTCTCTCTAAGAAGGAGGAGTAACAAGGCGCTGAAGGCCTGGTGGGAAGCGAGAGAGTCCGCTGGGGATGAGGAAGAGAATGCTGGAGGGCAGCAGGATGATGCAGTAGAGGGTGGGGGGAGATAGAACACCCTCCAATCCAGGTACTAGTGTATCTCAAAGGAGCCTGACCCCAGAAGAGTTGGAGGACAGGGAGAGAGATAGGAGGCATAGTTTGGAGATGGCTAAATTGGAAGGTCAGAAGGACCTTGAGAGTAAGAAGTTAGACATTGAGAAGAATCGATTGTCATTTGAACTTGAGAAAATGAGAATGGAACATGAGAGAATGTTGAGGGAGATAGAGATCAGGGCGAGGAGTGTCCTGGTCTCCCCCTCTGGTGGCAGCATACCTTTAGTAACTCCTGAGAGTAGAGTTTATATTCCTAAGGATGCCATTAAGGATTTTCACAAGAGTGAGGATATTGGGCAATGGTTTGCCGCATATGAGATAGCAATGGTGTCCCACCGGGTCCCTGAGCAGGATTGGGGAGCGGGATTGTGGGGGGCGCTTTGTGAGTGATGGTAGGGATACCCTGTTGGACCTGCCTGAGGAGAGCAGGAGGGTGTATGCCCATATGAAAGAAGCTTTGATGACCCGTTATGGTTTGACCCCGGAAAATTACAGGCAGAGGTTTAGGACCTGTAAGAAGTTAGAGGGTACCACGTGGGTTGAATTTGTGTCTTTTTTCTGCAGAGCAATGGATCGCTGGGTAAAAGGTAGCAAAGTGGAAACTTTCGAGCAATTGTATGATTTGTTTGTGTGGGAGCATTTGTCCAGTAACTGTTTTCCAGAGCTACGCCAGCACCTGATTGATAGCAAGCTGACTAACCCTAGGAAGCTTGCTGAGGAGGCGGACCGCTGGGTGAGCACCCGGGTCCGCAAAGGTTTTGTGGGAGACTTCGCCAGAGGTGGGCAGGGTCCCCAGCAGAAAAGAGGGGGGAGGACAAGGGTAAACAGAGGGAGTTCCAGAGAGGGCCCCAAAGTAATTCCCAAGGGAACCAAGCAGTGGTGTCCCAGCCTCCCCCTGAGAAGAAGCCAGTGTCCCCGACAGGTAAGCCTGTTCATAGGGGGCCCCTTACTTGTTTCAAGTGTGGTCAAGTGGGCCACCGGTATTATGATAACCAGTGTCCCCAGAGGGACCCCAATGCATCCCCTCGTGCACCACCCCGTGCACCATCCCGCCAGATTGCCAGTGTAGCCCTGGGGGGGGAGGAAATGGAGGTCCAAGGTGGGTGGGATCTCGTAGAGTTAACCCTTGTCTCGCTAGGGGACTTTGAGAAGGTCCCTAACCCCACACTGCCGACCAACACTCAGAAGTACCGGCAGTGGGTGACCATCAATGGCCCTAGGGTGGAGGCTCTCAGGGACACTGGAGCTGGTGTGACTGCTGTCAGCTCCCGGTTGGTGTCCAAAGAGCAAGTTGTCCCCCATGCATTCTGCCCTGTAGTGTCAGCAGACAACTCAGAGAGCCAGTGTGAAGTGGCTCAGGTTCCCTTCGAGTGGGGGGGGGTCAAAGGAACTCTTCAAGTGGCTGTGAGGGCCGCCATGCCTGTAGACTGTCTGTTGGGCAACGATCTGGAGAACTCCCCGTGGGCTACGGTGGAGAGAAAGTCTCATTTGGAAATGTTGGGTTTGCCTGAGTGGGCGTGTGTGACCACTCGGTCCATGACAGCTCAGAAGGATGTTCAGGAAGGTCTGGAGCCTGAAAGTATGGCCCAGGCCCCTGCCTCAAAGAGAAGGGGTAGGGGGGGCCGGAAACCGGCCCCCGCGGTTCCCACGGTCCCGGAGGGAGCAGACCTTGAGGGGGATGCCCTGGAACCTACAGGGGAACAAGTGGCCGAACTGGGGGACCTACCGGAGCTGACCCATTGGCAGCAGGAAGGAGGGCCCTCCAGGGAGGAATTTTGCGAGCAGTAGAGAACCTGCCCTTCTCTTGAGGGGGTGCGGCAACAGGCCGCCGCCCAGGCAGTAGGTGACCAGACAGGGTCACATTGGATCTATTGGGAGAACAACCTCCTTTACAGCGAGCCTAAGGTTGCTGAGCCTGGGTCAGCCCGTGTGCTGGTGGTACCCCAGCGCTTCAGGACCTTCCTACTGGGGTTGGCTCATGATGTGCCACTGGCCGGACATCTGGGGCAGACCAAGACCTTTGAGAGGCTGGTCACCCACTTCTATTGGCCCCAGATGCGCAGGAGCTCAGATGCTCACTGCAGGATGTGTGAGACTTGCCAGGCAAGTGGTTAGAGTGGGGGGAAGATTAAGGCCCCACTACAGCCCTTTCCCGTGGTGAGCACCCCATTCGAGAGAGTGGGCATTGATATTGTGGGGCCTCTGGATCCCAAGACAGCCATGGGCAAAAGATTCATCCTGGTCTTGGTGGACCATGCCACCCGGTACCCTGAGGCCATCCCGCTCAGGACAGTGACGGCCCCCGTGGTGGGACGGGAACTGGTGGGGATTTTCTCCCGTGTGGGATTCCCCAGAGAGGTGGTGTCCGATAGGGGAACTAACTTCATCTCCAAGTACATGAAGTCTCTGTGGGAGGATTGTGGGGTAACGTATAAGTTCACCACTCCTTACCACCCCCAGGGTAATGGGCTGGTTGAGAGATTCAACCGGACCCTTAAGGGCATGATTATGGGCCTAGGCGAGCCTATGAGGCGTAAGTGGGATGTCCTCTTGCCATGCCTGTTGTTTGCTTACCGTGAGGTGCCACAGAAGTCCTTAGGGTTCAGTCCCTTTGAGCTGCTCTATGGTCACCCGGTAAGAGGGCCTCTGAGTCTGGTCAAGGAAGGCTGGGAGCAATCTCCCAGGAAACCTCCCCAGGATGTGTTTAGTTACATGCTGGCCTTCAGGAACCAGACTCAGCGTTTCAGGAAACTTGCTGAGGCAAACCTGGAAGCCAGCCAGGAAGAGATGAAACGCTGGCACGATCAGAATGCCACTCTGATTGAGTTTCAGCCTGGACAGAAGGTTTGGGTCATGGCCCCGGTGGAGCCCTGTGCGCTCCAGGATAAGTGAACCGGCCCCTTTGAGGTGGTGGAGCGCAAGAGTCCTGTTACCTACGTGGTGGACTTGCAGTCTCCCAGAAACCCCTTGCGGGTCCTGCATGTTAACCGCCTGAAGCCCCACTTTGAGAGATCTGAAGTGGGCATGCTTCTGGCCACAGATGCTGGGATGGAGGAGGAGAGCGAGCCCCTTCCTGACCTCCTGTGTGCAGGGGAGCGAGATGGGTCAGTGGAGGGTGTGGTCCTCTCCACCACACTGACCCCTGAGCAGCAGGGTGATTGTCGCCAACTGTTGGGGCAATTCAGTGATCTGTTCTCCCTGGTACCTAGTGTCACTGATTGGTGTGTCCATGACGTGGACACCGGGGACAGTCCTCCCATTAAGCACAAGGCTTACCGAGTGACTGACCGGGTAAGGGCCTACATTAAGGATGAGGTTACCAAAATGTTTGCCCTTGGGGTGATTGAGTCCTCGAGCAGCCCTTGGTCCAGCCCAGTGGTCCTGGTACCAAAAGCTGCAGCACCTGGTACCACCCCAGAACTTCGGTTCTGCGTGGACTATCGGGGCCTCAATTCAGTCACGAAGACTGACGCGCACCCCATCCCTAGAGCTGATGAGCTCATAGATCGGTTAGGGGCTGCAAAATACCTCAGCACATTTGATTTGACGTCTGGGGTCTGGGCAGATCGCCTTGACCGAGGGAGCAAAGGAGAGGTCAGCCTTCTCCACACCCGATGGGCACTACCAGTTCCGGGTGATGCCCTTTGGAATGAAGAATGCCCCTGCCACCTTTCAGAGGCTGATCAACAGGGTGTTGGTTGGGCTGGAAGACTTCAGTGCCGCCTACCTGGATGACATTGCGGTGTTTAGCTCCTCTTGGGAGGACCACCTGCGCCACCTCTGGGAGGTATTGATGTCACTGCGGAAGGCAGGCCTCACAATCAAAGCCAGTAAGTGCCAGATTGGGCAGGGTTCTGTAGTGTATTTGGGGCACCAGGTGGGGAGCGGCCAGGTGGCGCCCCTTCAGCCCAAAATTGAAACTATCCTGGCGTGGGAACCCCCCCAAGACTCAGACGCAGGTGAGAGCCTTCTTAGGACTCACGGGGTACTACAGGAGGTTTGTCAAGGGATATGGCAACATTGTTGCCCCCTTGACTGAGCTGACTTCTAAGAAACAGCCAAAGAAGGTAAACTGGACTGACACCTGTCAGAACGCTTTTGACGCCCTGAAGACTGCCATGTGCACTGCACCCGTGCTTCAGGCGCCCGACTTTTCAAAGGAATTTGTTGTCCAGACAGATGCCTCAGAGCATGGTATAGGGGCTGTTCTGTCACAGATCAATGAGGAGGGACTAGACCAACCGGTAGCCTTCCTAAGCAGGAGGTTACTTCCCCGGGAACAGAGGTGGAGTGCAATTGAGCGTGAGGCATTTGCTGTGGTCTGGGTGCTAAAGAAGCTGAGACCATATCTGTTTGGGACTCACTTTCGGGTTCAGACAGACCACAGGCCCCTTAGATGGTTGATGCATATGAGGGGTGAGAATCCCAAGTTGTTGAGGTGGTCCATTTCCCTACAGGGTATGGATTTCACGGTGGAACACTGCCCTGGTACAGAACACGCCAATGCTGACGGTCTGTCCAGGTTTTTCCGCCTTAGTGATGAGAACTCCCAAGGGAATGGTTAGTTCTCCCCACATTTCAGCTGGAGGGGACGTGTGTTAGACCTGGCATCATTGGCGCGGGTCTCCCTTCCTCTTTTCGCTTCTTACCTTTTATGTTGGCTGGATTTAGATGCTCTGGGTGCTGTGCCACTGCCAATCAGTGACACAGGGCGAATGCTCCCTGTGTAAAGATAACTGTATGAATTGGGATAATCATAATTGGCTCGTTTGGTTTACCTGTCAGTCCCCAGTATCAGTGCACTGTGTGTGCCCAGGGCTGGTAGACCAAATACTGCTGGTGGGCCGGCAGCGCTGATTTGCGCTACCCACCGAAGCAGCTTTTAAAGTATGTCTGTGTAGCATGTTCTAATAGCGAGTTACCCTCCATTTCACTGTTTACTATTGTGAGGCTATCCGTTCTCATAGGCCAGAATGGGCAGGCTGAGTATTACATGCCCTAATCCTACCTGCCCCCAGGAACCTGATAGGAACGTCGAATTTGATATGTTTAAGCTCAGGACATTGAGATACATCTTTTAGTAAGGATTATTTGCGTAGCCCATGTTCGAAAATACCTCTGCTAGAAACGAGGTATTTTCTGGCCTCAGCTTTCCTGTATGCTTTGCTAGCGTGTGTATTGGCCGTCTGGTTTTGGAGCAGCAGGGCCAGCTGGGTCAGACCTGGCTGGAGAGAGAGATCGGCATTTAGAGTATGGAGAGGGGTGACTCTTTGATCTGAGCAGGGCCGTGCCTGGCAAGGTGAATGATGGCTCCACCTCCCACTGGGCGTCTGATAGCAGACCCCCAGATTCTCAAAGGGCAGGATGTCGCCTCGTAAACCAAGTGCTCCCCAACCCCACAGAACTGGTTCTGGCAGGATGCAGTGATTTGTGACTGCAGAGAACAAAGACTTTTGAGGTATAAAACGCTGCGCTGAAACCTGTTTCAAGTGTGTTCCTTCTGGATGTCAAGACGAAACTCTGTCCGAGCGGACAGAGGAAAGGGCTTTGAAACTTTCACCAAGCTTGCTGAAGAAACTACCCAAGGGCCTGAATTGAGAGCGCCTCCTGCTGAAGTCTCAGGGACATTGGACTTCACCCCGTCAGCTGCCCGAATTCCTTTGCTAGGAATTCAACTTGCAGGTGAGGCCTCCGTCGAGTAATCCGGAAACCTCTAGTCCTACTGTGAGGAACGCGGACTGGTAACCCTTGTGAACTCTGTGTGTGGGCCGCCGCAGCTAAGAGAGAGCTGCCGCCGCTGAGTGCCCGCCTTATTTTGAATCCTCAAAACCTTCGCTGAAACCCTGTGAGCTGCCGCAGCTAAGAGAGAGCTGCCGCCGCTGAGTGCTCGCACCTTTGCTAACTTTGCATCATCGTGATTTGTCCTGTGAGCCGCCGCAGCTAAGAGAGAGCTGCTGCCGCGGAGTGCTCGCACCTTTGCTAACTTCGCATCACCGAGATTTGTCCTGTGAGCCGCCGCAGCCAAGAGAGGGCTGCTGGCCGCTGAGTGCTCGCACTTTTGCTAACTTTGCATCATTGGGATTTGTCCTGTGGGCCGCCGCAGCTAAGAGAGAGCTGCTGCCGCTGAGTGCCTGCGTCTTTGTCACCCTTGAACCATCGTGAATCATCCCGTGGGCCACCGCAGCTAGGAGAGCGCTGCTGCCGCCGCGAGCCCACCACGGAGCTGCACGACGAGAGTCATCGCCACCACCAGCCCGGGCCGCCGCAGCCGCGTGCTGCTGCCGCTGGGAGCCCGCCTGTCCCCGAGTGCTCGAATCATTGTGAGTGCACTTTGCGGACCACTGCCATCGAGAACTGTGGTCGCTGGGAGTCCGCCTGTCACCGTCTCTGCTTCTTCGAGAAGCTACGTGCTGTGTCCCCGTCCAACGGCAGGTATCTGGTGCGCAACGGGTCGCGTAGACCCAGGCCTTGAACTCAGTCCGTGCCACGTTCTGGTGAATACGTATTGGCTTTTTAAGTCCCTACTGATTTAAGTGCATTGTGACTGGTTAAAACGCTTTTGGGAGTCTCGTACTAAACCTTAGATAAAGATACTATTTTTTCTATACCTACTTGAGTTGTGTCCTTTTGTGGTGTCGTTACTGCCTTATTGTGCATGGTCATAAATGCTTCACATACTGCCTCTGAGATAGGCCTAACTGGTCGTGCTACGTTACCACAGGGTTGAACAGGGGTTATCAAAGGGGGTGGCCCACTTGCCCTGACTTAGGAAGAAGGGTCCCTATTTGGACATTGGCGCCAGCCATGGCCAGCTAGAGACCCCCATTTCTAACATTCATCTGCATAAGTCTCTCACAGTAGGCATGCACCAACTCCTTTTTCACTTGTGGGTCTCTCATTATCTTTGCCCCATTGACCTCCTTCTCAGGTACCATCATTCTCAAATGCTCTATTACTTCTCTATATTTTTTCATCAACTAATCACTGGAGCATTTTTAGATGGGACTCTTGCTGATTCTTGTGTGAGTCAAGCAACGGCAGCCTTGTATTCTGCCCACAAATCTTTTAACTTAAAACAGCATATACAAATCAACCCAAAGCACCTTCGAAATTGTCACTAATGTGTGAAACTCTTAATTAACATTTTGTAGCGGGTTCGAAGGAAGGGGCAGGACAACAGGATGGTGCACACAGGGTTTTATTTTATGCAGAAAGCGTCTCCTGTTAGTAGCCAGAGTTCCGAGTAAAGTCAGGATGGTATGCGATATCCCTCTCCTCCTGGTTGGTGCCTTTATGTAGAGGACGTCTTCGGGGGATCTGCTGCCAGGTCTTTAGGTAGTCCAGCTTCTTCCCGTCTGGAGGTGGCTCTCGTGGGGATAAAGGAAATGGGGAGAAAGTGTGAGTGTTTCGTGCCTTTGTGTGCGAAGGATGGATGGGGTAGTGAAGGAAAACACTCCAAACCAGTGCCGCACGTCTAAGAAAGGGGTGAGTGTGCAGGGAGGGGAACACACCTACGGAGGGGTCTGGTAGGGGCTGATTCCCTTAGCCGTCGGGCTTCTCCCGCCTTCCTACCCAGCCCACAAACCGCCCTGTGATAGCCACGCTCCTCCAGGAGTGTGGCTGGGCGAAACGTGGTCCCGGTGGCCTCCTGGCTCTCGTGGCGTCTCCGCACTCCTACCGAAGCCTCCGGCGCCCGCTGTCACTCCCGTTACTCTCGAGTAGTCTCCTGGCTCCGCGTTCTCCGATTCCCCTTGCTCTCCTCGGTTCTCCCTCGTCTCTCGTCATCCGGTGGTGTAACACACCTCCTTCCAGGTCTCGTCTGTTCTTGTTGGCCCGCTCCACTCCGCGTCATCATTGAGGGTGGAGTCATCCGGTTCCGCGTTCCAGTTAAAGGAACAGAACTCCTTATCTACCGGACTTCCGAATGATGGGGAAGAGCGGTATTTCCAGTCCTCCTGCTGCTGTAAAACAAGAGGTTGTTCTGTTGTAGGGGCGTCGTACCAATGCATTGAGTGTCCTTTACAGTCCCCTGGCACGTCTGCCCTGTGACACATTTCAAATGTTTCTCTGTCATAAAAGCATAGAAATCACCCATGGTCCAAGGAACATAATTCCCTCCATGCACTTCTCGTAAAAGAAAGGAAACTCTGTCACTGATTCTGCTTCAGGTTCCCTCATGACCACATTCGCTTTCTTTCTTGTTTCAATATTCCACCTTTTCAATTTAGCTTTCTTCTTCTACTTGTCGATTAAATGTTGATATGAGCTTACAAAGTCATTAGACCCATGTTTGCTATTTCTGCTTCACTCAATTTAATTTTGTAATTTTTACACAAGCTACTATTTTTGTGCAAATTCACTCGTAAATCTCTCCAGATTCAATTTTCAACTTAGCAATATTGATTTCTCTATTCTCAGAAGATGTAGTAACCACTGCTTCAACAACAGTAACAACTTGATCCACAGCAGCTGTAACCCCACTAAAAGCAGGAAATGCTGTCTAGGGTGGAACAAATGCACTTGCAGTACCAAGCACCAGTATTTCTTGTGTACTCTTGCCTGCTTTGCCTGCACCCATACAAGGTACTGGCGGTCTCTGTGCCTGTGCACTCTCTGTATAAGGAGGTCTAGAATTCAGTAGGCCATTTAAGAAATTATCCTCCTCATCTGATTTAAACTTCTCCTTTCCTTTTTGGTTATCAGCGTTCAATAAATCAATGTTCTTTATCTGATTCATCAACTATTGCAGGAAAAACCCTAGCCCTGCATTGTATCCACACTCAATGCCTCTTTCTTTATGCACCATTTAGATTTTAACCGAGTCATTACATTTTTTAACTGCCTCTTCCTTCTCTCTTTCTCTATGGCTATCCAAACCCATTCATTTAGTGCCTCAAATTGTGTAGCTCTATGTTACAGCTTTCCCTCACACATTTCATGTCTCAGGAAATAAAACTTTATGGTTTTCAAGGTACCCTCTCAAGGAAAGTGCATGTCGTTGTCACCAGAAGTATACTCATGCCTGTCTTTCAACCACATATACATGTAATATCCGACATCTGTCATCATTTTGAATGTAGGCAAATACTTGAGAGGAATCTTCTCACCCTCCATAACAGGTACACTAGGAACTTTAGGCTCTTTCGACACATCAGACTGGTGAGTAAGTTTCGCTGCTCATACCCTCGTTGTTTCTGCCTTTAGCGTTGTAACTGGTTGTTTGCTGCCTTTAGCATTTGTACCTGGTTGTCGCTGTCTTTAGTGTTCGCTTTGTGTGAATGATGTTACAGTGTTACAGCGCAGCTCAGTATTTCATCTTCGGCCTGGCTGGCAAGTCTTGGCAGGCTTTTCCAACAGTGCTTCTCTTCTAGGCCTTCAACTCCTTTGCAAGGCCTTGTACGGGCTGGAGTGGGGCTTGAACTCCTCATACGATAATTGCGGACTCCTTTGCACTGGTCTGGCGTGTGCACGTGGCACGCCCGAGCAGTTTGATGTATCCTGTAAACTCTCAGGTAGAGCAGTCCTATTTTTTCACACCACGTATCCCCTACTGGTCGCAATTTGTCATGTTCTCTCCAGCACGGGAGCATTCAAAATGAACACACCACACAAGGAGCTCATAACCGATGTCTTTATTCATCAGCGTATGTTATGTTAAGAAGTTTTATTAAGCGCTCAATCGGGCAAGGTGACTCACGAGCGAAAACTGGGGTCATGGTGGCAAGGTTGTTGGTTCCCAGAGAAGCCACCGAAGACAGTTGAAGTTGAAGTTAAATTTATTGTACAGTTAATTAAAACCATTACAATCATGCATATCATTTTTGACATTTTGTAACAAAGTAAAATAGATCGCCATTAAAACACAATAAAATTTAGATAAAATATAACCCAAGGAAAAATTTGAACACCAGGAAGCAAAGTGCAATGGCGTACGAAGTAAAGTGCAATGTGCAAGGCCACCGTTTGACCTATACAGGTATTGTGGTGTATCATGCGTGTTCCACGGCATTCGTTGTGAGCAAGCAATCAGTTCCCTGTCGATGTAATCTAAACATAACGGCGAGGAGTGGCCAGCCTCGTTAATCAGGATCTTAGCAGCAATTTAGGGGAGATACCAGAAAGCAAGAGTGCCTGGGTATGTAAAAATAAAATGAAAATGCACAGTGCAAAAGCGGCAAATGTTACTTCTCTAGGATTCTAATAAAAATCATAAGTATTCTGCTTATCTTACAGCAGAGAGAGGTGCTAGGTGCAGATTGTCTGTTTGCAGAGATTTTACTATGTGGTAAAGCAATACATTTGTAAGAAAACGTTGGATGCTTGGGGAAACTGAGTGCTACGCAGCTGTTTGCAGGAATATTACTGTGGAGAAAAACAGTGCATACATTTAAAAACATCATAGGGTGCTTAGGCCACATTGGTCTAGTACTTAGCAGCAAGTTTCGATTGAAAAGCAAAGAGCTCAAAAGAAATGCCTCATATGAGAGGAAGTGCGGCGTGCTAGAGCAGCAGGTGTTGCATCTGCAAGATTCTAGAGAAGAGCGTAGGTATTCAGCTTGACTTGCAACAGAGTAAAGTGTTAGGTGCAAAGTGGGTGTTTGCAGAGATATTACTGTAGAGTAAAGCAATGCATTCATTAGAGATCATTGGATACTAAGTGCAGAGCAACTGAGTGCTGGGTATTGCGGTGGAGTTAATGCATACATTATAAATCATTGATTATTTGAAAAAGAGGAATTAATCAGCATAAAGGATATTTGTATGGAACAGTCTGCCTGGAGTGAGTCCTTTTTGAAGTGCATGGTATATCAGTCTTTGACATTGCTGATGTTCCCATTAAGGAGGCAGCGCAGGCTGCATCTTGAGAGCGTTGGATCAAAGTGCTCTGGTCCGTTCGGCAGTAGTACAGACTGCAAGCTGGTTGGCCTGTCTTTTTATGCTCAGTTCAGCGGCGGATAGGTATTTTACCAGGCGACAGCTTAGTTGGACATCCTCACCGGAGAAGCATGCTAACACTGCTTGTCTGCAAGTCCGAATTTGTTTCTTGTTAAAGAGTGGTCTTAGCAAGGTCCGACGTTCCCGTATCAAGGTCCTGCATATGGTTAGCAGATGCACTATGTCCTCCTCCCCCTCCCCGCAAAGTCGACAGATTGCTGGCTTCGGGGGGCGTAGCCAAGGCGGCATATGATATGCAGATGGTAATATGCCTAGACGAAGTTTCAGGAACTTCTCTTTTATGGTTCTGGAAAAGCTGGTATGAAGATAGACTTGAGGTGACGCCTTATTATAAGACTGCAGGGTGAACCTGCCATGAGCGCGCTCTGTTAGGGCAGCTTTATCATATATTAGTGATTCTTTTTTAACCGTGTTATTTACAATTTTTTTGAAGCTAGCAAAGGTCCCTGGTAGCTCCCAGAGTTCCTGCAGTCCCAGTTGGTTAAGTGAGTTGTCCAAATACCATCTGGCTGGAGATGCCTCCTTAGTTTTCAGTTCTTTCCACAGGTAAGTGTTTAGGGAGTCAATTTTTTAATTTTAAACCAACTTTTAATGAATGCCCCTTTGCGGGCGAGCTCTTGCCTTTGTATCCCGAACTCCAGCCTTAGTTGTGCGGGGGATGTGTATCCTGGTAGCCCAAATATCATTCGGATTGCTCTTGTTATTATACGATCCAAGGTTTCAGCGTCTCTCCCTCTCATGGCTTCGCTTCCATAGCTGATTGACGGTATAAGTTTCGCCTGGATCACTCTGGTTAAAGGGAGGAGATTTGGTCCAGAGATGTTGTTCTTAAGGTTTCTTAGTGCCACAGCGGTCATTGTTCCCCTTTTTTTTATGGCCTCATGTTGAGCTATATAATTAACCTTGTTATCAATGATAACTCCCAGGTACTTGTAGTTTTGTACAGCCTCCAGTTTGCACAACGCCAAATGCCAATGATGTTTTGACTTTTTTTTGCGCAGGTTCACGCTTAGGATTTTGGTTTTTTCTCTATTAATGCTGAGTTTGTTTTCCTCCGAATACCGAGATGTGATGTCAAGCAGGCGCTGTAAACCTACTGGTGTCTGGCTTATGAGCACCAAATCGTCCGCACAGAATAGGTTAGACAACTGAAGGCCGCCTAACTTAGGAGCGTGCGAGTTGCTTCCATTGAGAGAGACCGAGAGCTCCACCATAAAAAGATTAAAAAGTATTGGGGCGAGGACGCAGCCTTGTTTCAGACCGGTGGTAGCTGGGATCTTCTTTGTTAGGTGGTCTCCTGTGCCCAATTTCACTTGCACCCAGGTGTTGCTGTGTAAAAGGACTAGCTGTTTTAGAAGTAGCGGTGGAATATTCAGCCTTTTTAGTTTTTGGCACAATAGGTTCCTGTTTATGTGGTCGAACGCTGAACTATAGTCGATGAAGCACAGGTACAAGGGCTGTTTCGTGACGAGTGCGGAATCTATCAATAGTGAGAGGGTCAGGATGTTGGTGGTAGTGCCCATATTCTTGCAGAAGCCTGTTTGGTTTAGTGGGATTGCTGAAATTTCTGCGGCCCAGGACGTTAGTTCTTGTAAGAGCAATCCTGCATAACATTGGCTTCATTATCAAGTAAAGCCACCAACCGGTAGCTTTTTGGGTTGTTCCTGTTGCCTTTTTTGTAAATGGGAGAGATAATCGAACCCCTCCATGATAGTGGTATCGTCGATGTGTGCAAGATTGTTTCGAAAGTCGGTTTTAATACGGATGCCCAGTATTTCTGGTCTTGTTTGAATAATATGGGCGGGATCCCATTTGGTCCTAGAGCTCCCTCTCGCCTGCCTTTTGAGATTCTTTTACAAATTTGTGTGATCGTAATTGTAAAAGGCTGTTCCAGTGTAATGTTGGAAGACATGTGAGATGTTAGTACTTCACTTTCGGGCGAGGGACTGTCGGGATGAAATTGATTTTCTTGATCTTTGTTGAAGTGGGTTGGTGGAAAAATTGTCCAAGCCTCTTCTGTTACATGTGAATTGATGCTTAGGTTTAGCGGTTTAGCGAGAGTATTAATCTTTTGCCAAAATTGCGCACTATTATTATTTTTGATATCATGTAAGAGTTTGGCCCAAAGTGCTTCATCAGCGTCTTTTTTAAGGCGCAAGATTAATTTCCTGCACTTGGCTTTCAGTTGCTTCAGCTCTTGTAAGGTCGTCGGATCGGAGTCGCCTTTCTTCAGTCTCCGGAGTACGCGATTTAACAGCGTTTTGAGCTTTTTAAATTGTGCATTATTTCCGATATTGGAGTATGGGCGATTAGTTTGGGGGAGTCCTGGTCTCTTGCTTGGGTGGATTCCCTTTTTTACTCCATGTTTGTTTCCTAGATGTTTTGTGAACCTCTCCCAACTTCTCAGACTATCAGAATCTGCGGCTTGCGCCTCTTCCACGAGTTGTTTTGCAAGGAAGAAGAGGCCTTCCGGGTCATCCGTTTTACATTTTATTCTCTTCTCGTTGGATGCGTAATCCAGAACCTGTGTATTTGCTGGCAGAATTTGTGGTGTGAAGAGTGAGTCTATTGTAATATCCTGTGGTAAATGGTCACTGTATTCAGAGATTCCAATATGATAATCTATTACTTTTGGGAACATACAGTGAGAGGCAAATGTGCAGTCTATTGTAGTACTTGCTATTGTATTGTGAAATGTTGCTGTCTATGGACGATCTCCTGGAAATCTTCTGTTTAGTGCTCGGAAGCCCAGGTGCTCCAGGATCGCTAGAAGCCTCTGAGCTGTTTTCGTTTGTCTTCCACCTGAATTATTGTCTTGTGTTACAGCGTCCCATACGAATGGGTCCTCCTCCATATCAATATCTTCAGATGTGCTCCTGAACATATTTGAATCGAAGTCCCCAGTAATAATCAGGCTATTGGTCTGCTCTTCCGTTAAAATTTTCTCTAGCTCCTCCTTCAGTTGCTGGGTGCCTTTAGTTCTATCACACAGGTGTAAATAGAGATTTATGAGAATTATCTGCTCTTTGTTATCCTCCCCCTGTAAGGTGATTCTGAGCACTTGCATGGCGTTTGGAGGTGCTAAGCTGTGTATCATTGGCTCCATAGCATAAGTGCTCTTTATAGAGCTGTATGTAGCAAGGCCTCCTTTGCTGTGGCCGAATTTGGCACTTTTAATAGCAGGTAGGAAGAGCAGATTTAATCCATTTAATGCTGGTGGCAATTCGCACCAAGTTTCCTGGAATTAGATTATATCAAAGCTTTGTAGGTAAAATTGCAGTTCCAAGTCCAGGGTCTTATCTCCCATCCCATTGATGTTCCAGGAGCAAAGTTTAAGGGAGTTTTTGACTGAGTGCAGGGAGCTAGGTATGTCACAGATTTTGGCTTTTGGGGTTTATAGTCCTGGATAACCAGGGTCCCAGTAGCTGCCGCAAGAGACATGGAGTACAATGGTGCCACATTTTGAAACCTCCACCACCCTTCGATACCTCCAAAAAACAGAATATTGGCACCAGATGGACCACATGGATCGAGACCTACGATGACTTCATTAAAATCATTAAATATTTAAAGAATCTTGCTGGTGATGGGGTAAAATATGTGTTGAGGAAAATCTCACAGATTGAGAAAATCTCGTACCGTCAAATCAAACAAACATTAGGAGCCAAGTTCAATCCGATGCCAAACGTCACCTATTAAAGGTACATTTTCAATCAAGCAAGACAACAAATTGGTGAAATGATGGATGAGTTTGTTGAGAGGCTTGATGTGCTTATCAAACATTGTAAATTTAGTGAATTAAATGATGAAGAAGCAATGCGCCTCAGAGTCATGGACGGCTGTCTTTTAGACTCGTTCACAAGATGCATGTTGAGAGAGATGCTCAGTTTAGAAAAAGTACTAATGGCTGCAAGAGCTGAGGAAAGGGCAAATTAGCAAGCTGCCGACATGGAAGCTGGAAAAGCAAAGAGTGAATCAGCGCTAATCATGAAGAGCAAACACAAGCACAAAGTAGATGCACGTAAGTCGACATCCTCAAAGAAAGGAAAACTGATTCAGATGTGTCCAGCCATCTGACAGATTTACAAAATCTACAGAAAGGATAAAACTTCATAACGGTTTGCAAAAGAGAAACTAATTGCATCACAGCGAGACAAGAAAATGGACAACAGAAAGTTCTAGAAGCATTCTCGCCACAACTACAAAGACAAAAAGCAACCTCAATTGCGACAGGTGAAAAATAAACAAAATCGATTGTCATCAAGTTCATCCTACAAAAGTTCTTCAATGTCACAATCGAGTGACAGTGAAGAGGGGGAATGTGCGATGATCATATCTGCCAAAAAGCGACATGCACAAGTGGGTCTTGTGACTTGCAAAGAAGACAAACAACAAAAACAAGTGAGTGAATGAAACAAAAGAATTCATATGGACACTGCCCCAAGATTACACTAAAGGTCAACGGCTCCATAACCTTTCTAATTGACATAGGTGCATCAGTCAACATCATGGCAGTCGAACAATTTAACAGTTTGTCACCCGTACAGCGACTCAATTTATCAAATACAAAGGTGTGCACACGGGCTGCTTCCAAAACATTGCAGAGTCAATGATCATTCACAGCGACCTTACAACATAAAAAGACATCGGTCCCAGCCCCAACTCTCATTCTTGAAGGAACTTTGTCCAGTGCAAGTCTACATAAAAAGCTCCATCAACCTTGAACCCACACCTGAACACGCCTGAAGTGATTCCTGCCTTCTAAGTGGTGCCCACCCAGGCCTGGACCCTTGGAAGTTGCGTTAAAGGCTCAAAAACCAGACAAAAACTAAAACGTGAGACTGGGGAAATTTTTCACCAAAAAGTGCTCTGACAACCAACAGGAGACCGAGACCTACCATCTTGCTGATCTGCCCAAGGTGCATCGCCAGTTGGTCTGACTTTGCAGTAACCCCCCCTACTTTATTTTCCGCAGCAGCAAATCCTGTCCAGTGGCAACTCTTCAGAATGGTTTTGGGCCTCCTGGAGCCATCGTTGGCTACAGACAGCATCTTCATCCCACTGGAGAATTTCAACTTCCATAAAAGAGACTAATTCCAATCATAGGAATCTTCACCGCAACTTCGTCCAACAGCTCCCTGATGACGACACTGCTGGCTGCCTTGCCCCACTGAACTTTACCCGCTCAGATATTTTTTTCCAAAATTCTTTTAAGTGCGAAGGTGAATGGAGACTGGGTTCAATCCACCTTGGGTATCCGAACAGCACTCCATTGCGGTTGTATTTAACTTTTGACTTTGCCCCAGTCCCGCACAACTAGATGTCCGCACTTGGTGCTTTGATCTGTTAGTCCCTCTTTTTACTGAAACATAAAAAATTAATAACTCTGGTCCTACTGATTGGATTGCAGGTGTCAATTTTTCAAGAATATTTTCTCTATTTTTTCATGTGTTGTGTTTCCACTTTATTACTGTTTGAGTGCTGCATAAATACTTAACACATTACCTCTAAGTTAATCCTCACTGCTTTTGAGCCAAGCTACCAGAGGATTAAGCACAGGTTAATTTAATGACTTTTGTGGTGAACCTTGGCAGGTATTATGGTTGTTGCTTGAGATGGGTCATCACCCCCTCAATCAAAAACCCAAATTTCTACCTCTCATATAAAGGAAAAGATGATTGTATGACCCAGTGCGTTTATCTTTTCCAGAGTTACTCTCATACATTTGGTATTTGGTAGGACCAATGAAGGTGACTTTTGGAAGGAAGGAGGATAGCACTGAGTAGGGCCCTTTAATAGCTCATTGCCAGAAAGGGTTACTCAGGACCGGGCCCTGTGGCGTAGACCTTTTATGAGTCTCTCAACTCTTCTTTTAAATAATGTAGTCCAACGTTTCCTGTGAGATTGATGCACCCTTTCCCTACAGAGGGCCCATGTAGCAGTGGTAACACAGACAGATGTACACTATATTAATTTTTGACAGAGGAGAGATGCAGAGTTTATACAAGTCAGCTGCTGCAAATGTTAAGTCCTACTATGAGCAAAGTGTAATCTTAAAGGCGGAGCATTGCGGCACCAGCAACCCAATCTAATCGGCAGAAGAGGGGGAGGGAAGGACAGTAACAAACGATTTGATTATGAACAAATCTAAAAGAAACAAGGCCATCCACCTTGTAGGAAATCACTAAGCAAGCGAGAAGTAGGTTCCGATCACACTTTCTGGCAGAAGAAAAAGGAACCGTGAGGATGCATAAGCATCCAGGGATTATGGGCATGCTACATGTGACACACAAATGTGCGCAATGTTTTGGCACCCAATTCTGACGTAGCAAGTTGTGAAGCAATTATTGGTCCCACCAATCAAGCGAATCACATGTTGAGAATGGGAAACTTCCAGGAAGTAGGAGTAAAGGATTCTGGTAGGGAGGTAGATTATTGAGCTTTTATAACTATATTTCAGATTTATTAAGTACCACAATTAAAGAGACTGTGAATGAGACACTGCAACATTGGCCTGACCATTGTACATTTGGCAGACAAAGACATAGTAAGTTACATTATACAGTTTTTTCAGTATAAATACTTATAATAACTTTCATGCATCAAAACATTCTTTCAACATCACATGCAAACCTAAACTGTCATTTAAAACAAGACTCTAGCAAGTAAAGCAATTATGAAAATGGGTTTACAATAACTATCCTTCTCTAACACTAATACCTAATAACTCACTAATAAAACTCCTCCGTTTCCAGGCTCCCATGTAGGCTTTGCTAGGTAATTCAAATTTCTTTGCCATTCTCTTGTACTTTTTAACAATTCGCTTTGCTTCATCGCGGAGCTTTGATGACATTTCTGTGGAACACAGAACTTTATCGTACATGGAGTGTTATCTTAAATTGTAGTCGCACATATCAACAAAGTTATAATGAAGGTTTTTGATATTGAGTCATCAAGCAATCAATCATTATATAAGTTTATTTTGGTTAAAAAATATAACCGTAAAAAAGTATCACAATCACCAGAAAAATAGAAAAAAACATTAAAAGATAATTCTAAAATCAAAAAGCACATTTTATCAGAGGTCCAGCCTATCTGCTCCCAATTACAATGCTTGAACAGTGTAATAATTAAAAACTATTCCTGTGATTCAGGGCAGACACCAGGAATCGTCCCACATATTCCCTTTTCACCTTTCGTTGAAAGCAACGAAATTTGAAAAAAGCTTAATGATGGCTTTCAAACTTAAGTGTTTTTAACAATGGAGTAAAACATGTCTTCCGAGAGACACAATCATGTAGGCATAGGGTAACGGGAAGACGAACATGTGTTGAGTAAGACCAAATCTAAATCTAAAGAGCAGGTAGGTGTCTTTTATATGAATCCATAATCCATATCAGACAGGGCTTCATTCCTAGCTTTCCTTTCAAGATAAAACTGAACCAAAACATTTCTGAACGCAATGCAGTAGACTGGTAACACGTTATTGCCTTAAGCGGAAATTTTCAACTTATGCAGTCTAGCCTTCACCACAGTTTTCCATTTGTTGGCAGAGAGTATGCATTAACAAACACTTTGTGCCTTAGAACGATGTAGGGTGGACTTTCGTCCGCCCAGCACAGTGCAGAAAGGAACCGCCCGACCTTAGGTCAGCAGTTCCGACCGCACTATTATTATGCGACTGCTCGTAGGTCAGTCGTAAACATCCATTTCACAATGGAAGCTTGTGTGGCAGGCGGAAAAGGCACAAGCTTCCATTGTGAAATGGACGTTTGGAATATCCCTGCTGTAGGAATGTTCAGGGAACAGGCCCAAATGCGGAGGGCCAGGGAGGAAGGGTGCCCTGCTAGGGGCCTCCAATGTCACTTTCGACAGCCTTTCCATGTCGGAGAGGCCGACCTGGAATGGCTGTCGAAAACTAACATCATATTCTCGACGGTGGAGCCGCCGTCATTAAGGGATTATTCAGACTTTCTGACGGGCTGCTTGAGCCAATCGGCACCACGTCGGAATCCCCCCACAAGTTTAAACTCCGACCGCAGTCATCCTAATACGGCTGTCGGACTTTAAACCTACCATGTCGAGCAGAAAGCCTCTTACCACTGGTTGGATGCTTTCCGCCCGACATCGTAATCAGGTAATGTTGCAGAACCTAGGTAAATTTTGTTTATCATGATATGATTTTTGTGGTTTACTAAATAAACCAAAACAAATCCTTCAATGCATTGCATCAATTAACGCATTATTATTATGAAAAGTAGGCAACGGATGGCAAGAGACACAAACGGTCTGATACCGTTGGAAGCTCTTAGTAAATACAGGAACATTACACATTATCGGTTATGCACGGATGAGGAAGTTATGCCTTGTCGCTGGACCCGGCCACACGGTGTAGTAGAATTTCACCAAACTTTTTGCAACTTTCAGAAAGGATGGTGGACACACTCAGGAGGATGCCATAGCACACTGTTTATCCAAAGTAATCCAGCAGACAGATTCAACGTGTTACGAACGCAATGCCTTGTTCCGTGATTGTGAACGAGGCCTTGCAGCCAGAACGCGTCCTCTTTAGGCCATCCATCTATTCCTTTCTGAAATTTGTGAAGGAGTTTGGTGGGGAAAATAAAGGGAAAAACAAATTATATAGATATATATATATATATATATATATTCATTCCAATGTCTGCTTTCACAGTTTTAAAACAGACTCCAGCACGCTCGGGATGCTCGTTATGAGTATTTATTCAAGCCACATACTGTTAGGTAACGCGTCAGTTGAAATAAACAACGGAGGATTTACCCTGGAGTGCGGGCTTCCTTGCAAGCGCGGCGGCGCGAGCAAAATGCTTCATATAATATATATATATATATATATATATATATTCACTGAAAAAACCGTAGGTTTCAGACATGTTATAGTTAGAAATTAGCATTTAAAAACCTTTGAAATTCACTGAAAAAACCATAGGTTTCAGGCACGTTATAGTTAGAAATTTGCATTTAAAAAACCTTAGAAATTCACTGAAAAAACCATAAGGTTTTAGGGACAGTTATAGTTAGTTGGACATTGCACTCGTACAAAACCCGTGAA
This sequence comes from Calotriton arnoldi, assembly GCA_963921515.1. Lineage (NCBI taxonomy): Eukaryota > Metazoa > Chordata > Amphibia > Caudata > Salamandridae > Calotriton > Calotriton arnoldi. The sequence goes on along the minus strand of CAWUFW010005617.1, from coordinate 253,978 downwards.
ATTCCCCGTTATAGTTAGTTCAGGTAACTATAACTCGCGCCCCGCAATGCACTGCTGATGACGTCACATATTACATCACTCATTACATGGTCAGTGACATCACTGATGACATCACTGATGACATCTCAAATGACATCACTGATGACATCACTGATGACATCATCCAGTGACTGTGTGTTTCTGTAAAGTTTAAATATGTTTAATATATTTAGGGAAAGGCGTATTGAAGAATGAGTGGGTGTAGAAGCGCCTGAATGGATGATTTAGTAGGTGCGTGACTGAGTCTATAAGTGAGTGATTAAACGTATCTTACTGGATGCATGGGTGAGTGACTAAACTGTGTGAATGTCTGTATCCGTCTGTCTGTTGTTGTGTAAGCAACTGCATGGGTTTCTGACTAGCTAAATGAGTGTCTATATGGGTTATGGATTGGTTCTCTGAGTATCTGTATGGGTGCCTCAGTGTTTGTGTGGGTGGGGTCTGTGTGACTGTGCATAGATGTGTGAGTGGGTGATTCACTGGGTGCATGGTTTCAAGAGTGAGTCTGTGATGGACTGTATGGGTGGGTAAGTGTGTGTATGGGTGTGTTAGTGATTGAATGTATATCTCAGTGGTACATGTGTGAGTAACTACATATGTGAAAGGCAGTATATATGTGTGTTGGAGTATATAAATGGCTATAAGTGAGAGTGTGTGATTGTGAGAGTGGCTATATGGATGAGTGTGTGCTTGCATCAGTGATTGCATAGGAGCGTAAGAATGTGCTAGTATTTTTATGAGTAAGTGAGCTGGTGTGTATAACTGTATAGGTGAGTAAATTGGAGTGTGATTAATTATTTGCATGACTGACTAGGTGTGTGAATACCTCTATGGATGAGTTGCGTTGTGTGAGTGTTTATATAGGTGTATGAGTGCATATGATAGTCCTGTACTGAGTGACTGTAAGTATGAGTGACTGTACGGGTGAGTGAGTAGATGTGTGTGTGTAGACCTAAGAATCAGTGAGTGGGTATGTACTTATTGGTATTGGAGTGTGTATGGTTTTGAGAATGGCAGTCTGTAATTTAGAGTGGGTGTTTCAAAACTTATATTAGGGTGTGAGAAGATGCATTAAATTCTCACATGGATGATGTCATCAGTGATGTCATCAGTGATGTCATTTGAGATGTCATCAGTGATGTCATCAGTGATGTCACTGACCATGTCATGAGTGATGTAATATGTGACGTCATCAGCAGTGCATTGCGGGGCGCGAGTTATAGTTACCTGAACTAACTATAACGGGGAATTTCACGGGTTTTGTACGAGTGCAATGTCCAACTAACTATAACTGTCCCTAAAACCTTATGGTTTTTTCAGTGAATTTCTAAGGTTTTTTAAATGCAAATTTCTAACTATAACGTGCCTGAAACCTATGGTTTTTTTCAGTGAATTTCAAAGGTTTTTTAAATGCTAATTTCTAACTATAACGTGTCTGAAACCTATGGTTTTTTCAGTGAATTTCAAAGGTTTTTTAAATGCTAATTCCTAACTATAACATGTCTGAAACCTACGGTTTTTTCAGTGAATTTCAAAGGTTTTGTAAATGACAATTTTTAAATGTATTAATTGTTATATTTATTTTTTTCATACTGATTTACTACATTTTTAGAAACATTTTTTTTTACATATTTTATTTTTTAAATTACATTGTAATTACATTATACATTACAAAAATACTTTCTCAGAATGAATTACTTTAGTTTAAATACTTTGCACATAGGCAATAGACTTTTAAGTACAGTAGTTACAGTTGTTGCAATGGGCAACACATTTTCAAACACAATGCAACATTCAGCTCAATGTGAATTTCTAGTTAAATGCAATTAGTTACTTTATGGATTACTTTTCTAACCACAGGACTGGATCCTAGATTCAGTCCTGGGACATCTCCTGTAAACAGTTGAGTAAAAGCGTTTTGGTTACAGTAGTGATTTTTAAGGAATATTATTGTATTTTAAAAGTTGACACAGAAACTTTTTCTCATAGAATCACCAATGTTATCCTATGGAAGGAAATTCACTTAGCAGGTAAAAACTGTTATCGTTACTTTTTCTTAATCAGTGTTGGATCCTGGATCCAGCACTGGTGCATCTCCTGTAAACAGTTGAAAGAATGCGTTTAAGTCATACAGGCGATTTTTAAGGAATATTTGTAATTTGTGAAAATCGACACTTTGAAACTTTTCAGCTGAAAACCAGACAATGGATTCCTATGGAAGAAAATATAAGTTACTGGTAAGTACGGTTAAAATTACTTTTCAGGACCAGTACTGGGCTGAAAGATGCAGCACTGAGGTCTCTCCTGATAACAGGTGAGTAAATCGGAATTCGTATTTCGGCTGATTTTAGAGGAATCTTTTAAAGTTCCAAAACTCCACACTTAGAAGAATTTCCAAGTGAAACCAGTCAATGTTAGCCTATGGAAGGAAATTCAAGTTACTGGTAAGTACGGTTAAAATTACTTTTCAGGACCAGTACTGGGCTGAAAGATACAGCACTGAGGTCTCTCCTGATAACAGGTGAGTAAATCGGAATTCGTATTTCGGCTGATTTTAGAGGAATATTTCTATGTTTCAAAAATCAACACTTAGAAACTTTTTCAGCAAAAAGCAGGCAATGATATCCTATGGAAGGAAATTCAACTTACTGGTAAGTACGGTTAAAATTACTTTTCAGGATTAGTACTGGGCTGAAAGATGCAGCACTGAGGTCTCTCCTGATAACAGGTGAGTAAATCCGAATTCGTAGTTCGGCAGATTTTAGAGGAATATTTGCACAATGGTGAAGGTAGGGGGCGGGGCCTGAGGTGACATCTGTGCAAACGCGCCCCGTGGCGCGTTTTAAGTTGGGGGATTAAGTCCCCTTGAATCATGAGGGTCCCTACTAGCCCACCAGGAACCTCCAGTATGCGCCAGGGGGCTGCGTTGCAGAGACGTGTAGAGAGGCCACACCCCTTTTTACACCTCTCTGCAACGCAGCTCTGTGGCGCTTTCTGGATGTACCTGTTGGGCTAGTTGGCCCCAGGGACCCTCAGGATTGAAGGGGAATTAATTCCCCATCTTAAAACGCGCCACGGGGCCTGTTTGCACACATGTCACCTGAAGCCCCGCCCCCTCCCTTCACCACTGTGCAAACGCGCCCCGTGGCGCGTTTTAAGTTGGGGGATTAAGTCCCCTTGAATCCTGAGGGTTCCTGGGGGCCAACTAGCCCAGCATGTACCTCCAAAAGCGCCACAGAGCTGCGTTGCAGAGAGGTGTATAAAGGGGCGTGGCCTCTGTACACCTCTCTGCAACGCAGCCCCTGGCGCATACTGGAGGTTCCTGGTGGGCTAGTTGGCCCCAGGGACCCCCAGTATTCAAGGGGAATTACTTCCCATCTGCAAACGCGCCAGGGGCGCGTTTGCAGAGTGGTGAAGGAAGGGGGCGGGGCCCGATCGTTTTTTTTTGTTTTTGTTTTTTTTTCCCTGAAGGGGGGCTGTGTGGCCCCCAATCCTTTTTCTTATTTTTGGGCCCTGGGGACCCCATCCCCCAGGGCCTTACCCCCTTTTTTTTTTTATTAAAATTAAACTGGAAGGGGGCCGTGTGGCCCCCCTCCCCTGGCCGAAAACTGCCCCGGGCATGGCCACGCTTTAACATTCCTTTTTAAGGAGGGGGGCTGCGTGGCCCCCCTCCTCAGGCCTCCTTTTGCCCCGGGGACCCCATCCCCCAAGGCAGGCCTTTTTTTAAATAATTTCTGGGGAGGGGGCCGCGTGGCCCCCTCCCGGGCCACTTATGGCCCCGGGGACCCCATCCCCCGGGGCCTGGCCTCTGGTTGGGGACTGTGGGGGTCCCCAAACCCCCACAGTCCCGCCGGCTCCCCGTGTCCTAAGGGAGCCGGCATTGCTTTCCACACGGGGTGCAGCTAACATGCTGCTCCCCGTGTGGAAAGCAATTGTCTTTGGATATTGGAAGCGAGAGCAGGTTTCCCTGCTCTCTCTTCCAATATCCAAAGCAGTTTGCAATGACAGGACGGGAGCCGCGAGGCTCCCGTCCTGTCATTGCAAACAGCAGTAGGCTGTAACCAGTTGAAAGAATGCGTTTAAGTCATACAGGCGATTTTTAAGGAATATTTGTAGTTTGTGAAAATCAACACTTTGAAACTTTTTGCTGAAAACCAGTCAATGTTAGCCTATGAAGGAAATTCAAGTTACCGGTAAGTACGGTTAAAATTACTTTTGAGGATCAGTACTGGGCTGAAACATGCAGCACTGAGGTCTCTCCTGATAACAGGTGAGTAAATCGGAATTCGTATTTCGGCTGATTTTAGAGGAATATTTTAAAGTTCCAAAACTCCACACTTAGAAGAATTTCCAAGTGAAACCAGTCAATGTTAGCCTATGAAGGAAATTCAAATTACCGGTAAGTACGGTTAAAATTACTTTTGAGGATCAGTACTGGGCTGAAAGATACAGCACTGAGGTCTCTCCTTATAACAGGTGAGTAAATCGGAATTCCTATTTCGGCTGATTTTAGAGGAATATTTGCACAATGGTGAAGGGAGGGGCGGGGCCTGAGGTGACATCTTTGCAAACGCGCCCCGTGGCGCGTTTTAAGTTGGGGGATTAAGTTCCCTTGAATCCTGAGGGTCCCTAGGGGCCAACTAGACCACCAGGAACCTCCAATATGCGCCAGAGGCTGCGTTGCAGAGACGTGTAGAGAGGCCACACCCCTTTACACCTCTCTGCAACGCAGCTCTGTGGCGCTTTCTGGATGTACCTGTTGGGCTAGTTGGCCCCCAGGGACCCTCAGGATTGAAGGGGATTTAATTCCCCATCTTAAAACGCGCCACGGGGCCTGTTTGCACACATGTCACCTCAAGCCCCGCCCTCCCTTCACCACTGTGCAAACGCGCCCCGTGGCGCGTTTTAAGTTGGGGGATTAAGTCCCCTTGAATCCTGAGGGTCCCCGGAGTCCAACTAGACCACCATATACCTCCAAAAGCGCCACAGAGCTGCGTTGCAGAGAGGTGTAAAAGGGTGTGGCCTCTCTACACCTCTCTGCAACGCAGCCCCTGGCGCATACTGGAGGTTCCTGGTGGGCTAGTTGGCCCCAGGGACCCCCAGTATTCAAGGGGAATTCGTTCCCCTCTGCAAACGCGCCAGGGGCGCGTTTGCAGAGTGGTGAAGGAAGGGGCGGGGCCTGCGGGCCGATCGTTTAAAAAAAAAAAACATTTTTGTCCCCTGAAGGGGGCTGTGTAGCCCTCCTTCCTTTTTCCTGTTTTTATGCCCTGGGGACCCCATCCCCCAGGGCCTTACCCCTTTTTTAATTTGTAATTTAGAAAAAAACGGGAAGGGGGCCGCGTGGCCCCCTTCCCTGGGCCTGTATTGGCCCCGGGACCCCATCCCCGGGGCATGGCCTCGTTTTTATTTATATTCTTTGGAGGGGGCTGCGTGGCCCCCTCCTCTGGCCATTTAAGGCCCCGGGGACCCCATCCCCTGGGGCCGGCCATTCCGTTTTTTTTTTTTTAATTTATTTATTTTTTTGGGGAGGGGGCCGCGTGGCCCCTCCCCGAGCCACTACTTGCCCCGGGGACCCCATCCCCCGGGGCCTGGCCTCTCGTTGGGGACTGTGGGGGTCCCCAATCCCCCACAGTCCCGCCGGCTCCCGCGTCCCTAGGGTGCCGGCATTGCTTTACACATGGGGAGCAGCTAACATGCTGCTCCCCATGTGTAAAGCAATCGGCTTTGGATATTGGAAGAGAGAGCAGGTTTCCTGCTCTCTCTTCCAATATCCAAAGCAGTTTGCAATGACAGGACGGGAGCCGCGAGGCTCCCGTCCTGTCATTGCAAACAGCAGTGTCCCGGGGTAGGCACCCCGGGACACTGCAGGAGCCGGCCCTGGGGGTGGTGGTCCCCAGGGCCATCAAGGGCTCCAGGAGGGGGCCGCGCGGCCCCCTCCCATTCAGTACACAGCCCCGGGAGGTGGTGGTCCCGGGGCTCTGAAGTCCGTAACGGACCCCCATATTAAAATGTTTAGTGCCCCGGGGAGGTGGTGGTCCCGGGCGTGTGGGGGCTGGAGCCCCCACACAGGTTTAATAATTTTTTTTTAAAAGCCCCGGGAGGTGGTGGTCCCCGGGGCTGCGGGAGGGCTCAGAGCCCTCCCGCACCATTTTTAAAAAGCCCGGGGGTGGCGGTCCCGGGGCTTGGGGGCCCTTTGAGGCCCCCACACATTAAATTATCCCCCACCATGCCCCCGGGACTTGGGCCACCCGAGGCCAATTACATCGAGCGCGGAGACCGCGCTCGATTTTTTCGGCAGGATTCGCGCACCCTGAGCGCATCCTGCCGATTTTTAAAAAAAATTTTTTTTTTTGCCCAGGGGTCCTTGTGGGACCCCCTGAGCAAACCTAGGGGGTCAGGGTGTTTCTACCCTCCCCTTTGTGCGCTTTGCGCACTTGTTTCTGTCCCTCGGTTCTACCGAGGACAAAATGGCTGCCAACATTTCCTGAATCGGAATGTTGACAGCCAGCTGACAACCAATTAACATGCAGCTCGTGATCGGGACGGTGCGCGCAGGGTGCGCTCAGGGTGCGCGAATCCTCCGTGCCCATAGATATATATGTACTTTTACTTTTTGATTTTCTCAGCAACTACTGAACGGATTTACACCATTTAACAAAAAGGGTTCTTTCTGAACCAAGAACTACCTCTTTGCCAAATTTGGTGTAATTCCGTTCAGCAGTTCGGGCTGTAGCCGTGTCTAAAGTTTCCTATGGGAAAATGCATGGGGAAAACGCGTTTTGGGACCCCCTTTTTCTCGGCCCCCGCTTGACGTATCACCCCGAGACTTTCAGGGTAGGAGCGGACCGGAGCGCCCCACGAAGTTTGAAAATTTCGCAAAGATACGTCAACCGGCAAGAGAGTTATTTCAAATAGAATGTCGCGGATTTCCTATGGATAATAGGTTGTAACTATAACTATCTACTGGCGACCGCCAGTAGATAATATATATATATACATATATATGTGATTTGCAGTACAATGATCCTGCGCTTCCAAATGTCACACTTTGGGGGTTAGTCTAAGTCATTTCTGTTAAGAATACACAGCACCGCAAGGACTGAAGAGCATCGCAAATGAGGAAGGGCTTTGTTGTTTGTCCCTTCCATGCAGTTGCTGGAGGGACACAACAGTTCCCCTCATGTTGCTGTTCGTAGTGACACCTGATGGACTGGCTTATTGCAGCTAGTCAGGGTGATGGTTTCAGTGCTCATAATCGGACTATGATATACTAGTCCAGGGGTTGCACTGGGATGTGTTAGCTAACAAAGTGCTGCAAGTGTAGTACACCATGGCCCGTCCACAGCTAAGGTGGTAGTTGCCAGTACTACACACAGGGCTGGTGTCACAACTTTAGTGCGAAGCAGTCCGAAGGGAGAGAGTCTCTGGGCCAACACCCAACTGCTGTGACTGTAAAGTCACACTTTCACGAGTAAGAAGCAGTCTAAAACAGAAGATCACTGATTGTTGCCAGCATATCTGCCAATTTCTTTGATGCCACTTTAAAAGCGTGGTTCAAGTTCACATGCTTGATTCTTGTCCTATTCATTTGCCCTCTTGGCAACAGCAAATTATTAGTGTTTTTAAGGTCCTTGATATGCCTCTCCTACCCGATAGCTCAGTGATTTTGTTGGGAATCTCTTTTAACTCACAATAACTTTAAAGGCAGGCAATGAAGACTGCCTGGAAGACAGTAGCCTGCCATAGGCTAGATACCAATGGCCTAGATCCATGTTTCTGGGAGCAAGAAATTATGGACATCTTTAGTTTCGAGAAGCTTGCTGCACCACATCCAAAAATGTAACAGTGCTTTGGGGTAATTCAACAAGGAGGCTTTCATGATATCAATAACAGTTTAGGATTTCTAGCTAACTTTAACATTAGCGTTGGGGGAATGATGGTTAAATAGTGAATGGCAGACATTTTCTGCTGTTTTTTCCGACTATTGTACAGAATGTCTCAAATCTTGTAAACCCTTATTAAATAATTCAACTGGCATTCTATGACTTTAGCTAGCCATGTTTTCTTTCTCAGTGTTGCTTCAATAAAAATAAAATTAAATGAGTGAGCTCGCTTTGAGCTTACACAAGCTGGACGTTATTGAAATTAACATTGGTAGCCTGCTTGGGAGGTTGACTGCAGAAAATGATCATTATGGTCTGGCTTGACAGAACAGCTGTCGCCAGACAATTATGTGAGCATCACTAGACAGGAGTTTTAGCCCCACCCATATGTTGGGAGCCAGGAGCACATGTTTACATTTGGTAGAAGTTGTGTGCTTCCACAAAAAAAGTGCTTGCCAACACACAGCTGTAATGAATGATTTTGTTTATTTATCCAGCTGGTTGAATTTGAACTTTGAGGGTCACACGTGTGACACTGCAATGCTGTAAAAGCATAACAAGATAATTTATGATGTTTGTCTTTCTCCGGCAGAGGTGCAGAAGGGAGGATGGCAGTCATTTACCTGCATGAATTTTACGGTCTGGCTTGACAGTGCATTTGTAACCTGACCTTTTAATCTACACCAATATTTTTTACAAGTCTTTGCTTCCACAAAAATGCATATTTATTCCCATACTATTTACTTGTAATGCTTCACATTACCATACAACATTCTTTTAAAGCCAGAACTATTGGCATTGCTAATGCTAGCTTTGTATTTAAAATGGGAGTCAGACATAGTACATGAGGAATGAACTTTAAAATGCACACACCCTTGAGCCATAGTGTAATGGTATGCTTGCTCTCTGGAGCATAAGTTTTAAACTGGTATGGGTCCCTTTCAGTACACAGTACAAAAACTATGCTTTAAAGCATTCACTCTTAGTATGTGTGCTGAACATTGAAGCACACATGCAAAGTTAAAACAAAATGAGGAGAAATTAAAACATTTGTCCTCGTTACGCATAACTTGAAGAGTCTTAAGATTTCGGTGCAATTCCTGTATACCAATGTTTGTAGACGGAGATTTGTGTCAAAATCCATGCGTAGTTGCATGGGAACGCCCGTGCACCACCCTTGGAACACACCCTTGATGCAAAACAACACAAAAACAAGCAAAGCACAATTTTGCATCACTTTGGGATACTATCCAATGCAAATCAGAATTTCCAATGGATAGTAAATCCCAACATAACACTTTGCGCCTGGTTTGCATCACAAAAGTGACGCAAACACAGTGCTAAGCGTTAGTAAACCTGGGCCTGAGTGTCAGTGAGTATGAGTGAGATTAAGTGTAAACGTGAGTGAGTGAGAATGAATAAGAATGGGTGTAAGGCGGTGTAAGAAAATGTGAGTGTGATGTTACGGTCATGTGAAATGCTTTCCTGGAAAAAATTGGGGTCAAGGTGTATATGATGTCACTTCCTGTGATGTCATTAAGGTCAAAGAGTATGTGATGTCACTTCTGCTGCCCCTGGCATTTTGGTTAATCAATGCTTATGTGCTGCTACAAATATCCTGAGGGTATCAAGAAGCTGTCTGTATTTAATCTTTATTAGCACCAACCACAGCTGAAATGCTATGTTATTTTATTTGTATTTATATAGCTCAAAACGAATCACCCCCAAGAGGGTCTCTCAGAACTATAGCGCATTAACAGGTAGGAGGGATCGAGAGGAGTCAGAAGAGCCAAGGTTTAAGAAGTTTTTTTAATAAGGCTAAGTCAGGGCAGGACCGTATATATAAGGGTAGTATGTTTCAGTAGTAAGGAGCCAGGTATGAGAACGATTTTTCCCCCGTAACTGGCTGGAGGTATGCTGCGAAGGTGTAGTAGAGCTTGCCCACTAGACCTAAGGCTGCGGATTGGTAGGTAAAGTTGCATCTAGTTTTGCAGGTAAAGAGGGCCATTCCCAGATAGAGACTTGTTGGTTAGGCAGAGGAGTTTGAAAAGGGAATGTTTTTTTATTGGTAACCAAAGTAGACATTTATGAGTAGGCTTGAAGGGGGTGCGGGGTGGAAGGTTACAAACAAGGCTGGCCGCAGTATTCTGCACTACCTGAAGTTTAGCTAGAAGAGCTTTGTTTGCTTCTACCATGAGAGTGTTGCTATAGTCTAGGCGGGTTACAATGAGTGCTTGAGTGAGGGATTATCTGGTCTGGAGGGGCAGCCACTGGAATGCCTTTCTAAATAGGTGCATGATCCTGAAACAGGTACCGTAGGTGGAGTTAACCTGCTCTTTCAAAGAAAGGTTGTCATTTATCAGGATGCACAAATTTCTTACTACCTTTATAGGGGTGGGGGCTGCTTCCTGTTCTGGGGGCCACCAATCCTCTGACCATAGGCCCTGGGCCTTACTGAAAAGCAGGATCTCAAATCTACAGAATCTTACCACTTGAGCCAGGGGGGGCACGTAGATTTTAAAGAGGGTGGGGCTCAAGGATGAGCCCTGCAGCACCCCCTTGTCAAGGGCCATGGTACGGGAATTGAAGGACTCTAGCTACACAGTTTAGGTCCGATCACTTTAAGCCAGCTAGTGACTTTTCCGCCGACACCAATCTCAACAAGTCTTTGGATCAAGATAGAGTGTGAGATGGTGTCGAATGTGGCAGATAGATCACCTAATACCAGCATAGCTAGGTGCCCTTTGTCCAGGGAAAGTCTGATAATATCTAGTACAGCCCCAGCACTGTTTCTCTGCTGTATGAGGCACGAAAACCTGACTGGGAGGGGTCGTTGGGAAGTGGCTTTCTTGGAAAGCCATAAGCTGTTTGTTAACCAGTGTCTCCATTATTTTGCCGAGAAAAGGGAGCAACTATATCAGCTTATAGTTGCTTGAAGAGTACGGTACTCAGAGACTGGTTATACAGACTCGTAATCATGGGGAGAAGTGCTGGGGTAAGGATCGCCATGATCTGGGGAGGAAAGGGATCCACTAATGAGCCTGGTTTGATTTTGTTTATCAAGGCCAAGATTTGCTTAGTGGTAACTGGATTAAAATTAATTCTCCAAGAGGGTCTGGTGTTTGGTGACTGAGGAGGTGAGTGAGCACAATTCTCCCTGTGTGTGACCGTTTGAAAGAGTGCTGTACATTTTGGAGATTTTTTCCTCAAAGTGGTCTGCGAGGTCATCGCAAAGAGACTGGGATGCTGGAATGGGAGAGGGGCAAGCAGTGGGTTTGGTGAATTCTTTTAGAATCTTATATAGTTCTTTTGGTGGGTTTCCTGCATTGTTCATTCCACTATGTGCGTCTTTCTCGCTTCCGTAATGTTTTTATGGTAGGTGCCTAATGCTGCTTTATAGGAAAGTGTGTCAGAAATTGCCAGTGGTGCTGGTGAAATATAACTACATGTCAACCCTAAACGCAAACATGCATCAGTCTCACCTTCAGGGCTCCTGAAACTGCTCAGAGATGACCAGGACAGGCCAATCCCACACGCAAACCACACAAGCAGGAAAGAGAGCAAGTCATTGGAGGCTGCAGGCAGTCAGCGGATAACAGTGATGGAACTGGAAGGTGAAATACTGACAGTGCAGTACATGAGCATACGAGCTGCAAAGTACGCCCAAAGCACAATGTCACGTAATACTAGCATCTTGCAGTTCCCATTAGTGGAATATACATATGAGTGGCATCTATTCACTATCCAGTACCTTTAATGAAATGCCATGGAGTTGATGAACACCCCGTCAAACAATGCAGAATACGAAAAATGCAGAACATGAAAAATGCTCGCTCGCTACACCACTTCTTAATGTATCTTTTTTTTTTTAAGGAACATGAGGTCCCCCAATCAAATAAAGCCATATATAGGTGACACCTAAAATGAGTTCCCTCAGTGGAAGAAAACAACTCATCTAAGCAGAAGACAGACTGAAATACTCCAGGGTGACAGAAACAGAAGAATAGGGAGGGAAGCTTTAAACAAGAACAAATGAGATGGAAAACACAGCCATCTAATCCTGAGCAAGGGGCTGGCTCATAGCCCACTCTAAGTAAAAAGAATATTCATCAGAGTCCACTCATTTGGCTTCCCACACAAACAGTGATGGCTGAAGTGCTGCGTAGGGTGAAATCATTCTTTTTTTGCTATCTGCAGACTAGATATGAAGAAAGGGGTCATACTATATTCTACCTGGCCCATCCAAGTAATAATTTTTTTACTTCCAATATTCTGAACTTACTCCAGTTCATGAAACTGTGACTATTCTGGCCTGCCTTTATCTACTCACCTCTAAAAATATCCCACCCATGGCCTTATTTCATTCTAATGATGACCCATGAAATAATTACGTGTTGAAAGGTTGTCCATGCAACAGGCAAGTACACCAGTGACATTTTCTGTTTAGATTAGGCCTGTTGGGTAGGCTTCATTACTACTGTAACAACAATTATATGTGTATTTCATTGGTCTAGTGTCTTGATTTGTATGTATACTTTTTCTAATGTACTTTTACTTGCACCATGTGAGCTCTTCAGGTATAAGCACTTTCGATATAATTTCCCTAAAAATACATAATTTAAGCAAATACTATTTTAGTTTCTTGAAAGGGTCAATAATACATTGATGCTTGGTTGCTATGCAACAAAAATTGCTTGAGAATTATGTAATGTACATAAATAAAGCACAGATTCACTGTGTCTATAACTGAAGCACACACCAGCATTGATTTCGGTTGAGCGGTATTGAGAGTATTGGCAATACAGATTAGGGCAATCAATGTAGAAAGGCTTCAATTGTTGCGAGAGTTGTTAAAATTTAGATGATCCCAATGACAAAGGACTTTCAATTTCAAGAAACTCTCATATTGAGGAACCTTTAATGTGGAGGCACTCAACATCAAGTAAATAATGGTGGTAGCAGCAGTGAACATTTTGCAAAAGCGCCTGACAGACAGATAAATGATGTAGAATGGTAATCTCTTTGCTGCACCCCCCGCCCCCGCTCCACCGGTCCAACAAAGACCTAGACAAACTAAGAAAGGAAGCCCAGCAATGGCTAAGCATGATACTTCACAATAGATGTGTCCATCCCCATGAAAAAACAATTTTCTCCCAGGGAAACCGTACTTCACTTGGCACTGCCACAAGAAACAAAGGATACCTAGCTGGCTCCAATCCGAACAGGAAACACCCCTGCAACAATACTTACTGCTAATGAAGGCTGGGTAAAAACGGATGGAAAGACACTGCTAGCAATGGTGAAAAAAGTTAATTCCAAGAAAAGAGGCCTTTAAAACCCATACAGACATTAAAGATGTCACTGAAACTTGCTTCTTCACAATATCATTTTTACACAGAAATAAATCTGAAAAAAAGAAGTCAATGTTCTCAGGTGTCCTCCAGAGAATGGAAAAGAAAAACAGACTGGGGTGAAGCCACTTGGCTACAATTAAGTAACATTCTTTATCTTTTAAATAAAAGATAAAATAAATACTATTACAGCAGTAGAGCAGCTGCAAGTGGTTCTAACCCTTCCTAATTTCAGGTGCATCATTTGTACATTTAATTAAAACCATTACAGAAGCAAAGCGATAAAATTGAATACAACTAGAATTATGGATAAAAAAACCCAGTGAATTCTGGAAATCCCAGGAGAGTGACTATGTGCATACAATAAAACTGTTTCTAATTAATATAGAATGGGAGAGATGTGGGAAATGCCAGCCTGCCTTTATAGAAAATAAAATGTAGTTAGTCACGGGGGCAATACACACTTTCTCTGGAAATGCTACTCCCACTATTAATATTGCTTTCATTGTACAGGAGCAATTGCCCCGGGCTTGATGATCTAGTTACAACTTCGCCTTTTAAGAAGAATAGGATGGCTTGACGGCTGCAACTGCGTATGTAAAACTGATTAAAAGATTCAGGCGACCACCTCCTGTATTCAGTACTAAGAGCTTGGCAGGCACAAAATATATGTAAGAGCGTTTCAATCTGTAGTCACAGAATCTTCACTTCAATGTACTGTAGATGGAGAATGAGACCAGCTTGGTAAGAAATATATAGTCGGGAGGCCCACACCTTAGCTTTTGTTTATAGGACATAGGAATTGTGTCCCCATGATAGTTTGGGCTGTGCACTTGTAAAATCACTGCCCAAGCGTGACTTCTTAAACTAAAGGCAGTTTTGTCTTCCTTAAGGGTGGTTTGTTTTGTAACTTTGTTTACCATCGAATTAAAGGCAGTTAACAACAGGGCAGAGTTCAAATAACTGCGCCTGGGATCTCCATTCTGGCTGTTCTCATAGCCTACCTCTTCCCATATGTAGTGATTCATAGTGAGGTCCTGCGTATTCTTTAATGTATAGCACATATTTACAAACCACCCTTCGCAATTGTTTGTGCTGTTGAATATAATTCAATATAACCTGCAACGGGGAATTCACTTTCACTCAACGTTTCTTGTTTAAAAAAAAATAGAGGTCATGTTCATTTAAAAAATGTATTTCAGGATCGTGTAGGATCCTCGCCAGCCACCTCCCCTCCCCATTCCATGAAAAGGTTTGGAAAACTTGATTTCTTGAATCTACGTATATGTGGGGTTACCTGCATGGCTGAGGAATAACTCTATTCAAGACAACAGCTAAACATTTGAAGGCTGTTGAGCTATTTTCGCCTGCCTTTTGTTCTTTGTCCTCTCGAATATTCACAAGGATAATGTGATCCTTACCGCCCCCCTTTATACACAAGTATGGAAATAAATAGAGGCACTACAATAAAAGTAAATAATATCGTACAATTAATTGTTTTGTCATAGAAATGTAAAAGGATTGAAACACTTATTTAGAAAACACTGAATGAACACCAGCGAAATACAGAGAACAAGAAACCCAAATATGGCGTGCCTTATGTGCTGGCTGACAGGTTCAAACTTTTTTAGGTTGAGCCTCGAGTAGCGCGCAAGCGGTGCTCTGGCGAGACTTTAAGTTAGGGGGTTTCGAAAGCTGACCAGACGCTCGTGCGTCATGGCCTTTTCCCTGCGGTTACGCGCGCGGCAGACATCTGTTTCCAATTATCGTGCCCAGACGCGAGACTTTAAGTTAGGGGGTTTCGAAAGCTGACCAGACGCTCGTGCGTCATGGCCTTTTCCCTGCGGTTACGCGCGCGGCAGACATCTGTTTCCAATTATCGTGCCCAGACGCGGGCGCGATAATTGGAAACACATGCTGGCCGTGCGGGGAAAAGGCCATGACGCACGAGCGTCTGGTCAGCTTTCAAAAGCCCAGGCTGCCGTGCTCGCCCCCGACGTCTCTGCTGTCCAGCGCTTCACTTGTTTATCATCTTATCAATCTCAGAAGTATGAGAGGCAGCCAGAAATACGAAGCTCAACTCTGTGTGTTACTTACCTCTACCGCAGGTGCAATGACCACCCAAAACTCCCCCTCTCCCCCGCATCTATCTTACCAGTTTCTCGATTGGTTCCACACACGCGATGCAATAAAAATCGTCTCTCAGGTGATGAGAGGTATGAACGATTTTGGAAACATTCCTGCACAAACATCCCCATCTGGCAGTGGGGGCCCTGCTCAGAAGAGGCTGCTCCTGTCTGTCTGGTGAAATAAAACATTTCCACGGTACACTGCGATAGGTTTCTCTTCCTGAGAGACGCGCCTGGTCACAGATCTCCGCGCAGCCCTCTTAATGATCCCACCCACCAGCTCCCCGGCACCGAGTGTAAATGACACCAGTGTCATTAATTAATAATTCCCCCGGGCTCGCCACCGACTGACTCTGTGACTGCCGGGCTGTGGAGAGGCAGGCTGCAGCGGGCAAGGAAGCGATGCTGGGCGAGTCCGAGGGAGCTGTCAGCGGCTAGCTGGCCAATTATCACATGGCCAGCCTGGTCCACGCGCTCAGGAGAGGCAGAGGAGGAGAGACAACAGGAAATAAGATGGTGTGGCCCCCCAGCTCCCGGCATCGCTGCACTCTTTCGAGGAGTTCCATCGTCCTGCTCTCCTGCTCCCTGAGGGCAGGGCTAGCTCAGCTCATAGAGGTAAGACACCCCATCCTGCCGCCGCCGTTACTTCCGGCATGGATGCCTGTTCTGCAAACTCGACATCAGTGGATGAAAGGACAGAGCACGCTGTTTTCCCTACGTATAATCATTGATTTTTATTAATATTGACACCAAGTGGAGGAAACAGGGTTCAGCTTTCTGTTGTTTCCTGTTGGGAGACCCGCGCCCCTACATCACCGGCTCCTACGTAGTTGGAGTACGAGTATGCATGTGTTTGTAACACCTTTAAACAGCGGTGCGTCATAAAATGACCCGTACACAAAAACGTATTGCGCTGTAGCAAAATAAAATTTCAAAATAAATGCATACATTTAAAAGATGATTCATAATAATACAGAAAAACGCCAGGGTACGATTTGAATTTATCAGACTAACAGTATACATTTAATTCTTATCTATGCCCTTGTAAATAGGTAGGGAAAGCCTGTTGAAGGGGTGTGGGGTAAGTTTGTATTTGCAAGGTATACCGCATACATATGGGCGTTATAAGAACATATTTGGGGTGATAGCAGGTGCCAGTTTTCAGAAATGTAGCACATTCTCTTTACTGAAATTGATGGTTCCATGTTCGAATGACCAGGTGTGTGATTGCATTTGTTAGATGGTCTTTGATTCAGCCTTCTGTGGAGAATGAAGGAAAATTGATTTCCAATTTGCAATTTCTGCTCATAGGCCCCTTAGGGATCATTGTTTATCTGAAGAACCATTTTTCTGCCTTACTCTGTTGTTGCTGAATGTTAGACGGTTTTAAAGCGCCACATGCAAGAGAGGTCGCTTCGTAGCGCACATCAACAAATTAGATTATACAATTTATCTATTTCCACGGTTCTTTCTTTTCTGTGTCGATTGTTATGTTCATTTCACTTTCTGTTACTGTGTTGCGTTTGCCTTTTTATTCCGATTGTACAAAGTTTTTCTTTGTCTGCATTCTGAGCCATAACTTACTTGAGTTTCTACATCCTGAACATTTTTTTAAGCCGAAAAATGCCACTTATCCCCATTTGGATGTTTGCGAGTGCAGTTCACATATAAACAGTTCAACTAATGAGGCGCGAAATGGGAGCTCTGGGATCGAGAAGATGTCAAGACGAGACGTGGCATCACTGACAGAATGTGGGGCACCCTAACGTACTAGCACATAGCATACAACAGAAACTTAAAACAGAATTATAAAAATAATACTCATTACTTACGATAGCATATCAAAGTGTAACACAACATAATGTTCTCGGAATGGGATTTTCTCCCTAACGACAAAAGTTGAAACTTCTATATTTTGAACCCAGAAAGCAAAACCAAGTAAAAAAAAAAAAAAACAGTAGGATATTCCTGAGTAAATACACTCAGCATGGACGACAAAGTCCATCACATAACAGACAACATCGTTCTTCATATTTCTTGTCTCGGGAAGATAATCAAATATGTCCCTGTGGGCAACGCTCATGCTAAATATCTTTGCCACTTATGTGAGTGCTTTTACAGGTTTTGCCAAGCTACCTGAAGGAGACGTTTTACCCATTTCTCTCCACTAGATCATTTCAATCAAACAGTTGTTACTGTACCTCCAGCCATGGCCGGTGCAGGACCGGGGGGAGGGGGTGAGGGGGTGGGGCGGGGGTGGATTTGACAGACAACGGCAAGGGTGAATAAAAGAAGAAAATAAAGAGTCGGCGATCCGGTGAGCACAAGGTAAGTTGTTTTCTTTTTTTAAATTTTATTCACCCTCATCATCGTCTGTCAACCCCCCCCCCCACTCTTACCTGCACTGGCCAATTCTGTGTATCTCCCAAAACATCTTCATTCATTCAGTTATAGTCAGGCGGGCCATCATTATTCTGTCACTGTGGCCCCCCACTGGATCTGCCAGTGTAAACCAGACACTTACGTCCCAATGAACTCAGGGTTGTCGGTGTAAGCAGTGCTTAATTTGAGCCAGTGCTTTCCCGTGCTCAGTACCCGCACCTAATCCTCAGCACTGGCGCTTATACCACCAGGTAAGGAAACATATATTTGGCGGTCATTTGATTTTACCCCAGAATCACAGGATGTTGAGCCACGCCGAGAGTCGAATCCGGTTCCCCAGCTCCAAAATCGGCAGCTCCAGCCATTAGGCCAAGTCCTCTCCAGAATAATAAGTGCCGGGGCTCTAGTCAGGAGGCATTTTGTACCAGCACATTTCTCCTGTTAGCGCTGCCTCCTGAGGAGAGCCCTGGCACCTTTTAATTTGCAACTTAACCACTGGGTATAAGTACCTCAGACCGTCCGCCCTAATTAGCGCATAAGGTCTAATATATTATTTTAGGCTGAGCCTAGCGGCAGCGCGCAAGCACTGCTCGCTCTGCGAGGCATGCTGTATTAGGGTATGCACTAGCAGCCCTGCCCACTCTCTGCCCATATTTGTCATTGGCTTTGTGTCATTGCCCTTCTTAAATGCTGGCTTCTGATTCGTAAATAGGCTTGTTAGTCCCTCCTTGCTACCGCCTTGTCTGCATTTGTAACCGCCCATAACGACTGGACCTTTTACTTGGCTTGTTACACGGCTGGCTTTATCTAGTGGGTGAGCACTATTTTGTTTATGGACACTGATGGGGACAATGGCGGCTGCTTTTTTTTTTTGCATTTGCATGCTGAGCGTGGCGCCCGCTTTAGGGACACCGCGCTCAGTTTAAATGTGTTTTTTAAAACCTTTGATGTTGAGTGTGGCGCCCGCTTCAGGGCCACCGCGCTCTGTTTATTTATTTATTTTTTACTTTAATAGTGAGCACGGCGCACGCTTTAGGGATACCGCGCTCAGTTTCAATTTTTATTTTACTTTAATACTGAGCTCGGCGCCCGCTTCAGGGACTCCGCACTCGGTTTCATTATTTTTTTTGTAACTTTAGTAATGAGCGCAGCGCCCGCTTCAGAGACACCGCGCTCTTTCTTTTTTTTTTTTTTTAACTTTAATAATCGTGATTGGTGATTTTGTCACCCATCGCATTCTTACTTATTTTATCAACCTCCTATGAATGAAATATTCAGTCAGCCCCACCGGATTCTAATCTGTGGCCTGCACATCTCTGGGCAGGAGCCAAGACGCCTCTTGTCAGCAGATACTAAATGACGGTGCCCAGAATAATGGCCGCCCTCTATAATTATTCAAAACAAATAACTGGATTTCCAATTATATGAGCAAGGAGCTTAACTGCTTACTATGTTTTAAATAAAGGGCTCCAATGTCCAGCGAGATGTGTCAACATTCACCCGTGAGAAGCGTGGGACGTTTCTACAGTCGCTAAATTGACGCCTTTGAGAAGAGGGCCTACGGTTTCAGTCTTTGCTGGGGCACTTGATTGAAAATCACGTTATTTTGGGCAAATCGAGCGATCTCCCTGTGTCTAACTTCGTGTAATACAATTATTTACTTGCCATATTGTTCCCCCAACTAGTTTCGCGCACTTTATACTTCATATCAGTGGGTTGCTACATGTAGCTTTGCGCAATAATTGTTCATACTGGCGCAGCAAGTCCAAATTATCTTTTCACTCGTTTGCATGGCACATTTATTCTAATGTCAGTCTTTGTCAAAGAGCTGACCTCTTCACCAGGGCATCACCCTGCCTGCTTATCACTGTGTATGCATCATAAAATGAATTAGAACAATCCATTAGCAGAGTTCAGACAGGCACACTTCCCCTCGGGCAGAAAGAGCGCTCCTGTCAGACGTCACAGGCGCTGTTTTAAGTGGCACTGTTTCAGCCCTTGACAGTTAAGTAAGCTGCTATCTGCTTTTAATCTTTAAACAAGCATTTTCAATGCAATAGGTTTCTCATTTACCCAAGTTTGAGCTATTGGCATTGTAAATGACAATGCCTATTATTTATGTTTTGGTTTTTAAAACATAAATAGAAGGCATTGTCATTTACAATCCCAATAGCTTAAACTCGTGTGAATGCGAGACCTATTGCATTGCAAATGCTTGTTTAACTTGTGGTGGAGCTGAGCTGGTTTCAGGATGACTCCAGACTGATACATTGGTACAAGGACCTAGATGCCTGTTCTCTTATTCTCCAAAGGCCTGGATTTGGAGGATTTAGCTGTGGAAGTAGAAATGATCCCGGAGTGCTTCACCAATACCAGACTAAAGCACTCCACCAATACGTTCATCACCCTACCAGCAGAAAATGGCTTATTGTACTGCAGGAGGCAACCACTGCAGCTTGCTAACAAAGTGGAACTTACAGTTGTTCTCATACAGAGAAACGCCCTACTGAACGTGCTACAGAGGTTCCTAGAACAGAGGTGGGGGTGTAACAGTGGCTATTGGGCCTGGTCCATTATCAGTTTTATGCAAGTAAGACGGTAAGCAGCCTACTAGAAAGTCACGCATCTCTTGTGGTATGGTACTTTCTTTGACATGGAAAGGAGTCACGCATCTCTTGTGGTATGGTCCTTTTGTTGACATGGAAAGGAGACACCATTTCAGCCACCTCTGGCTAACTCTTGTGCGGAAAAGACAATATTTACTGGATTCATGTATCCTAGGCAAGAAGCACAAAACTTGGGAGACTCAGCGACGGAGATTAAACCTCCATGTAAATGCATTACTGAAAGTCTATTTTCAGTGGCGGTAGCAGCATGAGTGGAAGCAGAAGGAATTTTGTATTTGAGATTTTGTATTGAAACCCAACTAAAATGAAGTAAAATACTGCAATCATACTCTTCCTTTGGATAGGGACAGCTGAGGAAACGACATCAGCACCCAAAAGTGAAATGTCAAGCAAAGCCTTCTATATCCTCCATATACGGATGACATAGCAACTTGCCTGTGGCAGTCGGTGATGTGTGGGCAAGGGCTGTAACATAAATGGAGACACTCAGGGAGTACCCTTCCTAAAAATGACAGTATTTTTTAATGAAGCCTTTTCCATTCATGACTACGAAGTAGGTAATAGCCAACCAGTTTGCTGTAAATACACCATGTCAGATAGCCAAGTCACGTAGATGATAAAATGTAGATTTATTGAAGATAGTCTCTTAGTTGCAGGTTACAGGTTAGGTCTCAATAGCCTCACCAGGAGCAGCATCCTCACTGCTCAGCCCACTCTCTCCAACTGACATTCTTACCAACCAGACACTCATCATCATTCCATTACATCACACACACACTGGCTGAGAAGCAGGGAACTGGGAAACGGTGGAGAGGATGCATTGTAACAACACAAGTTACAACACATCTCTTCCAATTAGAAAAACAATTGAAAACACAAATGGCCGTAAGATGGTAATCAACAATCAATCAGTCCTATAAATATTCCAACACATAAATCATCAACATAGGTAATTACACTGCAGGGCCAGGAGACTATTAATGCCCTTTACTGCACACAGTTAATCCTTACCCCTTAGGAAGGATACTAACAACATTATGCAGACTCCATGCAACATTAGGGTGCAACTCACATGCCCCACAACCTCTGCAACATAGGGTGCAACACACATGCCTCTACAACTTCTCCTTAACCCCTGAGGGAGAAGCATCTTAAATCATAGACTGCACGACACTCACCCTATATTGCATACCTCTGGAAGGTTAGGGTGCACCCCCCTACTGCATACACAACAGGACCAGGGGTATGTACTAAAACACAACTGAATCTTCACCCTCCCTTCATCATTCACAACAGGAACAGGAGTGCATTGCCACTTCACCCCCGACTGCATACACAACAGGACCAGGGATAAACACCAAAAACATGGACTCATCATAACAACTACATTCTCCACCCGGACTCCTCAGTCACATCTCCACATGAGACTCTAGCATTATAACAACATGGCAAATATACTCAGGTAGCAAAAACAGCATGGCATTAATACAAATGCATACAGGCAATAAATTCAGAATAGCCATGAAAATATACACAAGCAGCAAATTAAGCATGGCATTGAAAAATATCCACCAATAACACCCAAAGTCCCCAATGAGCGACCTCTCACCCGAACACAAAACTCCAGCACCAGCATGAACTCAATGTTTATGTCCTTTTCCTATCTCTATCCTACAGGCTCCCCAATCCATCATGGCCACCGAATGATCCCCCTCTCTTTCTGTATACAGCCATTAAGAGGATAGTATTTTCTTTATTTCAACTATTCTTGCAGTTCCTCCCAGGTACCAGGCACGATCTACACTCCACTACAAGAAAACGGACCACTCAGTAAGGATTCACAAGTTTTCCTTTTCCAATCTGAACTACACAGTGCCACACGCTGATCAGGTCACTATAAATTGGTCCCAGCGTTCCTCACCTGCCGGGAGTTGCGCTACACATTAATGCCTCGGTGCACACATAGAGACTGAGTCGTGCATGATCCTCATAAGCCCTACAGTGCAACGCAGCTGCTCAGCATGTATCTTCAGACTAGTCCCGGCATAACAGTGCACACGTGCGTAGTGCATCCTCCACCGTCCTGCTGTTACTATAAAGTTCTGGTGCCTTCACAACAATACAGTGCCTGCACTCACACACAGTGCTTCTTCACTCAGTCCTGTTGTCACAGCAACTTTGGCAACCCAGGCAACGCATACTGGTTACTACCAGGACAACACCCACATGCCTGGCTATCTTGGGGTGAGCATGCACAGCATTACTCACATGCTGTCATTGCGTTGTAAACACATGCACACCCGGCATCAATTCACATGCTGGCCACTCTTTCTTTGTGTGCGTGACACTTCTCATGGCAACGCTGATGAGTTCTGGCACTCACCTGTTGCACAACGATACTTCAGTTTTACAGTGATTATATTTAAGCCACAACACAATGCTCCCACGTGCACACATCCCGGTTGGTTCCAAAATCCCAACACTTTACAGCTCTAGCAAGCCCCTGACACCCACAAGCTCGCTCTCCCAATCATTACTGTTACTCACAGTGTACCATAATGTTGTACTTCAGCGCTTCAAGTGGTTGATGCCACTCACTGCCGGTCCACTCCTATCCTAGATGCTGCATTATAGTTCATCCACAATGCCGGTTCACTCCTCACCAGCATGTCTTTGCCAACGCGATGAAACTCTTATATGCCAGGTTAAGTCTAAATAGCCCCACCAGGTGCAGCATCCTCACTGCTCAGCCCACTCTTTCCAACTGACATTCTTACCAACCAAGCACTCTTCAGCATTCCATTACATATCACACACACACACACTGGCTGAGCAGCAGGGAACTGCGAAACTGTGGAGAGGATGCATTGTAACAACACAGGATACAACACAGTTCAATTAATACTCATCTGTGTTATTTAGAATTGTTTTTAAATAAACGTGGTCACTTACAATCTACATTTCAATTTACATTAATTACATAATTCTTACATACCAGGCAGAGTTGGCTCCACGTGGTCACACTTTCCGGCTCTTGCATTTTGAAGAAACAACAGGATTGCCTGAAGACCTTTTTGCACAATTTCAAGTGGTGGAAACTCGAGAGGGCAATGCCTCAGATTCAAAGCTTTCAGCGTAGTTAAATTGCCTACAAAAATCACACACTTTTAGATTAAATATTTTACCTCTATTGGATAATGGAACATGTCACACACAGAGATATATAGATAGAGAGAGCGAGAGAGAGAGATCTGCAAGGCAGATTTCGTAATTTACACAAGGCTTACATATTTGTAATGCTGCAAAAATATACAGGAGATTACAACTTCAATGCAAACATAAAATTAAATAACAGTTATCAAAAAAGGCTGATCTATGACTATGACTGTCTATGTATCGTAGGCCTAATGGGTAGAGAGGTACTTTCAGGATTAAAATTAGCTCTTGACAGACTAATGGCCACTGCCTGATAGTGCCAAACATTTCATTCTGAGTTTTGTAGAGAACAGTCCTAGCACATTACATCACATTGTTTAATTTAACAAAGTGTGGTAATATTTAAATACAATGAGTTACAGTTGCCTATACTGAATGTTTTGGTTCTCTAACATAAAATGTTTCGAGGGTTATATAACATTACTGAAGTGGAAACCTGCATTTGTGAGGTTTTCCAGTCATTCATATTATGTTCAATCCTTCTTAACTTGAACACTTCTAAAGCAATTGTATTTTTATGTTGAGGCATATCCACTGAACCGACCATCTGTGCTCCCTGATCGACACGCTATAGCAAAAGTACTCTGTAGAACTATCAGTTTCAAAACATGCTGTATGTGCTTATGGTAGAAGTGTTGCCTAGGACAGTATCAGAGTACACAGCATGTGGCGCATCTAAGAAGAAGACTATTACTGTGGTGTCGGAGGCAGGGGATCTGTTCTGCAATGAGTGCTACTGAATGACTGAGCTCTATTATCACGGCATCAGCTGACACTGAACGCCTTGCAGTGGTACCACTCTGAACTCTCTGCACCTGCTAGTATGCTCACTGAAAGCACCATCTTAAATAACCTGGACCCCCATTAGAAAACCCATGCATGCACACATTGTCCTCATATGCTTATAAGTGGCACCATAAGAGCTGGCACAAACTGTGCTTCTCCACAAGTGTTAGGGCCATTAATGGATAACACACTATTTGAAAAAAGACAACAGCATAGCAGGCTCCCTCTTTTTTTCTAATCATACCTAGGTCCCATTTCCACAATCTCTCTTGATGTTTTAGCTTTCTAACTTCCCATGTGAATAATCCTGAACATGTACACAGACTTCAGCTAGAATCCCAAAATTTTGTTTGTGAACTCCATTTTACACACCTGGCTTACTGCTGGAAAGGGCCATCTTTTGAGTCGTCTTCTGCCAGATTTTTGTCTTTACTAACCTATTTTTGCTAAACCCATTTTTTCTTTGGCTTTAGGACTCAGTGCAATTTCCTCCGGCTAACCAGTGGTAAAGTGCTTGTGCTCTCCCTTCCAAACATGGTAAAATTGGTATACATCTGATTGGTACATTTATTTTACTTTATAAGTCCCCAGTATGGTACTATATGTACCCAGGGCTTGCAGATTAAATGCTACTAGTGGGCTGCAGCACTCATTGTGCCACCCACTAAAGAAGCACAGTAAAACATGTCTCAGGCCTGACATTGCAGACTATTTTAAACTGTCATTCCGACCTGGCAAATTAAATGTTTTGCTAGGCCTAAATCATTTTTTTAATACTTATAAGTCATCCCTGAGGTAGACCCTAAAGGCTCATAGGGCAAATGCATGGCATTTAAAAAGCAGGACATGCATACTTATGTTGTACATGTCTTGGCAGTGGAAAAAACCCAACATGCCTGCTTACCTTGAACCTAGGACCCCAGAAGTGACTCCAAGGGTTAGTTGGCTGACCTCCTGTTTGAACTACAGAGACACTACAAGCTTCCAGAGGCTTTTCCCTGCAACTGCCCAGCTGACCAGTACCAATTGGACATGCCTGGACACTGCTGCTGTCCTCTCCTGGAGGTAGTCCTAAAACCCAAGTGGTGCCCCCCAGGTCCTGGACCCTTGGCTGGTGTTAAGGTGTACTTCTCCAACCTTAAATCTGTAACAACCTTAAATCTACAAGAACTAGACTCTAGGTTAAGAATCAGAGGTTCTGAGCTTTTGCGAAAAAAAGAACTGTCCCCAGTCTCCTCGCAAATGGACTTCACTGAGGCCAACATGGAAACTTTATCCAACTGCTGACGAGACCATAATGGATACAGACCCTGGACTTCTTCTCCCACATAGAGCTTTTCGTGCCGACAGCAACTGCTCCGCATCTCCCGCCACTGCAAAGTTCCGATCGCTGACACACTCCTTCCATCGACAATGAGCACCCCGTGATGTTCCAATGTTCAATAAATGTTTCTTCAATGTAGAAAGAAATTTAGGCTTCATATGCCCAGAAAAAGAAGCATGATGAGATGCTCATGTTGCTGCCTTGCAATTGCAATTGCTTTTGAAAGGTTATTTATGCTGCCCATGCACTGGTGGGATCAGCATGTGGCGTCAGAGGAGCCCAGTCACCTCTAATGTCATGATGATCTTATACAGAAAACTACGATTACTGTGTATCATTAGTATTTTAAGATATAAGAATCTATTAGCCTCGCAATAATGGTCTTTGCAGCTTTATTGCTGAAGGAAGTCAAGCGTTAGCTACGATCAGACATTCAAAAACTGGTAGGAGCTATTAATTTGAGGTTGAGAATTGTCAAGATTCTGTAACATTTGCTCAGCCAAGGAAGCATCAATCTAAGCTGGAAAACATCACGAAAACCCTCGGATTTATCTGGAAATCTTGAATTACTTTCAGGAAGGAAACATCCAAAGGACAACCTTGTCTGTCGGACACAGTAGGCTCCTTTGTTCAAGTTTATTTTATTAGCATAGTTACTTAAAACCATTGCTTCAAAAACATTGATAAAAAAATGTTTTTCTTTAAAAGTTATATAATACTAATAAATAAATAAAGGAATTTAATTGGGATGAGTAATTATTCGTTTTCATTTCAGCTTGTGATTTGAAGTTCATTCACTGGGTGTCTGTTGAGAGCCTTTCCGTTAGGGCTGATGTTATTGCTATGTAGTCAAAGTATAGAGGATGGTGCAGTTTGAAGACCAGGGCTTCCTTCAGGAGCTCTGGCATTTTTTCCCCACCAGTCTCAGGAACTTCAACAAGCGGCAATTCAGTTGTGGGTCATCAGGTGCGAAGCAGGCCATCACAGCTTGTCTCCGAGTGCGAATACCTTGTTGGTTAAAAGGTGGTTTTAAAAGTTGCTTTCGTTCGTTCAGGAGTTCCTTACAAGTGCAGAGTAGGTGCAACATATCCTTCGGTGCTGTGCCACATAAGCGACAGGTGGAGTCTGTTTGGACCATCAGCCAATGTGGAAAGTGCTTTGTGCAGGGTAGCAGGCCTAGTCGATATTTCAAAAATTGTGTTTTGATAGTTTTAGCGTACCCCAAGGCTAGATATTTTTGAGCAACAGTGGACGAGTAAGTATTCAGAGTCATCCAGCCGTGAGTCCTTTTTGATAGGGAAGCTTTGTCCTCGATCCATGATAGGAGTTTGACTGCTTTCCATACTAGCTTTTTAAATGTGCAGTTATTGGTGGGTGTTTCCCAGAGCTGAGTTAGCCCCATGTTGATCAGACTGGTTTGAAGGTAATTTGCGGCAGGTGATGTAGCTTGCCGTTGTAGTTCTAACCACAAGTGATGGTTGAGAGTTCCTGATGCAGATTTCCGGACTTTGTCCCAAAAGATGATATATGCTCCTTGCCTTGCCAGTGTCTGTTTTTGTATGCCGAACTCTAGTCTGATCTATGCAGGCGAGGTGTGTTATGGCAGGCCAAAAATAATTTGATACGCTGTTGTGACCGTGCTTTCCAGTAATTTGGAGTCCCTACCACTCTGTGGCTTGCTGCCATAGGCTATTGTCAGTAGGAGTTTTGCCCATATGACTTGAGATAAGTGGAGTAGCGATGGGCCACTCAGTTTGGAGTTGAGGTTCCTTAATGAAACTGCCAGGGCAATGCCCTTCCTTTTGACTGAGTGCATCTGGGCAGTAAAGTGGCCACCCTTGTCAATAATCACTCCTAGGTATCTGTATTCAGGTGCAGATTCAATGCGCATGTTCCCCCAGAACCAGGCCAGTGGCTTCTTTGAATTCTTCTTGATTGTCATACTCCTAGTTTTCTCTAAGTTAATACTTAGGCCGTTGGCTTCAGAGTATTACTGTGCAGTGGTAAGAAGATGCTGTAGACCCACCTGCGTCTGACTGATTAGGACTAAGTCGCCCGCGTAAAGAAGGCATGATAGTGCTAAGCCCCCTAATTTTGGGGCTAATGAGTTGCTGGTATTTAATATCAGGACAAGGTCTGCTAGGAACAAGTTAAACAGGGTCGGAGCCAATACACAACCTTGTTTGAGCCCCTTCGTAGTTGGTATGCGTCTTGACAGGGAAAATCCATCACCCAGCTTTATTTGGATCCATGTATCTGTGTGCAGGTTGATTATCAAGTTCAGCAGTGGCTGTGGTATGCCCCATTTTGCCAGTTTTGCCCACAGTCTGTTGCAATTTACATGGTCAAAGGCAGCCCTGTAGTCATTAAAGCATAGATGTATTGGCATTTTTGTTGTTTCCGCCTTATCGATCAACAATGCCATGGTCATGATGTTTGTTATTGTTCCAACAGATTTAGAAAAGACAGTCTGATTTAGGGGAATTAGTGATTTTCCTTCGGCCCAGAATTGGAGCTCTTCTAGGCGTATTCCTGCAAAAATGTTTGCCTCGTTGTCCAAGAGAGCTACTAAGCGGTAATTTTTTGGCAGGGATTTGTCTCTTGACTTAAAAATTGGGGAAATTATCGAGGCCCTCCAGGAGGGGTCAGTGGGCCAGACTGCCTTATTTCAGTGAAGAGACGGCTGAGTGCTTTAGCCCAGTAATCTGCATCTAGCTTGTATAGGACGGGCGGGATTCCGTTGGGGCCCGGGGCTCCTTCTCTCCTTCCCTTTCCTATTTGCCGTTTAATTTCTTCTGTGTAGTCACTTGTGTGTAGGGCACCTGGCATATTACCCTCTGCTTGGGGTACTAAAGTGCTCCCTTCTTCCTGTTGGGTCTCAGAGGAGACCCCTCCCAGGATTCCTATGGTCCTTGATCCTGTAGCCGATGAGTTGTAATCTTGATGGAAATGGTCTCCGAGGTAAATTGCCCAATCTTCTTCTGATATGTTAGATGATAATCCCTCGTGTGTGGGGCAAGTAAGTCAGTTTATTGTTCCTCAGAATCTCGCACTGTCGTTCTGTTTGATATTGGCATGCAGTTTTGCCCAGACCGCTTCCTCCGAGGCTCTCTTGCCTGCCATATTACTCGCTTAAGCTAGGCTTTATGCTGTCGTAATAGGGATGAGTGGGTTATGTCAGTTGGGTTGCGTCAAAGGTATCTCAGCATGTGGTAGATTGTATTTTTTATGAGCCTTATCTTCATTTTTTGCGCTTTTGAGATATTGTTCATACTGCTGTGGCTAAGGTGTGCTCTTGATTTGATCGGCGGCAAAGGACTCTGTCATTGTGGTTGTAAAGTTCACCCATTTCTCCATTTCGTTCCTCCCTACCCGTGCTTCAAACAGGAGTGTAGAAGTTTACACAAAGCTCCCCCGTGATGCTTGCACAAATTTGATTTTTCAGTAGTTAATTGTGAAGTTCACTCCTTGTAGGATCTGAGATTGCTCGAACTTGGGCTCCTTTGGAAAATGACCAAGAAGTGCACTGCTTTTCGGACACTGGTTGTTGCCACAAAGCCAAAAGTTCACATGGTTTATACATCAGAGAGGCTAATGACAAATTAACATTCCACAGAACAGCCAAATCTCTAGAGCAAGAATGAAAATATCCATTGAAGTGAGGCCTTAAAAATTTAAGTTTTAGGAGAAAGATATCTTTGGGAGCGTTTAGGTACAGTCCATTTGCACATAATGTTTACAGAAAACAATTAAGGTCCTTGTTACAGGAAACGAGAGCTGAGTTATAAGACCTCCTTAAAGGAGGAATGGGTGAAGGAGGGCTTCGACAAAAGTAAACTTAAGGAAGGGTGAGAGTGTTGAAAAGTGTTATAGGAGGAAGTGAAGAGGGAAGGTGGAGTGTCTTCAGAAAGAACACATTGGAATGAAAGGCAGAAAATAAGTAAAACATGAGAAGGGAGCATCGGAGTGTAGGGAGGAGGATTAAAGGAGTGTAGTTAAGAGGTAACACAAAGGGTACCTGGCACACAACTATCTTTACCTTGTATACAACTGCCGAGCATCCTCATTCTAAGTGGTGATCACTTTGTACTTTTCTATTCTACAGATACCCAGAGTGTTCTAGCTGTTACTTTACTTCTACCTTGGGTGGACACAACACCCATGCACAAGTTTAGTGTCCCAACGGGTAGCATTTCTCTTCTCAAAATTTCTTGTTTATTCTCTCCTATTTGGGGCTGAGGGTTTGCAGGAAGGTATGTTCTTGTTGATGCCATTCTGTGACTGTGACAAACACTAGGTGCGGCTCTCACCAAATTCGTGTTTCGCAAACCAAGATAGTGCCAAAAACATATGGGTTAATTTTGAGTTTGGTGGGAAGCCCTACAGACAGGCAGAGACCAGTGTCGCTAACTACCATGATGAGAGATCTTTTCCTTCCTGGCAGGGATCTCTGTGAATGCTCGTGGGGCTAGCTCTGCATTCATTTTTGTTCTGCAGAAAAAAACTCCCAAAGCGCAGGTTTAATTCTGCAGAGCAAAATAAAAATGTCCCTGATGTGCACAGTTTTCCCCCTGCACACTAGGGGCATGTAATAATTTTCCTGCTTGGAACTGCCTTGCTTTGCAGAGCTATGCTTCTGCTACTGGGACCCAGTGGTGGATGGGCCACCCATCTAACATTTCTAACAACAGAGCCAGCTGAGGATGAACCAAAGAAGATGTAACCCTTTCCCACCTCTAAATGAGAAGGAGAACTGTCAGTTCTGAGGCGGGCCTCACTCCACAAACCTTGAATTGACCCACATAACAACAGCACTTGCTCTTGATCATCTATTTACCGGTGTGAATGCTATTTCTTGCCCCGGTTCTGCTACCATTATTCTTCACTGCTTCTGACACATGCATGACTCTACACTTTCTAGATTAGTGGTACAGCCTTTTTTTAGGTTTCGCGTGCTCAGCGCTTGCACTGTGCTTGTGAAATCTCATGTAATCAATATACATCTTAAAAGGGGCTTACAGCCCGCCCTTACTTTTCATTAGTTTGTATGCTTGCCACTTTGTTTTCCTCGGTTTCTGTTGGTTGTGGCATGCTATTTCCTGTTGTTCTTCGTGTGTTTTTCTTATCAGCGGAGCTTGGACCATGCACTCCTTTTTAACTTTTCATCCGCTTTTTTCAACCTACTGTTATCTTTGTGAGCAAGCGCGTTGGCTGACTGCATGTGATTTGTGCTGCTGTGCTTCTAACGAATTTAAATATTGTTCTGGAATACTTTATAAAAAAATATTTTTGGGTGCGAGTTCTTCGCATATTTTTTAGACTGAGTGTTTAGCTTAGTAAGCGGTTTGTTGTGTTTTTTTTTTTATATCGAGTGTTGAGCCTCCCTCCTGTCACTAATTGCTAACTCGCACATCCTGTTGGTGCCTCAGCCACAAATCCCTGCACCGTCACACCACGGCGAAGAACCTGTCTCTATTTTAGTTGTACATAAAAATAAATAAATCTATTAGTTTTGTAATTTTTTTGAGGACTTGTTGCACAGCGGCGCTGACTGCTGTACAACATGGCTTAAAGTTTTTTTTAAAAAGAGCAATGACACCAACAGCGGAACCGCCTCATGGTGCTTTTTAAAAAAAACTTGAAGGCTCTCTTTGGGGAGAGGATGTAGCCTTACGGCTAGAGCGGTAGACCTCGAAGCTGGGGAACCGGGTTCGAGTCTCGGCAACGACGCTCAACATCCTGTGATTCTGGGCAAATCACTTAATCTCCCCGTGCCTAACAAAAAAAAATTAATGTGTCCTTCTGTAACGAAACTGGTGCTCATGTAAAGCGCTCTGATACCTGATGTCTCGAGTCTAGTTCGCGCTATATAAAACTCCAAAAAATAAAAGCCATGCTGCACCACAACAGCTAGAGGTGCTGTGTGACATGTCTAAAAAACATTGACAAAACCAATAGATTTTGTAGAGGCGAAACCTAATGGCTTTGTCAACGCTTTTTGTATTTTGCAGTTTTATGTTGTGCGAATTCCACCCAAAGGTATTCGAGCAATTTACGTGAGTATTAGTTACATTACACAAGGTCGCATTAATTTATTTTTATAGGAACAGGGAGATTAAGTGATTTGCCCAAAATCACAGAACGCTGAGGAGACACCGTGACTTGAACCCAGTTTCCCAACTCCAAAGTGGCATCAGTGACTGTAACGCCAAAACCTCTCTCATTCCGTGCCTGGTGTGATTTGTTGTTAAATTGCAATTTTTTCAGAGATTTGGTCGTTTTTACACTCACCAAAAGGAAAAGCGAGAACTGCACATTATTTGCAGTTCTTTATATTGCTAAAAAAACAGACTAACAGAAGATTTTTAAAAGCCAGTGACATTGTAATCATATTTCATACCTCGCATGAATCCTAGGCAGACACACAGTTCAAACTGCACCCACAGAGGAAAGGATTTTATAAAAACCGAGCCCTGTGCCAACAATGCATCAGCTTTCCCTCTTAGAACGAGGCCGGGCTCTAGATACAAAGAGCAACATGTCCTTAAAAGTGAATGTTGGCTACACACACTGACTCGCAAAATAGGGTTTGCGAATCTGTATTAGGAAGGGGCGAAACATTCATATTTTACTGACTCAGTGAAGAAGGTGGTAACCCATTCACAAATGTGAAGGGGTCTACACTTAAAAAATGAAAAGGTAGCTTTTTATTTTTATTTTTTGAAATGCATCCCGTTTTCCTTTAAGGAAAACGGGCTGCATTTCAATAAAAAAAAATGCTTTATTTAAAAGCAATCATAGACATGGTGGTCTGCTGACCCCAGCAGGCCACCACCCCTGTGATTACAGACCATTCCCAATGGGTCGCAAATTGCGACCTGCCTCATGAATATTGATGAGGCAGGTCAATTGCGACCCCATTGGGAATTACAAACAGTGTCTGAGACACTGTGTATATCGCATTTTACGAGTTCCTAATTGCGAGTCGCAGGAACTCGCAAAATGTTTCCATCCTACATGTGGACCTAGATGCAGTGCAAAGATATCACTCTTAAGGGACCTGGATACCCACCTGAGTTGCAAGATGACAAACTGAATGAGCCCAAGCCCCTTCCTGTTTGTTCATATAAAACCATGCAACAGTTCTATTAATTAATACTTGATCAACTCTCCCACTGCAAAGACTAAGAAATTATATGATGCTTAAAACTATGTCCTTGAGCACCAGTTATGATATGAACTTCCTTTTCCTGACCTGACCACCTGCCTGTAAGTCTTATGGTTATGTCAATGACCATACTGTCCATGTCATTGTAATCTGGAATATTGAAGGCTGAATGTTAAGCTTTTAAGAATTTGGCCTCCTCAGACTGACAGTAAGGGGCAGTAGCACTTGGATGAGTATCACAATTCGCTTTGTCTCAGGACTGGTGCAATTTGCAGGCAGGTGTTGCTGAAGTGTCATACTACATGCTAAATGAACACCACAAATTCACAGGTCCCTCAGGTCGAAGAGTTTCTGGAGTCACCATGTTGACTAAGTGGAGTAATGAGTGGAAAATGTTAAGTGTTTACTCTTCATAAAGATCTTGGGGTGAAAAGGCTCAGCTCACAAAGGAGATTATTGCTGCAACTGTAAATCAAAGCCTGTGATGACACTCGATGCTTATTCTGTCTGATAAACTCCAGACTCTGAACGAATATACACATGGATTCCGTGACAAGTCTCCAGAGACTGACCGTTCGCCAGTAAATTTTTCAGGTGAGGAAAAAGGTGTGTTTCTTGAAGACCAAGATGGGTAACATATAACTGGGAGAAGAACCTTTAGCAACACTCAGGGAGAAAAGCTAAAGTCTATGTGTAAGCATCTTTACTTACAGTGATAACCTTTAATGGCACATCTCGGGCACCTGCAATTCACTTCCTTGAATATCAATTGAAAGTAAACATCCTGAACCAGTACAGATGTCACACAGTCTTCCATGATTTGTACTTCTAGAAGAGGTTTTAGAATGATATCCAGAAGTCCTGGAATCCAGACAGTGATAAAGGAAAAACTGAAGGGTTAGATCATAGTCGCCCATGACAATGCTTAGCACCCAATAGTCCTTGGCGCTACACAGCTAATTATGGTAAAACATTTCAACTTTCCATTAGATACAAGGGCTTTATGATGTTTGGGTGAGCTATTTGTATTCCCAAGAGGCAGTTAGCCTGGCTTTTAGATCCTTAGGTGAGGCTAAGTACGTTATGATGGGCTTGAGAGGGAACATGCATTCGCTGGCTGCTGCAGATTGTTTCCCTCTTGATTGCACTCTGTCATAAAACACCTTAAAGAACTGAGAAGGTTCGCAAAAATCTTTCTTTGGAAGAGATAATAACGCTTAAAGATTCTGCTGTTCGAACTCCAGTTTTGCATTTCTGCAAGATCTCATCCATGGACAGAGAATACAAAGTTTTACCATTGACAGGAGCACCCATGACTTTCTTGTCATGAAAATCCTTGTATAAAGGGGAAGTGCCTAACTACGCAGAATAGGGATATTTTGATGGTAGCATGGATTGTTCAATCAAACAAAATCCCATAACCAGTGTAGATTTCACTGATGCAGAAGGAACATGCCTTGGAAAAATAAAGGCCTGATTTAGATGGAGGGAGGCAGAGGTATAAGGTCACCAAAACCTTTGCTCATGGTAGATGTCATTTTTTCATAGACTGCAAGGTTCGCCCTTTGTGTCTAAATCAGGTAAGTCAGAGTCCACCTTTGCTTTCTTGGTGGTGTAGAAGAGGATGTCTGAACTCGGACTGCATAAGTGTCAGGTCCTGTTAATCACACATTCAGAATTAAGAAAGTAATGCTGTTGTTAACGCTTAGAGACTTTGTGATATTTTAGGCTACAACTGCTATGTGCATAGGAGCAGGTGGAATCTCCTTTTTGTCTAAAGTAAGGCGCCCTTAGTGACAAACTAGTAATGCCAGAGTTAAAGAAGGCAAAAAGAAACCAAAGCCCTGATTTATATATTGGCAGAGGGGGTAGTTCCCTTCCTGTCAATATAGTGGTCCACCACCAACTTTTAATTGTGGGTGGACCTTAAGTGTGGCCACGGTGGGGACTACTCCATCTCTGCCATGCCCAAACTTCTCTAAGGGCCCTGGGGAGTAACGGCCATCTGAGAAATGGCTATATGTCCGCCCACCCAATTTAAACGTGCTGACATGTATTCATTTTTTACTGTTCCTTACTGCCAGCGAAAACCTGGTGGTGAGGAACAGTAAAACCATTATAATGCTCCCCCTGCCATGCGAGAAGCCTCCCCTGACGAGAGGGGCATTACTATATTTCTTTTCAAAAAGTACAATCCCATTTCTGGATTCACTTTTTGAAAAGAAAAAAAAGAATACTTTTAGTTAGTAGTTCATTGTTCTCGCAGTGAAACACATGTATATGTGGAAGATTGATCTGTATTTTAAGGCCTATGGGATCCATGCCTGATGTTTCTAGAATCTAACTATGCAAGACTGTCTGTACTTAACCGTGTGATAAAAAGTTTAAGCCACATATATTTCCTTAGGAACGGAGGATCTGACCCGGATTACCGAAGAACCCTGCCACCTGGAGCCTTTTACATTGTTTTCGACATGTATTCTTGGCTTTTACATTAGTGCGTGTTCCTAGGTAGCTGAACCACCTTTTGGTCAGATTCTTTTGGACCCCTTTCCCGGAACAAGACCCTTGATGGTTGTGGCTACTGCTGCTGATGTCCCCTCTTTGACTCTCTTTGCTATTTGATTAGACAGATTGCGACTGCAACTGTATGCTGATCTATTTGGATTTATTGCGACTTGGCTGAGTCTTATGAACTACTCTTTATGAGAAGTTCTGCTATTTTAACTTGACTTTGAAACTTTATGCTCCTTTGATTTCACTTTTTTCCTTGAATTCAAACTCTTCCTGGGTTCTGGAAATCTAAACTCTTATTTTATAGAATAGGGAACTTATTTATTTTATGGAACGCGCTGAATGCAATTGACCATTTGATGCTGTGTGCTAACCATTTTTCTTTGACGAGATTTCTGTAAACTTGATTGATAAACTAACTGAAATAATGACAAAAATAAAGAAAACTGTACTAATCTCTTAATGAGAAATAAAGCTTTTAAAACTACAATACAACTCTCATCATTGACTGAACTTAAACTGTTACTGATATTTGATTTGAGATGTCTGTTTTGCACCTTGACTCCTAATACTACATTCCAAGGTCCATCATTGAGAAGAGGAAGAAAGATTTAGTGTGGAAAACAGGGCTTAACCTCGACAGATGGTATATTGGGGTAAATGACTAAAGATGTTAGGGCCTAGTCCGTGCTATCACTGCCAATGCCCTTATAAAACACTGCCTGGCTGGTGGCCTCTCAACCATGTGGACTGAGTAATTTACTCCATCCTCAAGGCGGAATGGCGGGCCGCCCACCTCAATATAAATCAGGCCCTATGTTCTCTATAGTGTGATGTATTTAAACACCACATAGCCAAGGAGACTAGAGGTCCTTAGTAAAGAGTTTTGAGGACGATTGCTACTGACTACAAATCTAGGCTATCTGATCAAAATTAGGCAAAGACCCTTAACATCCCATGTTGTGCCAAAGAGTTGGTCATACAAAGTATTACACTACTCTATAGGGTCACACGTTCTAATAGCCTCTTAGAAGAGATATTGAGGAATGAGGAAATCTATCTAGTACTGGAGTAGGCAAATGTAGATTTTGAATTGATCAGTACCCAAAGCCACAGTGAAACATTTCTGTTTTTGACAGAGGTATAGATGTTATCTTTTTCTCTGTTTTATCATTTCTCTTCTTATATTTATGACAGAAATGGATCAGGGGCAGGAAGGCTTATTTTCAGAAAGTTCAGCTCTACCATACTATTTCCAATACACCGTAGTGCTAACTAAGAGGTACCAGGACCCTGACGCAAACTCCAACTTGACAAATGTGATGAAAATCTCTATGGGGACCTCTTTGTGGGATTTTGCTACACAGCCTTAACTACCTCAAAGAGCTACAATGTGGTTTTTGCAGTAAACCCCCCTGTGGTACCCTTCACATTAATGATACTGTGAAGATGTTGCCCATTACCACAAGTCTTGAGACTTGTGCTTTTTTCGCCAAAAGGTACTCTCAAATGCATGTACCTCTAGGATCCTCTTAATACGGGCAGCACAGTTCGTTAGTATGGAGGAGGTAATTCTCTAAACAATAGCGGTAAGTGTTGCAAATGCGAACACCATGCCAGGACCAACTCCTGGGCTCTTTCCTAAATGCAACAGCTTTAGTCCCACTGAAATATTCTAGGCCTCCATTGGTCCTGGTACCTTCTTCGAAATAGACAGGAGACAATTCTTCAATGACCTTGGATGAATTTATGTAAATTTCTTCTACATGACACATGTTCTGTAGAGGTCAGCCGAGAACTGCTTATGCACTGCTTCAAACCTTTGTGGCAATCAAGATGGGAAGGCAGATGTATTTAGCCAATTCGAATTAAAAAATGAATTAGAAGCACACATCCATTCAGGAGGGGAACAACAAGCACCACCCAATAAAGAGATGTGCAAGAGAAACCAAGCTCTGTAACCTTCCTGATAGCTGGAAAGGATAGAAACTACACGGGGCTGATCGGTAAAGCAAAGGAATGGACGGGGCTGACACATGCAAAGGGATGGTTTCACTGAGGGTGATGACTAAGTAATTTGGAAAAATATTGTATTTTCAAATAGTTTATTGTGGAAATTAATCAAGGGTTTAGTGTTCTTTCTACTGACAATATTTTGTTTCCCGTTGTGTACATTTGAAAAAAAAGTCTAAATCGATAATCCATTAACTGCCACTATTTTATAT
This sequence comes from Calotriton arnoldi, assembly GCA_963921515.1. Classification (NCBI taxonomy): domain Eukaryota; kingdom Metazoa; phylum Chordata; class Amphibia; order Caudata; family Salamandridae; genus Calotriton; species Calotriton arnoldi. The sequence goes on along the minus strand of CAWUFW010005617.1, from coordinate 216,334 downwards.
GTTTATCATATGTTTACGCAGATTGATGTAATCTATTCCAACTGACCGCCAGCGGAACTTCCCGGGCTAGGTTTAATACTTGTGTGCTCCAGGCAGGGCTAGAAAACGTCTCTAAAACAAATATAGTGTCATTTTGAAACTGTTTTTGTAGAGCTCTACTCATACAAGCATCCCATCGTGTGCGTGCGCTTTGTGGCAGTATGTCAGTATACAGAACACTATCCATCCAGTAATAGTCTGCTGTGAAAGTTAAACTCATGTCAACAGCCGCATAACCAAAGACTTGTTTGGATTGATGCAAATCCCTCAGTTTTTTTCTACGTGATAGCTTAACACTTACTTAACATTCAAGGTACAAATAGACCTCTCTACAAGGGAAAATACATCCGAGAAGAATGCTGAATAGGCATAATCTAGTTCAGTTATTAAGGATAACTTGAGATGTTGACAAACTGTATAAGATTCGTCAATGCAGAGGGCTTAAAGCTCTTTGCATTGAAGAAACGCTTGATAGACGAAAACATGGCCATCAAGGATGTCACCTTCGAACATAAATGAGGGAGAGAAAAGTAGGCCCTTTTAATTTAAATAGGAGTATAGGACACTGTTAACTCCTTGATGGAGAAGGTCTTTTACCTTAGGGAAAGACTTTACTAATGTCTGCGAACTGAATTCCCTTTTAGCAGTAATACCAGACAAAGGTACTTTAGTAGAAGATAATAGAAGGGCAGTAGTGGCAAAAAGAAACAGATAACATAGGACTGTCTCTTCTTTGCAAGTCCTTGAGTCTGATTCGGAAGGAATGAAATGGAGAATCTCTTCCACTTGAAATCACCTGAAGGTCTAGTGTAAGGGTATTTTGACTCTCCCGAGATAGTTTAACAGTGATCAGGCATATTAGGCATCAATCACAACGAGTTATTTTGTAGGTGGCTTCTGAAATGGAATGAATGAAGTTTATTCCCTGGCCTCATTTCTGTGGTCAGCTTTAAGAAGTAGGAGAATCAAACCCAATAGTGGTCCTCTAGATTGTACTAAAACTTAACTTTTTACTATTTTATTATGTATAGACATTTTTAACTGATGGCGTGTTATTTTAATGTATTTTAAGATGAAAGATTGACCTTTTTACAATGTAATTTATACGAGTAGAAGTTGTTTACATTTTATGCATTTTATATGCGATAGAAATATTGCGAAATAAAGGAATTTTGACTGACTAACTGAAGTAGGTTATTCTCCTGGCACCACCATGCTATGGGATAAACATAACTTTTATTCAGGTTGATTATTTCTTATCAATCTCCTGTTGTCTGAAACTATTCATTTTCATGACACACTTTAAGTGGTTGCAAAATAGTTTTAACCGCAATCTCAATCTTACAAAGCCACAGCACACCCAAACTGTGTTCTAAACGATATGACTGCCTTTTAATTTTGTAAGGCCTTTCCTTACCCAATAATATTCAGTTTTGTTATCGCTTTGTGTCGCGGTATACCGCTGCCCAATATATCACTAACTTTTTGTCCGTTATTACTAACAAACTACTGAACCAATTTTAATCTAATAAGGAAAAGGACCCTTTCCATAACATTTTCTATTGTCCTGCCAAATGTAATCAACTCCATTGTACGACATTCCTCTGTGTGACACGCCACTGCACTCTACGTCACTGCACTCTACGTCACTCCACTCTACGACACCCCACTCCACCCTAATCTGTGACATGCCACTCCACTCCACATCACTCCATTCTATGCTTCTCCACTCTAAGAGACTGTACGACATGCCACTCCACTCTACTGTGCACAGCACTTTATAACAAGCCACTACAGTGTACGCCACTCCACTCTACAATAGTATACTCCACTCTATGACACTCTACTTCACTCTGCGACAGGCTACACAACTCTCTCTATACCACTCCACTCAACTCTACACTATGACACACTACTGCACTCCACTCCACTGTACTACACTACTCTACTCCTCTCTATGGCACTCTACTCAACCACACTGTACAACAGTCTACTCCACGCCACTCCATAACACTCAACTCCACCATATACCACTCCACTGTATGGCACTGTACTTCACTCTACGACATTCCACGCCACTCCAATCTATGACACAACACTCTACAACACACTACTCCACTGTAACACAAGTCACTCCACTATACGAGATGCCCCTCCACTCTAAGACACTGCACTCTATGACACGCCACTACACTCTACGCCAGTCCACTCTATTGTATGACATGCCACTCAACTCTACACCACTTCACTCTATGCCAGTCTACGACACTGTACTGCACTGTATGACACTATGTTCCTCCACTCTACGACACTCTACTGCACTCTACGACACTCTATGCAACTCCATCTACAACATTCCACACCTCTTTACTCTATGACACACTAATCCATTCTACTCCATCTCTCCATTCTATGCCACTCCACTCTATACCACTCCACTGTACTCCACTCCACTCTATAATGCTTTACTCTATGCCACTGCACTGTACTCTACCACAATCTATGACACTGCATCCTACAACACTCCACTCTACGACACTCCACTCTACGACACTCCACTCTACGACACTCCACTCTACGACACTCCACTCCACTCTACGACACGACACTCCACTCCACGACACTCCACTCCACGACACTCCACTCCACGACACTCCACTCCACGACACTCCACTCCACGACACTCCACTCCACGACACGACACTCTACGACACGACACTCTACGACACGACACTCCACTCCACGACACTCCACTCCACGACACTCCACGACACTCCACTCCACTCCACGACACTCCACTCCACTCCACGACACTCCACTCCACTCTACGACACTCTCCTCCACTCTACTGTATGCCACTCCACTCTAGTGTATGACGCGTCACTCCACTCTATGATTCTACACTGTACATCACTGTACTCCACTCAACGACACACCATGCCACTATATGACACTCCTCTCTATGACACTCCACGCCACTCCGCTATATGACATGACAAGCCACTCTACGACATGCTACTTCACTCTACCACACACCACTCTACCACATGCCACTCCACGCCAGTACACTCTACACCCCTCCACTCTAAGATACTCTACGACATGCCATTCTAGGACATGCAAGTCCACTCTATGACACGCCACTCCACTCTATGTCATTCTACTCTATTGTAGGATACACCACTCCATGCCACTGTACGACTTTCTACTTCACTCTATGACACTCTACACTCCTCCACTCTATGACTCTACTCCACTCTATGGCACTCTATGACATTCGACTCCATTCTATGCCACGCTATGACGCTCAATGCCACTCTCTCTACGCCACTTTACTCAACTCCTCTCTATGACACACTACTACACTCTACTGCACTGTACTCCATTACTTCACTGTACGCCAGTCTACTCTATGCCACTCTACTCCACGACACTCCCCTCTACAACATGCCACTCCATGACACGCCACTACACTCTGACATGGCACTCAGCTCTATGCCTTTACACTGTACGCCCTTGCACTCTTACATACTCTATTTATGTATTTATTTGAGAAGTTTTATATAGCACGAACATGACCCGTCAAGGTATCAGAGCACTGTACAGAGAAGCAGACATGTTAAACAAGTATAGATGTAAATAGTAAAGAGGTTAAGCATACAAAATGAGAAAAAGAACAACAAGCACCACAATAGATATAAAGTAACAACATTGCATATTATAATGGGAGTCCAGGGCTGTATGCAAAAAATAATAGTCAGTGTGAGTGGCTTCAGGTCTATTATTGAAGGTAATTATTAAGGAGCAACTGTTTGACTTCTTTTTTGAATGAGGAGAGCGAAGGGTTAGATCTGGTTTCAGGGGGAAGTGTGTTCTATATTCTCAGGGCAAGACTGGAGAAAGAAGGGCTATAAGTTCTCTTCTTTTTCAATTTTTGTGGTTTCAACAGTAGAGAGTTAGAACTTCTTAGAGACCAGATATTTTGAGTTTTTTTGCCAGGTAAACGGGAGTGTTATAAATAAGCGCTTTGTGTGTCAAGCAGGCTATCTTGATCTGAATCCTTGCTTCAAGAGACAGCCAATTGAGTTATATTAGATCTGGTGTGATATAATCATGTTTTCTTGATCCCATGATGAGTCTTGCAGCAGAGTTCAGTGTAGCCCTTAAAGGGGCCAGTCTAGCTTTGGTTAGCCCTGCCAGGGTCACACTTCCGTAATCTAAACGGGAGATAACTAGGGATTGGACTTCTAACTGCAGATCACCAGGGGGCAGGAACGGTTTGATTTTCCTTAATGTGTTGAGTTGGTGATTGACTCCTCTGGTGGTTACAATGATGTGGTTTTGAATATTCAGGTATTTGTCCAGTGTTATGCCTAATGATCTAGTGGAGTCAACAACATGTGGAGTGCAGTTGAGTGCTGTTAGTTAGAGCCATTTTTGAATGGGGGCAGAGTGATTGTGGGGGTAATCAGGAGAAATTCCGTCTTGAGTGTATTTAGCATAAGGTGATTGTGTGTTAACCATTGTTGAATTTCCAGAAGGGCACAGTTGAGAGTTTTGATATCATCTGGTGAGGAAATTTTCATGTACAATTGAGTTTCATTTGCGTTCATGTGATAGATAATGTAGGTTTGAGCGATTCAGAATTTCGGTTAGCGTTTCTATGAACAAGTTGAAAAGCATGGGTGAGAGTGCGGATCCTTGAGGCACTCCAATTGAAACTGGTGTACTGTTAGAAAGGGATTGGTTGACTTTGATTCTTTGCGTTCTGTTATGAAAGAAAGAGGCACTACAGCTTAAAACTGGACCAGATAACCCATCCCTTTTTCAAGAAGATCAATCATGTTATCATGTTTGACCGAATCAAACACCGAGGAGAGATCAAGAAGTATAAGCAGGCAGGGTTAATTCTGGTCAAGTACTCTCAATGTGTGTTAGAGCTGTTTCAATCAATCAATCAATCAGGGAATTGTGAAGCGCGCTACTCACCCGTGAGGGTCTCAAGGCGCTGGGGGGGGGGGTGCAGCTCCTAGTCAGCCGAAGAGCCAGGTCTTGAGGCTCTTCTTGAAGGTGTGCAGAGTGGGGGAGCATTTGATGTTGACCGGGAGCTCGTTTCAGGCCTTTGCCGCAACATAGAAGGCTCTTCCACCTGCTCTGGTTCTGCGGATGCGCGGGGTTTCTGCTAGGGTGAGGTCAGCGGAGCGGAGGTTTCTCTTGGGTACGTGGAAGGAGACTCTTTCGTTGAGGTATTTGGGTCCAGTGTTGTGGAGGGTTTCAGTGCTGTGACCCTAGTTGAAGCCCGATTGGTATTGGTCAAGGAGCTGTAACTGTTCAATGGGGTTACAGAGTTGTATGTGTATGCATTTCTCAAGTAGTTTAGGAATCATGCCCTGCACAAGAGATTCATGGACAGGCTTAGACCAGAGCAGGAGAATAGAAGATCTAAGCTCTTTGAAGAACTTGGCGGGTTGGTTGTCGGAGGCAAGATGGCGGACACGTCTGTGTCCGAGTGAGACAGGCTATGAGTGCTCTCCACTACTAGCCTCCCTACTATCCTAGCAGTTATCGGAGCTACTGAATATGAAGCCGTCTAATGCACCTGGGAATGCTACTAACATTGATACATTTGTATCAACAAGATCGCCGGCGCGTTTTGGAGTTTGTCGCTTACTGCGGTGTTCGGAGGAGCGGAGCGGCGGCTGGCGTCCGGCTTTCAGAGGAAAGAGTCGCGGCTGTTCTCGGGCGGATTCAGGACTTACAGGAAGATCCGGGCTGGATCAGGATGGGTCCCAAGAGTGCCAGCAGCGGCGTGAAGGGTGCAAAGACCCGGGCAGCAGCAGCGGCTGCCACAGTGTTAGCCCCTGTCCAAGACGGAGACTCTTTTGCGGAAAGTGTTGCTATAGCAGACATCGATGCTCTCAGAATCCCGGGTGTTGTGACGGAGAATCCGATTTTCTCCTCTGAGGTTATTCAGACCGAAGGCTTGGCTGGGGCTAAGGTAAAGATTCCTGCGATATTAAAAAAAAAACCGCCAGGCAAAGGTAAGACCCCCGTTGTTGAGAAAACAAGAAGTACAACTGCTACCCTACAACCCGATACATTGTCTGATAAAGTTAGTGTTATTGACGAATCTTTAATGAATACTTCTGCTAAAGAACAGTTAATGAGGCAAGACGTGGGAGAAAATGAGGTCTGTAATCTGAATGTGGTTGACCCGTTACAGATGGCTCCCTCTCCTCCGCAGATATCAAGTGGCTTAATCGACTCTCAGAGTGTCTTACCTTCAACTCTGTTTAACAATAACATGAATCAAGATGAAATTCATCTGGAGTCTGTGTTTAGTAGTGGAATACCTTGCAGAGACGTGATAATGGAGGCGGACTCCGGCGGAAAGTTCTTTTCTATGTCTGATGCATCTAATAACTCGGAGATTGAGAGTATTGAAGGCGACTGGGCCGATGACAGAAGCTTGGCTAGTTCCGCCCCGCCGGATGAAGAGGAAAATACTTTGTTGACTTCTGGGGTTGGAAATACTGTCCGAAAGGGAAAAGATACAGAGACTTTATCTAATTCATTGACTAGAGGTGGACAAGGCAACGATGGGTCCCCTACGCTGAATCATATCTCTTTATTACATTTAGGGGAGGCGACTGTTAGTAGGGGGTGCTCTGCTGAAGTACAAGGAGGATCTATTAGCCCCGGTGAATCATTAGAGAATGGGGTCACATTATCCACCATCTATCAAGCAATAATGTCACACCGTGAGGAGACAAAAGCAGAAGGCCTGCGGATGCAGGGTGCAGTCCGTAAGCTTCAGAACACGGTTCGTCGTGTTGTGAAGACCTGTACGGAGATGTCGGCTAGGATTGGGGAAGCGGAGGGCAGGATCTCCCTAATTGAGGATGATATTGTGCAGCAGAAAAAAGATGTATCCTCCCTACATTCTATTCGGGACGATATAAACTGGAAGTTAACTGACTTGGAAAATAGATCAAGAAGGAACAATCTGCGAATTTTAGGTGTATCAGAAGGGACGGAAGGAAAAGACATTCGTCAATTTGTAATTGACATGTTTTCTGAAGCCTTTCCTGAACTGCGTCAATGGAAGTGGGAACTTGAGTTGCAGCGTGTCCATAGATTTCCTTTTCATGTGCGGGGTGGTACCAGAGGGGTTGAGAGTAAACCTAGAGCCATATTGATCTGCCTAAATAATTTTTTGCTTCGAGAGTTTTTGTATGACTTAGCTAGGCCAGACCGTAAGAGAAGAGGGAAGGGGTGTGAATTTTTTGTACGCCCTGATTTTTGCCAAGCTACAGTCCAGCAGCGTTGGCTTTTGCGTCAACTGATTCCACTGTTCCTAGCAAAAGGAGTACAGTCCTATTTACTAAATCCCTCAAGGCTTAAAATTATCTATAAGGATAAAACGCTTTTTTTTAACTCCGAGATTGCCGCAAAGGATTTTCTGGGCACAATTTAGGGGTAGGCTCTAATACAGATTATGGAGGCAATTTCAGATTGTCCACTTTTTCTTATTTGTTTCTGTCACTTGCTGAGGGGTGTGGGGGTTAGTGGAGGGCACCTAATCCTTTCTCTCCATCGCTATAGGGACTATTCAGTCCCTTCGCCTCATTTGGGTGGGTGTACGGGTGGGTTGGGTGGGCTTTCAGGGTGACAAGCCCATTAAGGGTGGTTGGGGTGGTGGGGCAAGGAATAGCATAGATTGTTTTTTTTCTTTTATTTGAGTCGCAGCAAGGTCTGGGCGAATAAAGGCACCATAAATATAGTATCTGTATTAATATTATTAGGAAGTTTGGCAGGAAGAGAATGGCAAAGTGAATTAGTTAAGTTAACTTCTCTGTTTGAAGATGGGTAAATTTTCTATCTGTATGTGGAATATTTGTGGCCTGAATAATAAGAAAAAAGGGGGATAATGGCCCAGATTCTCAAATCAATGAGGGTGGATTTACTTTGTGTACAGGAGACTCACATCACATGGAATAATAGAAGGTGGTTAAAGGATTTGGGTATGGATCTTGTGGGCTGTACACGTCAAGGGTCAACAACGAGAGGGGTGGCAATTTTGAAGAGATTCGGATGGGGGATGTGTAAGCGTGTCAAAGAAGATCTTCTCGGTAGATGGGTGATCAGTGAGTTACTATTAGAGGGTCTTTCTATGACCATTTGTTCAATTTACGGCTCGAATTTATATGACCCGGAAATGTTGAATGAGCTCAGTATTGAGTTAGCTGATTGGCCATCTTCTGTGATCCTATGTGGGGATTTCAATCTCCATTTACCAGGGAATGTTGACATATTAAGTAAATATCTTTATGACGGGAAGAAAAATAAAGTCTTTCAAGCTACCAGGGGCCTTGTCAAAGAATTTGGGCTGGTAGACATGTGGTGGCTAAAAGGAAAGGGAGCCCCAGGGTATACCTTTTATTCAGTACCCCATCATAAGCATGTGCGGTTAGATTACTTTTTTGTAACTGCAGAGCTTGCCAGTAAGGCCAGGATTGACATTCAACCTAAAATAATTTCAGATCATAATCCTATCTGTTTAGAAATAGAAATCTGCTATCGATCTTCTATAAGGCCCTGGACTTTTGAACGGAAACTACTGGTTGACCCTGCTTATTGTGAACAAATGAGTAAATGGATAGCTGAATTTTTAAAAATAATCGTGGGTCAGCCTCTGTTCACATGGTGTGGGATGCTTTTAAATCTGGTGTTCGGGGTGAGACTTTAAGTTACTCTGTTAATAAACAACGTAAATTGCGGGCAGAATTTTTGGATGAAATGAACAAATTACGGTTGTTAGAAAATGATTTTATGGTGGCCATTAGTAATGGTCAGGACTCTGAGCAGATCTCAAATAATCTGGCTATTCAAAAAATGAGGCTATATCAGAATTTTTCCACAAAGTTGGCAGCGCAAATTGCAGTATACACTTCTGAGATATACGAGGTGGGTGAAAATTCTGGACGTATACTGGCCAAAAGATTATATCAAAAAGAGGTTGCTAAACGGATTAAAAACATCTTGGACGAGCAAGGGGTAATAAGGGATAAACCAGCCGAAGTGTTAGAGGTATTTAGCAAATTTTATCGTCAGCTGTATACGGATGAAGATACTCTCGGAGTTGAGGATAAAGTAGAGGAGTTTTGTGGAGATATTGAAATCTCTAAGCTGACACATGAGCAAATGGAAGACTTAGATCTTGATATTACCTGGGGGAAGTTGAGGTAGCAATTACTTCTTTGGCAACTGGTAAGGCGGGGGGCCGGATGGTATACCTCTTGAGTTTTACAGAACTTTTCGGCACGTGTTGAAAGATGAGATTTTGTCGATTTTCTTGTCTGCACAACAGGGGACCGCGCCATTATCCTGGCGGAAATCTATCATTACGGTTTTTAAAAAAAAGACAAACTTGCCTTACTGCCGGCATCTTACAGACCTATTTCGCTAATTAATTCTGATAGTAAAGTATATGCCAAAATATTAGCAGCACGTTTATCTTGTGTCATCACTAAGTTGGTCTCACGATTTCAACATGGATTTATTCCGGGGCGTGACACGGCAGACCATGTTCGGCGTCTCATTTCATTCGTGGATTGGGCACTAGCAACCAAATCTACAATGGGGTTAACCCTGTTGGATGCCGAGAAGGCATTCGACAGGGTTTCCTGGCCTTATATGTGGGAGGTCTTGAGGTTGAAGGGCTTTGGTCCGGTGATTCGGCAGGCATTGAAATCATTATATTTTCTTCCAGCCGCCTCTATTCGAATAGCTGGCCAAGAATCAGGCTTGTTTTTAATTAGCCGTGGCACACGGCAAGGATGCCCGTGTTCACCTTTATTATTTGCTTTATATATTGATTTCTTTTTGATAAAGCTAAATCAGGCTATTGATATTAAACCGATCCAATTACGGCATATCGATTATAGAGCTTTGGCATATGCCGATGATATTGTTGTTGCTACTAGAGACATTGTCACTGCAATACCGGTAATTGAGGGATTGGCATCTAAGTTTGGGTCCTTTTCGGGTACAAACTAAATACCTCTAAAACTCAGATTTTATTTATTGGTGAGGAACCTCCTGATAACATAACAACTGTCTCTGAAGTTACGTATTTAGGGATTAAAATCTCCTTACCAATCAGTAAGATTCCAGAACTAAATATGGATCCTGTGCTTATTAAAGTAAGTTCTATGCTGGAGAGGATGGATCATTTACATTTATCTCTTTATGGAAGAGTTAATGTTTTAAAAATGCTAGTTTTGCCGAAGTTTCTTTATATGTTTAGAACAATCCCACTCGAATTTCCGGTCTCGTGTTTTAAGAGATTAGAGAGGATCAGCTCTAGATTTTTGTGGGGTTATCGGCGCCAGAGAAGGGCTTATAAAAAGATGGTATTGCCAAAGAACCGTGGAGGTTGGGGCATGCCTTATTTTATGTTTTATTATTGGGCAGCGGCCCTCCAATTTATTAGTCCTCTGGTAGTGGGGGATCGGGTCAAGCTTTTGCCATGTCATAGTCCTTCTATCTATGAGTTTGGATTGGGTGAAGAGGCTAATGGAAGCTTGGTTAAAATACTAGAACCTAGCTACTTTAAGAAAACAAAATTTAAAATTCTTAAAGCAGCATATTGTGTTTGGAGATCAGTTAAACGACATTTAGGGGTCTTGAATCTAAATGCATATACCCCATTATCAACTATTGGGGTACTCCCATTGATTTTTCGTGCTCATACGGTAAATAGTTGGCGCTTAAAAGGAATTCAGTGTTTAGGGGATTTGTATGAGGATGGACAGTTGATATCATTTGCTGAGCTACAAATAAAATATGATCTCCCTAAACATGATTTTTTTAAATACCTTCAAATTCGGAGTTATCTGAATTCGCTTGGCCCGGATGCGGAATATCAATTTAGAAAAGTCCCTCTTATTGAAAGGATGTGTAAAATAACGGCAATTGGTGAATTTTATTCTCAATTGATCAATGTACTTTCAGATGATGTAGAGATTTGTCAAAATAAGTGGGAAATCAAGTTAGGTCACGGGGGAATTGATGTTATCAAATCCTTAAGTTTTGCGAATCAAGTTTTGATGTCTGGAAGGATGCGTACTCAGCATTATATGGTTGTTAATGATCTGTATTATACTCCAAAGAAGATTTCTAAATGGGGGACATCTGCTGGTTCCAAATGTAACAGATGTGGTTTATATGCAGCCGACGTAGTTCATATGTTTTTTGCCTGTCCTAAATTAGCTGAATTATTCCTGTCTATTGAACGATTTTTAGGAGTAATAATGGGGATACCAGTGTCTATTACTGGGGAACTGGTTTTGATTGGTTTTTACTCAGATACTTCCGTCATCACAAGATCTAAAGCAATGGTTTCTTTTCTGTTTATTTGCATGGCAGTTCTCCGTGCTTGTATTGCACAGGATTGGATAAATTCTGACCCTCCATCCTTTCTGAGTTGGCGGGCAAGACTGCTTGCAATGTACAATTTGGAATCAGCTATATATAAGACTAAAGGGAGAAGGAAGAGTGTAATGGGAGCTAAGATCTGGGCCCCCGTTACTGATTGGATCTAATGTCGAATAATGGATAACCACTGTCTATTGTCAGATTTTCTTTATTTCAGTATGCTTATATTTTTTTTATATATGTTCTGTCTGTACCTGTTGCCGTGTTTGTAATATTTTGACTGAAAGACCTGATCTGTGAAATATGATCACTATATTCCTTGCATAAAAGGGGAAAAAATCAATAAAGAATAAAAAATAAAAAAAAGAAGAACTTGGCGGGCAAAGGATCATTGAAGTGGTTTGAGGATTTTATTGATGTTATTGTTTTGAGTCACTTGGCATCATCTGGTAGTATAAAGGTATTCCACGACACAATATATACAGAAGTATAATCAACAGATCCAGAAAGAGGGAAACTAAACAACGGAAGCTTTGGAGAGGGACTGGGCTGGGCCTGCTTATGAGTATTTGGGGGTGAGTTGCAATTCAATCTTCCTTGTCTTTTTAATGAAGTGTGCAGAGAACTCATCACCACTAGGGAGTGAGTCCTTCAGTGCAGAGTGGTGGTTAATTGAGTAGTTAGCTTGTTTGATGATTTCAAATAGTTTTTTCGGTCTGTTTTTGGTATTGTCCAGTTGCGACCTAAAGTGTTTGGCTTTAGCGCTATGGATATGTTTGTTATACGTGCTTCTTGTCATCCTCAACTGCTTAAGATGGTTTATGGAAGGAGAGTTTGTCCATGATCTCTCAGCAAGCCTTAGTTTGTGTGGTTCCTCATTAAGGAAGCAATTGAACCAGGGCTTGGAATGTTTGCTGGGAATTCTTTTGAGTTGCTTCGGAGCAATTGAATCAAATATATCAGTCCTGCAACTGATGTAATGCTCGGTAAGGTCATTTAGATTTGTCATGTTAGAGGGCGGAGGAAGGAGGTTGTTACTAATGGAAGTTAGATCAGTTATGTTGATATTTCTCAGATCTCTAGACCATTGTTTGGTCTTACGAGGTTGGCCTTGTCTAATCAGCACCTTTTCCAAGATGAGAAAGGGATTAGGTAGTGATCCGACCAGTCACAGGGTGATATGGCATCCAGTTGTATAACGTTATCTTTAGCTATGATTAGATCCAGGGTGAAGCCTTTGTTGTGGGTAGGTCCCGTGCAAGACTGGGTGAGGTTTATGTCAAGAAGGAAGACGTTGAAGGACACATCACTCCACGGTCCTCCACTTTATGATACTGCGCTAAGCTACTATACCATACTGTACTCCACTCTATGACCCTCCACTGTACTCCACTCTAATGCACACCACACCACTCCACTCTATAAGATGCCACTCCATGACACACCACTCCACTCTACACTCACTGCACCACTTTACCAAACACCACTCAACATGTCACTCAACTAAACGCCACTCCATGTCCCTCCTCCTTAAGACACTCTACGACACAACACTGTATGACATGTTACTCCACTGTACTCTACGACACAACACTCCACACCACTCTACTCTTCGGCACGCCACTCCACGCAGCTCTACGACACCCTATGCTCCTCCACTTTACACAACTCTACTCAACTCGCTGCCACTCTACAACACTCTATTCCACTTTAAGACACTCTACGCATCTTCTATGCCACTCCACGATACTTTATTCCACTCTAGTCTTTGACAAACTACATTAACTATAACTCGCACCTTCCGCATGGACTGCTTAGACCCCTTCATATTACATCACTTATAGCATGTTAAATGATAGTATTCCTAAGAAGACTCATGACCTGTATAATGATGTCCTTTATGAGAACACTGTGCATGGTAGTGCTGAGTTATAGTTAATGTAGTGAGGCTAGCGAGTTCACAACACTGTGTAAGGAGGTGCGTGAGTTTTAGCAATTTTAAAGCAGTGCAGAAATGATCTCTATAAAGTTATAACTAGAACCTTTTAATGTTTGCGTAGATTAAGTTGTTTTCCTATAGAAATAATAAATTAAGTTTTCCTAACTACATCTAAAATTTCATTTCATATATATATATATATATATATATATATATATATATATATATATATATATATATATATATATATATAATATCACTTAAAAAACAAAGGTTACCGAGTTCGTTATAGTTAGGAAATAGAAATTAAAAAACCTAAGAAATTTAAAAAAAAAACAAAGGTTACATGGACGTTATAGTTATGCTCAGATTTCACTCGTACAAAGCCAGCGAAATTCATCAGTTATAGTTACCTGAGCTAACTACAACTTAAGCACCCGCAATGCACTGCTTATGACCTCACATATTACATCACTCATGACGTGGTCAGGGACATCACTGATGACATCTCAAATGACATCACTGATGACATCATCAAGTGAGTGTAAGTGTTTTTAAGAGTTTATGGGTGTTAAACATATATATTAACCTACAACAAAAGTTAAATTAGTATACTAGGTGCACTACTACTGATACTACTTCTAAGATATAATATATGAGTGGCTGTGTGACTATCTATCCTTGTGTGTAAGGGTGGCTGAGTGGCTGTATGGGTGTATAAGTGAGTGTGTGAGTATCTGTGTGTGTGAGTGAGATGCTGTGTGAGTGACTGTATTGGTGAGTGGGTGGGTGTGTCAGTGGCTGTACAGGTGAGTGGGTGGCAGTGTGAGTGGCTCTATGGATGGGTAAGTGGGTGTGTAATGACTGTATGGGTGAGTGTCTGGGTATGTAAGTAGCTGTATGGGTGAGTGAGTAGCTGTTTGAGTGGGTGTTTGGTTAAGCGAGTTAATGTGTGAGTGACTGTATTGGAGAGTGAGATTCTGTGAATGGCTGTATGGGAGCGTGTGCAGATGTGAGAGTGCTTGTATGGATGTGTGAATGGGTATGTAAGTGGGTGTGCGAGTGAATGTGTGAGTGCTTGTATGGATGAGTGAGTGGCTGTGTTGAGAGACTGGGTGAGTGAGTGGCTGTAAGGGTGAGTGTGTGGCTGTGAGAGTGATTGTATTGGTAAGTGACTGGTTGTATCAGTAGCTATATGAGTGAGTGAGTGGCTGTATGAGTGAGTGAGTGGGTGTATGAGTGGCTCTATGGATGAGTGAGTGGTTGTGTGAGGACTTGTATGGGTCAGTGAATGGGTATGTGAGTAGTTATGTGGGCATGTGAGTGGGTGTATGAGAGGTTGTATAGGGGTGTGAATGGGTGTGTGAGTGCTTCTGTGGATGGGGTCATCAGTGATGTCAATTGAGATGTCATCAATGATGTCTTGAATGATGTCACTGACCATGTCATGAGTGATGTAATATGTGAGGTCATAAGGAGTGCATTGTGGGGGTGCATGAGTGTCTGAGTGTGTCTGTCAGTGGATGCATGAGTCTCTGAGTGGGTCTGTGAGTAGGTGTGTGAGTGTATGAGCGGGTCTGTCAGTGGGTGCATCATAAAAAAATTAGGGGGACACACAGGGGCAGGTTCTTGTGCCAGCTCCCCTGTGACGGTCCTCCAGTCCAGCTTGCCTGCAGTCTGCTACCCTCTGCTGCCTTTGGTTTTGTGCCTCCTCCACTCGTTTTCTGCTCACTTTTCTGCCTCTTCTCTCCTTGCTCCAGCCCTCTATTTGGCCTCTTTCAGCTCATTCTGCCTGTTATTTTGCCTCTTTCTACTCACTCCCGACCTTTATTCTGCCTCTTTCTGCTCCTTTCGGACCTCAATTTTGCCTCTTTCTGCTCCCTACTGACCCTTATTCTGCCTCTCTCTGCTCCCTTTTGACCTTTATTCTGCCTCTTTCTGCACATTTGTTACCTTTATTTTGCTTCTTGCTAATTTCTGACCTCTATTTTGCCTCTTTCTGCTTGTTTCTGACCTTTATTTTGCCTCTTTCTGCTCGATTCCCACCTTTATTCTGCCTCTTGCTCATTTTTGACCTCTATTATACCTCTTTCTGCTTGTTTCTGGCCTTTATTTTGCCTCTTTCTGCTCGATTCTCACCTTTATGTTGCCTCTTTCTGCCCATTTCTCACCTTTATGTTGCCTCTTCTGCTCACTTCTCACTTTTATTCTGCTAGTTTCGGACCTTTATTTTGCCTCTTTCTGCTTGTTTCGGACCTTTATTCTGCCTCTTTTTGCATGTTTCTCACCTTTATCTTGCCTCTTTCTGCTAATTTCTGACCTTTATTTGCCTCTTTCTGCTCTTTTTCCCCAGGACCGCGGGGGAAGCCTCAAAGGCCCCAGCGGTGCCAGCTGGCTGCCCGCCTCCTGCGGGAGCCAGCATTGCTCTCGCAAGAAGGGATCTCCTGGAAATGCAGCTCCCTGCATGCAAGAGCAATCTGTTTCATTTCTTTCGCTTCCCACATGTCTGCAGGCAGGGAAAGAGATGAAACCTCCGCTTCCAGCAGGCGGGAGCACTTTGACAGCTCCCACATGCTGGAAGTGAAGTGTTTGCTTTTGCTTGGCAGGAGCTATAACAGCTCCCGCCAAGTGAAAGCAAACAGCTATGTCCCGGGGATGGCCACCCCAGGACATAGCATGAGCCGGCCCCAGGGCCATGTATGGCTCAAGGGGGGGCTGCGCCTACCCTTCTGTTTGCATGGTGCGCCTCGGGGAGGTGGTGGTCCCCGGTGCGCGCGGGGTCCATTGGACCCCCGCTGTATATTTAACTTAGCCTTGAGGAGGTGGTGGTGGTCCGCCAGGGGCTCAGGGGGTCCGCACGGCCCCCCAGTCATTTTATTTCTAACCCCAGGAGGGTGATCCATGCAGTGGGGACCGAGAATTTGGGGTGCAAAATAAGGTTACGTTTGTAATGTTAATTCCCATAGGAACCTTTAGCCACAGGTACAGTCCGAACTGCTGAACGGACTTGCACCAAATTTGGCAGGGAGGTAGATGTTGGTTCAAGGTTGTGTAAATCTGTTCAGTAGTTTTTGAGAAATTTAAGCCGAAAATTATAGTAATATCTCTGGCCACGACGCCTCCGCGAACAAAGATGAGCTCATACTGGGAAATGCACTCCTCTGATTGGCTGCCAACACTTCAACCAGGAACTGTTGGCAGCCATCTTGGGACTCAGCTTCACCGTGTCCCCAAAATAATAAGTGAAAATAAAGAAAAGGGGGCAGGATAGGAATACACTGACCCCCAAGCCATGTGTTTGGGGTCCCCCTGAGACCTCAAGATGGCATAAAATCATTTTTTTTAAAAACAATTGCCAGGAAATTGCGATATTTGCAGCAAAAAAAAGCATGCATGGCCTCCCGTGCTTGCTTTTAAATAACCCCCAGGTGGGCCAGGTCTTGGGTGCATGTAATAAATATAGGAGGGGGGCACACAGGGTCCCCCTCCTAGGACTTATCAAAGCCCTGGGGACCACCACCTCCCAGGGGCACATTTCATTATTAATGTGGACAGGCCCACTGTGCCTGCCCGCAGCCCCGGGGACCGCCACCTTCCCAGGGCTATTTCCAATTATGTTGGGGGGCTTCACAGACCCCGCCAAGTCCCCGGGCACTCTTTTATTGAGCAAAGCGGGGGAGGTCCTACGGCCCCCCCACTGCCCAGGGGACCACCACCTCCCTGGGGCACAAATACACTAATGAAGGGGGTCCGTTGCAGTTCCCCTGCCCTTGGGACCACCACTTCCCCGGGCAAATTTGAATATGGGAGAGGAGCCCTAGATAGCCCTAAGGGCCGCAACCCCCTAGGGCCGGCTCCAGCAATGTCTTGGGGTACCCACCCCAGGGACATTGCAGTTTGCTATGGCAAACAGTGTGCTTCGTTTGAGCAAGCAAGAGCATTTTGCTCTCGCTTGCTCAAAGCACAGCATACTTTGCTTTTTAAACCCCGGGAGCTGCATATCAGCAGGTCCCTCGGTGTAAAAAGCAATGCCGGTTCCTACAGGAGGCGGGAGCAGGCAGGGACTGCGGGGGCATTGAGGCTCCCCCAGCAGTACCCAACGAG
This sequence comes from Calotriton arnoldi, assembly GCA_963921515.1. Taxonomy (NCBI): domain Eukaryota; kingdom Metazoa; phylum Chordata; class Amphibia; order Caudata; family Salamandridae; genus Calotriton; species Calotriton arnoldi. The sequence goes on along the minus strand of CAWUFW010005617.1, from coordinate 198,813 downwards.
GTGGCCATGTCCTGGGGGATGAGGTCCCCGGGGCCAAAAATGGCCCGGGAGGAGGGCCACTCAGCCCCCCTCCCTTTTACGAAGAAAAAAAAAGAAACAAATGACCGGGCCCTGGGGGATGGGATCTCCAGGGCTGAAATCGGCCTGGGAGTGCCCCCCCTCCCCTTAAAAAAAATATATATATAAGGGCCTGGCCCCGGGAGATGGGGTCCCCGAGGTCCAAAATGGTTCAGAGAAGGGAGGCCATGCAGCCCCCCTTCCTAAAAAAGAAAAAAAAAGCCAGCAATTAGGCGGAAACCCCATCCTCTTTCTCCACTACTCTGCAAACGTGCCTCATGGTGCGCTCCTGGTTGGGGGATGAAGTCCCCTTGGCTGCTGAGGGTCCTTAGGGGTCAAGAAGACCTCCTGCCATCTCCAGTAAGTCCCACACAGTGGGATTGCTGAGAGGTGGTCGGAGGCCACGCCCCTATTCTCCACAACCCTCAAACACGACTACTACTTCAAAAACCATAGAAATTCACTGAAAAAAACGAAGGTTACAGGGACGGTATAGTTAGGAATTAGCATTTAAAAACCTTAGAAATTCACTGAATAAACCAAAGGTTACAGGGATGTTATAGTTAGGCTAACATTTCACTCGTACTAAACCAGAGAAATTCAGCAGTTATAGTTACCTGAGCTAACTATAACTCACGCTCCCGCAATGCACTGCTTATGACCTCACATATTACATCATTCATGACATGACCAGTGACATCACTGATGACATCATTCAGGACATCATCTAGTGACTCTGAGTGTTTTAAAAAAGTTTATGAGTGTTAAATAAATATACCAAGGTGTACTGATGAATCAGTGGGTGTATACGTGCCTGTATGGATGATTCAGGGCGTGCGTGACTGACTGTATAAGTGATTGATTAAGTGTCTCAGTGAATGTATGGGTGAGTGACTACGTTGTGCGAACGTCTGTATCAGTCTGTCAGTTGGTGTCTAAGTGGCTGTATGGGTTGGTGAGTGGGTATGTGAGTAGCTGTATGGGTGATTGATTGGTTGTCTGAGTACCTGTATGAGTGTCTGTCTGGGTGGGTGAGGGGGTGTGTGACTGCCTGCATGGATGAGTGAGTGGGTGAGTCAGTGGCTGTATGGGTTAGTGAGTGCATCTGTGAGGGGCTGTATGGGTGACTGAGTGTGTGTATGGCTGTGTTGGTGAGTGAATGGATGTGAGCAACTGCATATGTGAAAGGCAGTATAGGTGAGTGTTGGAACTATATGAGTGACTGTATGTGTGACTAAGTGATTGCGAGAGTGGCCATATGGGTGAGTGTGTGCTTGTGTCAGTGACTGTATAGGTGAGTGAGCATGCGTTAGTATCTGTATGAATAAGTGAGTAGGCGTGTGTATACCGGTATAGGTAAGTGGCTGTGTGATTGACTTTAAGGGTGAGTGAGTAGGTGTGAGTAGCTCTATGGGTAACTGACCGTGTGTGAGTGGCTGTATGGGTGTTTGAGTGGCTATATTAGTTGCTGTATTGGTCAGTGAGTTGGTTATGAGTGGCTGTATAGGTGACTGTGTGCTTATGTCAGTGACTGTATAGGTAAGTATGTGTTAGTATCTGTATGAATAAGTGAGTGGGTGCATGTATAACTGTATAGGTGAGTAAGTGGCTGTGTGATTGACTTTAAGGGTGAGTGAGTAGGTATGTGAGTAGCTCTGTGGGTGCCTGACTGTGTGAGTGGCTGTATGGGTGTATGAGTGGATATATCAGTGCCTGTAATAGTGAGTTGGTGTATGAGTGGCTGTATGGGTGACAGAGTGAATGTGTGTATAGTCCTAGGAATCAGTGAATGGGTGTGTAAGTACAGGTATGGGAGTGTCAATGGTTTTGAGAATGTTAGTGTGGAAGTTGGAGTGGGTGTATGAATGGTTATATTGGGGTATGAGTGGGTGCATCAGAGATTCTGTGGATGATGTCATTAGTGATGTCATCAGTGATGTCACTGACCATGTCATAAGTGATGTTATATGTGAAGTCATAAGCAGTGCATTGTGGGGGGGGGGAGTTATAGTTAGCTCAGCTAACTATAACTGCTGAATTTCTCTGGTTTTGTACGAGTGAAATAGCCTAACTATAAAGTCTCTGTAACCTTTGGTTTTTTTTGTGTGAATTTCTAAGGTTTTTAAAATTAAATTTACTAACTATAACATCCCTGTAACCTTTGTTTTCTTCAGTGACTATATATATGTGTGTACATACACACACACATATATATTATATTTACCTTAATAATACTTAACATGCGTGGTAAAGGCATTGTTGTAAAGGCTACTGTTTATTATACATATTAATATTATTTTTCGACACAGTAATTCTTTCTTGAGTTGATCCCCATTCAATTTAGCTAAAGCTGTGGGTTTTTTGGTAATGTGGGTATTTTATCAGAAAGAAACAGCTCCAAAAGCATGTCTTTCATGAAACCTTTATTTAAATCCAGGACTTAAGATTTCTCTTTCCCTTCTCACAGATTTCCTGTATGTCATTTTGTGAATTCATTGTCCAGCCCTGCATCTGTCTTGACTTTCTGCACCCTAATGACAATATAGATATTCGTTACATGATAAAATATCCATGGTGAGGAGGCTTGAGTGGGTTAGTAACTCTCCAAAGCTGGATACTAATGATTGCATGGTGATCAACTTTATAAATGAATTTGTAGTTCGAGACTTATTAAATAGGCTGAGCTCTATTCCAGCTAATGCCAGCAGTATTTCAGCCCTCCCTGTAGGATACTTTTATCACCCACTGCAGTGCTGCACAAGTTCTAATATGAATTTCCATGTGGCAGGTGCTGTGGCCTCTCATTTTTCTGTACCAGTCTATAACAGATTTGATGCATTGTCCTGTTGAAATGTTAATGATTGACAATGATGCAGAATTCTCTCCACTCCTATATAGGTGTGCCCAGTCACTGAGGCTTTGATTCATAGCCCCCCTCCCTAGGGCTGACCTTATTTATATCTCATCTGCCTATCCCTCTGGCCTCAATTTGTACGGGCTCACCCAATGTGCCAGCTTTTGTATGGCCCATCACACATGGGGATTGCAGGATTTTGGGCAGAAGCCCGGTTTATAAATTTGATTCTTGGAATGTTTTAGGTCTCGGCTTCAAGGTAGATAACCCTGATTGGTTACTTTTAATTAAGGATTTTGATAATATATGCTGCCAGGAGACATGGGCCCTTGAGTCACTCTACGTAGATGGTTCTTTTTTTTTTTTTTTTTTCCATCGGCAGTTCCATCACGTGCCGGCCAAGTGTGATTTGTAAACTCCAGTTAAGATAGGGTACTCAGGGGAAGTCAAATGGTCCTTTTTAGATTCTCCTAATTTTCAACTTTTGTGGTTTAATTCATGCTTTTTGAACTTATTAACACATTTTTACAATAATGATTTCAACATACACAGCACTGAAATAGAGACTGCTCTCATGTATGAATTGGACAGATTTATTAACACTCGGAAGGAACCAATAGGTTTGCTGTGGATGAGTGATTTTAATATTAAAATCTGTCACCAATCTGGCTCTTGGTCTTGTTGCCTAGTCGACTGTTTTGGAGAGGGATTAACCAATTTTTGTCATTCCCCGTATGTGGATGCACTTAACCATCTTCTCATTAACTATAGTTTGTATTATGCTTTAGATTCACTACATGCTGACCATTCTTTCACGCCAACATATATTGGCAGGGAAGGCGGTAGCTTATTCTATTTTGTTTTCATCAGATATTATTCACCTTTTTCCAATTATTTAGTTGCAGAAATTGTGTTTAGCGACCATTGCATCCTCTCAGTCACATGTCCTAGGAGGCAGGCAGTAGCTGAGTCCAATTCTTCATGTTTAACTCTCACCCATGTTAAGAACACGGGTATTGTGCGAAAATGAGCAAATATTGATAAAGATTATCTGCTTTCTGCTCTGGTCATTGCAAATCTATTCAATATCCTGACTTGCCTAGATGAGGAAGATATCATTGGTAGTTACCACTGTTTATGTGTAGCTATCAAGGAGCTGTTGACAACCCCTTGTAAGCCCTAGAAGGTGAAGGCTGTACGCTGGTTCGATGCCGACTGCTCTAGGGCTCACAAAAACTTGTTGTCAGTCCTAAAATCAACCCACAGAATCCAGGGGGCTTATAAAGAATCCAGGGGGATATAGGCGTGTGTTGGGCAGCTTACGTAAATGCAGTTGGTCCTCTTCTAAAGTCATGTGAAATAAAGGATAGTAAAGGCTTTTGGTAAGTGGTTAACCATTCTTTTTTTAATGATTCAACTAGCACGGGGCTGGATGTAGTTCTTCCGATGACTAGTTTTCCCACTTCTCGGGCATTTATAATGGTGGCACCTCCTCTTATGAGGCTACAGGGGAAGTGCAGCCTTTTACCAATGGACTGTCAATTATACACAAGGATGTTTATTAGTGCTATTAATAGAAGTTCCATTGGTAAGGCACTGGAACCTGGGGGGATCCTGAATGACCTTTCCAGGGCTAATATTGATCTGTGGGCACTCATTCTCACTAATGTTGTGCGTGCTGTTTCTGTCAAGGGCCCCCTAGGTCTTGGTTTCACTCCACAATTGTGCCGATTTAAAAAAAGGTGACAAAGGGGACCCAAAGCGCTACCGCCCTATTTCTTTGATCGATTCAACAGCCAAACTAATGGGCAGGTTTTTATTAGATTGTTTGTAATCCTGGGCCAAGGCTAATAGTGTCATTTTGGACCTTTAATATGGTTTTAGACCGGGAGTGGGAACATTAGAGGAGCGCCTACATTTTTATCTTGTAACCAATAAATACTCAGCTGCAAAGTGTAGTTCTGTATTTGCTGCTGTTATGGAGATCAGCTTGGCATTTGACCATGTGATTTGAAGTAAATTGTGGGACATCATGATTGATTTGGGTTTTGAGGCCAACATAGTTCACTTTCTAAGGAAGCCTGTATAGTAATGTAACTGCTAGCGTCAGGTATGGCACTAATGGAGAGACAACTAAACCCATCCAGATTGTTAGAGGAGCCAGACAGGGTTGTGTTTTGGCTCCCTTTCTGTTATACATTAATGGCCTGGTAAAATGTCTCCTTTACCATCCCGACGATGTTCCATACGTTGGCCCTCACCCGATTCCTGCACTCCTATATGCGGATGATGTCATCCTCATGGCCCAGACCCCGCTTGGTCTCCAGAGATTGTTGGATAGGTTCTCAAACTTTATGACAAATCTTGATCTTACCGTAAACCAGTCTAAGACAAACATAATAGTTTTCGGGCCTAATTTAAGAGCAAGTCATTTATTGTTAGTCGTTCCAAGATTTGCCATGTTGTCACCTTCTCCTATTTGGGTGTTCTTCTTCATGAATCTGATGGCTGGTCTATGCTTTGGAGAAGTGTAGAGGCGCTTTTGAAATTTGCACTTAAATTAGGCCCCATGAAAGGGCCTGTTACGCTTTATAGAACCAGATGCCTCTCTATTGCCACATAGGGTGCTGAGATGTAGGGTTTGCTGGAGTATGACATGATACAGAAAGTGTAAAATAGATATTTGAGACATCTGCTGTCAGTCCCCCAATGTACCTCCACATATTTATGACATGCTGAATTTGGACTGGACTACATAAACAATGCAATCAGACTCCTCCCTGCCCTATTGTGGTTGTCAATCTGGTCCAACCCCTCAAAAAACTTTATGGGCCAAGTCGTAGAAGACTGTCTATGCCTGGATTTCGCAAATAAAATTACCTGGCTGATGTATATCAAGGAACTAAGTTGCACCCTTGTTATCCCTGACCTTTTGATAATTCAAGTGGTTTGACTATCTCTTTCAAGCACGTCCTAAAAGAGAGATTCTTTGATTTATTCTTTGATTTATATGAGTTCATCGAGAATGCACAAGGAAGTCAGGAATTCCTCTGTGAGCAACTATTCCTTGCACCCTACCAGCCCGTTGGTTGACTCATATTTGGTTTGGGTTCCAAATAGTTTCCATAGGTACCTGTTAACAAGTCTGAGATTCAACACTTTCAGTTGGTGACGTCATATCTTGTGAATTTACCATTATGCCCCTGTGATAATCATTTTACACAATGCACATTGCACTTATTGTTTTTTTTGGTAAACTCTATGTCACTCCTAGACGTCGCTTCTTGCTGTCTATTTTGAAAAATGTGAACCTTAGGCATTGTAAAGAAGTCATGGTTTATATTCAATCGCTACCATTGTTGTACATTTGTTGTGCTGTGGTGAAATTTCTACTGTGTGTCATCAAATTGCAGAAACTGTTGAGCTAACTCTTATGTTTTCATCAGTACTTATTTGTGTATATGTATTTTAGGACAGTAATTGACCTATTTTTATTGTTTTTACCTGTACTTTAATGGTTCATGTATGCAACCGAATAAAGTAAGACTTGACAATATAGTGCTATCTTGGCAACAAATTCCACACTGCATATTAATATCGCAGGATACCATAACAGCTGATAATGTGTATGGAAATTTAATTTTTAGGCAAAAAAACATTGTCAAATATAGCAACACATTTAGAACACAGTGAACCTCTGTGGACACTAGTATGTAATCACAAGTACGTTCAACTAGTCTGTCTGGCAACCTTGCATTCATTCAGATGTGTTTTATGGGCATTGATTTGCACATTTCAATACATTTTACTTAAGAGATAACAGAGAAAAGGCACAAGGTGTGCTGTGGTGGAGTTTCACTATCAGCCACCAAGTTAATATAATACAAAATCAAAATCTTGAACTAAAACAAATATCAAAAATGACTCGCCAACATTCAACAAACTCACCGAGTTCTACGGGCAAGGCTTTTATAGGATTTCCTTCTAGCAGCAGTGACTTCAAATTCCTTTAAAATGAGATATACAACATGATAAGTATTGACAAATTAGAAAACGCGATCCACATTATTTGCATATAGTGGAACAAAAGAGCATTTGTTTAGTTTCAATTAAGCTTCTCAGAGATGCAAGTGCTCTAAGCTCAAAGTTACACACTAATGCTCACATGCCGCACCAAAGAGAAAATTATAGTTGTCGCAGGTTTGAAAACTGATGACACAGCTTCAGAAAGAGCTGCAGGAATAGGAGAACAACAGGAAAGCATGTGGACATTTTCATTATCTGTACTTTTCTGTATTTGTTTAGGTGTATTTTAATATAATGTTCTACCACCTACAAAGCAGAATACTCTCTTAATAACGGAGCCTTATCTATCAAGCCTCCAGCAGAACATTGTCTGGAAGGAGACATCTTGTTGAAAGGGAAAAACTCTATTCTTGCCCGTGCAACTACAGCCATAAACGCTTGTAGTGGGTTAAGGTTTACAGACCCTAAACACCTCCTAAAAGCAGGAGCCGAGATTATGGCAAACATTTTGGCCAGGTTGATTCATACATTCTTCCTGGATAACCCTGACTAAATTGGATTCAGAGGGTAGATTAGAAGCAGAAAGGATGAGACCGTCAGTGAGGCTGCTAAAATTCACCAGTTTAAGACAGTAAAACATAATGGTACACTTGGTGCAACAAAGAATTGAACTGACTGGCGAAGGGTACTTTGATAAATAATGAAAAGATATAGGCTAGACCCCTCGTTTTTAGATCGAGCCTAGACAGCGCTTGAGCTGTTGCTTAGCGACCTGTTGTATATACTTTGTGGAGTTAAACTCCGCCCATTGCTTGCCATTGCTTTTCATTTGTCTATGTCAGTGTCCTTGAAAAATCCTTGCTTGCTAGTAGTCTGTCCTGCCTCTTTGTCCTTCCTTTTTCTCTTCCGTTTCTCCCACAGAGCAGGGACTAAGTACTGTATGATTACGCGATCATTATCATTAGCACTGAATTTAGGGATATATTTCTTTTCCGTTTAGGAGGACTTTTTTATTTTAGAGCCTAAGTGTTACTTTAGACTTTTAGTTTTGTGCTTTTGGCTATTTTTTGCTTCTCGCTATATCATTCTCTTCACTCCCTCTGACTCACTTATCTCTTATCTCCTATCGCTATTTCTTTCACCCTCCTAGCCTTCTTTTCTACTTCTGTCCTACATACCCTTTTTAGGTCAAAGCCTACCAGACACCACAGCTGTCTGGTTTGCTAAAGACATCTTGGGGACATTCAGAAAGCTACCCTGGTAATGCATTCTGCACGTTGCTTACAATTGGCTTTGTGGTTTGTAATTCACATTTGCTTGTTAATGATTGCACACAGAGGCCGGGATGTGTGCACGAAGCTGGTGTCTGCAGCTCAAGAGTGCCGCGAGACAAGCAGCGGCGGGCACTGGGAAATGCACTCTTGCACACAAGTGTCACGCACACAAGTGTCACACACACACAGACACACGCACAGGGAAGCAGAGACACAGGCCCAATTAGACAGGGAAGTATGCACACCCACACACACAGATACACACTGATGTAGGGAAGAATATGCACAGAGGAGAGAACACATTTTAACATCTCATTATAACATGCAACACAATTCAACTACACACACTTCTGCACCACATCATTCCACTCCATGCTACATAATTACAAATCAAAAAAGATAAACTACACAATTCAACTCCCCTCCATGCCACAAAATACCATTTCACATAATACAACTATGCTACATAATTCCACTCCACACCAAACCATATAACACTCCACACAACACAATTCAACTCCAGATAATTCCACTACACATAATTACACTCCAATCTATAGTTCACACAGCATATTTACACTGCACATATATCCACTCAATTCCAAAACACGTAACTAAACTCCACAAAAATAAATCAACTTTGCCACATAATTTAACACCATATAATACTACTCCACACAATGCCACATAATATCACTACAAACAATGCCACATAATTCCACACAACCACACAATTCAATGCCACACAATTCAGCACACAATATAATTCCATTCCACATAATACCACTCAGCGTCAGATAATTACACTACACATAATTACACTCTACTCAATACAACATAAATACAGTCCACATAAATGCACTCTATGCCACATACCAAAAAATCAACATAAATACACTCCACACCATGACACAATTCCACCAAGCATAATTTTTATTTCACTCAACGCCACACAGTTCCACGCCACACAATTCAACTCCACACATTTCCAATACACACCACATAATTCCACACCAAACCACAAGTATCAAATACACAACACAATTCCACAAGACACCACATACCTCAATACACACCACAGATTATCACATCATGCCGCAATATTTAACAGCACAGCAAGTAAATCAACTACACAACATGCCACTTCACAACGCACAATACAATTCCACATAATTAACTCAACAACACACATTCTCACTCTACATAATTCAAGTACACGTAATACCATTTAATTACTATCCACATAATTCCACATCACACCATGCCACATAATTCCACTACATAACTTCACACCACACCACAAAATTCCACAACAAGCAATTCCAATACAACAACTCTCTCCCTTGCACTTCCACCAAGCCTATCATCACACCCCAACACACCCACTGGCCCTCATCTCTACCTCATACTGCCACTACCCCCTCCCATATCGCAATTCTAGTGCCCCTCTCATCTCTCCCTCACACTTCCTCTATCCTCCCTTTACTGCCTGCTCACACATGCTACCTTCCTGTAACTCCTCACGGTATGCACTGGTCCACCTCTAGCCTCCATCGCCTGGTACCTCTCCCATTCGTCCCTCTATCTCTCTCTCGTAATCTCTCTTGCATGCTTCCCGCCTCACTCATATGCTGGACTTCAGGTTCTTCAAGCACAGTTTCTTTCTGGTACCTTTTCAAGGTGTCCGTCCCCCAAAGCCACGCTCTCCTCCTCTCCTTAGGGTGTATCTGTGTACGCAGGTACTCCACTCTTTATTAGTCTGTGGCATGCACTTCCATCCTTTCTCTCTTTCTCACACACTCTTTCTGCTCCTCTGTCTCAGGTTCATTCACCACTTCCTGCACAAACTACCTATCACTATCTTACTTTCTATCCATTCTGTGCAGCTCTCACCTCTATCTATTCACCATGCCACATATTTCCACTACATAACTTCACACCACACAATTACACAACTAACATTCCTAATACAACCCACATAATTCTACTCCACACCACATACATCCACTACACTCCAAACCAAAACACAGGTAAAAAACATTGTCATTTACAACGCCAATAGCTCTAACTCTCACACATGTGAGACCTATTGTATTGCAAAAACTTGTTATTGCATTCTCGCTACAGACAGCTCCAGTTGTCCGTTACAAGCAGCATTGTATTAAATACGGCACAGTCAAGATCTTGTTCAATATTAGATACCTTTCTTGTCAATCTCCTCCATATTCTGGACTTGTCCCTCCCGTGGAGTGTATATGCTTAACCTTGCTTTTGACTGGCCACGGTTTATCCTTCCACTGCAGTTGTCATAGATTTATGTATTTTTTTTAGTTTAATTTCTTATTTAGCACTCTGTGGGATAGCATGCCCTTTTCCTTCCTCTACTTTGTGTTTCCTCCTACTCCTTCCGGGTCTGCTTTTCGGTGCCTCTCAAAGCTAATTTCTTCCTCTCCTTCATCTCCACACTCCTGTCATAGTCCTTATTGGGTGTCTCTTTGTCTCAGGTCATTTCCTGTCAGATCTGTCACCCAGCCAACCTCTGTGCACCATGGTGCTTTCCCTACCCCAATCTCTCATACTGCCGAGCATTCCCATTCCCTCTCCTATCTCTCCAGTCTCTATTCGCATTCCAGTGTCTCCACCAGTATCCCAGTTCATCATAACTATTGCTTTTTTATTATGTAAATTGCATTGTTTTTTTGTTTTCCTAGCAATGGGCTTTTTTTTTTAAAGTCAGTTCATAGCCACATGCCGACAATCTGCTTTCATCCACCGACCCTCTCCAGGCCCAGCTCACAAAGGCCAACACTCGCAACCACCCACAGCTCAAAATATGGCTAAAATAAAGACCTGGTCTAGAACCGAAACCTACAATGTTATGTTCCATATAGGTACCCCATTATCGGCTCGGGCAATGATTGCACCTTTCACCTACATTCCCCTGATATTACACTGCATAATGGTTCTTAGTACTGACCCTTTACCTAGTTACGGTAATCCCTAAAGATGACATGGGGTTTTCTCCGAAAAGCTTAAGCCTTATTCATTATGCATGAGGATTCTGGGGATCACAGCAGGACAGCAGGCCTACCATTGCCTGCATAATAACTATGTATAAGGGTCATTCCTTCTGTCATCCTAGTCTGACATGACACAGCAAGGTATGTCCCCAGGGGGTACCACTTTGGGTATATATACACCATATCTTGCTGAGGTAGGCAGAGGAGAAAAGGACTTCCATGTCGAGACACTGACACATGACGCTGAGGTTCCTGCACGCAGACACTCCAGCTCGCAGTGGTCCGACATCCCTTGCGGGTTGTTCATCTCGAGACCCAGACGGGGTCCCACAGTCTCTCACTTCAGGTAATGGGGTTGACTTGGCTTTACACCTACATACATGCTAGGTATACTTAGGTACATCTAGTTAGGGTCACATCTTATGGGTATGCATTTTATTGTCATATATTTTATATACTTGCCTGTATTCATTGTTTTAGCACAATGGTAGAAATCTATCATTCTTTTACTCTGTTAGTACTTATAATCATTCATATCTGTTACTGTCTAATGGTTATTTCAGCACACCTATTTTACACTAGAATGACACTGGTTCAATAAATGCTTATTGGAAAATGTCCCCACCGTTTATTCTGTGTATCTCTCTGAGACAAAGTGAGCACGAGTGACTGAGCGAAAAGTATCGCACTGTTTCCACAATTCTGAGGGATCAGGGTTGTCATGTTCAATAGTTGCCAAGAACTATTCTCTCGTTGGTAAGAGGGGCTTCTAGTGGCACTGTGAGCTAGCTGGTATACAGGCTAACATACCCAGTGGGGGTGTCTAGAATCAGTCTGGACACCAATCCTACAGTGTATGTTGTCTAAATGCGCAGATCCTATATAGGTTTATAGGAACTACACGACAACAAGACACAAGGGGCCAGATGTACAAATGTATTTTGAGGTTGCAAATGGCCCTATTCTGTGAATCGGGCCGTTTGCAACCGCAAAAAGCATGTTTTAATATACAAAAGGCAAAATGCGATTCAGCAACTTGTTTTCGCATTGCAATTTGCATTTGCGATTCGGTATGTGGAAGGGGCTTTTTTAGGGCGTCCCTACAAATACAGTACAGTAAAAATACGAATTGCAGTAGTATGTAATAATGTTTTGCAACCGAATTACAGTCGCAAAACATTAATACTTTACCACCAATTCTAAAGTGGCGGTAAACCATTCGCAAATGGGAAGGGGTCCCTGTGGGACCCCTTCCCCTCTGATAGTGTTTAAAAAATATTTTTAAGAGCAGGCAATGGTCCCCACGGACCACTGCCTATACTTAAAAAAACAAAACTGTTTTTTTTTTATTTTGTTTTATGCATCCTGTTTTTCTTTATTAAAAGCAATCAAAGACATGGTGGTCAGCCGACAACAGCAGTCTACCATCCCTGTGACTATTTGAGAATAAAAAACTTAACTCATTAGGCATATCTATTTCCTAATGGCGATTTGGAGATCATTGCAAATAGGAAATCGGTATTCCTAATGTTTGCACATCTGGCCCCTGATAATCTAAATATGTAAGCTATCACAAAATGATGGCTCGCTATATCAGTTGTTAGCCTGGCAGCTCAACTTAATCAGAATCTACAAGTAACTACTAATGAACCATAGTGAGCTCTGATGGTCATCCACTACTGACTATATAACAATACAAAGAGAGGCACAAAGAGGAAAGAACCATAGTGTCCTGCATCATTCTGATACCAGCAATCACCAACCATGCTAGGCCTGAAATGGCACCTGCCAGCTAACGCAACAACCAATCCACCATACCTGCTGTAGCTCAACCAAACACAGTGCTTCAATGCACCATTAAACCTCAAAGAAACAAGAGAACAAAAAGTGATCCAGAAGAGACCAAAGTCATAATCGCTGATTCTGGAATCCCCTGTTAAAGGTAACCAGAACCTAACATCAACATGGATCTAATTTCCAACACCTCTCATCTTTGCAAAACCTAGTACAATGTACAAAGGCTGACTTGCTGCAAACAGAAATGTGGGAGTTATGGAATGATTTTAAAAAAAAACCTCTCATGTAGGCTGACTGATGTGAAATCAAGAATATACAGGATGTAGAAGGAAAACCTTTTGCTGCATAAACAATCGCATCTCATGCCAAAGAAAATAGTTACTATCGCACAGTCTCAAGACTTGCGGTAATGGGCAACCTTTTCTCAGTATCATTAATAGGAAAGGTACTGCAGGGGGGTTTACTGCAAAAACTATGTTGTGGCACTCTGAGGTACATTAGGCTGTATAGCAAAATCCCATGAAGTGGTCAGTAAGCGTTTGGCCATGTTCATCAAGTTGGAGTTCGAGCCGGGATCCTAGTACCTTTTTGTAGGAAGCTGGCTCTTTATATACTATACCAAAGTAAGGTATAGTGTGCACAGAGTCCAGGGAGTCCCCAAAGGTATAGCAGAGGCTAAATTAGGTAAGTACAAACAGCTCACTTTGTGGTAGTATGGGCAAGCAGTTAGGCTTATCCAGAGGGTGTTTTAAGCATTTATTGTATTCACTCAATCAAGAACTGATTACACACACTCAGAGACACAATCCAGACCAATTAGGTAAGTATAAAAAAAGGTATACTTATGTTTTATTTTAGAACCAAGCAGGACTTGCCAGGTAAGTTAAATATACTCTTAAATGCAAGACTGTTCAAGGAATTGCAGTTGTGATTGAATTTGTAATCGTTACAGGTTGGTATTTGCTTTAAAAACTGTTTAAATTACACAGTAATGAAAAATTTCCTAGATTTCATAATGGAAAGTTTCAATTCTATTAAGGTCACGGAGGCGAGGATTAGGCTGTTCTTTCTTCGTTTATTTTTCCACAGCAGCCATTTTAGAACTGATAATAAACAAACAAAGACTTAATTTCCCATGAAGCTTGAAGAAAAACATCAAGTTCTCAACAGAGTATCTTCAACTAATCAGGTGTCTTCTGGCTCCATAACTGCTGATGACCCCTGCTGTGCCTCCGCTTTCTTCCCGAGACAAAGCTGACTGTGGAAGATTCTTAATCCTGCTTCGAGGTCTCCGTACGTATGGATAGAGAAAAGGAGTCGTAATATCCTGCGTGCAGAGGAGCTATCTTGCACACATTATTACAATAACTGAAACCAGGAAAAATGCTTTACTTACATTATGATGTACGTCTCATAACCCGGGTGGGTTCAGATTCATCCTGTGGGCGGGCTAATCCTCGCCTCCGTGTCCTTACAAGGATTGAAACTTTCAATTACAAAAGCTAGGAAATTTTTCATTCTATGTCAGGACATGGAGGCGAAGATTAGGCTAGTTCAAAGCTTATCCACCACTAGGGCCGCAATGGAGAAGACTGGTTTAAAGTAAAACCTCTTAAAAGTGGAATCTGACGACCAGTCAGCTGCATTCAGAATGTCCTCCAAGCGGGCTCCTAGCACGAAAGCTTTTGAGGCCATCGCGCCTCTGGTAGAGTGCGCACCGAAGACCTTTGTGTCAATGCCGGCCTCAAGCATAACCCAGCATACCCATCTTGCAATGCTTGGGGAAGAGACTGCCTTAAAGGGTTTTCTCAGAGCAATGAGTAGCTGGTGCTCCCCGTGTGGGCGCAGCTCTTCCGCCATGGCCTCATAAGCCTTAATACATCTTACCACGCAAAGTTTGGGAACCTCTGGAAAGGCTGGGTAGAAAATGACTTGCGAATAACACTTGGTCCGTCGCAACACATGGAAAGTAACTCCCTCAGGGGTAAAGGATCTTCCCGAAATGTATTTATTTATTTGTAATATTTGTAGAGCGCGACAGCTACCTCAAACAGAGGTGTCCCGGCGCTATAGCGGGAAGGCATGAGAGGTGCATAGCCAGGAGTTCTAACCATGGCTGAAAAGCCAGGTCATCAAGGTTTTTCTGAACACAAGTTCAAATTGGATCAGGCGCATATTATTCTGCAGGGAGTTCCACAACCTGGCTGCCACCACCGTGAAGGATCTGCCCCCTGTGCGTGCTTTAGCATAGCAAGGTATGCAAAGCAAGTTCTGAGAGTTGGACCTCAATGATCGTTTTTGTTGGTAGTGGCATAGCCGGTGTTTAAGGTAGCTAGGACATCTGCCATGCAGTGCCCGAAAGGCCATGGTCAAAGCCTTAAACTCAATTCTTTTCGCTACCGGCAACCAGTGGAGCTCTCTTATATGCGGAGAGATGTGGTGCCAAAACGGTACACGCCTAATCTTGCAGCCGCATTTAGTACCATTTGTAGTCTCTTAATCAGATAGGTGGGAAAACCCAGGTATAGACAATTTGCATAGTCCAGCCGAGATGTCACTGTGGCATGGACAATGACTCTATGACAGTCCTCCGGCAGTAGATGTAGAAATTTCCTTAAGCTTCTTAGTTTGCCAAAGCATGAAGCTGCAACATGCCATACTTGGGTTGTGAATGAGAGATCCGCTTCCCATTTTACGCCCAAGTTTTTTGCCGTGCCAGCTGGAGTAGGTGGCAGGCCCATTTCTGCCGGCCACCAAAGTCCAGCCACCGGGGGGAGAGCCTTGCCAAACAGCAGCACCTCAGTCTTCTCTGCATTAAGCTTAAGTTTGTTGTTGTTCATCGAACAGGAGATGTCTCTCAGGCATCCCTTAAACCTAATGAAGGAATCTGCAGAAGGATCCTTGAAGGAGAACACCAACTGGGTGTCGTCTACGTATGATATTGCTTTCCCTTCCCAATTTTCGATGAGCGAAAACAGGGGGGCGAGATAGATGTTGAAGAGAAGCAGGCTCAAGGCTGAACCCTGCGGTACCCCACACCATAGTGGCTTGGGTTCCGACTGAAAGGGTTGAAGAGCGACCCTCTGTGTGCGGTCTTTAGGATAGGACTTCAGCCAGGCAAGTACCATTCCTCCCAGCCCCATCGATTTGAGTCTATCTAACAGGATTTGGTGGTCCACGGTATCGAATGCTGCGGACAGGTCCAAAAGCACCAGCATTGCTGATGCTACTGCGTCCACAGTCATTCTTACTGACTCTGCCACCTCCAACAGCGCTGTTTCGGTACTAAAACCGGCCCGACTGCTGGACTGCGTGTCATGCAGAATGTCATGCCCCTCAAAGAAATTAACCAGCTGGCGCTGTACCATTTTTTCCAACATCTTTGCTGGTGCTGGCAGTAGTGAGATCGGGCGATAGTTGTTTAACTCTCCCGGATCCACATTGGGTTTTTTCATGAGGGGCAATAACAAGGCATGTTTCCATACACCAGGGAAGATGCCCATGGAAAGTGAGGTGTTCCATATATGATTCAGAGCGTGATTCACCAGGTGAGCCAGATCCTTCCACAATTTTGGGGGGCACGGATCCTCCGGGGACCCTGACTTACATCTCAGGATCTCCGCAAGGGATTCCTGTTGGGAAATAGGGAGAAATTCCGAGAAGGTATCTTCGGTACTACGGATACCCAATCCTTCTGTTTTATCTGTCTACACAGCCATCGTGAAGGTGTTATAGACTTTCAGGATTTTACTGTCAAAAAAGTCTGATAGCTTCATACACAATGAGGGGGACAGCTGTATTGTGTTTTCAGCTCCACTGGCTTGGTAAAGGAGCTGACTATCCAAAAGATTTCCTTGCCCGAGTTCTCCGCATTGTTAATACGCTTCACCGGGACCGCCCATCGATTCCGGTAATCCACCAGGCCATGAGCGGGAGGGAGTCGCTCGTTATCAGAGGGTGAGGATTGCCCATTGGATCGCTCAGGAGATGAGGGAGCGTGCATAGACAGATTGGAGAATCCCAAGAAAGTTCCATCAGAACTGGAAACCATGCTTGCGCTCCCCAAACCGGGGTGATCACTACTAACTCCGCCTTCTGCTGGCAGACTTGTTTCGTGAGCCACATGATCATGGCAAAGGGGGGAAAAGCGTAGCCTTGTTCCAACCCCCAATCCTGAAGGAACGCTTCCGTGGCCGTCGCCCCCAGGTCCAGTCTCCAACTGATATACCGGGGAAGCTGGTGGTCCAGTCGAGATGCAAACAGATCGACGCGGAAAGGTCCCCACAGATCCTGAAGGCCCCGGAACATCTGAGGGAAAAGCTTTGATAAACTCGAGTCCCAGAGATGAAGGGATTGCCAGACTGCTACCTGGTGGGACACCCCCAGAAGATGCTCCGCTGTCACCGATACCTGATGTGACAGACAGTACTCCCAGAACTCCTTGGCGAGATCCGCCAGGGCTTTGGACCGAGTCCCGCCCAGGTGATTTACGTAGCGAACTGCCGCCATGTTGTCCATTTTCAGGAGGACGCAGGACTGGGCTCTGTCTTTGGTCCAACATCGGACTGCAAAAGATCCTGCCATCAACTCGGAGCAGTTGATGTGTAACGATCGCTCCTCGGCGGACCACCCTCCTCCAGTGGTGAACTCTCCACAGCGTGCCCTCCAACCTGAACCGCTGGGTCGGACTCGATTGCCAGGTCCGGAAGGGCTCCAAAGATGGCACGACCGTTCCACGCTTCCATGTGAGAGCCACCAATGTAGCTCCTCCTTTGCTTCCTCGGAAAGCGGAACCTGCTGGGTGTATGTTAAACCCCTGCGCAGGTGAGACGCTTTGAGCCTCTGTAGGGCCCGAACGTGCAAAGCGCCCGGAAAAATGGCTTGGATGGAGGCCGACAACAGACCCACCACCCTGGCGATGCTGCGCATAGAGGTCTGAGGCCTCCGTAAAATCTGCTGTTTCTTGTGGCAGATTTTTGCCATTTCCCTGGACGGGAGGCTCAAGGTCGCCTCAACGGAGTTGATCACAAACCTCAGGAAGGTGATCGATTGAGAGGGACGGAGATAAGACTTCGTCTGGTTGATAACGAATCCCAAAGACTGGAGGAGATCTATTGCCGATTGCAACTGCTGGGACAAAATCTGGGGACATTGGTTCATGAATAGCATGTCGTCCAGGTATACAATCATTCTGACCCCCTGTGATCTTAATCTTTCCACCACCGGGTGCAAGATCTTGGTGAAGCACCACAGTGCTGACGATAGGCCAAAAGGAAGAGAGCTGAATTCAAAAGTTTGGCCTTGCCACTGGAATTGGAGGAAGCGAAGGTGGGGAGGAAAAATAGGCACCGTCAGGTAAGCATCCTTGAGGTCCAAGCGGACCATCCAATCGTTGGGGCACAAGAGGTCACGGAGCAGGTGAATACCCTCTATTTTGAAGTGGCGGTACACCAGCCACTCGTTGAACTCTCGGAGGTTTATCACCGGCCGTTGACCCCCGTCCTGCTTTTGTACCAGGAACAGCTTGCTCAGAAAACCCCTGGGGTGAGGGGAAGAGTGGTGGATCGCCCGTTTGTCCAAGAGATCTTGGACTTCCTGCTGAACCAGGGCAGCTTCCTTGCTGAAAAAACTTATTGGGACCGGGGAACCTGTACCGGGGAGCCGTAAAACTCCACGTGAAAGCCCTGTACCGATTGCAGCACCCAGGCGTCGGTCGTAAGGGATCGCCAGTTTACCAGGAACTGTGCCAGTCTGCCCCCCAAAGCTCGACAAGAGATAAGAACTTACCGTGGGCTGGGGGGAGCTCCGCCACCGCGGGCTCCGTTACGGTGGACCCTGCGCCGGGACTGGCCTCTGGTGGGGTAAAAGCCTCCAAAGCGCGAGGAATCCTGCTACTGTCCTCTCTGCGACTGCTGACCCCTGCCGGAGGCTGTCTGTGAAGAGTGGCCAGCCAAGCGCCCCCTACCACGACCGGCCCGCCGAAAACCTGAGAGTTGAAAATGCATTTAACTGTGGACTGGGCCTTGTCCAGAGAATTAAAGGTGGAGACAAACTTGCTGAGCTCCTTCACAAATGGGTCCCCAAAGAGACCACCCTGGGCCACCTGGCCCGCTTCAGAAGTGGCTAATTCGCCCAACTTGGGGTCCAATTTAATGAGTAGCGACCTGCGCCTCTCAGTGGAGATGGCGCAGTTTGCATTGCCAAGGAAGATAATGGCTCGTTGAGCTCAACTGGACAGAACCTCAGGAGGCATGAGGGCTCCCGACGCCTTAGCGTCCTCCGCCATATTGAAGATTTTCACTAAGGGGCCCGTGACATCCAAGAGTTTGTCCTGGCATGCCCGCCAGGACCTATCAATGCCCTTCTTGGGGTCCTTGATTTTATTTATTTATTTATTCAATGTTTTCTATAGCGCGAACCAGACCCAGAGATTGGGTGTCAGAGCGCTTTACATTTCAAATCACCTTCGATATCAGCAGATATCCAATTCTTTCACGTCTAAAACATGTCTATGTGTTCACTAACATTGGCATATATTTATCCATACACAAGACAGATATAATGCGGAATAATAGAGATCAATAGATTACAATCAAGATTGTCGTGTCGTACTTAAATTTAGGATAATATCATTCCTGAGTTCTTCTATATCCAAGCTGGTTATAGTATTGTTATGTTAAAACACATTGTTCGTTATGGGAGAAATGTACCCATCAGAAAGAACTTAGTCTCCTTTTTGAATCGTGGAGCATATGTGATTCTTCTAATATTCGGTGGGAGCAAATTCCAAATCCTTGGTGCAGCTCCCGTGAACGCTCTATCGTAACTTTTTGTCTTACGGAATAATGCTGGTTTTAGTAGAAAATCCTCCGATCCTCTCGAGGGTTTTGCCTCCGGACAGCGTAATTTTATGGGCTAGGTAATGTGGAGTTTTGTGGTGTATTGCCTTGTGTGTCATGCATGCAATTTTTAGTTCGATTCTTGCCTCGTATGGTCGCCAGTTGAGCGCTTTCAGATGTGGAGTGATGTGGTCGTATTTTTTGTTCCCGTTATAAGTCTGGTTGCTGCATTGAGACAGGCTTTTAGGGGAGCTGTTGAGATCTTAGGGAGTCCTGATAGAGTTGCGCATCCATATTCAATTCTTGATATGACCAGTGCCTGTACTGCCATTTTCAGATCCCCGGGATCGATGAGTGGCGTCAGTTTTCTGAGGTAATTCAGATGAAAACAAGCGTTTTTTGCCATTGTGTTGATGTGTGCTCGCATGTTTAGATCTTTGTCCAGTGTGATACCAAGGGATTTGGTTGAATCAACTATCTTCGGGGTACCGTTTAGTGCTGTGATCAACTTGGTCCATTCTTTAATCTTGGTTGAACTTTTAGGAGGGGAGATCAAAAGGAATTCGGTTTAAGATGATTGTCAGCTAGCCATTCAACAGTTTTCTTGAGTGCTTGGTTCATAGTTTTGATCTCTTCCGGAGATGCTATCTTCATATACAGCTGGGTGTCGTCAGCGTACATGTGAAAGGAAATGTTAGCCTCATGCAATACCTCAGTTAATGGTTCGACGTATAGATTAAATAGTGAAGGGGATAGAGTTGATCCTTGTGGAACCCCAATTTGAATCGGAGATGGTGGGGATAGCTTGTTGTCTACCAGGAATCTTTGCGATCGGTTCTCTAGGAAGGAGTAGAACCATTTCGGTACAGTTCCCGATAAGCCCATCCTATTTTCCAGGCGTTCTAATAATTTGGGATGGTTTAATGTGTACAATGCAGATGATAGGTCCAGAAGGATCAGGAGGCAGGTTTCATTCCGGTCAACGGCTAGTAGAGCGTCATCTACTATGTGTAGGATTGCTGTTTCCGCACTGTGGTTTGGTCTGAACCCTGATTGGCAGTCATTTAGTAGTTCAAATTCAGTAATGTGTTGACTTAGTTGATTGTGCGCACATTTTTCTAGTACTTTGGCTAGTAGGGGAATGGTTGTTACTGGACGAAAGTTGTTTGGGTCAGATGGGTTCTCCGTAGGTTTCTTTAGGAGAGGGATGACCTGACCTGTTTTTAGGCAGTCTGGAATTGATCCTTGGGCAAGCGATTCATTAATTATCTTAGTCCAGTAGGGAATGACCATGTGGTTGATGTACTTCATCAGGAAGGTCCTGGCATCACTCTCTGGAGTAACTGCCACTTTACCTACGAGGGAAGGGCGAGGGCATTCCGCCCTAAAGCGGGAGTGGACCTCCTGGTCCAGGGGTTTCCGCAGCCAGCTCGCCACATACTTGGGCACCTTCTCACAGGGGACCCATTCCGATGATCGGGGATGGAGGAGTTCCTCCGGGTCCAAGAGATCGGACTGGGGATCAGCCGAGCCTTCAGAGGCCTGCTGGGGGCCCGTGATAGGGAAGGAGATGGGCACCAGGACCGACTATGGTCGGACTCCCCGTCCGAACCGCCTTGGGAGTCATCTGAGGGCTGTGGTGAGGCAGCTGCTACCTGCCCCCCTGGGGGTGGAACGTCTGGTGGAGTTGCGCCCACAGGCGTGGAAGGCAACTTGATGTCCAGGAACGCCTGCTTCAGCCTAGCAAACGCATCCAGGTCCACCCCTTCTGGGTGAGGGCGTTTGCGCGGTTTCTCAGAGGGGGGAGCGGCGGCCTGCTCTGGAGGTGAGGGGTCCGAGGGCCCTGGAAGCTCTTCCCTCGGGGGGGGGGGAGGGGTTGCAGGCACTTCTGTGCCAGATCCATCAATCTCCTCTCCAGAGGGGCCACCGCCTCTGAGACCGCCCTGACGATGGAGGCATCAACCGCGTCACAAAACTCATCCGTGACCGGGAAATATTGCGTCTCCTCCTCACAGTAGCCATCAAATTCCTCCATGATCATCAAGACCCGGGACCAATTGAGGACCAGAGGTAGGTATCAGGTAAGTACTTGGTGGCCACCCACCAGATCAGAGGGCTAATGCAAATGGAGGGGGGGTACCCCGGGTTACCAATCCCTGAACAGGGAGCCCACAAGGCCGGGAAGGAGGTTGAGTCAAGAGCCCCACACAACTATCCCCAAATCCCAGAAACAGCACTTGCTCTTGGGCTAGAGGGAGGCACTCGCTACCGGAATGAGGCCAAATGCAGACCAGAACGCCCTTGAATCACACGGGCGGGACCTGAATAAAGCCTGGGCCGGTCTGCAAACACACAGGCCGGGAAGAATCTGCACTCCTACCCCAAAAAGGGGTGTTTTCGCTCCAGGCTGGCTGGGCGGCTTGACAAACGCGGACGGAGGTGCTCGGCAAAGGCCATAAATGACGCGACCTCCGTCCCACGTAAGTCAAGCAAAGAGCGTCCCGAGGGACAAGGGAGGCGTGCCCCCTGGAGGCCGACGGACCGCCACGCACTCCCGCCAGCTCTGACGAGGTAAATTGCGGCCGCGTAGGAGCGGAAAGACGTTCAAACGGCCTCGGAGTAGAAGCCAAGGCTTCGGGGATAACAAGCATAAAAAACTGACCACAATAGGGCACATTAAACAAGGCTGCAAACAATCCCCAAACGGCAATCTGAGGGAAAGTAAGGCACTTAACTGACACCGAGGCTGCAGCAGCGAAGAAAGAGGAAGCACAGCAGGGTGCATCGGCAGTTATGGAGCCAGGAGACGCCTGATTGGTTGAAGGGACTCTGTTGAGAACTTGATGTTTTTCTTCAAGCTTCATGGAAAATGAAGTCTTTGTTTGTTTATTATCAGTTCTAAAATGGCTGCTGTGGAAAAATAAACGAAGAAAGAACAGCCTAATCCTCGCCTCCGTGTCTTGACCTAGAATTTCTTTCAGATTACTTTTCAGTTACTTTTGGGTTACTTTGAGGACTGGGGGTGGTTTGCCTAGATACCACACCTTAGGATCTCACGATACAAGGTAAGTAAGACTTTTTATACATTTGCAGTTTTGTTCTCTTTTCCCCATACAAACATCAGTTCAACACAGAACATTTTAGGCCCAAAATCTCTTAGCATGGGTTCCTATGGGAGAAAAGTGTTAGCGGTTTCTCAGGTAAGTACACGACTTACGGGTGGGAGTTTTGGGGGTTAGGACCAAGATTCCCCAAGGTCTAAATGGGCACTCGCGTTGCACCACCAGCTGCACTGGGGCGGCCGGGAGCAGAGTGCAGTGGCCCAACGTTAGCCAATGGGGCTTTCGGGTAGGGACTGCTCACGAGCAGGCCTCTCGGGGTGGGAGCCAAGGTCCTAGGGTTAAGGTCAGCACTGCAGGGGCCAACGACCAACACAGGAGCTGCACCACCAGCGGCACTGGGGCGACCTGGTGCAGGGTGCAAAAAGGACGTTGGGGGCCCTGTGAGTTTCAATGGAGACCTTAGGTTTTGCAAAGTTGCTGCAGGCTTGGGCAAGGAGACTTCCTGAAGGCGACCACCGGCTGGAGAGGTAAGTTGGGTTCTTGGGGGATGCCTGGACACCGTCAGATGGGCCACCCGAAGGAGTGGGGTGTCGGGTGCAAGGGTGTCCTCTGGTGTAGGGCTTCGGTCTCGGTCAGGGGGAATCCTTCAGGTTGAGGTTGCAGGTGTCAGCTTGAGGGAGGTCGGTGATCACCAGATCCCAGGTCAGGATCACTGGGGAGACCTCCTTGTGGTGTTGGGCCACTCGAACTTGGGCCATGGGCGTCGGGTGCAGAGTGGTGCAGAATCGCAGAGTCGCCAGAATTCGGATTCTGTGGTGAGTCTTTGCTTGAGCAAATCTGGTGCTCACGGGAGACAGAGTCTGTAAGATGGTTGCAGGGCCGGTCCTCCGGGCTCTGGGGGTTGCTGGCTGCTGGACTCGCCGGGGTTCTTGCTGTAGGCAGGTCGTAGACGGGACAGGCCGGTAGGGCTGGGACCAAAGCAGTTGGTGTCCTCTTCTTCTTGCTGGGTCAGCACGGCTCTTCAGTCCTTCATCTTTCTTCCTTGAATCTGAGGAGGAAAGGTTCAGGGTTGCCCCTAAATACTAAATTTAAGGGTGTTAAAGGGGAGTGCAGGTCAGAACCAATGGGTCCCTTCCTTGGGGTGGTTACACCCCCTATTATGCCACACTCCAGTGGGAGGGGACATGAGCCTCACCCCAACTGGCTGCGTCCCCTCATCTCCAGATGGAGGGGACTGAGATGTGTGCTTCACCTCACTTCTCCCGCCTGAGGGGTGGGGTTGGCAAAGGTGGGCACACCTCTCTTCCTAGCTTGGTTTTTCCACCGATTCTCCTGCCCAAAGTGGGGGACAAAACCGTTGGGAGCCAGTTGCTGGGGGCAGCAAAAGGCAGGGACAGCTTCCAAAGGCGACAGTTCTTTGAAGCTCCCCATTTCGTGGACCCAGCGCATCCTGGGGAGGAGGCACAACACCTCAGCCCAGGGTGGGCTTTGCTTCTGGACCCAGAGAGTGGAGGCTCTCTACCCAGGGGTCCAGAAACCTGTTTGGTGGTGGCAAATGGCGTGCAGCCATTCAGGTACCACACCAGGGCTGGTCAATTTTCAGGGGTGCCCTCTGAGTGCATTTTACATTAAATCCCACACTGGCATCAGTGTGGGTTTAATGTGCTGAGAAGTGCTATCAAACTTCCCAGTTTTAAGTAAAGCCATTATGAAGTCGTGGAGTTCGTAATGACCAACTCCCAGACCATATACTATTTATGGCTTTACTACACTTACAATGTCTAAGAATGGACTTAGACACTGTAGGGGTACAGGCTCAGTCCACACCTTAGGGCTAGTGCACCCTGCTAGAGGGGTGATTTACCTAGGCCCCAGGCAGTGGATCACAGGAATGGCACACACAGGGATGTGTGCCATGTGGAGACTTCACTTTTTTCTGCACCAAAACATGCAGCCTGCAGTGGCAGTATGTGTTTGTTAAGGTGCAGGGCCTCTAAGGGTGGCACAATAGGTGCTGCAGCCCTTAGAGGCCTTCCCTGGTCACAGTGCCTTTGGTACCCATGGTACCTTTTACAAGGGGCTTACCTGTGGCACAGGATGTGCCAATTGTGGATACAAAGGTACAGTCTTGGGAAAGAACACAGGCCCTGGGAACCTGACTGGCAGTGACCCAGGGCACATCAAGCCAGGTTGCATCAGATGCCAGGCAAAAAGTGGGGGGTAACCATGCAAAAAGGGGCACTTTCCTACACTTTTCATCAGTACTAGGATAAATCAGAAATGGTACGGTAAAGCTGAACTTCCTGAAAATAACCCTTCCTACCCCTGATCCACGTAAGTTGCACCAAAGGAATGTGGAGCGTAAGATTCGGAAATTCATGCTGGTACCATGAAAATGGTTACTATCCAGGTAACGGAGCTGGAAGACAAAAAAAAAAGTAATATGAGAATCTTTTTGTCTCAGACAGCATGGAAAAAGAAGCTATATCATACACTTCCTTTTAGGGAACATGGATACCACAAACTCTAAGGATTCTCTTCAACAAACATTTTGAAATTGAAAGAGCACACAGAATACCCAGAAAACTAATTCCTCTCTTGAAAAAGCCTATACCAATAATATTCAGATCACTCACATACCCTGCTACACAAAAGATAATCGATCACTTGAGGAAATATCAAAGTAATTGAAAGGAACGGATCAAAAACAATTATCTCACAAGACTATATAAGAGACACTATGAACTGCAGAAAAGGCTTTCTAGCTCTGAGGAGCTAACTATGAGAAATGAACATCCCTTTTGTAGGCCCTTCCAAACTGAAAATCACACACAGAGAAAATACATTTTTCTGTGACCCTGCTTACTGACAAACATAAATATAAACAATCTGCAGCAATCAGAGATGGACCACTAATGGTCTGAGATAGCCTCCTGATGGCAAGACTGCAACAACTACTCAACAAGATATTCTTCAACATTCTTTAACAAATCAGAGTCACATCTAAAATGTCGATATAGCCAATCAATACCATCCATGCTGTAAATAACACTGTTGACAATGGTATAGCCAACTTTCTACCCATCTCAATGTCCTATACAGCAGCCTCCTTACTATACCTCTGGATAAACAAATACATAAATAAGCTATCAACATATGAATATCAGCCTATTGCTAACAGACTATCTTCTAACTAATCTACTGGACACCCCACTAACATGCGACTTGACACTACCATGCGATTTGACACTCATGCTCAAACTGATATCCACTAACTGTGGCCAAAGCACTGAAATTCCAATTCGCTTTTTATCCTCGATTAGTATCTATAGACATGCAATAGACATACGCACTAACCCAGTCAATCTTAAACACTTGTCACATCTTATCCTGATCATACCATGCACCCACTACCTACATATGCACCAATTGCTTACACTGAGTCACTTCAAACAATTGTCAGAATCATGCAACTGACACATGACCACAAATCTTGTTGCTACAAATTGATTGCAGATCCACGACATACCCACTCGATTGGTTCATCATATAAGCTATTTGTTACCAACAAAATGAAAAGTTCTCAACCTAAGCTTATGCTCACATCTATTCTCAAGCCATGCTTCTTATGCTATGCCTATTATATAATTACTCAATATTTGTTTTCAACATCATATAGAGAGATACCTGATCATATCTCTAGACAAAGTCTCTTTGTTACTGCCAAGATAAAAATGTTTAAAACTTTTCAAGTCTCTAGTTAAACATATTACTACTACAAAGTCACCACCCTAACAGCTATATGGAATCTGAATGAATTCTCACATTATGCACCTATGCAAGTATCATTCAACAGAACGATAGACCACCCGCTTGATTCTCGAACAATATCTTGCTACTCTGTAAATGACAAAATGACCTAGAAAATGTTTAAGTGCTTTTATGTTTAATGTCTATATATATACCTCCAACAAAGTTGTTAACCCAACAGTTGTGAGACATGCAGAAACCACTACAATATATCTGTTCCATCTCAAATCACACTTGTTTTCTTGTTTGGCTGTAGTTTCAGAGGCCTTAGGCCACTCGAGGCTTTCACTGCCCTCCATTTTGAACTTTTGGGAAAGTGGCAGGGCCCAGTGCAAGGTTTTTCCATACGTCTAGATGTGGTCTTTTTTTTACCCTTTTTCTTGAATCTTTCTACCTTGTCTTCTTGCTTTTTCTCTATCCACCAGCAGCATTATCACAACCTTTAGCAGCCTGTTCTAGGGCACTACATTTCAAAGACCATGGGAATGGGATATCATACGTGCTAGGCAATGAAAAAAAAATGATAATACTCTGCTAAGCCTGCGCACATCATACTATCCGAAGCTTGCCCAGAAGACCCACCTGCAGCACCCATTAAACCCACACCTACCCAATGACTAGCAACACTATTAAGATCCCCTCTCTAAATACTAACTGCCTGAATAACCCAGTTAATAGAAGGAAAATAATTGAATACTACCACAAACTCAGAAGAGGCATCATCCTATTTCACGAAACAAGAATTGGTAATACGGAGGCAAGAAGTATGCAGTGCCAATGAATTCTAGAAAATGCTTGCTCCACTGCTAAAAAAGAAAAGACATAGGGATTAACACTCATTTGAAAGAAAGCAGGAATCTCACTAATGAATAATACACATGATACTAATAGCAGATGGCTATTCACTAAGGCATACAAAGAAGGGATGGATCAATACAAAATCAATATGTTTATGCCTCAACGGGTGAGGAACCTAAACTCTG
This sequence comes from Calotriton arnoldi, assembly GCA_963921515.1. NCBI lineage: Eukaryota > Metazoa > Chordata > Amphibia > Caudata > Salamandridae > Calotriton > Calotriton arnoldi. The sequence continues at coordinate 171,091 of CAWUFW010005617.1, read as the reverse complement.
GATGGACTTGAACAAAAGAATCCATGAAATACTAAATAACCCAGGACAAATACTAGGAGATGATTTTAATCTCCCTAGATATGATGGCCTCTTATAAATGCAGGGGAAAGAAATCTCACACACAACTGGGAAGCCTATGCAAGCTAAATGATATCGGACTGCTACATAATCCTACAGGCAGTGAATTCACCTTCTACACACACCCTCACAACACATTTACAAGAACTGATTATTATCGAATGATATATTCACCCCAAATTTAATCAATTGTAATTTTGGGCCATGCCTGCATTCCCGTAGAACATAATTATCTTCAAGACCCAAACTGGGACAAACCTTGGGGAATGAGAAATTATTTTTAAATTAACTAGATGCTAAAGACCAAATCATAAAGTCCATTAAATACTTCTTTAAAAATATTCGTCCCCGAAACTATCCTTGAAAAACCTCTCTGGGAAGCCATTAAAGCCATTAAAGCCACCATCACAGGGGCTATGTTTGGTATCATTCCACTAAAAACAGAAACATGAACAAAAAGCTAAACATCCTAGAGAATTAAATCATAATACTAGAACACCACCTAGATCACTGCAAATGTACAGAAACCCTGAATAATTTAATGCACCTAAAATAGGAGTCCAACAAAAGAGCTCAGCTGTGGCTTGCTAACCTCAAAGTAAAGAAATCTGTGAATTTAACAGGAAAGGCAGCACCCTATATAACTACCTCAAGGCAAAAAGCAATAAGTGGAACATTTCTGCAATAAATTACAAATCAGAGTAGATAAAATTGGATACCAAAAAATCCTAAAAAAGCTTTGAGTATTTTTACTCAAACCTCTATAGCACAGAAAAGCAAACATCTTCAGAGGAATGTCAAATATATCTAGATAGCATCCAAAAGCCCTCTATATATAACAAAGCCAAAGTAGAACTCAGTAAACAAGTTAGAAATCATTAAGGCAATCAACTCATTTAAAAACCGCAAGGTCCCTGGCTCAGATACGTTCCCAGCAAGCTTTATAAAAATTGACAGGCACGATTAATAGACCACATAAAGAACATTAAGTTAGTAAGGCACAATGGAAGGCACAATTTTGGAAGCCACTATTATAGTTATTCATTACAAAGACAAGGGTCTATTGGAAACTAAGAACTACAGACCAATGTCACTACTTAATGTAAAATGTAAAATCTATGCTAAAATCCTAGTCACAAGACTTGAAAGTCCCAACCGACTTAATTCACCCAACTCAAACAGGATTTGTGATAGATAGGCTGGCGTCAGGCAACATACGACTATTGAGGCACATTGTAGAAAAAGCTACACTTCTGACTTCACCAATGATGGCCATGGCACTGAACGCAGAGGAGGCCTTCTATAAAGTTAGTGAACCTTCCTGCATTCAGTATTATACACATGTGATCTAAGACTAGCCTCTGAACAAATTACATTTCCTCTACATGCTAACCCAACAACCCAAATCAGAATGAATGGAACCCTATCTGAGGAATTCAATCTATCCCAAGGCACAAGACAGGGCTGTCAATTATCACCACTGTTATTGCCCACTGAGCCTCCACTGAGACATTTTTTTCAATTAATGCATCAAAGGGATTCCATTTGATGATGGAAACAAAAGGTTGCTGCATACTCGGATGACGTATTAATCTTCTCTGAGAAAGCAGACTCTGCGATTTCAGAAATTCTTAATACAATAGAATCAAATACAAAAGCAACAGACTAGCTCTTAATTCATGAGAAATTGATGTGTTCCCTTTAAAATGCCAATGCCTTACAGGGAAATTTGAAACTACCATCCTGAAATGGTAAGCCAATAGCATCAAATACATAGGATATTGTTAGACTTGGCATCTTTTGGTGTGTTTCCCCTGACTTTTTGCTTTCTGACCTCCTGGTTTTGACTCTGTTTTTGGTGGCGTAATGATTCTGCGCACTTTCCTCACTGCTGTCCAGTGGGAAAGTGCAAGTGCTCCTGTAGGAAATGTGTTATGGATTGGTGTTTCCATGATTGGCCTATTTGATTTATGTGTCAGTCCCTTGTAAAGTGCACTGAGAGTGCCAGGGCCTAAAGATCAAATGCTGTTGGTGGGCTGCAGCACTGGATTGTGCCACCCACGCAAACAGCCCGTAAAGTGTAACTCTGGCCTGCCATTGCAGAGCCTGTGTGCAGCCTGGGGCTGCCATGTCGACTTAGCAAGTGCACACACTTGCAAGTCCCTAAACCTTCCCTTTTCTACATGTTAGTCACCCCTAAGGTAGGCCCAAGGTACCCCTGTGGGTAGGGTGCATTGTATGTGAAAGGTAGGACATGCCCTGGTGTGTGTGGCATGTCCTGATAGTGAATTACAGCATATTTCGTTTTCACTATTGCAAGGCTACCTGTTCCCCATAGGCCAGAATGGGCAGTTTTGATTATTACAGCTTATAATCCTAACTGACCCAGGGAACATGGTAGAAATTCAGTTTAGTATGCCTGGACTCAGAATGATAAAATGCATCTTTTAGTGAAGTTGGTTTTAACATTCTGTGTTTGAAAATACCACTTTTAGAAAGTGGGTATTTTCTTGTCTAACCATCCAAGCCTGCCTCTGCTAGGTTGTGTATTCCTTGTCTGGAGTGTGAGTGACAGGGGCTGGGGGATGCCAGGAGACAGGGTGAGTCAGCACAGGGCTGAATAGCAAGATCTACATGTAGATGGGTGGGAGGAGATGCACCTGGGACCTGAATAGGGCTGGGCCTTCCCTCCACAATGCTGGCTCCACCTCCTGTGGTGCGTCTGATGTCCCTGGCCTGCACTGTGAAAGGAAAGAAGGAGACTTGTCAACAAAGTGCTCCAGGACTGACCAGAACTGGTTTGGACTAGGCAAAGGCCTCTCTGTCTTCAGAGGGCAAAGAGAAATTGAGGATAAAAAGGGGGACCCAAACCCCAGAAAATTGGAACTCTTTGGGATCAAGAAGACTGCCAAGAAGAAGAGCTGGAGAAGCTGTGAGGAGGAACTACCACTTTGCTGTGTGCTTTGTTGTGTTGGCCTGCAGTGGCTGCTTCTGTCTTGGGCAGTGAAAGGACTGGAACTGAACTTTCTGCAATCTACTTTGTGAGTGTCTCCAAGGGCTTGAGGTAGAGCTTGCCCCCTGTTCAAGAAGTCTCAGGAACAGCAAAGACTTCAAGCCCGACGCCGTCTACGACGCCGCTGCCGACTCCGTGTCCTGAAGGCACCGCAGAGGGCACCGCCGCAACGCGACCCTGGTCTCACCGACGACGCCTGCTGACGCCACCACCGAGCTGCTGCTCGCACCGCGACCTGTGGGCACCGCACTCCGCACCGCCTCGCGACGACACCGTGGTATCCCCGACGACGCCGCTCCAAGCCGGACTCTACGCCGCTGCTTGCACCGTGGTTCGGGGGCACCGCTCGTAAGTTACAAGACGCACCGCCCTCATCCCGCACCACAGCCTTGGCCCGCCGGTGCCATCGACTCCAGTTCGTCAGCCGACGACAGCGCTGCAGCTACGACGACGCCGCTGCTGCACCGTGGCCTGCCAGCACCGTGACGAGCACCGCCTTCATCTCACACCGCGACCTTGGTCTCACCGACGCCATCCGATGCCGCCACCGAGCCACTGCTCGCACCGCGACCGGAGGGCACCGCACGCCGCACCGCTGCACTTCGCACCGCAGCACCCGACGCCGGCCGACGCCAGCGCTCCTGACTTCAACAGAGAAGAGATCGATCTGCAACGCGTGTGACTTCGAGGGCCCCGACGACGCCTGCACCGACCTCCGGAACCGACGCCTGCGGACGCCGTGTTTTCGGAAGCTCACCGCGAGGTCATCGACGCCCTGTATTTCTGATAGGTACTGTTTGCGGGTCTTCCCGACACCGTAGCTGACCCGCGACGCCGCGGTCAGCCAGAACTGTTTGGATTTGTTTGTTCACGACGCCGGATAGCCCTGGACGGAGCTATCGACATCAAGGAACTGTTTTTAAGGACACTGTGATAACTAAAGATTTTTAAAGTACTGTACTGTGGATTTTTATCGTATTGGTCTTGTTTTAAGTATATAAAAATATTGGATATTTTTCTAAACTGGTGTGGTGTCTGTTTGTAGTGCTTACACTGTATTACTGTTGGTTATGTGCAAATGCTTTTCACACTGTCTCTAAGATTAGCCTGACTGCTCGTGCCAAGCTACCAAGGGGGTGAGCAGGGGTTATTTTAGGAGTGTAACTCCCTTATCCTGACTAGGAAGAAGGGTCCCTACTTGGACAAAGGTGCAAGCCCTTGCCAACTAGAGACCCCCATTTCTAACAGTTATGCAATAACATATCACACCATTCCTGGTGGACTTCGGTGTGTTTCTTAAGAAGAGTCAACAGCAAATACAGAACAACACCTTCAAAATAAACTCCCTGCACTGCCTCTGGTTCAAATTAGACCCATTCCTACAAAATATAAACAACCCAAACTCAAAAATACAACTGCATCATTTGGATTGCACCTCGCCGTGCAAGGACATATACAATTCAGAATAAACAAATCATTGTCGAGTAGTCCTACCTGAACTATCCAAAACAGGTCTTACAACTCATTATCATTTTTATAGTTACAATATATTAGAACATTGGAATGTTGGGAGCTCCATTGTAGACAATGGAGTGCTCCCTGCTTCTACGGGCGGTAAAGGCCTGCAGAGCAACATTCCAATGTTTTACAAAACCTCTCGGAGCTCGAGGATTTAAATCCCCTCGAGCTTCGAGAGGCTTTGTTTATTTGTTAGAACATTCTGCCCTCTAGTGGCAGAATGTTCTAATAGCCTTATAGCCCTTCGTAGCAGAGCTATACCAGCTATTAAAGTCCCGGTCCCTTGTTAAAGTCCCTCGCCTTCGGCTCGGGCCTTTAACGCGGGCCTTTAATAGCCGGTATAGCCCGCTACGGCGGGCTATAAGGCTATAGTAAAGCAAACCATCCTTTTTGGAAGAAATAATTTCCCTTTATTTAGAAAAGAGAGCTGATACCAGGCCGTCTTTGTGTTTTTTGTGTTTTTTGGCAATGTGTTCCTTGAGAATGAGGTTGGTGTCTACAGAGAATCAAAGTGACTTGGCATTCAGTGAAAGTTAGGGTTTAAAGCCATCAAGATTAAGGTCATAGTTACATATTTAAACTGTTTCTTCTTCTTGTTTTTAGCAAATAACATGATTTCTGTCTGGGTTGGGTTGAGTTTCAGGTAGGTCCTGGACATCCAGGTCTGGATGACGTGCAGGCAGTGTTTGAGTCATTGGCTGTCGGAGGCAGTGGAAACTTACAAGTAGAGTTATGTATCAGTGGTATACTGATGAATCTTGATGCTGTTATTTGTGAGTAGAGCCCCAAAGGACTCCATGTAGAGGATGAATACGATAGGAGATAGTATGCAACTCTGTAGGACTCTGCAGGCATTAGGGTCTTGTGGGACCTGAAGGTGCCCATATGAACAAACTGGTGTTGATTCGAAAGGTAAGAGTAGAAATAGTGAAGGACATTGCTGGTGAACCCCATTTGAGACTCCAGCATAAGAGGGTGGGATGGTTAACTGTGTCAAAGGCAGCTGAGAGGACCAGTAATAGCCCATTGAAAGTAAATCTATCTCTATGGCTATACAAAGGAATAGAAGTAGTGACCAAAATCCCTGGCCTGTATGCTAAATTGATTTGTGTAATATTGAGTAATACTGTAATATTAAAAAGTACTTTCTTTTCTAAAAAGACAAGTCCTGGGCTGGACATTGAAATATTGTGTCTGTTGGTTAACTATTGAGTTCTGAGCTTGAACCACCCACACCACCTCTCTGAGAAGCCTACAACTGCCTGCCAGTGCTACCCTGAGAGTCGAGTGCAGCAAGGCGTGTACTTGGCCCAGTTTGCAGAGCCATTGTACAACCAACCCTAGGACACGAGCAGAAAACAACCTAAACTGCCACGGTTGGGGCCCAGTAGCCCCAGTATGCCCTGTGGCCCTCTGCACAGTGTCTGACAATGGAACATAGAGCTTGAATTGGTTCACCCCGTGGGCTGATAAATAACTACTAGGAAAGCCGATTTCCATATAAAATATTATGCTGCCAGAGAGGTGCAGACTCGGTGCTAAAAGAAAAAATATTTCTAACTCTAAAAAATGTCAATCTTTTTCCAATGCACAAGAAGCAAAATCTCTTCCAGTTATAACAATAACAAGGCTTTGAGGAGGATCTATTTTCTTCCTTCACAGTGCCCATGGACTGGCAAATGCAACAAGGTTAGTTTGTGGTGCAACAGCATGCACTGTGATTTTGTCAGAAGTTCTGGTCTGCAAAGGAAAAAGAGTGGTATTCTAACAGGTCCATCTGAGTCATGCTGGAACTGGCTTGCTTGAACGTCATGACAACCCTCACCATAAGAGGGATAGCATATAGGAATGGTCCCTGACCAACTGATTCATAGTCCAACCTCCCTCGGATGCGGTTTAAAAAATACTTGATGCACAGTCTTAAGCATTTTTCTGAGGGAGTGAGCATGCTTATTAGCAGATTTCCCTAGTCTCTAAAGATTTGTTTCAGTACATTGTCAGTGATCACACAGTCATGGAAGTATGGCATGACTACATACTTTAAAAAGGTTATAGTGAGTATCAAACAGCAAATAACGTAACATCACATAATATTCAGCAGTGTAGCGCATACAGGATACAACATAATTTTTAAAACATGTTAAATTGACAAGCACAGAAACACAGCTGTCATTCAACAATATAAATTTGTGGTACAGGTGAGAGAAATCAGCCTAAAACTGTTTGCACCCAGGTAGTGCATATGTGCCGCTGTGTCGTAAGGTCCACCCATGTTTTACCACAGTATTCACAATCAGGCAGACAGGCACGGCCCAAGCTGGGGGTAGTTAACTTGGCAATCTCCATCCTCCCCTGTGCCCGCCTGCACGCCACATGTCCTTAATCCGCCAGTATATCAATGTTTAGCAAGCAGGTATGTAGGGGGCCCCATATGTCTTTCTGTCTGCTTGTATGGGGTAGTGTGGAGTAGTATAGTTCCAGTTGTTCTCGACAGTGGCCCATATCTAACAGCTACTGCCTGGCGGTGGGGGTTTTGTCCATTCTCCAAGTGCATGCCACCCTTCGTTTAGGCTGCATAACGGCAATAGTGACAAAGCACCATACTTTGCTGGGGATGTTAGTTGTGAAGCTCAAGAGCGCTACTTTTGGGGAGGGCTCCAGGAAGAGTTTGGTCATTATAGAGAGGTTATCAAAAACGCCAGCCCAACAGCTTATGGGTGGGGAGTCCCAAGCAAGATGCATCAAATCTGTGTCTAGGGCCCCACTCCTCAGGCAGGAGGAGTCCAGATGAAGTCAGAGAATTTTTAGGCCAACCCATATGTGATCATAATGTTTTAATGAATTGTTTATTTACACGATTGTGGACATTATAGAAGAAGAACATTATATGAGGCAGTATGACTATTTTCATCAATGCCAGTTGCCACTTGAAAGAAAAAGGTAAGCGCCGCCATTTATTAATTTGGTACCCTATTTTGGACATGCCATTCCATAGTTCTCAACTGATATGGTGTTTTTGTCTAGGCTGACCCAGATGCCCAGGTGATTCACAGATGTTGTGCACCAGGAAATTGGAAATGTCAGCACCACCACAGGTTTGTTAGGCATGAAAGGGAAGATTATCAACGTGTTCCAATTTATGGTGATGTCCGATAGTGTCTTAAACAATGAGATCTCTGATGACTGGGCCTAGGTTACAGTCCAGATTGTACAGGGTGATAACATCAGCGTATAATGATATGAGAAGGTTACGAGGGGCAAAAAATTTAAGCCACGTCGTGCATGCAGTGGTCTTACCACACACGCCAGGGGTTCAGAAGCGAGGGCGTACAACATGTGGGGAGAGGGGGCAGCCCTGTCGAGTGCCCTCTGCTCACTGGAATGCCGAGCCTGTGTATAGTAGTTTTAACTAGCAGATATATGTAGTAGGCAAGCCCATCCTAGGAAGGACAGCAAACAGGAAGGGCAAATCCAAAAAGTCAAACACCCTTGTGGCATATAGGAAGACCACTACAGCATTTAGTTGCAGGTTTAACTCATCCATGAGGGCAAGTAAAGTATGTATGTTGTGAGAGGTGGATAGGTCAGGGATGAATCCAGCCTGGTCTGGGAGAATGAGGTCTGGGAGCAAGACCTTGGCTAAGATCTTAGAATCCATATTTATTATGGACAGGGGGTGGTAGGAGTCACGGTATTCAGTAGATTTGCCAGGATTAAATAAGGTGATAAGTGTGGCTTCCCAGAAGAAGTGGGGGAAGTAGGTCCTTCTCTAGTGCCTTATTATATACCTTCAGAAGCTTGGGAGCCAGTTTCTGTGAGTGGGCTTTATAGAATTCCACTGGGAACCCATCACTACCAGCATCCTTGCAAGTTGTGAGGCTGGAGATCCCAGCAATGATCTAGTCCAAATTGAGAGGCGCATCCAAGAGTTGTCTTCTTGGGCCTTCTAGCCATGCTAAGGTAATGATTTTGAAGTATGGATTATAATCATTGGGGATATTTTGCAAACACGAGGTATACAATACAGAGAAGTGCTAGACCTAAGGGTGGTCTTTCCCCAAACATTTTGCCTTATTCCTCCATATTTTTCTGATCTTGTTTTTGTTGGCCTTAAGACTCTGTGCACTTTATCACTGCTAAAGTCTGTGTGCTCACTGCAGTACTTGTTGTGCCACCCATTTAAGTAGCCTTGCATGCCATTGTAGCCTGAGTGTGCAGTTTTAAACTGCCATTTCGACTTGGAAAATCCAATTTTTTGCCAGGCCTAAACCTTCCTTTTTAATGCATTTGTCACCTCCAGCATATGCCCTAAACAGCGCACAGAGCAGGGTGCAATGTATTTAAAAAGTAGGATATGTACTTTTAACTTTTACTTGTCCTGGTAGTGAAAAACCCTCAAATTTATTTTTCACTATTGCAAGGCCTACCTCTACCATAGGATAACATTGGGGTTACCTTATTACATTTAATAACAATACTTCTAAATGGGAACAGGTCAGCAGTTCATGTTAGGTGTCTTTGGAATTGTAATGAAAAATCCTCTTTTATGGTAAAGTCCGATTTTGAATTACAATCTTGAAAATGCCACTTTTAGAAAGTTGGCATTTTCCTGCCATAGCCATTTAGTGCCTGCAGTATGTGTGTGGGTCACATGACTAGGTGTAGTTGGCACTTGGTCTTTGTGTATTCCTTTCAGACAGGCACACACAATAGAGAGCTGAGGTGTGCCTGGATGGGTCATCACTGGCAGGATGAGACAATGGAGATGGGCACAGCCCCACTTACACCTGAATAGGCTGTGTCCTGCCTTCACACAAAGGATTGCATACCCCCCTGTATTTTGTCTGGAGCCAGGGCAGTGGAGGCAGGAACCTGAGCACTTCAAAGGGAATTTTCTAGAAGCTTTTCCCAATTCAAAAAAGGCACCAGGTATAAGTATTGGACCTCAGACACCAACTCTTCAGTACACTTCTGGACCTGTGGAAGACTCTGCCAGGAAGAAGGACTTCTGTGCTGCTGAACGGACTGTCACACTGCTTGACTGCTGCCCTGAAGTACTGTTGCTCTTCTGTGCTGACCTACTGCCCCCTTGCCTGGGTGAGAAGGACTGGACCTGCAAACTGGCCCAGGACCACCAGAGTGACTCCAAGGGCTAGTATCTTGTAACCTGAAATCTAGAACTGTGAGTCCTACCCAACCAGGATGTGCCACCCCAGTATTGGACCTTTGGAGGTAGGTTTGAGGGTGCTCTGCCAGCCCATCTGTGGATCCAGCAGAACCGGTGCATCACCTCTGCTGCATGGACTTTGCCATCGCGAGGACTTTGCATCAATGTTGCAGCTTAATCGGAACCGCCGCTGAGCAACGTATCCTCGATGCAGGCCTTTGCATCTCAAGCCTCTTGTTGACTGCAGCCTCAATGACGATGCAGGACTCCGCATTGCAAGCCTCACAACTTCTTCGAAACCAGCCGCTATCCGACGCAGCCTCAACACAGGCCCATGCTTCGTAAGCCCCACTCATTGACAGCTGCCTCGACGACGATGCAGGACCTTGCATCACAGTCTTGCAGCTCCCCGGACCAGACACTGTGCAACGTATTTCCAACTAGGACGACACATGGCCTCGGCTACGCGACACATCCTTGGCATGGGACCTCACAACGCTCCACATCCGGGATTTAAGGCACTCTTGTTCATCTGGCCTAACTGGGTTCCTGTAGCAGGCCTGCGCCCATCGCGGTCAGCCTCAACTTTTAATTTTGTCTGGGTCTGGCGCAACCAGATACCCACAGTTGGCGCTTTGTGCTTTTTGGCACTATATTCACTGACATCTTTAAACTTGTATATCTCTGATTCTACTCATTGGCTTTTTGCTCATGTTTTACTCATTGAAATGTACTCTATTTGTTTCTAATTTGATGTGAGATTTTTCTTGTGTTGTGTTTTCACTTTATTACTGTTTGAAGTACTGCATAAATACTTTACACATTGCCTCTAAATTAAGCCGGACTGCTCTGTGCCATGCTACCAGAGGGGTGAGAACAGGTTAATTTGGGGTTTGCTCGTGATTTCACCCTGATAAGGATTGTAGCTGCTGCTTGAGTAAGGTTTCACCCCCTCAACCAGTAACCCAATTTCTTACAAGAAGTATTTAATGAATTTCTCCAGTATATGCTCCACCTCATAGAGGATTTGCCCATTGTCGCTTTGTAGTTGGGTGACTACTGGGGTTGCATGGTGGCCGCGTAGTAGAGTTACCAGTGTTCTGCTTGGGCATTCTGCGTCACCATATACTCTGGTCCATGAATATTTGTGTGTCCTTCTACTGTTCATCGGCTAGTGTCAGAAATTCATCTAGTTTAGTGCATAGACTTACCAGCCCTGGGCATCAGGACACAGAGAAAGGTCATCATCTAGGGCCTTTAGCTTCATCTCTAATTTGTTGAGTTGGTCACGCAGGGCTTTATGTACCCCATGTTGTTTAGCTTTAAGGCCTACCAGATGGTACCCTTGGAGTCTACTGAGCCCTCAATTGATTTAAATAAGTTCAGAATTTCTGTCTGCACTTCCTTTTTTAAATGCATTGTCTAGGAGGGACGTTGGGGAGAGGCGCCACATGAATGCTCAATGTGTCGAGATTGGTAATCCCAAAACAAGTTTGACTGGGGCAAGGTCTGACAGTGTACGAGGTAGACGCTCCACCTGTGTCACCGAAATGCACACCTCACTTGTTCCCAGCCAGTAATCCAGCCATGCGCAGGATATGTATGCTGTGGATATGTGTACTCCCTCTCTAAAGTCAGGGTGCCTCAAGAGCCATATATCTGTTAAGATCCCACTGTTAATAATGGTGGTCAGCATTGTTGCAGCCTAATGGTGTGAACAGGTTTTGGGGTGAGCAATCCATCTGTTTGTCCAGTACCAGGTTAAAGACTCCGCTCTAAAATATAGTGTGGGGGGACAGTGAAGTGCACCTTTGCCAGACTTGTTCAAGGAGGTCAGAGTCATCGGTGTTTGGACCATGTGTGTTAAGGAGCTTGATGTGTCTTCCATGTATCATGGCTTAAAGCAAATTGTATTGTCCCTGCGGGTTATTGAATTCATGGGGATGTATGATTGAACAACTGCTGCCTAAACCACGAATTCCTAAACCACGAAGGCTAAACAACGAGCAATGCCAAACAACTACATTTTTAACAACGAGTTCCTAAACCACGAAAAAAACACCTCGTGACTGGCCAATAGATGGCACTATTGATTTTATTTTCCCTCCTGAAACGTCCTTGTCAAGAGTGGATGTGCTCCTATAAAAATGTATTCATAACCTGCACTCGTAGTTCATATTTTGCAATCTGTGTTGCAGCTGTAAAGTGGAATGGATCAGTCAGCCCAGTTTGTGCCGAGTAAGCACACTCTGATATTTATCCTTTACAAATTATAAATGTATTGAAGCATTCTGCGCTTTGCTAATGAGCCGCTTCCGGGCCCCGGGGGCCGGTAGGCGCCCTGTCCGTCCTGAGGTAGGATAGAACTGCACGCGAGCAGATAACACTTTTACCAACGTATCATTTATCCACATAACATACCAGAGCCGCTTTTATCTGTGTGTGGGCGGTTGGGGCAGTTGAATAAATGCACGGTGCAGATATTTATTATTTCACAGGTGCCATTGGTCGGGAAATGATCTGCTTTCTGATGGTTTCATGGAGGCTGATGGGGCCACATGTTCCACGGTTCACTAGTACAAATCAACCTTAATTTGTGGACCCCTCACTCCCATGGGCGCCGGTGCTCCTGCACCTGCTGCGCTAATGGGAGCGGTGCCCCTTTCTCGCCACCATTATATTATACCCACCACTATTTCAGATATGAATGGTTGACTGGGTCCCTCGTTAGCCTTTTTTGCTTATAAATGTAATGTCCACGGGAGGCTTGAAAGTTGTGTTTGGAGACTCTAGGCTGAGTTTTATTTCCCATACATACGTTTTTAAAACTAAAGAGAACAGCAGCCTTAGCCTGTTACATTTGAATTAGTAGCATGGTATGGACAAATTAATTTAATGGCCCCGGCAAATGGGGCCGGGATTAGACAGCAAAGGGGTCTGAAAGCAAAGTTATTTTTTTATTTATTTTTTTACAGAAAAAAATGCATTTATCTTTGAAAATTCAGTCAGACAGCAAAGAAAATTTAAAATGCTCGGGATCTTGTAGTATAATTTTTTTTAATCATTTTCAGCATAAGCCTTAACAATTCATAAAGTCAAAATATTAATATCATGCTGTTATAAAATCCCAATACATCATATACATTACATCAAATATAATCAATCGTCTACTTCATTTTACGGTAGGAAGGATACAAAGAATAAATAAGACAGTTCACTTCTTAGTTGATCATATATCCAGTAATTAACCAGTAATTAACCAATTACTCCCGTAACCGAATAGAGAAGGGACCTGCAAAACCTTAAGAGACTGGTCATTGTAATTACAATAGTGCCATCTATTGGCCAGTCACGAGGTCTTTTTTTTCGCGGTTTAGGGAAGTCGTTGTTCGAGTAAGTCGTAGTTAAGGATGTCGTGGTTAAGGATGTCGTTGTTGTTCAGGATTCGTTGTTCAAGTCAGTCGTTTTTAAAACTTCGTTATAAAGGCTGTTTCCCAATTCATGGAATATCTTTAAGGAAATGCCATGTCTGGTCAAAAGTGCAATGCCCGGAGGGTAGGAAGAGTATGTCGCAAATGCTTTGTTGCCACAGCATTTAGTAGGAAAGCAGCAGTTGCTCACAGCCGTTATATGTGTCTCTTGAAGGAGGGCATGTCTGTTTGATGCCTGTCTAGATATGCAAATACCTGTCTAATCTTCCAGAGGTTAACTCCTGGACGGTCCATGTCAAGAGGTGCAAATGTGTCACTTTGCCCTTACTCGTTAACAAGTGGAGTAAGCTGGGCAGCGAATTGTGGGTACATGACCTGATCTCATGTCCCTCCAGGCATCCATTTGGTCATGCGGTCTGTGCTGTCTGAAATGTGGTAGCTCCTGCATGTAGCTGTTGTGTAGTTAAATAACCCCACTACTCTCCTCCCACACTAGGCATCCCAACCTGCCAGTGAGCCCCTTTCCACCCCTCCCCTATCCTGCGCTAATATGGCGCAACCTCAGGCAAACACTTTAGTGATAGTTAGCACAATACAATGGTGGCTTACCATTGGGGGAAACCAGAACTCTGGTGAACAAATGCCTCGTATGCAGGGCATTTGTCAGGGAAAACAAAATATGCTATGCAGTCTACCTGCTAGTCTGTGTCCAACATGAAAGTCCAACAGGGGCTCATTAGCACCGTACAGTATAGCCCGGTGAGGAGTTTAAGAAATCCGTGAAATGGGGGGGCATTTTAACTTGTCCTATATTGGTCTGCACGTCTTACCAGTTTAAACTATTGTGACAGCCACAGGGCAGCATCTCCTGTCTCTATCGAGAGTCTCATTCCACTTCACTCAAGTTATCGTCTGATCCGGTTGTGTATGCACCTGATGCTGAGCAAGTCTCGGAGAGGACGCGCTTGACAAACAGGGCCTCACTGTGTTGATCCTGAAAGATGTGCGTGATCTTCAATTGCATAGGATAAAGCATGGCATATGGGATGCCTGCTCGCTGTAGTTTATGCTTCAGTGGCAGGTACTCTTGTCTCGCTGCTTGGATGGCCAAGGGGAAGTCTAATAAGCTGGAGATGGTAACACCCTCATGGATGAGGTCTTGTTTCTCCCTCCCAAGTTGTAGGATAGTGTCACGATCCTTGAAATTGAGGAGTCTCGCTATTATGGGTCGCGGTGGAGCATCTAGTGAGAGTCGCGGTCCTAGAGAGTGATGTGGGTGTTCCACCACAAAGAGGGGGAGAGATGTTCTGCACCAAATAGTGATCATAGAGCTTTCTATGTGATATACCAGCTTGCTAGTGTTGGTGGACTACAGTAGGCCTATAATTGGAGGTTGGGCTTTCCAGGCTGATATTGTGACCTTTGGTGAAATGGTCAATGATCTGCTTGCTGGGGCTGTTGCTATCAGGAAGGGTGATTAAACCCACGACTAGTGCTAACAACTCCCAAACCTGCAGACTCTTTAGTATTCTCCCTGTCTCTTTAAGGCTATGGTCTTCAGAGTGTTCATTTCAGCTTCATGTCATGCATTTCTTTATCTGCAACACTGAAGTTACAGAGAAAGGATTTTTTGGGTATTCTATGTTGGGCTTCTGACTTCAAGCCAGCAAGGCAATGGCATGAAAGTCGCTGCATGAACAATGCATTACAATATCCATATGCCACCAAACCTGCAACATTAGCCCAGCCACTGAATGCTTGGTTTGACACTAGCACATATTTTTTCCCTATATATTCTAAAAAGGCTCTGTGGGGAGGTCTTAAACAAATGTTCTCACTGGCTTACTCAACTAATGGTCATTACAATAAATCAGAGTTGTCGGAGTTTGCAATTCTTGATATGGTGCCTAATGAGTGCTTGTGGGTGCCTATGCAAAGAAGTTCCTTGGAGTGTACTGCTATTTTGTGAGGTTTGGAGGGAGCGAGTGGTGTGTGGAGAGAGTGTAGGGTGTGGTTGGAGAGCACCAGTGTCATGGGAGAGAGTGGGTGTGCAGATAGAGCAGAAGGTGTGCAGTGAACATTTAGTCTGACTAGAAAAGTGAAGGAAGCATGAAAGTTGTGAACCTGGGTATAAAAAGAGACTGTGCAATGTAATGGGAGACTGTTGGGTGTGTTTGGAGAGTCATAGTGTAACAGGAGTCCATAGCCTGTGATTGGAGCATGTGAAGTGTCCCAAGAGCAGATGGGGTATGATAAAAACATGGATTATGAAGATAATGATTTTGAAGTTAAAACGAGGGGTATGATGGAAAGAGAGAGCATGTGATGTAAGCACAAGCCCCTAAGTGAAAGCAACCGGAGAGGGAGAGGTGCGGACGGAGGGAGCGCAAGAGATGTGGAGAGGGAATGGGGTAGAGAAAATGTGTGAAGTGTGGAAGGCATGGTTTATGGATTATGCGTGGTGTGGAGGTGAGGCAAAGTGTGTGAAGTGGACAGGTGGAATGATGTGAGAGCACGGGATCATAAGAAGAGCATGTGTGTGAGCTTGAGAGAAAAGAGGGTGGGAAAGACCACGCTGAGGGTGATGAATGTTAAGCGTGAAGGAAATTATTGAGCTATGGTATATGTTTTTTAGTGCAGGGCTTGCCCATGTCTCTCCCTTGCAGTGAAGTTGATGGTTTTCCTAATGAAGGCTCTCCTTGAGGGTGAGTTGTTGTAACAGAGGGCCAACTCAGGTTTTCAACTTTATTCTTTAGGCTACAGAGTGTGACTTCAGGCTTTCTGACTAAGCCCTGATCCAGCAATCCAACACTGAGAGCAATGATTTGGGCAGAGACAGCAAACTTGCCCATGTGCCTTGAAGAAGTCAAAGCACAATATTTAAAACACTAAGGGCCTGATTATGAGTGGTGGAATTTCACATTGAGAGATAGCTCTGGCTGGAAATCAATCACCTGCAATTAGAAGCTCAAGGGACAGAATCAATATCTGGATATCTCCCGGCCCCTGCAGCAGCATGAAGGGAGCAGACATTGCTACCCCAGACAGGCTCAAGCCTGCCCTGATTACCTGGCTCCCACCACAATGGCCCTCCTGCTGATAATATCTGCTCTGAGAAGGGAGAACATGTAAGCATTTTTCTTCCCAAAATCAGGCAAAACTGTGCAGAAAAGGGCCTGGTATTAATTATTCCACAATCCAGACAGAAAAGTTGTATTCGCTAGTCTGGCTTTGGGGATACCAGCTGTCCTTTGCACCAAACTTAAGCACACTCAAAATGAGGGCCTAGGTGGAGGTTTATAAATCCATGCAACTTCTCAAAGAATTTTTGGGAAAACATTATACTCTAAGTGAGAAAATCCTAGATCACAAACTAGGGACTTAGGGTACAAATTTTAAAATATCCATTTTAACAAATTCATAATTTGCCTAATGTAGCAAATCCGCCTTTCTACATGGCCACCCCAGATTTTTCACCTTTTTCTGGGCCCTATTTTGGATGGATTTTTAACTCTGTGAAATTTACCACTGCTTAACAGTGGTGAAGCGATAGCGTGTCCCCCTCTAAAAAGGAGGTGTACACTGGAACTCCTTATATGGCCTATTTAACTTTTCTAAAAGCCACTTGGGAATAGTGCTGTAATTGCGCCTTTGGCATGGAAAGCCAAATGTCATGTGGGCTGTAGCGTGTATTTACATCACCCACATGTATGACAATAATAGGTTTCTGCAAGAAGCACCACTGTGCTCTGTCTAGGCTGCAGTTTTAATGCAATACAGTGGCAGATTGCAAGGAAAATGCCTTTAGCAATGTAGGAAAAGCCTATTTATATATTCCTAAGTTATCCCTGAAGCATACCTTGTAGATTTCACAGGCAGGGTGCTAATAAATAAAAATGCAGAATCATTGTCATGTCTGCCATTTGACAAAGATGTCTTCTGACCTTATCTTTCTAAGAAGTGTGAAAGTGTCAAGTCATTCGACTAATGACAGATTTAACACCTGATGCAACATTAGTCTGGGACAAGTGTCTACTCTTTACCATGTCAAGGTTGAATAAGAACAAATACAGACATATAGCTGAAATAGTGTAGTCCGTTTTGACGTCCTTTTACCTTATATGTTTATGAGGAAACATCTGGGACACACACCTCGATGCATATAATCTATGTCAGACATTCCTAAACTTTTGTCAGAAATTCCAATTTCTGATAAGATTTAGTATACAAGGACTGCCACTTGACCACTTGTCAGGAGAGGTCCTTCACCCAGATTTTCACACAAGTTTATTTAGACAATTGCGTGGCTACTTAAAACCATTGCAATAAATATACAAGATAATACATGTTTACATAGTAAGTTAAAAAATTCATTGATAAAATCTTACAATTCAATTTTTTAATATATGACAGATAAAAATAAATCAGATAGTCGCAACTTTAAAGTTAGGGATGCTATTGCACAAGAACATTTTAATTCGTATATCTGTCAACGAACAACCAATCCGTCCCGGACGGCCTAAAAGTTAATATAACCATTCGATAGTACATTTACATTTACATGATAAAACATAAATTCATGGTGAAACACAGTTAAATTCAAATGGTAAAATCTTTAGTGTCAATATAAAATATTTCTAATAGTAAGAGGCAAGTGGAGGTCGCAATTTTAAGGCTAAAGGAACACTCAAGGGAAGTATTTCAGTTCATTAATCATCCTTAGGGGAATTCGGTAAAAGTCAATGGGTCTGCCACTAATAGTGTTTTGGGGAACTCTATATTGTTCCTAGAGGATGATATGACCATTGAATTGTTTCTTATGTCAAATGTACTGTACGATTTACGTGTCCTTTAGTCTTTGCTCCACTTTTAGCAGAAATTTGACAAAACTGCAATTTAACTGAGGGTCCCCTGGGTCAAAACAGGCTAAGATTGCCTGTCTTCTTGTTCATATTCCTATTTGGTTAAAAGCCTTCGTTAACAGTTGTTTCCTTTCTGCCGTTACAGTATTACAGGAGCAAACCAAATGCAACATGTCCTCCTTGCAACTCCCACAGAGGTAACAAGTGACAGGTAGATTACCGCATAGCCAAGGTGCCATGTGTTCGTTGACTGGTAATAACCCCAGCCGGTAGCTTAAAAACTGCTGCTTAATAAAAACTAGGTAACCAGTGGCAAAATAATCTTGTGGTGCAATAGACTTGTAATTGTTTAATGTCATCCACCCATGTGCCCCTTTGTGCTAATGTGGCTTTATCTTCTGTGGCTGATTGAATTTTAAGAGACTTCTTTACCAAACGCTTAAAGGCATGTAGGTCAATTGACATTTCCCAAAGCTGATCAAGCTGATATATGATGATGCTGTAGTTCGTCCCACAACATATCATTCAATGTGTTCAATACAGCTTTCCTGATTTTGTTCCAGCATATTATGTATGTGCAGAGTCTGGCTAGTGATTGCTTGACCAGTCCAAATTCTAGCCTTCTCTGAGCCGGGGAGGTGTAACTTGGCAAGGAGTATATAATTCTATAAGCTTGGGAGATGGCGTTATCCAGAGTGATTGCATCCTGCCCTCTTAAAGCCTCACTTCCATCTGTGCTTGTTGGAAGGAGTTTTGCCCTTACAACTTCCAGTAGTGGGGTCAAGACAGGTCCGGCTACCTTTTTCTTCAAGTTTTTAAATGCTGCAGCTAGAACCAAGCCTTTCTTTTGTATTGCCTCCTTCTGCGCAAGAAAGTTCCCTTTATTGTCAATAATTACTCCGAGGTATTTGTGTTCAACTGCATTTTTCAGCTGCTCTTTACCCATGAACCAAGTTTGTGTTTGTGTTCTTTTATTATACAGTTAATTAAAACCGTAACATACAAACACCATATTGGTACTTAATAAAATTAAGGATTAAAAGTTGAATACACATTATAAAATCAAACAGTGCGAAATAAATGACAATTCCAAAACAGCATTTCAGGTTGATGACATTATATCACAATTAGCCGTTTAGCGCCAAAAGGAAAGTGTGTAGTGCAGAAGGCAATAACAAAATGTCCCAATGCTTGTTACAGATACCGATAGCTAACTTTCATCAAAGTTCATTTGTACAATAGCAATATAAAATAGAATTTGAAATTGATTCAGCGGCTCTTACTAGGCTATCTCTGTAAGTGCGTTGTTAAACCCTGCAAGGTGATATGATTTAGCCCCCTTAAGCCCATCTCATGTTCTATGTCTATTTCTTAGTGCTGGGCTGTATGCGGTGCTGTTAAAATAATATTAACAAATTTCCCAGCCCTTGCTAGAACTTGAGCTGAATTATTACTGAAGCACAAATCAGATGCTTCCCTGCAATGCCTCAGTAACTTATCCCAATAGACTGGGACCAATAGACGTCGACTGTCGTTAGCAAGATGAGGACAACAACATAGCAGATGTAACCAGGACTCATGTGGATAATTACAGAGCCTACATGTTAGCTGTCCATTCCTCCGAGCCCACAGCGTGTAAAATCGTAAATTGGAAGGGCTAAAAACCTCATATAAGTAATTTTATTGCGAGTCTGTGGTTGGAGGGAGTAATTAAAGTATGGTTGAGGTTTCCCCTTGATATACGAGGCGTCCAGAGCTGTGAGGAGTGGCTTTTTGGGAAGCTGAGTGATGTCTCTCTCAAATGACACTAGGGTAATTTGGTTTTTTATTGTTTTTTTCCACGTTGACAGGGGAATGATTGGGTTAGAGAGGTTTATGGTTTCAATCATCAGTGTGGAAATGGCCAAGTGCAGCTGTCTGTACCAGGGAGAGAGTTCGTCCGTGAACAATGATTGCAGTTGTTCTTTCACGGATTGAGCTGATGCACGCAGAGTGTAGATGTAAAATTTAATTAAGTCGCCTAGGCAGTGAAGGTCTGCACTTGCCAGGCCCAGCTCAAGTCTCAACCTGGCCCCCCTTGCATGCTGGGGAGCCGAAAATATTTTCTTATAGGCCATTGTTTGATAATTCACGAGGAATGAGTCCATTTTGCCTGGGAAAGCCAAGTGGCCGTAAGACGATGCCGGGAGCAGTTTGGTACGTAAGACCCTTAAAATTGGCTCAGCAGTGGAGATCTGCAAGTGCCGATTCAAGCGCCTCAGACTATGTATAACCCCAGCTCCCTTGGGCCGAAGATATTTGAGATGGGCCACTTGGTTTGCTCTTTCATTGAACCAGACTCCCAAATAATTGTAGCTGGTGCAGGTGGCTATTTGAAGTCCACCTACTCGCCAAGACAAGATTTTCTTTTTTTGATGTTTCCCAAAAATCATAACTTTCGTTTTTGACTCATTCATCAGAAGATCATTTTTTATGTTGTATGTGTTAAGGGCAGTGAGCGCTCTTTGTAGTCCTGTTTTTGTATGATCCATAATAATAATGTCATCGGCGTATTGCATGATCTGTAGTCGTACGCCGCCCAGTTTTGGGGCAACCAAGGTTGCACCTGCCAATGGCTTTAGGCAAGTCAGCAGTATAGAGATTAAAAAGTAGCGGGGCTAATACGCAGCCTTGTTTTAGACCATTTTTCGTTGCAATTTTTGCAGATACTGTTGTAGCGCTGGTTTTAATCCTCACCCAAGTTTTCTGATGTAGTGACATCAGTGCAGAGAGAAGTGTGGAGGGTATCCCGCAAGAATTTAGCTTATTCCATAACATCCCTCGATCGACTCTATCGAACGCTGCACTAAAGTCCACAAAACAGCAGAATAGAGGAAGATGATTGGCCAGAGTGGCTCTCCAGGACTGGTAAGCCAGCGCTATTATGTTATCTGTTGTAGAGCAGCCTGATCTAAAGCCTGACTGAGTACGGGGGAGGATGCTGTTTTCTGTGACCCAGTTTTCTAGTTCTGTCAGCAAGACACGGGCGTAGGCCTTAGCTTCGATGTCCAATAACGCTATTAACCTGTGTTGCCGGATTTGAGCGGTTGCCCTTTTTGTAGATTGGATGTAATAGTGAGCCCTGCCAGGTAGATGGAATTGTGGCTGTAAGAAAGGCTTGTTTAAAGAGCGGCGTAAGGAGCTCTGCCCAAAAGGATCGATTCAATTTAAAGACTGCAGCAGGTATTCCATTGGGCCCTGGCGCGCCATCGTTCCTCATGCGACTAATGATTTTGATTACTTCGGCTTCAAAGATGTCCGGACCCTGAATGTTTTCATAGTTTGGTGCTTGGGACAAATGGAGGGCTGGCGGCTCCCCTGTCCCCCTGCTGTAAAGCTGTTTGATGTGATTCACCCAGACATGCTCAGGTACCCCATTCTCCTTAGACAGGCCACTATTGCTAACTTGATTAATGTATTTCCAGAATGGAGCTGGATTTTTTTCCTTGAGAAGAGAGAACATTTTAAGCCAGGCGTCCTCTATTCGTTTAGTGCGCTGCTCCCATGCACGTTTCTTATAGGCAGCTCGAAGAGATCCAATAGCAGCACCCTGCAACGCTTTTCCCCCTCTTTGTTTTGCTTTTGGGGCATTTTGAAGCTTCCATTTGCTTTCCAGCGTTTCCTTATTTGGGTACCGGTTTAGCTGGTTTGGCCCCTGCTTTTGACGAGCGTCCGATATTCCACCCAGCGCCCGATGCAGGTCCATGAGGAAAGTGGGCCAGTAATCTAGCAGGGCTTTCGAGCCGAAAGAGGTTTTTAATTGTTCATTTTTAGTTGTCCATGCGGACAATTTTGTGCCGAGGTTAGTGGTCCATTTTATCCTGCGGGGGACTTTATCGCATTCTTCACCCATAGATTCACCTACCGGTGCAAACTTGCAAGATACAGCAGTGGAAAGACTAAAGGATGCTCTAAGGGGCCTGTGGTCGCTCTCTACTCGATTGTCAATATCAAAGTCATTCAGATGTAAGGCTAATGTACTGCCGACGAATAGATAATCGATTGTGGAGATGTTCCTGTATGTTGGGAGCGGGACCCATGTCTGATCCTTTGCTTTCTTAAGATTATGGGCGGATGATATAGAACAGGCGTCAAATAAGGCTTGTAGTACAGCGACCTCTTTAGATTGTTCATTATCCTTTCCTGTCTTGTCAAGCGATCTATTATTAAAGTCCCCAACTATAAGTGGATTGTGATAAGGATATTTGATGAGAAAATCTCCAATGATGGCTGCCTGGTCATCAAGTGCTTGGTTTCTCTGGTGCAGAACTGGGTTGACATAGCAATTGAATAATAACAATCGAAACAGTTTATGGTGGTTTTTTATTCCATTGATAAGTAATGCTTGGATTCCAGGTGAGAGGGGTGCAAGTGTGATGACTTCCAACCTTCGGGAATGCTTGATATAGACAGAGAGGCCGCCCAAAGATATTACGTCTTGAGGCCGGGACATGGATTTCAAAGTACCCGGAGAGAGCTGTAGTAGACGTTGCCCATGTCTCCTGGAGACAAATTATATCACTACTTTGAAGGTAATCTAGGGCAGATTCAATTTTAATCAATTTCTGAAGGCCAGCCACATTCCAAGAGATAATCGTTAAGTGATTATTTTGCTCGCTCAATGTATAGTCTGTATTGCCTCTGAGGGACTTAGAGATACCGTCGGGCCGAGTGGTGACCGCACTCGGCCTGATGTCCGAATTGGTTGTTAATATCCTGTTTGCTAGAGAAGACTCTTCTCTGATTAGTGGAGCAGGTGATCCTCAAGGGTTCATGTTGGGAGAGAGTACCAGTGGGATTGTTACCTGGACGAGTGCCATCAGCGCATTTTAAGATGGAATAGGTCGATGTATTTAAAGGTTTGATGACTAAAACGTGAGGGTATCTGTCTTGAGGTAGGTGCCTAATCTCAATGCCCCAATCCGCCAATCGATTGGCTTCTTGCAGCATTGCCGTCTGGTGTGGCTGTTGGTATAGCCCGACCACTGTGGATTCGTCGTGGGAGTCGCCTGACAGGCTTTGGAATTTAACCCAGGCAACATCTGCCGAGCTTATATGCTCCAATGATGGTATGTGAGTGAATAAGCGCAGAATGTTGCCTCTGTTCAAAATGTCATAATTGCCTTTGGCGTGGTATCTTGGTGTAAGTACGACCTCCACCACTTCTAGTTTTGAACGGCTGCTGCTCCTCGTTAAAATTCCCGGTTTGACTTGATTGTCAAATACTAGTGTGGGTTGATATGTTGGGGGGGATCTATATACCATTGGTCCAGGAGGAGATTTTAACGCCTGTTGATGCTGCATATTAGTGCTATGTGCAGCGCTGGACAATGGTTGCATGCCAGCCTCTGCCTGTGTCCCTGAGGTTATAGGCAGGAGTGTCGGCCCAGGGACAAGGCTAGTCCTCACATCTGGTCCTTCCATAGACTTAGACTGACTTGATGTTGTACAGACTTCCCCCTTCTCATTGTCAGGAAAAGAGGTAGAGGGGGCATTGGGGGAAATTGCCCCTTGGGCGGAATCATCCGCTAAACTCTTAATTGATGATTGTTTGCTGGGTCGTAGATGGTTTGATGTCATTTCCCTATCACACTGTCCTGATGTCTTTGCTGAAAAAATTGGATAGAGCCTAACAGGGCCAGTGTCTGACTCAGTTGTATATGTACGAGTAAGGAGGGACGCCGCTCGATTTTTGGCTTTTGCCCTTTTTTGTAGTTTCCTCAGTTTTTCTTTGCTTTCCTAGAGAGCGAGCCTTCCTTCTGTTTAATCTCTGGAACGCCGTCAAGTTCTTCTGCTATTTGACAACTAGTTGAAAGGCAAAGCGTAGCAGTTATAGGCCCCGTCGGAGAGGTTAACTTAAAACAGTGGGTGATGGCAGATGTAATGTTTTGGTTGAGCTTGCAAGTGGATCTTCAGGTAGGTTAACTTGATTGTTGATAAGTTCAATATTTGGTTCAAGTTTAATTGGAGTTAATTGTGGAGGTGGTCCGGGGGGCCCTTGTGACCCGGATTGAATCTGCTAAGGTGGTCAAGACCGCAGGAAGGTTTGCCCACTGGTCCACAATGGCCGCACATGAGCATGAGCAGTTTGTTTGCGAAGTAAGGAGCAAGTTTGTAATGTGGTCCATTTTTCCTTTCAAATCTGCCAAGCACAAGGCTATTGCCGGCAAGAGATCCATTTGCAAGTCCATCTTGGAGGATTGCCAAAGTAGGGCTTTGGCCGTTATATTTTGTGGGTTGGTGAGTTTTGGCGACTCCGAGGCAGCCGTAAAACTTAAGCTTTCTATATTTTGGGAAGTGCAATGATAATGATTTGTTCCACTAGATAATCTATACAGCTGTGGAGTAGACTCCAAGGTTTGTTCGACTTTAGTTTCAAGTTGCTGTAGAAATAATGATGAAAGTTCTCCCAAGTCTTGTTTTTTCGTAGCAGCAGGAGAACCTATGGCAGCGGTCAAAAGAGGATGCTGCCGGGTGGGTGAATGAGATTGGTGTATTTGTGCCTCAATTGTTATAGATCTTCCTGGCACACGTGAGGCTGATTTAAGGCTATCAGTAAAAGATGAATGAAGGTCCGTTGGAGCAAAGCTCATGTTAGCATTAGAGACAGAGTCCGGCCCCAAGGGCAATTGAGTGAGACTGTTAACAGTCTCCATATTTGGACAAGAAAGAGAGCGGAGTTTTGTCTTCGTGGGGCATAGGCCCTGGGAACTTGTTGCGGAAGAGGAGAGGTCTTCCTTGATGCCTGAGTTGTTTCTTAGGTGGTCTGCGCTACCATTGGCTGAGACTCCATTTAAGGGCTTGGAAAGCAGGTATTTAGTTAGCAGGCCAGTGTTTTCAATTTTTCGGTTATTCTGTATCTTAGGGACCCCTGAAAACTGGTCTGAGTCCTGAGCATTTGTGCATGTTAATAGCCGTGTTGGGACTGCACCTCCATTGGCATCAACAGCTGACCTTGACCTGGTAACTGGAATCCTTTTTATCATCTTGGGGCAGTATGCTATAATGTGCAGCGCTGCGCACAATGTGCTGGTGGGTAGTTCCAGAGGACGTGCCGACTTATCCTATTATGCTCGTTTACTGCCAAGGTCCTCAGTTCCTTGACTGGTTGATTAAAAGAGGGTGATTAATAAGTGATTATTAGATGTAATGACAGAGACTTTTCTCTGTGACCGCACTTTGACAACAAGCTGGCTCCCAGCAGGCTTGTCTATTCCGGCCCGAATTTGGCAAAGTGCGGCTGGCGACTGAAAGCTTCCACTGGCCACTATGCCCTTGCTGTGCACTTGCCTCCACTGCGATATGATGATTAATCCTAAGACGAAATAGGATGGTGAACCAGGGGACCAGGTAATTACTAGGTAAACGTAGGTAGGCTGTGAGCAGGGCACACTGGTGAGCCACAGGCTGCACCCAACCTAGTTGGGCCGCTTCCGTGGACTCTCTGGGTACACACTCAGCGGCTGCCCCTAATGGCGGCAACGCTCACTTCTCGCTCACCTTCCCTGCGGCCGTCTTCGGTCCCCTTCGCGCACAGTGAGAGGTTCGCGGGGCTCTCGGAGGCCGCTTTGTCAACGCAACCTTTCCGAAATGCCCCCGTCTTCCATCTTACGGGGGCCCCCCGGGCCGTTACTTAGCCTCGGTGTAGCCGCAGAACTCCCGCAGTGCTCCCGCTCCTCTGCTCCTCTGCTCCTCTGCTACTACTACTGCAGAGACGCAACCAGCCTTCAAACGGCTCGCGCAGTAGACAACACGAGGACATTGCAAATCGTGTGTTTGTGTTTTCTTGACGTTATAACACATGGTTTTCGTTTTGCCATAGTTGATCTGCAGGCTGTTGATTTGCGAATAAGTCGTCATTGTGTTGAGGAGTCGTTGGAGACCCACCCGAGTGCGGCTCACCAGTACTACGTCATCGGCATATAAGAAGCTTGATATCCGTTTTGCCCCTAATTTCGGGGCATGAGGGTTACATGATTGTAATGCTTCCGTCAGGTCCGCCAAGAAAAGATTAAATAGGGTTGGTGCCAGAACACAGCCTTGTTTTAGGCCTCGGGTGGTTTAAATTTTCTGAGAAAGATGTGTGCCTGCTCCTATTTTGATTTGAACCCATGTGTTACTATGTAGCATTATTAACATGTGTAAGAGATTCTGTGATATACCCCAATTTGCTAACTTCCGCCACAGTTTCTCTCGGTCTACACAGTGGAAGGCCGATTTAAAGTCAATATAGCAGAAGTATAATGGAGATTTGGATGCGGGGGCAGCGTCCATAAGTAAAGAAATTGCCAAGATGTTTGTGATCGTGCCAGTGGATTTTAGGAACCCAGTCTGTTTGTATGGATTTATGTTATTATTAGAAGACCATGATGTCAACTCTTCCAGGACAGTTCCTGCAAAGTATTTGGCATCAACATCCATTAATGTTATAAGTCGATAGTTTGCCGGGAGGGATCTATTCCCTCCTTTAAATATGGGAGATATGATCGACCCCTTCCAGGATGCAGGAATAATTTGTGTGCTCCTAATTTCAGTGAATACTGGTGCCAGAGTATCAGCCCAAAAGTGTGGCTTATATTTGAAGACCGCAAGGGGAACGCAATTTGGGCCCAGGGCTCCCTCTTTCTGTCCTTTCATTATCTGTTTTTTGATGGTTTCTGTATTTGACTCCGACAAGCCCTTACACCGCCTGTTTGATGGAATTACCTGAAGATTCGTCTGTGAATATTCTTCTGATGGTTCATTAAAGTAGGTTGTTAAGTAGCGGACCCACGAAACCTCTGTGATATGTGAATTTACTCCTCTATTGTCTGGGTTCAGGAGTTGGTTTACTGTGGTCCTGAATCTAGTGCCGTTTTTACATTTTATATCGGAGTGTAGTTTGGCCCATAGATCGTTGTCTTTGTCTCTTTGGATTCTCCATTTTAGCTTTTTGATTAGTTTTTTGTTTGACTTCTGTGCTGCAAAGGCTGTTAAGTCTCCCGGCTTTCTCCTTAGTGTCCTAAGTGCTTTGTTAATTCGAGATTTATATTCCCGAAATCTGATATCATGTTTTACAGTGGAGGTTTCTTTATATATTTTGTTGTCACCTTTAGATTTTATTGATTTAGAATGCTTTTCACGAAGTATTCCAGTGAGTCTTTCCCTTGTGTTTACCGCTGTACTTTCGTTGCTTGACATTTCCTGGAGCATATCCATTACTGTTTTGTGCAATAGGCAAGCCCGACCATAGTGCTCTTAATACATCTACAATTTATTAGATATGTTTTGTCTGTTATCTCCCTTATAGGAATTGAACGGGTAATATATGGGGAAAATGTAACTTCTTGTGGAAGATGGTCACTGCCGGGTCTAACTTTAATTTGGAATGAGCAAATGTATTGAAATATAGTCAGGGAGACAAATGTATAGTCCAAACACGAACTAGTATTATTAGAATGAAATGTAGCATTAGGCGGGTTATCTGCTTGAAACCTACCATTTAGGGTCCTAAGAGATAGATGTTCAAGATCATCCGGAAGTCGGCGACCAGCTTTCGTCCATTTCCCTAGTGTGTTCCTCCCCTGGTCCGGTATTTCCCAAAGTGCAGATTGGAAGATTAATAGATCACTCGCCGAAGAGCCCATTAAGTATAGATTGAAATCCCTGGATATTATAAAATGGGTTGTACTCTCCATCTCCAACAATCTCGTTAGTTTGTGCACTAACTTTTTATTTTACTACCATTAAGTTTGTTTTTAGGGTGATGTAAGTATTGATCAAAATAACTTCTGTCGCAACATCTTTGATGTTTATAGTACATTTGGTCGCATTAATTCCTGTGGCCTTAAGATCTAGAGCTGTTCCTGAGGCTCCACTAGCTATCGTGATAAATGTTGCCAGCACACCTGAAGGATGCCCATGTTTTGCTTGTTTTATAGCTGGTGTCAAGAAGCCTATGTATCCTTGTATAAAGACAGGTTCCACTAGCCACGTTTCCTGGAGGAAAATGATATTGAAGGACGCTAGATAAGTATGCAACTCTGGATCAGCTAATTTGGAGTTTAGGCCATTTATGTTCCAAGGGCACCTACGCAGCAGTCTGGTGTTAAGCCCTTTTTGGTTAATTTGAGATGGATTTTGTCATGGTGAAATAGGATTAAGTATTACTGTCCTGACTATATCTCTTATGCCTTCCTGTGACTTTTCCTGGGCAGCCAGTTCTAAGACTCTGTGGAATTTATTTGAAAAGCACACTGTGTCTGTGGAGCTCTTTGCTCCCTTTAATACTGAGGTGGTTTCTTCCTTCCGCATGTCTGTTAGCCCATTTTGTCCTTGTGGTAGCAGAGGGTATCCTTTCGTTTGTCCGGGGATAAACTTTATTCCCCATTTTTTTAGTGTTAGACCTTCCGCAAGGATTCTTTTTGCGATTTCACTTGAAGACCACGTGGCCCTAGTTACTTCTCCTCCAGGTGCTGCATCTGAGTTCTCAAATTGTATTGCGGCCAGGTCTTTTTTTGTAATATTACTTAGATTTGGAATAGCTGCCAACAGTCTAAGAATATTTCCCCTGTTTAGGACGTCGTGTCTGCCTCTGGATACATATTCCGAGATCAGGATTAAAACTGAGGTGTTGATCGGATCGATTTTTGCTTCAGTCCAAAGGCTTTCCAAGTTGGAGCTTGTTTTAACATGGTCTAGTACCATGGGAATGTTTTCTTGCGGGCTCAAGCTAGGCACTGTAACGTTCGCAGAGTCTCCGAGGGATATAATGGGTTGAACGCTGATGGAAGATGTCGAAACTGGGTCCACAATCGGCTTTGTATTGATGATTTTTCAGTCTGCGTAGAGACGTTGTTTCCGATTTTTACGGCAGGTACCTCATCCCATAAGCTATTTCTATCCCTTAAGACTCCGGCTGTTGGGAATACCTTTTTTTGGTCGACTGATACCTCTGTTTGAGTTGTCATAAACTTTGAGGCAGTTGCTTGCTGTACTGGTTCTACACAACATTTTAACCGGACAACAGCCTTTACCATGCGGCCAGATCACGCAATGCCTTTACCACACAACCATTACCATGCAAAGCCTTTACAGCACAATCTTTTACCACAAATATGCCTTTACCATGCTTACCTTTATAAAGCAATGTATTTATATTTAAGGTGTGTGTGTGTTGTTTGTGTGTATATATATATATATATATATATATATATATATATATATATATATAATCTACTGGCGGTCGCCAGTAGATAGTTATAGTTAGGATCTTTATCCATAGGAAATCCGCAACATTCTATTTGAAATAACTCTTGCGCCGGTTGATGAATCTTCGCGAAAGCTTCCAACTTGTTGGGGCGCTCCGCTCCTACTCTGAAAGTCTCGGGTTGATTCGTCAAGCGGGGGCCGAGAAAAAAGGGGGGTCCCAAAACGCGTTTTCTCAGTTTTCTCCATGTTAATTCCCATAGGAAATTTTAGCCACAGCTACAGCCCGAACTGCTGAACGGAATTACACCAAATTTTGCAAAAAGGTAGCGCTTGGTTCAGAAAGCGACCTTTTTTTTAAATGGTGTAAATCCGTTCAGTAGTTACGGAGAAATTCAAAAAATAAGAGTGAAAAAATCGATTTCCCATAGGAAACTTTATGCAAGGCTACAGCAAAAACTGCTGAACGGAATTACACCAAATTTGGCAGAAAGGTAGTGCTTGGTTCAGAAAGCACCTTTTTTAAAAATGGTGTAAATCCGTTCAGTAGTTGCTGAGAAAATCCAAAATAAAAGTTTTGATATTTAGAGGCACGGAGGATCCGCGCACCCTCCTGACCACGAGCTGCATGCTAATTGGCTGTCAACACTCCAAACCAGGAAGTGTTGGCAGCCATCTTGTTCCTCGGTAGAACCGAGGGACAAGAAAAGACAAAAACAAGGGCGCAAAACGCAAAAGGGGGCAGGGTAGAAACACCCTGACCCCTAGCCCTGCTCAGGGGTCCTACAAGGACCCCCAGGGCCTCAAAAATCGGCAGAAAACGCGCTGGGTGCGCGGATCCTGCCGATAAAAAAAAACGAGCGCGGGCTCCCGCGCTCGTGAGTAATTGGCCCCCGGGTGGGCCAAGTCCCGGGGGCATGCGGGGCTTTATTATTAATTATATGGGGGGCCTCTAAGGCCTCTCCAAGCCCCGGGACCGCCACCCCCGGGGCTTTAAACAAAATGGTGCGGGAGGGCTCCAGCCCCCACACGCCCGGGGACCGCCACCTCCCCGGGGCACTAACAAATTTAAAATGGGGGTCCGTTTTGGACCTCCGAAGCCCGGGGACCACCACCTCCCGGGGCTTTACAGATGTGGGGAGGGGGCCGCGCGGCCCCCCTCCTGGAGCCATTGATGGCCCTGGGGACCGCCACAACCCAGGGCCGGCTCCTGCAGTGTCCCGGGGTGCTCACCCCCGGGACACTGTAGTTTGCAATGACAGGACGGGAGCCTTGCGGCTCCCGTCCTCTCATTGCAAACTGCTTTGCTTCATTGAAGCGAGAGCAGGGAAACCTGCTCTCGCTTCAATGAAGCAAAGCAGATTGCTTTTCCACATGGGGAGCTGCATGTCAGCAGCTCCCCATGTGGAAAAGCAATGCCGGCTCCCGAGGGACGCGGGGAGCCGGCTGGGAACTTAAAACGCGCCACGGGGCGCGTTTGCACAGTGGTGAAGGGAGGGGGCGGGGCTTCAGGTGACATGTGTGCAAACAGGCCCCGTGGCGCGTTTTAAGATGGGAATTAAATCCCCTTCAATCCTGAGGGTCCCTGGGGCCAACTAGCCCACCAGGTACCTCCAGTAAGCGCCACGGAGCTGCGTTGCAGAGTGTTGTAAAAAGGGGCGTGGCCTCTGAACACCTCTCTGCAACGCAGCTCTCTGGCGCATACTGGAGGTATCTGGTGGGCCAGTTGGCCCCTAGGGATCCTCGGGATTGAGGAGGAATTAATTCTCCAACTTAAAACGCGCCACAGGGCGTGTTTGCAGACATGTCACCTCAGGCCCCACCCCCTTCCTTCACCATTGTGCAAATATTCCTCTAAAATCAGCCGAACTACAAATTCCGATTTACTCACCTGTTATCAGGAGAGACCTCAGTGCTGCATCTTTGAGCCCAGTACTGATCCTGAAAAGTAATTCTAACCGTACTTACCAGTAACTTGAATTTCCTTCCATAGGCTAACATTGACTGGTTTCACTTGGAAATTCTTCTAAGTGTTGAGTTTTGGAACTTTATAATATTCCTCTAAAATCAGCTGAACTACGAATTCCGATTTACTCACCTGTTATCAGGAGAGAACACAGTGCTGCATCTTTTAGCCCAGCACTGACCCTGAAAAGTAATTCTAACCGTACTTACCAGTAACTTGAATTTCCTTCCATAGGCTAACATTGACTGGTTTCACTTGGAAATTCTTCTAAGTGTGGAGTTTTGGAACTTTATAATATTCCTCTAAAATCAGCCGAACTACGAATTCCAATTTACTCACCTGTTATCAGGAGAGAACCCAGTGCTGCATCTTTTAGCCCAGCACTGACCCTGAAAAGTAATTCTAACCGTACTTACCAGTAACTTGTATCTCCTTCCATTGGAATCCATTGTCTGGTTTTCCGCAGAAAAGTTTCAAAGTGCCGTTTTTCACAAACTACAAATATTCCTTAAAAATCGCCTGTATGACTTAAACGCATTCTTTCAACTGTTTACAGGAGATGCACCAGTGCTGGATCCAGGATCCACCACTGAGTAAGAAAAAGTAACGATAACACTACTTACCTGCTAAGTGAATTTCCTCCCATAGGATAACATTGGTGATTCTATGTGAAAAAGTTTCTAAGTGTCAACTTTTAAAATACAATAATATTCCTTAAAAATCACTACTGTAACCAAAACGCTTTTACTCAACTGTTTACAGGAGATGTCCCAGGACTGAATCTAGGATCCAGTCCTGTGGTTAGAAAAGTAATCCATAAAGTAACTAATTGCATTTAACTAGAAATTCACATTGAGCTCAATGTTGCATTGTGTTTGAAATTGTGTTGCCCATTGCAACAACTGTAACTACTGTACTTAAAAGTCTATTGCCTATTTGCAAAGTATTTAAACTAAAGTAATTCATTCTGAGAAAGTATATTTTGTAATGTAATGTATAATGTAATTACAATGTAATTTAAAAATAAAATATGTAAAAATAAATAGTTTAAAAAAATGTAGTAAATCAGTATCAAAAAATAAATATAACAATTAATACATTTAAAAATTGTCATTTACAAAACCTTTGAAATTCACTGAAAAAAACCATAGGTTTCAGACATGTTATAGTTAGGAATTAGCATTTAAAAAACCTTTGAAATTCACTGAAAAAACCATAGGTTTCAGGCACGTTATAGTTAGAAATTAGCATTTAAAAATCTTACAAATTCACTGAAAAAACCATAGGTTTTAGGGACAGTTATAGTTAGTTGGACATTGCACTCGTACAAAACCCGTGAAATTCCCCCGTTATAGTTAGTTCAGCTAACTATAACTCGCGCCCCCGCAATGCACTGCTGATGACGTCACATATTACATCACTCATGACATGGTCAGTGACATTTACTTCTCGATCTCTGTAATGTCACTTCACTTCACTTCACTTACATTCTCACTGTATCTACAGGCTTTGCATTTGCTGCATTTGTAAAAGCCTCCCTTTGCTCTAGCCACGTTTTTTGTTACTCTGTAAGTGGCTATTGACTAAGATATCCTTAAGGGATAGGTTTTTTCTGAAAGTAACTGCTGGTGAGTTACCTAACTTTTTGGAAAGTAGTGGATCTTGTGTCAAGATATGCCATCTTCTCTTCAAGATGTTTCTCAGTTCACCTGCCTGTGTGCTGTATGTGGTTATGAACCGCACTGGGGTTCCTGTGTCATCTGCTTTCTCTCGAATCTTGGGAGGTTGGAATAAGGCTTCATCACGACTGACAGAGTCAGCTTTGGTGATACCCCTGCGTAACATCTTGGTCGTGTAACCTCTATTCTTAAATCTCTTGACCATGTCTAGTTTGTTTTTTTCATACAAGGTTTCTGTGCTACAGTTGCGCCTAGCTCTAAGAAACTCACTATATGGAATACTCCATCTGAAATTAGGGGGGTGACAACTGGCTGAGTGGAGAATAGAATTGCCTGCAGTCTTTTTTCTAAATAGGTCTGTTGTCAATTTGCCATCACTTATAGTTAACCTGATGTCCAGAAAGTCAATACTCTGTTGGCTGTGTAACATAGTAAACTTTAGATTCATGGTGTTACTGTTCAAACATTCAACAAAGTCAAGGAGATCGCATTCATTACCCTCCCACACAAAAAAGACATCATCTATAAATCTTAACCATAGTCCAATGTTGTTGGACCAGGGTTCCATTTCCTCACTCCAGAGTATCTGCTTCTCCCACCACCTCACCACTAGATTAGCATAGCTAGGGGCAAAGCAAGTACCCATCGATGTGCCCTGTAGTTGCTTGTACCACTTCCCATCAAACAAACACATTCTCTGTCAGACATATTTCAATCATCTGCAGGATCATGCGTGTGTGTTCTAAAAATTCGATATTTCTTGCTTTGAGGAAGTGTTGGCATGCTTTGAGGCCGTCTATGTGTCTAATGCTCGTATAGAGACTTTCAACGTCTAAGCAGACCATCCAGTATTTACTTTCCCAATGCAAGTTTTGGATTTTCTGCAGAAAATCTTTTGTATCCCTAAGGTAGGAATTAAGATCTTTAACATATGGGAAAAGAAAATGGTCTACAAATTCAGAGGTGTTCTCTAATAGACTATTTTTAGAAGACACAATTGGACGTCCTGGTGGGTTATCCGCATTTTTATGTACCTTTGGTAAAAGGTAAAAAGTGGGTGTGGTGGGTGTTTTATTCATTAAAAACTGTTTCTCGTCCCAACTCAGAAGTTTGTTATTAAACCATTCTTCTAGGTTTTCGTGATATCTGGTCTGTAAGGTGATCAAGTATGTTTTATCTACCCTTTCATAGCAAGTAGTATTACTGAGCTGTCTCTGGGCTTCCTGGACGTATTTGTCTCTGTCCATCACCACAATGTTTCCCCCCTTGTCCGATGATTTAATGACAATCTTATCTTTCTGTAATCTAGAAACTGCCTCCCATTGTTCTTTAGTGATATTCCTCTTTTTAGGGTTGGTGGCTGTGAGTTCGAGTAAGTCATTACTTACTGTTTCATGGAACAGATCAGTGTTGTCCTTTGGTGTTTGGGGTACATACTTTGATGGAGCTCTAAATTTAGTTAGAGGCCCCTAAATCTATGCCCAATGTATGTAGAGTAGTATCATCATGTGCCTGGTCGAGGGGATTTTGGGTGCTGGCTGTGATTGCAGTTTGTTCTTGTAATTGCTGCAAAATATTCAATGTGGGGATATCTGCTATGGCTAGTGGTGGAAGTACATCACCATTATCACTGGTTGAGCCTATACTTCTACTATTGACATTATCCCGCATAGCATGCATTTTATACAATTTGACTTTGCGTATAAATTGATATAAATCAATGCGTGTTTGAGCATAATCTATGGGAGCATCTGGACAAAAGGATAATCCTAATTTCAGGACCTGTTCTTCTGTTTCAGTTATGTCTCTACAAGAAAGGTTCATTACCGTAAGTTGCTGAATGTTGTTCTCCATTATTTCTTCTTGTTGTTCTGGCTTCTTGTTCCCACACCAGTGCTGCTGTACTTTTCTTCTCCTACAGCGCCTTTTGTAGCTCTCGTGTTGGCGCCTCTTCCTTTTCCCCCGGGTTTTCCCCTGTATGACTGTTCCTGATTTCGTTGTATGAGGCGCAGTTCCTCGGAAAAAGAAGACAATTCCCCTTGATTTGATGCACCACTATCCACAGACTCTTGGTCTGAACTTAGATCCGTGATGGAGCCATCCATGCCTTTGTCTGCTACGCCCAGGGCTCTGTCCTTCGCCATTTCAGCTCTTGTTTTGTCGAATTTTCTGGCGAAAGTTAGTATTCGCCCGGTCCGGTAATCCCTCTTATCCCGTTGAAATTTTCTTTCTTTCCTCTCGATCACTCCTTTTTCAAATGTTTTGATCCTTTCATCCACAGCCATCAGTACATTCTTCACCTCAGTCTTATCACAAGTTTTATCTAGTTCATCCATAAGTACTTGAATTTGCTGAGTCAGCTCCTTGTGCTCTTCCCATGCGTTCTTGATCAGCATGTGGAGCATATTCTTGGAGCATGTGTTAGTTTTGTCTGTCCAATCTTTGAGCAGCTGTGGATTGGGGCTGTTTAATGTGGGTATGATGAAAATCCTTAATCCTCTCGGAATTCTATTCACTTCAAGATAGTTTTGCAGAGAAGTGGCTTCCCACCATCTGCTCGTTTCTCTTTTGCGTAATCTTTCCAATTGGTTACCCTTTTGTTTGATCGTCAACATGGCTGGCAGGGCTGTTTGTTGGTTATCGGCGTTCCCCACTGTTTCTGAACTCCGCTTGAAGATTAAATTCGCGGACGCTTCCCGTCCTTTTAACCATTCTGCTGCCATGGTAAAAAAAAAACTTTTCAATTAAAGTCATTAACTTTTGGAAACTGCGCTATTGTAAATAATTTACTAGCGAACTCTGGCGTGTCCGGAAAATCCGCTCGTATGGAGTTGTGTAACTCGAGCGGTTAAGTGAACTGAGATATATATCCAACAAACAAAGTCACTTCTGCTCCAGCCTCCTTTACGCGAGGAGTGTCCAGCGGGGTAGCAAACCCCAAATATCCACAGCACAACTGCAACTCGACTCAGGAACTACAATTCCAAATAAAAAAATCACAGCGCTGGCACTCTTATATGATGAAAAGCGTATGTTTTATTCACACACGGCAGCAATAATCCCAACGCGTTTCAGAGTTAAAAGCACTCCTTGATCACGGGTTAGGCATCCATGTGCAATCTGTCTTATTTAGAGGGACAGATAGTGTATTCTTGAAACAACATAGAAAAGATACTTTGTTTCATGTTTCCATTATTACACGAGCGTTTAAAGAGGGACAAGTGGCATTTCAATAAGGTAAAATAAAGATTTCATATTGGTTTTCATTGCATGACATGAATCAATAATACATGTTGGGTTGTTGCACAGTTAAACAATCAAAACACCATGGGGCCGATTCCGATCTCGGCCGGTAGGGCTCCGAATCGGATTCGGCTTTACCGGATCCGATTCGGAGCCCTGTTTCCCGACCGAACCGTACGCGGGTCCGGCCGAGCGAG
Organism: Calotriton arnoldi; assembly: GCA_963921515.1. NCBI lineage: Eukaryota > Metazoa > Chordata > Amphibia > Caudata > Salamandridae > Calotriton > Calotriton arnoldi. The sequence continues at coordinate 134,711 of CAWUFW010005617.1, read as the reverse complement.
TACGATTCGAAATCGCCGACCGACTCGTCCGGGCGTCCCGACCGCTCCGACCGACTCGCTCCCGGCTCGAACCGCTCCGACCGACTCGCTCGGACTCGACTCGCACCGCGCAATGGAGACGTTTCCCGGCCGGGTAAGTACGATGCGCGCCGCGAGCAGTCCGACCGAGCCGCGCACTCCGGCTCGTAAGAGCTGTCGGAGCCGTACTTTGGGGGTCCATGTCGGACCCCCTGTACGCGTAGCCGCGCGAGTCGCACACAGGGGGACCCATGGGTCCCCCTACCTGTGCGTGTACGGCGCGAATCGCTTCGCCGCGTACCTGCTGTAGGGGCGCCCTTGTCCGACTCGCACCCATTGAGTCAATGGGAGCCCGCGTACGCGTTGTACGACCGGCTCCCATTGACTTCAATGGGAGTCCGACCGACTCGAGTCCGATAACATACGGACGCATCGTACTCGTTCGGTCGGACTGCACGGGTCCGATTCGGTCGGAAATCTCTCCGGGTCCGGCTCGGTCGGAGAAATTTCCGGCCCGAATCGGAATCGACCCCCATATTGTTAAAATAATAAATGAATACCTGGTACTGAACGATGGTGATATTTCAAACCCAATGGGCATATTGTAACAAACTTTTAGTGAAAGATTGCCATATAATTGAAACAATATTAGACAATGGGGAAATTCTAGCCCCAGTGGGCATTTTATACACAAAGAAACATTCTATGTGTTTTGTATCAAGTGGCATCGACTATTGCTATAAAATGTCACCTACAATAAGGTCATTAATAACACAATTCCGCCCTAGTGGGCATACTTAAGTTGGGCCATATCCTGTGAAAACAGGTACCACTGCATATCCTTGTCTTGTTGATAACTAATATGCTGTTCGACAAAACCATGTCTATAAACGCTCAATGAATTCAATTGTAAGATAACATTATGCTTGCGCAATTACACCCTAAACATTGTCTCATACTAGAAAGTCATACATGTACTAAATTTCAATGAATAAACCATGCCGTCTTCGGCGATGTCCAAACCAAAAATCTAAGTAGGACTTGAAAATCAATAACAGATTTGGATGTACTCCAGCCATATAATATCAAGTCGTTTCTCCACACTTAAACTTCTCCGTCTAATATAAAAAAACAAAGCATACTCATTAAAACCAGTGTTACAACACACAGATTAAAAAGGCACTAGCCTATACAAGAGATAAAGATGCATATTTGTAAATTTGAAATATGTTTAACCCAAATGTACTGCCATTTCTTCGTCCAGATTCAAACCTTTAGGAAACACAGTGTTGTACTTTATTATCAACCTAGATTCAAGTCTCCGTAACTCAGTGGTACGATCGCCCCCTCTTTCTTTGATGGGTATGGTGTCAAGTACTACAAATTTCATTTGATTACAATTTTGAGCATGATGTGTTTTGAAATGGCGGGCCACTGAATAGTGCTGATCATTATTACGAATGGCTCGCATGTGTTCCAAAACACGCTTCCTGAGGTGTTGATCGGATCGATTTTTGCTTCAGTCCAAAGGCTTTCCAAGTTGGAGCTTGTTTTAACATGGTCTAGTACCTTGGGAATGTTTTCTTGCGGGCTCAAGCTAGGCACCGTAACGTTCGCAGAGTCTCCGAGGGATATAATGGGTTGAACGCTGATGGAAGATGTCGAAACTGGGTCCACAATCAGCTTTGTAATTGATGATTTTTCAGTCTGCGTAGAGACATTGTTTCTGATTTTTACGGCAGGTACCTCATCCCATAAGCTATTTCTATCCCTTAAGACTCCGGCTGTTGGGAATACCTTTTTTTGGTCGACTGATACCTCTGTTTGAGTTGTCATAAACTTTGAGGCAGTTGCTTGCTGTACTGGTAGTATATCGTGGGGTTCCTTATGGATACTTGTTACTGTTAGAATTTGAGTGGTCACAGTAGGTTGTTTACCTGGCCTTGCACAAATCGGGTCTAAATGGCACGCTCCTACTTTTTCCTCATCCCCCTGTTCGGTCTCAGTTACTTTTTGCGTCACTTTGACGTCCAGTCGTGATAAGGTCTCAAATAGGGGATAGAGTTGCACGAGATTCTGCCAGAGACAGTCTCACCTATTGCCAGCGCACTTCGCAGGTGGTACATCCCACCTGAAGCCTATAAAGTCGAGTTCCAGAGGAAGACTGCTACGGCAGTGTGTGTTTGCCCTTCACAGGGAACACTGTGTTCAAATCTCTGCTAATAAAGACAGCCTTTGCTGTCAACAAGATATGCAATGCACCTCTTCTCCCTAAGAAACTCAAGACTGCAAGTTTCTCTGTCTTCCTTTCTCTCTTAGTGTAGTGCATAGAAGTAGAGGTTCGGGTGTTAGGTTCTACACAACATTTTAACCGGAAAACAGCCTTTACCATGCGGCCAGATCACACAATGCCTTTACCACACATGCATTACCATGCAATGCCTTTACAGCACAATCTTTTACCACAAATATGCCTTTCACATGCTTACCTTTATAAAGCAATGTATTTATATTTAAGGTGTGTGTGTGTTGTTTGTGTGTATATATCTATCTATATATATATATATATATATATATATATATATATATATATATATATATATATATATATTGTCCCAGTTTGGTTCATCCTTTCGCCAGACACAGTAACGCTCAGTTTGGGTGCGAGCTCCCGCGGCTGAACCACGCCGCTAAATACATCTGCCAAATCCTCTTTCCAGAAGAAAACGGACCGCACTCATGCAGGTTTTGCGATTTTTATTTTTCTATCTCCTCCATTAGATGTTCATATTTGGATACAGGTGAAACAAAAGATCTACGCGTTTCGGTATTACAAATACCTTGCTCACGATCAACAGGTTGCTTGTGATTCATGCACTTATATGTTTGAATTTCTATGACATCATTTCCTGCTCATTGCAGCAAGCACCCCTGTGAATTGTGGGAGATGTAGTTTTTAATTTTAAACAAACGGTTTCAAAAAAGTTTTACTTTTCTCTGCTCAATTAATGAAATTATAATTCAATATTGGAGTCACTGATATACCCGATATATTTTAAAATACACGGCATTTACATCATTTGGTTTTTATATTTTGCCTTTTTGCCAGTCTATCCCTCTAGTGGGAAAAGTCTCAATAAATGATTTATTGTTTCCTTCATTTTCAGCCAGTTTCGCCAATATTGAACCTCTTATATTTCTTTTCCTTTTTTCCTAATTTTTTATTTTATTTCCTTTATCTTTAGTGTTCATTATTTCCCTTTTACTTTTTTCATTCTTCTTTATCCTTAAGAGAAGCTGTTACTCATGAGTCTATAAATGTATATATAGTTCTTCCGACTGATTCAGGCCATAAGGCGTCAAAGTACGATGTTTCAGGATATGTTTTGATTCTTTCTGTCGCAAAATCTTTTCGCGATTTCCCCCTCGGTCATTCTTTGGTACAGTTTCAATCCCATAGAATTTCAGCTGTTTCCAGTCACTTTGATGATGGGATTCCATATGTTTGGCCATTGCATTTGTTTTGTCCTTATTCGTGGTGGCTCTTACATGTTCCATTATGCGTTTTTTTAATTCACAAATGGTGCTTCCAATATATTTTAAAGGACATGGGCACTCCATTACATACACTGTATATTGTGTTTTGCACGTGATCAGTTCTCTGATTTCCCATGTTTTGTTATTTGCCATTTTGATTTCCTTCATTGGTTTCGCAATTTGACACATTTTGCAAGAGTGACATTTTACAAAACCTTTTGTTTTTATCCAAGACGATTCCTTTCTTTTTCCCTTGTAATGACTGTGGATTAAATGGTCTTTCAAGTTTTTTGCTCGGCGATATACAATAGTAGGGTGCTTTCCAACTATTTCTTTTACCGTTGTATCCAACTGCAGAATTTTCCAATTTTTTGCAGAATTTTTGAAATTTCCTTACTTTCTTGGGAATAATCAATTATCAATCTGATTGGTTCTTTCTTTCCTGTTTGTTCTTTTGTTTTTGGAATAAGACACTCTTCCCTGGTTTTTGATTCGTTCTTTCCCAACATCCTTTAATTACTCCTGGATTGTATTTCCTTCTTTTGAATCTTGCAGTTGTGTCCATACTGTGTTTTTGCCATTCACTTTCTTCACTGCAGATTCTTCGAAGCCTTAAAAACTCTCCATAAGGGATGCTGGAAATTAAAGATTGTTGGTGGAAGCTTGTTGCCTCTAAAGTGGCATTTGTTGCTGTACTTTTTCGATGTAACGTTGTATGTATTTGATTTGTCTTTATATAGATTTCGGTATCTAAAAACACAATTCGCTCACTACTAATTTCATAAGTGAATTTCAAGTTTGTCTCCTTGTTGTTAATTATTTCAAAATATTGCTGAAATTCAGACACTGTACCGTCCCAGATGATAAACAAATCATCTATAAATCTGATCCAGCTGATAATTTTGACTAATGCTGAATCATTTTCTGCTTTCCATGCCACCTCCTTCTCCCACCAACCCATTGCCAGGCAGGCGTAGCTGGGACTGAATGAAAAGCCCATTGCAGTCCCACTGTTCTGTCGATATATTTCTTCTCCAAACACGAAGATGTTTTTCGTGAGACAGGTTGAAATCATCTCTAGAAGCATCTGATTATGATCACTATAATTCATGCTCCTATCTTGCAAAAAGAATTCACATGCTTTTAATCCCATGTTGTTTTCTATATTCGTGTATAACTGAAATAACATCCATTGTTATTAGATGATATGTATCTTGCCATGGGGTGTTCTGTAGTATTCTTAGGAGATCACTCGTGTCCTTTATGTAAGAACTCAATTGGGTCACATATGGCATCAGAAAGTGATCAATATAATTTGCTATGGGTTCCAATAATGACCCCTTTGCAGAGAGAATTGGTCTTCCCGGTGGTTTTCTCTGATCTTTATGTAACTTGGGAAGAAAGTAAATTGTTGCTGTTACCGGATGGGTCACTGTTAAGTATTTTAGTTCTTCCTCATTTATTAGATTCTTTATTTGCCATTGTCGCAGTTGGTCATCCAATTTTCTTTTGATATCCATTGTTGGGTTACTCTTGATCTTTTCATAATATTTTGTCTCTCTCAATTGTCGATGCGCCTCCGTTACATACGCTTGTCTTTCCCAGATCACTATATTTCCGCCCTTATCTGCCATTTTTATTTCTATTTCCATATCTGATGTTAAGTTTTTCAAGGCTTCCCGCTCTTCTTTGGATAAGTTATCTCTGTATTTAGGGCTTTTCAATTTATAGAGATCTTGGGTTACTGCTTCTTGAAATAAATCAATTTTGTTACCCGGCAACAATTGAGGGTAAAATTTTGATTTCGAGTCTTTCCACTTATGCCTGCTCCTCTTTGTGGAACTGCCATTTGGAGGGAAGTATCTTCTCCCTCCACCGCATCCAAGTTCAATAGGGTCAGGAAAGCATCTGAGTCCCTCACCGCTAAATCTGATGCAGATGTTTCTGTTATATGTACATCTTTTTTCCTTGATTGATTTTCCATGAAAAACTTCGCTAGTTTGATCTTCCGTATATATAGATATAAATCTATCCTTACTTGCGCCAAATCCATTTTTTGTGTGGGACAAAAGTTAATGCCTCTTTTCAATAAAGCAATTTCCATTTCTGACATTGGACGTTTTGATAGATTTACCACTTGTAATTCATCTATCACTGTTTCGTTTTCTGGCGCATACTCCTTGTTTCCGTTCCGATTTTTTCTGTGCCGCTTGCACCTTTTTCCCCTTCTTTTAGACTTTGGGGCATCCATTTCCGTCCTCTGCCTCTTCCCTTTTGTTTGTATTGTGGTGTTCGATTTTGTTCCCACTGCCTCTGCTGTAATACCAGGCGCATATCCCCTAAAAAAGTTAACTTTGAAATTTCAGTTGATGTTCCTAGTTCACCATCACTTAGATCAGTAGATGTTAGGGAGGATGCACTGCTCGATATATTCGTAGTGTTACTCCATGCTGTTTGTTGTCGCATTGAGTCAAATTTTCTCCCAAAGGTGAAGATGCGCCCCTCCGCATAATCCACAGAGTCTCGCATGAATTTATGATGCTTCCGTTCTCTAACTATGTTTTCATGTTTTTCTATTTGATCTTCCAAATCATCCTTGAACTTTGCCATCTCACCAGATAGTTTCAAAGTTGTTATTTCCTTTTCTGCTTCATGCAGTTGTTCTTTTATTTTTTCCAGGCCAATTTCAATGTGTTTTACCAGAATAGCAATCAACCCCAATGATGATCTCAAAATGAATTCACCCCACTCTTGGAGTAATTCATTCGATGTATCCTGATGACTGGGCATAAGCATTATTCTCAGGCCCCTGGGCACTCGTTGTACATCCAAATACTTCTTTAAAGTTATTAGTTCCCATGATTTGTTTATTTCTTTCTTACTAAGCTTTTCCCAAGCTCTTAATTTACTTTTGCTGTCCACTTTTCCAGATGACATCGTGGACTCCATTTCCTTCCCCTTATCGGCCTTTTCAAACATAGTCATTAGTAACTCATTTCGTTTTGCTTCTCTTTTTTCCATACTTTCACCTGTATAATTACTCAATTTGATTTAAATCATCTACTTCTATTTGTATTTTTAATTCCTTCGTTTATCGCCCTGCATTCAAAATTGTGCCTTTTAATCGTGTCCTTAGCTCTTTTATTGCTCGTTTCTAAATAGAAAACAGTAGTAGCATTTTTATCAGCTGAACACTTTAGCACAGTTCACCGTTAAGCTGACTCTTCGCTCTCATGCGATTATTTAGCTGATACAATTGTTACAAGTCACACGCTTACCTCGGCTTCTGCTTTCCGAGCGGTGTGCTTTTCCTCAATAATTCAGCTTTGAGTTTCGCCAGCGAGCATTTCAATCCGGCTTGTTAAATTGTCCCAGTTTGGTTCATCCTTTCGCCAGACACAGTAACGCTCAGTTTGGGTGCGAGCTCCCGCGGCTGAACCACGCCGCTAAATACATCTGCCAAATCCTCTTTCCAGAAGAAAACGGACCGCACTCATGCAGGTTTTGCGATTTTTATTTTTCTATCTCCTCCATTAGATGTTCATATTTGGATACAGGTGAAACAAAAGATCTACGCGTTTCGGTAGTCACAATACCTTGCTCACGATCAACAGGTTGCTTGTGATTCATGCACTTATATGTTTGAATTTCTATGACATCATTTCCTGCTCATTGCAGCAAGCACCCTGTGAATTGTGGGAGATGTAGTTTTTAATTTTAAACAAACGGTTTCAAAAAGTTTTACTTTTCTCTGCTCAATTAATGAAATTATAATTCAATATTGGAGTCACTGATATACCCGATATATTTTAAAATACACGGCATTTACATCATTTGGTTTTTATATTTTGCCTTTTGCCAGTCTAGGCAAAAAGGCAAAATATAAAACCAAATGATGTAAATGCCGTGTATTTTAAAATATATCGGGTATATCAGTGACTCCAATATTGAATTATAATTTCATTAATTGAGCAGAGAAAAGTAAAACTTTTTTGAAACCGTTTGTTTAAAATTAAAAACTACATCTCCCACAATTCACAGGGGTGCTTGCTGCAATGAGCAGGAAATGATGTCATAGAAATTCAAACATATAAGTGCATGAATCACAAGCAACCTGTTGATCGTGAGCAAGGTATTTGTAATACCGAAACGCGTAGATCTTTTGTTTCACCTGTATCCAAATATGAACATCTAATGGAGGAGATAGAAAAATAAAAATCGCAAAACCTGCATGAGTGCGGTCCGTTTTCTTCTGGAAAGAGGATTTGGCAGATATATATATATATATATATTACAAAACCTGGGTTGCGGTATTGCTGGCGTGCATCCAGAACGCTGGTAGTGCTTCGTTAGGCCCCACCGCTGGTGCCTCTTAACAACTCCACAGAACTCCTTCAGCTCAATAGAGAAAATAGCGCTCGTAGGCAGGAATAAAATTACTGTTTTAATCGATCTGGTCTCTCCAGACTAGCAACATAAAAAAGAGACGCGTTTCGGCAGTACAACTGCCTTTGTCAATCTGCAAAACGCCATGTTGGTGCTCTATTTAAACATAAAACTGTAGACATAGCTAATGCTTTTCACTTTTGTGGCAACAATGAAAAAACGTGCGTGAGTATAATCGATTTAAACATGAATATTACTCCTTTCAGCCAAAACCTCTCAGTTTAGAATATAATTATTACGCCCTCATACGTGAGCAATTTGAAACAATTATCATAGTTCGTACCACTGAAAAGTATTCATGAACACAGTATGGGCTGTGGTTTCACATAATCAGCCAGCACACACTAAATTGGCTGCATAAAACATGGACTGAAATACAGTTTGAGTCCTTAGTCACCACGGAAGTGTCTCTTTTATCAAGGTCATTTGTCTAAAATAAACGCATTCAACAGGGCTTTCTATAATCTTGTCATCAACTGTGCACATATTTTCTAGGCCTAAATTGAAACGAACTACGATAATTGTTTCAAATTGCTCACGTATGAGGACTGCAAAGTCTCATTAAGCCTGTGAACAAGGAGCATGGGGAGCTCCGAAACGCGTCAGGAAAGAGAAGTTTCAGACTGCAGATGCCGGTTTTGCTTTTAGAAAATAAATGAATTGGAAGAAATTAACTGCTGTGGAGTGCATCTTCATTTTGAGGGCAACCCCCTGTTTGGAACATGTTTTTCGGCAGTCCAGCCGAGAAGATTGCACCACTACAGAAACGACATGTGGGGCCACCAGGCTTGGTACTGTTTTGAGCCTGCCATGTGGAAACAGCAGTTAAAGCACAGAAAATCGAAAATCAACTGGGCAATTTGTTTTCTGAGGCCCACTGGAGGGCTATGAACAATAATTAAACAAAATGACACGGAGCAGAACCCACTTGAGGGTAAGAAATTTACTTATAAGCACCGCAAGTTCCAGCATGCAATGCACTGTTTAACTCACCTGGGAGGCCCACTGGAGGGCAGCAGAACTATTTAAGCATGCAGTAGGTGTTTGTGAGTGAACTGCAAAGTCTCATTAAGCCTGTGAACAAGGAGCATGGGGAGCTCCAAAATGCGTCAGGAAAGAGAAGTTTCAGACTGCAGATGCCGGTTTTGCTTTTAGAAAATAAATGAATTGGAAGAAATCAACTGCTGTGGAGTGCATCTTCATTTTGAGGGCAACCCCCGTTTGGAACATATACTTATATATATATGTATATATATAATACAATTTAGGGGTTGGGGTGGGTAGGGTTATTGGGTGGTAAGGGTGTTTTAGGGATTAGGGGTGGGTAGAGTATAGGGTGTATTGGGTGGTAAGGGTGTTTTTAGAATTTAGGGGTGGGTAGGGGTATATTGTGGTAAGGGTGTTTTTAGGGTTTAAGGGTGGGTACGGGTATTGGGTGGTAATGGTGTTTTTTTGGGTTTAGGGATGGGTAAGGCTATTGGGTGGTAAGGGTGTTTTTAGGGTTTAGGGGTATAGGGTGGGAAAGATGTTTTTAGGGTTTGGGGTGGGTAAGGGTATTGGGTGGTAAAGGTGTTTTTAGGGTCTAGGGGAGGGCAAAAGGTATTGGGTGGTAAGGGTGTTTTTAGGGCTTAGGTTGGGCAAGGGTATAGGGTAGTAAGTGTGTTTTTAGGGTTGGTTAGGGGTATTGAGTAATAAGGGTGTTTTTAGGGTTTAGGGGTGGGTAAGGTAATAGGGTCGTAAGGGTGTTTTTAGGCTTTAGGAGTGGGTAAGGGTATATGGTGGTAAGGGTGTTTTATGCTTTAGGGGTGGGGAAGGGTAGAGTGTGGTAAGGATGTTTTTAGGGTTTAGGGGTGGGTAAGGGTATTGGGTGGTAAGAGTGTTTTTGGGGTTTAAGGGTTGGTAGGGGTATTGGGTGTTGAAGGTGTTTTTAGGGTGAGGGGTGGATAAGAGTATTGGGTGGTAAGTGTGTTTTTAGGATTTAGGGGTGGGCAGGAGTATGGGGTGATAAAGGTAATTTAAAAAGTAGGGGTTTGGGGCTTACACCATTTTTTTAAAAAGTGATTATATATATATGTATAGAGATATATATTTATTATATACACACACGCACACACACACATCTCTCTCTCTACATATATATATATATATATATACATAAATATATATATATATTCCTTCCGTCACTGGCTCAGTTTACTGGATTTCCGGCGCTCTCTGATGGTGCAGAACCCTGCGGTGGAGCCCACCCGCAATTAATTATCCAAGTTTCTTCCAGAGAAAGAACGTTGGGTCGCACTCACAAGGGGTTTACAAAAATGCCTTTTATTTCCTTACTCCTTTTTCACAGGGTGACAGCCTAAATCAACGCGTTTCGGTCTATCCAGAGACCTTGGTCACGATCATAATTACAATGTTCAAAACAGCCAATTAAATATATTGTAGCTGCATTTCCTGTTTATGATGAACATCGCAAAGCTTTATGGGAGATGTAGTGATCATTTGTAAGGTTTTTTTCTTTTATGTACAGTGCTATTTGAAATACGAATTAAACTCAAAATAATTAAAGAAAAAGAAATAGATAACGTGATAATGTGCAAGAACAGTGAATTATACACAGATTATTTAAGTTGAGCCGATCCCCACTGATATTCTTTCAATTTACAATTACAAAACCTAATTCGTGATTTTTCTTTTAATTGAAATTACACAGATGATGGGAAGCAAATATCATAACTTATAAATGTATGTACAGTTCTTCACTTTGGTTCAGTCCATATGGAGTGAATGTTCTCAAGTTGAGAATCTGTCGTGATTCCCTTTGCCATAAATTCCTCTCCCTGTTTCCACCGCAATCATTTCGCGCTACTGTCTCCATTGCATAAAATTTTAGGAGTTTCCAATCACTTCCGTGATGTAGTTCCATATGTTTTGCTACTGCGTTTCCTCTGTCTTTATTAGTCGTGGCACGAACATGTTCCAAAATCCGTTTTTTAAGTTCGCAAATTGTGCTCCCTACGTATTTAAGGGGGCAAGGGCACTCAATCACATAGACCACAAATTGACTTTTACATGTGATTAACTCTTTGATTTGTCACTTTCTATTGTTTGCCATTTTTATTTCTGTTGTTGGTTTTGCTATTTGGCACACCTTACAATTGTGACATTTTACAAATCCCTTGGTTTTTAGCCACAGATTTTGTTTGTTGGCCTGTTTCTGAAAGTGACTGAGAATTAACCGGTCTTTTAAATTTCTTGCTCTCCGGTATGTTACATTTGGGTGTTTGCCCATGATTTTGCCTACAGTGCAGTCCAATTGAAGTATCTTCCAGTTTTTTCCCAGTATCTCCTTTATTTCCTTTGATTCCCTGGAGTAATCCATGATCAGTCTCATTGTTTCGGAGTCTTTGGTTTCCCTCGATGATTTTGTTTTCAAGGTTTCTTCTCTCGTTCTTTGGTTTGATTTCATCCAACATTGATTTATTACACTTTTATTATAACCTCTTTGTTTGAATCTCCTTGCTGGTACTGTACTGTGTTTGTTCCATTCATCTTCCTCCGAACAGATTCGGCGAATTCTTAAAAATTCGCCATATGGTATATTTTGAATGAGTGATGGTTGGTGAAAGCTTTCCGCATGAAATGTGGCATTGGTGGCTGTCAACTTGCGGTGCAGAGTTGTCTGGATTTAATTATCTTTCATATAAATTTCCGTATCCAGGAAGGTCACTCTCTCTTTACTGATGACATGAGTAAATTTGAGGTTAGCTGTAGTTGCATTTAAGATTTTAAAATATTCCTGGAACTCTGTCTCTGTTTCATCCCAGATGATTAGCAAATCATCGATGAATCGAAGCCACGTCACTGTCTTGTATACAAATTCATCATTTAGCGGATGCCAAGCAATTTGTTGTTCCCACCACCCCATCACTAAACACGCGTAACTGGGGCTAAAAGAAAACTCCATTGCGGTTCCTTTGTTCCGTCTGTAGATTTCTTCTCCAAATAGAAAGATGTTTTGAGGTAAACATATTGTAATCATTTCCAGTAACATTTGGTTATGGTCGGTGTAATATATATATATATATATATATATATCCACATGTTGCCCCAAAGAGAACGCCACACACAGCGGGATAACGCACACCACCTCACAAGCGTCAGCGTGTGCAGCAGGACACTCACAGTCCCAAATAGCCATACGCGTTTCGAGCTCTTCATAGCGCTTGGTCACTGGCAAAGATGCAGAAAACTGCAATGTAAGAACAGCTGATATTTATTAGATCATGAGTCCCGCCCCAATGGGCGCACGGCATGCTGGTTATAGTAGTTCCTATTGCTGCCAAAGACTCAAATGTTCGTTAACCAAGTGGCTGCTGTTCCTGCTTCCTTCAAAAAGATAACAATCCCTGTAGGGTGGGAGCGCGATGTCAGCTCTGCTGCCCGCTGCAAGTCTCCAAGCGGGTGAGGCTCCCTCTGTCCAAACAAGCACCCAGGAAATCCCAGCACTCATGGTCCGCCATCAGGCGGCGGGGCATTCTCACGGCCGAGCTAGCCGCTAATAAACGCCACACACAGCAGCCACTTGGTTAACGAACATTTGAGTCTTTGGCAGCAATAGGAACTACTATAACCAGCATGCCGTGCGCCCATTGGGGCGGGACTCATGATCTAATAAATATCAGCTGTTCTTACATTGCAGTTTTCTGCTTCTTTGCCAGTGACCAAGAGCTATGAAGAGCTCGAAACGTGTATGGCTATTTGGGACTGTGAGTGGCCTGCTGCACACGCTGACGCTTGTGAGGTGGTGTGCGTTATCCCGCTTGTGAGGTGGTGTGGCGTTCTCTTTGGGGAAACCTGTGGTTTTATATATATATATATGTGTGGTAATGGTAAAGGCATGCATTGTAAATGCATGCATGGTACCAACATAAAACCATTTTAACCATGTTAGAAATGTTAATTTTATTCTCATTATTTATAACATGTGTTCTTGCTGTTTTTATAATATACTGTGTAGTTGTTTTAGATGTACTGAAAAACAGATTGTTCCTCTAGATATAAATATTTTTACTTAAAAGTGTGTGAGAGAGAGAGAGAGAGAGAGAGAGAGAGAGAGAGAGAGAGAGAGAGAGAGAGAGAGAGAGAAAAATTGTGAATAACGAAGTAGATTTGTTACTGTTACCACGGTCCCCCTGATCCCTTCCTAGGGAGCAGTTGAGTAGTGTTCTACGGGGCACAATAATCTTTCACATTCATCGCTGGTGTATTGAACTGGGGTTACCCGTGTTTGGGAAAATTAACATTGTAGAACTACGTCAAATTGGCAGTTTACACAACAGTGAACTTAAACCCAAAAGCTATTTTGCCATGTAGGCCAGGCTATGATTTTTAGGTCTAGATGAGATTAAAATCTTTATTTTCCATCTTTGCTTTGGAAAGGGCTGGAAAAAATCCTACACAGTTATTTAATGTTTTTTTTTTTTAATCAGAATCTAACTTGATGGTAAAAGTTAGATTGTTTTATAACTAAAGCAGAAAATAACCACTTTAAAAATGTACTTTAGTCTGCCTGAACTGAGATACACATCCTTCAATGGACGAGTTCATAACTCTGACTCAGAGGACAATGGCTTGTGTTTGGGATCCGTAAAGACCAATGGGGGTTAACTGCTGACCACTTAGCAGGGATTAACTATCGGAGAGTAGACAGGGACAGTCTGCAGAGCAGAACAAGGGGCAGCAGTAGCACTACATCGTTTGACTTGGAGATGCCAATGAGGGCTTCTTCTATGCATTCCCAGGACCCTCCTAGACAGTTAAGCGGCAGTCACAGTAGGAAGGGAAAACAGTTTTGACCCTGTCAGACAATGGAGTATGCAAGAAGCTGTAGACAGGACTGCTTGATGGCAGCTAGGTCCAGCCATCTTGAAGTGGGGTTAATGGGTAATTTTACAGTAAGGTAAAGAGGAAGTGCTCCAAAAGAAGGAGGGGACTGTGAGAAAACTTTTAGGATTGGGTGGTAGAACTCATCTATCCACCGGCGGTTAATACACAGGATAAATCTGCCAACTCCACCACCACCTCCTCAGAACATTCCTGTACTAGGGAATACTCCATCTGAAGAGAAGGCCTTGTTAGAAGAAGAATACGGATTCCTGGCTCCTTGCTGGAAGGAGAGGACTCACACAGGGACTCAAGGACCTCTGATTCCTGCTGGCACCCAGGGACAGACCTGCTCTCTAAGGGTCAAGTGATTGGCCTTCTGTTTATTTGCTTAAGGGACACAAAACGCAGAACTCCTGACTCCAAAAGGGCCCATCTGACTAAAGAGTCCTCTGTAGTGTAGTTCCTATTTCCCTAATAGGCTCTGCGCATTGGAATAATATACCCTATAGGCTTGACATAGTACTGAGGTCGGTATGTCCCTATCGAGTATATTAAACTTAATTACTTTTGTGCCAGCTAGCTCAGAGGCCACTAGAAACTCCTTGAGAACAAGAAGGGAGTAGTTTCTGGCAACCGCATAAACATGACTACTTTGTTTCCCTTTAGAATCGGAACACGTCTCAGAATCGTGGAAACAATAGATAACAGTTTCAAACAGTCAATCGTGCATGCTTAGTTTCCATAGAGTTACACAGAAAGAAAAGACGGGTGTTTCAATAAAAAGGTTTTATTGAACAGTCTTGTTTCTCGTGTAAGAGATATGTGCTGTTATGATCACAAGACAGTATGCAAGATAAATAATGTACAGCGTAAGCAGTAGAAATAAATAATACTGCGCTAGCATTCTTTTAGCATATATTCACGTACATAAATAACATGAGCTAAAAATGCGAGTACTCATACGATGCGTCTCTAAGCTAGTTCTACCCCAATGTACCTAACCTAGTCTAGGTGTAGGGAAAGGTAAGAAGTAGGTGGAGTATTCTCTAGTATGGTATACTAAGAGTAAGTTAAGTCTAGTATGCCAAGAGTCCTCTAGATTCTAGTCAGCTCCATACCTTGAGAATGAGAGAGGTGGGAATCCCTTGAAGGATCTGGAACTCTAACACCCCGCGAAGGGAGTCAGAACACTGGAAGCTGGATTCTTCTACGAGCAGGAATGACAGCGTCTCCTCAGTGCGTCAGGCCGGGATACGGGCTCCTCTGAAGTCGAGGTCTCCTCTAACTTGCTTGGGCAAGGGAAGGTATATTTATACCTGATAGGTGCCTTGGAATGTTAGCATTGACGTGAAGTCGGACAGAGGAAGACGTCAGGAATGAACCCGTAAGGTATAACGGTTCATACATAATAGATGAGTTCTTGGAGAAATCAATAATCCTGTGCTAGGGGAACTCCTGAGAGCTTAAGGGTCTGGTTTCTAAGAACTCGTTGTGACGTTAGGGTGGACGGATGTCGGTGACCATGCCTGTATTTGGAGTGCACGGCTAATGCCTAAATAAGGACTGGGATTCTATGTCTATATAAGGGCAATGCGAATTGTGCCTATATAAGGACATGTCTCAGGAAAACCTATATACGGACACCTAAAGCGGAATACAACACCTCGATCCTGCAGGAGATCCAACTGGACAGAGACCTGCGGCCCAGAAGCCTGTCCTGAGGAGCTGGAGGCTGGGAGAACAACCAGAAGAAGCTTTCCCAGCAGTTGGGGGCTATGTCTGAAGGTAAATCAGTTGGCTGGGACAACCTGCTTAGTGTGTCAAGATCACTGCTCCATTGCATCACTGTTACATTGCGCCTAGTTCCAGGTCCACCGCGAACAGTTGTGTTTGCATAGTGCTTGATTTTTTTACACACTTTTTGCCTGAATACTCAAATCAATTGTTCTCCCTAACCTATTTGGATAACTTTGGTATCATTTTTGCACATAAAATGTTTCTCTAGTTAGCACAGTCTTCAACAGACCTTCATTACATGTTGTATTCTGATGGTCTCTCATCAAGAGGCATCAACCATTTTCTTCTCAGCTTGTTTACATTTTTTCCTGCTTGACATATCAATGCTCTATTTCACCAGATTAGAATTGTATAATGGTCTATCATACATCTTTGATTAGGTCAGGAAAGGTTCAAACCTTGAGCTCGGCTGAGCTACTAACAGTGGAGGCAAGAATAATTTATAAAGTCTTGGCTTACTTCTTAGTTTTGATGGTTTTCAGGTGCAGTGCAGACATATGGGGTGCCAGTAGATGGTCTTCCCATGGCAGGACAATAGATTACTAGCAAATTCTATCTACATGTGAACATCCTAGTATAAATGCAGTTGGCTTTATTATTGACTTTGGTGCTGGAAGAAGGTAACATGACTGACTTGGCCACCACATTTAACAACAGGGACAGACAAGAGCATAACAACCCCGCCTCACCCTTACCAAATTAATGGATTTTTTATCAAATTTGAAAAGGCATTCATTGTTTATGTCGTAGAAACAACATGCAGCATGCTACGCATAATAGGCAAAAACAGACAGGATGAGTGATGATGAAGAATGATGACAGAAGCACCGGCATACACTGAAAAGGGATTTACTCACTGGTCAAGGAAAGTAAAGAACAAGAAAGCAATAGGACCAATGAAGGCGAATGTCTCAAAGGCAGGTGTTGTTGCTGGTCAGGTTGCAGTAGATCTTGACTACCAGACCATTATAATGTTAAGAAACTCCATAGTAGATTAAGCTGGAGGCCAAAGCTGGTACTGTAAGAAGCTAAATGCCCACCAGAGATACAGCTGAGAAACACTGACCACTTTCTCAGGGCTTATCTTATGAGAGGACCACATGGTCTGCTCCTACTGCATGCACCCAGGATGATGCTTGAGAAGTGTCGAATGCTGGAGTTAGGCAGAACCTTTGCAGCTGTCTCAGTGTTGCGCATCTAGGGGCTGATTACGATGGCGGGCGGACTTGGTCCGCCCGCCACCATAGCGGTGATTGGGACCGCCCGCCAGACATGCGGCGGTCCCACCACTGCAATTAGGATGCACCCGCCATACTGGCGGGCGCATCCTGGGCCTTTAACATTGCGGGCGGTGCTGCTGGCTGCAGCACCGTCCACAATGTGAAAGGTGCTTTCTCCGCGTTTCCCTGCAACACGTGGCAGGCACCACGCGGTGCCTGCCACTTGGCGCATGGAAATGCAGGGGGGTACCATGGGTACCCCCCAGTGCAGCAACACCCCCCCCCCAAGGGGGGCCCGCAACGGGCCCCCAAACCCAATCCCCGCCAGCCTTTCCATGGCGGCATCGCCGCCATGGTAAGGCCTCCTAAAACCCACATCCTAATATGGCGGACGGTGCCTGCTAGGCACCGCCACCATATTAGTGGCCCTGCTCCGCCCGCCAGGCAATCGGTGCGATTGCCACAGGCGGAAAAGCGGCGGACGGACTTTGCGTCCGCCGAGATACCCACCGCCATCCTAATATGGCGGTGGGTAAATCTCAATGTGATGGCGGAACGATCACCACTGCCGGCCCAGCGGTGGCGATCGTTCCGCCATCGTAATGAGCCCCCAAGTTCTGAGGTTGCACACACCTCTGTACCAAAGAGTAATAGGTTATGTGCCGTCAGGCATATCAAGACAGAATTCTGCATTCATCTCAGTATCTGCTGCAGCAAATACACAAGTGCAATAAGAAAGAAACCTTGTGTCAGGCACCCCTCCCAGCATCATTGGAGCACATAGTGTGCAGTGGGTGGACATGGATCAGCGCTGCCAGGGATCCTCTCATAAAAAGCTGCACACCATCCAAAAGGTGGAAAGAGAACTCTCAACTGTGATAGTCCAGTTAGTGCGAAAAAAGGCTTCACAGGGGCTCGCCTATAGCACATTAACCCTTTAATCTGCCTCCCACACTACATATTAAGTCAATAATAATTGGTGTTATATATGCCACTTAAGTCTGCAATTCTGCTAAAGTTTGTAAGTGCTGTCAATAAGAGATGTTATAATTACTGAATATATGGTACTCAATTTACTAACCTATGGAAGGATACAAGATTGAGTATGCCTTGCTGGGGTTCACCCTCTTGCCTTCTAAGGCACATTTTGTCACTAGCATGTATTCTGCCAGCTTCAAGAAATTTTGAAACAAAGATAATTCCAATTATTAAACAGTTACTGTTGTCACAAGTTATAGAGGAAACACAGGGACAAGAGAAAGAGAGGTCCGAGAAGAAAACTGTTAAATATTTTTGTTTATTTATAGATCTCAAACTGTCCTACCTGTGAGCCCCAATTCCTGAGGGTAAGCTCGTAAGTCTATTGTATCGTAAATCCAACCAAACAAGGTTTGTGAATTGTTGAAAGAAATCCTCAGGAACTCTGGACAAGGAATTTCCCTGCAGGTGCAAATGCTGAAGGAATAACAAGTTGAAAATTAAAACAGACATTTTTTTTTTTTTTACATATAGTAAAGAAAAGGCAATATGCGGCATATTAAACAGTGGTGGCCGGTGACTCCATTTTTACAGACATGGTACTGGGCACACATGTCCATGGATAGTTTCACCTTCGAAAACGGCCCATGATTCTGGGTGCCATGCAGTGAGGTGACTGCGTTCTCAAATCAGATCTCTGACAATAGACTCTCCCATGTTATGGCTTCCGTTACATCAGGACCAAGATTCTAGCAAGGTTCTGATTTTACTACCTTTAAGTAAATTTGCATACGTCTGGAAGTAGGCAGGAAGCGGTAGATCCGGGGATTGAATGCCCTATGTGTGCACCCACAAACTAACATGTTTAAGGATATTAGGAACTCCTCTCCAATCTTGTCACACTGGAGACGTTTGGAAGTGTATTCCTGACAAGGGCAATAGGAGTGCTAGTGGTTGCAGGTGGGGTCCACTGACATTCTATTTTTAGGGACCGGGACTTACTTTAATTACCATACTTTCACCCAGAAGAACAGAGAGAAAGGCAGCAGAAGGGAAAGAGCAAGGAAGCAAAATACGAAAAAAACTGTGAAAAGGGGATGAAAAGGAACCTGCAAAAGAGGTATATGGCCACTGGGTGTATTATGGTGGATGAAGGAGGCATGATTTGGAATCAAAAGTAGACAGCCTTGGTATCGGAAACCTGGACATCCTGCAATGGCACTAATGGGCTCCTGGAGAAATCTTGGGCACAAGCACTTATTCAGCAAAGGGAAAAAAGGTAGCAAAGGGGATATGTGCCTCGCCCTGAGCCTCGAGGCTGCCAGTTCGGTCCCGCAGTCGGATGACCGCTGCCTGGTGACATTGTGATATCAATTTTCCTTTGGTTGGATTTTACAGTGTATTTGCTTCCCTGGGTTTTGGATTTGCTCAGTTGTGTCTCACATCCCCTCCCACCGCTATCCCGCTGGTTTCACGCTCTCCGCCCTCCCTTCTAACCCCGCCCACCTCCCAGGACTACTAATGGAGGCCGTTGCGCGCCCCAGTAAGTAGCCCTTGACCTCCTAGTTTAAGCACGCCGCTCCCACAGATGCTCCAGCCCAGCTACTCTTGACTGTGCCTCGCCCCCCGGCTATAGGCTGCCGGTTCGCTCCTGCTACCGGGTGACCGCTGCCTGGTGACATCGAGATTTCAATTATCCTTTGGTTGTTTTTTACACAATTTATTTGCTTCCTTTAGTTTGTTTGTTTTTGATTTTTGTACAGTTTATTCTGCATCCTGTTCTGGTTTTGGTCAGTTGTGTTTAAACGCCCCCCACCCCTCCTGCCGTTTTACCGCTCCAGCTGGTTTCCCGCTTCATGCTTTCCCGCCTCCCTTCTAGCCCCTCCCAGGACTACTAATGAAGGCTGTGCCGCCAGCGCACCAAAGGCAAGTTCATCTGCACCTGTCTGCGCCTGGACCGCACCCAGTGCCAGGAACCCTGACTCTTTCACCCCAAGAAGAAACACCGTCGCTGACCTCCGAGCCCTGGCCCCAAGACGCACCAGCAACCACTGCTGCCACAATTCCCCGCACTCCACCAGAAGACCATTCTCCTGCCGATCCACCTTCAGCACCAAGGCAACCAATGACACCAGAGACAAAACAAACGTGGCCGCAGTCACTACGTCAACCAAGACCACCACGGCACAACTCCATTGCATCATACGCAACGCATGCTCTCTCTGCAAACACTCCACGGAGATCTGGGACATGATCTCTTCCCTCACCCCAGTCTTTATCTTCCTCACAGAAACCTGGCTAAACCACACCTCTCCTCCAGATATTGCCACAGCTATCCCTGAAGGCTACAAGATAACACACCGGGACCGAACCAACAAACATGGAGGGGAAATCGCCATCACCTACTATTTTATTTCTTCTAAAAGCCAGTGTTACTGGACTGGATAATTTTGCTACTGATTTTATGTTGCACTGTTCAGATTTATCATCGCTAATCTGATGGAAATTGTTGGACTTGGCCCTTTTTGCAGGGTTATCCCCAACCTCTTAGCTTCTTCCTCCTATTTTTTCCTGACTGGTTGTTGGTGGTTTTAGGACTCTGGGCACTTTACCACTGCCATTCAGTGCTAGAAGTGCATATGCTCTCTGTGTAAATTGTGAACATGATTGGGTATCCATGATTGGCGTATTTGATTTACTAGTCAGTCGCGAGTAAAGTGCACTGAGTGTGCTGGGCTGGTAAATCAAGTACTACTAGTGGGCCTGCAGCACTGATTGTGCCACCCACGTGAGTAGTTCTGAAACGGTAACTTAGACCTGCCACTGCAGTGTCTGTGCGCAGTTGTTAACTGCCATGTCGACTTGGCAAGTGCACCCACTTGCCAGGCCCTACCCATCCCTTTTCTTACACATAGGACAACCCTATGGTAGGCCCAATGTGCCTACCCTATGGTAGGCCCAATGGCAGGGTGCAGTGTATGTGACAGGTAGGACATGCCCTCATGTGTCTGGCATGTCCTGATGGTGAATTTCGTTTTTCACTATTGCAAGGCTATCTGCTCCCATAGGACAGAATGGGGAGTTTGTTTATAACATCTTATAAACATAACTGCCCCTGGGAACGAGGTAGGAAAATAAAGTTTAGTATGCCTGAACTCAGAATGTTAAAATGCATCTTTTAGTGAAGGTGAATTTTACATTCTGTGTTTGAAAATACCACTTTTAGAAAGTAGGTATTTTCTTGTTTAGCCATCCAGTGTGCCTCTGCTAGGATGTGGATTGACTGTCTGGGTTTGGAGTGTCAAGGGCTGGGGAGGAACAGTGGCTCCAGAGAGCCTGATGAGTCAGGGCTGGGCTGAATAGATCTGGGCTGCATTTAGAGTAGGGGGAGGAGATTTCCTTTCACCTGAATAGGCCTGGTCTGCTTTCCAAAATGCTGTCTCCACCTCCTGCCAGGAAACTGCACCAGAGAGGACAGAACTGGTTTTGACTGGGCACAGGGCTTCTCTGCAGAAAGAGAACAAAGACATTTTGGGGTATAAGTATTAGACCTAAAACCCCTGAACTTTAGATTACTTCTGGAATCAAGAGGAACCTTTGCCAAGGAGAAGAGCTGGAGAAACTGAGGAGAAGTACTGCCCTTGCTGTGTGTCTGGGGTTGGCCTGCAGTTGCTGTTTCTGCCAAGGAAAGGAGAAGGACTTTGCTGTGTGCTGTGTCCCCTGCTTGAGGAAAGTCTCCAAGGGCTTGAGTAGAGCTTGCCTCCTTTTCTGAAGTCTCAGGAACACAAAGACTTCACCCCCAGCTCCCCTGAACTTCCTTGCTGGGAGTTCTGACCTGCCAGGAGTGCCTGTGACTGTGTGGGGCCTCTGGAGGTTGTTTCTGCTGCTGGGAGCTGGAAAGCAATGCAACAACAAGAAAATCGACGCATCGCTCCTCTTGCGGCAGTTTTTCTGACGCAACGCCGTGGTGTGAGAAGAATCTCCCCCCACCACCGCGCTGCTGCTGAAACCGATGTAGTGCCTGTCACCGCTGCAAGAATCAACGCATCGAGGGATCGCAGCTGAAGAAATCGACGCAGCGCTGCTCGACGCCGCTGCATCATTTGCCACCGCATCCCGGATTTCCATGCATCGACCCTGTGCGGCAAGTTTTCCCCGACGCATCACCCGCGGATCAGAGTCATCTCATAATCGACGCATCGCTTCCCCCTACAGACCGGACCCGACGCACCGCTCCCCTGTGTCCAGCAGAACTGTCGCATCGCATCCAGGAAGGTCTCCCGAATCGACGCATCTCTTTGTTTTTCGATGCTTCCCATTGCTGCGGCTGTTTGGCTTGGTGAATTTTGTCGCAACAACGGGTACTTTGCAAGAAATCATGCATCCATAGTTTTCTATGGACCCAGTTGCTAAAACCTTTTGAAAGTCATTTTTCTTAATACTTGTATGTTGGATTTTTGTCGTTTTGGTCTTGTTAAGTTTAGATAAAGATACTTTATTTTTCTAAACTGGTGTGGTGTCCTTTTGTGGTGTTTTCACTGTGTTACTGTGAGTGTTGGTACAAATACTTTACACATTGCCTTTGGGATAAGCCCGTCTGCTCGTGCCAAGCTACCAAGGGGCTGAGCAGGGGTTATCTAGAGTGTGTATCCCCCTTACCCTGACTAGAAGCAAGGGTCCCTATTTGCACAAAGGTACTTACCTCTGCCAACTAGAGACCCTGTCTTGCCTCGCCTTTCAGATATTACAGAGTTCTACAAATACCACTCCCACACGGTGGCTCAAACACGACGAAGCAGGAGACATTAAACACAACAACACCTAGAAAAGGGTTTCACTTTACAAAATGCAAAGACTCTCTTTTTAAAATAAGGCTTGGGGTTTTATTTATGCAATGCTCTCTAACAGAAAGGCTTTCCCAGATGCCAAATGAACCACATTCAAATGTATATAGAGATATATATTTATATGCAAGCAATAATAACACACTTGGTAAATGCAACAGTTAAATGCATGGATAATAATAATGAATAAACAAGCAGCAAATAATACTGGACGTCCTGCAAGAAATAAGAAAGATATATATACACTAAATACATCAAATGTTTACTTTGGATGTGCACTCTGACTCACTTACACATCACAAAAGAAAACACCTCAAATGACCACAGCCACTGGAACCACGCATCACAATGGCACTAGTCAGAAACAAATCACCTCACTTGATCATTCACTCGACATCCTTGCCAACTCAAGCTGGAGGAGCCCGTAACAGCCAGGCAATGGACTCGCGATCAGGACTCAAATCCAGATTCTTGTGACAGTACGTCTACTCCACAAGTGAACTCCCAAGCTGGCTGTCAGCAACCCTCAGCTTTATAGTCTCAAAACACACTAGAAGGTTTGAGAGTCTTTCCCTCTGCGCCAAGGAAACTTACTGGAACTGGCCAGTTTCCATGCAAGCATTCCAGAGCAAAAGGAGTTCCCACGTTCCCTCTACATTCTCACATGTTTCAGCCTTTATCTTAACGAAGCTTACGAAAGCCTTCCAGGTTACATTAAACAATCTCTCACAAAACAAACCTTGAACGTGATTAACCCAAACAACTTGCAGACGTTCTGGGGGCCTGTCTGTGCACGCAGAAAAGCTCAAGCAAGGCAGAGTCAGAATTCAGGATGACATGAGGCCATGTCAAAACCGATAGTAAGAACTTCATAATACTTCCCAATGTACAACACAATGCACATTTGTGCATCACTGCCTGTAGCATCACATACTTCATCTCTCAATGTACAATACAATGCACATTTGTGCACCACTGCTTATAACACTGCACTTCGAGACCAAAAAGTACATTCCACACCTCTCTCTCTCTCATGCTTTCAAATGCACATCCCACACGTTCTGTTCTTGGCAAGGCTGTTCTATGTGACAGCTCCCACTGTAAGACTGCAAGATTACAAGAAAGAAACCTTCAAGAGAAACCGGGCATATGCAGGACGCTGTGCATTCATGCTAGGGTAAAGTAAAACACCAAAGTCAATTAAAATGATGGTAGTCAAAGGTCATCACGTGGTGTCAGACCATATGAGTGCCTCTAGCACTACAGACCCCCATTTCTAACAGAAATGCTATGGGTTCTATTATAATAAAACATGAAAAGCTTCATAATTCTTTTTTTAAATGTAGACTAATTCCTTTAATGAATTATAACAGTGAAACTTAACCTAACATATCAGCTTCTAGATTAGAAAAATGTATTCCTTTTCCTGTAAAGTGTGACTAATATAGTGTATCCTCAGAGAGTGCCAGAGTTTTCACTACTGTTATTACAAAAGTGTCCTCCCATAATCAATTCCAAGAAGCCGTTTTTCTTCATGTAGAAGAGGCAGACGATAGGATTAATTGAACATTGTTATTTATTTGGTTTCAGCCGAGATTTGTTAGAACCATAAATATCTTAAAGCCTGTATTTTCACTAAGGAAATTTTGATTCTTACCTTCATTTACCACCTGACAAGGCTATTTCTATCTTCTTTATTAGTAATTTAAGTTTCAGCAGGGAAACTGTCTAATGCTTTATTTTATACGTTTGACTCCATTAAATCGGTATTTGTTCCCAATGTTGTATGTTTATTGCCATAGTTTTTGTTTAGCCTTCCTGACCACAAATTTAAGGTATTGTATTCTATTTTTGAAAGTCTGGAAAGAAAAAGACATATCTTGTATAGCACGGTTATTAATGAATGACACCCTTATTCCTTTTCGTGACCTACATACTTCTTTTAATTTAACTAGCAATACATATACTATTAACTTAAAAATGTTAGAACACATCTTAATCTTTCTCTTTTACATTCAGTCTCTCATAATTCCAATTTGAGATAGAATTTTGATATTCTAAATCCTCAGTAATATATAGACAAATTTAGCAACATTCCTCTTCTAGAATTAAATCCAAGGTTAAACGGCAATGGAAAGATAATGTACCTGGAAATGGCCCATTGATATGTGGTATAAAGTATAGATTCATAAACCCTCTGAAGCTGCCACTACTACACATTGTTTTACATTCATAATACATAAAATGTTCCATAGATGTGAACATCTCATAGAAATAGGAGATTTCACATATGCTGTTTTTAGATCTAGCAGGAGAGCACAAATGTCTCAATGACCTATTGTTACTAAACTTTAAAATATATATCGAGTGCACTTTGGCTCACCATAGATAAATATCTCTTCCACCTTAAACTATTTGGTCTATTGTTCATACTTTTATGGAGTGTTTGCAGTGCAATGCACAATGGGCTATTTTATATGTCAAAAGTACACTGGATCATCATACATCAAATTATTCATCTACAAACACACTGTACACAGAAAGCAATCAATTTTTGATTGTGTTTTTTTTTACTGAGGAATATTTTTTAGATTTTGGTCAGGACAAAAAATGCAAGCCAAAGCTACATGTTTTTATTTTCTGGGCCATATTAAAACGAACAATTAGGCTCATCCTTCATTCATGAGGAGCACTTACTTTTTGAAAATTGTTTTTTAGGTTCTTTTGCTTGTATAGACAGGAGTTCCTATTTGTTCTTTATGCTGCTATTGCATTTCAGCAAGTAATCTCATGTTGGAGAGAGGTCTCTAATTTATTATATTTATTTCAATGGATTGATATCTGTGCAAACCATAAAACTGAAGGAGCATATGCCTTCATCATTTAGGAGAATATCAGAAGAGATATTTTGGATACCAAACCCTACCCTTCATCATTTACATCTGACCTGTACATAATCACTATTTAACAGGAAGAGGTTTTAAAACGTCTGTGTAGATTTTATGAATTTCGTATCTTAAAACATTCCTTACTGTATTTTTTCAGTTAGACTAATCTCACAGCAAAATCTACTTTGAATGTGAACCTATTTTTCCCTTCTCCATTTTCTTCTTTTCTTTCGGTTTCTTAATTAGTTTAATATTCTTCATGTGAGAATTGTGGTGTTCTATGGCATGGTTGTGTGCGACATTACCATGTAATAAAGGGCATAGCTTCAGGGGGGTGTTTAGGGTGTTACACCCCCGTAAAAAATGTGTTCTGTAGTAAATAGTTAGTAACAAGGGCTTTCAGTCAGATATGATGAAGCGTCTGCTGGGATTTCACCTGGGATTTTTGTATTCCCACACTGACAAAAACATGCACATACACACACTCTCTCTCACCTCTGTTTTGAAGATCTTAAAAAATGTTGATTAGTTTGAAAAATGTTTTGTTTTAAGTGCCACTAACAGTTCACCCTCCTCTTTCTTTCCACTGTCTATTAATCCCCTCTCATGTCCTGCTTCTCATATAATGTGTTTTACAAGTAATCCCAGCATGACTGTTGGGAAATCTGAAGCTCACTCACCCCCCGAATCTTATTGACCAAGCTACACCGCTGCATGTAATACACTCACAACACTGTTTTTGGGTCCAGCTGGGCTCTTATGTAAAACCTTTAGCTCAACCCTGGGTAAGCTTATACAATATAACAAGTGTGAAGTATTTAGAACACCAAAAAATGAAATAGGAAAGTCATGCAACACGAAAGAAATCCGACACCAATTTACAAAAATAGATTAGATTTTTATGACTTTTTAGACACCAAGATGAGCAGAATTCACAGGAGGGTTCTGGAGATAAAGTAAATTTCAGCTTTTTAGTCCAAAGCGCAAACAAGCATGGTAACCATAAAGTTTGGAAAAGTTTGAAAGAGTTCTGTACGGCTACTCCGGCTAGAGTCAGGCGACCAAATCAGACAGGGAGAAGGTCAGGGGGGGTCACTAAAGAGTATTTGGACAGTTACCTGAGCACTAAAACAGTCGCGATTACAGTTCCACACTTTACACATCAAGATCGACAGATTGCAATCGAGTGGTCCTGATGCCCGGTATGCAGGAGTCTGAGGATGCTGAAAGATGCTATGGGTGCTGTGTGGACAATGGGGGTGTCCTCGCGGTTTTTCCTCGGTCAACAGGTAAGGTGGGACGACTTTGGCCACAGGGGTCGATGTCCCTCGAAGTCCTCTTTGAGGCAGTAGAAGGCCAGCTGCAGTGGGCTACTGATCTCCGTACACAGCACATCCAACGGATCCTTTGGAGAAGGCAAGTGTCCATCTTTAGTGACCAATCTGGACTCAGACAACACTCCTGGGTCCAGAAACACTCAGTGCAACCTTTGGCTGTCAAGGATCAGTCTCTTGGGCTGCCGAGTGGCCGTCAGCGGTGATTCGAAATGTAGCTACTGACTTGCCCAAGTGGGATACTTCAGCTTTGATGGCCTTGGTGTTGGTTCCACGGGGTCAGCAGACTGACCCTTGGGGTCACTTCTTTGGTCTGGGGTCCAGGAGTGACTTCTCCACGAGCCAGGAGCAACAGTCCTTCTTTTTGCTAGCACAAAGTGCAGCAGGTGCAGTCCAGCAGACGGTCCTGCCTCTCTTGTCAGATCCAGCGGTCGCAGGGCAGTCCTTCTTCAGTCCTTTTTCCAATTCTGTAATGATCTGAGGTTCAGAGTGCCAGGGGTGCCATATTTATGCCCAGAAAGTGCCCTGGGGGATGATACAGTCACTAGACAATGGACTAACAAGATCACTCCTGACCTGTGATGACTTCAAACTATGTGTGGCATCTAGCAATGCCAAAGTGCACTATTCTGCCTACTCTCAAGATGTCTAAACCCTTCCTTGGATGTTAGGAGCTCCGTAACCCACCCTAAAGGAGCGGCTACCAGTGGGCTACATTCCCACAGAATAACAGTTTTGGGCACTGGTCTCCCGTCTGTGTTCCCTCAGCCACCCTGTCTACCTGAACAAAGGGGCAGCCCTTCAGGAGTGTGATCGCCATTTGCCCACCAAAGGCGGCTTTGCCTTAGAAGCTCGCATTTTGGGTCAACACCCTGAGTGGCTTCCTGCAAGGGAGAGGAGACACCTCCCTATGTTGCAGACTACTATTGTTCCTGAGAGTAGTTCACACTACTCCCCAGAGCTGTATTACACAAGTGCCCCGGGGGCGCAACAGGTGTTTGCGCCCGATTTGCATGCCTCCATGGCACTTTGGTTTTACAGAAAGGGCCGGTGTGGCCACTTCTGTAATACAGATAGCGCTGGAGCACATTTAGCACCAGCACTATCATTAGAGGGTGTTCCCTAATTTGGATAGGGGCGAGGCCCCATGCCATTGAGGGAATCTCTTTGTCTTTGCACCCGTGCCGTATTACTGACATAGGTGCAGAGGCAAACATGCCTTTAGAAGGCATATTGAAAGTGCGCCACAAAAAGGTGGCCCACTTTCAGTGCGCCTACTAAATGCAGCCCTGTAAAGGGATGAAAGGGGGTCACATGGACCCCCCAGACATCCCATTGCAGTTGGGTGCAGTTACTCACTGCACCCATCTCCAAGAGGATCTCTAATCCCTTTTAAAAGTGTAGGCAGGTTGCCGCCTACACAGAGAAACACGGAGCAGCTTTAAAACAGCTGCTCCGTATTTTTCTTGAATGCGCTTTCCTGGACGCAGCACAAGTTTGCGGCTGCCCCGAGGGCACCGCATTATTCCTGATAGGGCACACTTTCCATGTTTGCACTTGTTGCACCTGCTTTAAGGTGTTCCATCACGCAAACTTGGAAAGCACGTTCTATCTATAATACGGGCCCAGGAGGGCAAAAAGCTATCTGGTGGCCAGCAACTGTGAGAGCCCACTGGACAAACTGGGCAGCTTTCTAAAAGTTGCCTTTCCTTAAAAGTGACATTAAATTCGAATTGGGCATCAAGTCGGGTTTAATGCCACAATTAATTTGATACTATGAAGTACGCATTTTAGTAATCCTATTCAGAAATTATCCGGACTGAGTGGTCAGCCGGTAACTCTGTAATAGCCAATAGGGCTACTAACTTTTCCACAGCAAAATCAACAATTTGGAAGATTTGCTGTTGTGTCATGTATTAAAACTGTATGTCCTGCTTAATAATTTACAGCTCTCTGCCTTAGGTCTCCATAGGCCTTCCTTAGGGGAAATGTACATATATTGTTAAGGGAAGTGGGGGCTTTGCCATTGGTGTAAATGGCTATGTCGAACTAGCAGGCTTAAAACTGCTCTTCCAGGCTGCAGGGGCAGGCTGGATGCCATTTTGTACCTTGTCACACACAGGGTGGCACAATCAGTGCTGTAGCCCGGGGAGGGGCGTGGGAGGGGGCACTGTCTTACATGCCTCAGATATCCTTTGGGTCCATATTCTAGGGACTTATATGGACTTATACATAAGTCAGCTTATGCCAATTAGGGGCAGCCAATTCAACGCAAATTATGTAATGGGTTGGAACACTGGCACTGAGGTCTGGTTAACAGGCCTCAGTACACTTTGAGTCAAAAAAACAACAGCATCAGTTAACATGGTGGCACAAAGTGGGGGGGGGGAATCTGCAAAAAGTCTGTTTCCTCACTTTTTCTATATCATCTATTGTGTTATGTTCTTCTGATTATATTTTTTTAAGTGTAGCTGACATGGCGTTCATGTCCTCCTCACTATCTGCATAGTGCGGAGAATGTGAATGTCACATCCTTACACCATGGGCAGGAATCCCTCCAGTGCTAGCATTAAGAGGGATTGGCTTTTCATGCGGTCAACTTGGACTGCAAGGAAAAAGCTTCCTTTGCAGCATGAGACTTTTTATTTCAATGATTTGCAGTGTGCCAGCCGAGCTGACGTCACTGAAATTGAACCTGAAAACAGTCAGAGCCTGAAGGCCCTGACTGTTTTCAGTATGATCATTGCATAGGAGCACACCTCAGCCTCGTGGGCCCAATGCTGTCACCCCATGTACCCAGAAGTTTTTCTGCATGCAGGCAGAATGTGAGAGTGATCCCCCCTAGCCCCCAACCCTGCCAGCCCATATATCTAAACTGCACTCAAAGAAATTCCAATTTCCTCTAACTTGCCATGGAAAATGGTTGTAGTATTTGAGCTCAGAGTCAGCAGGAACCCTCCCATCCCTGGGTATATCTAAAACCTAGAGAGTTTGTAAATACTTTTCAGAAATGTACAGCTTTGAGTTCACCCAGGAGTTATACACCTCTTTAACCCTACACACTGCAGATAGCTAAAAACCACAAAAATAGGAAATATTAACTACCACTTTGAAAATTGCCAAAATTATGGTGCTATTTTTTCACACCTTTACCTGTTCCTGAATATTTGGAAGAAGGCAATCTTAACCCAACCAACCTTTTTTTAATGCCCCTTGTAGAACAAAAAACATGACACACATTCTTGCGCAGGACATTTTCCCATTTTGCCAAAAAACATAAAATGTTGCTACAGTTTAGCTATTTTCTTGGTTCCTTTCAGTGAAATCCACCAACTCTGGGTACATTTAGAATCCCCATTGTGTGAAAAAAAAGGGCACACATTTTTCCTGGATAACTTTTCTAGAGAACTATTTATGTAAGCTTAAATAAAAACCGCTCCTAAAATTAAAAAAAAAGGTGTTCAGCACAGACAGGACACAGGTGGAAGGAGGTGGGGAGTTCCAGCACTTAATGGCAGTAGCAGAGGGTCTGGCGACGGGGGGATGGAAGGATGAAAAAATAAACAAAACAATCAAAATAACTTGCCTGCTCCTCGCCGCTCTGCCACTTTTCTCCTTCCTGCTGTGTACGTGCTGAGGCTCCCAGACTCCCCACGGCAAATCGCAGAACTACTCTCTCTCATGCTGGTACCAGCATGAGAGAAGTGCTGGGATTGGCCTGAGCGGGCTTGTTTTCCGCTCCAAAGGGGACTGGGAGCCTACGCCTGCTGTTCTTTCCACCTCACAATGCAGCTCGGGTTGGGGTGATGTCAATGCACATGATGGTTTGGCTGTCCTAAGACGCCGGCCAAACCAGCATGCGCTCTGACAGTAGTGCTGCCCACCACTCCCCTTCGATGCCTGGCATGGCATGGCCTCGCCCCAAAATACTCGGCTCCGTCCAGAGGATTTTTTTTTTAATAATAATATTGTTTTATTATCACTTTATTTTTCCATTCCCTCAGCTGGCTAGCAAGAGGGGGGAGGGGCGGTCAACACTCCTCCACCATAGAGGAGGAGCCACTGCTGCTTAAGGGGCTATATTACAGTTTTGAAAGTTTATCTTAGTCGTTGAATATTATTATGGTACATCTATTACTAATAAGTGAACAATTAAATCTTTGAAAATATTTTTTTCAAAAAAACCAGATTTCTCTTACCCTTTAATCTTACTATTTGTCTTTGATGACTCTATTCTTCATATAGTTACTTGGATGATGCTGTTATTTATCTATCTGGAAAATGCAATGTTCATAAAAATAGTCAACCTTGAAAAAAGGATTTCATCTCAACCCCTGTGACTTTGATTCCAATAAATTTGCTAGGAAACATCTCACTAATTTGGCTTCCAGCCCTTACAAGTGCAGTTGAACTACACAAATGGTTGCACCGATCCGGACTCACAGACCATTGCAAACCCCTGATCTGACAAATGAATGTCCTCTTGGAGGATTCCACATCGAGAAACCCACAATCTGGCGGCTGGAACATTTAGCGGTTCTTACTTTTAAAAATATGATGTACAATTTGCCCAAATGAAATCAAATGTTTTAGGAAAAGTTCTTTGTACGTCCTCCTAATTTTAAAATACAAAAACATCTCACAAGAAGTTTCAGAGTTGCAATTTGTAAAAAATGCTGGCCATTTGTTAGCACGATCTATGTATGGCCTTATGCCTATTAGGTGCTGTTTATAACACTGCACACTGACACTTTTGAACCATTATGAAAATTCTCTGTGTTTCCTCGTATACTGTGAAAAGTTACACTATTGCCTCGCAGATGCTGAACTCCATTCCAATTTCTAAAACATTCAGGAAATATCGTTCCTCATTCTCCGGTTTTGGAAAATTACACATGGTTAAGCCCTTATGAGCAATCACAACGAGATACATACATTTAAAGAACTGTTGGGTTCAGCAAAGTGCAGACCACATCTGCTAAATGTGTAATTGTTTAAAACAAGATTGGGAGGGCAGAAAAGACTCTAGGACTTAATTCATCACATGCCTTTTTTAAAAATTTTAATACAACCCAAGAAGGGGGCTCACAGAATGGTGTTTGTAGTAAACAATTAATTTGGCTAATTTATTCTTGAAGATAACAATATTTAGGTGCTGCCTGCTTTGCGGCTTTTGATGAAGAAGAAAAAAAATCAACATGCCCACTATGTTTAAATAAACTGTTATGACATACCTCTCCACAAGAGCAATACTTCTCTTTCAAACCCACCACAGCTCCTCACTTCAGCCCTAAAAGTCCATCTTCTTCCAGAAGGTCTACTATCAGGTAAATGTATTTTTGCACCACTATAATCAGTCATTTGACTTTCAATCTATTTTATATATGTATTTGGTGTATTATAGCTTGCATGTAGAAAGCATAAGAGCATCAGAGTGACTTAGATAGGGCACTGTACAGAGTATAAAACAATGTAGCTCAAGAAACACAATATGCAGCAGAATACAGCAAACATCTACAATATTATACAGACAACAATGTAACATCAGGCAAAGCTATATACAAAATAACGCAGGGTACTTCACTTGACAGGAAGCTTTGCCTCTAGAAATACATAACATTTATCAAAACAAGCATTGGCATAGCCAATAGGTCTCGCCTTTGGGACCTTATAAGTGTTTAGCCATGCAACACTTGATGTTGTTGCACCAAGGATATTGTGCTGGATAACTAAACACTTATAAGGTCCCAAATGCGAGACCTATTGGCTATGCCAATGCTTGTCCTATTTGGCTCCTTTATATTGGAACAAGCTGCCACTATGTTAAGACTTGTACGGATCGTTTTTGCTTTAGGAAATTACTGAAGACAATTTTGTTCTGAGCTAGTTGCGATACGCTGCTTGATTGCACCGAGATACCCCTTGGGGTGATTCGAGCGCGTTATAAATGGCATTAACAAGTTTGAGCACAGGCTAGTGGCAGCTAGGGTTGATGGCAGATGAGGGATAGGTGGTGACATGGGTGTGATGGCAGGAGATTGCTTGGAGCGTTACGGGGACTGAATGAAAGTTAAAGGCAGAATGTTGACAGCAGATAAGGAAGTGACGTGTTAGGGTAATTAAAGAGCATGGTGATGCCAAAGAGGGGACGGGCGAGGCCAAGACAGTATAACTGAGGTGATGAGGAGGGAGTTGGCAGATAAAGGGGAGGTTAATGTGAGAAGGTGCTGGCAGTCCTCAGAGTAGTGATGGTGGAGACGTCATGGTGGGAGGAAGGAAGTATGCTTTACTGGAAACAGCTGGTGGAGGTTAAACTATGATAAACCAAGGAAAGTCTGTATAATAAAAAAGAAAACTCAAAACTGATGGAAAAAACCCACATCTTTATGCCGCAAAATCCTCTGGTCTGTACAGTGGCATTGCTCCAGGAAGCCTTTGGTGGAAACAGCTTCAGACCCATCGTCACCGTTGGGCTAAACGAGGTGTCACGTGACATCCGACCGTGCAAGCAGCAGGATGGCGCACGCATCTAGCGTGCAGGCAACAAGCAGGGTTAAAGCAGAATGCGGCGTTGATGGTAAATGAAGTTACGAGCGGCGCAGGCCACTAATGCCGCATCCTGAAAGCTGTGGCCAGGTTCACTGCGTGAGTATCTGCACTGACAAGCCAAGGGGTCCACGCTGCCAGAGTCAGCGCACTGCAGCAATCAAAAAGATAGTGTTTGCCCTACCTGCGCGAAAACGCGGTCATACTCTCTTTAGATGCCACCATGGCGTTTGATTCAATAGAGTGGCCATATCTGTTTGAGGTGTTGGCTCGACTGGGCTTTGGCCCCAATTTTAGACGGTGGGTAACACTACTATACACAGACCTGCTAGGACAGGTAAGGGTAAATAATCACACCTCCCGCACATTCGCCTTGCATAGAGGCACCAGACAGGGCTGTCCCTTGTCCCCCTTGCTGTTTGCCCTCACTCTTGAACCATTGGCCCACTGGATAAGACAAGATGTTGTAATAAGGGGACTAAAATGGAGTGAGGACATAGAAGATAAAATCTCATTATATGCTGATGACATCCTTATATATCTGGCATCCCCTCGAACTTCCCTAAACAGACTGTTTGATGTTATCACGAACTTTGGCAAATATGCAGGCTACTCTAACAACTGGTCAAAATCAGTCTTATATGTGCTCCACGGCCCTCCACCTCGCCTGCCTGGGGGTTACTCAGTCCAGTGCACATCGACAGGCTTTAAATATCTGGGCATCTTCATCACCTCAGACCCTAAACTGTTTTATGACCGCAACCTCCTGGGCCCCTTGCAGCGGCTACAGGATGATGTGCGACATTGGCGATCGCTGCCCCTATCTCTCCTTGGCAGGGCAGCTCTATTTAAAATGCTCTCTTTGCCCAGATTTTTGTATGTCCTTCAGAATAGCCCCTTTCCCGTAACAGATCATTACTTTACAGCCATAGAAAGTGAACTCCGCACCCTACTCTGGGACGGGAAAGCCCCGCGGATCGCCCTCCAGAAACTTACCAAGAGCTGGTACGACGGAGGAATTGCCCTTCCTGATCTCCGTCTTTACTACTGGGCCTCTCAATTGGTACCAGTTAACCAATGGATTCATGGCCCCCCAACAAACCCGGCCTTTCACTTAGAAAAATACCAAACAGGCCGAGAAGGATATATGGGAGCCCTCTATAGCAAACTCCGAAGGGGCCGTTACCTTGGACCCATGTCGCAAACAGTGGCGGTCTGGCACCAGGCTAACAGACGTCTGGGGTGGGCGGACAAGTTCACCAAGGCTACTCCGTTGTGGTCTTCACAGAGACTGGGGTCGCTCTGCTTTCACAAAGGATTTGATAGGTGGGACACTATCGGAATCACTACATTGGGGGACCTGGTGGATAAGGGGGAACTCCTCACATTTACTGACTTGCAAACCAAATATACACTCGCACAAGGAGAGATCTTCCGATACATACAAATCCGACACGCCATTCTTACCACTGTCCCTGACCTCTCTACCTTACCCGACGCATCCCCTTTAGAAGACCGATTACTCATAGACCCACTCAGGACCAAAGCTGTATCTAGCACATACCGTAAACTCTGCAATAATTTACCAGACACCCTTCAGGTTTTGAGAACGCGCTGGCAGGCAGACTTAAGGGAATTGGACGATGACGAATGGCAGGCCGCCTTGATGTCCCCTAGGGAAGTAGCTGTGAACCATCGGTTCCGCCTCATACAATTGAAAATACTCCATAGGACATACCTGTCGGGCACCCTATTGGCGAAAATAGGTAGCAGAAGCGAGGCACTATGCCTGAGGGGATGCGGACGGGAGGGCTCCTTTACCACATCCTCTGGGACTGTCCTCTCATTCGCCCTTTTTGGGAAAGAACCACTACTAAGATGAAAGATACGCTGGGCAAACAAATTCAGCTGTCGCCAAAAACAGGGATCCTCAATGTGTGGCAACCTACTGACCTCACGGAAATCGAACAGCAGTGGGTGGCGTTGGGGTAGCTATTAGTAAAAAGGGCAGTGGCCATGTCCTGGGGATCCAACACACCACCATTCACGATAAGTTGGGTAGCAGAAATGGACAGATGTATGATCATGGAGAAAGAAGTTTACAAGAGGAGGGGCTGCCCTAAGAAATGGGATAGAAAATGGGGAGGATGGAACGCTTATCGGGGTGAAATCTGTACTTCTCCCACAGAGGAGATGGCAATGAGACGAACAAATGCTGAGAACCTGTACTGCCCTAATATGTGATGGATTTGACATTGACGTAATATGTTGTTTTAATCATATACCCTACGATCGTATTGCTATGTGGATATTGTGCTTTATTTTCAATAAAAAGTTAAAAAAAAAAAAAAAAAAAAAAAAGATAGTGTTTGTTGAACCAGAGCCATGGGGTCAGCCTTTGCGGCCCAGAAAGAAGGGCAACGGGTAATTTCCAGAAATAATGGCAGCGGTGCCCTCTATAGAAGCCCCTGTGCATGTACGAGGCAATTTAGTCACAAAACTAACTTGACCAGCGGACTCAGCTGTAAAATGTCCGATGCAGACTGCGAGGCGATTCCCTCCCTGAGCCGACTGATCTGCTGCACCCAAGCGAAGACGCAGCCCGCGGCTGTCGGTGCCAAAGGATAACGGGGCTAACTTGGAGGGACGCCCGTGCTACGAAAGTGCACAGTCAACCAACCCTGGGCGATTTAGATTTTAATCAAAGCCTTTATCTTGAGATTTAATCCAACTTTTTTCAAACACGGAATCAAGACTACAATTCATAGAATGCATTTGCTAATTAAAAAAGCCTTGCGGTGGAGCACTACTTCCTTGGTGAGTAGATGGGGGGAAATGGGTTTGAGTTTCCGCGTCGGTTCAATATCGTGTGATTCTGGGCAATCCCTTAATCCCCCCGTGCCTACCCCTAAAAAATTGTCCTTCTGTAATGTAACTGGTGCTCATGAAAAGCGGACCTTCGGATCAAGTTCACGCTATATAAAAACCTGCACCAAAAAATGTTGCCAAGAAACATCTCTACAACAAGCCGATCCTCAAGCAGAGATAGCTTATCGGCAACAGCTTTTCAACACAGCTGCCCCCGAGCGTCGCATTTAGTGTTAAATGCGACGAACAACAAGCATTGGCCGCGCGGCCGTGAAAGTAACGCGGCCGTGAAAGCGAAAGTTATGGCAGGGACGCGCTCTGTGGTGGGGGAGGGGCAGAGCGAGGCGCTTGGGAGAGCAAGGCTTAATGAGCCATGAAAGCCACATGGCGGCTGCGAGCGTGCACGCGCTCGTGAACGCAAGCTTGAGGCCAGGAAAAGATTGTGGTAGCACTTTGAAAAGCCACTAACTAAATGTGTCGCAGAGCAGCGCATGCGCTGGCTCAGCGAGACCTAAACAAAGGTGGGCTATTCAGGCAATCTGAGGAGAATCCTAGCTATAAAAAAACAGAGGTCCAGCAGTTAGGAAAAGGACGAAGGAAATGAATGACTGGAAGGAATTGTTTAGTTCCACTTTTAATGCAGAAGAAAGGCACTGATGTGGATAGTAGAAGGAATAGAATTTCAGATTTTGGATGTACAGCAGAGAAAAACTGTTTTAAGGGATGTTTTTTTCCTCTAAACAGGAATTTCGAGTAAGAAGGTGCTGGAGTTGTGGAGTTGGAGAGAACCGTCTGAGAATTGTAATTTCTTGACCAGTGTCTAGAGTGCACTAAGCACCCAAGGTGGCATGTAAACTGCCCTCATTAAGAAGCATACTCCAGGAGTCTAACACACGAGTTAAGTGATTAGAATGGTCATTCACTACGATCAGATGTGATGCTGCAAACAAGAAAGCTCTGAAGGAAGTGGAATGCATTTTAGGAATACCAGACAGTATTGCATTCCCATATTCAAAACTATAAAGTACTGTGGCTTACTTTTAGGACCATTTAGGTAAGAATTAGTTGAGTGCCAAATTAGTCAGAGTTAAAAACTAGCAAGTCTAGCCATGTTGCTATTGTGCTTGTGAAGATGAAACAAAACAAATTAATCCAGATGATTTTTAAGCTTTCAATATTGGTGGGAGAAGTTTAAGATATCCGAAGAATAGATTCAGGGGCCGATTCCGATCTCGGCCGGTAGGGCTCCGAATCGGATTCGGCTTAACCGGATCCGATTCGGAGCCCTATTGCCCGACCGATTCGTACGCGCGTCCGGGCGAGCGAGTACGATGAGAAATCGCCGACCGACTCGTCCGGGCGTCCCGACCGCTCCGACCGACTCGTTCCCGGGTCTAACCGCACCGACCGACTCGCTCGGACTCGACTCGCACCGCGCAATGGAGACTTTCCCCGGCCGGGTAAGTACGATGCGCGCCGCGAGCAGTCCGACCGAGCCGCGCACTCCGGCTCCAAAGAGCAGTCGGAGCCTTACTTTGGGGGTCCGCGTCGGACCCCCCTGTACGCGTAGCCGCGCGAGTCGCACACAGGGGGGACCCATGGGTCCCCCCTACCTGTGCGTGTACGGCCGCGAGTCGCTTCGCCGCGTACACGCTGTAGGGGGCGCCCTTGTCCGCCTCGCACCCATTGAGTCAATGGGAGCCCGCGTACGCGTTGTACGACAGGCGCCCATTGACTTCAATGGGAGTCCGACCGACTCGAGTCCGATGGCATACGTGCGCATCGTACTCGTTCGGTCGGGCTGCACGGGTCCGATTCGGTCGGAAATCTCTCCGGGTCCGGCTCGGTCGGAGAGATTTACGGCCCGAATCGGAATCGGCCCCTCAGTGTTGAACTGGAATAGAGAAGGAATGGGGTGAATGAGTAGGAACTCTGCTTTGTTAGGATTCAATGTAAGGTGGTAATCAGCCATCCAGAATTGTACGAAACCAAGTGTTGAAGGCAGTAGGGGCATACCCACCCTAGAGGAAACCTTGCTAGGTTGAAAGAATGTGGTACAGGAAGTGAGAATCAAGAGGTGAATAACGGTCATGTGATCTTCTCTGGTCTCCACAATTCAACAAGAATAGGAAGAGAGGGGACATGGAGGTGGACCCAATGAATCAACCACGGTCTCCACTACAACCATACACAGAAGGCAGCGGAGTAGGAGGGGGGGTCACAGACACTGGGACATTTCTCTCTGCACATATTTCTG
This sequence comes from Calotriton arnoldi, assembly GCA_963921515.1. Taxonomy (NCBI): domain Eukaryota; kingdom Metazoa; phylum Chordata; class Amphibia; order Caudata; family Salamandridae; genus Calotriton; species Calotriton arnoldi. The sequence continues at coordinate 96,092 of CAWUFW010005617.1, read as the reverse complement.
TGCCTTTCCCGCTACACCATACAAGCCAATAGGTGAGAAGCCTTAAGTGTTGGGCTCACCAAGATTGCTGTTTTTTTCCTACCATTATCCACATTTTTCATTATTTAAGGTTATTAATACTTGAAAAAAATGGTTGGTCCTCAACAGCACAGTTGAATCTCAACACTGAATAAAAGGTAATGTCTTTATGTCAAGCCATTCATGATAGTATAAGGTTGCAACTTGGCTGCCTGAAGTGTGCTCATGGGCTGAAAGCGTATAACGTTTCTCGTTGACATAAAATAGCGTTTCTCTTCTCAGTGACCGTTGACTAGAGACAGAAATGGCAGACTTTGCAATCACTACATCTTTTGGTGCAGGCCTTTGAACATAAGGTGGCCTGAGCTAGGCTATGCCCCCAGCTGCAACAAATGAAAAGTTGTAGAATTGTACAACAAGCATCTGGGTTGCAACAGTGCATTATGCATCCTTAGGGTTTCCTTGAACTTACTTTAATGCTGGGAACTTGAAATATTTCTTCTTTAAGATGATGTATTTTTTTCTACTCAGGTCCAGAGTGCTCGAGGAAGTAGAAATTGCTTCTTCAATGGCTCTGCTAATATCCACTGGTGAAAATGATTCTGGCGATTTATGTCTTTTACTACTTCTAAGAATCTCATCCTTTTTAGCAAAATCCCCGGTGCCATGTGTTTCGTTGGAACAGCTCCTATCCATTAGTCAAAAAAAGCTATCCGGGTGCCGTGGAGACTGGCATCAAAACAAGAGCTCTGTCTGTAAGAAAAAATAAATATTGCTTTCACTTTGCGACTTAGTCAAGACGTTTCATCAATTTACGCAGTGCTCATTAAACTCACATGTGATGATCAAAATAGTTTTTATTACATGCTGGTGCATATCTTGAACGCGCGCACTCATGCAGGCCAGAGATTTGTGCCCGTTTTTATGTGACTGCACTTTCTAAAGCGCCTGCATTTAATTCTGAATTTCGTCGAGCTATCGCATGCGCTGCAGACAGCTCAGCTAGGAAACAGTGAGCAGTGGTTAAGTGTTTCAGCGCGTTTTAGAAAGTGCGCTTGCATACAAATAGTCGCATAGCTGTGCCCAGCGCGTACGGCCCTGGGTGTTAGACTAAAAAACATGCAATAAAAACAACAGGGTACTCGCTTACGCAAAGCTACATGCAGTGTGCAATTTGCACCCTGTGAGATACAGAACAGCACGTAGTACAGGTAAAATTCAGGAGTAATTAAAATTCATGTGCATATCCAATACAGTGTTCGCAATGATAAGAGAATATTTCAATAAACAAACTTTATTTCCCACTGTACCAGCTGTACATTTTATGTTTTGCGTGCACAGCGATTTATCTGTGCTTGTGAAATCTTTTGTAATGAAAATAAAAAAATCTTAAAAGGAGCTTCCAGCCCGCCCTTACTTTCCATTTGTTCGTATGCTCGTCACTGTTTTCCTAGCTTGCTGTTGGTTTGCTGCATGCTATTTTCTGGTGTGTTTGTCTTTCTCTTTGTGCGTATTCTTACCAGAGGAGCTTGGACCAAGTACTCCCTTTGAACTTTTCCTCCACCTTTTATGGTCCTACTTTTTCTTCGTTTTAAGTGGGTTTGGCGCGACTGCATTTTATTTGTGTAGCTCTGCTTTTCGCGGTATATATCCATTCTTTTAAAACACTTTTGACACTCTTTTTTTAATTTAATACCCACACTCCATACGAGTGTATGTGTTCTGTCTTTCCACTACCCATTGTTTAACACACTCCCTTGTGTTTGTTTACCACCCCCTCCTGAAGTTCGTTCTTTATTTTCTACTTTCTTTGCTATTTTAAATAGCACAAAATCGATCCTAAGGTATTGGAGCACTTGCACGAAGAGATTAGCTGCCACAATCATCAAGCTAAGCAATTGCGATTCCTTAATAGCGATTATTAAGGAATCGCTATTAAGGAATCGCAATTGCCAATGCATGTAGGTTTCGCTAAAAAAATAGCGATTCCTACACATTTCCTAATAGCGAATCGCAAATTGCGATTCGCTATTAGGGAATGCTTTCCCATTCATTCCTATGGGCCTAGAGGCCCATAGGAATGAATGGGAAACCATTCACAATTTGCGATTACCAAATAGGTAATCGCAAATTGCGAATGCAATTTCAAGGGTGCCAGGAGGCCAAAAGGCCACCCTCATGCACCCCCAAAATTGGCATGTGTGCACCTGTGGAGCACACACATGCCCCAAGGGCATGTGTGTGCGCCACATGGCACTTAGAAAAATGCAATTTTGTGCATTGTTCTAAGGAATTGCAAATTACCATCAACTTGAAGTTGATGGTAATTTGCCATTCCTTAATGCAAAGTCGCATTTTGAGAATGCTTCTTGCATTGCATTTAGGGAATCGCAAATTGCGATTCCCTAACTGCATTCGCAAAATAGGTAATCACAAATTTTGCGATTACCTATTTTGTGAATGGCTCTGGGCTTTTTTGCATCCCAAAAGGCTAATTACCGGTCGCAACGGTAATTCACTTGATGCATGTGCCCCTAAGTGATTTGCCCAGAATCACAGGATGTTGAACCTCTCACCGGGACTCGAAGCCGGTTCCCCAGCTTCAAGGTCAGCTGCTCTAGCCCTTACGCCACATCCTCTCCCCTCGAGATCAGCATATAAGATGGCTGGCACTTCTTTGGAACGCACAATTATAATGCATTCCCATTATGCGTTCCAAAGCAACAACGGCCAACTTGTTTTTTTATTGTTCATAATTGCCATCATTTTGCCACATTTTTTATATATATGATACACACACTACCTTTTAGCACCTTCACAAAGCTTAATAGACACGGTCCTATGGACATCTTAAAACCCACTGAGGATTAGCAGATTTCAAAGCATGAATTTGTCTTCATTCTGCGACACAGTTTCTTTTGTTTAGTAAAGTAAGGCTGCACTTTTTAGACCAGTCCTCACAAGCTGTATACCAAATTTAATTTACTGGTGTTTTGATAAAATAATCTCTTCCATTGAGGTTAGGAAGAATTGAGACCGCATTACACAAAGACGTTTCAAAGGATTTCCTTGCCTTACAGGCCTTGTAGGTTTATCTGAATCTGGTCCTTAAAACAGCAAAATATGCTCTTTTGTGTAGAAACAGAAGCTGGCAGTTCTAACAGTATTTTTGTAGAGGTAAATTACAAACGTGGAGTCAGAAAGGCGATCTGGCTAAATGGCAAAAATGGATGCGATAAAAGCAGGTGTCTCACCGTCACAGAACGTCATTCTGTTGAAATAACTTGAAATTGTAAAGTTGGACTTATGTTTGCCTTATCAGTGGTGCAGGCGAATTAACCCACTGAGCGGTTTTGCACCCAGTTTTTTTTACCTTCCTGAGTGGAAAGTGCAACGGATTCCGAGCCATGACAAGTAACAAAACAGGCTTGAAACAAGAGACAAATAGCTTTGGCAAGGAGGCTTTTGATAATCGGTAGCGTGCATTGTGAGAGCGATTTTTGCTTGTCAGCAAACCTGTGGTTTTCCCCATGCAGAACAGTCCAGTGTCAAGAGTTTCTGCTTCAGGTAGAAACAGACTTTTCCATCTTGCCTAAAACTGAAGTCTATTCTCTTAGGGGCTGTGACGAAGAATATCAGAATGGAGCTTACACTTCAATAACTGGAAGTCACACTACGGCCTGAGCCGCAGACTTTGGAGCTGGGGATCCAGGTTCGAGTCTCGGCGTCAGCGCAACAACCTGTGATTTTAGAATAATCACTTAATGTCCCCGTGCCTACCAAATAAGAATGTGTCCTTGTGTATTGTAACACGAGCACCAGTTACAATACACAAGGACACATACTTTTTTGCACCAATACCTTCGGGTCTAGTTCCCTAAATAAAACCAACCCATCTACTTATTTCCATTCCTGATACAAAATTAGCAGGGCCACACAAGAACACCCTGGAAAACTCCTTAAAAAATACATAAATAAAAATAGGTCCGAACTTGCTGCATCATCTCAATGATTGGATTCAATAACAAGCATTGGCAAAGCAAATAGCTTTCGCCTTTGCAAAATTTATTGGTTTTGTCAATGTCTTTTTAAGACATGTTGCAGTTTTTCTTTTGTAATCATGTCGCTCCTCTAAGTGTAATGTCGATGAAAGATGTAAATGAATTATTACTTCTCAATAAAAAATAAAATTAAAAAAGACATTCTGCACAGTGGCACTGTCTGCTGTACAACGGCTTAAAGCTTTTTTTTTTTAAAAAGAGCTATGATGCGGACTTATTGAGTGTCACAGTACTTTTTTTTAGGTCGCCACCTACCAGACTGCACAGCTGTATGGTATGTATGTGAAAGAGATCTTGGGGACTTTCACAAAGTTGACCTAGGAATGCATTCTGCCCATAGCTTGCTTTTTTTACATCTTTTTATGGATTTTATCCCCATGCTTCCCCATTATACACAGTATTAACAAGCAAGACACACAACACCATACAGAAAAACATATTTAGATCAATCAATCAATAAATACAGAGTGAATCTAGGAAATATCTAAGCTTTCCGCGCAACACAACAAGGCTTAGTAATTCTTGCACTGAGCCCAAATAATTCTAAACCAAGTAGCTAGTCCTACATAAAGAGCAGCAATTTCCTTACATTTGTTAAAGTGCTGATAAAGTACAGATGCATGATGGGAAAAAAAACTCCATTCAATAAAAGATCAAGTAGATAATCCTGTATACAGAATGGTATATTTCATTACATTTGGTAAAGTGCTAGATCAAACTGCAAATGCATGATGTAAAAACTAGACATAAGTATATTTAACACATTTAATACATTCTGAAATAAAGTGCAAGTGGCCTAACTAACTAAAAGCAGTATTGCCAACACCCCAATTGCACTTCTGCCTATTAGTGTAGCATCAGATCTCCAATCCAATTAGTTACCGAAGACCAAATCCTATCCCGCCAACATCGCTTCTTATGTCCCTTAAGCCTATGCAAACTTATTTCCATATTGTAAATAGCCAAGAATCTCGACCTTCACATTGAAAATGTTGGAGGATCTGGTTTCAACCAATACAAAGCAATGCACAGCCGAGCTATGGCCATAGCAATAATTAACAGATGTGATTCTCTATTTAATATTGCATTATCTTCTTCATCATCCACCACCTCCTTAATGGAGTGACATAGATCTGCCCTTTGGTGATATAACTCAGAAACTCCTCTATCCCTTGTAACAGAGGCTCTAACTTAGGACATGAGAAAAACACATGAATAATTTCCGCCTGCTCTGAGCCACAGCGATTGCATTCACCAACAGAACTGCCTCCCCACTTGGCAACTTTGGCCGGAGGATAATATAGATTAAAAACTATTTTGAAGAATTAGCATTTAAAACCCACAGTTAATAAAACCTTGTCACTAATTCCAATGATGCTTGGAGGTATATCTCCTCCGTTTCGAGTCTGAGACACCACTTAAAATACTGAACTTCCAGGTCATCATTTTGAGTATGCAACAGTTCATATATAGAACCAATTCTGTCCCTTTGTCTTATAGCTTCGATTGAGGGGATCTTCCTCATCAACATTACATCCTTTTTCCCTTTAAAGAGAAAATCTCGAATCTGTAAAAATAAAAAAAATTCCCCCTTTACTACGCCAAACGTTTCCGGTAATTCAGAAAAAGAAGAAATCTGGGCTTTGGTATAGAGACCACCCACTGCCGTAATACCTTTCTGTCTCCATCTTACATCACTGCCGCTTAAAAACTAGAGGGTAACAGAGGAGAGGCAGAAGTGGGCATATAAAAATTGATCTTACAAATCTTTTTTTTTATTTTTTATTTAGATATTTTTGGAGGGCACATAAATAAATTCATATACAGATAGTTATTTCGAGAGATTCCAAAAGTGATAAGATACATTAAGTTAAAAGCTTATACATTAAGTAGCAGCGTAACTTTCATATATACATAATGTTTTCAGTACATTATTAATTCTGTTATTGTTAAAAAAGAGAGACATTGGGGTAAAACTATAGCAGCACTATTTTCCATAGGCAAAATTTCAGTTAATTATTCTTTCATGGTCCCCAACCTCCGCCTTCCATCGATAGACTGGAGTCCATATTATTTTCCCCAGTTTTTGAGCCTTTCGGCCTTTTCTTTCATAAATTCCTTTCTCCAGATTGAAGGTGGAGAGAAGCCGAGCAAGCCATTGCAAGAAAGATGGGGCCACTGGGTCTAGCTATGCTGTGGCAATACAGATTTTGACTACTGCCATTGCTAAAAACAAAGTATGGTTGTGCACCATCAGACCCTGTGCTACTAACCCCCAATAGCATTATTTCTTGAGTTAAAACTACTTTCACTTTCAGGGTTAACTCTAAAAACTGTTCTATACCTCTTTTAAGAGTATCTAACCGCGGGCAGGTCGTGAACATGTGTACAACATCTGCCCTATCTGCTTGGCAACGGGGGCAGTGAATACCCACAGACCCCCCATTTTGCTATTTTATCTGGTGTATAATACAAATCTACAATCGTTTTAAAATGTTGTGCCTGCAGTTTTGAAGAGCAGAGTATATTATGTCCCTTGTCTAAAGAAAGAAAGAAAGCCAGATCCTTCTACCCCAAGCCTTTGGTCCCATTTTTCAGCCTGTCTCTCTAAATCATCTGGCTGCATGGCGATCAACTCGCTATATATTCTACTAATGGTGCATCCATCTTCATCTCTTAACCTATCGATCATGGCATTCTTGGCTAACCCATTTGGGTCCCCTGTTTTCTTACCCCAGTAGCTACATATCTGTAGATATTTAAAAAATCTTTCCTATCTACGCCGTATCTATCCTGTAGCTCTGAGAATGACCTAAACCCAGTTACACCAACTAAATCCCCAACCAAGTCTATCCCTAAATCCTTCCATCGTTTCACAATGCTATCGTGAAAAACTATTGGTAAAGATGGATTCATGTATAATGGGGTATAGTGATTTATTCTCCCTATCCCCGTCTTCCTTTTTATTGTCTTCCACACCTGGCCTGCAGCTAATAGAGTCTTGAATCTCACCTTCTTGTAATAGCTAGGCTCAATAAACCTTAAATATAAGTTTTTAGCATCTTTCCCCACCAGTAAATCATAGATATCTGGTACCCTACTCTGGTTCCAAGGGTCAAAGGGGTTTCCCCCCACTAATGCACACATGTATTGCAGGGCTGATGCTAGATGATATAATGTGAAATCTGGGTCCGACATTCCTGCTTTCTCTTTGGGGAGAGACATAAACTTCATGGCCCACCTTGTCTTGCCGTATGCCCATATGAATCTATTTACCACCCCATCTAACTTTCCGAACCACACTGTCTCAAATATCAAGGGTATTGATCTAAAAAAAAAAAAAAAAAACTTTAGGCAGAAAAATCATTTTTACCACATTGCATCGGCCTACCAATGACAAATGAAGATTGTTCAGATGGGCAAAGTCCTGCGATCCCTTCTGAATAACCGGGGCAAGATTCAGCTCCACGATTTCCCCAATATTAGTTGAAATATTTACCCCTAAGTACATTGCCGACTGAGCAACCCGGGGGTCGTTCAGCCTGAGATATTCATTAATTACAATTTGGGTTTTGTGCTGATTGAGTGAATACCCTGATATTTCCCCGAAGGCCAGCGCTTCTTTTGTTATTTCCACCAATGCTGACTCAGGTGTTGGTGTAGTGATCGCTAAGTCATCTGCATACCCCAAGATCTTAGTGTCCAGCCCATGAAAGCTTATAGGTTTTATCCTGGGGTTAGCATCGATTCCGAGAATTAAGGGGTCTATATAGCAAGCAAATAATAATGGGGAGCAGGGACACCCCTGCCTAGTTCCTTTTTTTATCTTGAATTCCTCCGTTTGCCCTCCAGCCAATACCAATCTAGCTGCGGGAGACGCATATAATACTCGTAGGGCTTTAATAAAATCCCTTCCTACCCCCAGCCGCTCGAGGGCCGCCCACAGAAAGTCCCAGGAGACCCTATCAAATGCTTTCCCTGCATCCAAGAGTATAAGTGCCATAGGGTCTCCTGAGACAGACGCCGCATCGAAGAGTGTGATTACTCTTCTAACATGGTCTGTGGTACCCCTTCCCGGTATAAATCCATGCTGTCTGGGCGAGATAACTCGTCCAATTACCGGGCTCAGACGATTTGCCAGGACCTTAGAATATATTTTGGTATCCGTGTTCATCAACGTGATTGGTTGATATGACCCTGGATCTGTGGGTGACTTCCCCTTCTTTAAAAATACAACTATGCTAGCTTGTGCCCAGGACTCTGGGGGCGGTTCTCCCATTTGTACCTGGCAAAGCATCTTTGAGAAATCTCCCCCAAGAGAGGACCAGAAGATTTTTATAAAACTCAAGCGGAATTCGGTCTGGGCCCGTAGCTTTCCCTGCTGCAAGCTCACTTAGTGCTTTAAAGATTTCATCGGATGAGAAGGCTGCCGCCATAGCTTCCTGATCCTCCGGGCAAAATTTCTCCCAATCATCAGAGGCTATATATTCCCTGATTGCGTTATCACTACCGTCACCACGGTCCTTCTCAGAGTCGTACAGTTTCATGTAAAACCTGCGAAATTCCTCTCGGATTCCCTGGGCTGTAGTAACCAAGTTCCCTTAATGGCTATTATCTCGTTCTGTACGTTCTTCTGTCTGGTGCGGATTGCCAATATACACCCTGCCCGCTCACTACACTCATAGCATTCCTCCCTTCGTGCCATATACTTCTCAGTTACCTTTGCTAAACCACATCACCTATAGCCGCTTTAGCTAGTGCAAGCCTACTCAATATACCCTTGATGTTCTCTCCTGCTTCTAACCCACTTACTAGATCTTCCTCAATTACTCTCAATCTTTGATATAATTCAGTTATTTGCTGACGTTGTTTTTTGGAACGGTGCAGACTAAAACTTAGTGTCTCTCCGCGGATACCTGCCTTCAAAGCATCCCATACCACACCGGATCGGGCACTCCCTGTATTGTATCCCAGGAACTCTTCTATCCATTTTGTCATGTGGGTGATATAGCCCTCATCCACTAACAACCCCCTTTGAAGGTCCAATTCTGTTGTGCCCTCTCCCCCCCGACCTGTGATATTCCCAGGACTAGAGGGTTATGGTCTGACATTACTCGGGGAAATTTCTCAATACAGCATTTCGCAATTAAACTTTGAGAGGCAAAAAAATAGTCCAGCCGAGCGACTGTTCTATGGGGGGCCGAAAAATAGGTGCTTCTGGGGTCAGGTTTTGCCGATTTTACTTCTCTCCAGACATCTAGTAACCCATTACCTTCCACTAAGTGGGACAGAGCCCTATGAACCCTAGGCTTCCGACCTTTATATAATCCCGAACTACTGCTCCACCGCACCCCAATCCCATTGATATTCAGATCTCCGCACATTATTATCGGGGTCGGCCATCCAGCTAATTCCAAATTCAAAAATTCAAACACCACGGGGTCGTCTCCTGTTGACCCATATATTGAGCAGAGAGTGAATGAAAATGTAGACATATGTAACTCTACAATGACCCAACGCCCATATTTATCGGCCAATTGCTTCTTACAGACAATCTCTTTTCCCCGAATTAAGATGGCAACCCCCCTAGTTCTAGTGTCCTGTGTGGTGTGTGCTACAAAATTGTACCCTAGCTGATCTAAAACTTTTTTTCCCTCCCCCGTAACATGCGTCTCCTGAAGACAAACAATATCAGATCGCAACATTTTCAAGTCTTCTACCACCCTACGTCATTTTCCAGGATCGTTTAGGCCACAAATATTAACTGAAGCTCTCCTTAAATTCATCATAATCATCTCTTTTTTTTCTCCCTATATCCACAAGATACCGCCTCCCTTCATTAAATACCCTATTCTTATCCTTCCTTTCCCAACCCCCAGTTTCAAACTTTTATCTGGAATCTCCCTTGTGCTTGTTGTGCCCTATTTCCTCCCTTACCTACCCTTCCCCTCCCATTCCCTCCCCTCTCCCCACAAACCCTCCCCTTCCCCCCCCAGGGTCCTTCCCTCCCCCCCACCCATTTAGTGAGACAAACAGACCTTGTGAGGTCTGGGTGATGGTGCCTGTGTCCCCCCCCGCCCGACGCCCTTGTCTTTCTAAATAGAGCCTCTCTTCACCATTTCATCCCTTCACTATGCCAGTGATACAGTTATTTCATTATTCACATTCAGTTTCTATTCTCGAATTTCGTCCAAGTATTCCTTTGCCTTTATTTCCGATGTGAAGACTCTAACTTTGTTTTTGTGGATTATTTTCAGTCGGGCTGGATATAACAAATAAGCCTCTGCTCCCTTTTCTTGACAAGGTTGGATCAGCTGTCTCAGGCGCCAGCGTCTTTCAACTGTCACATGACAGAAATCGGGTCGAGTGAAAAATGACTGTCCTTTATATGAGCGTCTGGAATCCGTGCGAGCTTTGAGGAATATTGCTTCACACAATAGGAAATTCCCGAAGTATACTATGATGGCTCTAGGTTGTTGCAACCCCCCTGTGTTAGTCTGCCTTGGATTTTTAAGCATTAGAGGGTAGCGGTGAACCCGTTGGACTTCTAGGTCCCAATTCCACTGTTGGAGCTCCGGAAAAGCCCCTTTCAGTAGTTTTAGAACATAGGCTCTGATGTCACCTCCTTCTATACCTTCTTCTATTCCCAGGATCCTTAGATTGTTGCGTCTTTGCCGATTTTCATAGTCCTCAAGCTTCCATTGTATATCCGATATTTGTGCACCCCGGGCTGCAGTTTGTTCTTGCCTCTTCGCCACTTCATTTTCCACTCCAGCCGTGCGTTCTTCTACTGCTATAATCCTTTCACCCATTTCAGAGCAGGCTTTCGCGACCTTTCTGACTGCTCCCTGTAACTTCTTTGTTACCAGGCGGGTTTTTTTGCCATCTCTTCGTGTCTCTTCCTGATGTTGTTTTATCGAATCATATATTAATCTCAGAGTTGGTTCCTCAAGCTCTTGGCTGCTATGCCCCTTTCTAGCTGCTGAGTAAGGCTCATCGTATTCCTTTTGCGTGGGAGAGTAATCCCACTTTAGGGCAAGACTTCCTTGCTTCTGCGAACCCTCTTTGCCCCGCCGATCCTTGCTGCGCCTGAGGTTTCTGTTCCTGCGGACCATAGTGACTGGCCAGTCCACCTGGCTGCTGGGATCGGAACCAGAGCTGGAAGATATAGACCCGCTCTCCCCGTCAAATACTACAGCACTTGCCGTACTTGTGTCAGAACCTTTGGTCAAGGAGAAGAACTTAGCCCCTAGGCCTAAAGATTCTTCAAGGGGTCAGTGGCTTGTGGCCATCTTTATTAATGCCTTTGTCTTTAGCACTGCACTATTTAGTGGTAGGGGGCCTGAGGCCTCTGGCGTAATCACAAAGTACTCCGCGGTCTGAGATACTTCCCCCTGTGGTGTAGCATCCTGTTCTTGGCCGGCCCCTGGGTCTTTCTGCCATAGGGTGTCTAAGGGAGTCTCTTTCCCCGAATTATGATCCAGTTGCACCGGTTCAGGCTCGCCCCTCAAGATATTGGCAACATCATTTGGGTTCGGATTCTTATATTTAATTATGGCATGTTGCTCTCCCTCCCCGTCCCCTCCTACCTCATTGATGGTATTCTTTTGTCCTTCAGGGGCAGCCACAGTCGGAAGGAAGAACTCAGTAATTACCTGCTGGAGGGGGGGGGAGTCCGTTTTTACCCCCTTCTCTTCATCAGCATTGCTCTTGTTGACATTAGCCTCCACGCTCTTGCTTCCTTTAGGGGCACCTCTGGGGCCACAGGTAAGAGTGGTTTTAGATCCCTTAGGACTTACCGAAGGGCGTACCGCCGAGGTGGTAGTCATTAATGTAGCTGCTTGTTCAGCATCTCCGCTCCGATCTCGAGCATTGCATAAGGATTTGGGAGGCATACTGTTTTTGGAGCCTTCCCACGCCGAGAGCCCCCCGTGCCGTACTGCGAGCACCACCAGCAGCTCCGCAGCAGCTCGGGCTGAGACAGAGAACCGCTTGAAGGATTTCCCCAGCGCTGTCAGGACCGTCCGAGCCCCGTCCCCTACTCGGGACATGGCCTCGCCTCCTCGCACCAGGTGAGCGGAGCTCAAACTAAGCTCTTTCTGGGAGGCAGGTATGGAGTTTGTGAGGCTCAGTGTAGCCTTAGTCATCGGCAGGCGAGGGATCAGGAGACCGCTGCGGTCTTCTACAGAGACGCCATCTTGTCTCTAGATCTTACAAATCTCTAATCGACATTTAATCTGAATCCATACCTTATATGCTACTTTTGAGACCAACTGCCTTAGCTTGTTATTGGCTTTGTGGTTTGTAACTTACATTTTCTGGCTTTCTATTAGCAGGCTTTATTTGCTTTAGGTGGCCTGCAGAAGAAGTTCGTACCTCTCCATGCTAAAGCCATTTTTACAGTATTCTTGCACGAAATCGTTTTCTGTAATAAACAGGCCTTTAAATCTTGTTCTTATCTCATCACATTTGCTGGGCATTCAAAGACCGAGGCCAAATGTCAAGCTGCGTTTTCGTGGCTGCCTGGTGTTTATTTTGCTTTCAGCTGACACCAAAGGGAGAACGTTTATACAACAGAGGAATGCAGCACACTTCCTCCATGAAGCCTGCTTGTGACCTTTTTTTAAATTTTATTTTAAACATAGCCATCTCAAAAGGTATCTTGTTCTTCATCTGCACAAAACATTTGCACTTTTTATGCAAAATTCCCCTTCTTTGGTGAGTCCATTTAATTTGTGTAACTGCCTTTGTAGGAGCAAAGTATAAAACTGCATTTCAGTCTCAGCGTCAGTCTAAGATATGGTGATTTTGCGCAATTTACACTGTTTAAGGCCCATTCATTGTCAAGCACAGGATAAGATCTTTTCTCAGGAAAGAGCCAGCCACATTGTAACACAATTTAACAATTTTTGGTTTTCACTTTGATGTGCAAAGCATACTTTTTATTTATGACATTAGTGGAAACTCATTTTGGAGAGTTGGAGAAGTTTAAAGGCACTTTTTATGAAAGCTTTTGTGTTTCTGTTTAACTACACAATAATTATGTATTCCGTCTGCAACTGTGCCTTTCTTGGAACACATACATTACTGGATATAAATGATTTCCTCATTTGTCCTTGCAGGCACTAATGCCATGATTTGTATGTGGCAGCAGGTGTGATGGCATAGGGGCCAAAAGCTCTTGGAAACCCTCTGAACACAGATTATTGCTATATTATACTACTAAACAAGCAGTCGCAAATGCAGTTACCTTGCAGGCTCTAGGGTCATGATTTGAATGGTGCAGCATGTGCAGTTGCATAGGGACCTAAAGCTCTTGGAAACCCACTGAACACCGATTATTGCATTATTTTACTACTAAACAAGCAGTCACAAGTGCAGTTACCTTGCAGGCACTAGGGCTATGATTTGAATGGTGCAGCAGGTGTTGTGGCACAAGGGCCAAAAGCTCTAGGAAACCCACTGAACAGTGATTATTGCTACATGTTAATACTAAACAAGAAGTCACAAGTGCAGTTACCTTGCAGGCACTAGGGCTATGATTTGAATGGCGCAGAAGGTGCAGTTTAAATACTATAACGAGCCCATCGACTCGAACGCAGTGTGCACTGTTCACTAATAAACAATTTATCAATTTATAAATCACAATATACAAAGTACTCTGTTCTACTTCATTTTTAATTACTTATTTTCAACCTCAGTTTGTTGTATTCACATTGTTTGCAATGCCTCATACATCATCTAAGCAATACATTCTCTAACATAAGTTACATTGAAATGATACCGCCTTCTGTGAGAAAAGTCCCACAAGGCGGTATCATGTTATTTAAGGTTGGCATTTAATACAAGCGAGGATGTAAGCTGTTATTGTGAATCAGCATGCATAAAATGGGTTATTGGTTGATTTTGTAACTCCATGTATTCTAAGACAATGATTAAAAATTGGTATTCTGTTTGGGTTTCAGGTATGCCCCTGAGGAAGGGACTTAATTGTCCCGAAATGCATCGGGCATGAAAGAATCAGGATGTGAACTTTTGTATTATGAAAGATATTACAGTATAACTTTTAATGCTAAAAAAGTTCAATGTAAACTTACGTTGGAGAATGTATTGCTTAGATGATGTATGAGGCATTGCAAACAATGTGAATACAACAAACTAAGGTTGAAAATAAGTAATTAAAAATAAAGTTGAACAGAGTACTTTGTATATTGTGATTTATAAATTGATAAAATTGTTTATTAGTGAACAGTGCACACTGCGTTCGAGTCGACGGGCTCGTTATAATATTTAAACAAATGTTCTATGCGTGTTGACAGCACACATAGCAGTGTAGCACCACTGGATTATTTTGTATACAGTGTTCTTTTGAAAAAATAAGTGAGAAACAGGAGTGCACCTCAAACCAAATAATTATTTGCAGCAGGTGCAGTGTCACAGGGGTCAAAAGGTCTAGAAAACCCACTAAACACGATTATTGCTATACGTTGCTACTAAACAAGCAGTCACAAGTGGAGCTACCTTGCAGGCACTAGGGAAATGATTTGAATGGTGCAGCAGGTGCAGTGGCACAGGGGCCAAAAGCTCTAGGAAACCCACTGAACACCGACTATTGCTATATTTTACTACTAAACAAGAAGTCAAGTGCAATTATCTTGCAGGCACTAGGTTTATGATTTGAATGGTGGAACAGCTGCAGTAGGACTGGGGCTAAAAGGTCTAGGAAACCCACTGGGCACCAATTATTGCTATATTATACTACTAAAAAGTAGTCACAAGTGCAGTTACCTTGCAGGCACTACGGTCATGATCTGAATGGTGAAGGTCTAGTAAACCCACTGAACACCAACTATTACTATACTTTTATACTAAACAAGCAGTCAGGAGTATTTTTTTGGTTCTTTTGTAACCATTGCACCCAAAGTAACAATAGCCTAAAGCATCACTGCAATAAAAACTGTAACCTAGTGGACTTTTCTGTCTACCTACAACTTATGTTACATTCAGCGTATTTATATGGCACATTTTCACCATTTTTCTATGGTCCTAAAATGCTTCTGAATCTGGACACACTAACACCTTGGCAAGAGCATTCTCTATTCTAGAACATTCAGCCCTTCAGCCATTGTAAACACTATATACATACTTATAACTTACCATATGGCATTCCATGGCAAACATTGGCAAAGCCAATACGTTTCGCCTCTGTGAAATCTATTGGCTTTGTCTATGTTGTTTTAGCCATATTATACAGCAGTCTTAGCTTCAGTGCAGCATAATTAAAAAAAAAAAAAAAAGCGCTGTAACGCGGACAATGCTGGCAGTGTCATACAGTTTTTCTTTTACATTGCTTTCAGCTATTTGCAACATAGAAAAAAACATTAGCAAAGCCAGTAAATCTTACATAGTCAAGAACTATTGGCTTTGTCAATGCTTGTTTTAAACTTCAAAATATGCTGCACAGCAGCTAGCGCTGCTGTGTAACAAGTCAAAAAAACATTAACAAAACCATAGATTTTACAGAGGCGAAACCTATTGGCTTTGCCCATGCTGTTATTTATAGGCTCCGCTGCTTTAAATACTTCTGAGAGAAGGGCGAACATGAAAACTATATTATCTTTTAAAAATGTGGTGCCAGGGAAACTGTTAGAAATGGGATCTCTGATTGGCTAAGGCTTGCGCCAAAGCCAGGCAGAGACCACCACTCTAGTCAGGGCAAGGGAGTTACACGCCAAAGATAACCCCTGCTCACCCCCTTGGTAGCTTGGCACGAGCATTCAGGCTTATCCCGGAGGCAATGTGTAAAGCGTTTGCGCACGCACACAGCAACAACATACCAGGCACACCACAAGAAGGAACTCCACACAAGGTTATATCAAAAATAGCCTTTGTATTCTCATAACACATTAGAATAGTACTCACATAATATACATGGTGCCACCTGGCACTAGGTCATATTTACAAGGGATTATTTACACCTGACAGGGCCAACTGGACCACTGTCAGAACCAGCACAAAGCGAACTTAGTACATGTAGAACTTATAATAAATGTAGAACATCATAAACGTACAACCAGTACTCACTGGTAGTTACTGTACTTAGCATCAGCCTGTAAAATAAACAACATTATGCACAGCATCACATTAGGCGCGAATTACATTCTGCGCCAACCTCACCAGCATAAATACATTATGCAATCCTCTCATGAGTCTAAACACATTAGACCCTAACCTCCTAAGAATAACTCACACTAGGGGCGTAAATCACAGTAGAGAATAACTCACAACCTAAACGCATTAGGTAATAATAAAATCACAAGCATAAACATATTATGCAAAACCTCATAATCATGACAGTACATTAGAGGTATAACCCAGGGTGCGTAAACCACAATATAGGAATCACATTTCCTAGCACCCATAATCACATTAGCACATAGATCCGATTAGGGCCTGGCGCCCTATAAACCGAATTGTTCCCCTGGCCAACTGGCCATCTCTAAAGGGGCTCAAATGCCCTATGTCCAAAAAGTCAGGGCGCGCTGCCAATGCAGCGAAAGTCAAGGGTGCGCAACTGCGCAAACCTAAACGTAGCAGCTGGCACTAAGTGCTGCGCAGCTGTGAAAGAAAAGTACTGGGGCAGAGGAGTGCATCTCACTCCTGAGTTCGCAATATGTCCCCTAAAAGAACTGTGGACCTAAACGTTGCAGTTGCCCACTATTTGCTGGGCAGCTGTGAAGGAATAAGGCCTGGCACTCACGGTGCCCTCTGAACCCATGGGGCACTAAAACATCTGCCACCATCAGTGGGGCGGCCTGCTCTCTGGCAGGACCGCCCAGGCGCCAGCAATGCGCCTCGATATGCCCCCGGGCCTCTGCGGCCCTCAGGGGCTCTCCTCTAGTACACCTACCCCAACGTGGCAGTTGCCCACTGTCAGGTGGGGCAACTGGGATTGTCAAACTAAAGGCACGGGCCCCTCTGGGCCCTCTGCCAACAAATATGCCCGCAAGATGCAAAGAAGGCACTGGCACTACGCGTGCCGTCTGAGCCCCACTCCGGGACTCTCAGGACAAAGAAATGGCACCCAACGTTGGAGCAGCCCCCTATCAGGCGGGGGCCGCTCAGGACTACGGACTTGCGCTGTGCCTCACTCGGCACCGACACGGGAGAGGCCACGTTGGAGAGGCCCACTGTCAGGCGGGGCCGCCCAGCAGACCGGCACCGGCACTTGTGCCTCAATCTCGCCCCCAGGCATCTCAACTCACCGGCTCTCTGGACTTCACCCGGGCCCCCTCCAGGGACCCGGGACTTCGTTATGGAGCCTGCGAGGCTCCGGGCGGGACTTCTCTGTGCTGCGCCGTGAGGCGGGTGGGCTCCCGTTCTCCCTCACTCTCCACACCGGGGCTCCCCTCGACTCATGGGAGTCCCGCACCGGTACCGCCATCACTTCCGGTCCTGCCGCCGGCTCCACCCACGTCACAGGCAAGGTTGCCTGACTTCCGGGTCGCGCTGGCAGCGGCCCGGCAACGCTTTCTTCGGCAGCCCAGTGGCTGCGGCGGTGAAACGCGGGGTGGGCACCCGCAAACTTGAAATGTAGAAATAAGCGGGGTGGGCTCCCGCAACAGGCACAAGGCGGGGGAATCCCTACGCTGGGGATTCCCTCTAGCAGCAAAGGCGGCAGCTGAGCGCTGCGGAGCCCACGCGCTCCTCCTGGGATGAAAATCCAATGTAGCGCTCCCCAGGCGCTAGATGCAGCCCAAGCTCCTCCAAGGTCCTGGAGGATCACAAGCAAGGCAAAAGGGGTCCCAAAGAAAGTCCTTTCAGGTATCCAGGGGCAATGCAGGGCCCAGGGAGGCAAGCCCTCATGGCAGCCCCCCCTGGGCCCCCGCAGCAGCCCGCCCCAGCAGGAACAGCAACCAAGCACTGAACAGGAACACTGAACATTTACATGGGGTCACAGCCCCTTCTTTTATACACCCTTTTCCTTTGTCTAAAGGGGTAGGGTTTAGGGAAAACCAGATGCAACTGGGTTGGGGGAGCTTTGGAGCACTTTGTTTTGCTCAGCTCCTCTCTCCTTTCACAGGACAGGCTAGGGACATCAGACGCACCACAGGGGTGGAGCCAGCATTGTGGAGGGAAGGCACAGCCCTATTCAGGTCCCAGGTGCAACTCCTCCCTCCCATCTAGATGCAGATCTCCTATTCAGCCCTGCGCTGACTCATCCTGCCCCTCCTGGAGCCACACACACCTCTCAGCCCCTGTCACTCACAAGCCAGACATGCAATTCACATCAGGCAGGCAGACACAGAGCACACATAAATGCCAACTTCTAGAAGTGGCATTTCTACACCAGTTATAATAAATCTGCGCACACCATTGCGCAGCATTTATTCTCACGAGTTCGCACATACTAAACTCGCCCCTGCACTCCTCTCACACCAGGAATTACCATGGACACACATATCCCCCATGCATTCCTATGGGAGGGCAGGCCCATCTCACTAAATGCGCACAGAGCGCGCACGCACTTTCCACTGGACCACAGTGCGAAAGTGCCCAGAGGCCTAAAACCACCAACACTAGGTCACAGACCAGGCAAAAGTTCAGGGGTGAACCTGCCAAAAAGGGCCAAGTCCAACACAACCCCCTTCCAGCCAAAACGCAGGGCAGACCAATCACCACCGTGATGGGCTTCCCTGCTTGGGGCGATAGAACACGGACGCGGGCCCGCACTGCAGGGACACCCTCCGGTTCTACGCCACTTGGAACCCATGGAATCCATCTAAGAGAAAAAAAAACTCAGGACCAACTAGGCTACCCCACCGGTACTCCTTAGTTGTCCACGGCCAGGACCAGGCCCTAGGCCACCCAGATGCCACTGGTCCTTGCCAATCCAGAGTGGGGGTCAGTAACCCCTGGCATACAATAGCCATTCTCCACTCTCCCTCTCAGTGTAGTTCCAAACTACCACTGATCCTTCAACCTAGGGTCCGCACCCTCAGGCTGACCAGAGGTCATGGGCGAAGCATCTCCTCCCCCTACCTCTATTTCTGACGTTTCGCGCTCTCCCAGGAGAAGCACCCTACCAGAACACAACTCTCCCACCAGTTCAGGACCTCTCTCCATCACTGGTCTACCACCTGGGAAATAAATTCACCGGCTGCACCGGGGTCAGAGGCGAGGACTCCCTCCCTCTGCACCCCCTTCCAGAGTCCGATACCCTCCCAACTGGAGTGGTACCCCCTAAAAGGCAAAACCGGCCAGGACACTGATTACAGTCGCCCTGCCGTCCAGATCCGGAAACACCGGCTACTGGCTCCCCAACCCAGGGACGTACCCTTTGGTCAGATGCCCGGCGAACCAGGACTTCACGAGGGTGACACATAACTAATGGGTCGTGTGACAGTCCGCCCGGCGCAAACCCAGGGCAGAAGTGGCATCACCATGGTCACTGATTGGCGACTCAGCCCTGCTGGCTGGTCCTGACTCACTGGCTCTTCCACTGGGTACTTTTTCCCCTCTCACCCCTCACTCTGGACTTCTGCACCCTCCCAAGGGAGAGGTACTGCCAGACACTAGGACTGCTGGAGCTCTGATTACAGACGCTCCACGTCCTCTAGACACTGGGAGATCCTCCTCAAATGGCCTACAAGTACAGCCTAGGCCCCCAACCTGATGTTCCCTTCAAGAAACAATCCAGGTCCTGAGACTGGGTTTCGGGCACTTTGGGACAGAACCACTCACTCTTTCTCCTCTTGAGACAAGATGTGAGCCCCTACACCGGGACCTAGCTGGGCTACACTGAACCTCCTCCACCACGGAAGACACCTGAGCCACTCTTATTGGAATCACTTCCAGCTCACCTACCACGGGGAGGTCCCCCATACAGAACAGTCCAACAGGACAGACTAGGTTCCTTTCCTGGTGTTCCTTCTAAGAACCATCCAGTACCGGAGACTTGAGATTGAGGCTCGGAATACGGCCCAGTCTCACACCTTCCTCGCAGGACATGATGTGAGGCCTTGCAACCTCCTCACTATAACGGTTCCTAGTTGGGTTCCTCTGAACCATCTCCGCCACATGGGTTGGGAGACACCTGCACCATCCCTCAAGGTTACTCCCCAATGCAAGTTCCTTATTTCAGAGAACTCACACCCAAGTATTCAGCAAGCTCCTTATTTCAGAGAACTCACACCCAAGTATTCAGCAAGCTCCTTATTTCAGAGAACTCACACCCAAGTATTCAGCAAGCTCCTTATTTCAGAGAACTCACACTCACTCGTCCAGTGCAACACACCATTTATCCACACACACCCCCCCGACCGGTGAGACAGTATCTACTGCCCCTGAATCTCAACCTGCACCCCTCTTACTGAGCACCAGGTACCATACTCTGGGAACGGGACGGGGAATTCATGCACTGGACACACTTCTGCTGCCACCACTGGATCCCACCCTTACTGGGGAATCCAGAAAACTCACACTGCACTTAGGGGATAATCTACCCTCCCGAGCTAGTGACCATACCAATTAAGTCCCCACTGTAGGCCAACCCAAGAACCAGCGCAATGGCTCAAGGGCAGTCTCTCCTCCAGATTCTCTGGTTTCTGTCCTTGGCAGGACACCCAACTCATAGTGCACAAGAAACACATTTCAAAAAGAAATGACACTTAAAACAAACTCAGAAGCAATAATCCCTTTCCATGTGACTATCTAAAATGCAGAGTTTTGTAATGCAGCCAGTTGTCGCTGTGAAATTGCGCAAACGCAAGTCCTAAATCCCCACCGCTGACAACCAATGTTAGAAATGGGATCTCTGGTTGGCTAAGGCTTGCGCCAAAGCCAGGCAGAGACCACCACTCTAGTCAGGGCAAGGGAGTTACACGCCAAAGATAACCCCTGCTCACCCCCTTGGTAGCTTGGCACGAGCAGTCAGGCTTATCCCGGAGGCAATGTGTAAAGCGTTTGTGCACGCACACAGCAACAACATACCAGGCACACCACAAGAAGGAACTCCACACAAGGTTATATCAAAAATAGCCTTTGTATTCTCATAACACATTAGAATAGTACTCACATAATATACATGGTGCCACCTGGCACTAGGTCATATTTACAAGGGATTATTTACACCTGACAGGGCCAACTGGACCACTGTCAGAACCAGCACAAAGCGAACTTAGTACATGTAGAACTTATAATAAATGTAGAACATCATAAACGTACAACCAGTACTCACTGGTAGTTACTGTACTTAGCATCAGCCTGTAACATAAACCACATTATGCACAGCATCACATTAGGCGCGAATTACATTCTGCGCCAACCTCACCAGCATAAATACATTATGCAATCCTCTCATGAGTCTAAACACATTAGACCCTAACCTCCTAAGTATAACTCACACTAGGGGCGTAAATCACAGTAGAGAATAACTCACAACCTAAACGCATTAGGTAATAATAAAATCACAAGCATAAACATATTATGCAAAACCTCATAATCATGACAGTACATTAGAGGTATAACCCAGGGTGCGTAAACCACAATATAGGAATCACATTTCCTAGCACCCATAATCACATTAGCACATAGATCCGATTAGGGCCTGGCGCCCTATAAACCGAATTGTTCCCCTGGCCAAATGGCCATCTCTAAAGGGGCTCAAATGCCCTATGTCCAAAAGTCAGGGCGCGCTGCCAATGCAGCGAAAGTCAAGGGTGCGCAACTGCGCAAACCTAAACGTAGCAGCTGGCACTAAGTGCTGCGCAGCTGTGAAAGAAAAGTACTGGGGCAGAGGAGTGCATCTCACTCCTGAGTTCGCAATATGTCCCCTAAAAGAACTGTGGACCTAAACGTTGCAGTTGCCCACTATTTGCTGGGCAGCTGTGAAGGAATAAGGCCTGGCACTCACGGTGCCCTCTGAACCCATGGGGCACTAAAACATCTGCCACCATCAGTGGGGCGGCCTGCTCTCTGGCAGGACCGCCCAGGCGCCAGCAATGCGCCTCGATATGCCCCCGGGCCTCTGCGGCCCTCAGGGGCTCTCCTCTAGTACACCTACCCCAACGTGGCAGTTGCCCACTGTCAGGTGGGGCAACTGGGATTGTCAAACTAAAGGCACGGGCCCCTCTGGGCCCTCTGCCAACAAATATGCCCGCAAGATGCAAAGAAGGCACTGGCACTACGCGTGCCGTCTGAGCCCCACTCCGGGACTCTCAGGACAAAGAAATGGCACCCAACGTTGGAGCAGCCCCCTATCAGGCGGGGGCCGCTCAGGACTACGGACTTGCGCTGTGCCTCACTCGGCACCGACACGGGAGAGGCCACGTTGGAGAGGCCCACTGTCAGGCGGGGCCGCCCAGCAGACCGGCACCGGCACTTGTGCCTCAATCTCGCCCCCCAGGCATCTCAACTCACCGGCTCTCTGGACTTCACCCGGGCCCCCTCCAGGGACCCGGGACTTCGTTATGGAGCCTGCGAGGCTCCGGGCGGGACTTCTCTGTGCTGCGCCGTGAGGCGGGGTGGGCTCCCGTTCTCCCTCACTCTCCACACCGGGGCTCCCTCGACTCATGGGAGTCCCGCACCGGTACCGCCATCACTTCCGGTCCTGCCGCCGGCTCCACCCACGTCACAGGCAAGGTTGCCTGACTTCCGGGTCGCGCTGGCAGCGGCCCGGCAACGTTTTCTTCGGCAGCCCAGTGGCTGCGGCGGTGAAACGCGGGGTGGGCACCCGCAAACTTGAAATGTAGAAATAAGCGGGGTGGGCTCCCGCAACAGGCACAAGGCGGGGGAATCCCTACGCTGGGGATTCCCTCTAGCAGCAAAGGCGGCAGCTGAGCGCTGCGGAGCCCACGCGCTCCTCCTGGGATGAAAATCCAATGTAGCGCTCCCCAGGCGCTAGATGCAGCCCAAGCTCCTCCAAGGTCCTGGAGGATCACAAGCAAGGCAAAAGGGGTCCCAAAGAAAGTCCTTTCAGGTATCCAGGGGCAATGCAGGGCCCAGGGAGGCAAGCCCTCATGGCAGCCCCCCTGGGCCCCAGCAGCAGCCCGCCCCAGCAGGAACAGCAACCAAGCACTGAACAGGAACACTGAACATTTACATGGGGTCACAGCCCCTTCTTTTATACACCCTTTTCCTTTGTCTAAAGGGGTAGGGTTTAGGGAAAACCAGATGCAACTGGGTTGGGGGAGCTTTGGAGCACTTTGTTTTGCTCAGCTCCTCTCTCCTTTCACAGGACAGGCTAGGGACATCAGACGCACCACAGGGGGTGGAGCCAGCATTGTGGAGGGAAGGCACAGCCCTATTCAGGTCCCAGGTGCAACTCCTCCCTCCCATCTAGATGCAGATCTCCTATTCAGCCCTGCGCTGACTCATCCTGCCCCTCCTGGAGCCACACACACCTCTCAGCCCCTGTCACTCACAAGCCAGACATGCAATTCACATCAGGCAGGCAGACACAGAGCACACATAAATGCCAACTTCTAGAAGTGGCATTTCTACACCAGTTATAATAAATCTGCGCACACCATTGCGCAGCATTTATTCTCACGAGTTCGCACATACTAAACTCGCCCCTGCACTCCTCTCACACCAGGAATTACCATGGACACACATATCCCCCATGCATTCCTATGGGAGGGCAGGCCCATCTCACTAAATGCGCACAGAGCGCGCACGCGCTTTCCACTGGACCACAGTGCGAAAGTGCCCAGAGGCCTAAAACCACCAACACTAGGTCACAGACCAGGCAAAAAGTTCAGGGGTGAACCTGCCAAAAAGGGCCAAGTCCAACACAACCCCCTTCCAGCCAAAACGCAGGGCAGACCAATCACCACCGTGATGGGCTTCCCTGCTTGGGGCGATAGAACACGGACGCGGGCCCGCACTGCAGGGACACCCTCCGGTTCTACGCCACTTGGAACCCATGGAATCCATCTAAGAGAAAAAAAAAACTCAGGACCAACTAGGCTACCCCACCGGTACTCCTTAGTTGTCCACGGCCAGGACCAGGCCCTAGGCCACCCAGATGCCACTGGTCCTTGCCAATCCAGAGTGGGGGGCAGTAACCCCTGGCATACAATAGCCATTCTCCACTCTCCCTCTCAGTGTAGTTCCAAACTACCACTGATCCTTCAACCTAGGGTCCGCACCCTCAGGCTGACCAGAGGTCATGGGCGAAGCATCTCCTCCCCCTACCTCTATTTCTGACGCTTCGCGCTCTCCCAGGAGAAGCACCTACCAGAACACAACTCTCCCACCAGTTCAGGACCTCTCTCCATCACTGGTCTACCACCTGGGAAATAAATTCACCGGCTGCACCGGGGTCAGAGGCGAGGACTCCCTCCCTCTGCACCCCCTTCCAGAGTCCGATACCCTCCCAACTGGAGTGGTACCCCCTAGAAGGCAAAACCGGCCAGGACACTGATTACAGTCGCCCTGCCGTCCAGATCCGGAAACACCGGCTACTGGCTCCCCAACCCAGGGACGTACCCTTTGGTCAGATGCCCGGCGAACCAGGACTTCACGAGGGTGACACATAACTAATGGGTCGTGTGACAGTCCGCCCGGCGCAAACCCAGGGCAGAAGTGGCATCACCATGGTCACTGATTGGCGACTCAGCCCTGCTGGCTGTCTCCTGACTCACTGGCTCTTCCACTGGGTACTTTTTCCCCTCTCACCCCTCACTCTGGACTTCTGCACCCTCCCAAGGGGAGAGGTACTGCCAGACACTAGGACTGCTGGAGCTCTGATTACAGACGCTCCACGTCCTCTAGACACTGGGAGATCCTCCTCAAATGGCCTACAAGTACAGCCTAGGCCCCCAACCTGATGTTCCCTTCAAGAAACAATCCAGGTCCTGAGACTGGGTTTCGGGCACTTTGGGACAGAACCACTCACTCTTTCTCCTCTTGAGACAAGATGTGAGCCCCTACACCGGGACCTAGCTGGGCTACACTGAACCTCCTCCACCACGGAAGACACCTGAGCCACTCTTATTGGAATCACTTCCAGCTCACCTACCACGGGGAGGTCCCCCATACAGAACAGTCCAACAGGACAGACTAGGTTCCTTTCCTGGTGTTCCTTCTAAGAACCATCCAGTACCGGAGACTTGAGATTGAGGCTCGGAATACGGCCCAGTCTCACACCTTCCTCGCAGGACATGATGTGAGGCCTTGCAACCTCCTCACTATAACGGTTCCTAGTTGGGTTCCTCTGAACCATCTCCGCCACATGGGTTGGGAGACACCTGCACCATCCCTCAAGGTTACTCCCAATGCAAGTTCCTTATTTCAGAGAACTCACACCCAAGTATTCAGCAAGCTCCTTATTTCAGAGAACTCACACCCAAGTATTCAGCAAGCTCCTTATTTCAGAGAACTCACACCCAAGTATTCAGCAAGCTCCTTATTTCAGAGAACTCACACTCACTCGTCCAGTGCAACACACCATTTATCCACACACACCCCCCGACCGGTGAGACAGTATCTACTGCCCCTGAATCTCAACCTGCACCCCTCTTACTGAGCACCAGGTACCATACTCTGGGAACGGGACGGGGAATTCATGCACTGGACACACTTCTGCTGCCACCACTGGATCCCACCCTTACTGGGGAATCCAGAAAACTCACACTGCACTTAGGGGATAATCTACCCTCCCGAGCTAGTGACCATACCAATTAAGTCCCCACTGTAGGCCAACCCAAGAACCAGCGCAATGGCTCAAGGGCAGTCTCTCCTCCAGATTCTCTGGTTTCTGTCCTTGGCAGGACACCCAACTCATAGTGCACAAGAAACACATTTCAAAAAGAAATGACACTTAAAACAAACTCAGAAGCAATAATCCCTTTCCATGTGACTATCTAAAATGCAGAGTTTTGTAATGCAGCCAGTTGTCGCTGTGAAATTGCGCAAACGCAAGTCCTAAATCCCCACCGCTGACAACCAATGTTAGAAATGGGATCTCTGGTTGGCTAAGGCTTGCGCCAAAGCCAGGCAGAGACCACCACTCTAGTCAGGGCAAGGGAGTTACACGCCAAAGATAACCCCTGCTCACCCCTTGGTAGCTTGGCACGAGCAGTCAGGCTTATCCCGGAGGCAATGTGTAAAGCGTTTGCGCACGCACACAGCAACAACATACCAGGCACACCACAAGAAGGAACTCCACACAAGGTTATATCAAAAATAGCCTTTGTATTCTCATAACACATTAGAATAGTACTCACATAATATACATGGTGCCACCTGGCACTAGGTCATATTTACAAGGGATTATTTACACCTGACAGGGCCAACTGGACCACTGTCAGAACCAGCACAAAGCGAACTTAGTACATGTAGAACTTATAATAAATGTAGAACATCATAAACGTACAACCAGTACTCACTGGTAGTTACTGTACTTAGCATCAGCCTGTAACATAAACCACATTATGCACAGCATCACATTAGGCGCGAATTACATTCTGCGCCAACCTCACCAGCATAAATACATTATGCAATCCTCTCATGAGTCTAAACACATTAGACCCTAACCTCCTAAGTATAACTCACACTAGGGGCGTAAATCACAGTAGAGAATAACTCACAACCTAAACGCATTAGGTAATAATAAAATCACAAGCATAAACATATTATGCAAAACCTCATAATCATGACAGTACATTAGAGGTATAACCCAGGGTGCGTAAACCACAATATAGGAATCACATTTCCTAGCACCCATAATCACATTAGCACATAGATCCGATTAGGGCCTGGCGCCCTATAAACCGAATTGTTCCCCTGGCCAACTGGCCATCTCTAAAGGGGCTCAAATGCCCTATGTCCAAAAGTCAGGCGCGCTGCCAATGCAGCGAAAGTCAAGGGTGCGCAACTGCGCAAACCTAAACGTAGCAGCTGGCACTGGTAGCTGCGCAGCTGTGAAAGAAAAGTACTGGGGCAGAGGAGTGCATCTCACTCCTGAGTTCGCAATATGTCCCCTAAAAGAACTGTGGACCTAAACGTTGCAGTTGCCCACTATTTGCTGGGCAGCTGTGAAGGAATAAGGCCTGGCACTCACGGTGCCCTCTGAACCCATGGGGCACTAAAACATCTGCCACCATCAGTGGGGCGGCCTGCTCTCTGGCAGGACCGCCCAGGCGCCAGCAATGCGCCTCGATATGCCCCCGGGCCTCTGCGGCCCTCAGGGGCTCTCCTCTAGTACACCTACCCCAACGTGGCAGTTGCCCACTGTCAGGTGGGGCAACTGGGATTGTCAAACCAAAGGCACGGGCCCCTCTGGGCCCTCTGCCAACAAATATGCCCGCAAGATGCAAAGAAGGCACTGGCACTACGCGTGCCGTCTGAGCCCCACTCCGGGACTCTCAGGACAAAGAAATGGCACCCAACGTTGGAGCAGCCCCCTATCAGGCGGGGGCCGCTCAGGACTACGGACTTGCGCTGTGCCTCACTCGGCACCGACACGGGAGAGGCCACGTTGGAGAGGCCCACTGTCAGGCGGGGCCGCCCAGCAGACCGGCACCGGCACTTGTGCCTCAATCTCGCCCCCCAGGCATCTCAACTCACCGGCTCTCTGGACTTCACCCGGGCCCCTCCAGGGACCCGGGACTTCGCTATGGAGCCTGCGAGGCTCCGGGCGGGACTTCTCTGTGCTGCGCCGTGAGGCGGGGTGGGCTCCCGTTCTCCCTCACTCTCCACACCGGGGCTCCTCGACTCATGGGAGTCCCGCACCGGTACCGCCATCACTTCCGGTCCTGCCGCCGGCTCCACCCACGTCACAGGCAAGGTTGCCTGACTTCCGGGTCGCGCTGGCAGCGGCCCGGCAACGTTTTCTTCGGCAGCCCAGTGGCTGCGGCGGTGAAACGCGGGGTGGGCACCCGCAAACTTGAAATGTAGAAATAAGCGGGGTGGGCTCCCGCAACAGGCACAAGGCGGGGGAATCCCTACGCTGGGGATTCCTCTAGCAGCAAAGGCGGCAGCTGAGCGCTGCGGAGCCCACGCGCTCCTCCTGGGATGAAAATCCAATGTAGCGCTCCCCAGGCGCTAGATGCAGCCCAAGCTCCTCCAAGGTCCTGGAGGATCACAAGCAAGGCAAAAGGGGTCCCAAAGAAAGTCCTTTCAGGTATCCAGGGGCAATGCAGGGCCCAGGGAGGCAAGCCCTCATGGCAGCCCCCTGGGCCCCCGCAGCAGCCCGCCCCAGCAGGAACAGCAACCAAGCACTGAACAGGAACACTGAACATTTACATGGGGTCACAGCCCCTTCTTTTATACACCCTTTTCCTTTGTCTAAAGGGGTAGGGTTTAGGGAAAACCAGATGCAACTGGGTTGGGGGAGCTTTGGAGCACTTTGTTTTGCTCAGCTCCTCTCTCCTTTCACAGGACAGGCTAGGGACATCAGACGCACCACAGGGGGTGGAGCCAGCATTGTGGAGGGAAGGCACAGCCCTATTCAGGTCCCAGGTGCAACTCCTCCCTCCCATCTAGATGCAGATCTCCTATTCAGCCCTGCGCTGACTCATCCTGCCCCTCCTGGAGCCACACACACCTCTCAGCCCCTGTCACTCACAAGCCAGACATGCAATTCACATCAGGCAGGCAGACACAGAGCACACATAAATGCCAACTTCTAGAAGTGGCATTTCTACACCAGTTATAATAAATCTGCGCACACCATTGCGCAGCATTTATTCTCACGAGTTCGCACATACTAAACTCGCCCTGCACTCCTCTCACACCAGGAATTACCATGGACACACATATCCCCCATGCATTCCTATGGGAGGGCAGGCCCATCTCACTAAATGCGCACAGAGCGCGCACGCACTTTCCACTGGACCACAGTGCAAAAGTGCCCAGAGGCCTAAAACCACCAACACTAGGTCACATACCAGGCAAAAAGTTCAGGGGTGAACCTGCCAAAAAGGGCCAAGTCCAACAGAAACTTTGCCTACGTTGCCCAGCTTGGGTCGTGTCAGATACTACCTGCATCTGATGTGTATGAAAAATGTCCGGTATCCGCCGCAAATCGTCTCAAATGTAGGTCAAAGTGGTAACATTGAGTGTTGTTGGACCTGGCTCTTTTTACAGGTTTATTTCCTATTTTTCTGACCCTGTTTGTGTTGGCTATAAGACTCTGGGCACTTTTACACTGCTAATCAGTGCTAAAGTGCATATGCTCTCTGTGTAAATTGTTATTCGGATAGGATATCCATGATTGGCCTATTTGATTTACTGGTAAGTCCCTAGTAAAGTACAGTGTGTGTGCCCAGGGCCTGTAAATCAAATGCTACTAGTGGGCCTGCAGCACGGAGTGTGCCACCCACACAAGCAGCCTTTCAAATGTGTTTCAGACCTGCCACTGCAGTATCTGCGCGCGTTTAATACCTCCCAGGGCCTAACCTTCCCTTTTATTACATGCAAGTCACCCCTAAGGTAGGCCCAAGGTAGCCCCATGGGCAGGGTGCAGGGTATGTAAAAGGTAGGACATGTAGTGGTGTGTTTTACATGTCCTGATAGTGAAAGTCTGAGCATTTCGTTTTTCGCTATTGCAAGGACTAGTTCTCCCATAGGTTATCATTGGAGCTACCTTGTAACATTTTACAAGTGTACCTTTCAATTGGGAACAGCTAGAGATTTGGAGTTTGAGCTCCCTGAGCTCAGAATTTAATAACACATCTTTTAGTAAAAGTGTTTTTTAAATTGTGTGCTTGAAAATGCCACTTTTAAAAAGTGGACATTTTCTTGTTTAACCATACTGTGCCTCTGCCTGCCTGTGGAATCAATGTTTGGTTTTAGATTGACTGGGGCTTATTTGTGCATTCACTCCAGACATTCACACAAAGAGAGCCTGAGTTGTGCCTTGCATATGCTGATGAGCCATTCTTGGCTATAGGAGGAGTTGTCACTAGCACTTGAATAGGCTTTGGCTGCCCTGCACAATGCTTTCTCCACCCCCTGCGTAATGGAGCTGGACCAAGGAGGACAGAACTGGTTTTGCTGAGAGAGACTTTCTGAACAAAGAATTCAAAGGGAAAAATTGGTATTAGACCTAAAACCCCAGAACTTTAGATTACTTTTAGATTAAGAGGACACTGCCAAGAAAAAGAGCTGCCAGGAGGAGTACTGTCCCTTTGCTGTGTGTTGCTTTGTTGGGTTGGCCTGCAGTTGCTGCTTCTGTCTGTGGGCAGTGGAAAGGACTGGACTTTTGCCTTGCTGTGGTATTCTGCCTAAGAAGATTCTCCAAGGGCTTGATGTAGAGCTTGCCTCCTGTTAATAAGTCTCAGGAACACAAAGACTTCACCTGCAGCTTCCTTGAACTCCACTGCTGGGAGTTCTGACCTGCCTTGTGGTGTCAAATTCAGTTCTGGGCCCTGGGAGGTTGTTCCTACTACAAAGAACTAAAGAAACCTGCACAAAAAAAAATCAACGCTTCGCCCTTCTTGTGGCCGTATTTTCCGACGCAACACTGTTGTGCGGAAGAAAATCTCGACGCACAGCCCGTGCAGTCGAAGCAACCGGCGCAGCATCTGCCAGCAGCCCGAAGAACCGCCACACGTCGAGTCCAGTGCACCGGTCTCCGAAGTCCGAGTCTCCTGCACCGACTTAGACCAGGCCCTGCTGTGTGGCTACTAGAAATGATGCATCGTGGTACCGCAGCGGAAGAAATCAATGCAGCACCTGTTTGCTGCCGCCGCATCACCCTCCTACGCATCCCAGATTTCCACGCATCGTGTCTGTGTGCCAGGTTTTCCTGACGCAGCACCCGCAGACCAGGACCATCTTGGAATCGACGCATCACTTCCCCCTCCAGTCCGGATTTGACGCATCATTCTCTTGCACGCAGCAGAACTGTTGCATCGCCTCCCCAAGGACTCAGGAACAGACTGTTTTCCGACGCTTCCCGCCTCTGTGGCTGTTTTGCCTTGTGGATTTTGAAGCATTTGAGGTACTTTGCGTAAAGATCACACATCCACAGTTTCCTATAGACCGAATTGCTTGAAACATTTTAAAAGTCATATTTTGAGTTGTGAAAGTTGGATTTTTGTCATTTTTGCTTTGTTTGATTTAGATAGATACCTTATTTTTCTAAACTGGTGTGGTGTCCATTTGTAGTGTTTTCACTGTGTTACTGTGTGTGTTATGTACAAATACTTTCCACATTGCCTCTGAGATAAGCCTGTCTGCTTGTGCCAAGCTACCAAGGGGGTGAGCAGGGGTTATCTAGATGTGCACTTCCCTTATCCTGACTAGAAGGAAGGGTGCCTTCTTGAACAGGGTGCACACCTCTGCCAACTAGAGACCCCAACGTTTAACGTTGGTGGCAGTGGTGGGATTTGGACTTGTGTTTGTACTTGACATTCAGTGATTGGTGTACACTACTGCATAGTGCAGACCATTAAGTGACCACATACTATTTTTCTTTGTTTGCCTTCGGGATCTTTTATTGATACTTGGAACTCTAGTGGGTTGTTGCACCTGTGAGCCTTGACAAAATGGTAATCAACTTCTGGCACCTGTACATCTATACCACTGCCAACTAAAGACCCCCGTTTCTAACAAGGGTTCTCTCATTGTTTGGAGACGCCAGTGAGCCAAGTTCAGGACTATGCTAGAGCAGTGACCCATATACTCCAATTTTGGGGATGCAGTAAAACCATTTTACCACTTTGACTTACATTTTCGCTGACTGAGGCGGACACCTGACATTTTTCATGCACATCAGATGCGAGTAGTACCTAACACATACATGACTTTGGTTGCATTATTTCAGCAGAGAGAGCAGCTTTCGTTCTGACGAATGCCATTGACACCTCCTTGGAGGGTTGAATAGGCAGAAACATGTTGATCTCCGCTAGTGGGTAGAATTACCCCCACTTCTCTTTTATTCTGCCATGGGGGTTTCAATAGAACCTATACTTTCAACCGAGTAGGTAGTTTTAACTCACAAATATACTTTTTTCCCCTCTGCACACCACCCTCATACCCTGATAGACCAGATGAGTGGCATAGCAAATAACCTATCACTAATTCCCCCCAAGCTCCCTAATGAGCTAATGGGTAGTAGCTTGCAAGTTACTTCATTAGAGAGGTGCCAGAAGGGGCCTGGTGATGAAGCATGAGGTGGGAGAGGGCTTTCATCCATAAACAAGGAAGATTCTCTTATTTACAGGACCCTTCCTCTCATTGTGCCTTTCCCTACACAACAGAGGAAGTTAGTTCTTTGGTGGATAAGCCAAGCAATGATATTCATATGGAAAACTCCAAGGATGTTCTAGGAATGTATCATCCATGCATTCACACCATCCAAAAGAATTAAGTTTCTATCAGTCATAGAAATGAAAAGCATAATAGGCAAGGAAATTAGTCCAGGCAACAGCCACATAAGATATGGAGCTTCAGTGACAGAAAACGGAGTACCCGCTATCTATTTAATCGAGAGAAGATTATAGGAAGCCTTTTTGTTGGGAATCGTTATCACCTTTACAGTATGATTATAAAGACGAAATACAACTGCATCAGTTATCAATGACTAAATACTTTTATGCGCCTAGAATGTTTGTAGTCCCAAACATAACTGTGTCAGCTCACAAATTTGAGCTTGCCCATTGTAAGAAATTGGGTTATTGGTTGAAGGGGATGGAAGCCCCACTCAGGAAATAGCTATCCTTGTCAGGGTGAACCACAAACCGTCACAAAATTAACCTGTACTTAACCCTCTGGTAGCTTGACAAAAATAACTCAAGCTTACTTTGAGGCAATGTGTAAAGTGTTTATGCAGCAAACAAACAGGAATAAAGTAAAAACTCAACACAAGAAAAATCCCAAACCAAGTTAGATAAATAGAGTAAATTTGAATAAATAAAATGAAAGACAAAAATCTAATAAGTAGTACCAGAGGTATTCAATTTTAAAGTTTTAAGTGGAAACCGCCTTAAAGTGCAAAGCACCACTCACGGTTATCTGGTTGCGCTAGACCGGGGGACAGTCACAAGTTCAGGCTGACCATAGTGGAGCATAGGTGGGATTCAAGGACCAGGATAGTCTTGCTGAAGAGTTACCTTCTCAAGTGCAATACGAAGAGTTCTGTTCTCATATAGGAGGAGGCCACGAGGAGGCTGAGCGTCACGGATGATCGTCACTGTAGCACGATGAGCCAGTTAGGCGTCACATGACAGTTACTGCTGTAGCTTGGCATTGGCGGTCATCGTGGGCTGTCGCTGCTGTAGTGCTGCTGTAGTGCTTGCATTACAAGTTGCTGTGGACAGTCGTTGATGGTGCAAAGAGCAGGGTTCACCAGAGCTTTGTGTTGTTGTTTATTGCGAGTCTTGGTGCGAATTGACAATTTGCAGTCACAAGGAGCCCAAACTTCAGGATTGTCATATTTTCTTCCTGGAGGAGCTTCCACTGATGCCAGCCAAGGGTCCAGGACCTGGGGGGCAGATCCAAATGCAGCAGGTCACCTGGGCCGTTGCAGGGAGGTCCTGGAGGCTTGTTGCGTCCTTGTAGCTCAAACAAGAGGTCAGCTAACTGACCCTTGCAGTCACTCTTGGTGGCTTGTGATGACGACAAGCAGATCCAATCTTCCTTCTCATTCAGCAAGGCAGTCCATCAAGCAGCAGGGCAGTCCTTCTTTGAGTCTTCCACAAGTGCAGGAGTGTTCTGATGAATGGCTCTGGAGGTCCAATATTTATACCTGGTGCCAGCCTTTGTATGGGGGGGACCTCCCATCTGCTGGACAATGCTCCAAACTGTCTGGGGGTGACAAATGGCAGGGCAGACCTCGTGTCAGGTTCCTTTGTGTGTGCTGTAGGCAAGGCCCTTTGAAATGCAAGTGGGGCTGGGCACAACGCCTCCCCAGGCATCCAGTCAGGAGGGCCCATCCTGTCCACACCTAAGCCACCTTTGTGTCACTGTCTGGAAGTAATACACAAGCCCCAACAGCACAGCCATTCACATTCATGTGAGCCAAAACCCTGGCAGAATGCGCAGTTGGTTGGGACAAGAAAATTCCAACTTTCTAAAAGTGCCATTTTCAAAATTGCAGCTTAAAATCCGACTTTCTCATCAGGAGGAATTGATATTGCAATGCATTTGAGTGTAAACAGCACATCTCTATCTGCTCCTAATCTAAAGTTAGCATTAATAAATGTACTAAGGTAACCCAGTGTTAGTCAATGGGAGAGACAGGTCTTACAACAGTGCAAAATGACTACGTTGTACACGTGCTGGCAATGTAAAACTCATAAACACATGGCCTATTTTTTTTTTTTAATACAATGCACCCTGTCCTAGAAAGCTGCAGAGTCTACCTTAAGGGTGACTAAAGTATTAAAAAGGAAGGTTTAGGAGCAGCAAAAGGCTTATTTTGCCAGGTCAAAATGGCAGTTTAAAACTGCATTACAGGCTGCAGTGGCAGGCCTGAGACATGTTATAAAAAGCTACTTTAGTGGGTTGCACAAGTAGTGCTGCTGCCCATTAGTAGCATTTAATTTACAGGCTCTGGGTACATGTAGTGCCATATACTAAGGACTTAACAGAAAATTAAATGTACCAACAAGGTAGATGCCAATTGTAACATGTTTTGTGGAGAGAGCACAAGCACTTTATCACTGGTTAGCAGGGAAAAAGTGCAGTGTCCTAATGCTAACAAAAACCCTTTCAGCAACAGAAATCAAAAAGCGACGGGTGACCCTGAAAAAAAAGGTCAGTTCCAACACCCTGTCTTCTCGCAAAAGTTTAAGCAGAAGAGGTGATAGTATAGATACGCTTAGAAAGAATTTGAAACCCATTGTCAATAGCTTTAAAAGTGTTTTGCATCATATTCCTGTCAGTTTCCCTAATTCTTTCTGCAGCTTCTCTCAGAGTATGCCGTTACTTCTTTTATGGCTGCATATATTATCGTAGCTATAAATATTTTACTATTTACAGGATCTGATACCAAAAGAAAATCACTCAAATCAATACCTTGAACTATTTTTGACATGTATTTTTTGACAATATTCAAACTAGATTGTGACAGCCATCTTTGGCACCACATTACTATACTACAAGTAGTTAGAGTCATAAGGGAAAACAGGTTATTCCTAGAGTGTAGTCTGGTCTATTTACTAGAGAACCTATAGCTTTAGAAAGAAACCTGTGCATACATATATCAGTAAATGTTGGTCATATGTCTCATCCATTTCAACCAAACAATGTT
The DNA here is from genome assembly GCA_963921515.1 of Calotriton arnoldi. NCBI lineage: Eukaryota > Metazoa > Chordata > Amphibia > Caudata > Salamandridae > Calotriton > Calotriton arnoldi. The sequence continues at coordinate 60,806 of CAWUFW010005617.1, read as the reverse complement.
CAATTGCTGGTTCCCTTCTGTACCATCTCATTCAATTAATTATCAGTAATGCTTTCTTTCTGTTTCCCATCAGCACAGTGAGTTAAATAGACTTTTGCAAGTGATGGGGTTTTTAAATCTTAAAGAGAAGTGAAACTTATGCAGGTTATTTGCTGAATAGTCTTATTTTAAAATAGATTTTCTCTAGAAATCATACATGCTCTGAACAAGATATCAGTGACATGGATTTGCAAAAATTTAATTGGGCAAACACTTTTCTCAACTAATATTTTCTTTCCAATATGTGTAACCTTATCTTAAAATGAATCAATGAACTGTAGTCAATAAATTAATCTATGACAGATAAAGAAAATCTTTTGAGCTTTTCAGGTACTTGTAAATAATAAAGCAAATAGGTCTGATCTGTAATCCCTAGTAAAATAAAATCTTTTCTAAAATCTTTTAGGACTGTTTAGTGGATGGATCCCGCAATGGTCCCACGGTAAATTTGTATAATTACTTCAAGATGTTTCATCGGTGAATGTAGTGGTGCCATAATAATGGAAATAGAACAGCTTCTGGTCTCTCTTGTTCAAAGAAGAACAAAAACAAGTCAGTCATCAGTTTGTTAACACAATTATTGCCCCATGAACTTGCTAAGGGACCTGGAGTGACAATGTCATACAATGAAATTCCCAAACCAAAGACATTTCAATTGTTTCTGAAAGGCTCAAAATCTGATAAGGCACTTTTCCCCCTGAGAACACCATCAAATAAAGGGTGTGCAGCGATATTGGCAGCATTGTAGTCCCTTTTCGCTCTGTGAGAAGAAGAATGTGGCTGGATTCAACCCAGATCTGTGACTGGGGGTGAGTGTTTGAAACGTTTCAGCACTCCGTCCATCATCTCCTTGTGTTTGCTTTGTTCGCCCTAAGTTGGCTGGGTATGCCCAGACGTGGGTCCCTTGCTCACTTTGCTACTGGATTCAAGCTAGCCTGGCTGATGAGGGCTGTTAGCCCGAAACTGGTCCCAGGATGCTTGATTCCGGTCCAGGGAAGACATGGCTTGGCAGTTCGGTCTGGACTGTTCCCATGAGGCACAGGGTCAAGATTGTTTTGCATATAGCTGTGTCTGAACTGGGGTGGCAAAGTGAGCTAAAGAATGATGATGGATTCAACCCAGATCTGTGACTGGGGGTGAGTGTTTGAAAAGTTTCAGCACTCCGTTCATCATCTCCTTGTGTTTGCTTTGCAATTCCCAAACCACAGGAGATGGAATTTAACTTTTAGAAAGCTAGGGTCCATGCAGCATCAGCAAAATTATAATCAACATTGTAAGCTACAAAATTAACAATCATATAGCAGTAAAGATCCATATGTGGGGCAATGGTCATAACCACAGCCACAGGAAAGAACCCATGTGTAACATCAGCCAATTGCAGAATTGGATGTTTTTTCATGTTTCTTCGTGAGATACAAGAAAGATGGCTCACATTTCCGGTTCAGTATTAGGCTCATTTCCAGATCACAGTTTCTTTTATTGGTATCATTTCAATTGATGTAGATTCTTTTAATGATGCACATATGATTGCAGTTTCAAAAGTGGCAATCGTAGATTAGGTTGAAGCAAGTTCATTTGTTGAAGATGATGCTTGCACCATGTCCAGATCAGCACCTGATAATGAGTGTAAAGCTGTAGAAACAGCAGGCTCATCAGTCTGTAAAATGGGCCAATGATTTCAAAATAACTGTACTTTTCTTGAGGTGTGTCTAGAATAGGGAGAGAATGGTTTGGCCTAATTTGGATGCTCTCTGGTGTTGGGGGTTGACTGCAACATAGTGTTTTTTGAAGTGATCAATCTACACCTTCCTATTTTACTTTGCACCAGGATGCAGTGGCAGAACTACAGTATGTGCACCTTCTACCCCAAGAACTTGGCAGGTTGTCTGTACTAGGGTCCAAAGACCTGCTGGTCAGTGGTATGTTCCTGAACTACCTCTCCCACCTTGGTGAACGACCCATCAACCGCCTTTATTTTCAGTGGCGGAGTCCTTTTTAGTGGAGTGTATCGCTCCGACTTCTTGAACGTTCTGCAATAAATCCAATTGTAAAACTGTGTCAGAAGAATTAGGATACTGCTATTCTTCCAGTTACATATATTGGAACACCAAAGAAAATATGGTAAGGGGTTTGGCCATCTAATAAGTTATTGAGTACTTGCTGAACCCTTTACAGGTTGTGGTACAGCAACAATTCTAAGTCCAATACCCTAGCAGCCATTGCTTGTATTAGCGTACCACTGTCTTGCTCAACCACACCATTCGATTCTAGGCAGAAAAGGTCTGAGTACAGCAGTAGTACTCAGAGTAGACAAAGCATCCATAAATGCCTTAGCAGTGAACACATGACCATTTTCTAAATGAAATGTATGTGCCACTCCTATTGTTACTAGGCACTAGAAGTCTTTTATGACCACTTGAGCAGTGGCAGGCATTTGTGGCCACACTCAAGGAATCTAGTGCAGGAATCAACCACAGCCAAAATGTACTTATAATAATTGACTTTTGGCAATAGGCCAACATGATTAAGGAACGTTACACAAAGTTTTTTTGCATATTGTGAGGGGAGTAGGTGCTGGTCTTACAGCAGTTCAATGCTTCATCGGTTGACAAACGTTACATTGCTGAAGGTACATTTCCCATTCTCTGGCAAATAAGGCTGTAGCACTGATTCCAGGATGAACTGAAGCTAACCCTCCATGAAGTGCCGTAATCAGTTCTAACCTAGCTTGCTCATTAGGTATCTGCCTGTCTCCGAACCCTAGGGATTAAAACAAAAGGAACATTATCTTTGGTGAACCTATAGGAATATTTGGAAATGAAACCATCAGGAGGATTTTCTACTGGCAGCGTTGCTTCTATTATCACCATTATGTCCACATCAATCTTTGACTGAGACAAAGTCACACCATTGACCTAAAAGTTTGGCACCATTCCCTTTGCAGCTAAATCAGCTGCGTAGCTATCTTCAGAATGAAATACTTTACTTTTATGGGATATACTGTGTTATACACGGATCGAAGAAGGCTTGTCCTGTAAAACATCTACCTTACCCCAGATTTGCTTTGCTTTTATCAATTTACCTACTGTATCTTTTTATCTATTTAGGCGCCAATGTGGAAAGTCCACAGTGTAAACTTGTACACAGAATTCTGAATCAGACATGATTAGTGGTAAATGTTGGATCTGCTTTTTGTAGTAAAAGACTATTAATTTCCAACCTTTGTTAAGTTGAATCACATTAAAAACGTTTGTATACATTTTTAGTGTCTTGAAGTCGCCATTTCAAAAGTTGTCTGTACTTCATCACAAGCTGTGAAATATTTTGGTTAGTGCCAATCACAGGCTGCATAGAGCCATCTATACAGGACCCACTCTTGTTCTTATATATGGGTAAGATATTTGGAGTTTGTGCGGCCGTTTATCTATACTGTAGAAATTCCTAAGCCCTGCATGTTGTATTGTACTCCAATTTTACTTAAATTACATTTTGCGATGCAGTCTACTGCACCCAATGAAGGTGTAGAGCGTGCACACTGGAAATGTTTTTTTAGAAGCCACCTCAAGTGTAAAGAGAGGAAAGAACGAAAAGCTGATTTCCCAGAGGACACTCCCACCAATTGTCAGCTGAACCTCAGTGAGACTTTTCTGTGTAGGAGTGAATAGCTCCTTTACAGTAGAATCTAAGTGTCACCTGTAAGCTTTGGGCGTGGTTTGTCCCTTATTATGAACTATGTATGCGTAGCCTAAAATGCTTGTAGCAGAACCAATTATTAGGCTTGTTTTGTTGCTCCACGTCTGCACGTACTTTCCAACATGTCTGCTTGCAGTCCACAAAGATAGCAGGGTACATGTTTGTCCAATTTTATAAGGGCTTAACTCGCTCATAATAAGTCAAGCAAGGTCTTTGAAGGTTCAGAAAACCCATCAGGGCTTTCAAGAATCTCAATGTGTTAGGAGGTTGTAAAGTAGTACACTTCAGCAGGAAGTCTGGTACCAGTCCCTTACTCTTACTGAATAATTCATATCCAAGAAAGATCATGTTAATAGTGTAAGATATGCAATCTAAGATTTATGAAAATTTATATCTACATTTAGTCAGAAGTGTTGATTCTGGTAATCCTATCTCAGTGTCCTGTTAAGTCATTATCTGTGATACAGATGTCATCAACGTCTGATAATACATCTGAACCTTCTTGCAAGATCTCCATAATTCTTGCAGCAAAAAGCTGAGGGTATTCTTATACCCATGAAGCAATCTTATATACAGAAATTGAAATCCATCGTACAAAAAAGCAGTTTGATGTTGTAATTCAGGCTTTATATTTTGACTAAAGAACCTGTTTGAGATATCGAACATTGTTTTGGATTTTTTCAAATTCAATTAGACAATAGCCCAGTACTGCATGTGTGAGTGGTTGCACTTAAATTTTATGACAAGACAGTTGACTAGCATTATGCATAACCTTTTATTCACCACTTCTGATGCAGCACTTAAAAGCTTCATGTACAACAGTATGAAGTCACAAAACACCAGAACATTCAACATATTAAAGTCTCTCAACATTCCAAACTCATCCTCTTTTGTTTGCTGCTTCTGAGCAGATAAGTATATGTCTTTAATGCTTATAAGGGTTTTTAAATTATATGTATTATTAGATTTATTGGTTGGAAGGCTTTATTCATGTTTATTTAACTGACTTTGAGGTAAGTAATCTTATGGTGTAGTTATATTTAATTAGAATTTGGTTGTTTATGTTATTTTATTGTATGTATAGCCCAATTTTGGGGTATTTGTTTAAAATATTGATGTAGGAAGGTAAATGAGTTTACATTTATGTTAGGTAGTTTCGTGAGTGGTAATTTATTGAGTTTTAACGATGTAAGAATAGACTAACCGTTGTTGCCTCTTTTTGAATTGAGAGCGAGCCGGAGCGCGTGAAAGCGCGAGGGGCAAAGTCCCGACACTTTGCTTCTTGCACGCGAACGAAGCGTTAGGCTTATTTTTTAAAGGAGATTGAGCGAGCAGGAGCGTGTGAAAGCGTGAGAGGCAGAGTCCTGACGCTTCATACCTTAGACGCGAACAAAACGTTAGGCTTATTTTGAAGGGAGATTATGCGCATAAGACATGCGTCAGCATGCTGCGTGTGTTTTTATACTATTTTGGGCTTGTTACGGATACGGCTGGAGGCGCGTTGTCGTAAGGAAAGGTTGCTAGGCAACGCGTCTCGAGCCGGGTCAGTTGTAAATGACAGGATTTCTTTTGGCAACGTCGGAGGTAGTAAAATCGGAGATTAAAATGAAATAAATATAAAACGAGGGACTTTTTTTGTTTTGGAAAGTAGGAAAATATTGGAATTAGGAAAGGAAAGAGTTTTATTGAGGTTAAGGAAGTTTTAAGAAGGAAAAGTTTTTAAAGGATTTGAAAAAAATAATAATAATAATAATAATAAGAATGAGTGAAGTAGAAGAGTCTGGCACCAATGAGGTGCAGGAAGAGTACATTAAAAACTCATTGAAAGAGAATTAGGAAGTAAAGTGGAGGAGACCCTAAAGAGATTGGTTAAGGTAGGGAAAAGAAATATAGGAGAATTAGAAGGTGAAGAGGAAGAGTTTTGGAGTATTTCTGAGGAGGAAGAAAATCTAAATAAAGGACCAAGAGGGAAATGTTTGAAAAAAAGGATACATGAAGTAAAAAAGAAGGATTCTTTACATATAAAAGATGGTGCTTCAACTAGTGGAAGGTCATTGATTGGTGACCAAAGCGGCACAAAAAAGAGGCAGGTTCACCCTGCAAATGAAAGGGGCGATCAGCCTGTTTGGTCACATCTTGAGGATAATAGTGAGTTGGATGAATATGTTTTGGACCTGGATTACAATGAAGATCCAGATGAATTTTCAGATTTGGGAAGTAGCATAAGAGTATTTTTAAAGAGGTTACTGACCCAATGGGCCAAACCTTGTTTAATCCAGCTCAGATTAAACATCCAAGAAGTTCGGAGTGGTGGCCTTTGAGTCATGGGGCGGACTATATTAAATTCTGGATTAGACGTCCGCTTGTAAGGAATGAGCGAAATTTAATGAGAACTGAATGTTCTCGCCCCATAATTGATGTCAAGGAGACAAGGACTCCAAATTTGGATCCGGACTTAATTACATATTTATTTAAATTAGGACGTGATCCAAGGAAAGGGCTTGAAAGTGCACTGAAACAATGCGAAGACAAGTTGTTAGATGTTTTAGGACCAGTATCCAGAATATTCGATGTGGTGGAAGAATCATATCTAAATGATACAGAGCTGGATTTTAATCTTTTGAGAGGAAGGAGCCAGAGGGCTATTTGTTTCATTGGCAATGCCAATGCAAGCTTAATAGCAGAGAGAAGGAAAGCGGTGTTATTTAGAATTAGTCCTAAACTGGGCGATTTTGCAAAGAAAGAGTCAAGTGAGGAGTCAAAAGGATTACTTTTCGGTGAAGGTTTAGTTAAGTCATTGGGCAAACATGTCCAGACTTTCACAGCATTGGAATAAAGCTCATGCTTCGATGAGGAGAGTTTTTGGTAACAGGGGTTTATATGGAAGGGCCGGAAGGTGGGGTCAGACTTTTGGCCGTTCATATTGAAGAGGCCCATTTTACCAAGGAGGAGAAATATTCCAAGGTAGAGGAAGTTATAGAGGAACCTCTTACCCAGGAACGCTGTTTCGGCAGAGAGGAAGAGCTGGCAGGAGCAGATATAGTCGCGCAAGAGGCGGCCTCCAATCTGGAAATCAATCAAATCAGGGTGGGTATGAAAGATTCGATTGGTTTTATCCAGAGAAACACAGGAGGAAGGTTGAAAGGTTTCATAGGGAAATGGAAGGAAATAACAGAGGATTCATGGGTCTTAAGAACTGTCAAAGGTTTTATGATAGATTTTGTGTCAGAACCTTTTCAAGGAAAGGAACCAAAAGTGATTATGTTCCAAAAAGAAGTTCTAGGGATTGTGGAGAAAGAAATAAAAGAGATGATGGAGAAAAAGGCAATAATAGAGGTTCCAGAATGCAGGAAAGGGTTTGTAAGTACCCTTTTCGTAGTAGAGAAAAAGGACTGTCACGAGTCCCCCGTCCCGAGTGCAGTGACTGTTAGGGCGGTGGAATGGTGGCGTGTTCCTGACAGCGGGGATCCTCTCCTCTCTCCACAGCCAGAGGAGTCCCCGGTCTGGTTTGACTCTCTGATTCCCCGACGGGGGATACCCTCGTCCTTGTCCAGGCAGGGTTCCTTTAACTGGGAACTCTCGCCAGAAGACCCCGCCCCCAGGCCTTACGTCATCGGCCCGACCCAATCCTTGAAGAGGGAAGCTGGTCCTGGAACGAGAAGAAGACGGACTCCGGAAGACGCTGGGAGTTGGGAGACGCCGAAAGCAGGAATCCAGACGAGGAGACGGGACCAGAAGGAGAGGAGACTCCGTTGTTGGTGCTATCCACAAGGAGCGAGTGTCCAGAGGTGGTGGAGGAGCCAGGAGGCCAACGTCCCCACGCTTCGCCCAGCCATGCTATTGGAGGAGCGTGGCTCACCCAGGTGCGTGCACGGTTTGCAGGGTGGGTCGGGAGGCGGGAGAAAGTCGGCAGTAGCGGACAAGCCGTTCCCCAAACCCCTTGCCTTTCCGACCATCCTCCCCTCACGAGTGCACGTCCTTGACCCTTTGTTTTGCACTGGGTGAATCCTCACTCCCTTTCCCACGGTGGAGGTTATCAGAAGGAGCCTCTCACCGACGTTGTGTTTTCTCTTTTTATTCCCCGAGGAAACCCTGAATAAGCAGGACCATAAACGGAGCCACCAGAGAACCGGACCTTGCAAAGACGAGTTTTGGTTTGGGAAGGATAATAAGAATTATCCTTAGTTGAACGCTGGCACAACCGACCCGTCGTGTATATAGAATAAAAAGCGCTCAAATCACTACCGTTGTGGACCTTGATCCTTTAACCCGCTCACAAGTGGTAGAGAATACGGGCACTTCGCCCATTAGTACAGATATAATGGAGGCCTTAATTCAACATATCGTGAAAGGACAAGAGAAGTTGCAATGGGCACTGCAGCGCCAGATGACCTCGGCACAGGCCGACCGGGACTTAATCAAGGACAGTATAGCAGCACAATTAGAAGGGCTCCAAAAGGTCACGGAGGATCAACTGACCTCCAGGACACGGGAGGTGAAAAGCAGTGCCCCGGGCCCACCTGCATATCTCTTCAGAAATATGTGGCCGGGGAGGATCCAGATGTTCCTCCTCAACTTTGAAAGGGCAGCAAAAGCCTGCGGTTGGCCCCTTGAGAAATGGCCCTTTTTTCTAGCGCCTCTCCTCACTGGCGAAGCACAGGCAGCCTACCAGGTGGCGAATGCCACAGGCAACACCCCGTATGCGGAGATCAAGTCCATCATCTTGGATCATCTTGGGATGGACGCTGAAGCCTACCGCGTATGCTTCCGTAAGGAAAAAGGGGCCCCGCGAGAAAACCCTTTTCTTCCGCCTTAAAGCAGCAGCGGACAAATGGCTAAAGCCCTTAGAGAACAGTAAAGAGGACATAATGGACATGATATACTTGGAGCAATATCTAGAGGCCCTTCCTTTTAATACCCAGCGGTGGTTGAGGCAGCATTCACACCTCACCACCGAACAAGCGGTTGAGATGGCCACAACTTTCTCCCGTGCCCAGCCTTGTGTCCCTCTTTGGGAAACAGAAAAACCTGGCCGTCTCACTCAAGGGAAGCCGGACAAGAGGACTCCGCATAAACCTGTATCTGAACCACCGAGACTCCGACCTTATAAACCAGACCCACCTATACACTGGGGTCCCCAGTGTTTCGATTGTGGTGAATGGGGGCACATAGCCCGTTTGTGCCCCCACAAGAAATCTCAAGACGAGCCTATGGATGTCAGGAACGCCCCAAGAACAGTCCTGTACACCGCTGAGTTGGGGAGTGCCTTCTACGTAAGTGTACGAATAAACGGACAGTGGGTCATGGCTTTGTTGGACTCTGGGTGTCGGCAGTCCGTCATCCAAGAGAACCTGGTTGACAGCTGCCAAATCATACCGGATACCCTGGTACACATACAGTGTGTACATGGGGTTATTAAACCCTATCCTGTAGCGGAAGTGTCCCTCAACCCCATCCAAGGGTCCCCTTACAGAGTCCGGGTGGGGGTGTTGGGTAAACTCCCCGAGGACTTAATAATAGGAACTGACAATCCTGGGTTCTTAGAGATGTTTTTGTCCACCCAGCAGTCCCAGAATGAAGGGAAAAGGGAGAACGGCCCCAGAAAGCCACCAACGGTCCTGGTTACCCCGGAACCCTGGCTCCTAGACAGAAACTTCAAGTACACCCAAGTCAATGACCCTACGCTACAAAACGCCTGGCACGAGGCCCAAAACTCTGATCCCACCAAACCCATGACTTATCCCCAGTTTTTTGTCGACAACGGCCTTTTATACCGAAAGGCAAACCCAGACAAATCCCCCCAGTTATTGGTACCCCTGGCCTTTAGGGAGCAGGTTCTCTTCTTCGCTCACTCACACCTCACGGCGGGGCACACGGGGGCGGAAAAAACAACACAGAACATACTGAGGCATTTCTACTGGCCTGGGGTCTATGGGTCCATAAAAAAACACTGTCAGGAATGCGAGGTGTGTCAAAAGAAAAATCCCTACCGACCGCTCCCTGTACCCATTCAGCCACTTCCAGTACTCGGCCATCCGTTTGAGCGAATAGGGATGGATTTAATTGGTCCCCTGCCTAAAACCAAGAAGGGACATCAATACACCCTTGTAATAGTGGACTACTCCACCCGCTACCCCGAGGCCTTTCCCCTAAGAGCACCAACCACCAAGAATATCACAGAGAAACTCATTGAGCTCTTCTCCAGGGTAGGCTTCCCCAGGAAGATCCTGACAGACCAGGGCACCCCTTTTGTCTCTCGTCTGATGGAGGTATGTCGGACCTTGAACATTGGGCATATCAAAACATCAGTTTACCACCCACAAATCGATGGGCTTGTGGAGAGATATAATGGTACCCTGAAGTTGACCTTAAGAAAGACGCTGAAAAACGAAGGGAAGGATTGGGATCAGCTTCTCCCTCTCGCCCTATAAGTCATACGTAGCCAGGTCCAGAGCAGTCTTGGCTGTTCCTCCTTTGAAATGCTATACGGGAGACAGCCAAGATCGTTTCTGGAAATGACGAAGGAGGCTTGGGAAAAAGAGGAGGAATACGAGACCTGGGGTTTTCTCGAGTACACTCAAAACCTCAAGTCACGAATAGGGAAACTGTGGGATCTCGCTTATTTCAACCTGGAAAGAAACAAAGGAAGGCAGAAATATCACTACGATAAAGGGAAGAAGTGGCGACGCCTAGCCATCACTGATTGGGTCTTGGTCTTGCTTCCGTCCTCCACAACTAAAGCTTAAGGCAGAGTGGATGAGCCCTTATAAAGTGGTGTGGACAGTAGGGAAAACCACATACAAGGTACAGGTAAAACCCTCCATAGTACAAACCTACCATATCAACCTGCTTAAAAAATGGTTGGGTCTGCTTCCGAAAACAGCCCATCTGGTGACACCAGCACCGGTAGAGGCCGCGCGTACTCTGCCCCAACTGGTAGTAAATGGCTCCCTATCCCTCCAGCAACGGCAGTCTTTGAGTGCTATGCTGCACCCATTCTCTTCTCTTTTCTCAGACAAGCCAGGGAAAACATCCTTGATTGAGCATACCATTGAGATGATCCCTGGTAAGGTTGTTAAACAACGAGCCTACTGCATTCCGGCCACGAGGAGATCAGCGGTTCGAAACGAAGTCAGGGCTATGTTGGAGATAGGTGTTATCCGTCCTTCCAGGAGAGAATGGGCATCCCCCATTGTCCTAGTACCCAAACCAGACGGCACTATCAGATTCTGCATTGACTTTAGGGCAGTGAACTGCATCTCTAAATTCGATTCCTATCCCTTACCAAGAATTGATGAGTTGATCGAAAAACTAGGGGATGCCCAGTATATAACAACCCTTGACCTGACAAAAGGGTACTGGCAGGTCCCCCTGAGAGAGGGTGACAGAGAGAAGACCGCCTTTGTTACACCTGATGGGTTATACGAGTTCACAGTCCTCCCATTCGGTCTTCACGGAGCACCCGCCACCTTTCAAAGGCTAATGAACACCGTGCTCCGTGATTACCAGAGCTTCTTGTCAGCCTATCTCGACGATATTGTCATCTTCAGCTCTACCTGGGAGGATCATTTGGTACACTGCCAGACAATCTTTCAGGCCCTGTTACGGGCAGGTCTGCATCTGAACTCAAAGAAATCCAAGGTGGCCTTCAACAAAGTCAAGTACCTGGGCTATGTCTTAGGGAATGGGATGATAGAGCCACAGAAAGAGAAGGTGAAAGCTATCATGGATACCCCTTTTTCCTCCAACAAGAGGGAAGTCAGAGCCTTTTTGGGGTTGTTGGGCTACTATAGACGTTTCATCCCCCAGTACTCCGATATAGCGGGTCCTCTCACCGATGTTCTAAAGAAAGAGGCCTAAGTAAAAGATCTCCTACACCCCACAGATACAGTAAGAAACGCCTTCCATCAGCTTAAAAAAGCAATAACCACCAGTCCAGTCTTATCTCCTGATTTTACCAAACCGTTTATCCTTCACACCGACGCCTCTGACTGCGGGTTGGGGGCGGTCTTATCACAACTTTCCCCTGATGGGCACTGAACACCCAATCCTGTTCATTAGTAGGAAGTTATTTCCCAGTGAAAGGCGTTACCCTACTATAGAAAAGGAGTGTCTCGCCATAAAATGGGCGATCGACAAGCTCCGCTATTACTTGGTAGGGAACCGTTTTGTGTTATACACCGATCACGCCCCTCTCCAGTGGATGAGCCGGAACAAGGGTCATAATCCCTGTATCCTCAGGTGGTTCCTCTCCCTGCAATCCTTTGTATTTGAGGTGAGACACCGTAAAGGGACCGAGAATGGGAATGCTGACTTTCTGTCGCGCTTGTTTCCTCTCCCCGATCGGGAAAGGTCTAGGGGTGGGGTATGTCACGAGTCCCCCGTCCCGAGTGCAGTGACTGTTAGGGCGGTGGAATGGTGGCGTGTTCCTGACAGCGGGGATCCTCTCCTCTCTCCACAGCCAGAGGAGTCCCCGGTCTGGTTTGACTCTCTGATTCCCCGACGGGGATACCCTCATCCTTGTCCAGACAGGGTTCCTTTAACTGGGAACTCTCGCCAGAAGACCCCGCCCCCGGGCCTTACGTCATCGGCCCCGACCAAACCCTTGAAGAGGGAAGCCGGTCCTGGAACGAGAAGAAGACGGACTCCGGAAGACGCTGGGAGTTGGGAGACGCCGAAAGCAGGAATCCAGATGAGGAGACGGGACCAGAAGGAGAGGAGACTCCGTTGTTGGTGTTATCCGCAAGGAGTGAGTGTCCAGAGGCGGCGGAGGAGCCAGGAAGCAAACGTCCCCACGCTTCACCCAGCCATGCTCCCGGAGGAGCGTGGCTCACCCAGGTGCGTGCACGGTTCGCAGGCTGGGTCGGGAGGCGGGAGAAAGTCGGCAGTAGCGGACAAGCCGTTCCCCAAACCCCTTGCCTTTCCCACCATCCTCCCCTCACGAGTGCACGTCCTTGACCCTTTGTTTTGCACTGGGTAAATCCTCACTCCCTTTCACACGGTGGAGGTTTTCAGAAGGAGCCTCTCACCGACGTTGTGTTTTCTCTTTTTATTCCCCGAGGAAACCCTGAATACCCAGGACCATAAACGGAGCCACCAGAGAACCGGACCTTGCGAAGACGAGTTTTGGTTTGGGAAGGATAAGAAGTATTATCCTTAGTTGAACGCTGGCACAACCGACCCGTCGTGTATATAGAATAAAAACTGCTCAAATCACTACCATTGTGGACCTTGATCCTTTAACCCGCTCACAAGGACAAAGGTTGGAGACCAGTTATAAATTTGAGGGATTTGAACCAATTTGTTGTCTACAGACATTTCAAGATGGAAGGTATCCATCTGTTAAGAGATATTCTGTTGGACAGGGACTGGTTAATAAAAATTGATTTGAAGGATGCGTATTTACCAATTCCTATTGCTCAGGAAAGTCAGCGTTACCTTCAGTTCAGATGGAAGGGAAAACATTTCCAGTTTGTGCGCCTTCCATTCGGATTATCGTCAGCCCCTTTGTGTTTTATAAAAATAATGAGGCTTGTCGTAGGTTTTTTAAGAGAAAGGGGAATATGTTTGTTGATGTATTTGGACGACATATTGATAATGAACGAAAGTGTGGCGACTTTATTGAAACACAGTTTTGTGGTCCAGAGTGTTTTGAAGGACTTGGGATTTGTGATAAATATGGAGAAGTCAGTTTTAGTTCCAGCACAGAGAATGGAATGTTTGGGATTTGTGGTAGACACGGTGAAGAAGCAATTGGAGTTACCAGAGAGGAAAGTTGTTCTCATAAGACGGGAAGTGAAGTGCCTATTGAAAAAAGAGGAGGAAAGCTTGAGACAATTAGCAAGGGTGATTGGTCTTCTTTCCTCATCAATACAAGCGGTTTTTCCGGGGCCATTACATTACAGAGCCTTGCAAAGGGTAAAGAAGGCTGGATTGAACAGAGGTCTCTGGTATGGGGACAAGGTGAGATTGGATTTCGATGCAAAGGAGGAGTTGGTTTGGTGGTTAGAGAACCTCAAAGCTTGGAATGGACGTGCGATTTTTGGTACAAGTCCAGATTTTGTTTTAGAGACGGATGCAAGCAATTTAGGATGGGGTGCGAGATTAGGTGCGCAAGAGACAGGTGGAAGATGGAATATGCAAGAGAGGAGGATGCATATAAATTGTCTTGAAATGAAAGCGGGTGTTTTGGTGATTCGCAGTTTCAGAGAAAAGATACAGAAAGCGGCAGTTATGTTGAAAATGGACAACATTTCAGCTGTAACGTACATAAACAAATTAGGTGGCAGCAGATCAAAGGGAATGACAGAGTTAGCAAAGGATTTTTGGAAATTTTGCATGGAGTGCAAGATAAGTGTGTCGGCTCAGTATCTTCCAGGGAAGGAGAATATGTTTGCAGACTGGAATTCCCAATATTTGAAGGGTTTCAGCAACTGGAAGCTGAATCAGTTGGTTTTCCAAAGGATTCAAGAGGAATTAGGGCCTTTGGAGGTAGATCTTTTTGCTTCAAGGTTAACAAATCAATTGGAGAGTTATGTGAGTCGGAGACCAGACCCAGGAGCACTAGCAGTGGATGCATTCAGTCTGAATTGGAGGGACATGAGAGGTTATGTGTTCCTACCTTTTTCAATGATTTAAAGGGTGTCGAGACAGGTGAGAATTCAGGGATGCAGATTGGTTTTGGTGACTCCATTTTGGATAACTCAAGCATGGTACCCTTCAGTGGTGGAAATGGCGATGCTGGATCCCGTTTTATTAAGAGCAAAGAGAGGTCTTTTACAAGATGTAGATGGTCAGGAACATCTCTTGGTGGAATCAGGGGCGCTCAACCTTCTATTTTGGAGCATTTCAGGAAATCCGGAAGCTTCCAAGAGTTATCAGAAGAGGCTGCAGAGTTTTTGTATGAATCCTGGGCTCCAGGGACAAGGAGGAGATATTCGAGCGCTTGGAAGGTTTGGTTACGTTGGTGCGTGGAAAGGGAAGTGGATCCTGTTGAGGCAGATGAATTTATGATTGTTAACTTGATCTAGTTTGTTTAAGAAGGGTTTAAGTTATCGAACGATCAATTGTTATAGATCAGCGATTGCTGCAGGTCATTCTTTGGTAGATGGAATTTAAGTAGGGAAAAGTTAATTGGTTTGTAGAATTATGAAGGGCATTCGTTTGAAGAATCCACCATGGTCTAGATATTCTTTTCTTTGGGATGTAAATGTGATTTGGAAATTATTTGAGGGTTGGCCAGTGAATAAATATTTGACATTGAAGCAATTGTCATGGAAAATGGCTACTTTACTTTGCATGGTATCTTTTAGGAGGCTGGCAGATGTGAGAGCTTTGGATATTTCTGGTAGGTTTTTTCATCCTGAAGGAGTGTTGTTTGTCGTGAAGAGGAGAACCAAGACTATGTCTGATAGAATTTTTTATCCCAGATTTATTGATCATCCCCAGTTGTGTGTGGAGAGATGTATTAGGGAGTATGAGTCTAGAATGAGTGAGTTTAGGTGCGCGGGTGTAGATCAATTGTTGATTTCTTATGTGAAGCCGCATGGTGCGGTTTCAGTGGCTACTATTGCAAGATGGGTTAAGAACACGATGAGTGAGGCAGGAGTTAATTTAGAGAAATTTAAGGCACATTCAGTTCATGGTGCAACGTTTAGTGCAGGTGGTAATTTAAGTGAGATTCTTAAAGCTGCGGATTGGTCAAATGACAGGGTGTTCAGAGATTTCTATTTTAGGCCAGTGGAACATGTTACAGAACATGCTTTAAAGAACTTTAAACATGCATAATGCTAGTTTCCTGTCAGAGGTTCACTGCTTACAGAATCGTGATTTTATTAAAGACTCGGAGACTAGCATTATCCCTCTCACCCTCCCATGTGGGTGGTGTCAGGGAGATTTGGATTATATTTTGAGTTTTTAGTATAAGTTTAAGATAAGGTTTTGCTTTTTGGGAGATAATTATTTTTGGTTGTATAAATTTTAATAGTACTTTTTTATTGCAGATCCGCAATGATTTGTTAAAGGGGTTCGTGAGAAAGAAGTTTGGAGAATATTTGCACGGAAGAGAGAAGAGAAACAAAAGAGAATGAGTTTGGAATGTTGAGAGACTTTAATGTTGAATGTTCTGGTGTTTTGTGACTTCATACTTCATACTGTTCTACATGAAGCTTTTAAGTGCTGCATCAGAAGTGGTGAATAAAAGGTTATGCATAATGCTAGTCTCCTAGTCTTTAATAAAATCATGATTCTCTGAGCAGTGAACCTCTGAGAATCGACATTTCTACAATCTAATACAATTATATATTAGTATAGCTTCAACAATGGAAAAAAGGGAGTGTTCATGGTAGAATGATGCAGCACTATTATAGCCTGATACTGTAATTGATCTAGAGTGGCCCATATATAGCGCTTCACTTCTGGCTTTAATGGATAGTGAACTTGTGGATCACTCCATAATGGAATCACATGTGGTACAGATTCTTTGGGGCCGATTCCGATTCAGGCCGGAAATCACTCCGACCGAGCCGGACCCGGAGAGATTTCTGACCGAATCGGACTCTGTCAGTCCGACCGAACGAGTACGATGCGCACGCATGCAATCGGACTCGAGTCGGGTCGGACTCCCCATTGAAGTCAATGGGAGCCGGACGCACAACGCGTACACGGGCTCCCATTGACTCAATGGGTGCGAGGCGAACAAGGGCGCCCCTACAGCGGGTACGCTCGATGCGAATCGCGCCGTACATGCACAGGTGAGGGGACCCATGGGTCCCCCTGTGTGCGACTCGCGCGGCTACGCGCAGACAGGGGGTCCGACACGGACCCCCAAAGTCCGACTGCTCTTTCGAGCCGGACGGCGCGAGTCGGTCGGACTGCTAGTGGCGCGCATCGCACTTGCCCGGCCGGGAACGTCTCCATTGCGCGGTGCGAAGTCGTGGTCCGTGCGAGTCAGTCGGAGCGGTTCGGACCCGCGTCACGAGTCGGTCGGCGATTTTGCGTGCGCCGCATCGTACTCGCTCGGCCGGACGCACGCATCTGAATCGGTCGGGAAAGAGGGCTCGAATCGGATCCGTTAAGCCGAATCCGATTCAGTGCCCTACCGGCCGAGATCGGAATCGGCCCCTTTGTCTCTACTTGATTTCTATACAATATCTGAGCCTGTTTCAAAGTCCACTCGTGCACATTTTTCCCTGATTTCTTCAGGTACTAAGGAGGAAAACGCTTGCATTGTTACCTCCTTTGCAAGAGGCATGTCCCAAATAAAAGAAAGCAGCCAGTCATCTTCGGTGAGAATGATATTGTAGGCTGCTGATAAATGTAACCAAAATGCAGCTTTTATTTTGTGCTAGGTGTTCTTCAACTGAAACTTGTATTTCTAAATCATAAACCCTATCAGAAGAGTTTGTGTTCATCCAGTGTTCCAGCCTATAATTATTCTTCAGCTGGTGTCATCACCAGATTCTCTTTGAGAGTCTGGAAAACTGTAGTTACTTTTGCTGCACTGGCCATAAGTGCTACTGCCCAAGCAGAGTTCTGCAGAAGTATTCACAATGTCGTAGTCATGTTTTTCTTTATTCAAAAACCCTTCTCTTCTATTTTCACGCCAACCTCAACATTGCATGCTGGCTCTCTTTCATGTTTTTGTCTTCTGTACTCATCTTACCTGTGGTACTCAGTTGCCCAATCCTTTGTGCCCTTCTGCTTTCCCTAGTGCCCTGCAAAGAATGGCAAAAACAGCCATCAGAAGCCAGATACGAAAGCAGCTTTTTATTTTTTCAGATTCTCTCAAATTGTATCCATGCTACCACAATCCTGCTGAGGAGGAGATGACGTCCTAGTTCTCCGTTTAGCTTTGTACTTTTACTTAATTTCCAGTGCTTGTTCTTTACTGGAACCCTCAGGCTCATTTTTCATTTTGAGTTGCAGTTTTGATGCATGAACCTATATTATCTTGTCATACAGAGATATATACTTCCAAAATAATTTTAGGAAGTTCATGTTCACAGTCTTGTTTCGGTACAGCAGCCAAACACGGATTCACTGCCAAAACTGACCCTTCACCTCGATGTTATTAAGAACTAAGGAAGAGACAGATTTAGAATTCCCTATCAAGTTCATACCCAAATCAACCAACAGACTGCTCCATACTCATTTGTTTTAGTAGCTTTGGTAATACCCCAGAAGAGGGTGTGCATGCATAGTAGTGCAAATGCTAGCAAGACTTGTATGTTGTTAAATAGAATCCTCTACAGTTATTACCATACCTAGAGGAACATAGTTAATGCTCTATGCTTGTCTTAGGGTGTAGTATGAGGAAAGATTGATTTTAATTTATATGTCCTGCAACCAATCCAAAAAGAAATCTCTTCCCACCAGATGCCAATAATCGCATTTAATAATATGTGGACTTATTGTCTGCATAGGAGTGAGCAGTTGTTCATCAGCAAGAAACAAAAATACCAGTCCCTCTGTAGAATATACTGTTGAAGTTAAGTCAGCTGCATAGGTCATTAATTGATTTAGTAAATGTCTTAATTTTAGAGTAGTTAGATTTCCTACGTCTGGATGTGGGTTGTAATCAGCCAACATGGGCCAGGTAGCCCCCAGATTCCTTAAGGGATATTCTGCACTGGAAGTGGTAAATGCCCACAAAACTAAGTTTGGTGTTCCCGATATCCTATAGAGATTTTAGGTTTTTGATAATGGCATTAACTGCAGTCAGGGAAATGTAACATGAAAGTATACCACAGAGACTTGTCTCATCCTTTCCTATACTATCAGGCACAATAGCACAGCCATCAGGCAGAGGCATCATGGAAATTAACAAAGCGTCACTACCCCATTCAATGATACATGACTAGTTGGCAATCATGATTATCTGCTTCACCTACAACACCATCCCTGAGAGATGGCATCACAAGAAAGCTACATCTGACTAATCTATCTGTAGACAAAGAATTGACTATCCTGAAACCTTAATCAGAGAGAGACACGCATGGACCAAATTCAAGTGACGGCTAAGTAAAATGGAGGCCTGAAAATAGAGAATTGCACAAATCATAACTTCCTGAATTTTGCACCAAAAACTAACAAATGGGAGAAGATAAGTAAATAAAACAGGATTTAACTAAAAAACATTTAGGCTGGGTTGCTGTTATTGGCCATGGGCAGGGAAAAGGGACAAAAAGAAAAAAAGTACTTCTTGTATGTTTTGGAGATAGAAAACATAGAAAGAAGCAGCAGTTAAAAGTATCCAAAATGGCATAATGACAAAACTAAATGTTTTCAATTACTAGGCAAGGAATACAATGTGTTAAGAAGTTTGCAAAAGCAAAGGTGTGCAAGAAAACATATTAGCTTGCTTGTCGATATATATAAATCTTCATGTATTCAAGAGTACCAGAGGTGTACATTTTATATTGCCCATGACATGTAGTTTGCTGTCAGGGCAAGAAGTCTTAATGTCTATTTTGTCCAATGAACAAATAGACACTAGGATTACGATTATCAACAGCAAAGCTGTAGCACTCAGATGCTCTCAGCCAATCAGTAAGGCATAAAGAAATGCCATCACCATAGGAAAGTTTTAGAGGCTATGGTTGGCCAAATACAGACAGCTGGGACTGATTGGGGTGGTGGCAAATCATGAGCCGCCCAGAGGTGAAAACATTCTTCCTGTTGGGGAAAGACCGTCCTAAGAGTACTCAGGGTAGGCACTATGCTGCACTGAATGGTGATGCAGAGACAGCAGCCTGCCTATGCCTTTCCTCCTAGAAAACTAAACAGAGAACTAGGACTGCCCATGCCTTACCTCTGAGAGATACACCAGAGAACCCTTTAAAAGAAACATGGAAGAAGGGCAAATCACCACAACAGATCTGTAGAGCATACCTCCAGTCTGCTAGGTTAAGAGGCAGGAGAGAAGCAACAGAAATGGGCCGCTGATGACAGATGCTCATGTCCGAGGCCTGGGCTTCTTTACTCTCCTCTGGAACTTTGCACTCCTCTCAGTGCTCCTCATGCTGCAGATGTTGGTGCAGTATTTTTAGGGGATTTTATTCAAGGACTCTTTGTGTTACCATGTTAGGATATGGCTCTTTATCAGAAGTTATAAGTAAGAGGATCACTTCACATCATTCTGGGATCTAGTTTCCTTCTGTCAATATAGACCTAATAACAGAATTCTGTCCGTCGAAGATCGAAAAGTAGTGGTGGTGTTACACGGTTTCCACTAGAAAAGGTAGTACAGCGTATTCGGACAACAGAACGTCAGAATGCAGGGACTGAGTCCATCTACCCCATCCGTCAATTGGACCACTTCCTAGCTACCTTACAGTACCTCACCAGAACCCCTAATCTTCCCGGGGTAACAGGTGATTTTGGCAACCTCAAACAAGACACTCTGATCCCCTAAGGAATCGTGGAAACAAATCTTACCCGTTTCGTTGTTTACTCATGCATGCCTTTGGTAAACATAAGAAAAGATACAAAGAAAACTTTCAATATATTTATTGAAAAAAATCGTAATCTTGCATTCAGAGAATAAGCTGCAATTATTAGGCAGATAAAACAAAGCAAAGTAACCAGCATTATGACTATGGTAAAAAGAATGAACAGTCCAACCATGGCCATCTGATTTCTATATGTATATGCCCCTACCTATCACTACTCCTACTCTGAGAGCATTGCAGATGTACCCTCTGCCTGATCTGTTAGGTTAGTCTGATACCCCTTACCTGGATGCCTTTGTCTGGAGTAGGATTGGCAAACCCTCTTGGCAGGATCAGGATGGAAGATCAGCGTAAGTAGAGCTGCATGCCGTATGCAGCCGTCGTTCCAGGACAGTCGTGGCTGGAGTGCCCCTCTGACCCGTAAAGGGACAGTGTACTGTTTATGTAATAAAACAACTGTGTTAGAGGTGCAGCTCTGATGCAATGATGTGTCTATATGTTAGAAGCTGTCTCCGAGCAGACAATGTAAACACTAGGATATCTTATTCTGTTCTTTAGCCATGAACAGAGGGTACAGACAACTTCGCAGGAAAGTCTATCTAAAAACAAGCAGCATGTACAGGGTATTCTCAGAAAATAAAACCTGTACAAATAATATAGCTAAAATGAAGTCTGCTAAAACGTGTAAAATTAAAGTGGAGAACCAAAGTAGGTCTACGAGGTCCCACATCACCTTCCCTTGGCAATGAAAAGAATCAGCTTCTACATAACCTATACTAAAAATAATAATGAAAATAGAAACCATGCAAACCTAAGCCATCTAAAACCATACCAATTAAAATATACTATATAAAAAAAGTTCATGTTAAAAACAATCTCTAAAAACAAGGGCCGAATTGAAAATCGAAGGAGGCTCCCAAGATGTTATCCATTTTTCCAGTGTCAAGGGAATGCAAGATGGATTCAGCATCCTCACACGATATTTCCGCAATGGCCTTGTTAATTAGTTCCAAAGAAAAAGCGTGGTCAGCACCCCCAGCTGATGCCAAAGGCAGGTCATCCTGCAGCGCACCCGCACTAGAAAAGCCAGGATCCACAAGCCCCAGAGCCGCAGCATCCATTTCCCAGGAAATGAATGGCTCATAGAAGGCATCCTCATCGGATGCATCAGGTGATCCATGTCCAAAGACTGTACCAATTGAATTGCAAGGCAGATGTTTAATGCACATTCGAACGGCCACCACAGACAGTGAAACACAAGCAGCACGCAGGTAAACCAAACTGGTCAAAAAGTTAGGAACCAGTCTTCGTTGAGTTCCTGAAACAAGGATACTCCAAAAACCTGCACCATGTGTCCATGACACAGATCCATCAACACTTGGCCAAGAAGTGATACATCCATTGCAGAGCAACAAAAATAGGACCAAAATACCACAAATGACGAATAACACAAGTGGTATGCCTCCAAAAACACTAGAAAACATAGAATGTATGAAGGACTAAATAACTCCAAAAATGGTCTGAAAACTGCTGACAAAGTCACACTCAACTGCTTTAAAGAAAGTGCACGACACCCGCAGTGATTGAAGCATTAAAAATGTGATGCACAAGTTTACCAAAATGCTGGGGCATGTTTGTGCATAGTAGCGATTGAATTTCGGCAGATAACCTCGCTACTTGAAGTTCAAATGTTTCATGTGCAGATGTAAGTTACACGTCCTTCTAAAACAATAAGGCTTTGAGTCTGCTCAGTTTGTCAAAGTTAACCTTCAGCATTGGAATGGAAGGCCACAAGCTAACTCCTGCAACAATGTGCGCTGGAGTGAATAGCACAGAACTGCAACATGACTATCTGAGAGAACGAAACCGCATATGGGACATTCCACAGCACCTTTGATCGTTTAACATCAAATAACTTCCATTCAAAAGTAATCTAATGACTGGACGAATTGAAGAAGCTGGAACTCCAGTCAAGTAGCACGCCAAGTTGGCCATCAAAGCATTGCATGCTCCGTGCAGTGTCACTTCTTCACAAATGAGTGAGTGTCCGAGAGAGGATTTACATTTGTTTCCACTAAGGAACGCCTCCCGTTCACACCTGTAATCCAAGGGCAAGGACCACAATTGGCGAGCAAAATTCTCCGGTAAAGCCTCATATCTACCTACTGGAAAATGTTTCATGCAACATCTGAAATGAAACATTGAAATTGGTAATGAGATGACTATGTATTAACCAGACTGCTGGCAGTAAATCGGCTACTGTGAATGGCAACTGTTGTAACTTCTCGACGTTTTACATTGTATATGTAGCATCTTTCTTTGTCATTAATAGTTGCCTATGTGTTAAATCGAAGGGCAAGAACAATTCTGTTGTGTTCAGAAAATTCCAGCACACTGCGAGATTTCAAGACATGTGGGGGCCGATTCCGATCTCGGCCGGTAGGGCTCCGAATCGGATTCGGCATAACCGGATCCGATTCGGAGCCCTATTTCCCGACCGATTCGTACGCGCGTCCGGACGAGCGAGTACGATGCGAAATCACCGACCGACCTCGCTCGGGCGTCCCAACCGCTCCGACCGACTCGCTCCCGGGTCGAACCGCACCGACCGACTCGCTCGGACACGACACGCACCGCGCAATGGAGACGTTCCCCGGCCGGGTAAGTACGATGCGCGCGGCGAGCAGTCCGACCGACACGCACCGCCCGGCTCGAAAGAGCAGTCGGAGCCGTACTTCGGGGGTCCGTGTCCGGCCCCCCTGTACGCGTAGCCGCGGAGTCCTACACAGGGGGACCCATGGGTCCCCCTACCTGTGCGTGTACGGCGCGAGTCGCTTCGCCGCTGCACCCGCTGTAGGGAGCACTCTTGTTCGCCTCGCACCCATTGAGGCAATGGGAGCCCGCGTACGCGTTGTACGACCGGCTCCCATTGACTTCAATGGGAGTCCGACCGACTCGAGTCCGATAGCATACGGACGCATCGTACTCGTTCGGTCGGGCTGCACGGGTCCGATTCGGTCGGAAATCTCTCCGGGTCCGGCTCGGTCGGAGAGATTTCCGGCCCGAATCGGAATCGGCCCCGTAGTGTCCAGCTTAATTGCATAATTGACCTAAACTGACTCTGCCCATGGTATTGAGAAGACATGTCACTTTGCATAGTGTCAATTGCAGACGATACAATGTAATTTAAATTGTAAATACTAGTTGACTACGTATTCATGCCATTATCAACAACAGTAAGTGCTTTTTCAGAATTATCTTGATCAATTTGCCTTAAACATACAGCAGTTTCCATCTGTGACAATTTCATAATAGGTAGCATAAATAAATCTTTTAGAACGTGGAGACCTACAACCTAACAAGAAATCTTGCAAATCCATGTCCTCCGAAAAGAGAGAAAGATGTACTTTTACTGCAGACAAAGTGGAATGTTCCAACCATTGCTGACAAAACTTTCCAACAGAATAGGTAGTAACGACCCCAGAGTGTTGGGACTGGGTGTAACGAGGGTCTGGTCTGCTAGCTTTAAAACACTGTGTTGAGTTTAGAGAACATGTATAACAACCATTTGTGTCCCCTGGCCACAATAACCACCCGTCAGGACCTAAAAGTGTTGAACTGTATATGCCATTCTGCCCCATACCATTGAGCTGTTCTTCAGTGTAATTTAGTAAGTGTTGCCAATTATCGAAGTTGGCAATTGAGGGATTGCCCGGCAAAATAATTTCCTTTATTTTTGCTAGACCCAAGCAAGTGGTCTGCTACACTGTCTTATTTAAGAAAATCATTTGTTTAGGAATCAAGCTTTCTCTAAACAAAGGGGCCGATTCCGATCTCGGCCGGTAGGGCTCCGAATCGGATTCGGCTTTACCGGATCCGATTCGGAGCCCTGTTTCCCGACCGAACCGTACGCTGGTCCGGCCGAGCGAGTACGATGCGAGTCCGCCGACCGACTCGTCCGGGCGTCCCGACCGCTCCGACCGACTCGCTCCCGGCTCGAACCGCTCCGACCGACTCGCTCGGACTCGACTCGCACCGCGCAATGGAGACGTTCCCCGGCCGGGTGAGTACGATGCGCGCCGCGAGCAGTCCGACCGAGCCGCGCACTCCGGCTCGAAAGAGCTGTCGGAGCCGCACTTTGGGGTCCGTGTCGGACTCCCCTGTACGCTGTAGCCACGCGAGTCGCACACAAGGGGGACCCATGGGTCCCCTACCTGTGCGTGTACGGCGCGAGTCGCTCCGCCGCATACCCGCTGTAGGGGGCGCACTTGTCCGACTCGCACCCATTGAGTCAATGGGAGCCCGCGTACGCGTTGTATGCAC
Source organism: Calotriton arnoldi (assembly GCA_963921515.1). Taxonomy (NCBI): domain Eukaryota; kingdom Metazoa; phylum Chordata; class Amphibia; order Caudata; family Salamandridae; genus Calotriton; species Calotriton arnoldi. The sequence continues at coordinate 36,300 of CAWUFW010005617.1, read as the reverse complement.
CGGCTCCCATTGACTTCAATGGGAGTCCGACCGACTCGAGTCCGATAACATACGGACGCATCGTACTCGTTCGGTCGGACTGCACGGGTCCGATTCGGTCGGAAATCTCTCCAGGTCCGGCTCGGTCGGAGAAATATCCGGCCCGAATCGGAATCGACCCCAAAGTGTCTGTGCCCTGCACTTGCCAATGTTTCATTCCCCAAACCGTTTTTTAAATTAATTGTGTCTTTCCAGTAGTCATAGCTTTTTAGGGCCAGTTGGAAAATAAATGAATCCAAATAAATCAAATTTGTTTGGGTGAGCATATTTTTCTGTGCCTGTGAAGGGGTAAGCTTAAAATAAGAGGAGACTGGATCCGAAGGATTATGGTCATATAAATATGTAAACTTGTCCATGTATGTTTTGGGGCTCTCTACTAGGGAGTCGGGCAATGTTTCTATTGTGTGTAATTGTAAACTGTGCATGGAACACTAGCTCTGTGTAAATAATGATGTGTATAGTGATGGTAACAAAACATTTCTCCATAATTAGCAGAATTAAGATACAAATCTTCACTTTCAAATACAGTATAATATTCAAGCTCTGAGAGCACTGAGGTTACTGTTTTTACATCCCAATCACCAGAAATACGTTGAGGAGAAATCACATCATCCATCGCGACCCTAAAGGCGTAAGGTATCTGCAGTGTCTCTGTAGGACCAAAAATATTATATGGGACCTTATCCCACACAATTCCGTCAAGTACTGGAAAAGCAGAAATGTTCACAAGGGACAGGTCTCTTCACACTTTGTGTGAAGGCGAATGAGGTTTCAGCACCTTGACTACCAGTGCTGCAGGACAGTGTTCTGGGAGGTAATGTCCATTTATCAGCAAGAAGAAAACAGTCATAACTCCAATCCACAGAAACAGAAAAAGTAATGAGATCGCAATCCAAATGTAAAGCCATGGCGGGATCCGATAAGTGTGTTTCATCCAAAGAAGAAAATCCTGTAACATGTAGTGAGGAGTCAGAAGAAAAGTCATCAACATTGGCAAAATAACTAGCAGATTGTTGAACAACAAGAGCTGTAGGTGGCAGAAGAGAACTGGTAGACACATCCAAAGGTGGTTCATCATTAACAACTCTGTTGCTAGAAGTAGCAGAAGAAATCTGTATACTCACATCCGATGTATGGCTTGTATTAGCGATATCTCGAATCAACAATAGCTCATTCTCTGCCCCCCCCCCCCAGCAGGGGGAAACAACATTGGTGTTGCTTAAAACTTGTAGAGAAAGTTCCTGAAGGGTAGTGTGAGGAGTTAGGGAACTACCAAGGAGTCCTTGTGGCCTACTGTGTAGAACTGCTACATGATGCAATTTAACTTCATAAATGGAGACAAGTCGCTTGTCCTTACAACCAGCAAGGGGAGGCAAAATCATGGTTATTGTACCTTGAATGGTGTGGACTGACACCGGTGCATGGTATGATGGGCCAAATTCCTTCTTTACTACAATCTCTAGAACCAGATCAACAACTTTTGAAATTCAGCTGGAAGGAGCTGGTTGCTCCTTCATTCCATCAGTGGCAGGCTTTTTACAAAGGTCATTAAACTGCTTGTCCCGGAAGTGTCGTAGTTCCTGTAAGACAGCAAAACGTTCATTTACGTCTAAAGGTGTATCTGCCGCCACTGCGCCAGGACTGTCAAGATCTGGAGCATACATCTAGATGCCAAACAAGACCTGGTATGGGGTCCGGCCACCCAAAGATCATCTAAGCAGATCATTTAATGCTCTCTGGACACCATACAAGTGATGGATCCAACTACGACCTGAACCTAATACTCTAGCTATTAAGGATTGCTTTGAGTCATGGTTTTTCCTCTCTGCTATCAAATTTCCCTCCAGATGATAGGGCGAGGAATAATGTACAGCTATACCTGGGGTTCCCATAGTATCCCTGCAAGCCCTAGAGGCAAAAGCAGGGCTCAGGTCTGAGTGGAATGCAGCTACCGCATATGTACCGATAAAGACCTGCAAATCTTTAATAAAATTTGAGCGCCAGCTGATCGTTGTGGCCACACCCATAGGAATCTAGAGCAAGAATCTACGGCAAGTAGAATGAATTTAAACGCACATTCTGAATTTAGAGGACTGCAATGATCTAGGTACGTACATTGGAGCGGTTTGTTTGAAAGTAAGAGGGGTGTCTGAGGTGGGCGTGCAACGGTGGGGCTTTTTGTTTGTTGGCAAATGTCACAACTAAAGACATACTGCTTTTTCTGTTTGGTCAGACCATGCCACCAATAGCGCTTCTGTAGTAAAGAAATTGTGGCTGCCAGGCCAGCATGGGCAGATGAGACACCCTCATGGGCAGCTATATTTTATTCTAACCTGCGGTCTTCATTGAGAATTTCTCGATAACCGTCCCCAGGGATGGTAGTAAAAAGAATATTTTGGGAACTTAAGTGGTAGGAATATTTTGCTGGATATTTTTTAGGTAAAGGGGTGTCATTGCTTGAAGCATTAATGGCAGCCAAAATATATTCATCTACCCTCGTATGAGAATGAGTAATTGCAGCTACTGTAGCAGTCTTAACAGTGGATTTGGCTGCTTCATCTGCCAATGAATTTTCTACAATGTGTATTCCAACACGCTGATGACGCAATGTGTGTATCACATGAACCCGTGACAAACTGCCTTTAAGTTGTGCCACCTGTCCCCAAAGCAACTTGTGCTTCACAGGATCCCCCTTTGAGTCTCTGAATACATTCAGGGGCAAATAATGTAAATTTTCATTAAAAGACTGGACACAGTAATACTGAATCACACACTAGGAGTGTGAGGAATTAGGGAACCGTATTCTCTACTGCGAGAATTCATTATTTTAGTTCATAGAGTTGTGCGGTGCTATCCCCAAGGAACTGTGTAAAAGGTTTTTGGAGGATAGAATTTTCCATCCATCATGACAACGTGTACGGCGGCACAAGCCGCTGAGTATTGGTGTTTAGTACCCATAACAGGCTGGGCTGAAGCATCAGTATATACAATGTGTTTATACCGCTCAATAGGCAAAATGTACTGGGCATGGGGTATTCATGTTTATACTGGAGAAATTCTTGCGTTTGTAAAGTAGGGTCAAAGACAAAGTCTACATCAGCAGCCATCAGGGAAGTGGCCTATTGTATCCATTAAGGATATAGGGCTTACGAGTTAGGAACGCTGGCCTTTTGAACAGCCTCTAAGGTTGGGACAGGAGTAACAACAATTAAGGGGCCGATTCCGATCTCGGCCGGTAGGGCTCCGAATCGGATTCGGCTTAACCGGATCCGATTCGGAGCCCTATTTCCCGACCGATTCAGACGCGCGTCCGGGCGAGCGAGTATGATGCGTATTTGCCGACCGACTCGTCCGGGCGTCCTGACCGCCCGACCGACTCGATCCCGGGTCGAACCGCACCGACCGACTCGCACGGACACGACTCGCACCGCGCAATGGAGACGCTCCCGGCCGGGTAAGTACGATGCGCGCCGCGAGCAGTCCGACCGAGCCGCGCACTCCGGCTCGAAAGAGCTGTCGGAGCCGCACTTTGGGGGTCCGTGTCGGACCCCCTGTAGGCGTAGCCGCGCGAGTCGCACACAGGGGGACCCATGGGTCCCCCGTGCGTGTACGGGCGCGAATCGCTTCACCGCGTCACACGCTGTAGGGGCGCACTTGTCCGCATCGCACTCCACTGAGTCAATGGGAGCCCGCGTACGCGTTGTACGACAGGCTCCCATTGACTTCAATGGGAGTCCGACCGACTTCGAGTCCGATGGCATACGTGCGCATCGTACTCGTTCGGTCGGACTGCACGTGTCCGATTCGGTCGGAAATCTCTCCGGGTCCGGCTCGGTCGGAGAGATTTCCGGCCCGAATCGGAATCGGCCCCTATGTGTTTCCTTTGATCCAGTGGTCTTTCCTTAATGACAGCCATCTGTACGGCAGTCAATATTTTTTAAGTCAAAGCTAAACATTTCAGCATTAGAATATATACATGATATATATGCAATCAGCACTGTGCTACCTTCATTGAATGTGACATATGTAAAGCGAAGGGCACCCGCAATTATACAGATGACCACATTTATTTTATTGACACGTAAGTGTCTTAATGCAAGCATTTCAGTCTGTATTGATCTGAGTATTTGTGTATATTCTGATGCTCAATGCATACTGGAAAAATCAGGGCAAATTAAATCATATAAAGGTTTTATGCGTTGTGCACAATCTGGTATGTACGTTCTGCCAAAATTGAAGAATCCTATCAAGGACTATAATTTTTAATGGTGTTTAGTGGTTGTGAAATAGCACATTTCCCAAGAAATGTGGCACCAGGCTCTTGCCCTCACTGGATAGTTTGTATCCTAAAAATAGGACACTGAGAAAAGCAATTTTTGTTTACTTGAAATTAAATTTGTAGCCTTGTTCAGAAAATATCAATACAATGCAATCTACTCTGGCTAAGTGTCTATTTAAGTCATCATCCGTTTGATATAAATCATCAACTTAGGACAATGCTTCTAGGTCAATATCATGTAGAAATGATATTACTTGGGCAGCAAACAGTCTAGGACTTTTTTTATACCTCGAGGGAGTTGGCAATTAAACGTTGTGAGCCAAGTGCCGAGAATGCTGTCAAATCTCTGTTTTGAGGCACTATGGCAGAAGACACCATTGGAAATATCCAAGGTAGTTTTGTATTTCTTACGGACAAAGTTGTTCATTAGAGCCATACTGTGTGAATTTTGAATTGCAAATGTGTGCGTATGACTGTTGTCTAGTCTAAGACTTTGCGGCAAGAATGATCTGGTTTAGCTACCCAGAAATTCAGGATTATTCATAGGAGATATGCAGGGTTCAACTACTCTCTGGTACTCAAGCTGTGAGAGATTTTCTCTCACAAGAGCTTTCGCTTTATATTTATTTGGGTATTGTGGTTGCACTTGTGGGCTTGGCCATATGGGTATAATGTGATAAGGCGATTCCTTATCCCAGCCTACATGGTTGCAGTATAATGCCGGGGCTTGTGCCAGAGCCCATTCTGCGACATACGCTTGTTTAACCTTTTCAGGGACAAGCACTGAAAATGATGGTAAATTTACCTCCTATCCTTGTGGGGGTTGTTCTTACAAACTCTGTTGGCCAATCGACCTCCGCTAAGAGAATGTCATAACTAAATGTTAAATTTTCCTAAAATATTACCCTAATGGTTCGCATTATGTCACCCTCAATTTTGTATCTTTAATTTATAAAGTCTGTCTGGAGAGCTGACGTGTTGATCTGGTGTTTCGACTTCTATGAAGTCATCAGTTGCTTTTGCATCCAAAAACTCTGAGATTCTGGTGAACTACTGTGACCTCTGCTGCGCTGTCAAGCAAAGTCACAGTCAATGTCTTGTTCTGAAGGAGAGTTCTCAATATGTGTGGTATAGTTAGCCAAAAGTCCTACAACCTCTTCTTTTTGAATTGGGGTTTTTGTTGTGGAAGTTTCTCTTCGTTTTATATGCTGACGTCATAAAAGAGTTGCGAGTCCTTGTTCGGTTTCACATACTCTTCTTGTCTGCACTCTGATTGCCCCCTCTCTCTGATCATTTGTCCGATGAATCGTGAAAGGAATGAGAAGGATGTGTATCAGTGTACTGATACTTATCAGGCTATTTAATTGTATCATTGTTACGTAAACTGTAACATCTATCAGAGGTCTTCAGTTATGGAGATCCAGCTTGTGATTTCTTTTTTTATTTGTACCAGCGTTTTTTAAGAGACACTGCTGCTTGTTTGGCATTGTCCTTTATGGAACTACCCTTAAGTTAGGATTTAGTTGGTCTGGCTTCCAAATTATCTCGATGTATAGGTGTCTGCAATCATTTTCGGTAATTCACGCTTCTGTTCTGCTACTGTAACCTGCATGAGGCGTTGGCATATCACCAATGCTGCTGCTTCCCCATTAGTATTAATTAATATGGTTGAGGATACTGTAGCAAAATTGTCCAGGGCCGGGGCAGCTCTGTATTCATTTTGAAATGGTTATAGCACTTCTGGCAGAATAAGTGATGGTGTATCATGAATTATGGTACATACTGCAACAAAAACTGCACCTCAAGTGACAAGCACGTTATGATCCTGGGGTCCTGTATGGGGAAACACTGCTTCAGGCTGATTTGTTTTTTGTGCAATCCAGAACAGAATTTCCTCCCGCCTGGTGGGAATCTTACCCATAATAGCATTGATAGTCCCAAGACTAATCACAGGCACAGCGAACTGTGGGTGGACAGCTTGAACAGCCCTCGCTGAGGCAGTCATTACTGTACGCATAGGCGTTAAACGCCAATATAGTGTAACTAGACCAGTATAAAAGTGCGTAGATTGCCTGCATTAAGCTGTGCTAAATTTGGAAATGGTGTGTAACCAGCCAATGCCGGCCAAGTAGCCCCATCATTGCTGAGGGGACCCAATTGAATGTTCTGTAATATATGTGGTAGGGTGCCTTTAAACCAATTTTGGTGTTCCTGAAATTTTAATGGTATTGGTAAATCGTCATAAGCTCTGTATTGGTCTGGTAAGGCAGTTTCATCGTATGTGAGAAATGTTTGTGTGTTAGCATTTATTGCTGGAAAAGTGACCCATGAGTACAATACTTCAGTTCTATAAGCTTCATGAGCCTCAACCACGAAGGTGATGTCTCCACCCGCATTTTGCAGCCCATGTAATTTTAAATGTGCTGAAACAGCAGGTCTGCAATTAGCAAGAATATTGATTGCGTTCACCATTAGAGTGAATTTTTCAAACAGGGAATAACTACAGTGTGGTATTTTTTTAATAATACAAGCTTGAGCAACCTACATATAAAAATATGTACTTCCTATTATATCAAGGAGGATTTGTCCCTAACACCACGGACGTCTCCATTTAAAGGTGACTAGGGTACCTTGGGCACGCACATGAACCACTCAGGAGACATGTTAAATAAGTACCTGACCTAAGAACGTTGATGGCACCATGTTATATGGTTTCCACTAGAAAAGGTAGGACTGCGTGTTAGGAAAACAGAATGTCAGACTGCAGGGTCTGAGTCCATCTACACCATCAGAGTCTATTGGCCCAATTCCTAGCTGGCTAACAGTGCCTCACCTGAACCCCTAACCTTTCCTGGGTAGCAGGTGATTTTGGCAACTTCGAACATTACACTCTGATCCCCAAGGGAATTGTGGAAACATCTTACCACTTTCGTTGTTTACTCATGCATGCCCTCGGTCTAGATAAGAAATGATAAGAAGGACATTCCAATTTATTGAAATAATCGTAATCTTGCATAAAGAGAATGAGCTGCAATTATTAGGAAGATAAAACAAAGCAAAATAACCAGCATTACAAACATGGTGAAAAGAATGAACAGTACAACCACAGCAGTCCGATTTCTATTTGTATATATATCCCTATCTATCACTACCCCTACTCAAGAGTATAGCGGGTGTACCCTCTGCCTGAACTCTTAGGTTAGCCTAAGACCCCATACCTGGATGACTTGGTCTGGAGTAGGATTGGCAGTCCCAATCTGCAGGATCAGAATGGAAGATCAGCGTTAGCAGAGCTGCATGTCGAACGTGGCCATCATTCCAAGACTGTCGAGACTGGAGTGCCCTTCTGACCCGTGAAGGGGCAGTCTACTGTTTATATAATAAAACAACTATGTTAGAGGTGCAGCACCGAGGTAATAATGTGTCTAGAGGTTAGAAGCTGTCTCCGAGCGAACAATGCAAACACTAGGATATCTTGTTCTATTCTTTTGCCTTGACAGACAATTAAATGTGCCTATCTGGGGCAGTACTTAATTCCTCTAACATCATATGTTTCTATGGTTATGGAAACGGATATATTTGTTTGTGTGTAGCTATTAGTTGTGCATAATCTGGTGGTCCCTCATTCTGAATATTTTCAGAGTAAACCAATTATTCAGTTGTTGGTCTTTATTGAGTCCCCGGTTGACCATGTCATCTATAAGTATCAGTTCACTTTCTCACTTCTGGAGTCTCAGTTCCAGATTTCCTCCTCTAGTGTGTTGGTTGAGTTTCTCTACCCCACAAAAGGTGAATGTGTGTAGGTGTGGATGATATTCCTCATAATGTTCAACCAAAGGTAGTTTCAGATCCGTCTTATGGATATTACAATAATCTTCATGTATCCTGTGTTTCAGAGGCCTGATTGTGCTATGTATATACTTTTTATTACATGGACATGTTATGTTGTAGACCACATGTGTGCTTTCACAGTTGATGCATTCCTAGATTCCATGTCGATGGCCATTTATTGTAAGTTCTTTTATTTTGTTTTGGCCCAATTTGCATATGGAGCAGATTTTACATGTCAAGAAACCTTTTGAGAGGTCATCAGTGATGGCATGAGTGATGTCATAGAACATGTCATGAGTGATGTCATATGTGAGGTCATAACAGGGCATGGCGAGGGTGCATGTTATAGTCAGTGCTGCTAACTATAGGTGGTAAATTTCTATGTTTTTTAACGTTCAAAACGTTGACAAATTCACCTAACTATAATGTTATTTCAAACGTTTTTTCAGTGAATTTCAAAGTTTTTTTCAACGAACACAGATCTTTTTATCACGCCTAACAATAATGTCATTTTAAGCTTTGTTTTTCAGTGAATCTCTCTCTCTATATATATATATATATATATATATATATATATATATATATATATATATATATATATGTATATATATTCACTTTAAAAACAAAGGTTACAGGGACGTTATAGTTAGAAAAAGAATTAGAAAAACCTTAGAAATTCACTTAAAAACTAAAGGTTACAGGGACGTTAAAGTTAGGAAATAGAATTTAAAAAACCTTGGAAATTCACTGATGTCATGGACCCTGTCATGAGTGATGTAATATGTGAGGTCATAAGCAGTGAATTGCGGAGCGTAAGCTATAGCTAGCTCAGCTATGTAATAGCTAGCTCAGCTAACCATAACTGCCGAATTTCACTTGTTTTGTACCAGTGAAATATAACGTCCTTGTAACCTTTGTTGTTTCAGTTAATTTCTAAGGTTTTTTAAATTCTATTTCCTAACTTTAACGTCCCTGTAACCTTTGTTTTTATAAGTGAATTTCTAAGGTTTTTCAAATTTGTTCGGATGGCTGCCAACACTTCCTGGCTTGAAGTGTTGGCAGCCAATCAGATCTCAGCATGAGATCTCGGGTGGGGTCATGGATTCTCTGAGTCCCCAGTTGTCTATCTTAAAAACCTTGACATTTCTCAGCAATTTCTGAACGAATTTACACCATTTAACAAAAAGAGTGCTTTCTGGACCGACAACTACCTTTATGCCAAATTTGGTATGATTCCGTTTAGCAGTTTGGGGCGCAACCGTGTCTTTACGTTTCCTATGGAAATTAACCGGGCGGAAAAGCGTTTTGGTACCCCCCTTTTTCTTGGCCTCCGCTTGATGGATCTCCCAATTTTCAAGACAGCAGCTGAAGTGTCTGGCAAACTAGTCTTGAAAATTTCACGAGAATTCGCCAAACGACGCAAAAGTTATTGGCAAATGAAAAAACGCTCTTCCTATGGAAACTAGGCCCTAACTATAACTACCTACAATGATGATAAAACTAGGCCTGAACTGTAAATTCCGTTCCGCTCGCGGAATTTGGGTAATTTCGCGTTCCGCGGAGAACGCGGAACTGCCAAAAATTCCGCGATCCGCGGCTTCGCGGAATTTTTTGCTTGTTCGCGCTTTCAAAATGCGTGTTCGCGAGATATTTCTCCCCGAGCACGCAAACAGCGTTCGCGAACAGGAAAAAAGCATCGCAAACTGGCGGAACAAGCAATTCCACGTGTTCTCGGAGATTTTTTACCGTTTCGCGGAGCTTTGCGTAGCGCGACTACGCGAATTCCGCCCACCCCTAGTATAAATCACACGCTCTTCGCGACTACCGACGTCAACGCGGTGACATCGGTAGTCGCGAATAGAATTATTTTTTTGTAAATGTGGCTTTCTTCTAAATTGATCACAGAAAGAAAAGTTAAAACAATATTTTACTAAATATTTAGAGTTAAACTTTATATAAAAAATTTCTTTAAGTGGATTTTTCAGTATGTGAAATACATTTACTGTTGACAGAATCTCCACAGTATATGCAACAATGTTGTGCCGACTTACAAAATTGTTAAAAATAAAACCAGTTATTATTGTATTTTCTGATAAACACATATGAAATCAAAAAACTAGTGGTATATTATATAAATATAATACACTATATCCAATTATAGAAAGAAAGTATGAAAATCTTAGAGGTTCACTGAAAAAATGGATGTTACAATTAAGAAATAGAATTTTAAAAAAACCTTTAAAACTGAAATAACCAAAGGTTACAGGGACATTATTGTTAAAAATTAGCATTTAAAAAACCTTAGAAATTCACTGAAAAAACCAAAGGTTACAGGGACATTATCGTTAGGAAATAGAGTAACAAAAAATCTTAGAAATTCACTGAAAAAACCAAAGGTTACAGGCTGAAATTTCACTCGTAAAAAACCAGAGAAATTCAGCAGTTATACTTAGCTGATCTAACTATAACTCGCGCCCGCAATGCACTGCTTATGACCTCACATATTACATCACTCATGACAAGGTCAGTGACATCGCGCGCTTCGTTTAATTAAGCCCCCGGGTGGGGCAGTTCCTGGGAGCAATGTTTAGTTATGATGCGGGGTTTACTTCTGTCACGGGGACCGCCACTTCCTCAGAGCAAATATAATGATATTGGGAGGGTACGCGTCTTCCCTCCCCCTCCACCCCGAAGAGCAGCATGTCCTTGGATGTATATGTAAAATATAAGTGTGGAGGGGTGAAGGCTCCACCACACTGTCCCGGGGACCACTACTTCCTCGGGGCATTTACAATTAAAATACGGGGGCTACTTTTGTCATGGGCACGCAGTTCCCAGGGGGAAATATAATGATATGGGGGGGCACGCGTCCCCCTCCCCCTCTGCCCCAAAGAGCAGCACTTCCCCGGAGCTATATGTAAAATTTAAGTGTGGAGGGGTGAAGCCTCCCCCACACTGTCCCGGGGGCACTACGTCCCCGGGGCATTTATGAATTAAAATGCGGGGGTCTGTTGCGGACTGCCGGCCCCAGGAGCACGATGTTCCCAGGCCTTTAAATTGGATGGAGGCGTATCATCCAATTTCCCTTGAGGAGCTTTCCATGGCCCTGGGTACCGTCATCTCCGAGGGCCGGTTCCAACAATGACCCGTGGTGCCTACCGCCGGGACATTGTAGTTTGCTATGGCAGGGCGGGATCTCTGCAGAGTTCCCGCTCTGTCATAGCAAACTTCTGCTTCGCTTCATGGAAGCGAGAGTAGGAAATTTGCACTCGCTTCTATGAAGCGAAGCAGATTTGCTTTTGGGCAAAGGGAGCTTGCATGGTGCAGCTGGCTTTGTTTAAAAGGAATGCCGGCTGCCGCAGGAGGCGGGGAGCTGGCAGGGACTGTGGGGGCATTGCGTGGTTCTCAAACATTGTGGCCAGGCCCCGGGGGATGCGGTTCCCGGGGCCTAAAATGGCCTGGCTGAGTTCTGAGTTATAGGGTGGCTCTAAAAAGAGCCCTTGTTTTCATTATGAGTGTGTTGGAGCTACATGTAAGTGCGGATGCACAGCTTCAGGTTGTTGAGAAAAACTCTGTTTCCTTGATCTGTGAAATGAACTCCATCACTTCTGTATATGTCATCCATATCAAAACGTAGATTGTTGTTGTAGATAGACCCCATGCTATGATCTCTGAGGTATGCAGAAACAGCTTTATTGACATTCTTCCTAGCTTTCTCAATCTGAGGACAGAATTGATTTGACAATTTCCACTTTTGTCTTTGGCATATATTGGAGTATACTAAGACAGTTTGAGGCAAAAGCAACATCAATTGTGCAAAGGTATCCTTCATTAGCATTTCCAGACCTACCCCAGTCAATGTGCCTAGGTCATTGCCACCACAGTGCACAATCATGAGGTCAGGGGGTTGGAGATGCAAAGAGGTTTTAACCAAAGGCAACAATTGGTGCCACTTTAATCCTCTCTGTGCAAACCATTTAATATCCACATTTTGTAAATCTAGGTCATTGTCAATACGTCTGTGTTCAGCATACCTTTTGCACCAGAAAACATAGCTGCGTGCTACGATCCACACTAGCATTTTGAGGGTATGGCTGGAAGGAATCAAAAGATGTCTGTAGCTCATGTAGCCCGTTGGTAGAATGAGAGATATGTTAAAAGGTGGAGAAGAAGCTTTTTTTTAGAAAACCGATAACTGATTGGCTGATGAAGAACATTGTGCAGTGAAATCTAGGGTGTATGTTACTTTCGTGAAAAAGTATGTTTCTGATTGGTTAATAAAAAATGTTTGAAACTTACACTACATAGGATACGATCAGACGTGCAGAAGTCAACCACACCTGCTACTTGCATTTGGAAGGTACTGTTCTGAACTTAAAAAATGGTGAACTTGTGACCTGCACCTGCCGTTGAATGTTACAGAAACTGTTGGGATGAAATATGGTGAACTTGTGATCCGCACCTGCCGTTGAATGTTGCAGAAAGTGTTGGTATGGAAACTGGCAATAAGGTGATTGGGGGAGGAGTAGAAATATCTGTGGTATTAAAATATGAAATGCAAAATTAATTACAACTGATAAGCTATTAAAGTTAGTTTTTCAAAATGAGTAGTATGTCTAGAAGAAGTGTGTTGTTCAAAATTTGCAGTAGTATTATTAGAAATAGGCTTCTGAATTGTCGCAAGGGTTCGGGCTGTATGGCGATGCGGCAGTTTGGGGGAGTGATCAATCCACAAAATAAGAGAACCAGTTTGGGGCGTTTTAAAAGAGCGTTAGAGAGGGCTAATATGAGTAACCAATAGAAAGGTGTTTTGCAATTTGAAATAATGAAGGAACGATTTTGATTTGTTATTTACATCTATTTCTGTGCGGAAACAGAGGGAAAGTTTGCCATTACTGGTTTTATCCTTGATGAGAGTCTTGAATTACATTTATTATGTGAGAAAGAAAATATTGCATAAGTTTGTGAAATCTGCATACCAACTACAGAGGTGAGTTACAAATTAATAAGGTGTGTTATATATTGTTTAGTAGTGGTTAAGTCCTTGAGGTGATATTTTTAAGTTTAAAATATATATATTTTAAATAACATAGTATTATAGAAGTGTGCTGTTTCACATTTGTTACAAAATGTGCATAGAGTGTGAGTAGTTGCTGAACAAGTACCCCATATATATTTAGGTGTCTTCGAGAAAGAAGGAGTGCAGTTTGTCATGTTGAAAGGAGTGCATGGTTTTGAAAGTGAAGTACAGGGTTGATTTGGGTTCCAAAATTGACCCGGGCAACATAAAGGAAATGGCGCACTGTTGCAGATTGTGCCTCGTCGAAAAATACTGGGGAGGGCGGGGGTTTAGAAGAGGCATGTTTTAGTAACTTGAGGGAGATGAAAATGGAAATGTTGCGTGCAGACGTTGTGCTCGGACATTTCACACTGGTGAGCTAAATTTGAATATAAGTGAAGGTAACTGTCACACTCCCTGACCGTGCAGAATCTGCAGACATTAGAAGGCCAGCAGATCGAGAGACTAAGAACGACACGTCCCTTGAAAATATTACTTGGACCCTCACTGGGCTGCTGGTACCACCTGAACAGCAGAGAGAAAGTCCCAATCGCCTTTTATGCTACAGAAAAAAGCGGCAAACAGTTTCAACATATATCCCGGCCTATTGTACATTGGCCTGGGGACGGATTTGTTTATACTGGTGAACTATACGTGATTGTCAGGCTCCGTGGCCGTGCAGAATCTGTGTACAGTAGAGGGTCCTACAGATCGAGAGACTAGGAATGATACGTCCTTTGACACCCACCTCTCCTCTTACACCCCTTCAACGCTTCCTTCTTACCCGTTTGTTAAAGGAAGGTAAGAGAGGCCTATGTGCTTAGACAAATATTAGTTTAACCTTCACTGGGCTGCTGGTACTACCTGAACAGGAGAGAGAAACTTCCAATCGCCTTCCATGCTACACAAAAAAGCGGCACACATTTGCAACTTACATACCGGCCCATTGTACATTGTCCGAGTGTTTGTCTTAGCAGTGTGACTTTGTTGAGGTATGTGTATATTTCTACATGTATTTTCACACATGTTATGCATTGGAAGATCCGATACCTATAAAACACAGGTATATATCTATTTGTATGTTTTTTTTAAGTATGTGCCACTAGGAAAAGGCACAGCCAGATGTACGATGCTTTCAGTAATTTGGTGAGACTATCAAGTGTGACATGGAAAGGGTTTCTGCTTTGTATTTGGGTAGGCACAACACTGTTAGTAGTTGCTGAGTATTGAAGATGCAAAAGACAAATGAGGTCAAAGACATTGTCAAAGGGATTAGTGATTATGGTACATCGTATGAGTCTTTGGGAAGGTATTGTTGAAGTGCACCGTATATATTTAAGTGTCTTCGTGAAATCAGGAATGCAGTCTCTTATATTGAAAGGACTGCATGGTGTTGTGACTGAGGTACAAGGTTGAACTAAGATCCAAAATCGGCCCGGTCAATGCAAGAGAAATAGGCACGTTTGTAGATTGTGCCTTGTCGGAAAATACAGGGGGGGGTTGTTTACAAGAGATATGTTTTATGAATGTCTGGGAGATAAAAAGAAATGGAAATGTTCCCTGCACATTTTGTGTACGGATTTGTTCACACTGGTGAAGTACATGTGAATATAAGTGAAGGTAATTGTCAGGCTCTCTCCCTGTGCTGAATCTGCGTATATTAGAGGGCCGGCAGATGGAGAGTTTGGGAATGACACGTTCTTTGACTTCCCCCTCCCCTTTCTCTCCCCCCAACGCTTCCTCCATCTCCTCTTTCTAAAAGTAAAGTAACAGAGGCCCATCTACCGTGAAAAATACCACTTAGACCTTCACTGGCCTGTTGGTGGCATCTGTACAGCACAGAGAAAGTCACAATCGGTTTAAATGCTACACGAGTGCAGTGTGTCATGTTGCAAGGACTACATGGTCTTGTGACTAAGGTACAGGGATGAATTGGGGTCCAAAATCGGCCCGGGAAATGTAAAAGAAGTGGCCTTCTGCATATTGTGCCTTGTCGGAAAATACTGGGGGGGGGGGGGCGCTTTACAAGGGACATGCTTTATTGACTTCAGGGAGATGAAAAAAATGA
This sequence comes from Calotriton arnoldi, assembly GCA_963921515.1. NCBI lineage: Eukaryota > Metazoa > Chordata > Amphibia > Caudata > Salamandridae > Calotriton > Calotriton arnoldi. The sequence goes on along the minus strand of CAWUFW010005617.1, from coordinate 21,024 downwards.
AATGTTGCCTGCACACTTGGTGCACAGGTTTGCTCACACTCGTGAAGCACATGTAAATATAAGTTAAGGTAATTGTCAGGCTTCCTCCTCGTGCTGAAGCTGCCTACATCACAGGGGCGGCAGATCGAGAGACTGGGAATGACACGTCCCTTGCCCCCCCTCCTTCCTCCCACTCTCTAACGGTTCCTCTCCCCTCGTTTGTAAAAGGAAGGTATCAGAGGTTCCATCTACGTTGACCCTTACTTGGCTGCTGACGTCATCTGAGGAGCACAGAAAAAGTCGTAATCGACTTCTATGCTATACAAAAAAGCAGCACAGAGTTGCAACTTACATATCGCTCCAATTTACATTGCTCGACAATTCGTCTTAACAGTTTAACTTTGCTGAGGTATGTCTATGCTTCAACATGTATTTTTTGACACGAGTTATGTATCGGAAGATCCAGTACCTATAAAACACAGGTATAGATCTATTTGTATGTTTGTTTAAAGTATGATGCCACTAGGAAAAGGCACAGGGAGATGTATGCATCCTTTTAGTAATATGGTGAGACTTTCAACTGTGACATGGAAAGGGTTTCTGGTTTGCATTTGGGTAGGCCCAACTTTGTTAGTAGTTGCTGAGTAGTGAAGATGCAACAGGCAAATGAGGTTAAAGAGATGGTGGCAAAGGAATTAACTGTCACTATTGTATTTGTAACATCTGACACAGACATGAAACATTTAAAAAAATGTATTTTAAATAACATGGCGTAGTGTGCAGTATATGTGCCACACCAAAAATAAAACTGTATGATAGAATTATAATCAGTATAGTAGTGAATCGATATCTGATAAAGAGAGATGTCATCATAAAAAGAGAATAGAGGAAAGACTACCTTGCGTAACGTTTCTCTCCCTGCTAAAAAGAAGTATTATTATAAAATAGAACATCTAAGAGGGTGTCTGCAGACTACATAACTTTTAATATAGGTAGTAATTGTAAATTACAGAATCTGTTTCGCTGTTCTCCTTGGAAACGGTTCTATCCAAGTGTGTGTTGCACTTATTGGTATAATCCAATTGTATCACAGTACGGGTGTTCAACAAGAATTTCAGTGTATATTTTTATACAAGTGCTAGGCCCTAACCACAACAAAATAACAAGGGACACTGTTTATTGACTTTGCCTACAATGCTCAACACAAACACAGCAGATAGTTCTCATGTGAAAAGTACGAACGAGGTATTTAGTAAAATATATGTTTGTGTTATCGTGTGTAAAAGTTGGATAATGGATGCACGGTTGATGGTAACTTAGTGAAGTTGATAATGTCCCCAACGGCCAAGTCGCCCGGTTTGTCGGCCAAATCTGTAACACCCAGGCAAACAGAGCGCAAACATAAAGAGAGCGTAACCAAGTCTGTAAAGGGGAATTCGTAAAGAAAGTCAATATCTGAAAATCCAAAAAGGAACGAAAAGCGAAATGAGAAAAATGAAAAAAAAACCAGTATTCTTGAAGTGTAGAAATAAGAGGCCATCAAATCGGGTTACCATGCGCACTTATGGAGATCCATCGAAGTTCAAGAACTCAGAAGCACCGTGATATGCAATCAGCTCCAAAAGGTCATCTGCACCTCTCCAAACAAAGAGGGTCGCCATCCAATTCAGCAAGTCGAAAGAACAGACATGGTCATCGTAATCTTCTGCAAGCAGTAGAATGTCAGGGCAACTTGCGTGATATTTGATGATAGTCTGCTGCAAGAGGTGCTGTGCATGAGCGCATGTACTCCATCTCCCCCTTATTGCATTATTAAACGCATCCATCAAGCGTGTGTCTCCGGAACAGTCCTGGTCATGAGCCAGCAATGGACGCAGCAACAGTTCATAATCCAGGCGACCGCATGAAGTAGTAGAGAGGCAGACATGCAGGTCGCATTCAAAGGGGCACCGGAGACCGTAGAACACAGGTTGCACGCAGGTGAAATACACGTAGCGGAAATTCAGCCTATAACTGATGCAAAAATTGCCAATGGCAAGCATTAAAAAAATTGTAGCATCCGTTCACGGTACAGCCGCAATTGACCTGGATGGGGTTGAAGCACAGGACGGGCAGCCATTTCATAGTAGGAGCTGAAGAACGAGCACTACGCAAACCAGCAAGAGCAGCAAGGGAACCCGCCAAATGCTCTTGCAAAATTAGAATGAATAATATCCGGTATTACTATAAAAATAGTCTGAAAAGAGATATCAAGGCGGGGGTCGGCTAGTTTAAAAACATGTGGTAGGCCTTCGGTTTCAGACTGATGAAATATTTGGCGTATAAATTGTGCAAAATGTAGTGGGAGATTGGTATAGAGCAGTGAGTCAATGTCATTTGGTGGGTTAGCCACCTGCTATTTGAAGGTCTCACGAGCTGATGTGAGAGCCACTTCTTGTTGAAACAATAGCGCTTTGAGTTAGTGTACGCTATTAAAATCTGTTTTCAAAGTAGGAATGGAAGGCCAGACCAAACTATCTGCAAACGCATGTGGGGGAGGACAGAAGACATTGGTGCAACATGTAACACGTTGTGAAAGAGTTGGTATTTATGGGGCGCCTGCTTGTAAGCCACAGCACTTGCGGTTATTTGGAATAAGATAACTGCTTTTGAAAAGCACACTGAGCGTGGGAATAACAGCAGCTCCAGGAGTTTGTTTAAAAAAAACAGTTTAAATTACGGGCGGAAAGTTACAATCTCCGTTTAATTTAACTTGTGTACAAACCAAAGAATATTCAATGGAACAAACACTGTGGTTCTCTGTTAGGAAAACTTACTTATCTTTATTCTGACAGCAAAATGCAAAACCAACGAATCCAATTCATGAATAAAAGTAGTTTCAAGGTAGTTAAATGTATGAACGGGGTAATGTTTTATGCAATCAAGGAGGCAGTGCTATACACACATCCAATCAATCAGACATTACCAACACAATGATGCAATCCCCCCGTTTCTATTCTTGCACTTAATTAATGACTCAGGCACTATCAAAGCACTCATCGATTCCCTCAGGTACTACCCATGCATTCCCACAATGACCCAGAAATTACTCTCGAAATCATCCTTTTACTCAGGCAGTTTCCATGCAGTGTTGTAAACAGGTAGATATTATCTTTTCACTGATATAGTCACTTAGGTAGCAGCCATACACTCATAGAATCAAGTAGGCACTACTACCACACAAATTAAATCAATCATGGATTACTTATGCAGTCATGCAATGAGCCAGGGAGTACTTTTGCACTCAAGCATTCACTCAGGCACTATGTATGCAGAGATGAATTTCTTGAAGTACAATCTATGCACTTATTCATTCAGTGAGGTACAATGGAAGCATTTCTCCAATTATTGTTGCAATACACTGGGAGTCATAGAAACTGTGAGGCACTACTGTTGTAGTAATTTTTTCACTAGAGGAGTATGCATGTGTTTATGTAATCTGCAACACAGTTTAGTTATAGTCAGAGAATGCCTTACAGTACTACAAAAGAGCTTATGCAATCACTCAATAGCGCCTCATCCGCCTTTCCTACTTTTAAAAGTAATTGTGGACAGTTGGATGTATGAAAATAATAGTAAAAAAATATGTTAAACATTTTTTTCTTCAATTTGTTTTTCATTTGTAAATTTTAACAAATACAAGTTTCAATGATACATGAGTGTAGTGTGTTATGTTGAAAGAACTACATGGTCTTGTGTCTGAGGTACTGGGATGAATTGGGGTCCAAAATCGGTTCGGAGAACGTAAAGGAAATGGCCCACGTTTGCAGATTGTTCCTTGTCGGAAAATACTTGGGGGGGGTGAGTTTTAGAAGACACATGTTTTATTAATATTCAGGGAGATAGAAAAAAATGAACTGTTGCCAGGACACTTGGTGCACGGGTTTGCTCACACTCGTGAAGCATACGTGAATGTAAGTGAAGATAGTTTTGAGGCTTCCTGCTCGTGGTGAATCTGCGTATATTACAGGGCCGGCAGATCGAGAGACTGGGAATGATACGTCCCTTGACCCCCCCACACCCTCCTGTCCTGCCTCTTCAGAACGATTTCTCTCCTCCTGTTTGTAAAAGGTAGGTAACAGAGGTCCATTTGCATTGAAAAATACCACTTAGACCCTCACTGGGCTGCTGGCGGCATCTGACCAGCACAGAAAAGTCCCAATCGGTTTCAATGGTATACATAAAAGTCGCACACCGTTGCAAGTTACATAGTGGCCCATTGTATATTGCTCTAGTGTTCGTTTTAACATTTTGACTTTGCTGAGGTATGTCCATGCTTCTACATGTATTTTCACACATGTTATGCATCGGAAGATCCGATACTTATAAAACACATGTATAGATCTATTTGTATGTTTCTTTTAAGTATGATGCCACTAGGAAACAGAGAGATGCATGCATCCTTTCAGTAATATGGTGAGACTTTCAACTGTGACATGGAAAGGGTTTGTGGTTTGCATTTGGGTAGGCGCAACATTGTTAGTAGTTGCAGAGTAGTGAAGATGCAACAGGCAAATGAGGTTAAAGACATGGTGGCAAAGGAATTAGTGATTATCGTACTTTGTATGAGTGTTTGGGAAGGTATTGTTGAAGTACGCACTATATATTTAAGTGGAATGAGTAGTGTTTTGATATTTGAAATAAAGAAAATAGCAATGTAAATAATAGCTTGGTAGTTAATATTAGTAATCATATGCAATTATTTTAAATATTGAATAGATGTAAGAAACTATTGAAACTGTTCTTTGTTTTCCAGAAAATTATTTTGTTTGGATCACAAATTCAAGATGGCAAGAAAAGATGAAAGAGAAAAAAACAAAAAAAAAGAGATCTACTTAAAGAAAAGTAAAAAGACTGCGTTACAAGCAAATGACACTGTTACTAAGGATAAAGTTTGTTTAGGTAAGAGCACTAAACACTTTCTTAAAAGAGTTGTCGAGAAATTACACAAACAGAATAGGAATGAAAGGAAAAAGAAGAGTTTTTCAACTAAGGAGAAGGAGACTGACACTTCAAATGGTAAAAAAAAATTGTTTTTGAGAAAACAACACATGTTACACGAAGAGAAAACAATTTCAACAGATTCGAGAACGACTCTTTCGAAGTAGAGAAATTCAGAATTTATTGAAAGATTGTAAGAAGTATAAAAGAAGATTATTAGCATATAAGCAGAAGCAGCAGATTGAAACTGTAGTAAATACTGCTTTTGATTTGAAACAAAAATTATTTATTTTAATATTGAAGAGAATGAAAACATTGGATAAAATAATGACGTTTCTGAAAGACAAAAGCAAAAGAAAAAGACTTGTTAATAGAAGTAACTTTTGTAAAAGTTTCACTGGTGAATGGAAACACACTTCTACTAGTGAGCCTTTCTTTAATGAAGAAAGCTACTTTCAACAAAACACATTAGCGTTTTCAGTTGATACTAGTGGTCGATGCTACGAAGTTAAAAACTGTTGTCCCATTCCAAAAGAAGAAATGGTTGTTAGGAGTGCAGAAGCAGTAATAGCTGAAGAAGTGCAAGGGAATTGCACACAAGCTCCTGTATATAGGTGGGATTGTAGCAGTATTTGCAGTATTCAACAGGAATCTATTGACATGATGTTAAATTTTTTATGACAATATGCAAACAAAAGTGTTAAACAGAAGATTAGGTTGTTACAAGGACTAGATCCATGTAAAGTAAGACAATATACTAAGTTGCATGGACATTCTCTGGCTTGTCTTTCAAGAAAAGTGTGTAAAAGTATTTTTCATCACTTAAGAATGTTAGCAGTACACCACTCAGGAATGCGGAGGTTTGTAAGGACAGTGTACTATGTAAAAACTCCTGCATTATGTTTAAGTGAACTAAGCACAGCTCTTTTACACAGTTGTTTATCAGATGTAGAAAAAATGTGTGATGAAATTGAGTTTCGTTTTTTCGTTCAGAAAAGCAGTGTGTAGAAAGTGAGAGCTTGACAAGTGCAGATGTTGAAGAACATGGCAAAGAGATTAGCATTGATCAGTTTGTAGAAGAAATTAGAAAGTTTAAGACAGTGTCTTTTGAAAAACCAAACTATGTTTGTATTTGTTGTCGACGTACTCATTATAGAAGTCAAACTAGGAGTGTTAATTTATATTTAAAAAGTGAAAAGGAGAACAATGATGGCAGCAATTTGGAGCTTACTTGTTGGTGGAAGGTCGATTTGAGTTGGGTACTGATCAACGTATATGTAAATATTGTTACAACAGTTAGAAGAGAACAAAATGCCAGCTAGAGGAGTACATAACAAGTTAGAGTTAGTAGCTATTCCAGAGGAACTGTCAGATTTGAATACATATGAGTCAGTTCTTATTCAATCTGTTCACCCATTTCAAGCTATAATTTGTATGGAGCCTAAAACAGGTAAACTGCCACCAACAGATTTACAAAGAGGTCTGAAAAGAAGAGTTGGGTACTTACCTTTAGATTTTAAGAAAAATATTGAAACTGCTGGTGGAGACAAAGAGGAAAATGAGCCAGTAGTTATTGCTAGTAAACGGGGTACCAACAAAGAGTCGGAAAATATGGCAAGAGTTTGTAGATGTTAATAAACTTCAAAAGGCTACGTTATATCTTGTAGAGAACAATATTTATTATAAAACTGTAAATGTTGATGATTAGGTAATATGTTTAGAAGATGAATCAGAAATTTCAAGTGGTCAAATAGAGAAAGCGGACAAGTTGAGGAGTGAAGAGATTTATGAACATTACACAATATGTCCTCTACATTCAAAAGAAGTAATAGGAAACAGCATTGAATTATTTCAAATGAAAAAAGCAAAGGGAACTCCAATGAGTGTATGGGAGAAAAGCTTAGAAGCTCATTGTTTTCCACAGCTGTTCCCCACTGGACAAGGTGGACGATTTGATGAGCAACCTGTACGGATTCCAGCTTCAGAATATCGCTCAACAAGATTATACTCTGAAGATCCTAGATTTCGACAGTGCATTCCATATATATTTCACCCTTTGTTTGAAAGTGATTTGTCTTCTCTTTCGTATGCAGTGAAACACATACTTAAAACGGGAGTTCATCAATCACATGTTTCAGCCAAAGAATTCATGGACAAAGTTCAACAAACAAATGAAAATTTAGAAGCACAGTTAATTAATTTGATGGCATGTCAATGTGGAACCAATGAGTATTGGTTTTGTCGTCATGGTGAACTTAAGTGTATGTTAAGAAACTTAGGTACACCAACATGGTTTGTAACACTTAGCTGTGCTGAGTATGCATGGGAAGATTTACTTGAATTTCTACGAGAAGCAAATTCCAATATAAAAAATATTGAAATGAAGACACCTGGAGAACTGTGTTCATTGGAGCCTGTAAATGTGTGCAGGTATTTCAATCATAGGTTTTAAACTATGATGTCTTTTATCTGCAGTAAAAATAATTGTCCTCTTGGAGAAGTTATTGATTTTTTTGGGCGAAAAGAGTACCAAGCGAGAGGTGCTCCGCATATACACATGCTATTATGGATAAGGAATGCTCCGAAATTTGGAACGGATACTGATGAAACAGTATTGTCTTTCATCGAACAGTATGTTACCTGTGACATTCCAAGAGAAGAACGAGAAAAAAGCTTGAGACAACAAGTTTTACGTTTCCAAAGTCACCGTTGTGGAAAGTACTGTAGACGAAAATGCAAGTCTAAAGGAAAATTTTATACCAAGTGTCAGTTTGGATTCCCACGTCCAGTAATTTCTAAAGGAAGAGTAAATTATTTTTTGTCTGCTGTAAGGCATACAATAACTCGGAAATCTCCCAAGAATACGTACAACCTAACAAGAACAGAACAGTCAAAGTGTATTAAGGACTACAATCCAGTTATTTTGAAAATGTGGAATGTAAACATGGACATTCAATATGTTGAAGATAACTCAATTGCCGTTGCACACTATGTTACATCAAATAGAACGAAATCAAAAAAGACAGATATGAAAGAAATGTGGGAAGAAATTTCACAAGAGAATAGCCTTAGCAAAAAATTGTACAGCTTTAGCTTGAAAATTCTTTCCCACAGAGAAATTGGATCCTATGAATGTTCGGATCGCTTGTGCTCTTCCAGTTTATATTCAAAGTCACGCGGAATCATTTGGGTAAGTTTAGGTCTTGCCTGTACACGAAATAGAGTGTTGAAAACATTAGAAGAAATTGAATACTTAGCACGGAATGAACCAGAAAGTACAGAAATTCTTAAAACTAATATGTTGAATACATACTATCCCAAAAGGAGTCCACATCTGGAAGAGCTATGTCTGTATGAAATACTTCAACATTACAGCTTTAAAAGAAATGTTACACCAAATATAAAACAAGGAAAATATGCAGTAATTGGATGTGACGGTTGTTTAGTAAAACATGCCAAAGGAAATCTTATTAACCACAGAAAACTCAGTTGCGAAACTCCAGGTAACAGAGAATTTTTCTATTTAGCACTTCTGCAACTGTTCAAGCCATGGCGTAGCAAAACTGAAATACTTGGACATTTCGACTGCTATGAAGATTCTTTTAATGCATGTAAAGATAGCATTGCATGCACAATTTTCCCTACATATCTACAAATGTTAAATGATGAAATTGAACAAGAAAACACTATTGCAGCTGAAATAGCTAACAACAGTTCTCAAGATAGTCAAAGTTCTGGTCCACCTAGTCAAGATCCACTGGGACAACCAATAATCGAAAATGAAGCAGCAATAGCCATGAATGAAGTAGAAATTGCAATGCAACAACCACAACAGGAGAATACTACGTTGGAAAACTTAGAAGAACAACTAAATATTGAACAGAAAGAAATATATCTACAAGTGACAGAACACATACAACATGGTTTGTTGCATGAAAAAAAAAAAAGAATGTGTATGTTCATCATTTAAACCTATTCTTATGTACATCAGTGGTCAAGCTGGAACAGGTAAAAGTTTTTTAATTAAAGTTTTGACCAGTTATCTACAGAAAACTACAGATTCACATTTATCTTGTGTTGTAACAACTCCAACTGGATTAGCAGCGCACAATATTAAAGGAATTACTTTACATAGATTACTTATGCTACCAGTTGAACATGATAATAAATTGGAATATCAGAAGCTGTCTGGAGATGCTTGTTATGAAGTGTCAAGAGTGCTGAAGAAAATGAAACTTTTAATCATTGATGAGGTGAACATGGTCTCAAACTTAATGCTTGCCTTTGTACACTTGAGAACGCAACAGGTTTTAAAAACAGATTACGATGTTCTGTTTGGAGGAAAGCATTTAATTGTATTTGGAGATCTACTACAACTAACTCCTGTAAAAGGACAACCAGTTTTTAAAACACTTGTGCCTGAAGACACTAGGAATTCTTTGGGAAGTATTGGAAATGTGAACATGTGGTTAAATTTTGAATATAAAGATCTTATAAAGAATATGCGACAAGCAAGTGATGAAGATTATGGAAATATTTTCAAAGATATAAGAATTGGTGTCCTAACGAAAAATGGTAAACAAGCTTTAGAAAGTCGGCTACTAAGGAACTTGTTTACAACTGAAAACACACCAGCTGAAGTAATGTACAAGAAGATTTGAGAAAAGAAGTCTATAGTTTGCCTAATGCCTACACTGCAAGAGTGTTGTACATTTAATCAAGATGTTCTGATATTGGAAAAACAAGAAATAGTTCACATTCAAGCTATTGATAAAATTGAGCACCAGGGAGTGACCATTCTTCTTTCAGAGAAACTACAGACTAAATTGCACTCTTTGGGAAAGTCTGTATCTAAAACTGCTGGCTTAGAAAAAACTTTAGATGTATGTATAAACTGTCGGGTAATTTTGCGTCGTAATTAGAATGTAGAAGAAGGTTTAATAAATGGAGCAATGGGGAAAGTTGTTGATTTTGTGAAATATCAGAACAGAGATGGAATAGAATTCTTGAAAATAAAATTTGATCAGATTACAGAGGTAAGACAGATTGGGCGTTGTGCTGGACATTTTTTGCTCGTAAAAGACTTGTATGTTCGCAGAAAACAGTTTCCTCTGCCTTTAGCATATGCAGTAACTATTCATAAATCTCAAGGTTTAAGTATAGACAGTGCTTTGGTAAATATTGGAAGTACTGTTTTCAAAGAGGGAATGGCATATGTTGCATTATCTTGTGTAAGAACATTATCTGCTTTGTATTTGATTGATTTCGATGACAACAAGATTAGTGCTGATGTAAATTGTGTAAGAGAATATAATCGTTTAAGAAGACTTTATACACCAAATTTAGGTGAATATCCCATTTATGAGAAACGTGTTGTGTGTTCAAAATGAAAATATGTTAAAGAATCAAGTGTGGTTGAAAAAAATTGAAGAGAAAGGAAAAGGTGTAAAGAAACAGAAAATGGAAAGTATTGATGCCGTTGTGGGATACCAATTGGAAAGTAGTTCAGGTATCAACTGTTACGCTAATGTGATTCTGAATGTTGTATTTTATCTACAAGATCTTCATCATGAAATCATGTGAAATCATGAAAAAAGATTATGTTCTGCACTACATTATGTATTTGAACAATTGACAACTGACAGAAGTAAAATCCATACTGCTTGTGGTATTCGCCATCTCTTGGATATACGTACTGGTTCTTTGACCTTCAGTCTTAATATACAACAAAATGCACAAGAATTTCTAATGCTTAGAGTATTAGAAGATGAAGGAATACAGATTGAAAACTTATTTGGACTAAGTTACAAATGGGATCATAAATGTGAACAGTGTTCATTAACTTCAAGCACTGAAGTCGACACAGAACGATTCATATACTTAACAATACCAGACTGCAAATCTGTACCTTTTAACAAATCAATAAAAGCGGCAAATCATAATATGAAATGTTCTCATTGTAAATCAGAGATGTTATCTACCTTACACATAGAAAGATATGGAAAATATCTGATTTTAATGCTACAACGTTGTAGAGCAAATGGAAGAAAACTGGAAACCAAAATTAAAAATTGTGTTGCCAGTCAAATATCTATTTCTGGAAGAACTTTTACAACAGTGGTTATTATTTTCCATGCTGGACCTACTGCAACATCTGGACACTATACTGTGTATTTAAAGTGTAATATAGGATGCACACATTGCAATGATGGACACTTGGAAATAAAACCCAGATTGCCTTCCGAATTACCAAATTCATATTTGATATTTTTGAAGCCAATGTTTTGAATACATCATTCGGCCTATTGGGAAGATGTAAACATGCTTTAACGAATTCATATTGGATATTTTGAACCCAAAGTTTTGAATACATTATTCGGCCCATTGGGAAGATGTGAACAGAAAGTAGAGAGCACTGGAAACAAAAACTAATTATAACTAGTGTTTGGACTATTATTTGTGCTGATTGGTAATGCATTTGGAAAAATTGCATTGAAAAGCAAATAGTTTACATATTTGTTCTGTATATTGTAGGAGATGTAAATGAGTGTACATTTTGAAAATGTTCTTGAGATAAATGAAAGACATCCTGTAGAAGAAGGATGTAATAAAAAAATTGTAATGAGGAACACATATAGGTACACGTATTGAAAATAATGTTGTACGCTGATTTGTTTTTTTTCTCAACAATCTAGTTGATTGTTTTTTTACCCCGCTGTTTCATGATGATACTACATTGACATCACTGTCTATAGTGAAGTTAAGTAGAATCTGAGAACAGCAAAAAAGGGAAAATGAAATGGTATATAAATCTTAAATTATGTTGTGGTCTTAAAAAAGTAATAGTATAATTTGTGTAATACGTTACATAACAGTTGGTTTCTTTCATTGTACGTAGTGGTAAACTTTTGAAAAGAGTTTTAATGACGAATAGCACAATAGTACTTTGAAATAGTTGAAGAGAGTCATGTTTCTAAATTACCTAAACAGGTAAGATTACATAACATAATATGTATCATAAGGTAAAAGAATGTTTGAACAACATTTATATGTTATTTGTTTGAAATTTAAAAAAACTGTGATCCTTTATAGTGTTGGGTAACTTTGGTCATATAGCTGATCTAATCTGTTGGGTAGTTTTTCTTTTATACAGACAATATGTATGCTCTCATGTATCTCTGTAGCACAACGTTAGCATTTAAACCAATAATCCAGACATTAGATTTTCGTTTTTCCATTTGTAGAGGCACAACCTATGCACTGATAGGATCACCCACACAGTACTCCTGCACTTATGCAATCACCAACAGAGTACACATGTTCTCATACAATCAACAATGCACTAGTGTTGCATTCAGGCATTCAGTCAGACAGTACCTATGGAGTAATCCATTCACTGAGGCTGTTGCAGGGATTCTGGGTAAGATGTATGTGTACAATTATGGGAACTTACTAGGTAGCAACTGAGTCATCCTATTACCTAAGTGCCCATAAGTGCCGGAGCAACTTGTTATATTGTATTATTTGCTGTCCTAATCCATTACAGAGAAATAAATGATTAGACAAACCAGAACACAATATTCCCACATGTCTCAGGAATTCTGTTAACAAGACACACCCTTTAACTGTCACTATTGTATTTGTAACATCTGACAAAGACATGAAACATTTAAAAAAATGTATTTAAAAAACATGGCGTAATGTGCAGTATATGTGCCAGAACAAAAATAAATATGTATGATAGAATTATAATCAGTATAGCAGTGAATCGATATCTGATAAAGGGAGATGTCATCATAAAAGAGAATAGAGAAAAGACTATCTTGCGTAACGTCCCTCTCCCTGCTAAAAAGAAGTATTTTGATAAAATAGAACATCTGAGAGCCTTGTCTGCAGACTACATAACTTTTAATATAGATAGTAATTGTAAGTTACAGAATCTGTTTCGCTGTTCTCCTTGGAAACGGTTCTATCCAAGTGTGTGTGCCACTTATTCGTATATCCCAATTGTATCACAGTGTTCAACAAGAATTTCAGTGTATATTTTTATTCACTGAAAAAACCAGAGGTTTCAGGGACGTTATAGTTAGAAATCAGCATTTAAAAAACCTTAGAAATTCACTGAAAAAACCACAGGTTTCAGGGACGTTATAGTTAGTAATTAGCATTTAAAAAACCTTAGAAATTCACTGAAAAAACCACAGGTTTTAGGAACGTTATAGTTAGAAATTAGCATTTAAAAAACCTTAGAATTTCCCTGAAAAGCCACAGGTTTCAGGGACGTTATAGTTAGTTGGACATTTCACTCGTACAAAACCAGAGAAATTCGGCCGTTATAGTTAGTTGAGTTAACCATAACTCGCGCCGCCGCAATGCACTACTGATGACATCACATATTACATCATTCATGACATGGTCAGTGACATCACTGATGACATCACTGATGACATCATCCACGTGATAATCTGATGCACCTCCTCATACCCCAATATAACCTTTGATACACCCACTCTAAAATACAGACTACCATTTTCGAAACCATAGACACACCAATACCAGTTACTACATACCTACTCACTGATTCCTAGGTCTACACACACATCCACTCATTCACCCATAGTCACTCCTACATGCAGTCACTCATCAATACAGCACTATCATATACACTCGTACACCTATACAGACACTCAAACACCGCCACTCATCCAAAGAGTTACTCACATACCTAGTCAATCATGCAAAGAATCAATCACACTCTATAGTTATACAGTTATACACACACCAGCTCACTTATACATACAGATACTAACACATACTTACTCTCTTATATAATCACTGATACAAGCACATACTCATCCATACAGCCACTCTCACAATCACTCACTCTCACATATAGTCATTTATATACTCCAACACTCACATATACTGCCTTTTACATATGTAGTTACTCACACATGTACCACTGAGAAATCCATTCACTCACCAACACGCCCATGCACACACTCACCCACCCATACTGCCCTTCACAGATGCACTCTTGAACCCATACACCCAGTGAATCACCCACTCACACATCTATGCACAGAGTCACACCCCCCACCCACCCACACAGACACTCAGGCACCCAAACAGATACTCAGACAACCAATCAATAACCCATATAGGCACTCATGTAGCTACTCACCAACCCATGCAGCCGCTTACACACCAACTGACAGACTGATACAGACATTCACACACATTAGTCACTAACCCATGCATTTAGTAAGACACGTTTAATCACTCACTTATACAGTTACGCACCTACTAAATCATCCATTCAGTCACTCATACACCCACTCATTCTTTAATACACCTTGGCATATATATATATATATAAAAAAAAAACATATTTAAACTTTACAGAAATACACAGTCACTGGATGATGTCATCAGTGGTGTCATTTGAGATGTCATCAGTGATGTCACTGACCATGTCATGAATGATGTAATATGTGACGTCATCAGCAGTGCATTGCGGGGCGCGAGTTATAGTTAGCTCAACTAACTATAATGGCTTAATTTCTCTGGTTTTGTATGAGTGAAATGTCCAACTAACTATAACGTCCTGAAACCTGTGGTTTTTTCAGTGAATTTCTAAGGTTTTTTAAATGCTAATTTCTAACTATAACGTCCCTGAAACCTGTGGTTTTTTCAGTGAATATATATATATATATATATGACTAATGGAAAACGAGCAGACATATATATATATATGTATTTATATTCCGGCATTGATGTTTGCCTACGACACCCTTCTTCTTTCAAAGTCTCCAAAGAACATTTAAAAGATATTAGACAACTTTAATGTCTTTTGTGAGTTAAGAGGCTTAGAAATTAATGCTACTAAGACTAAATGTATGTCTTTAACCCATCTCATTCCACATGTTCCAACCCCTGTTTGATTATTTAAGGCTAACTTTTAGCAAGTATATGGACCGGTCGATCCATATTGCCAAATCAAAGCTAAAATTAGTGCAAATATCGGGTTTGTCTGACCACGGTGCATAAGGGGTCCTTTTATAAGCCTCTAACCAAAATGTTGAGATTTATTAAATTCAAGCCTTAGGTGCCATTATGTACGGGGCTGAGCTCTGGCGCACAGAACTGTAAAAGATATTGAAAAAACTGAGAATAATTTCATCAGGCAGCTAGTGAGCCTCCCTCCTAGTACCCCACTAATTCTGTTATGACTTGATGTAGGAATTAGATCTATTTCAGATGAAATTGGACTGAGACCCCTTAGTTTTTGGAGAGAATTTGGGCTTCCCCGAACTGACTTCCTATTGATGTCATTTGAGATGTCATCAGTGATGTCATCAGTGATATCACTGACCATGTCATGAATGATGTAATATGTGACGTCATCAGCAGTGCATTGCGGGGGCGCGAGTTATAGTTAGCTGAACTAACTATAACGGCCGAATTTCTTTTGGTTTTGTACGAGTGAAATGTCCAACTAACTATAACGTCCCTGAAACCTATGTTTTTTTCAGTGAATTTCAAAGGTTTTTTAAATGCTAATTTCTAACTATAACGTCCCTGAAACCTATGGTTTTTTAGTGAATTTCTAACTATGCCTACAGAGGTAGGACATGTGCAGAAAGAGGAAGAAAGGCGCAGAAAGAAGCAAGAGAGATGCAGAAAGAGGCAACAGAAGTCCAGAAAGACAAAGAAAGGTGCAGAAAGAAGCATGAGATATGCAGAAAGAGGCAACAGAAGTCCAGAAAGATGAAGAAAAGTGCAGAAAGAAGCAAGAGATATGCAGAAAGAACCAACAGAGGTGCAGAAAGAGGCCTTGTTGCAAAGTCAACCTGTGCCCCCAACTTTTTGCTGACGGGTACTGGTGGTAACTGACTCTGACTAACCAGGCCTAGAGCCAGTGCTATGCTAAAAGACACTTAGAATACAGTGAAAACACCTACCTACACTAGGGAACACTATGCGTTGGGGTACCCCTGTGATTGGCATGACCTCCTCTGTAAGGCCCTAGTACATAATAGGGCAGGGGGATTAAAACTACCTCTAAGTCAGAGGTGCAGAAAGATGCTTATATAAGTAGTAGTCACGTTTGCAGAGTGGTAGAGAAAGGGTGCTGGGCCTTCGACCAGCGCTCAGGAATTCCGCTGCGAAGGACTTACAGGAGGTACCAGGAGGGCTTCTTGGCCCCCAAAGTCCCTCAGAAGTAAAGTGGACTTCATCCCCCAGCCCGTAGTCTGCCATGAGGCGCGTTTACAGAGTGGTGGAGAAAGGGGGAGTGGCCTCCGAAGACGTCTTAGCAATCCTACTGTGTGGGACTTACTGGAGGTAACAAGAGGGGTAATTGGCCCAGGGGAGGGGGGCCACGAGGCCCCCCTCCCAACGTTTGTAAAGCCCCGGAGAGGTGGTGGTCCCCGGGGCCCAGGGGTCTGCAACGGACTCACGCATTTGAATATTTAGTGCCCCAGGGAGGTGGTGGTCCCTGGGGCAGTGTGGGGGGCAGGAGCCCCCCACACTTCTTTATTTTAATTTAAGCCCCGGGGAGGTAGCGGTCCCCGGGGCTTTGGGGGGCCCGCAAGGCCCCCGACCCATATTAATAAATTATGTATCAGTGTGGGGTTTTTAGTATTGACAGGAATAATGGCGCCAAGTCATTCGCTGAGTTTATGTTATACTAGGAGTGTGAACGGTGCAAACCAGGTCAGGGACAGTCTCTAAACCTCTCGTGATGGCATGGATAAATCCACACAAATGAAGTAGGTACAGTCCCGGCACACGTAACGAGGATATAATATCAGGAGAAATGTCTCATACTGCAGAAATGTAGAGGGGTTCATACCAGAATGATAAATCATAGTGCTTAAGATAAATACATAAGCAATCAGCCGTAAACAAAAGCAACCAGCCGACACGTGCTCGTCAAAGGGTAGTAACCACATCTCTTCAGGGCTGAAAGGCGGTGCCAACAAGGTGGATTCAAGGACTGCCTGAAGAATCCAAACAGCAATGAAGAGCAGCAGAACCACTTGGGAAAAGGTCACTGCCAAAATGCAGAAAGGAAGATTTGATATCGCCGGGCGGCGGATAAGCCAATGAGGACTATTGACCTTCAGAAAGTCGATGCAGTCTGTGGCGACGATTAACCAAGTGCTACAGCACAGGGGGAATGAGAATTAGTTGCAGTCAGTAGTCCCGGCCATCTTCCGGAACCATTTTCCTTCCTGAACAACACTTCTCCCAGTTTCTCCTGTAATTCGCGCATCCGCCGTTGTCGTCCTGACCACTGACCTTGGCACGCCTAATTTATCTCCCCTGTGCTACTTAGCACTTGCTAATCTCTGCGCCACAGACTGCATCGACTTTCTGGTCAATAGTCCCTTATTGGCTTATCCACGCCCGGCGATATCCGTCTTCCTTTCCTTACATTTGCAGTAGTCCACCTACCGTGGTTCGCACTGCTCTTCATTGCCGTTTTGGATTCTCTTGAACGGTCACTGAATCCACCTTGTTGGCACCGCCTTTCAGCCATGAAGAGTCACGAACACACTCCTTGTGACGAAACACGTGTCGGCTGGTTGCTTTTGTTTTGGCTGGTTGCTTATGCTCTGTTACTATATTAAACACCTATGATTATCATTCTGGGTGTAGACCCTCTACATTTCTGCAGTATGAGACATTTCTCCTGATATTATATCCTCGTTACGTGTGCCCGGGACTGTACCTACCATATTAATAAATGCCCGGGGAGGTGGCGGTCCCCAGGGCAGCGTGGGGGCAGGACCCCCACGCATTTTTTAGAAGACCAGAGGTGGTAGTCCCAGGACTGCGGGGGCTGCGTGCCCCCGCACATTAATGAACAAAGCCCGGGAGGTGGCAGTCCCCGGGCTGCCAGCCTCTGCGTCCCCGCGACCATCCGTGACATTGCCTCTGGACCTGGCCCACTTGGGGGCTTATACAAAACGAAGCACGGGAGCCCCCGCTTTGTTTTTGTTTTTTCTCGGCCAGATTCCTGCACCCAGCGCGAATTCGGCTGATTTTTTTTTTTTTAAATGCTTTCTTTGGCCTAGGGGATCAGGGTGTTTGTACCCTGCCCCCTTTTCTTCTTTTTCACCTTTTTTTCAACTGATTTCTTGTGACTCGGTTACCGAAGTCACAAGATGGCTGCCAACACTTCCTGGTTTGGAGTGTTGGCAGCCAATCAGAAGTCGGCGTCGTGCTCTGGAGGAGTCACGACTCTCTCGGTGCTCAGATATATATATTTTTATTTCTTGAATTTCTCTGTAACTACTGAACGGATTGACACCATTTAAAAAAAAGGTCGCTTTTGAACCAAGAGCTACCTTTTGCCAAATTTGGTGTAATTCCATTCAGCAGTTCAGGCTGTAGCCTGTTCCAAAATTTCCTATGGAAATTAACATAGGGGAAAACGTGTTTTGGGACCCCCCTTTTTTCTCGGCCCCGCTTGACGAATCACCCCGAAACTTTCAAGACAAGAGCTGACTGGAGCGCCCCATTAGTTTGGAACATTTTGCGAAGATTCGTCAACCGGCGCCCAACATATTGGCAAAAGAAAGAACGCTTTTTGAATAGAAACAACATTCTAACTATAACTACCACCTCTGTGGCGCTTACTGAGGTACCTGGTGGGCTAGGATTGGACCCCAGGGACCCTCAGGGTGCAGGGGACTTTATCCCCAACTTAAAACACGCACACAGGGCGCGTTTGCTGCGTGGTGAAGGGAGGCGGCCTGAGGTGACTATGTGTGCAAACACGCCCTGTGGCGTTTTAAGTTCGGGAATTAATTCCTCTTCAATCCTGAGGGTCCCTGGGGTCCAACTAGCCCTACCACGTACCTCCGGCAAGCGCCAGCAGGGCTGCGTTGCACGAGTGGTGTACAAAGCGGGCGTGGCCTGGGCCTACACCTCTGCAACGTCCAGCCCTGTGGCGCTTACTGGAGGTTGTGGTGGGCTACTTGAGGCCCTCAGGGACCTCACGGATTGAAGAGGAATTAATTCCCCAATTAAAACGGCAAGCCCACAGGGCGTGTTTGCCTGCGTCACATCAGGCCCCCTCCCTCCACCACTGTGCAAGCGCGCCCCGTAGCACGTTTTAAGAGGTAGTTTTAATCCCCTGCCCTATTATGTACTAGGGCCTTACAGAGGAGGTCATGCTAATCACAGGGGTACTCCAACGCATAGTGTTCCTAGTGTATGTAGGTGTTTTCACTGTATTCCTAAGTGTCTTTTAGCATAGCACTGGCTCTAGGCCTGGTTAGTCAGAGTCAGTTACCACCAGTACCCGTCTGAGAAAAGTTGTGGGCACAGGATGATTTTGGAACAAGGCGTCTTTCTGCTCCTCTGTTGGTTCTTTCTGCACATGTCTTGCTTCTTCCTGCACTTTTCTTCGCTTTGTGGACTTCTGTTGCTTCTTTCTGCATTTCTTTGCTTCTTTCTGTGCGTTTTCTTCTTTCTTCACATGTCCTACCTCTGTAGGCATAGTTAGAAGACTAGCATTTAAAAACCTTGAAATTCACTTAAAAACCATAGGTTTCAGGCACGTTATAGTTAGAAATTAGCATTTAAAAACCTTTGAAATTCACTGAAAAAACCATGGGTTTCAGGCACGTTATAAGTTAGAAATTAGCATTAAAAAAACCTTAGAAATTCACTGAAAAACCATAGGTTTCAGGGGCGTTATAAATTGAGTTGAGACATTTCGACTCAGTACAAAACTCACATGTGAAATTCCACCCGTTATAGTTAGTTCAGCTAACTATAACTGCACGCCGCAATGCACTGCTGATGACGTCACATATTGACATCACTCATGACATGGTATCACTGGTGACATCACTGATGACATCACTGATGACATCACTGATGACATCATCCATGTGAAAATTTCATGCATCTTCTCACACCTAATATAACTTTTGATACACCCACTCTAAATTACAGACTGCCATTCTCAAAACCATAGACACTCCAACACCAATAACTACATACCCACTCACTGATTCTTAGGTCTACACACACATCCACTCACTCACCCGTACAGTCACTCATACTTACTCGGTCACTCAGTACAGGACTATCATATGCACTCATACACCTATATAGACACTACACACCGCCACTCATCCATAGAGGTACTCACACACCCTAGTCAGTCATGCAAATAATTAATCACACCCCATTTACTCAGCTGTACAGTTATACACACACCAGCTCAATTACTCATACAAATACTAGCACATTCTTACGCTCTTATACAATCAACTGATACAAGCACACACTCATCCATACAGCCACTCTCACAATCAACACACTCTCATTTGTAGCCATATTATGATACTCAACACACATATATACTGCCTTTCACATATGTAGTTACTCACACATGTACCACTGAGATATACATTCACTCACTAACACACCCATACACACACTCACCCACCCACACAGTCCATCACAGATGCACTCTTGAAACCATGCACCCAGTGAATCACCCACTCACACATCTATGCACCAGAGTCACACACACTCCCACCCACACAAACACTCAGGCACCCATACAGATACTCAGACAACAAATCAATAACCCATATAGACACTCATGCTAGCTATTCACAAATCCCATGCAGCCGCTTACACACCAACAGACAGACGGATACAGACATTCACACAGTTTAGTCACTAACCCATGCATTCAGTAAGATACGTTTAATCACTCACTTATAGAGTCAGTCACGCACCTACTAAATCATCCATTCAGACACTTATACACCCACTCATTCTTCAATACGCCTTTGCCTCTATATATATTAAACATATTTAAACTTTACAGAAACACACAGTCACTGGATGATGTCATCAGTGATGTCATCAGTGATGTGCATGAGATGTCATCAGTGATGTCACTGACCATGTCATGAGTGATGTAATATGTGACGTCATCAGCAGTGCATTGTGGGGCGCGAGTTATAGTTAGCTGAATCCAACTATAACGGGGGAATTTCCACGGCTTTTGCATTTGCAGTGAAATGT